>CM061159.1:2310311-3525311 GCA_030710495.1 Labroides dimidiatus
TCCACAACCTTCTTACCTTTGTTGGACTATGGTGATTTGCTATTTATGAATGCACCTGAAAAATACTTAAAAAAAAACTGGACTCTGTATATCACTGTGGTCTACGTTTTATTACTGGTTATGGATGTGGTATCCATCACTGTTTGCTGTATGCTGCTGCCAACCGTCCCTCACTGTCTGTCCGTAGACACTCACACCTGCTGCTCTTTGTCTATAAATCTGTTCTTGGGCTGCTTCTGTCCTACTTGACCACATATATGATCAGGTCTAGTAATCATCGTGGACTGCGCTCGCAGATTTTTATTAAAATGTCTGTTCCTAGAGTAAGAACAGAACTGGGTAAGACATCCTTTAAATATGCCGCCCCCTCTACATGGAATAATCTCCTGATGGATTTGAGACTAACAGAACTGGTCACTGCTGGTGAATTTAAGACTTTGTTAAGGGACTGGGAAAGAGCTAGTCTTAGACAATGTGACTGTTTCAATTCCTGATTGCTCTTATTCCATTTAGAACTGGTGTTTCCAGAACAGCTTGGTTTCAATGTGCTGATGTCTGGATGTATTTGTTATTTTTATTGTGTAACTGTTTGCTGAAACTGTCTGCTGTTGCCATGCCAGGTCCCTCTTGAAAAAAGAGATTTCAAATCTCATTGAGGCTTTTATCTGGTTAAATAAAGGATATAATAATAATAATAATAATAATAATAATAATAATAATAATAATAATAATAATAATAATAATAATAATAATGTCTATGAATTGCATAAACTATGGGGCGCACTCAACCTGCGCCCACAGCTGACTGCAGCTGGGTTCATACGTCAACACCCTCCCACCATGAGGTCGACATCACAGCCGTCTGTCATCAAGTGCAGCTGATTGACAGGTTGAGCCGATAGTGAGTTAGAGATGATTGGACAGAGATGCAAAATGAAGGAAGGGAAACTAAATAAGTCAGTGGAAGTTTTCCAGGACCTGATTTAGCAACAGCTTCACCTGACATGCAATCAACAACCTGTAAGTCTGATCACCTGTTGATGTGTATGCTCTGTCAGCGTGTCAGCGAACGCTGCTGTCAATCATTTTCATTGTCATCAGCTGCTCCTGTGCACTAAAGCTAATATACACGTGCTAAACTACTGTAGCTCCACAGTGTTGCGTGCTAGTGGTGTTTTAACAACTGGTTGTTTGTTTTAAGGTGTTCAGTTTAATTCTGAGGGTCTGAACAGGAGATATGACTTTATTGTTGGTTTTCATGCTGATTCACTAAGAGCTGTCAGCTGCTTCATATACACAGTGTTGATGGGTACATTTGATTTATTCACCCAGTTTGCCTTCTCCTGGAGTAGGTTCTGTACAGGGTCATTTTCACCAGGATAGGACATTAATGTCATCAGTGAGCTCTGTGCGATTGGTTTGTACTGTCATACAAGAAATACAATATGAATCCCTCTATAACCTCTTACTGTATATATATATATATATATATATATATATATATATATATATATATATATATATATATATATATATATATATATGAATTAATAATACATTTTCACTAAGCACTGGTATCCTGCAGTTTGACAGTTGGCATGGTTGGAATTATGGGGGAGCTAAGGGGGGCTCGGCTTCCTTCCCCTAAAAGCCTGACCTGACACATTCAGGGGGAGCTGCACTGTTCTATTTTTCCTTGTTACCTGAAATAAAATAAAATAAATATTTGTTCAGTCATACCGATGACAACAGTGCAAGTCCAGCTTCAGCTAGTCAGCTAGCACCGGGTCTTGCTAGCAGCAGCATAACAGAGGAGGACGCTTTGGCGCCTACCACCACCGCTACCTGCAGTAGCGAACCTGGGCCTGAACCCAGTGGTGAGTTGCCTTTCAACTGGACAAGCAAACAATGGAGTGAGTGGGTGGTGGTCGCTTCTGAATTAAGGTAAGAATCACGGAGTGAGTTGCTTGAGTTGTGCATTTGGACCGGCTTTGCACCTTTTTATCAGTCCTGTATATTTAGGATTTGTTCTGAGTCTGTTTCTAAACTAAGACGCAATCCATTATTAATGAGCCTCACTTTGATATCAGAGCTTGTTTGAGCACCATGGATAGCGCTGTTTGTTGACTGTGATGTCAACAAACGGAGGCCATTTGTTTCAGATTCAGAATACTTTATTTATCCTGTGAGGGGAAACTGCATGGTGATTTAACTTGCTGCATACTTTTTGAGCTGTTGCTACTGTCCTTATATCAATAGTTTTGGACAGTATGAAGCACTTGTTGTTATAATAGTGGAATGTTTTTCTCAGTAACCCTGTTGTTGGCCACACATGGATAATAATTATTACACATTCATGTGAATTGGAAGGTTTTGGTGCGCACTGTAAAAAGTAGGGCTCCCCTGAAGGCCACTGTGTATTTCGAACCCTGAAAGTGGGTATGGCACAGCACAGCCCCACCTAGACTATTTTTCACCAGCTGCCACTTTTGTAAATATATATTACTAATTGTGCATGGAAAAGTATTGTTATGATAGTGATCATCCGTTTAATTTTGAAAATAAAAGTTAAATAAAAAGAATGAAAATAGTGATGATGAATAATTTGATACAGCCATTAGATAAGAGCCATTTACTGTACAAGAGAATAAAACTGAATTAAATAAAACATTTAAAATAAAATAAAAACATAAAAAAGAAATGGGGTAACAATAAGAACACACTATGAGTTTGTTTAGCACTCTTGTTGTCTTGTCGTCTCTAAACATCAGTTCATTTTTATTTCTCATCCACAGCAGCCCTTTGTTAGTTTTCTGTATGCAAACATTAGTGTAACACATACAAAGTCTGAGAGTTATTCATGAAGTTTCTTATTTTGAGGTCTGACTGAGCTGACTGACAGGAGTTGTAGTTGTTCACCACACGGCCTAAGGCCTGCCTCAGTCGCACGTCTTTGCCTGTCAAATGATCAGAACAAGTTTAAAATCCTGTCTTCAGTAAACACTTCTGAACACTGAGGTTTTCTGATTCATCAGCAACATATCAAGCCCTCCATGGGGCCTGTATTTGTGTACACCTATGAATGCTTGAACCTACCTTGACACAATCTACTTGATTCCATGCATTTGTGCAGAATGGAACTTTCTACAGGAACCAGACCTATTTAGGAACTCTGTGCGTTTTGAGAGCAGGAACAAAGACTTCATTTAGTTCCAGAATCTCTTCGCTTAAGAGTTCCTGCTTGGGAGCCTCTGCTTTTCTGAATGACCCTGTTGATACCTGCAGGGTTTTTTCAGCTGCCCATCACACGTGTTGGATTTATTCTCATGATACAATGACTCCTTAACCTTTGAACACTAACGCTGGGTGGTTCTCATTCTGTTACTGATGTCTGGATTGTGTGGGTCCTTGGATAGCTTCAGTACAGTGGCCTTGAGAGCTCACAGCTCAGGCACAGATGGCCTAGTGGTTAAGGTCGTGCTCCATATGGCGAAAGCCCTTGAGCAGCCTTTAGGAAAGTAGCCAAAGGCCCAAGTCTTGCCTTTGGCTACTTTCCAGCATGTCATTCCCTTCCTCTCACCCTGTTTCCTCCTCTATCTACTGTCCCATCCTCTCACATTAAAGGCAAAAAAATAACTGCAAAAAACACATGCAAAAAGACAAAACACAAGCAAATTAAGACATGTTAGGCATTAGCCAGTATGCTAATATCTGAATCATGTGAGCACAATGTTAAAATAAATCAAAAGCACTTACTTTTATTTCATTTTCCAACACCACTGACAGGAAGAGAAGCTGAAGAGGGCCGTGACTCAAAATCCACACCAACAACAAGCATGTCAGGATGCACAGTTCACCTGTGCTGTCACCATAGACTGTCTAAAACAGAGCTGTAGTCCGAAAATGGAGCGTGACATCAGCGTTTTCACTTAAAACGCCGGCTTGCCGTTTATACAGCAATGGAGGCTGCAGCGTTTCAGAAAAATTCCACTGTGGAGGGTGTTTTAAAAAAGCTGCATTTTAGGTTGGCTGAAATGGCGTTTCCGTATAAACGAGAGGCCGAAACGCAACAAAACTTTTGCGTTTCACCCTGATACTGTTGTCGTATAAACAGGGCCTTAGATTCCTGTTACCCCTTTTCGACCAAGCTGGTTCCAGGGCTGGTTCAGAGCTAGAGCCAGATGTAGCACCAGTTCTTTGGTTTCCCACAGACTAAGCACCGGCTGCTGGCTCTCAAAACCGGTGCTTGGCAAGCACCAACTCTTTGCTGGGCCAGCAGAAAGAACCCCGCTACGTCGGGGGCTACGGGCTTACGTCAGGGGGTGGGGGCGGGACCAACCATTGACCAACCAAAGCAGAGTCAAAACACGGAAGAGAGCCATTTTTAAAAAGACGAGGTTGGGGTAACGCCTCAAATACACCGGGTGCGTCTGTGTTGCAGCTCCGCTGCGCTGCGTGTTGACTGCGTTTGTCAACTTACACCGGCTGCGTCGCGAGTCCGGCAAGCCGCAGAGCTGGAGTCTCTACTTCTCGCGGTAATTCACGATCCCGTGAGAATGTTGAAGCAAACAGTAGTACTACAATACTGTACGGTGCACTACTCACCATTCACTCCCAAAACACTTGAAAAACTCTTCCATGCCATTTCCTTTTTGAGATTATCTTTATAAAAAGGATGTGTTGGGTCATAAATCATTCTGTGGTTTTCCACCTCAATGATAAGCTTCTCCTCCTCCATGTTTTTCACTGTTTCCCCTTGGTTAACTCTGACCTGTTGACTACTCGCGTATCTCTGCTCATTGTGAAGCGCTGCTAATGTAATCAAGCTAAATACGATCTAGTTTAGACACGGTTTGTTTTATTTTGAAAGTCTCATGCTCTTTTTATGTAGTTTCCGTGCACTACTTCCTGTCCCGCTCGATCTTCTCTACTCTGAATTTATGCGTCACAGCTCCGTCATCCGGCAAAAATAGGATGGCTGCGGATTAGCTGCGACCTGTCGGACTAGACACGCAGCTGAACCGCAACGGAATGGATCCAGTGTAAGTTGACACATTGACTTGAATGGATTTTAGACTGATCCGGCGCCTTGACGGAGCGGAGCTGCAACGCAGACGCAACCGGTGTATTTCAGCCGTAAGAGAGAAACAGAAGAAGATAAGTAAAACAATGGATTTCAAAGCAAAACAGCATGGCCGGCACCCGTTTGTGGAAAAGCAAAGGGTTCTTAACTGGTTCGCACTTGAACCAACTGTGAACCGGCTCTAAAACCAGCACTAGCACCAGCCCTGGAACCAGCTTGGTCCAAAAGGGGTGTGAGTGGATCTGTTTGGATGAACAGGAGGATGGCTGCTTCTCGCACTTAATCTGCAAATGAAGCTTTGAGCTGTGTTCACATGAATAATCAGCTGGAGTCAATCAGCACAGTGTCTAAAGTGGATGTTTAAAGGCGTAAAATCTAACCTCCCAGTTTAAGATGTCTCGTCATCATTCAGTGCTCATAGTCATTCAAAACAATTGTTTTACCAGCGCAGGTTTGTTTGACAAGGTGTTTAATTCATCCAATTACCATAATATGCGTGTTGGCCATGAAAACAGACAGAGCAAGCAGTGAAGAGCTTTAATTAGGAGTGTGAAGAAGCTCTATAATTGCTGTAGCTTTTGTGTTATTGTAAACAAAGTCTGTGTGTGTGTGTGTGTGTGTGTGTGTGTGTGTGTGTGTGTGTGTGTGTTCACATCTGTTCAGATGGCATATGGATTTAAGTATCTGAGATCAGAGCGAATCTGATTGTGACTAATTATCATGAAACACAACAAAATGCTCAATGCTCAAAGGAAATGAGAGAATGGGTTTGTGAATGTGAAGCTGATTGAATTTATCTGAAGTGGTGATTTAGATTCTTTCCCCACAGACGTTTGAACGAGGCTTAAACCACTGATTATCAAGAAAAATATGAAAATGTGGATTTTACAAAGCAGTGCACTCGTGTGGAGTGAGGCACTGCATGAAAAAAACTCTAAAATTATCTAAAAAAAAATAAACAACAAATTTTTTTAACATTTTATCATTTTAGTAGAGAAAATGACCCTTTTTGATGATTTTGGAGCAGCTTTTGTCGTTCAAAGCACCAGCGAGTGACTACAGCCCTCCAAAGCAAACCAGTCAAATGTGTCCAGACCTCCCAGTGTGTGAGAAGTGTTTGCAGCGCATGTTTACCAGCACATATTAAATTAGCTGAAGCTCCTCTTTAATTATAATGACCAAAGAAATGCTCTGTTTTCAGTCAGCTAATGACGACCTTTCTGGAGCCACTCACTGAGTGATGATGAGCCTGCAGCCTGGGCCGTAAAACCCATTACATGTTCTGATTGTGTCAATCTAATGCACTAATTGAAAGCTATCCCTCGGCCTCTTTTCATCAGTGAAGAGCCCATGCTGGTGAGTGATTTGGATATAATTTGTTCAGTGAGAGCTCCAATCACCAGAGACAAACATTTTCCCTCTCATTAAAGAGCACATTAAAGATTATCTTCTCTAGTTGCCACAGTGAATCTATCTAATATGATTTGCTGGAAGTGTGCAGAGAACAATTTCCCTGTGTGATCCAGTGAGACTTGTATTTTCTCTGCTCTCCTCTCTCGCCCGCGCTCTCTTCTGCAGTAAGTGAGTCTAAAGAGACCTCTTTGATCTCGTCTCATTGCTCTCAATACTCCAGACTGAATTTAAATCACAAGACAGACTATTTTAAGAACAAAGCTGCCGTCATGCTGAACAAGGGAAAAGTGGAGCTCACTTTTATTTCTCCCGCTAACCTGTCAGAATAAAATTTACTAGACAGCAGGGGAAGCTGGCTTTATTACAGCGTGTCATGTCAATTCATCTATTGAGCGTGTTGAAAATGAGTATTTTGAATGTCTGTCAACAGATTTTTTGTGTTGGTAGTTTTTTGGCAGTAAAAAATAATTAGGCTGTGTTTGTCACACTAATTCCAAAACCACATGGATGCGGGGGGTGCGAAATTCCCAGTAAATTTCAGGAAAGTTTCCTGAACATTTCTATGGAGATTTTTGCTCAGGAAAAAACAGAAATTTTCAAAGTTTTGCTGCCATCAACTTTAATGAAGTTTTCTTAAATTTCCCGGGGAAATGTCTCAGAATTAGTTTTTTCTTGTTGTGATCTTGATTTAAAGGCTCTGTGAGGACTATCTGTTTGAAGTGGATTACGGCGTCACCTTTTAGTTGGAATCGTGCACACACTGTGGTGATGACATGACTCTTAACATGGCCTGTGTTTGTTTTGGAAATGAATGGAGATCAGATCTTTTTAACAATACTAATCTTTCTTCAAGACAAGTTTTAACCGGATACAATGAGGTAAGATATTTATCAACAGTTACATTGTTGATTGAAACGTGACGACAAGCAAATTTTGTCAGTTTGTTCTGGAGTTTAGTTGATGGCTATATTTCACACTATTCACAGCCGGTGCTCTAGGCTAACAGTAACGTTAGTGAATCCTTATGTTTTGCTCATCTACCAATCAGAGCTAACGTAACCTCACTCTTCATTTTACTGACAGAGTTTCAAGTTTGATCAGATCACTGCAGAATAACTGCAGGTAGGAGCACAGACTATAGAAAGGTGGCACATCAAAATTATTTTTTTTCCCAAATGTTATACATAGAATGTAATAGACAAGCATATATATATATATATATGTGTATATATATATATATATATATATATATATATATATATATATATATATATATATATATATATATATATAATGATTCATTCATGCGTATTTATTGTTTGTTTCATCCATACTGAAATGGTCATCCACATCTATCAGCTTTTTTTTTTGTCTTACAGCTATTAACTATAAAACATATATATTATATTCAAGCTGATAGATGTTGCAGGTTTCCCCTTTATTTATCTATTACTGTAACTCTTGATATCTAAATTCTTATTTATCTATTATACTTTTTGCATTTTTTTGTTTCTTTTTTAATTGTTCAATTCAGTATAATCTATTCTGGTTTATTCCACTTTAATCTAATTGTGTTTTATATATATATATATATATGGGTTTATCTGTGGATGACCTTTTGCTCATGTGAATCACTGGACTCATTGAGAGTTTTGTTTCTCTTATGATATTGTTATTATTATTATTATGATGTCGTGTCACTTAGAGCCTGTTTCCATGTCATAATCTGCTCGGCGTGCCTCACAGACCCTGGCAGCTTCCTTCTCTCTTCTTTCTGCTTCTATTTAAGGCCTGCTCCTATTTTCATGCCTGCCCTTTTCAAAAAAGCCAGCAAATATGCCACAGAAAGGTCAGTGGGGATCTGAATAACATTAAGAATTTTCAAAGCCTCTCTGCTGCTCGTCTATACAACCCAAAAAAGGCATCTGTCTCCTTCGCTTCTCCTCAGATAACTCTTCAGGTAGAAAAACTGTCAGCAGAAAAATCCTGCAGTTAAGTGTGATGCTTGTCTCTCTTTATCTCTTACACTGACAGACTTTTGGCACCTTTATCCTTTTTATTTTGCTGACTGACTTGAAATCTGCCTGCTGAGACGTCTTTGCTGTAAACAAGGAGGGAAAGTGTCAAAGGCTGGAGTGATGGGGGTTTAAGCTGGACGAGGGATCCAGACTCAAAGCCACATAAAACCTGAGCTATAACAGAGCAGGGCTCTGAGTAGCAGGTGTGGAACAAGGAGAGTCATGAAATAAATGGCTTTTTGCTGACAGACAGACAGGAGGCTGCACAGGGAGCGGAGGAGAGGAAGAGCACATGGGGGCAGTGTTGCACCAGCTGTCACAGTGCTTCCTCTGTTTCCATCACTCCTCCTCCTCCTGCTTTGCTGATGTGTTTTTCATCCACCTTGCTGCAGAGGCATGAAGTGGGCATCCTCCACTCTGACTCAAACAGCTCAGACTCATAATGAAAAATAAATATATATTTTCATGATTTCTGATGCAGCTACGCAGGTTCTGTGATATTTTCACCGTCATCATTAACCGTTATTCAAAGTTCTTGGACAGATCATTGAGGGCGACACAGTTCTCTGCATTTGGCCCAATGTTCATGATGAAAATCTCATTTTCACCATGAACACACTACCATTCAAAGTTCTAAAGTTAACTGTTCTACAATGTTCACTGACTCATCATATGGACAAACACCTGTCACACAGTTTTTCATCCAGCAATCAGAGCTTTAGCATAAAAGGACAACAGGAGAGCTTTTCTGTTCAGGAGCACTGGATGCCAAACAGAGGCAGAGCCAGAGGAGGATGAGGATGAGGAGGACAAGAAAGAGGACGAGGATGAGGAAAGCCAAGGACCGTAATCTCTGATGAGATCTAAGCAACTTTGGTTGACCATGTGCATTTTTTAAATATTACTGTAACAGTACAGAGTAAATTCTTCTGTTGTTTTGTGTGTAGACCGCTGTATGTTTTCCTTTGTGTTGGCTGGGATGAAGACTGTGTACATTGTTTTAGTGGAAAAAAATAAAATGTATTTGCTACCGTGTATTTGTAAGTTATGACTATAAAAACAATTTTCCAGAATATTTTACAACACACTTATATCTGTACCGTCTGTAGTGAGCGCAACACTGAACAGAACACTGAACAAGGAAAGGAACGGAGAAGAAGTCTTTTTCCATTCATTACAGTGTTTTACATCAAACACATCAGAGTTCACCTGGTTCTTATAAACGTCTATTCATCAGGTGGTTTGTGTGTCATCTGAAGACAAAACACCTTTTGAGAAGAAATAACATTGTTTTGAATGTAAAGCTTCTTTTTGCTGGAGAAGTGAGGGGTTTTGCCCGTTGTGTGCGTGATTTTGTGATACTTGTGTCGAGTTCTGAGAGTATGAGAAAATGTGTGGAAACAATCAAGAAAAACTGTAACATACAACATGAGAAAAAAAATGAGTTAATGTTCCCTCAGCAATGAAATAAGTAAAAACAATAAGAGCAATAAGATTTATAAACTTAAAATGATTAAAATAACTACCATGATTAGCCAACAGTTGAAATCAAATAAAACAGTTAATCATCATGAAAAAACGGGTTTCAACGAAATAATTTTTTCAAGCCTGACGAAAACAACATTGGCCAAGAAAAAGAAAAAAGTGAGGGATAAATTAAAAAGGGATAAATTACCATAGCAAGGTTTAAGTTTAACTGAGTGAACGTAACTTGAAAAGGCAAAATTATTATCATTTACAGGTCTAGACCTGTTAACGCTTTTGGAAAACGTTTTGAGATAACGATTGTTATGAATTAGCACTATATATATAAAGATTGATTGGTTTATTGATTGATTGATTGATTGATTGAAGGCAAATGTTATGAATAAAGTTAGTTATACTGAAAAATGTGATTATGTAATTTTATATTCCTTTGACATGACAAAGCACAGTTTCTCAAATGGATCATGTGATATACTGAGTAGTATCAACTCAGAGGATCAAGTTCAAACAAGAAAAATGTACGAGTTAACAATAAGTATCCGCCAGCCAATTTAATCAGCCAATTAAAGCTCTTTTCAAAATAATCGTCAGCAGAAGGTCTGCCGATTCAGCACTGATATATGTCCTTGTGCCATTTGTCCACTAGAAGGAGCACTGACTCCATTCAATCCTCAGTTCCCACTGCTGCCTTCTCAGTAACATACAGGAGTGAGCTACAGCTAGTCATCATCACAGGAGTGAGCTGAGTGGAGCTTGCATACAGATAAGTTAATAACAGAGTTTTGAAAATAACAATGACTAAACATGTCTCCCATTTCAGTTTAACTCTCTTTGCCATGTGTCATGACAAGTGATGCATGCTTTGTTGCGTTGGTCATGCTTTTCAATTACGTTGCATTGCTAAAGTTGTGCCAACCTAGTTTAAGTTCCTCCATCTGTAAAACTGGGAACACGAATAAATGTACATTACTCAATCACAAGAGATTCCTGTTTAATACATTCAACATGTTATCTACTAATGTATCGGAAACAAAGTGCTCTAGCTTGATGCTAACGTATGTAGGAAATTGCTTGATATGCTAGCAGTTAGCATATATCAATATATTTTTGGTTTTGAAGCAGAATTTCAACTTTCATCAGAGAAACATATCACAATTACTCTTTGTAAACAATACTGAAAACTCTTAATGTCAAAATTTTAACAGCAAGATTAAAAAAGATATTTGCAGGCTCATGGAAGGTTCAAAACAACTGAAAGCAATGCTATAACCACTTCAAGACAATAGATAACCTACATCAGTCAATAACACACAGTAAAACAATACGTCTGCATAACGTGACGATGTGTTTTTGTTACTTATTTTTATTTTTTTTATGTGACCAATTTTATACGTATTTACTTATAAACTGAATAAAATGTAAATGTTGAAAGATTTACCTGTTCACAGCTTCTATTTTAGAGTTGTTTTATCTGTACTTTAACCTACCTTTAATTTGCAGCATCAAGAAGTACAAGACAAGGTGTAGTTTTCAATACAGCTTGGTTGAATTGTAGATTTTGGTTTGGTTTTATTCATTTTTTTTCCACCAAGCTCCAAGGCCAGACCTTCAGCACCCACACCCAGTTAATATATATATATATATATATATATATATATATATATATATATATATATATATATATATATATATATATATATATATATATATATATATATATATATATATAGATAGATATAGATATACATTTAAATGATAAAAATATCTAATTATGTTCCATATTATTCAGTGTTTAGTCATCGGTATCATTTAAACAAATTTTCATTGTACAGTGTTCCGTAAAAGGTTGCAAAAGAGCAAATATCCATGAATGTATACAGCAGTACAATATATCTGTAATAGGTGAAAAGTAGTCCATGTATTCAGCCAACAGTTGGTTGTATTTAAATAAGGTGAACCCATATTTCTTGGATCATGAAGTGATGCTGTAATAACAGTACCTCATCCAAACTTGAATAAAGCTAAGTTAAGTTTAACATTATTAATAACACCTTTTTCAATGAGAGGCTTCAAAACTCTGTATCAGAAACAGATGAGCTGCATGAAGGACACTAAATCCATACATAATGAAGTCAATGATATAGAATTATATCAACAAAGAACTAACATGTAGGCTACTGCTTTATTAACCCGGGACACCAAAATCAAAACCCTCTCTGGAGCTTAAGAGTAGATCAGCATAATATGACCTTACCAACAGGGACGTTAGCCAGAGTCAAAAGTTAAACCAGAGAAGAAGACATCTGACAAAAAGCAGGCTGGAAGTGGAGAAGATATTGATTAGGAACAGAAAACTGTCAGGGATGCAGTCTGAGATACACATTTGTAGGTCTGCTGATTTAACTTGAACTTTCAGCTCGATTGCTTAAGAAGCAGAGTTGGTGAACTGGTGGTGATCTTTTTGTTTTCTTTAAAGAGACAATTTCTGCTTTGGTTCACTTGGGTTCTTTGTTTGACCTCCCTCCGCTTATCCTCTCTGCCTGCTTTCCATTTCTTCATCCTTCTTTGGTCATAATACATAATGGTTATAATCAAGACCAGATAAGTCTGAAATCCATCAGTGTGTCTGTCTGTGCATGAGTCTGTTCCTCAGGTGCTGTAGAGTGTTTCAGTGTATCACAGTGGGCTACTCTCTCCCCTCTCTACCCGTTGATTTGTGGCTCATTGATGCTGTGCTGCTCCCCCGGCAATCCCAGGCATCCCCCCTCCTCCCCCTCCCCTCCTCCTCTTCTCTTCGTGCTGCTTACTCACCCCCAGCCTGGTAGGAGTCATCTGAGGACAACCGCTGTGCCAGAAGACGGCAGGCGGTGGGAGGGAGCCTTGTTTGTTTCATTAAACATGACCTCAGCTTCACTGTGAGACAGGCAGCTCAAACCGACAGCGTGTACATTTATTTCTCTGCTGCTTCAGGGAAGGAGACACAAGCCGACTGATTCTGAAAAAAAGCTTCAACAGCTGTGCATCTGGATGCTAATGAGAAATGGGATGTTTGCTAAGTAAGCTCAGCAGGAAATATTTCTCACTAAACATCTCTTGGAAGCCTCATGCAGCCTGTGATGAATTTCCTCTTTATCATAAGGGTGTAATTTACATTTGACTCTGGTCCTGTTTCTGAGAGGATCACTGAGTGCAGGAGTGTCTTAGATTCTCAGAGTGGATCTGTTGTATATAAACTCAGGCTGCGCCAAACTCTCCAGTTAACTTTTATCTTTGTGGACAGGAATGTAGCGTGACCTTTGACCCCTCTCTGAGGCGCTCCTGAGAGAGGAAAGATTCATCACGGAGCAGGATATTGGAACAGATGACATCCAGCCCGCTCAGGAGAAACTCATTACAACTAAAGCACATTTTATACATACTGTATGTCCTCCTCCTGCTGATCAAAAGAATTTTCTCCTCTTTTACGTCAGTCCTCCTCTCAGTCACTCCATCTGTAATGGCCTGGCTCCAGCTGCTGGATATTCAGGATAGATGGAGGGATTTAAAGATAGACAGACTCAAGGATCAGGCAGCCTGTGTTAAAATGAGGACTTGAGCTTTAAAGGCTGTTTATCCCTGCTGACAGAAAAAGAAGAAGGAATAACCAAAGTCTCATTTTTCTCTTAATTCTGTCTTTCTGACACCTTTTCTTAAAGGTCTCATAGTATGCAAAATTAACTTTAGAGTGGTTTTCTAACAATAATATGTGTCCCCTAGCCTGTCTACAACCCCCCCCCCCCCCCCCAATGAAAAAAGTTTATCCTTTCCTTCTCTTTCTTGCTCCACCTTTCAGAAAACTGCTCATTACAGGCCAATTGGAGCTTTTCCCTGCATGACGTCTATAAGGGAAATAACACCTCCTCCAGGTTGGTGGCACCATCCCCAAAAAATGTTTGCCCTGCCCTCAGAAACTTCCTCACTTGCGCCATTGTTTCCACTCAAAAACGCCGCTCTGGCAAAACAATCATCTTCATCAGGTAAAAGTACAGCAGTTGCTCTGTTGCACAAACAAGCACAAAAGTCTATTTCTGCCTCCTTCGTTGGAAGTTTTGAAGACCCAGTTGATTAATTTTATTTTCGATGGAAATGTACCCAGAACAGTTCCTAAAAGTTGTATGCGTGTGCTCACCATTTCACTGCTTTCTAAACGAGCACATCCATACAGAAATAATTCAAACGTCACCCTTTTCAAAATAAAAGCAACACAGCTGTATTGCATGCACAGCAAACTTTTTTTTCAATTCATGTTCTAATTTATGATTGACGTCACACAGGCCACACATTGATGCTCAAAGGGCTGGATGTGGCCACTGGGCTGTAATTTTTCCAGGTCTGTTCTAGATTCTTCTGAAATCTGTTTTTTCTTAATCTTCCCTCAGTCACATCGTTACCACTTACCATGTTTATCTCTGCAGTTTGAATTTGTTGGATAGCAGTTTTCAACAAGGTTCCTCGGACATATGACCTTCTGCACCGTCCCTGCTTTCATGGTGTAATTAGTTAACTGGACAGTTATTTGCAGTCGTGCATGCTGCTAACACTGTGGTCAAAAGGGTCATTCCATAACAAAACGTTAAGATTAATGGTCTTGTTTGTGTGATGACTGGACGTGCATACGGGCCCAAAACTGTATCATTTCAGCAGTTTAATGGCACAGGGGCACCGAGCTTTGACTAATCTGCTGAAATATCTCTACTCACTCCACAAACAGACATGTAGTCTACCTTTTCAAGAGCTTATTTAATCCACACATAAGATAACCAGCATGGTGGGAAAGGTATCTATACTCAGAGTTAATCAAGCAGCTTCAATGACATAACGTAGCCCTGCTGTTTTACAAGGTAGACCAAATGTTTCAGGTATATTTCAGGTGTGAACATTATTAAAAAAATATTTTAACATCTTTTTATGAGCAAACTCTCACCATAAATTTTGGCTTGGATTTAATTTTTTTTTTTTTTTTTTCCAAAACTTCTGTTTTTCCTTTTGTTTTTTTTTTTTTTGCTTGAACCCAAGTGCTTTCTTTCCATTGATTTTAAAACATTTTGAAGTATTTTATTAAGCTTCCTAAAGGTCTTAGAACAACAAGGGTTTTTTTTTTGGTCTGAAATTGACGCATATTTAATAAGAAACTGATCATGGGTTATGTCAATCATGTTTGCATACTGACACTGAAACTTACATTCGTCATTATTTTTTTCAGAACAGGTTTAATTTTCTGTGTTTTTTTTGGCATCTGTCCAGGTCATTTCCAGGGTTGTTTGACTATTCAGAGATGCCGTAGGCTACTTGAAATCTCACATTTTCCATGACATTTTCTGTGATTTTGGGCTATGTTTAAATAATGGATACAGATTTGTGTGTGTGTGTGTGTGTGTGTGTGTGTGTGTGTGTGTGTGTGTGTGTGTGTGTGTGTGTGTGTGTGCCTACCTCAAACATACAGGTGAAACTCACCTTGCTCTTGTCTTGTTTTCAGGAGTGGATGGACTCAGTGTTTCCCTTTTCTTTTGTCAAGTAGTGAAAGAACCACAAAAACATCACAGCTTGGTGATTCTGTTTTTTCACATTCAGCAAATTTTCACAGTTAATAGAAAAATGAATGCATCAGATTCAATGTGCAGTGTCTTTGTGTGACTTTTTTTTGATAACGTATCCAAAAAATGCATCTGAAAATAACAGACTCAGTGTGCAAAGGCTGTAACAGTTGTGTTAACATCTGTGTGAAGCCGAGGGCTAGGTTAACAGTGATAAAGTATGGGCAACACTCCTCTATTTCCTACCTTTTAAAACAAGTGAAGCCAAAACAGTAATGCAATGGCAATGCTGACGTTATGCTCTGGTGACATATTTCAGAGTCCAGACATGAGCAGAAGCAATCTAACTTTTACCTCATTGATGACTTGTTCATTTAGCTAACTAAAGTAGCACATTAGTTACTGATGAAATGTGAAAGATCACTGAAGTTTGTACTCTTTAAAGCAGAACAGATTCCTTTATCAGCTTCATTCAGACACTCAAGGTTTTAATCGGTAAAATGTCCTCTGTGTGTGTCACACATTTTCTTCAACCAGTCCTGCTTTTCTGTTTCAATCTGGAACAGCCAGCTGCAGAAGATCTTCAGCGTGAGGACTCGATGGGGAGTTTTTGTGAAGGTGTGAAGCGTGTGAAGTCTGATCTTGGCAGCAGAAGGAAATCCCCCATAGAGTCTCAACACTGGTGGTGGTGGCTGTGGACTGAAGACCCTGTGGGGACCAGGTGGAGATGAGGAGGAGGTGGGTGGGAGGAATGTGAGCAATTGAGAGAGGAAGAGGAGAGTTAAAACACCGCTGTGAATTAATGTGTGATCTTCCTGACTTATGTTTCACTAAAGCTGGCACCAGAGAAATATATCAAACTGAGCTTCTCAGAAAAAAGAAAAAACAAAACAAAAAACATTAGTCATCACAATATGAATGAACTACTATTGATTACGAAAAGGAAAACTTACTTGAAATGTTTTACCACTCCAATTCCAATGAAGTTGAGACTTTATGTAAATAAAAACGGAATACAATGATTTGAAAATCCTTTTTTATTTAAATTGGCTGTTGCAACTGAAGAAGACACACATCAAAGCAGGAAAGTCATTACGAAAAATGGCTGACCAAAGTTCACATGATGAAATCAGTAAAATCAAATAACCTGCATGAGGTGTTTCCACAACCATTCTTCAGGAACCTTCCAGAGGAATTCAGCGTTTCACTGTCCTTTCTTGTTTACTTTCGCTGGCTGACACACACACACACACACACACAGACATACACACACACACACACACAGACAACATCCAGTCATAACGAGGACTGTAAACACTTACATCTAGGGGAACACAGTGATGACTGGGTCTGCCAACTTACTGCCAGAAAGAAAATCCACTCACTCACGAGCAAGAGAAAGTCTCGTGAGCGAGGAGAACAGTGACAGTGGTTATGGATTGGCTCTCCACCGTATTGCTTGTGCGGACAGAGATATTCTGCACGCGACCGCTGTGAAAGCTCTCACAAAAGTAATTTTCTCACTTGAGTGTTTGACTCACGCGCACTGCTTCTCTGCAGCTGTGTGTGCGGATCTCATATTTGCTCTGTATAATGCCAACATAGCACTGCATTAAAAACCAACATCATTGTGTAAAGGATATTACCACGTGGGCTCAGGAAGACTTCAGAAAACCATTGTCAGTTAACACAGTTCACCACTACATCTACAAGTGACAGTTCAAACTCTACCATGCAAAGACAAAGACATATATCAACAACACCCAGAAACACCGCCGGCTTCTCTGGACCCGAGCTCATCTGAGATGGACTGTTGATCAACTGAAGTTGTTCATCAATCAAGAATGGTAAAGAATTCCACCTCCAAAGCTTCAACAATTAGTGTCCTCAGTTCACAAACACTTATTGAGTGTTGATAAAAGGAAAGGTGATGGAACACAGTGGAAACATGAACCTGTCCCAGCTTTTTAGGAATGTGCTGCAGCCATCAAATTCAAAATGAGGGAATATTATCAGTTTGAAGAATAAATGTCTTTTCCTTGTAGTGTATTCAGTTGTATATAGGTTAGGGCTGCCAAGATTAGTCGACTAGTCACGATGACGTCGACAATCAAATTTGTCGGCGACTAATTTAATAATCAACGTTGTTGTTTTAATATTTTTTTAAACTTTATTTTTCCCTCTAAACTGTGGCTGTACTTTCACCTGTCTCGTCTGTTGTTCTGTCCTTGACGCATACGTGCAGAAGTGGTAACCAGGGTAACCCGTGATGTCACTGGAAAAGTTATGCCCAACAGTATCATGGCTAGCCGGCAACAGAGCTGGAAAGTTTGGGAGCATTTTTCCAAAATAAAGGAGAAAAGTGTGAAATGCAAAATCTGCAAAGCAGAAATGTCCTTCCATGACAGTACGACGGCGATGCACGAGCATCTGAAAAGACAGCACGCCGTGGCTGATTTATTTTCTGACGAAGAATGACAATCTCTGTAAGCTAATTGCTGCTAACATTAACGTCAACAGGGAGCTACCTACTTAATAGCGATGTCATGTTTGAATAGAAAATTGATACATTAAAAAAATGTCAGAAATGCTGCTACAAGCTGCAAAGTTCATTAAAAGCTGAATGAACTATGATATTAACTGTCTTCATTTTTAGTTAGCACATACCTTAAACACTTGAAGCTGGAAGCTAATGATGTTAGCTGTATGCTGCTGCAATCAGCTGCAATTTATGTATGATCCGAATAGTCGACTAATCACAAAAAAAAATAATCGGTGACTAGTCGATTATCAAAATAATCGTATGTGGCAGCCCTAATATAGGTTAAACAGGATTTACAAATCATTGGATTCTGCTTTAATTTTTTTAAACTTTTCTATCGACCCTAAAGTTTATTTTTTTCTGTTTCACTCTTTTCTTTTTTTTTTTTTTTTACAAAGTATTACAGAAAGCAGCTATCATGTGCAAATTTAACTGATGTGGTTTCACAGTCTTCTCTGATACCTCAGAAAAACCAGCACATGTAGCCTCTGTCCGACGTGTGTGTGTGTGTATGTGTTTGTGTGTGTGTGTGTGTGTGTGTCTATTATCAGTGTGTTCAGTGTTTGATCACCTGCTTGGGTCACTTAGTGCCCACTTAATCCTCTCTAATTACAGAATTAAAAGGTGGAATGAAAGCTAACAGACCTCTCACTCCTTTAAGACAAGAGACGTCCATCTGTTCCATAAAACTCAGCCCATAAAACCACAAAAAGTCCTCATTTGAGCTGCAGCGCTGCAGCTCAGAGCTCTTTATTATCCCTCTTCTTTATCATCTCCTCTCTCATCCTTAAATATGAAACAGCTGCTGTATTCAAATCTCACTTTCTGTGTGTGTTTCTCTAATTAGAGAGAGAAAAAAAAACTGATTACAGACTTTGATGAGAAGAACCAGTCAGCTGTTCATACACTTTGTGCATGTGAGCCTGCAGGTGTGACTGCATGTGAAGACGGCAGTTTGATGGAGCTGCAGCTTGTGGAGGAGAGTGTGAGGCTCCTTAAATGGATCAGATTTGCACTTCAAATTCCTCTCAGATCATCATGCAAAACACTCCTCTCGTTTTTACATATCACAAGGCGGCATCTTGAGACGTTTACTCTGCATAAAACATTGATCTTAACGAGTCATTTAGGCTCTCTTAAATTCATCTTTTTAACAAGTTAGCTAAACCTGCCAGCGAGGTGTGATAATGGTACTTATTTCCACAGTAGTTCAGGTTGCTGTGAGGACTCTGGGGACCTTTAAAGGAAGATTTGAGGGATTAAGATCTCTTGACCCCAGAATAATCTTGAAATGAGTTGATTTGCTTTGGATTAAAGTGGAATTATTTGCACCATCTTGCACCAGCTCCTTAAATAACAATATTTTAACACCAAATTTAAGAAGAAATAAGCAAAGATTGACAGTTTCTGCAGAGTAAACATGCAGAAGTGACAGGTTTGTTTTTCTCTATTTCTCAGCTGTCCTCTCCGGATGTTTCCTCTATCTCTCTCTGCACAGTGTTTTGTCCAGAAAGCCAATTTTCTTGAGGATATAGCGACTCCAGGCAGCAAAGGAAACCTCTTCCTAAACCTAATATCTCACACCTCCAGGGAGAGCGAGTTTACATGTTGAAGCCGTTGGATCTCAGAAACTCCCTGCAGGCTGTGGTTGGATCTTTGTAAATCAGCACAACAGCAGCAGCAGCCACACATCCTCACCTGCAAACAGCCTGTTTGCATTTCAAAGTCTCATGGGAAGAGTGATCTTAACTTTCCTGGAGGTTTATGATTGAAGAGATATTTTACTTGGATACAGAGGACATGAGTTCATGAAATAAGAAGATAATAAGGGAGCAGTGTCTGTGTGTGAGGATTAAATAGTGCTCTTCCTCCTCTGTTAGTTATTGAATCAGAGTTATGGTCTAAATTGTTGTTCATCAAACTTTAATGAACACAAGTTTCTCTCCAGACAGACAGTCAGTGAGTCAGATAAGAATCAGCAGCCTGTTAGAGGGTCTGTTTCTTTATTCATGTGATATTGATGGAGCAGTTTCTCAGAAGAACTCCAAACTGGTGTCTGTTTGTCTCAATCTTAAACACGAGGCCCTGAGACAATTATTTCCACTCTCTGTTGAGACCACGCTTAGGGAACAGGGACTTTACCTTCCACATGGTCTCTGCTGAGGTGAGATCAGTCTCTGAAAGCACATGGGCCCAGTTTCCCGTACCGGGCTTAAACAAAACCAGGACTACACTAATCTGGTTTAACTTAATCCACACTAATCAAATTGCTATCTGAGATGTTATTTAACTTCAGATTAACTAGTTCCAGACTACAGAGTCTCTGACTAAGGTAAGCAAGGACCAGTCAGATCATGTGCTGGAAGCCGAATCAGATTAACAATGTGCACATGATGCAAAGGTGAGGCTGCTCTGAGAACCTGGGGTGGAATATTTCTAAAAGTGAGTTTGACTCATGATCTAACATGGAGAAAAGAAAAACAAAGTATTAAAAAAAACTTCAGTGAAAGTGAGAAGATGCTTTGAGAGGAAATTATTTCAAAGTGCCCCCCAATTAAGGACAAACATCATGATTCAAACAAACAAACACACAAATAAATAAATGGTCTGCAACTGTGAATGAATAAAACTGTAATGAAAATGTTACCATCAGGACCTTCCAACAACTTCAGGTATCATTCATTCATTCATTCATTCATTCATTCATTCATTCATTCATTCATTCATTCATTTATGAGATTTTCAGTTTTAAGAGGAGACAAACCATAAGAACAAAACTGAAAATAAAGTAAACAAAACAAAAATTCCACCCAAACTAGCAGATTCTCCAAATAAGACATCAGAGCTATCAGAGCAAAATAATAACCTACACATAACATAGTATATAATTAATGGATGAATTCCCCGCAACATCACCCATCTGTTTCTGAAACGGATTATTATTTTGATCTCTTTGAACAGATCAAAGTGCTCTATTTGTCTTCAGGGGCGGACTGGGCCATCTGTGTGATCTGAAGAATCTCAGGAAGGCCAGTACTCCAGGACGGCAGGCGGGTGCCCACCAGGCAGTTTTCACTGGTTTTCTTCGTTCTGCTTTTCAACTGTTTCACTCTCCAGTCCAGCAGGTGGTACCAGCGCTCCTGTTAGTTTGATGCCAGCTGCACAGGCTCACAGGAGCAGAAGAAGAAGAAGAAGGAAGCAGTTGTAGCAGCAGCAAAGACCATTATAGTAGCAGTGTTTCCAGCTGATCGACTGTTAAGATCTCTCTAGCCCTTTTTTCATTAAGTTTTTCAGGATACAGATACGTGTCACACAGAGTGGTGAGGTGCAGCATTTATTTCAGAAATCAAACACTAATTGCACAGCGCTGTGTTCTATGTCACACCACTGAGAAAAGGTTGGTGAATTAAAGCTCTGCAGAGAAGTAGTTTTCATGCAGCCTCATCCTGATGTGTTCTCAAAGCAGCAGCCTGAAGCTGTAAACTGCAGTTCCTTGATTGACCACTTGAGGCAGAAAAACATCCTCATTAAAAGGTTTTACTTAAAAGCAGAATTAAACATGTTGACAGGTTAGTATAAAAACAGGTTTGTTCTCTTTTGATCTCTTTTTTTGAATGTGGAGGATGAGTGTTTGTTGTTTGTAATCATTTTTTTTTTTTTAATTTAGAGGCATCAAGTTTTGCACAATTATCATTTGGCTTATTGACTGACAAGTAATCACATTGTTGCTGTTTTCCTGGCTGACAAAGGTCCACCTCAGCCATCATTGATAATAACTCCTCTTCAGAAACCAGCGAGTGTCACTACGCAAATGTTTCATACAGTCTCTGGTATTTTCTGACAAAAATGTTGAATGAAACAGAGGAACATGATTCCTCCTTACTGTTTGAATAGTGGGAAGTCATCAGGAGGATTTTCTTTGACAACATGCTGCTTAATAACTGAGCTGCAGTTTAATAATGTACCTGCTGAGAGAAAGCCAGATTGAATAGAGTAATGCTAACCACATCAACCACGTCAATAAGTGTGAAATTAAACTTGAGGTTTCATTTCAGATCTAATTATCCAAGTGGACAAGGAAATGTTTCATTATTTCATTTGTTCAATTTTAAAACCAACGAAGTGTGAAAAATACAAAAAAGAAGAAAAACAAAATCAGGAGTTTATCTTATAAGTTCATAACATCTCATGGTTTTATAAATGCAATGAGATGATGATGAATTGAAATGATATACTTAACTTCATTTATTTTAGCTAACAGGAAACAATAACTTTTTGTTGTTTTGATGAGCATGGTGATATAGAATAAATATCAACTTAAAGGTCATTCTGACAGAGCAACTGCAGTCATAGTCCCATATTAAATCTGACATCCAAAGATGTCTATGAAGACTTACTGTGGAGCCTAGACATGTATTGATGTAAATCTGGCAGAGTAAACACTTCAACACAGCAGGAATAGTGAATGCTGACTGGTGTGAACTGATGCCACAAAGCAGCTTGATATTAAGCTACAAACATTATCAGTCAATCATGAATTACTACCTATAGCTAAAGCCCTGATTCATAACAAGGGTCAACTCAAGGTTCTTAACATAAAGAGCAGCTCAGGGTTGCCCACTTTGAAAGTAATTGTGAGTTGAACAAAGTTTAGGTTCTGCTACAATTTTAAGGAATGGATTTTGATATTCACTGTGGCTCAGTGGTAGAGTTGTCGCCTCTCAATCAGAAGGTCGAGGGTTCGATTCCCAGTCTCATATCAAGTGTCCTTTGACGAGCATGTTCCCACTGTTGTTCAGTGGTGTGTGAATGAGTATGACTGGGTTAGATAAAACTGATGGCCTTCAATAGATTGTTGTGCCATCAGTGTGTGAATGTGGTGTGGATGGGTGAATGACACCAGCAGTGTAAAGCACTTTGAGTGGTCAGACAGACTAGAAAAGCGCTATATAAGTACTGGTCCATTTTTCCATCAAGGGATGAATTTTTCTGCGTAAAATTTGTTTTTAATCATACTTAGAAGTCCCTGTGAGGACTTTCTAAGTGATCTTGAAAAGGTCTCACTTCCAGATTTATACTGTACCTGATCCTGATCCACAATTTAAAGGGTCTGTGAGGACCGCACACTGTGGTGATGACATGACTCTTAACAAGGTGTGTGTTTGATCAGATCTTCTTTTTAACACTACTTTCCTTTGTTCAAGACAACTTTTTACTGGATAGAACAAGTTAAGGTATTTATCAACAGTTACACAGCGCTGTTGTTTGAAACATGACAACAAGTAACAGTTTGTTCTGTAATTTAGAGGCCCGTTAGTGAATACCAGTTGTGTCCAACTAGAGTAGAATAACTGCTGCATGTGGGTTGGAATGAACATTATCACAAACAGTTTAACCCATGTTTTAGCCTTTAGCTCATGTTTTAGCCTTTAGCCTGTGCTCTATTGCTCTCCTGTGTAGCTTTCTTCTGTTCTGATGTCCTTTTTCTGTCAGACGGTTCAGCTCCAGTGTCCACCATCACTACTAAATACGACACGTTGAAGTCTCTGTGACAACACCACACCGGCTGATGAAATTTAATTGTAAAAAGAGATATCTGTGTTTTTCATTGTGGAAAATGATTTCTGTGATTAAAACAGACAAAAGACAGAAGAGAAGAGGGCGCTAAACAAGACAGTGATAGAGCACAAGCTAAAGGCTAAAACATGAGCTAAAGGCTAAAACACAAAGTAATCTGTAAGTGATAATGTTCATTCCAGCCCACATGCAGCAGTTATTCTGCAGTGATCTGATCAAACCTGAGAGTCTGTCAATAAAATGAAGAGTGATGTTATGTTAGCTCTGATTGGTGAGGTTGGAGTTGGTAGATGAGCTCTGGTAGGGCCGCAGAGAATGTTCATGTTTTTAAGAGCAGGCTCAAGACCCACCTTTTTAGCTTAGCTTTTGGTTAATGTTTATTTATTCTAATCTTTATTTATTCCAGTCGTTTAGGCTTCTTATTTTCTTATTTTATTTTTGTTCATACATTATTTTACATGATGCATCTTATGTATATGTTTTAGCTTTTATTTGTTTTAACCTTTTATGACTCTTTTAGGACCTCCAGTGTTTTCTCTGGGGGAGCCCTTTGCACCAGGGGTGGTGGTTGGCTGTGGTTGTGGGGGCCTGTCACATGGGTTCCTGGTGGAGATGGGTGTCTGCTACATCTCTCCTTTGGGCCCTGTGTCAGGGTCCTGTGGCTGTGGCTGACTCCTTACCCCTGGTGCAGACGGCTCCTCTGATGATGTTTTCTCAGCTGGTTCATCAGTACTCAGCCAATATATATATATGTGTCTGTGTAAGGGTCGTGGGTGGGGGCTATATGGTTGTGTGGGGTGAGGGTGGTTGGGTGGGAGGGCGTCTGGGTGGATTGTTGTTTTTAAATGGTGTGTAAAGCACTTTGTGTTACATCTTTCTGTATGAAAAGAAAGCCGCTTTATAAATAAAGTTTGATTGATTGGTAGCACATAAACAGGATTCACTAATGTTACATGTTGCAGACACGTCTCAGAGCACAAGGCTGTGAGGAACACTAAATATAGCTGGTTTCAAATAAATACATTACCTCATCACTTTGCATCCTGGGAAATGCCTGTTGATTTTTCCACTCCAATATTGTCATCAACAACTTGTTAGAAAGTCCGAGATGCATGGAAGCACAGAGCAATGAGGACCTAACCCTAACCCTCGTGAAGAAAAAAAGAGTTGAAAAGAAAATCTGATCTTCATTTAATTTTCAAAAACCACACATGCCTTGTTAAGGGTCATGTGACTATGACTCTATCACTAGCACTAGCGCTAGCTTTTCCAGAAAGTGCTCACAGCTCCTTTAGAGCAGAGAAAAGTGTAAGTGTAAATGTTTGGTATCATCAGCCTCACTCCTGTTCAGTCACTCGAAAGTCTTTCTGGGAGAGAAGACACCACTGGAAGTCAGTGCTGCTAATTTAAATCCCCCTCTCACTTGCTGAGGAGGGTCAAAAGTCAAACAACTTATATGCTGCGTCAACAAGTGCCGCCATCTGCCTCTTCATTAGCTCTGACCTCTAATGGTTAAGTGGGGTCACAGAGGAGCAGTGTCCTCTCACAGCAAACAGACACACAGCAGACTGTCCTCCCTGTGTGGGCCCGACGATTCTTTGTCAGACAAAGATTTATGATTTGGCTGTTTTGTGTTTCTGTCAAATGCTATATAAAATATTTATGAATTAAAATACATATATAAAAATGTTAAAATGTGGAAAAATTAAGGAATCCGAGAAGTTTATTGAAACCAAGTGTGAAAGTTTTTCTGATCCAACGAGGAAGTTACAAATTTCTCTCTCTTTCTCTCTCCCTCTCTCTCTCTCTCTCTCACACACACACACACACAGAGTGAGAGAGAGAGAGAGAGAGAGAGAGAGGAAACCACACCTCTCTAACTCTGTATTAATCTTCTCCTGACAGAGTCAGAGCACAAACCCAGCCAGCTCACTATCAGATTCTGAACACAGTTTATCTTAAACACTGAAATAGATGAAGAGTCAGCTGAGAATATTTTAGCAGGAGGTACCGACGGCATTTTGTAAAGTTGGTCCTTGGTAATGGCCTCCACCAGACCACCTGGCCTGATTTAACGGGGTCATGAGCAGGTGAGGGGAAAAGAATGTGAGAGAGAAAGAGAGTAAGGGATATTCCCCTGCTCTGCCAGACATGAGTGATGAGAGATGAAGATAACACTGATGGAGGGTAACGATTGTGATCTCTCTTTCTCCCCGTCCTGCTGAGTCTGTGGTGGGTTAATGGGAGTCAGGTCGGGGGTCCAAGCCTCACAGTGATGGTCATCTGGTTATCTGGACTGACTCACAGTGAAGGAACGGGTTGTGTATCAAGAGTGAGGTCAATACGTCACAGTTGCAGGTGTGAGGACAGGTGGATGGAGGTGATACAGCACAGACAAACACAGATTAGAGGAGTGTTACAGTCAATGTATGAGCTGTTCTATGTTTTATTGTTATATTAAAACTCACTCAGAGGTGCTTTTGGTAAATTATTGAATCCTAATGCAGCACAGATAATGATTCCACTGGAGACCCTCAAAAGATTAGAAGATCAGAAGATATTCTGATGTAATTTGTTATTATTTGCCAATAATTCTCTTATTTTCATGTTTTAATAATGAAAACACAACAAAGTACAGTGTTGGCTCTTCTCTTGGACAGGTGTCAGGTGTATCCTCTGCTGAGGCCCCTTCAAATTTGATCATTTTGACCAGTGCATCATAGCCAGCCTTTATCATGTCATCTAATCTCATTATCATGACTTTTGTTTCATCCCTTTATCATGACATCCCTTTTTAATCTCTTAATCATCACTTCATGACTTGCTATCATGACTTTTCATAGAATTATTCCAACTTTCAAACTTTTTGGCATGACTTTTGTCATTGACTTTTTATCCTTTTATCATGACTTGAATCTATTTTTGGTGTCTTTATTTATCACTGCTCTTCTTCCTCATTATCACAAATTCATTGTCTCTACAAAGACTATTATATCCCTTCATCATGACTTGTTATCTCTTAAGTAGGACTTTTATTTTCATAATGTTTTTAATCTTTCTCTCGTGGCTTTCTTTCCTCATCATGACTTGATCTCTTTATCATGGCATCTTTATTCTTAATCAGGACTTTTCATTGTATTATCCACCCATCCATCCATTTTCTATACCGCTTCTCCTGGCTGGAGCCTATCCCAGCTGTCTTAGGGTGAGAGGCAGGGTACACTGGACGTCAGTCAATCGCAGGGCTGACACAGAGACACAGACAATCATTCACACTCACACCTACGGGCAATTTAGAATCTCCAATTGACCTAGTGAGCATGTTTTTTGGACTGTGGGAGGAAGCCGGAGTACCCGGAGAGAACCCACGCATGCATGGGGAGAACATGCAAACTCCACACAGAAAGGCACACCGTGCCCGAACCGGGATTCGAACCGGCGACCTTCTTGCTGTGAAGCAAGAGCACTAACAGCTGCGCTACCGTGCAGCCCTCATTGTATCACCATGATTTTTTATTCATCTTTTCATCATGACTTTAGTCTTATTTTCATGACTATTTTATTTTTCACTGCTTTTCATCCTCATTATCGTGACTTTGCCCTCTTTGTCTTTGTTAAGACTTTTTAATCCCTTTTGGGGCCAGTTGTTCAAAGGTAATCTGATTTTCAAATCTCGAAAATGGGTTGTTCAAAA
Source organism: Labroides dimidiatus (assembly GCA_030710495.1). NCBI lineage: Eukaryota > Metazoa > Chordata > Actinopteri > Labriformes > Labridae > Labroides > Labroides dimidiatus. Next base: position 2,337,697 of record CM061159.1, read on the forward strand.
GAGTAAGAAGGATCCTGAAATCGGATTAGCCACCAGTCAAAGGAGCCCAGAACAGAGGCTTGAATCGTCCTTTTCCAAATAATAATGATGCCTATGAATTACTCCTAAAACGAGAAACTGAAAGAGCAGAGGCACAGACACTCCTGGCAGAGGAAAAAATCAAGCTGGCTAAACTGCAGCAAACCAGGGAAAAACGTCAGATCCGCCTCCTAAAAGCAGGGCTTGAAAATGCTGGTCTCTCCTACTCGGATGAAGAACCCTGAACATTCTTTATTTTGTTAACTATTGGACAGTTAGCCTTTTTTTTTAAGTTAAGACTTTTTCAAAATATCCACAACGTATTTGTTTATGTATATTTGTTATTTGTTATGGCTCAAATGAGTGGTCATAAACAAAGTCATGAATAGAAGTCTGTAATTTTTGTGTTTTGTCTCAACAAAAAACACTTAAAGTGACCCCATGTTGGCTCTTCTACCTGATGTTCTTTACATTGCTGGAAGCCCACATTGTGATATGTTGTCCCATTTTCAGTACTGGTAATCTGGATTTGGTAATCTTGAAAACTGTGTATCTGGATCAGGGTGATCCAATCCAAGGTTGCTTTGAAAAACTGGCATAAAAGTAAGAGAGATTACCTGATCCTGGATAGCAAGAAATGGGATTTCCAAATCCGGATCATTTTGATCCTGATCACATTTTTTTGAACAACTGCCCTGACATTTTACCTTAATCATGATAGTGTACTTCTTCGTCATAATTGTTTATCTCTTCATCATAACTTTTTAGCTCTCTTTCATGGCTTTTCATTTCTTTGTCTTTATTCTGTATCTTGATTTTGTCATTCATCATCATTACTTTTTTCTTATTATTATGACACTTAATCTATTTTTTTTAACTTCTTCATCTTGTTTGTGTAACTTCTTTCTTCAGAGTGAAGTCTCAATCTTTTCTTTTTTATGAGCAGGGCAGAAAAGGACTTTCATGAGAGGTAATTGTGGATTGTACCAACCTGATCGATCTGTACCAACCGTTTCACTGTGGAGCTCTTTAGTGAGCATAGATGAGGGAAATAAAGTAGAAGTGGAGGAACTTGCTTACATCCACTGTATCTGGAGAATCAGTCTATCCACTGCAGTGAAAACGTGTTGATTTCTTTATGATATGATAGGAAATGAAATGTCTTTCATGCTGGGGGAACACAGGTGTAAATGCAGTTACAACCTGAAAATCATCCCTCACTGTGTGACTCAGGAGCTCAGAGGCATGCTGCCTCTATATTTGTTCCACTCTAGCATGTTGAGCATCTTTCTCCTGTCTTATATCATTTAAGGAAACAATTACTCTGCTCCACACACCTCATCTCAACCCTCAGCAGCAGTCACAGCCACAATATGGCTTCACTGAAAACTGCACATCAGTCTGAGTACTCAGGACTGTTACTGGGCACATTCTTCTCCTCTTTTTATGCACTCATACTAAAAGTCTGAAGTACTCATTTTAACAACAACAGCATGAAATTGTGATAAAAATGTAATGAAGAAAAAACCTTCCCCAGTGATCTGCTGAAACCTCATGCTAGAAAATGAAAATGGATTCCGTTCATCATCTCTCACCATCATTCATGGTTTCTCAAATGACTCAGAAACACTTTTTACTGAATGAATCCAGAGTAGTCTGCCCATGACAAAACATCATCCAGAATGACACAATTAATGACATTACCTTGGAAAAAAAACTTTTTGAATATGAGGATGAAACAAGCAGAGTCTTTGGAATACACTCACTGTATTAAATTCAGCCCCACACCTTTGTTGTCATCTGAGGTCCGAGGCACTCAGGGGAATTTAATGTTTTAAAAAGCCTTTATTTCATGAGAGTTGCAGAATCATAAAAACATGCCAACATGTTTCAGCCATATAGGCCTTCATCAGGGCAGTTACAACATGGTCGCCAGCCTGCTACCTTTATAGGTTCTCAACAGGTCACATGGTTTCAAGAAGTCACATGGTTAAATCACAGGTTACTTGGTTAAAAGATGTAAAGCAGCCAAGTAAATATGCAAAAGATGCCATAGGTCCGTTGACACACTCCACAATGAATCAACACAGGGAGTGTATCTTCTAACTGGTAATTTAAAAGTATAGAGAACTACGGAAAAGCAGAGAAGTCCAGTTCTCCATTCAGACCAGGAAATTGTGCAGACCTATGGCAGCTTTTTTATTCTGTCTCCTCCCCTGATTAAACTCTGTATGTGCTCAGTGCCTGATACTTTCAGAGAATTGCAGCAGCCATGATTAGCTTCTGTATAAAGTAAAGCCATAGGATATAACCCTATCTGATTCACTTAGTGGACATGAGAGTGCAAACTGAGGTTTCTATAGACTCTGGGTTTAACTAATTATGTCAAGAACCATGAACCAGGAAAGGACACAAGTGCAAGAACAAACTCAAGTTCCGTATAAACACAAAGGTTTATTGTCAAGTCCAGGTTTCAATGCACAAATCAGGTAGTCAGCCAGGCAGGGTTCGGTACACAGAAGCAGGTAGTCAGACAGGCAGGGTTCGGTACACAGAAGCGGGTAGTCAGACAGGCAGAGTTCAATACACAAAAAGGGTAATCCAAAAACCAGGCAGAGGTATCCAAAACACGAGGCTAGAATCAAGGTCCAAAAAACGAGAGCAAGAATCAGAAACAGCAAGACGAGACGATGAACAAGGCTGGGACGAAGACTGTGAAGTACGACGAACTGGCAACGAGACAGTGAGACACATGAGGTTAAATACAAGAGGTAATGAGGGGTGATGACACACAGCTGGGGAAGACAATCAGGAATCAGGTGTGACAGACAGGGCAGGGCAGACAGGAACAAATCTAAAAGACAGAGACAAGGGTTAGTGATTTCAAAATAAAAGCGGAAACAAAACATGAATCAAAATGTGTAAAAACAACAGAAACTTGACAGACATGACAGTACCCCCCCCTCAAGGGCCGGCTCCTGACGGCCCAGGAGCACCAGGATTCGAGGCGTGGAAATCTTGAATGAGCGAGGGGTCCAAGATGAAACGGGACGGGATCCAGGAGCGCTCCTCCGGACCGTACCCCTTCCAGTCCACCAGATACTGGATCCCCGGCCCCGACGACGTGCAGACAAGAGCTTCTTAACAGTGAAGACAGGATCGCCGTCCACGAACCGGGGGGGTGGAGGGGGCTTGGCCGGAGGGCACAAAGCGCTGGTCTTGACCGGCTTGACGTGGCTGACGTGAAAAGTGGGGTGGATCCGCATTGACCTTGGCAACTTGAGCTGGACCGCTGCAGGATTAACCACCTTAGAGATGGGGAATGGACCCACGAACCTGGGAGCCAACTTCCTGGACTCCACCCGGAGTGGTAGGTTCCGGGTGGACAGCCAGACCCTCTGACCTGAGACGTACTTAGGGGCAGCAGACCTCTTCTTATCCGCAGCAACCTTGTAGACTGACGAAGACTTGAGGAGGGCCTGGCGAGCCCGCTCCCAGGTTCTCCTGCAGCGACGGACCAAGGCCAATGCGGACGGAACAGAGGAACCAGAGTCTGCGGTGGGAAAAACAATGGGTTGATGACCATGTACAATGTGGAACGGAGAAAAACCAGAGGAAGATGAAGGGAGTGAGTTATGGGCGAGCTCAATCCAAACCAAATTGTCAGACCATGATTCAGGGTTCCGTGAGGACATGATGCGTAGACCTTTTTCTAGCTCCTGATTGGCACGTTCACACTGACCATTCGACTGTGGATGAAATCCCGACGACAGACTGACCGTAGCTCCCAACAGTTTACAGAACTCCTTCCAGAATTGGGAGATGAATTGAGGACCCCGGTCCGAAACAATGTCCTGTGGGAATCCATGGATCCTGAACACATGAGATAACATGACCTCGGCCAGTTCCTTGGCCGAGGGAAGCTTTGGCAGGGGCACAAAGTGACACATCTTGGAAAAACGATCAATAACTGTGAGAACCACAGTGTTACCTTTTGAAGGTGGAAGTCCCGTTACAAAGTCCAAGGCAATGTGAGTCCACGGTTGCTTGGGAACCAAGAGAGGCCTTAAAAGCCCCTGAGGCTTTTGTGAAGAACCCTTGTGAGCAGCACACACAGCACACGCACTGGCATATTCAATAACATCTTTTTTCATCCCTGGCCACCAAAACCGTTGTTGAATAATGAACAGAGTTTTACTTGAACCAGGGTGACATGAAGCTTTGTTATTGTGAGCCCACTCGATCACCTTCCCTCTGAGAGACTGAACAACGAACAGTTTGTCCTTGGGACAATCAGAAGGAACGGATGTACTCACAGAAGCCGCTTTAACCTTGTCCTCTATATCCCAGGTGAGTGAAGCAACGAAACATGATGGAGGCAAAATGGTCTTGGGTGCAGAAACTAAATTAGGCGGGTCAAATTTGCGTGACAGGATGTCGGGTTTGATGTTCTTGGAACCGGGTCTGTAAGAGAGGACAAAGTTAAAGCGACTGAAAAAAATAGCCCACCGTGCCTGCCTTGCATTAAGCCTTTTAGCCGTTTTTAAGTATTCAAGGTTCTTGTGATCTGTCCAGACTTGAAACGGAAGCTGAGCTCCCTCTAACCAGTGACGCCACTCCTCCAGAGCCACCTTCACTGCCAGCAGTTCGCGGTCTCCTACATCATAATTGCGCTCAGAGGATGATAACTTTTTCGACAAAAAGGCACAGGGATGTAATTTGCCATCTTTAATGCTCACTTGAGACAGAACCGCTCCGATACCTAAATCGGAAGCGTCCACCTCGACCACGAACTGCTGGCAGGGGTCCGGGAGGATGAGCACCGGCGCAGACACAAAACTGTCCTTGAGGTCCTGGAAAGCAGCATTGCACTCTGGGGACCAGACAAAAGGTCTGTGGGGAGAAGTAAGGTCATGCAGAGGTGAGGCTTTGGTACTGAAATTTCTGATGAATTTTCGATAAAAGTTAGCAAAACCCAAAAAACTTTGCACGTCTTTACGAGAACGAGGAGTGGCCCATTCAGCCACAGCAGACACCTTTTCAGGATCCATCCTGATCTCTCCCTCAGCGAGCACAAACCCCAGAAATGACACTGAGGGTTTGTGAAACTCACACTTTTCAGCTTTCACATAAAGCTGGTGCTCCAACAGCCGCTGAAGCACCGTGCGAACATGCTTTGTGTGTGTCTCCTCATCGGGAGAAAAGATCAGGATGTCATCTAAATAAACAAATACAAAAACATTGAGCATGTCCCGTAGAACATCATTAACAAGATTTTGGAAAGTAGCAGGAGCATTAGTTAAACCAAATGGCATCACCAAATACTCGTAATGACCAGTGGGGGTATTAAAAGCAGTTTTCCACTCGTCACCCTCCCGAATCCTGACCAAATGATAAGCATTGCGTAAATCCAGTTTGGTAAAAAACTTGGCCCCCTCCAACAACTCGAACGCTGTGGAAATGAGAGGAAGGGGGTATCTATTCTTAACCGTGATGTTATTGAGACCACGATAATCAATACATGGACGAAGTGACTTATCCTTCTTTTCTACAAAGAAAAACCCCGCTCCAGCTGGAGAGGACGAGGGTCGGATAATCCCCGCCGCCAATGACTCTGTCACATACTCCTCCATAGCCTGACGCTCCGGAGGAGACAAAGAAAACAAGCTACCCCTAGGGGGAGTAGCTCCAGGCAAGAGATCTATGACACAGTCATATGAACGGTGAGGAGGCAGAGACTTAGCCTTAGTCTTACTGAAAACCTCAGCTAAATCATGATAACACTGAGGAACACTAGACAGATCAGACTCCGAGGAGTCAGTGAAAGTAGACTTCACAACCAGACAGTTCTTATGACAAAAGGGACCCCAAGAAGTAATTTTCCCCCTAGCCCAGTCAAAATTAGGGTTGTGTTTCTTTAGCCAGGGGAGCCCCAGAATAGCCTGATGTGTCATAGACTCGAACACATGAAAACAAAGTCTTTCAGAATGTACATTCGCGATGGTAACCTGAACCGACTGGGTCAGATGAGTAACCTTTCCCAAGAGGCCCCCATCAACGGCCTTAACCTCAACGGGGCGATGAAGCCGGAACATTCTTAGGCGTAATTTCCTGGCGAGAGAGGAATGGATGAGGTTAGCATCGGAACCTGAGTCAATGAATGTGGAGACAGACAGTGAATTATCCGCCGACGTAAAGACGGCCGACATCATCCTCGGCTGAGACGGATTGTCAATGATGATGTTCTGGCTAACCGTAAAACCCACCTTGTCCTTCACCCTGGTCTGCTTGACCGGACACTCAGAAACTAAATGACCAGGGTGACCACAATAAAAACACCGACCATCCCTCCTGCGTCGCAGTCGCTCCTCCTCAGAGAGACGAGTGCGCCCGAGTTGCATGGGCTCCTCCTCTCCGACTCCGGTAGACACAGGAGGAGCAGGGGATGACCGATCAGCAGCCCTAAACCGACTCACAGGAGAACGAGGAGGGAATCGGTTCTTGTCCTGTTCCCTATCGATGAGTCGTTTGTCCACTTTAATAGCCAGGGCGATGAGGGAATCCAAATCCGTGGGTAAGTCCAAGGTAACCAGTCGATCTTTCACGTCATCCGATAAACCTTGAAAAAATGCGTCAGTTAACGCTGCTTCATTCCACTCACTCTTGGCTGCGAGTGTACGAAAATCAATAGCATAGTCCGAGACTCTCTTCTTGCCCTGTTTGGACCTGATCAAGGTTCGAGCCGCCTCCCGGCCCGGTGAGGTGTGCTGGAAAACCCTCTCGAAGGCTTGAACAAATCCGGATAGAGAAACACACGAAGAAGACCTGCCGCTCCACTCTGCAGTAGCCCACGCTTCCGCCCGACCTGTCAGATGTGAAATGATGAAGGCAATCTTGGCTCTTTCAGACGGGAAGGCTGCTGCATGAAGCTCAAAATGCATTTCACACTGTGTAATAAAAGGACGAATGTCACCCGACTCTCCGGAAAAACGTTCCGGCCGAGAGAGCTGACTACAATCTCCTGAGGAAACAGATGGTGCAGGCAACTCAGACACTGCCCCAGGAGGCGTGGAGGAGGTACTGGGAGGAACAGAATTACTTGAGTCCAGCTTCTCCAGAAGCAAAGCAACCTGTGAGCCAAGCGAAGCGATCATAGAATCCTGGCGTTCAGCCAGGCCCTTCAGACCAGAACACAGGGCCGCCAGCTGATCTTCTTGCTGAGCAAGACGTTGGCCCTGAGCCCGGAGAGCTTGGCGGAACTGGTCCGAACTTGCTGCGTCCATTTCTGGCCAGTTCGTTCTGTCAAGAACCATGAACCAGGAAAGGACACAAGTGCAAGAACAAACTCAAGTTCCGTATAAACACAAAGGTTTATTGTCAAGTCCAGGTTTCAATGCACAAATCAGGTAGTCAGCCAGGCAGGGTTCGGTACACAGAAGCAGGTAGTCAGACAGGCAGGGTTCGGTACACAGAAGCGGGTAGTCAGACAGGCAGAGTTCAATACACAAAAAGGGTAATCCAAAAACCAGGCAGAGGTATCCAAAACACGAGGCTAGAATCAAGGTCCAAAAAACGAGAGCAAGAATCAGAAACAGCAAGACGAGATGATGAACAAGGCTGGGACGAAGACTGTGAAGTACGACGAACTGGCAACGAGACAGTGAGACACATGAGGTTAAATACAAGAGGTAATGAGGGGTGATGACACACAGCTGGGGAAGACAATCAGGAATCAGGTGTGACAGACAGGGCAGGGCAGACAGGAACAAATCTAAAAGACAGAGACAAGGGTTAGTGATTTCAAAATAAAAGCGGAAACAAAACATGAATCAAAATGTGTAAAAACAACAGAAACTTGACAGACATGACAAATTACTGATTTAATACGTTTTGTACCATCACATACAGAAGTGGAGGAAAAGTAAACCAAACCTTTTTGGTATTTCGTTCTTGCATAACCTAGACCTTGTTTCCACAACACTGGTTTTAGGATGAAACTCAAAGGTATTGTTGCATTGCAGCCTCAGCAGTCCCTCTCAGCTGCAGCCAGAACAGATAGAAATACAAAAGTTCATTTTTAGCCCTACCAATAAACATTTCAAACTTCCCAATAAAATCTTTGACAATTGTTGGAATTGAGCGTGTTTAAACTGCAATTTTAAATGGTTTTACCAAAAGAAAAAAAAAGTATGCAGCATGAATTTTTAAAGAATCAAACTTTATCAGTGTAATGTGTATCGCCAAAAGAAACTCAAGCTGATGAGCGAACAGATCATTTGACAGCCAAGTGTTCAAAGTTTGCTTTTCTGTTCTCTTTTTAGACATTTAGCCTCTGTCTTTTCAACTCTTGCTCTTCGGGTCTGACTGAGCCTGACTCACACAGATGAGTCGTCAGTGCCATTTTGAATCAGAACACCCACAGCCAGGATGGAAAATTGTTCCCACTGCCGGGAGGCTCTGCTGCACTGAGTGAGTGTGCAGGTGTCAGAAAGCATCTTGCTCACATTACGAGCATGAAGTGTCACTAAAGTCTCTATCTGAGGCAGAGTGAGCCCTGAATCAGCAGGCAGTGAAACTGAACAGAGACAGGGAGCACTGAGATTTACTTCACACAGATCACAAAAACCTGACCTCCGCAATCGCCGACCAGTCGTGTTTTAGAATTTCACTCAGAATGGAAATTTTCTTTTAATACAAGCTCTAAACGTGTCTCAAACATGGAATAAAATGTATTTTTTTTTAATTGTCATTGCACAATATACAGCAAAACTGGAGTGCATGTCAGTGCAGGTAGACAGTAAAAAAAGACAATAAGACATAAATAAATATAATAATAATAATAATAATAATAATAATAATAATAATAATAATAATAATTGTAATAGATTTTAGCCCTGTGATAGACTGGCAACCAGTCCAGGGTGTACCCTGCCTCTCGCCCTAAGCCAGCTGGGATAGGCTCCAGCCACCTGCGACCCTGAACAGGATAAGTGGTATAGAAAATGAATGAATGAGTAATCATAACAGATTTTAATCATATAGTGTTTTTTAGGACTCAAAGATGCTGTACAATATTTAAAATCAATACATAAAATAAAACATACAAATTACATAAAAAACAATGGTGACACATTGAAAAGCTCACTTAAAAAGGTGAGTTTGTGACAGAGATTCAAATGTTGTTTTGAATATGAGTGGGGAGTGAGTTCCAGAGGGAGGGGGGCGCTATAGAGACGGCTCTGTCCCCCCAGGTTCTGTGCTTGGGTCTGTGAGGTGGAGACCGGAGGTTCGGTGTGTGAGGAGCACAGATTACGGATGTCTGAGGATGGAGGTGATGTGGTCTCAGGAGCGAGGGTAGGTGAAGAGAAGTGCAGCAGAGTTCTGGATGTATTGTAGTTTATGGAGGACTTTGGATGGCGAGTCATAGAGGATGCTGTTACAGTATTTAAAACAGGAAGTGATGAATGCATCGATGAGAGTTTGGCAGCAGAGAAAGAGAGGAAGGGACAGAGGCGGGCTGTGTTTCTGGGGTGGAGGTGCAGATGATAGAGTTGAATTATTGAATGAGAGTCTGAAACTCTGAAAGGGATGAGTGAGGGACGAGGGGCCGATGAGTATGAGGTCAGATTTATTCTAGTTCAGTGATAAGAAAATGTGATGCATCCATGTTTTTATTTCAGAGAGGCAGTTAGTGAAGGTGAAGTGTGTTTCTGTGGTTAGGAGCTGGATGTCATCAGACCATGTTGGTGGATGATTTTACAGAGGGGGAGAAAGCATATGATGAACAGGAGGGGACCAAGCACTGAACCCTGGGGGACGCTTTGAGCCAGCGGAGCCGTGTTAGAGGTGCAGTTGTTGAGACTAATGAACTGTTGATGTTCAGTAAGATAGGATCTCAGCCAGGAGAGTGCGGTCCTGGTGATGTTGATTGTTTATCAAATACAGCGGTGAGAGTGAGGAGGATGAGAATCGGAGGATGAGAGAAGTTCATTTGTGGTTTTGAGGAGTAGTGTTTCTGTGCTGTGCTGGGGACAGAAGACAGATTGAAATGTTTGAAAATAAATGTTTCTAGTGAGGTTAAAACAATTAATTAAAAAAAGGTAACAGCAGCAGCAACATCCCCTACTCATATAAATGTGATTTTGCTTTTATTGCAGTTATTGCTGGAGGATAAAAGCTGTTTTTCATGTTTGTCCTGTGTTTTGACCCTGAATCCTCTGCCAGGGGGCAGCAGTTCAACAGGTGATGTTCTAGGTGTGATGGGTCCCTGGGGATGTTGGGGGCCCTCTTCATCCAGGGAGAGGAGAGGGCTTCCTCATTTTGGCAGTGTTGATGACCCTCTGGAGCGCCTTCCTATCTGCTGCTGTGCAGCTGGCATACCATACACACATACAGCGTATCATCATGCGCTCTATGGCGCAGCAGTAAAAAAAAAGAGACTGCAGCTTTTGTTGCTTGTTGTTCTTCCTGAGGAGTCTGAGGAGGTGAAGTCTGTGCTGTGCCTTCTTATTTATTATCTGTGTGTTGGTGCTGCAGGTCAGGTCTTCCTCGATCTGGACGCCCTTAAACTGGAAGTCAGGGACCTTCTCCACACAGTCTCTGCTGATGAGCAGGAGCTGGATGTCTTTTCCTCCTAAAGTCAACAATCAGCTCCTTCGTCTTGGCGGTGTTAGGGACCTGGTTATTATCCCTGCACCACCCAGACACTTTGCTCTACCTCGTCCCTGTAAGCTGACTTAGCCTGCCCAGAGATGAGTCCCTCCACTGTGGTGTCGTCTGCAGACTTGTTGATGGTGTTGTTGCAGGGGTACAGTGGGGGACACCTGTCAAGAAGTTCAGTTTTTGTTGTGGTAGGAAACACCATGTATGTATTTTCTGCTGCTCACTGGATATTTGCTTTTTGGGACCATTCTCTGTAAACCCCAGAGACGGTTGTGGGTTAGAATCCCAGTAGATCAGCTGTTTGTCAAATACTCAGACCAACAACCATGACACACTCTTGCTCATCTTCATCACGTCTGGATGTCTAAATGCACTTATTTAGACCTGTATAGTTTTGACAACCACAGGAGGGTTATGTGTTTATTTTTTTGTTAGGGAAGGATCTCAGAGCCTTTAGTGAGAGACGATGTGGTCAGAAAACTACAATCTCTCGCTGTATTCAGACAGAAAATGTGTTCCAGATTCTTGGCTGAGTGAAATGAGGCGTCTCTGATCATAGCAGGAATTATTTAGGTCACAAGGATCTTCCATCACCTACTTTTCCATGAAGAGGGACGAGAAAAGCTGCTGGACGACCTTCATGTCTTTGTGATCGTACCTCAGAGGAAAGTGGAATTAAAGATAACAGGTCACAGTTTTCACAGAGGAGATTTGTATTTTAACAGGGTCAAGGACACGACTGATTATGAATTACCTTTATTCATGTGCTTGTATCACATGTGGCTAATTACATTATTAGGTTAGACTTATCTAGAAAGAAGACACTGCTTTAAAAGTAATGGACTGAAATCCCTCTTGTTGCTAATTTAACCTCAAATAATTACAATGTCCTAAGCTTTTTATGTGGTTATCAGACATAATCTGCTCTTATTAAATCCTTTAAAACCATGAAAAACTCACAGGAGTGCTATAATCCTGATATTCTTCCTCTGCCTGTAATTAGTGGGCCTGACTGTGGAAAACATGAAACTGTAGACTCAGCATGAAGAGCAGAAATATTAATCACCAAATTAGACAAATTTAATTAACACACTGGTCTGTTTGTCAGCTCAAACAGCAGGCTCACAAAGTGTTTTTTACCCAGAGACAGAATAATCTAATCTGACCTTTGAAGCACTTCATAAACTTTCACTGTCATGACCTTGAAACGTTAATGAGTTTTTAATTGAGATTCTACCTCCAAGAGTCAGTGAGCATGCTGAAGGACTGTGAGGTGTGTGTGTGTGTGTGTGTGTGTGTGTGTGTGTGTGTGTGTGTGTGTGTGTTTCTCTGTCTGAGCATCAGAATCTCTTTTTCTCTCAGAGTTTTCTGTTGGATGAACATTTTGACATGACTATATCAGTCTGATTTCGTTACTAAATCAGCTCAGCACAGACAGCTGAGCAGTGTTGACATGGTTACCTTGAAAAAAGTCAAGTTATTAATTTATTACTTGGTTTTAAAGTGACTAAACAACATTAAAAGTTACTTTATTAGTTACATTCAGTAGCTGGCTTGCAAAAAATGGCCCACACCACATTAGCTGGCATAACATTCTTCGGCCGACCATTGCTGCATCCCAGCTCTCTTTTCTGGTCCCTGAACTCCCACTGGAGCTTCTCATATACCAGCTTGGTCTGCAAAGCCCCATCCAACTTCACTTGCAGCTCTTCGGACGACCACAGTGCCAGGAAGCACTGGTTCTGGGATCACTGCCGCTTCAGATAAGCATCGTATGAATTCAAGATGAACTCTGAATACAAAGATACTCACTTGGCAGCTTCACTTTGGCTGTTTTTCCAACACATCATGATTGTCGTGGTAACCCTGCCCCCTGACGTAGTTGGTGCTTTGCTCTCACCCAGCAAAGAGATGGTGCTTGTTAAGCACTAGTTTTTAGCACCTGGAGCCGGTGCTTTGTTGGTGGAAACAGAAAGAACCGGTACTGGCCTGGAACGAGCACTGAAGAAGCACTAGTGGAAAAGGGGTAATAGAGCTGCACAACTTGGCAAAAGTGTGTGATTGCAACTATTGTGTATAATAATAAGAGTCTACATGCTTTGTTATAAAAGGATTAGCAGATCTTATTGGCAGTTGTGAAATATGTATCTCCCCCTTTCAAAACCTTATTCCCTCCCTTCCTCTCTTTTTCCATCCCCTTCTCTTCCTCACTTTCTCTCCCATCAGTCCACCCTGACTTCACTTCTTCATGGTGAGAAAATGAGACAGAATCAATGACTTCCTGTTCAACAGGAGTCTCTGACAGCAGTTGGTGGAGCTCCGTCTTTTAAGAGCATGAGATCAGAGAGCTGCAGCTGAGCTAAACAGGCCACCAGCTCCCCTGTGATGGGCGGTATAATAATGAACCCAGTTAGCTCCCCTTCCCAGCTGGATCCTCTGGTGGTTTCAGTCCCCACAAGCCTTTTTTTTCTTCAAAGGGAGATGACTGCAGGAAAAGTCCCTGTGTTCAGAATCCTGCGGAAAAAAAAGAGTTTTCAGAGAAAGACGTTTTGGATTATCAGGGACTAGTTTCTCAGTATGCTCAGAATGCTCAGAAAGCTTGCAGATGGCTGGCCCTGAGCTCTCTGCTGGGCTCTGGAGCACTTTAGCTGTGCTGCTTAATGAGTGGTCCTGCTGCCCCTGGTACCGCTCCGACCTGAGAACAAAGCTGATGTAATTGGCCAGCTCTGGAGTGCCTAAGTTTGATTCTTAAACTAATCTTTCTGAAATTGACTAAACAGAAGTGTGTTTACAGATCTGCACAAATGAAGCCTAATGAGTGTTTTCTGGGTGGTGAATTGGACCATGTTTGTAAAAACAGGCCCAGATGAAGAGCAGGTGTGCAGTAAGTACCATTAGCTCCAATGAAAATATCCAGTTTCCATTTAGCTTTTGCTGAGCTCTCAAAGCTCCGATTCCTAAAGCACAAATAAAATATTCAGCAACACTTTCAACTCAATTATGGGTGGCGTGCAAATCTTGACCACAAGGATTTTTTGGGTGATTCTTTGCAAACTTGAGGTCTGCCATGAGCTTGACTGCTGAGCGTCGTCCCTCCTTTTGTCAGAAATGCCTGCCAACACTGGTGTATACCCATCCATCTGTCACACCAGGTTGACTCTGACTGCCAAGCTGAGAGGATCTCTCTCCTGTGAGGCATCAGGGAGAGAGAGAGAGTCCCTGTATCCTCCAAAGGCTCATCAGATAAGAAGCAGTAAAGGCACCAGAGAGTCTCTCCCCAGAGGGAAGAGATTTCAGGTTTCTTTGTGCACAGTCTCTCTTTCCTCTCCTCGTTTATGCTGTCTTTCTCCTCTGCGTGTCTCTCTCCAGCTGGCAGGGGGAGAATCCTTTCCTCCCAGGAGTTTATGATGGAGGGAAATCTCAGAAGTTCAGAGGATAAACAGTCAGTGTTAACATTTCAGACTGTGGGGGTTTGGACTTTGAATGAGTTCATTGTGTGCTGTGGGCTCAGGAAAATTTCCCCCAGTTAAACCCTGTGTGCTTAACATCCACTGATAAGGGTTCAGCGTTATTAGAGCATCAAAAGAAGTTACCAAGCGTTTTATCGAAGAGGTTTGGACAAACACAGAGCTGGTGCAATTTGTAGAGTCCCATGTGAGCTGGTTTTCTATCTGAGAGCTTCGGGGATTTGTTGAACATGTGTTGGTGGATTGTTGGTCTGCTTTAAAGCAGAAATACACTCAAACATCCTCTAGAGATTTAAAAATGATCCAGCTTTTGGATCCCTGACAATCCTGCTGATCACACAGCAACATCAAGCATGTAAGTATGTCTTGTTTTTCATTGTTTTCATTCTTCTTTACTTCAAGCAACAGCTCAGGAGAGTTATAACAGACCCAAGAGCTGCCCGTTAATGTGTCGCATCTGTCAGGTCATTTAGTTTCATAACAAAAAGTAGAGGCCATTCACGAGACCTGCTTATTGTTATATTTACTTTTTAGAAGTCAGCCAGGAGTAACCTGTTTTAATCAAGGAAACAATCACTGGTAGCAGTTTTATGATACAGTTTGGAACAGAATAATTCAAACTTACAGATCCCATCAATATAAACTCTATTGGTGGTAATTATTGTGAAATATTGGTTATAATTTCATTTGGCATGTGTTTTCATTGAGGTGTATCTGTTAGGAAGCAGTCCTTCTCACAGTGAAGTCCCACTGAGTAAATTAATCTGTGAGAACAGTTTCAAAAGAGAACAGATCAAAAGACAGGATCTTCTAAAAACAGGCAGGGTCTTTTCCAAGAAAACTGATTGGTCAGGAGGTGTTGTTTTTCTACTTGTTGATCTTTTATCCAGATCTTAACCTGCTCTGGAGCCATTCAGCATACGTTACCACAGTGATCCATCCCTCTAAGAAGTGAACCAGCTTTGTGGGACAGAAAATCCAGGGTTAAAACCCAGAAGTTACCTCGCTAAGAAAAAATCCAGCTTTGTAGTACAGACCTCTGGACTAAATGGACCACATCAGCCTGCTCTCCAACCAATGTGGAACAAGCACAGGAGCTGAAGTGGAGTAAACAGTAATGGTAAACGTACCAGTACTTACAGTTGTGCTCTGGCAGAATTCATGATTTCTTGGCCATTTGTCAGAGAATATTAATGATAACACAAAAAAATTTCTTTCACTCATGGTTGGTGCTTAGATGAAGCCATTTATTATCAAACAACTGTGTTTACTCTTTTTAAATCATAAGAACAACAGAAACTGATCAAATGACCCTGATCAAAAGTTGACATACCCCACTTCTTAACATTGTGTATTGCCCCCTTTAACATCAATGACATCTTGAAGTCTTTTGTGGTAGTTGTGGATGAGGCTCTTTATTTTCTCTGGTGGTAAAGCTGCCTATTCTTCTTGGCAAAAGGCTTTCAGTTCCTGTATATTCTTGGGCTGTCTTGTATGAACTGCATGCTTGAGATCTTCCCAGAGTGGCCCAATGATGTGGAGGTCAGGAGACTGAGATGGCCACTCCAGAAGCTTCACTTTACTCTGCTGTAGCCAATGACAGGTTGACTTGGCTTTGTGTTTTGGATCATTATCATGTTGGAATAGTACGTCCCATGTGCAGTACTTCTTGATAACGTGTCATTCATCTTGCCATCAATTTTGACCAAGTCTCCCGTGGCTTTTTATCTCACACATCCCCAAAACATCAGTGAGCCACCTCCATGTTTCACAGTAGGTGTACCTTTCATCATTGGCCTTGTTGACTCCTCTCCAAATGTAACATTTATGGTTGTGGTCAAAAAGTTCAATTTTGGTCTCATCACTCCACTCCATGATTTTGTTCCAGAAGTTTTGTCTTGTCTCTGTGCTGTTTGGCATATTGTAAGTGGGATTTTTTTTTGGCATTGGTGTAGTAATGGCTTTCTCCTGGCAACTCGACCATGCAGCCCTTTCTTCTTCAAGTGCCTCCTGATTTTGCATCTTGAAACATCCAACACCACTTTGTTTCAGGGAGTCCTGTGTTCAGCTGAAGTCATATGTGGGTTTTTCTTTGCATCTCAAACAATTTTCCTGGCCATTATGGCAGAATTTTTTGTTGGTCTTCTTGATCGTGGTTTTGTTTCAACAGAGTCTCTCATTTCCACTTCTTATTTGGAGTTTGAACACTGCTGACTGGCATACTTAGTTCCTTGGATATCTTCTAATAACCCATTCCTGTTTTATACAGTTCACTTAGCACTTACTTTTCCCCACAGATCTTTTGAAAATTCTTTTGATGATGAAAAGTCTGATGCTTTTGTTCCAAAATAAAGCAGTTTATTCAAAAACAAAATTGGGAAGTCGCCTCTAATTTAGCTTTTGCATTGAATACTTAATCTATTTACACACTCCAGTAGTTGATTTGGAGAAAAATGGGAGAAGAACTCTAAAGTGTGAAATGTATTATAAAAAGCCCTTTTAAATTTTATTTTTATTATTATGAATTTATCTATTTATTTATGAATTCCAGAAATCAGACATTTAAAGATGGCTAAAAAGTAACACGATTTAAGGTAGTAAAAAGGATATTTGTCCACTCCTGGGTACATGGATGAGAGGTGAGGTCTGCAGCCAGACACCTCTTGTCCCATTGGATCATCCACCTTTCAGAACAACAGGGGGCGCTGCTCTGAAGGAAGTCAAGGACTTCAAGTACCTGGGCTCATGGGTCGACTCGACTCAGCAGGATCCAAAAGTGAGGATGGCACATGTATGGAGAGCCCTGAACAGCATGGTCAGTGTATGGACCTCCAACCTCCCCAGACAAACCAAACTGAGCTTCTTCTATGCAACAACAGTAATAAATTGCTTACTCAAAATATTTTCTTGTCTCACTCTCATTTCTTCTTTTTGCATTTTGAAGCACTACCTAGAACCTCCTTAAAATCCAACAGTGCAAAATTCTTGCAATTTTTCAACTGGTCTTAAAATTTTGATCAGGAGTGTATCTCTGTGCTGAAGCAGCCACCAAGGGCAGACGATCTACAACAGTGTGAATGATCTTTATCATTAGAAACAAGCTGTGAATTCAGAAAACAAACCTGACAGCAGAAATAAACTGCAAATGAAAACCGCGACACAAAACCAGACAATAAGTGCAAAATACAAACACTACAAATCTAGACTTTTTTTTATTGCATCAAAGTGCTCTGTGTCTGTAGGGGATCAGGTGGAACTGCTTTATTTTTGATGGGACACAGTTGGTGTCAGGTATTTGTGCTTGAACAGTGACGGTTTCTGATGTAGTGTAAGAGGATGTTAGTCTTCTCCAATCCTACAGAAATACCACTGAGTTCAACTCACATTATTATTTCAAAGAGAACTGCAGGCTGTGATAGAAATGACAGATTGACGGTGACATTATTCTCTGGCCTAAAGTAGAAAAAAAGCAAACTATTACTTCAAGCACAAAGAGGGGGCCATTTCCACAGTTCAACAAAGAAGGATAAAGTTTTATCTGGTATCTAAAAGACAGGAAGGATTTAGAGCCTACCATATCTGTTGGTTGTCTCCTAAAAGTCAGAGGAAAAGATTTAACTCAGTGAGGAAGCAGACAGGAAAACAAACGGCTCAGAAGAAGAGGAGGCTGTAGCTGTCAGGTCTTTGTGTTTGAAGCAGCAAGAAAAACAGAGTCCATGCCTGGAGTGAAGGTATGGGTTCAAACCAGATCCACTTTGTCACACTTCAGAGAAACATCTCTTTATTTTTGGACTGTTCACCGATTTTAGGACGTGGTTTTAAGTTCCTTTTCTCTGTTTCTCCTGACAGCTAGACTTTGCTAAAAACATGGCTTCCTTCCAACCAAATCCTTGGAAACAACACAGTGACCCCCAATTCAGACATACAGCGTGAGCGCTGTGGTCCGTCAGCGCCGCGCACTGCGCTGTATTTCGCTGCCATTCAAGTCAATCAGTGCATTCACACAGCCCGCGCCGCGGTCCGTCTCCAGTGTGTGCTACCACACTGCTCGCGGCTGTTCCGCTGCGAGTCTATACTTGCCGGAATACGCTGCAGAGACGCGTC
Organism: Labroides dimidiatus; assembly: GCA_030710495.1. Classification (NCBI taxonomy): domain Eukaryota; kingdom Metazoa; phylum Chordata; class Actinopteri; order Labriformes; family Labridae; genus Labroides; species Labroides dimidiatus. The sequence continues at coordinate 2,355,948 of CM061159.1, forward strand.
AGTCTCCGAAGAGCAGATCGTACCAAACAGGAAAACAGACACGAAAAACAATCAGAGTTTCCGGTCTTTTCAAAATGAAGCACCATGTTCAGACTGTCAATCGTAAAATTATCCTCGTATATTAAAACTACGACACTGGCACAGGGCCAGCAGTCATCAGCGGGTCAGACCCAGAGGAAATCTGACGCCATGGACGAGGAAAAGTTTATATTGGAGGCGGAAAACCAGATAATTATATACGATACAACACATCCTTTATATAAGGACACCAACAGAGACTAAAAGGGAAGGACTGAATTAATGAAGCTCTGGGAGGGCAGGTGAGTTTAACATACTAAATATCATGAAAGTAGTTGTCATGGGTGTGATTCCTGCAGGAACATGTGGTTCTCCTGTGATCTTGTGTATCCAGCTGCTATGAGTACGCTGAGCTGCGCTCCGCTCCTGAGACGGATCCAGTGTATTGGCTGTGAATTGGCTCACGCTGACGGACCACGGCACTGACGGACCACAGCCCTCACGGAGTATGTGTGAATCAGGGGTTACTGTGGAGTTTCTTCATCATTTAGGTTCACATAGATTGCAAAGTGAGACAGATCCAAAGTCAGAGGGAAAGAAGAAGAAGAGATTGTAAAGGAATAAAGGAACAAAAAACTGTGTATTAAACGGGCCAGTTGTTCAAGGTTATCTGAATAGATTGGATCAAATTATGAAATACTTTCCTTTATTTTTTTATTTTTTTGAAGACATAGAACAAGCAAAATGATACAGAGAAGAACACTACAACAACAAAAAGTGTATACATATACAATACATACATATTTACATACATATATGTAAGGGGGAATTCAGTTTGGTTTTTCTGAGTCTGGTTGACTATCACCTCAGAGTAGAGTCAGGTGTGTGTGTGTGTGTGTGTGTGTGTGTGTGTGTGTGTGTGTGTGTGTGTGTGTGTGTGCCTGATTGCTCCTGATTTGGAGCAGCTGTGTGGAGCTTATATAGGTGCCTTGGCTCCAGATCCTGGTGCTGACTCATTAGCTCACCTTTTGAGGTAGTGAGAGGCTGCTCCTTGTTCTCAGGGTTTCTAGTGTGTTTCTACTTTTCTGCCAAGCATCTGGCTTGATGTCTAACTCGGCATATAAGGCAAACGCTTACCAAGAAGTGGTGGTCTCTGGATCTAGTTCTACATCCAGCTCTTTGTTTGGTTTAACTGGCCTTCTTCAGTCTTTTCTCTATCAGGAGGGTCTCCTGTTTAGTTTCTGTTCAGCTGTTCAGCAGTGGTGGTTTTGTTTCTTTTTCTCCCTACCCTTGTGATCCTTTGCGATCTTAGTGGTTATCCTTCTGGGTAACTTTCAGAACCCCCCCCTCACACTTTGTGGTCTGCAATTGTGTCCAACTTCCCCCCTTCCTTGACACATATACATATCCATATAGATACATACGTACGTACGTATATACACACTATAAAAAAAGAGAATGCAAAATACTCCTGGTTAAAAAAACAACAACAAAAAAACAGGTATAGTATTCTGTTACATATTGAGAAGGTTATCTTTTTGTCCAATTCTACTGTGAGATTAAAAAGCAGAAGTATTGAGGTGTCATGCGGGTCTTTTAAGAGCCGTGATGTAATTAAGGAAGGGCTGCCATATCTGTTTGAACTTGGTTGTCTTTCCTAGCAACTCATATCTGATCCTCCCCAAATATAAGGTACAAGAGAATTCTGTAAGCCAGGCCTCAAAGCAGGGAGCTTCCTCTTTGTTCAAGACTTTTAGAGGTATTTTTTTTTTCAATCACCATTCCATACTGAATTGAGGATGACTTCTAGTGACTTAGAGTTTCTAGTTGTTGTGACCAGCCAAAAACGGCTGTTTCTGGGTTTGGAGGAAAATTATGTTCATAAACTTCGGAATAGACAAAATAAAAGGAAAAAAAAAAAAAAAACAAATCTGACCAGAACTTTTGGAGCTTCATACAGAACCAAAACATATGGGCCAAGGTACCACCAGCATGTTTGCACTTAATGCAGAGGGGAGATGAATACAGGTAGAATGAATGAAGTTTTGTTGGTGAGTGATGAAGTCTATATATGACTTTATATTGAATTAGCTGATGTCTAGAGTTAATTGAGCAGGAGTATATATATTTGAGGGATTTAGCCCATACATCCTCTGTTATATCTGTTCTTATTTCACTTTCCCAGGATGCTTTCAGATGCTGTGTAGATGGTGCAGTATCATCCGTAAAATACACTTACAAATTGGGGATGTTTCCTTTTACATAACTCCTGATTTGAAGATACCTAAAGAAATATGATGACTATAATGAAAATTTTGCTTGGAATTGAGAAAATAAAGAGAATACCTTGTTGATGTATAGGTCATTAATTGTAATTAGTCCTTTCTTACGCCATGCTGCAAAAGCAGAATCTAATTGTGATTATAACAAATTTGAGAGAAGATGGAAGTATTTGGTAACCCGTACATTCTCTTAATTTGGTACCATACCTTTAACAAATTTTTGACAACAAAGCCAACGTCGGCAGACAGTCTAGGGCGTTGCATGCAGTAAAGGAGGGGTTGTGTCCTTAAGCTCTCCAGGGTATGCATCTTGCCACTTACTGGCTGCCCAGTAATAATGCTAATATACAGGTAAAGCAAGACCTCCCAAGTCTTTGGGTTTACAAAGATGTTTTTTCCCAATACGGTGTGTTTTATACCCCTATATAAAAGCTATGATTTAATCCAGCGTTTTGAAAAAAAAAAAAAAAAAAATTGGGCAAAAAGATTGGTATGTTCGGAATAAATGCAGGAATCTAGGCAAAGTCACCATTTTTATAGCATTGATATGGCTGATCAATGACAGTGGGGAGGTTCCGCCAATATTCAATGTTGGTGCGTCAAGCTCCCGTCATATAATTTTCCTCCCTCGCGGCAGCTGTGGGAGGACGACGCCTTGAATCAGCCGCTCTTAGACGGACATTGCTGTTCTGTTTTGCTTTTCGCTTCGTTACTTTACGGTTTGATTACTTTGTTTGTTTTGATACACCGCTGTGTTGTGTGTTTTTGCATAATGTTGATGTGCTTTTACAGTTTGTATTCAGTTAGGACTCTTGTTTAATTTAGTTTCATAGGTCTTTGTTCCTTTCCTTGAATTTTCTTTTTTTTTTTTTTTGTTAGTTTTCCTACAGTTAACTTGGGGTCTTTTGCTTGGTTTCTATTTGATTTCATTTTCTCTTTTTGGTTTCTTTGCTCTGATTACAATTAATTTGTTTTTATTTCCCCCCTTTTTGTTTGTTTGCGTAGTTTCTTTTGATATTTTTCTTTGGGTTCGTCATGACTTACTTGGGTAGTTTCCTTTTCTTTTTTTTTTTTTTTTTATGTAGATCTCCAGTAGTCAGACCCAGAAACTGATTTATAGCTGTTTGAGCAGGTTGCTCACCTGCCGATTGTCAGAACCGGAAGAGGACACAAATGCAAGTACAGACACGAGTTCCGTAAAATCACAAAAGGGTTTATTAACCAGTACAGGAATCAAAACACAGATCAGGTAGTCAGCCAGGCGGGGTTCGGTACACGGGAGCAGGCAGTCAGTGAAGCAGAGTTCGGTACACGGCAAGCAATCCAAAAACCAGGCAGAGGTATCCAAAAACACAAGGCAAAGATCAGGGTCCAATAAACGAGAGCAAGAATCAACACGGCAAGACAAGACTATGAAAAAGGCTGGGACGAAGACTGATAGGTACGACGAACTGGCAATTGTGACCTGAACTGACTGAGTCAGATGGGTTACTTTTCCCAGGAGGCCACCATCAACGGCCTTAACTTCAACCGGACACTGAAGACGAAACATTCTTAGGTGCAACCTCCTAGCAAGAGAGGAATGGATGAGGTTTGCATCAGAACCAGAGTCAATGAACGTGGAGACAGACAAGGAATTGTCCGCCGAAGTAAAAACGGCCGACATCATCCTAGGCTGAGACGGAGTGTCAATGATAATGTTCTGGCTAACCCTAAAACCCACCTTGTCCTTCACCTTGGTCTGCTTGACTGGACACTCAGAGACCAAATGACCAGGATGACCACAGTAAAAACACTGACCGTCCCTCCTGCGTCGCAGTCGCTCCTCCTCTGAGAGACGAGTGTGCCCGTGTTGCATGGGCTCCTCCTCTCCAACTCCTGTAGACTCGGGAAGAGCAGAAGACGAACGATCAGCAGTCCTGAACCGACTCGCAGGAGAACGAGAAAGGAGTCGGTTCCTGTCCTGTTCCCTATCGATTAGACGTTTGTCCACCTTGATAGCCAGGGCGATGAGGGAATCCAAATCCGTGGGTAAATCCAAAGTAACCAGTCGATCCTTAACGTCGTCAGACAAACCTTGAAAAAAATGCGTCTGTCAAAGCCGCTTCATTCCACTCGCTCTCGGCTGCGAGGGTACAAAAATCTATGGCATAGTCCGAGACTCTCTTCTTGCCCTGTTTGGACCTGATCAAAGTTCGGGCTGCCTCACGGCCCGGTGAGGTGTGTTGAAAGACCCTCTCAAAAGCTTGAACAAATCCGGATAGTGAAACACACGAAGACCTGCTGCTCCACTCTGCAGTAGCCCATGCTTCCGCCCGACCCGTCAGATGCGAAATAATAAAAGCAATCTTGGCTCTATCGGACGGGAAGGCTGACGCATGAAGCTCAAAATACATTTCACACTGTGTAATAAAAGGCCGAAGAAGAAGAAGCAGATGGTGCAGGCAACTCAGACACCGCCCCAGGAGGCGTGGAGGAGGTGCTGGGAGGAACAGAATTACTTGGATCCAGCTTCTCCAAAAGCAAAGAAACCTGTGAGCCAAGCGAAGTGATCATAGAATCCTGGCGCTCAGCCAGGCCTTTCAGACCGGAACACAGGGCCGCCAACTGCTCCTCCTGCTGAGCAAGACGTTGGCCCTGAGCACGGAGAGCTTGGCGGAACTGATCTGAACTCGCTGGGTCCATGTCTGGCCAGTTTGTTCTGTCAGAACCCAGAACCGGAAGAGGACACAAATGCAAGTACAGACACGAGTTCCGTAAAATCACAAAAGGGTTTATTAACCAATCCAGGAATCAAAACACAGATCAGGTAGTCAGCCAGGCGGGGTTCGGTACACGGGAGCAGGCAGTCAGTTAAGCAGATCCACGGTAAGCAATCCAAAAACCAGGCAAAGGTATCCAAAAACACAAGGCAAAGATCAGGGTCCAATAAACGAGAGCTAGAATCACAACGGCAAGACAAGACTATGAAAAAGGCTGGGACGAAGACTGTTGGGTACGACGAACTGGCAACGAGACAGTGAGACACATGAGGTTAAATACAAGAGGTAATGAGGGGTGATGACACACAGCTGGGGAAGACAATCAGGAATCAGGTGTGACAGACAGGGCAGGGCAGACAGGAACAAATCTAAAAGACAGAGACAAGGGTTAGTGCTTTCAAAATAAAACGGGAAACAAAAAATGAATCAAAATGTGCAAAAACAACAGAAACTTTACAGACATGACACCGATTGTCTCCAGAGGCCTGTACTACGAAGCTGGATTTTCTCTTAGTAAGGTAACTTCTGGGTTAACCCTGGATTTTCTGTACTACGAAGCTGGTTCACTTCTTACCGAGATGAATCGCCGTGGTAACTGATGCTGAAAGGCTAACCTGCTCCAGAGCAGGTTAAGATCTTGACAAGAGATCAACAAGTAGAAAAACGACACCTCCTGACCAATCAGCTTTCTTGTAAAAGACCCTGCCCATTTTTAAAAGATCGTGTTGATGTTGATGCGCCGAGCGCTCAGGAGAGAGAGAGAGTTTTTAGGGAGAGATGCGATCCTTTTGATGTTCACAATGACATTGTGTACAAGAGATTCAGGTTTTCATCAAATGGTCTGAACTTCATTTGTCAGCTGATGGATCCATAAATAAATAAATTCAGTTGATTTCATCCAAACATCAGAGACAGAGTGAAGAAATAAAGCCTTGTCACTGACCGCTTTGAAGGAGGTTTTTGTACTTGTTCCCAAAGTCTGTTTAGCTCCACTGTTTGCATCTTAAATAATGATGTTAATAATAACGGTCACACATGGCAGAACTGCAGAAACATGAATTTATGGAACAAACAACTACGTGGGAGTTGATGAATTAATATTAATATTATAATGTAAAGTAGGCTGCTTTGCAGGGTTTCTCCTGTCTCTTCATGTTTGTGATTGGTCAGACGCTGCAGACCCCACCCTTTTAATGCGAGCGCGCTCTGATCAAGGCTGGAAGACCCTAGATTCACTGAGCAAGTTGTTATCCAGCTTCGTAGTACCGCTTATCAGGACTGCGGACGTCTCGTTAAGTCAACCCAGAAAACGGAGAGAGATCCTGGATGAGTTAATCGAGCTTCGTAGTACATGCCTCCGGTGTGACGGATCAACTGGGGATAGATTAACTGGTCACAGGGAGACAGATGTTTTGGAGGCGTGACTTTCCAGGAACCCTTTTTCTTTGTTAAAATCTATCATACCAAAATATATTAGCAAAATACGCAGTTCAAGTCTGACTTTGATCAGGATCTAAAGGTGGCGGAGACAGTATGAACATGACATGCTAGTGCTTTGCAGAACCAAGTATGAAATGACGAATAGTAGGAAAGTCAAAAGGGTGTCTGTGAAGATGCCTGTTTAAAATGTGAACAGCGGTGAGTCATTTGGGACTCTTATTTTTGAACGGACTCTTGCAAGGAGCCGTCTTAAATCATTATTATAAATCTGCTGAATGTACAGATTTTTTAACCCTGTACCTATTCTGTTGTACAAACAATGGATTTATTTTGCCACGATCATTCGGTGTTGTTTATCGAACTTTTGTGAAGTAAATCACATCTTACATGTCATGGTTGTTTTACATGTAATTGACACAAAAATTAATGTGACAGTTAAATGAAGGCTTCAAAAAATCATTATTTTAATGCGTAGTAACCTTGTCTTCTTTTAAAGAACACATAATTATAGTGTCAAATTGTATGTTTACTTCATCCTGTGACGGCATTCTTTAGTGGGACAATGTTTTAATTTAATACATATTTAATAATTTGATACATTTCACCTCCATGCATGCTGCATAAAGTATTTAGCTTTGTCCACAAGGCAGCTTTGGAAAAAAGTAACAAGTACTAGCCTTTAGAAAATTTCACAGTCAATTAGAGACCCATATCTGATTGAAAAAGAAGACAATTTTAACATTTGACACCATGTTTTATTTTTCAAGAGAGACAGGCTTTGCAGAAATAATTTTTGTCAACCGATGGGTTATTGACACACTTTTGGTGGTACCATTTTTTGCATGTTGTGCATTCGATCTAAAGGAAAAGAGAGGAAAAAGTTGAATACCATAGGTCACATTTCTTCCATTCGAAGTGTTAGAAGCACAAAATAAAATCTCTGCACTTTTACCACTGCCAATTATATCTGCAAAGCAGTAAGTGCTTGTTCAGCTGTACTGGTGTCTTAAAAAAGTGAAAATATATGCAAGATAGGTGACAAAGTAATGCATTTCAGAAGTTGTGCTGGTGAGAATTTACCGTGTCAGTAAGGTGACTTGGCACATGGTGGAGCCCATTCTTCATCTCAGTTCGACAACAGTGGAACAATCTTACCCAGTGGTCAATCTTGGCCCCTGAGCTCTCCTCCCCACAAGCCCGACAAATGTCAGACAAGTCGTCTGTAAAACACAGCACCAATTATATTTCCAGTACAGACAACAAACACATTTTCTGTATTTGATGAGTAAAAATTACCTGTATCAGTGAGCAATGTTTGGCAATGTTTAATCTTAAAATTTCAACCCCCTTGGCCTACACTTCATATTCCACACTCTGATTCTGCAATATCTGCTCTGCAAGCTGCAAAATTTGCACTAGAAATGATTAGGATGGCTCTGTGGAAGTGATAGTCTCAGAAATTTTAAATCTCACCTTGCACACAAAGACACCACATGATGTGGGGTCCTGCTGTTTGGGGTGATGTACAGTGGAACAAGTCCACTTCCCGATGGCGGGATTAAACCTCCGTACGAGTGCCCTGTACATACAACAAAGGGGGATTACTGCTTATTTGTTTTAACATTCATTTAGGCATTTTGAGAAATTGGAGCTTAGTGCTTCAACTGAGGTAAGACTTAAAGAAGGATATCATTCAGAAAATTAATCAAATAGTCATGTACCTGCACTGGATAATGCTGAGCTGTGTAACAGGACTTCCCAGCTCATTCCCTGCTTACCTTGTTATGTCTCCACAGTGTAGGATTTGTTCAGGCGTTGCCCCAAATGGATCTAAATATAACGATCTCATCTCTTTGATGTATATGATCTATGGAAGTGTAAAGAAATGTTAAGACATCACCTTATACACTACACAGGTGTATTGTGGTATTTATACATGTTACCAGATAAAGATTACTAACAACCAGCGTCCAGTGTCTGCTGTCACACACTGCTCCAGCTGCAATATCATGCTGACTAAGGTTCAACTGGAAATCAAAGAAACAGATTCATGTGTTAAATACACACACTTTGTATGAATTCTATCCATAGACAAACACTATAAATGAAGATGTGTACTCACCCTGGAGCATCTCTGTCCTGACCCTTGCCATATAGCCGTCATAACCAGAGCATCTATTATTTTTGCACCAGTGCGCCTTCCTATAATATTGAGGTATGCATCGACAACCTGTGGGGAAGAATGACTTGTGAGTGACAAGGTATTACAATCAACAAAGATATAGACAACTGAAATAAATGAAGCACCTGGCTATCCAGCTCCCGACCTGGGGCCAGGCCCCTCAGGTTTTCAGAATACAATTTATAGGGCCCGACCTTGGACCAAACGGTTTCAATTTGATGTCCTGCCCAAATCTGTTTTACCACTGAAAAAAATATCCGCATTAGTCATTTTAAATACATAGAGCAGCATATACTCAGTAGAATGTCACTCACAGAGCTCTGTATCATCAGACGTCTGCCCGTCTTGGTCCATTTTAGATGAGGAACTTGGTGAGGTGTCCTTATGCAGAGGAGATTGTGAGGGCCCAGCCAGAGGAGAGGAATCTATTTTTTTTTTTTTTTATTTGTGAGGAATCCTCTCCTCTAGCTGGATGTGATGTTGTAGTTGGTCTGTGTTGATCTTGCACATGATTTTCCCATTTTCAGTCAACAAATCTGCACTTTTGCCCTCCAGTTTTATCATTTTCAAAGGTCCAAGCATTTCTTTTCCTAGCTTTCCTCCTTTCCGCTGCTGCTCTTTTATTCACCCTTAATACAAAATCCCTAACCTTGAAACTATCTTCTTGTCCTTCCTCATGGCGCCTTTTGATGACTTTTTCCTGTTTTTTTTTTTTTTCACATTTTTCTGGACTTCTTCATATGTGGTGGCCTGTTCTTTCAGGCCCACAGTGAGCTCTTCCTCACTGAGTAAATTTGAAATTTTCTCCTCTGATCTGACAAAAAAACAAAAAAAACCCAAAACAAAAAACAGCATAAGTTAGCAAACAGGTCAACAAGCTTGGATGATTCAAATGATTTTACCAATGAGGATGTGAGCAGTACCTCATATTTCAGAGGCACCTCTGAGGGATACCTGGCCTCCCTCCCAAACATCAGAAAATATGGGCTGTATTTAGTTGTGAGCTGCTTCTTCGTCCTTAGGCTGAACATTGTGGCCTGTAAATAGTTGTCCCATTTCATTGGGTGATCCTCCACCATCTTGTTTAGAGACCTGAATGTAAAACTTAGAGTAAGCATGAAAAGGCAGGAGAGCATTGTGCTTTTTGCTGTGACCGATAACTTTTTTTTTCTTTTTTTTTCTTTTTTTTTTTTTAAAGAAAAAAGCTTTATTAAGAAACAAAAGGGATATTTAAATTCACATCATAAGAACAAAGCTTCAACATTAGAAAACTCAATTTGTACAGAACAAAAAGTTAGATATTAAAAAGAACAAAGAATGAAGCCTCTAAACAAACAAACAAACAAACAAACAAACAAAAAAAACATAACGATTTAGTCTATAGAAGCTAAAAGAAAATTGGTCACAAGTTTACTCATTTAAAACAAAGGAGAAGGAACAGTATATAATAATAATAATAATAATAATAATAATAATAATAATAATAATAACCATTATTATTATTGTTCTTATTATTTTTATAATAATTATAACAATAATATTTATTATTATTATTATTATTATTATTATTATTATTATTATTATTATTACTATTATTATTAGTATTATTATCACCATTACCATTATTATTATGTCACTGGATGTCAAAGAGTCAAGGCTTTGATGTGGTACCCAGTGTAGGGCAGCAGAGGTCCCGCAGGGAAGCCTAGAGCAGCCCTGAGAGGATGTTCACAGACGAGCTGCCAGTCGATCCACACAAACCTGCTGAGGTCGCTCATTCTAAGCCTGTGTGTTTATTTCAAACTTTATGATCCCCGTCTTTTTTGATTTGCCATTGAATGTGTGTGTGTGTGTGTGTGTGAGAGAATGTGCGCATCAACGATCAAATTAAAATGTGTCTTGTGCCAGTTTTTGTTGGTGTTGTTCAAATTCCCCTCCAGTGCAAGTGTGTATGTGGAACTGTGATTGTGTGTAGGTCTGACTGCAAGCATAGGGGAATGATCAATCAGACTCAAGAACGAGCAGAGTAGGAAAACTGAGGGAAATGCGTACGCTGATCTGAATCCTCTGCATCTAAACTGTCATCTGTAATATGCACAGAAGGAGGAGGGAGAATAAACGCACAAGTTATAAACAAACAATGTGTTTAACAAGTGAAGACAGTCTGTGAGCACATTGGACAGCTTGGGAAAAGAAGGGTGGAGAGCAGTGGCGGTTTGTCAATAGGGGGCGCTGGGGCGCCGCCCCCTCCACAATTCATCAGAGAAAGTCTACTAAAACGCAACATAGTTTGTCAATAAATTATTAAAATAATAATAATAAAACTTCTATTTTTACTACACAGTTAAAGTCTGTCAGCAAGACCTGTCCCCGTTCAATAAAGAGAGGTTTAAAATATATTACGTACGTTCTATAGTACTATACGTTGTGAATATAGAGGTTACGTTCAACGGGGCGCCGGCCAAATGGGTGTCTATGGGTTTTCTCTTACGTTCGCTTTTCCCGTGACCTGAGGCGTCTTTTTAATTGGCCGCCTCAACTTTTACTGCGGGGCGCAGAGAAGTGCGCCCTGCAGCGAATAAGCATTATTCTGGTGTTTATTTTCCTCATGTGACTGGACAACGAGCGCTGTCAATCATATCGACACGTCATCGCAGCAGATTTCTTCACGCACATCCTCCTCCTATTTTTTTTTTATTTACCCCCAGTTTTTTAAATGGCAGCTTCACATGGATCCGCGGAAAACTCGGTTATTTCACTACAGAATAACCCGTTCTCAAGGTGTTCACTTGAAGAAAAGAAGACGGTAAAGGAGCTTGGACCTGACCAACCCGACATAAAAATACAGCAGCAAGCTAGCGATCGCGGCCGAGCGTACACCCGGGGCTTCTCGCGCTCTTGCTACAAGCGGAGCTGGTTGACGGGCTGCTCCGTAAGTAATGCGCTTTACTGCTTCCCATGTTTACTCTTTGAAACTGTTGGCACCGATAAGTTGTAGACAACGGCGGGAGTACGAGACCTGTTGAATTTCAGAGACTGTGTTAAATTTTGTGGAGCCTTTGAGATAGCTTTATTAGCCCATGATGAGAGGGAGACGTCCGACAATCCCGGTATTTTTCGTGGCTTGGTGGATTTTTGTTGCCTCTCTGGATGGGGTGTTGAAAGAGCACCTTGAGAACGCCACGGTGTTTAAGGGGACCTCAAAAACTGTTCAAACGAGTTGTTGGACTGTATGCTCTCTGTTGTTAAGGAGCAAATCATTAAAGAAGTACAGAACAGCGATTTTTTTTTATCAATCCAGGCTGATGAAACCATGGATATTGCCACTCAATCACAACTTGTGCTTGTACTGCGCTACATTGACCCAAAAAACAACCCGCAGGAAAGATTTTCTGAGTTCATCCCCCATGCAGTCAGCTACAGCTGAGACCATCTCCACATCACTGAAAGAGCATCTTGCTGCCATTCTTCCTGAAGATCAGAAAAGTAAGCTGATTTGTCTGTTCTTAGATGGTGACATAAATTACAGCTTTATTTTGTGGGGGCAGGTTAAGCTATGGCTGTTTGATTTCTATTTTTTTTCAATAAATACTGAAGTTAACTAGTGATATTAAAATATATTTAACACTGTACTTGTGTGCCTCTCTCTGTAGATCAGTGACACCATATTTGGACACACCAGGGATCCATTCTCCTTCACCATCTTGTCAGTGCCACTTTGCTGCAGGGTGACAGTTTTACACTGTACCACACAAGATTTCCTGAAGATGCCCTCAGCAGCACCTTGAAGGCCTATCCAATGCAGAGTGGAAGCAAGCTGAAGACAGAGCTCAGCCTCATCTACAGCAAGGATGAGTTCAAGGCCTGCTGTGGTGCTCTAGACCTTTTCCATTTGTTTATGGAAAATAAACTTGGAGAGGTATTTTCTGAGACTGTCACACTGCTCAAGATACTCATCACCACACCCATGACCACAGCAGAGGCTGAAAGGTGCTTGTCCACCTTGAAAAGAATTAAAATATTCCTCAGAAACACCATGAACCAGGACAGGTTTAATGCACTTGCCATGCTGTCGATGGAAAAGAGACTGGTGACAGATATAACAGACTTTAATCAGAGGGTCATTGAAAAATTTGCAGCACAGAAGGAAAGAAGGGCAAAATTTCTGTTTAACTAGTGCTTCTGAATTGTACTGAGCAACAATAATAAAGGTTTTATTGCGAATTTGATTTGTCTTAAGTATTTTTTTTTAATTTTCACTCCCTCCAAATCTGCGCCCCCCTTAAAATTTTTATCACCAGCCGCCACTGGTGGAGAGGGTTAAAAAAAAGAGGGGGGGGACAAAAAACAGCCTGATTGACTGAGCAGGGATCTTTCCAGAAAGGGTGTTTTCCCTTTCATGTGCGGCTTCACAGGTTGGGGGAGCCATCAGAAATCGACGCCTCCATAAGACATCAAAATGAAGCTGAGCACAGGGGGCCCACAGGGTTGGATGTTTTGGTTGGTGTCGTGATTGGGGTGGTCGTTTCCCTCCTTGAGACCCCTGTGGTTGTCCCCCCCCGTCAGCCCTGTCATCTCTATCCATCTGTTCAGGGGTGTAGACTGGGTTAACGCGATCTCCACCCAGTTTGGGTTTCAGCTCCTGGCTTCCTTTGCTTGTTTTGTCCCCGGAGACCTCACCTCTGAAGGTCCGTCGGTGTCGCATGTAGCAGGCCCTACCCAGGATCAGGAGGAGAATCAGGAACAAAACTCCACCCACTGCCCCGCCAGTTATGGTCCTCTGGTTGCTGTCAGGTAAGGAGGCCTGGGTTGGAGAGGTGAAGAGGGCCCTTTGCTGGTCCACGGCTGTGCCAGCTCCGGAGGTGTCCTGAAGAGGGGATGCAGTGGTGCTCGGGGCGGTCGTGGTGGGGGGAGGATACTGGACATTTATTACATAAGGTATGCGTAACTCCGTCATCAGTGCTGGGTGTCGCACCACACATGTGAGCGTCTTCCCGTGGGCTTCGCTCTGTGGTTGCCACATGTAGTGAACATGCGTGGTCTTGGTGCCGTTGGCCTCATCTTGACTTCGCTTCTCACTTCGTCCATGCAGGTCCGTCTCCCGGAAAACCTCGGCGGCAGGACGGCCGTGCTCTGCTATGCAGGTGGCCACCAGTGACTCGTCCCCGCCATCTAGCAGAGCTGTGGGGCCGGCGGAGACGTAGACCTTTGGCTCCACTAATATATTAACAAAGGTGGATGCTTCTTTATGGCCCAGAGGAAATGTTGACATTTTGCAGATGTAGGACCCGGTGTCTGAAAACACAGCTCCTTCAATGATGATGGTAGAATCTTGTACAGAGGGGGAGACATATGAGACACGCTTGGCATACTCTGGGGTGATGGAGATTCCAAACTCAGGGTCAAACACTGCCAAGGTAATGGTGCCTGAAGGTACACGGCGCCACCAGGAGCTCTGTGTGAAGCTGACGTTGGAGCCCAGTTCTATCGTGCAGCCCAGCGTGATGTTTTCCCCCAGCATTGCGGTCACGTTCTCAGGAACAACCACCTGGTTACTGCTCACACCTGAGGTTAGGCCGATTAAGGTGAGTAGAGACGTTAAGTTGCAGTCCGTTTGATGGTGAACTCCTCCTGAGCGGGGACCTTTTCTCCATGATTCCTGTCTGCACAGTGTGATTCCTGTGTATGTTTTTCCAATTTTGACCGATAACTTTGTATGTCCAACAAAACCTACCTCTGTATGGTGCCATTCAGTCTCTCCACAAGACCGTCTGTGGTTGGTATCTGCTAATAATGGCAGAGTGTGTTTTCTCCCAGCCACTATGTCCTCCAATGCAACTATCATGAAATTCTTCAAAGATGGAGTTAGCCTCCTCTGCTATGGTCACAACTTTGGCCAAGTGCTCTGATTGATTGTGCTTGCGCCTGCAGAGGTAGTGCAGTGCTCCATCTGGTGTTTTTAGATAATTAGGTTGAATTCATTGAAATCAGTACAAAAGAAGACTCATAGTGTATCTTTCTTACCCTTAATCCTGAAGGTGTCAGCTCTTCTCTTGATCACATACTTCTGCTTAGAAGTTATACCCTCAGGATAGCGGTTTTATTGCAAGAAGTCAAAGACCTCCAGTGCAATTTTCCCATCCATTATACTACCTTAACATACCTTTCCCTTACTAAATTAACTAGCCCTCTTTTCTAACTTACCTGACTGCACAGTGAGCTGAACACAGAAATACTCACAGACACAGAACCAAAGTCAAATACAATTCAACAGCCTTACCTTTTCCTTACCTTTCACTTTTTACCAGTCACTTAAGCAAACACACTCACAATCACCTCAGATTCACCAGCACTAAATGGACCAGTGCTTATATAGCGCTTTTCTAGTCTTACCGACTACTCAAAGCACTTTACCCAATCACACCACATTCATACACTGATGGCCAAGTGACACTAATATAGCCATCAGCTACAGCTAACACATTCACACCTCATTCATACACCACTGAACAACTGGGAGCAACTGGGGTTCAGTGTCTTGCTCAAGGACACCTCGGCATGCGAGTGCATGAGCTGGAATCGAACCCGCAACCTTCCGATTGTGGGGCGACAACTCTACCTCTGAGCCATAGCCGCCCCAAAGCAATCACTCCCTTTTCACGCACAGACAACCTCACTTTCACTCTATCGCTTTCTATATCTCCTGCTCTCTCTCTCTCTGACCAACCTACTAACAAACCCACAAAAATTTTCCATGCCATCCATCCATCTTCTACCGCTTATCCAGTTCCGGGTCGCGGGGGCAGCAATGTCATCAGTGAAGACCAGAGGCCCCTATCCCCGGCCACTTCCACCCGCTCTTCTGGGAGGATATCAAGGCGTTCCCAGGCCAGCCGAGAGATGTAATCTCTCCATCGTGTCCTGGGTCTACCCCGGGGTCTCCTCCCAGCTGGACATGCCCGGAATACCCCCCCAGGGAGGCGTCCAGGAGGCATCCTCACCAGGTGCCCGAACCACCTCATCTGACTCCTCTCGATGTGAAGGAGCAGCGGCTCTACTCCGAGCCTCTCCCAGATGTCCGTGCTCCGAACCCTATCTCTAAGGCTGAGCCCGGACACCCTGCGGAGGAAGCTCATTTCAGCCGCTTGTATTCGCGATCGTGTCCTTTCGGTCACGACCCACAGCTCATGACCATAGGTGAGGGTTGGAACGTAGATTGACCGGTAAATTGAGAGCCTTGCCTTCTGGCTCAGCTCTCTCTTCACCACAACAGACCGGTACAGCGTCCGCATCACTGCCGATGCCGCCCCGATCCGTCTGTCAAACTCCCGCTCCATTTTTCCCTCACTCATGAACAGGACCCTGAGATACTTAAACTCCTCCACTTGGGGCAGAGACTCTCTCCCGACCCGGAGTGAGCAGTCCACCCTTTTCCGGCTGAGAACCATGGCCTCAGACTTAGAGGTGCTGATCTTCATCCCAGCTGCTTCACACTCGGCTGCAAACCGCCCCAGTGCGAGCTAGAGGTCAGTGTTCGATGAGGCCAAGAGGACCACATCATCTGCAAAAAGCAGAGATGGGATCCTAAGGCCCCCGAACCTGACACCCTCCGCCACTTGGCTGCGCCTAGAAATCCTGTCCATAAAAGTAATGAACAGGATCGGTGACAAAGGGCAGCCCTGGCAAAGCCCAACCCTCACAGGGAACGAGCTTGACTTACTGCTGGCAATACGAACCAGACTCTCACTCCGGAAATACAGAGATCGAACAGCCCATAGCAAAGGGCCATTGACTCCATATTCCCGAAGCACCCCCCACAGGATACCTCGGGGGACACGGTCAAAAGCCTTCTCCAGATCCACAAAGCACATGTGGACTGGTTGGGCAAACTCCCATGCCCCCTCTAGCACCCTCGCAAGGGTATAGAGCTGGTCCAGTGTTCCACAACCAGGACGAAACCCGCATTTTTCCTCCTGAATCTGAGGTTCGACTAACCGCCGGACTCTCCTCTCCAGCACCCTGGAATAGACCTTACCAGGAAGGCTGAAAAGTGTGATCCCTCTGTAGTTGGAGCACACCCTCTGGTCCCCCTTCTTAAAAAGGGGGACCACCACCCCAGTCTGCCAATCCAGAGGCACTGTCCCCGATGTCCATGCAATGTTGCAGAGACGTGTCAGCCAGGACAGCCCCACAACATCCAGAGCCTTGAGGAACTCAGGACGGATCTCATCCACCCCCGGGGCCTTGCCGCTGCAGAGTTGTTTGACTGCCTCAGCGACCTCAGCCCCAGTGATGGGCGGGCCCCGCTCCAAGTCCTCTGGTTCTGCTTCCTCCACGGAATGCATGCTGGTGGAATTAAGGAGATCCTCAAAGTATTCCTTCCACCGCCCGACTACACTCTCAGTTGAGGTCAGCAGCTCCCTGTCAGCAGCGCACTGTTTACAGTGCGGACAAAGGGCCGCTTTCCCCTTCTGAGTTGTCGGACGGTTTGCCAGAATTTCTTCGAGGCCGACTGGTAGTCTAGTTCCATGGCCTCACCGAACTTCTCCCATGCCCGAGTTTTTGCCTCAGTGACCGCCAGAGCCGCAGAACGTTTGGCCTGCCGATACCTGTCAGCCACTCCCGAAGTCCCACAGGCCAACCATGCCCTGTAGGACTCCTTCTTCAGCTTGACGGCAACCTTCACCTCTGGTGTCCACCAGCAGGTTCGGGGATTACCGCCACGACAGGCACCAGTCACCTTGCGCCCACAACTCCTGGCAGCCGCTTCAGCAATGGCACCGCTGAACATGGTCCATTCAGATTCCATGTCCCCGGCCACCCCCGGAACACAGTCAAAGCTCTTCCGGAGGTGGGAGTTGAAGACCATCCTGACAGGGTCCTCAGCGAGACGTTCCCAGCAAACCCTCACTGATCGTTTAGGTCTGCCAGGCCTGTCCAGCATCCTTCCCCGCCATCTGATCCAACTCACCACCAGGTGGTGATCAGTTGACAGCTCAGCTCCTCTCTTAACCCGAGTGTCCAGAACATACGGCCGCAGATCAGCTGATACGACCACAAAGTCTATCATAGATCTGCGACCTAGGGTGTCCTGGTGCCAAGTGCACTTATGGACACCCTTATGCTCGAACATGGTGTTAGTTATTGACAAACTGTGACTAGCACAGAAGTCCAACAACTGAGCACCACTCGGGTTCAGATCAGGCAGGCCGTTCCTCCCAATCACGCCTCTCCAGGTCACGCTGTCATTGCCCACGTGAGCATTGAAGTCCCCCAGTAAGACAATGGAGTCCCCAGTTGGGACACTTTCCAGCACCCCTCCTAGGGACTCCAAAAAGGGTGGGTACTCTGAGCTGTTGTTAGGTGCATAAGCACAAACAACAGTCAGGACCCGTTCTCCGACCCGGAGGCACAGAGAAACAACCCTTTCGTCCACCGGAGAAAACGGCAACACACCGGCAGAGAGCTGCGGAGCTATTAGTAAGCCCATGCCTGTCCTCCGCCTCTCACCCGGAGCAACTTTAGCAAAGAAGAGGGTCCAACCCCTCTCGAGAAGGTTGGTTCCAGAACCCAAGCTGTGCATTGAGGTGAGCCCGACTATATCTAGCCGGTATCTCTCGACCTCTTGCACCAGCTCAGGTTCCTTCCCCACCAGAGAGGTGACGTTCCATGTCCCAAAAGCCAGTTTCCGTAACCGAGGATCAGGCCGCCAAGGTCTCCGCCTTTGACTGCTGCCCAATCCACACAGCACCGGACCCCTATGGTTCCTCTTGCAGGTGGTGGGTCCACAAGAGGATGAACCCATGTCATCCATTCGGGCTGAGCCCGACCAGGCCCCATGGGTGGAGGCCCGGCCACCAGGCGCTCGCCTGCGGGCCCCAACCCCAGGCCTGGCTCCAGGGTGGGGCTCCGGTGACCCTCCGGCCAGGGTGAACTGGTTCTTGCTATTGCTCATCATTAGGGATCTATGACCACGCTTTGTCTGGCCTCTCACCTAGGACCAGTTTGCCTTGGGAGACCCTACCAGGGGCAATTGCCCCCGACAACATAGCTCCAAGGAGCATTGCGGCACTCAAACCCCTCCACCACGATAAGGTGGTGGCCATGGAGGGGATTTTCCATGCCTTTTGTGCTTATATAGGATGATAATTCCCCCCACCTGTAACTCACAATCAATCAAGCGTTCGTTTAGAGATCATATTTAAAATTAATATCCTACTTTTTCAAATCTATTATTTTCTGGAATATAATTGTATCTTTTGAGGTGAAATATATGTTATTAGACTTAAATGTGAATCGTGATGGATGTATTATGATGTGTCACAAGTTAATCTTGCCAGTTGATCTTTCACAGGTGAGGGTTGACTTTAAGCATAACTTCAGCATATACCTGAGCTTATACAGACTTCCTGTTGTGCTGATAGACTTCTGTAAATAGGAGCATTGGATAAAGAGTCCCAAAAGAAATCAGTGAATGAAATCTCACACAGATTTTCAATATTTATTGAAGATTGAAGTATTTTAAACAGGCTTCAACATAGCCACCTAATTTATCATTTCGCTTCGATAACTGATATAATACGTTATAAATTCAAAATTATTCACGTTACATTAGATCGGATTAGCGTCAACACAACCGTATATAGTAGTAATATTTTGTTTTGTCTTAGTGTTGTATTTGTCATTTTTATGGAATGATTAAGATCTACCTGTCGGAGGGGTGAACTACTTTCACCTACTTCTCTCACCATTAAGACTTATATGTTCCCCCCAACGACGGGTTGTTATCATGGGTTGTTATACAGCCTTGCTCATATTGTGTCAATGATGTCAATGAACAAGCGTATTCCAGTGTTTTCATTTCCTGACAAGGGGTCCTTCAAGGCCACGCCTCCAAAGCATCTGTCTGGACAGTCACCAGTTAATCTAGCACCAGTTGATCGGTCACACCGGCTGGGAGAGATACCCATATCGTCTGTTGCCCTTTGTGCTGAGGTTTATTATCATTTTTCAAATTTACTTTTTATTTAAAGTTTTGAGTGTCATTTATATTTGGGTTTGACCATAATTTAACCTACCTTGATATAATTTTGGATCATTTTATTGATTTAGACTTTGGATTCTGTGTGTATTTCTTTCTTTTCTGGTTACTTTGTTTCAGATGTCCTTTGATTTGTCAGTTACACAAGTGGGGAGACAGTTTTAACATTTTCTTTTTCTTGTTTACAGGTGCTGTGGGCTGGAGCGAGCGGCAGTTCCCTTCCCTGGTGGTGGTGTTTTCACAAGGCATTTTGGTTGATGCACGAGTGTTGTTTGGTTGGGATATTTGCTCCCCTTTGATTACCCTGCCGTTGTGGTAAGCCCAAGCCCTGACCCATTTCAGTCTCTCCCCACTTGTTTCTTTTTGTTCAACCGATTACCTTTCTGTCTTTTAAAAAAAGGAAAATAAAGCGTTTGTATTTCTTTAATTGAATCACGTCTCTGGCCCTGTGTTTATCGAACTTGTGTGCCTTAAGTGAAATATATATTTATCTAGTCACCATAAAGTACATTCCCGGGGGGGGGGGGGGGGGGGTTCTCCTTCTCGTTGTCGAGATATCTGTAAATGTCCCTTCAACCTAGCCCTGCCATATCCTTTAAACTGCCCCCATACAGTGTGTGCCAACAGCGAAATTAGAGTTTCAGACCCAAGCCGTTTTTGAACCAGGCTGTAAATATGCTTTTTAATGCTGTCAAAGTCTGTTTTTAGTTTTGTCTTGGTTTGTATGTGACTTCCGATCTTTCTTCAGCGAGCCTCTAGTGGATTCTCCATGAACAGCAACTTTAAGCTCTTAAACCAAAGGTATCATCTTGTAGAGAAAAATGAAGCCTATGTTGAAGAAGTTTGCTGTCACCCATTTGTTTGAGCTCAGTCCAAAGAGATGGACACAAAGTCTCCTTTTGAAGGCCTGAGCTGGAGCAGGTCTCACAGATGAGCAGCCAAATGAAGCTTCGAGACTCGCTGTCAGAGCAACCTGGGAGTCTCTCCTCCATCTGTTCAGATCAGTCTCATTAAGCTGAACAAGTGGCCCACTGTTCCTCCACTCAGCGTGCTCTCTATATCTCTGTTGTCCCAGGGCAACGATTACATGAAGTCTCACCTTGTAGGAAATGACTTTAGAGAATGCAAAACTATGCTAATGAGCAGGTCGCACAGTCCACTGACTGTTGCTCAACCCCTGACCTTATGAAAGATCATGCAAACGTATGCGTGAAACGATGGGACTTGATGGCTTTCAAAGCTTCTTCTTCTTCACTGGTTTGTTGAGCATGAATACACAGCGTGTTAAACAGACCATTAACAAAAGCTTGACCTCTTAAATTCTGCATACAGATGATCTGTGTCTGCACTTGTGTCCGTTCTATGGAAATGTTTGGTTTATGTTTGTAGGGTTTTTTTTTGTTATTATTTTTACTTCTGAAGGTCTTGCTTATGTAATCTCTGCAGAAGCTGAACAGAGGAGGTAAGATGTGGTATAATGCACTGAGCGTTTTGACCTCAGTGAGGGTCGGCATCTTAAGTGCTGCAGGCGACGGGCAGTGAGACCTCTGCTAGAAACAAAGTTATCTCAATAACATACAGATTGCACAACCCCTCTGTTTTCTGCTGAAGTCCCTTTGGACCTTCATTCATTTATTATTCGCTAAAAAACACATCTTCCTCTTTCCAAGGCAGTCTGTGAAGCTTACATAAATAATAATAATAATGGTCCTCATTTTCTCAGAGGGAATAGTTAAATTACAATGCCTTTATTGTGCCTCTGAGCATTATTTGGTGAACATTTGATTAACGTTCTAAAATTAAAAAGGTTAATGTTTAAAGAAGTGTTGATGACAGCAGGCTGAGGTTCACATCACCACAACACAGACAGCTGTGATAGTCAGCCTTCAATCTAATGCAGACTTCAAATGTCTGAACAGATATCTGGCCTCAGCATGTGTACTTGACCCTCCTGTTGTCCTGGGGTCAGTTTGCAGTCCCTCCAGGAAGCTGCGATTGAAACAATTCACACAAATTTAATCAATCCCTGTAAATTCTGGGCAACCACACACGAAAACACACGAGGAGAAAGACGGAAGGACGAGACAGATCACAGTGACAGGCTGCATGCAGTCTGCCTGAAACAAACGGCTGTGTGAGTCTGTAAGTGTGTGAGTGTGTAGGTTGGTGGTGGGGGCTGCGTGTGTGTACGTGTATGAATGATTTTTTCTTTCTTTTGTTTAAAAAAAAAAAACAAACAAAAAAACAACAACAAAAAACCCAAACTTGATACTAAATGTGCGTTTCAATTCATAATGATATTAGATGAGAAGCTGAGGAGCAGGCATGTGAGATATTGCTAATTGCTGCAATTTCATTGCAAAAACACCTAAAAATATGCGCTGCAATTTATTGCAAAGAGCTGCTGCAAAATCAGCAAAATTTGGCCTGCAACAATCACAACAAAGGGGGTGTTGATAACTTTGCCAAGTAATGCACATTTATAATATTCAAAAGGAAATGCACTGAATTTGCGTTTAGAAAATAAACCTACATTACAAATTATATATTTATTTTTTTGTCTGTTTCTTTTATTTTAGGTTATCAGTGAGTTAAAATAATGACAGCCTCAATCTCCTCTTCAAAGTTCTCCAGGTATCTTCATATAAACTCCTTTGTCCTGTGGTCTGAGATTAAGTCAGTGTTGTCTGCATCATCCTCTTGTCCTTTGCTGGATCGTCTGCTTGGTTACAGCTCTGGCTGTGATTTTGAGTTATGACTATCCAGGGTTTGTCAGCATAGCTGAGTACCTTTTTTCCCCACTTCCAGCAGGTTAGCTGAGATTTTGATTTGAATACCCGTTTCCTGCTTTCCCCCCTGTAAATAAAGAGCTTTTTTGTCATAAGAGTCAAGCATTTGAGACAGACAGGGACACAGAAGTAGCAGTTTTCTGAACAAACAGACATTTTCAGACAACAAATCTGCATCAGAATTTTGGGAAACCCTTTCACTGCTCTCTGAGTCTCCCTGATCTGAAATCATTAAGATAAACATGGTAAATATTTATGATCCCTGGTCAGACCTCCTCCACTGAATTACCTGCTTCAACCAATGAGAGGATCTTGTGCGTTAATTACTCAGATTCTTGAATGGGTGTTCACCTGGACAGATTTGTAGCACTGATCACAAGCTGTAAGTTGACATTCATCCTGCAAGACTGTCAGACAGTGACAGACTGCCAATCTAAAAATGAACTGTTTCAGATCTGGAGGTTTCACGCAGACACAAGAGGGGAAAGGTTGGATGTGCTCATGGAGAAAACATGAAGAGGTATTCACAAAGTCAAACATGAGGTCTGTATGGCAAGCCGTTTTAACATTTAAAAGCTGAGTTCGACTTTCCGAAATGCGAATTACAATTACAATCTGTAATTAAATTTATATATTTATATTTAATGATATGTTGAAATCACTTTCGATGACGGATGTTTGGAATTAAAGACATCTTTAAATCTATTTTTGCCTAATTAAAAATTCAAATTTGAGATATCTGTAATTCAGTTTTGACTAGGTGAAATTAGATTTAAAGATATCTTTAATTCCAAACATCTGTCATCAAAAGTGATTTCAAGATATCGATAAATCTATTAAAGATATCTTGAAATGAATTCTGACTATCTGTAATTCCATTTTGATATATCCATGGTTCAATTTTGACAAGTCATAACTCCATTTACAGATATCTACAATTTAATTTCACCTAGGCAAAATTTAATTAAGATATCCGAAAATGCATTTTTAGACATCTTAAATTGAGGCAAATTAAAGATATCTGTAATTTGAATTCCGCCTAGGTGAAATTGAATTACAGATATCTTGAATTTGAATAACGGATATCCAAAATTCATTTGTAGATATCTGTAATTCACATTTTGGAAATCTGAAATGACGTTTTGGATATCCGCAATGAGTCATCCAATACACATGAATGGCAAATGTGACGTAATTTTACCTAGACGAAATTGAATTATGGATATTTGTAATTTGCATTTCGGATAGTCGAACTCAGCGTTGAAATGCTAAAACGGCTTGCCATACAGTATAAGCCCTTTGAGTTCATTATCTATACCTGATTATATTATAACTTCATTTCTCCTGAGATTTCTTTCTCAGTTTTCAACAGAACAACGTTCTCTTCTGTAAAAAAAGCAGGTTTCGTGCAAATGCTGTATTTCGGGTTGCTTTGTTGTTACATTTTAACGCCACTAGAGGGGGCGACGGTGGGCTTGCTTTGTAAAAAAGGGGAGCTTTCTCCGAAGCAACGTTGAATTCCCTGTGAGATCAATAAAAAATTACAGATATCTTGAATTTTGAATTATGTATGTGTGACTCATTGAATGACGTTTTTGGGTACAGTCAGCTTTTAAATGGTAAAACAGCTTGCCATAGGTCTGTCTGTCTGTCTGCGTATGAAAAACCAGCAAGTGGCAGTGATGTGTCTGACCTGACTGTTCTGGGAAACCTGAAGTTGAACTCTGAACAGCAGCTGAGAGGATGTGGAGAATAGTTTAGGGATGTGATTGTAAATGTGATTGCAGCTTGACTTTTTATTCAGCACAATGTGTTTTTCCTTGAAGACACTCAGCTGGGTGGAGGCTTGCTTCAGGGAAGGAAAGTCACCGCTCAACTTGTCCGTTCCCTGCTTCACTTTCTGGAAGTCTGCGTGTTTAGAGACCATTGAAAGTGACTGCAGGGTGCGGCAGGAATGACAATGAGATAAGCTGCCATTCTTCACAGCAGAGGACGGAGTCAGAGGAAACATTCTCAGCTCAGGTGTTTCTTCATTCTTTATCTCAGCAGGTGTTAGAGGGAGAGACAGTTTCAGAGCATCCAAAGAAAAGAAAAGTCTGAGGTCAGTCCTGACATTTCAAAACCAGCAAAAACACAGAGATGTGTTCAATACACCACATTTTAACAGAGCTCTTCAGCACCATCTGTTTGACATGAAAAGTATCTGTTTGATGTGGTTTATTAAATCCAATGAGAGACTATTACAGTAACTTACTGCTTTCAGATCAGTTATAAAGTTCCTTCTCTTACATTTCTGGAGAATTATCACACCCAGCCCTCATTTTATTTATCATTACAGCAGTCTGTTATCCTGTTACTGTTTGTGACATTATTTGAACATATAGCAGTCTGATTTTTCAGTAAAACAGTCATTGACTTTAATAACATATTTCCATAACTTCTGTAAACTTTTTATAAAAATAGTTTGATTATTTAACCTATATCTTAAATGAGTTAGTTTCATTCTGCTCTTCTCCCCTCTCTCTCATCAAATGAGGTTTTAGAATGAGTGATGAACACCAGCAGCAGTCTTAAGTCTTACAATCTGAAGCCTATGTGGAAAAACTGTTGTTGTGGAAAAGTCCATCAAGCGTCCACTTGAGGCTGTCTGCAGAAACATTAGAAACCACATACACAACCGTAAAAAAGTGATTTCAAAAGTATAAATAAACATATTTAAAGCCTGCAAAAACAAAAACAAAAACCAACAAAAAAAAAAGTTGAACTTATGTTTTCCCATACAGGCACATGACCATACACCGAATAAAATATGGACGTAGTCTCTGTGATGTCACCCGCCTGTTCCTGAAACAGAGTAATGAAGCTGATTGTCGGATGGGTCCATGTTGGACATGATGCGAGCTTTGAGCTTCCTTTCTAACAGCTATAGGGCGCCCTTCAGTCATGTAAGCTGAGCTGAGCCTCTGATTGGACAAACTTGTGATGTTACTATCTTTTAAACCAATGAGTTAGGGGGGAAAAAATCGACCCCCGTAGAGTGTGTGTTGATAGAGAAATAAACGTTTCAGGCTGTTTTGTTTTAACCAGGCTGAAAATATGTTTTATTTTTAATGCCATAAAAGTTAGTTTTTCTTTTGCCTTGGTTTGTATGTGGTTTCTGGTCTTTCTGCAGTCAGCCTCTAGTGGATTCTTGATGAACAACAACTTTTAGCACTTCCACATGGACTTCATTTTTCTCTACTGGATGTTGCCCCTTGGGCATGACTGGTTTGATGGACAGGTGGTCACCCTGTAGTGGCCTGCCAGGAGGCTAAAGGCCCGCCTCACTGCCTCATCTATACGTGAACAAGGTTAGGTTTACTAAAGCTTTTTTGATATTATAACCATCGGCTTCTAAGCTCTGTATCAAGTTATTCAAGTTTTACATTTTTCTTTGGTTTTGACTTCTTGTATTAAATTTCAGTTTAGTTTTTAAAAGTTTTGGTATTAGTTTTAGTCTTTTTAGTAATATGAGGTCACTGTTTCACTGATTGGAGGGCTGAGCAGGGCAGTGTTTCAGTCGAGGATCTGTCCGCTAGATATTAATGAATATTCACAGTTCAGCACCTTGCACCTCGAAACAAAATCTGTTTAATTCTTGGTGGTATTGCTTTGTCTATGACAAGTGGTAACACACACACACACACACACACACACACACACACACACACACACACACACACACACACACACACACACACACACACACACACTCAATAATACAACAGATCCTCCATGTTAATGAACCTGGATCGGGTGTGTGTACACGTACTGTGAACTAACAGTTTGAGAGAATATTTTAGCACAGCAGATATTATCACTCCAGCCTAAGTGTGAATACATGAATACGTGAGAAATTTTTGAAAGTCAGGTTTGAACACTTTGGTGTGTGTCACGGTTTGTGAAACTAAACCTGCAGCCATCACTTCTCTTGAACGTCTCTCTGCTGGGTGAGTGCACTTTTCTCACCACTGTTATATTAAAAGGAGAATCTTGGAGTCTCTCCTCTTAATGATCAACAAAGCAGCTTCATCGGCGTGCCTGTGGAGTCTCTAATGGGAAAAGTTGGAGGGCTTTGGGTGGTAGTGCAGCCATTGAGCTAACGGCACTGAAAAGGAGGATCATCTGTCTAAATCTGCATAAAGGACATTTCTCCTCTCATTGGACTTTGTGGTAGGATACCATCATGGACCCCCAAAACTCCTTAAATTGTGAATTCAGAAAGGCAGACAGGCAGAAGATTAAAAAAAGAGACAACACAATTCTTTGCTTGTTGCTGGAGGAGCCATATGAAAGACTGTGACAGATGCAGCCAGATTGGGGCTAATATCCACTGAATGCCATTGCACTTTGGGTAATGCAAAGTAGCTTGACATTTAAGGAGGAGAGGCTGTGTAATTGGAGCTTTGGCCTTTCAGTGGCCACTCTTCTCTCTTCTCAGTGTGTCAGAGGACAAAGCCTGTGGGGTTCCTCTGAAGATGATGCTGAGCCCACTGAAGGAACAACTGAGAGCTGCGTCAGGACACACCGATCCCGCCCATCACCTGCTTCGTGAATTAAATGAGAAGAAATTCAACTCCTCCATGTTCAGGAGCTCCATATGGAGCAAATCAGTGCTTCAAGCAATCTTTGTTGATGAGCAGTCAGTCTGGTTTTTATTTGTCGGATTGTAGCACAGAAAGACAAAAGAAAAGAAAACCTCTATTCAGATGTCTCATCGTATCTTTTGTTTGAGTATCAGTCAGATAAATCGAGTGTTCCTGTTTGAGGAAAAACAATGGACTACATACAAAGATGGACGATTTCACTCCACTTCCCTTCAAAATCCCCCTTTCTTGTGCCCTGACCCTCTTCCTGTGCTGGGGAGGTACAGCCTGT
Source organism: Labroides dimidiatus (assembly GCA_030710495.1). NCBI lineage: Eukaryota > Metazoa > Chordata > Actinopteri > Labriformes > Labridae > Labroides > Labroides dimidiatus. The sequence goes on from CM061159.1 coordinate 2,383,379, forward strand.
ATTTTCTTCATAAAGACTGGCTGTAATGACATCCAGCCCTTTCCAACAACCACAACTCACAATTAACTAACCAAAGAATGAGCGCAGGGTTTTTGGGTCTGTACAGTTTAGAGCGCAGTAGCTTCTCCAGTGGGTTTGAAGCAGACAAATGTCTGCTGAATGTATTTTTCAGAACTTTCAATTGGTTTTGTCCAACTTTTAAAGTGTTAATTAATTTGAAGTAAAAAGAGCTCTGCTTTGACCTGCTGGGGACTACAGATGAAAATTAGCCTTACGGCTATGGAGACGTCTCAGACACCAGGCTGTGAGAGGCACTTAAATGGCCGTCAACTAAACTCCAGAACAAATTTTGTTGTCACATTTCAAGTACTGTGTAACTGTTGATAAATACCTTACCTCATCACACTGTACCTGTTAAAAGGTTTTCTTGAACAAAGAAAAGTAGTGTTAAAAACAAGATCTGATCTCCTTGAGTCATGTCATCACCACAGTGTGCGCATGGTTCCAGCCAAAAGGTGTCGCTGTGATCCACTTCAAACAAATAGTCCCCACAGACACTTTAAATAAGTAACTAATAATAATAATAATAATAATAATAATAATAATAATAATAATAATAATAATAATAATAATAATAATAATAATAATAATAAATTGAGACTTGGACACGTCATCATAACAGAAAAACATATGATTGACAACAACAACAACAAAAAAAAAAACTGTAAAAAATACATTATGACTTTAAAATGAGACTAATATCCTCTCTGTTTCAATGAATTAACCCTTTAAGCATAAACTACAGCCAGTCAGTAGAACAATCTCCATTTTATGTATGGTCCATGGTAATGATACATGTCATGATGGCAGGCACCCTTATCCACAACATGCATCACAACCTTTTTGCTATGATGTACCATTTTTAAAGTGTGGCACGCAAACATCAGGGTGAACATCATATTTAATCAAGGTATCATAAGATCATTATAATCTCCAGTGGATCTGTTATTTTATTCCACCCACACAGATAACATGCACAGCTCCATCTTTGATGAATACTGATCTTCCCTTATCAAAGCACTGTGATTATTTTATCATCTTTTAACAAGGCTGTCACTCGTAAAATATTCTCATCTGTGTTAAAATAAATGATCCCACTGACCAGCATTATTCTTCCAAATTTGCACCTTTGTTTACCTCTGGGGATTACAAATTACACACTGTCACCACTTTAGACTGTTTTGAAATATCTCCTTCATTTACAAAGTGGAGCAACAAAGTGAATGTCAGAAAGAGTGAAGTAAGTGTGACAAACAGCTCCATGAGGCCATCTCTATGAAAACATCCTCATCAGAAATGAAAAAGAGAGATTTGAAAAATGCAAAGCCATATGAGCTACAAGCAAACTTTGTAAAACTTTGGTTTCCATCAGAGGAAGAGTAGAGTGTGTTTTCACATAGTGCGTTTAATGAGGGTGTTTCAATATTACTGAAATACAACATTGCACTCTAAGTGTCAATGCATCATTACACTCCAATGTGCAAATAGTGCTCATTGAGCACCAGTTGAGCTCAGAGGAAAACATGACTGTTGACATTATAAAAGACATATAGAATAATACATTGAAGAGATAGGGAGAAGCAACTCTTTCAGATTTAGTAAACCCAGCTTTGACTCCCTCGATTAGCTCTGTGCAGTTAAACGTGTCATCGCAAAAAGTCAGAATAAATGTGAACCTAACGACATCATAAAAAGCCAACACAGTCACATTAATCTGCAAATTCATACATGATTTGGCTCGTAAAAGATTATGTAGATTAACGGGCCCTCTTTCTCAGAGATGAAAGGTTAAGGGGTAAGAGAGGATTTACTGCCTTAATGATCAAAGTGACATAGCGCTGAGTGTCTTGAGGCCACCACCATCCATATGCCATCTCAGAGGAAATGTACCATCATAAGGAGAGAAAATCAAGGACGAGGAGGACGACAAAAGCTGAAGTAATGGCTTCACACAGACACCATCACAGAGCCCCAAGGCCAGCATGGGGAAGTGGATTCCTGACCATTTCCCTGATCAATGTCAATGAACATTAAAAAGGTCTAGACTCTGTATTTATAGAGCAGTAATCTTGTAGTTTAAACTCCATGGTTACATCATGACTAATAACTAGGGAAAAAAGATGCATAAAGATAAGTGCAAATTTGAGTATCTTTAGATAAATAACATTTAATTTTATGATTAGAAAGATTTAAATGTCATTAGCTACCTTTACAAGTATTATGCTGAAAGTTTGTTAAAGAACCTGAAATTCCACACTTTGTTTAAACGTGTCTGTAAACCAATGAAGTGTGGTTTTTGATAAGTTGGACCTTAAAATCGACACGTTCTCACTCCCAACTTGTCATATATGGACGAAAAATAAACTTTCTGGTGACAAAATTTTTTGTTTTATCTTCATAATCTTTGTTTGGTTTATGTTTATGATCTTTAGGTTGTTTTTTTTTTTTTTTTTTCACTACGATTCTTTCAGGTCTCGACAGACAAATGTTGAAATGTTATGTTTCCAGCGTTACTATGGTTGTAGCTATGGATGCTATCAACAACGAACCAGAAGGAAGTGGACCCCCGGTTAGCGGCTCTTTTTTCCCCACTCAAGTCCTCCATTGATTTTCACAAAACCAATATATCAAGATATTGGCGCCTGGGACCAAGAAAACAAGCTACCCCAACACTCGACAGGATATTTCATTTAACTAGACACTAAAACAGCATTAAAAACAGAAAGATTGGTAGATCACTGTGTAGATCACTTTCATCCAGAATCAGGAAACTACCCATCCCACAATCCATTGCAAATGATATTTTTTCTTAAAAGTATCTTTTAAAACAGTTTTTGTCAGACCTTAGTTTACATTAGACATTAAACCAAACAAACAGTAGAAGCGCAGGGTTCTCTGTGCATCCATTACTGATGCAAAGGGCTGACAGTTCCTCCATATATGACAAGATGGGAGTGAGAATGTGCAGTTAAAACAGACCTAAGGGATAGTGGATACCATTATAAAGAAATAATTAACTTTTTACCTTTTTTTTCCCCTCTATTTTTTAAATAAGCCTTTACTCAGAGATTAAGAGGTTGCTTTTAATGTGAACCATCAACTGCTCAAAACAGTCTGCTCTAAAAGTGGCACAAGATCTTAATGAGACCTTCATAGATGTACTGAACTGATGAGGTCATCACATAAGGATCTCCGAACTGGTTTATGACACTTTGGAGGGGCGGGTCTAAAACACCAAGGTTTCACCCATAGCTCTGCCCCCTACAGGTATCCATAGTTGCTGGCCAATTATAGGGAGGGAGTTTGTAGAGTGGGGAGCCTTAAAGAGACAGAAGCTAAAATGAAATGTTTCAAACAGAGACTGAATTGAAGGTTTACTAAAACACCAGTGTGAGGGAAAAAATAGTCATTTTCTTGAACCAGAAATCATGTGAAGCTACAACAAGTGTTCTAGGGGATGGAATAAAGACTAAAAACGGTATGATACTCCCTCTTTAATGTGAATAAAGGGTGAACCTGCACTTACTTTAATTTGTCTTAAAGCACTGGAACAGGCTCACTCATTTTGACACTTGCTTGACCTCTTTGAATCATATCCCTCAAACAACTTTATTAAATGTTTCCACGTTCAGTAGGAAGTTCCTCAAAAGCTGAAAAATCTATAGAGAAAGCAGGGGAGGTCTCCTAACTCATAAATATTTCAAAGAATAAAATCCTTGCCTGCTGGCTTTTCATGAGAAAGCTTCACTTCCAGTAAACGCACAGGAGCAGCTCTGCTCACTGAGGCTGAGTGGGACCGCTGTGTAAAATACACAGTCATTTCCTCCCACTGTCTGCGATGAGGGTTGTTAGAGTCTATGACCCTGTAATTCCCTCTCGCTCTCGGAGCGGCCCACCCAATTACACTTTTACAGACTGCTCCAGACTCCCGTTGCTTGGTTCAATTCTCCTCAATTTCCCCCGTCTGTCAATATGAATTGAGATCCCGCACAGACGGCCCCATTGTGGCAGTCAAAATGATATATTATATTCAATGTGTGTCATATCACATTACCTGCTGGGAAACAGCTCATATAGCATGCCAATGAAACGGTGAGGGTGCCCAGAGGCTGTCACAGAAATGAGTCCGAAGGAAAGCTGGTGGGAGGACAGAACATCTCTGTGATGAGATGCTTTGTGTCTAAACTGCAGTAATCACTGTGTTGTGTAGCCTAACAATGCTTCACCTCCTCTCGATCAAATCTAATTGCTGCTCGCTAATAAATTAAAACAACAGGGGGTGAACCCCTCCACTGCCCGTGACCGAATCAATAATGTCCCCTCTTGGCTGACAGCTTAATCGCCTGTACTGCCTGACCCAACAAAATAAAAGCCCATTGTGCTTGCCCAGCACTTTTTCTCCTTCCTTTCTCCCATTCTGACCTTGCTAAAGCCAATAAACTCCTCCCCTCCTCCTCTGCTCCTTCGTCTCTCAGCGGTGTCTCATTCAGAGGACAGAGAGCAGATAACACATGTAATAAGTGTGCCCATCCTCTCCATCGATGGGACTGCTGATCCAAAGTCAGAATTAATAAAGAATGGGTGCCTGACTGAGGCAGGGCAATGATTTCGCCTGATATAGATATCAATAAAAAATTCAATATAGACTGTTGTCAGTAAGAATCAGGCCCAGTATTGGTCCACTCTTTGTCTAAGATCGTCTGGTTCACTTTGGCTGATAGCAAAAACGAAGTGACCCCCACTTAAAATCGATACAGCTTTCAGAGAACAAAGCTGATTTCTCACTTGGCTGCCCTTTTACAAAACACAATCCAATCTGGTTTTATTGGTCTCACAGTTAGTGTTAAGGTCTTTGGAGCTGATCTGGATTGTTGGTTAATGGAGCTTGAAACATGAAGCTGAATCTATTGCTTTCTCTAAGTTCAAACCACAGAGTACCTGTCAACGGTGCACATGCAGGGCTCCGAAGTCAAACGGGTTGACCTTCAGTTGGAAGTTTGGATGTTTAACATGGAGAAGAAGCTGGAAAACGAGGAAATCTTGGGAAATGTAACAGTTTCTCCAGGAGTTTGCCGGCTTTCCTGTGACTGTGTCAGCCTTAAATGCTTGTGTTTATGCCTTTATATCTTTGATTAAAGTTGTACTAAAAGCATTGGGTATTTATCAACTGGCTGGGTTTTCTCACATTACTTCAAGTCAAATTTCCGTCAAGTTGCTGTAGAATAGAATAGAATAGAATAGAATAGAATAGAATAAAATAAAATAGGGGAAATTCAGAGATACAGCAGCAATACAAGAACGTGTACAGTGCAAAAAAAATCCAAATATAAAAAAATATAAAAATATATTAAGTGTCAAGTGTTGTTTAGTCTCTCTCTCTCTCTCTCTCTCTCTCTCTCTCTCTCTCTCTCTCTCTCTCTCTCTCTCTCTCTCTCCTGTATCCTGTGTGCTCACAGCAGGTTACATCTTTCCAATGAGGTGTTTGTGTCCAGTGTTAGCTCGGTTAGCCATGTCTCTGTCAATAGCATTATGTTATTCTGCAGGTTTTCTCTGTGGTGCTGGGTTAGCACAGCTAGCTCTTCCATCGTATTAGAAATCGATTCTACATTCCCCATAACCATGCATGAAAGGACGGGTCAGTGTTGTCTCTTCTTAGCTCACAACGCAGTACCAGCACATCATCCTCACCTCCTACTCTTCAGCCTGCAGGGAACATTGGACCTAGCATCAATTAGCATCAACAATGCATACATGGTTACACACACACACACACACACACACACACACACACACACACACACACACACACACACACACACACACAAACAGCAAAAACAAACAAACAAACAAACAAAACCAAAAAAAAAAAAAGTAAAAACACCACTGCAAACATAACCAGTTTGGTGTCAATGACCATAAAAAGTAACAACAGGCTCCAAATACAAAGAATGAAAAACATAAGCATGAACAGAGAAAAAAGAACGACAAAGAGAGAGCTGCTACAACAAGCTGCCACCTGAGTAGTGCTTTGCAACAGGAAAAAAAATAAATATAAAGAAAAAAAAAGAAAGAAAAAGCATTTCACATGATATGCTTGTTCTGCTCTGTGCATGCCTGTTTAAATGCTGTCCCTATGTATAAGGGATCTGCTTTTATAAAACTTACCAACAGGAGACAGTGGAATTATTATCTGTTTTTTTACAAACACTGTTTGAGAAAACTGCTGACTCATCTTTGAGTCAGAACCTCTGGTAGGAAGGTTTATCAAAGTAACACCTACAGCATCTGGTTGGGGGTTAGTTTGAAAACAACACAAACAGAGAAGTGGCAAAAAGAGATGCTTCAATAAGAATGGATAATCACATAAAGACATCGAGCTTTAGATTTATTATAAACAAACTGTAGAGAGTCTCTATAAAGACAGTGTAGTTTGAAGCTGGATTAGGAGCTCCTGAAAGAGAGAAATCCTCCCTGGAGGCTGGTTCAAACAGAGCAGCTGTCTACTGCACAGCAGCAAAACAACATAAGGTGTTAACATAAATCATTGCAGACTTATTAAAGAAACAACAAACCTCTCCCTCTGATGTTTATAGCACATTGCAGACCCAAATGGATCAATATTTTGAACATCCACGAAGTGATTTGTAAATGAAAAACACTCAGTAGGGGGTTATTGGATAAGTTTGCAGAGAAAGTTGCAGAGATTCAGAATTGATGTTGGGTTGTAGACTGTATTATGCATCCATGTAGTCTCAGTGATGTCATCCTAAGTTTTGGTTTTGGATGAGTTTGGATGAGGTGCAGAGAAACATTAAAGCCCTATAAGTCACAACAGCCCAAAATGTCATTAAAAAATGTAATAAAACTTAAAATGTAACAAGATGCTGAGCCTGAAACTTTATACGCCCAAAATATAACAACTTGTTGCATTATTGATCACCTATATCTATCTGTCTGTCTGTCTGTCCGTCTATCAATCTATCTATTTATTTATTTATTTATTTATATATTTATTTATTTTATTTTATTCTTATTTATTTCCAAATTTTGGGTCATTGTTACAAATCAGGCTCTAACAAGGCCTTAAGCCTCTATGTATACAGCTACAGGATGCCTGCCTGTCATGTGTGTGTGTATATATATATATATATATATATATATATATATATATATATATATTAGTGGTGGGACTTTGTCTCGTTAATTCGATAATTAACGCGGGGGGAAATTCACGGCGTTTAAAAAAAAAAACGCATTTTATCATATTTTATATCACACAGAACGGTTCTCAGTGCACGAGTTTCTGGCAGACGGATTATAGCGACGCACTGAGTGATGGATAACACTGTTGACAGCGCCTTGCTTAGCTCGGTGGATGGAAAATTTACTTTTAAAAAACAGTCGCCGCGGTCCGTCAGCGTGAGCCAATTCACACTGCATCCGTCTCAGGAGCGGAGCGCAGCTCAGCGTACTCATAGCAGCTGGATACACAAGATCACAGGAGAACCACATGTTCCTGCAGGAATCACACCCATGACAACTACTTTCATGATATTTAGTATGTTAAACTCACCTGCCCTCCCAGAGCTTCATTAATTCAGTCCTTCCCTTTTAGTCTCTGTTGGTGTCCTTATATAAAGGATGTGTTGTATCGTATATAATTATAAGGTTTTCCGCCTCCAATATAAACTTTTCCTCGTCCATGGCGTCAGATTTCCTCTGGGTCTGACCCGCTGATGACTGCTGGCCCTGTGCCAGTGTCGTAGTTTTAATATATGAGGATAATTTTACGATCGACAGGCTGAACATGGTGCTTTATTTTGAAAAGACCGGAAACTCTGATCGTTGTTCGTGTCTGTTTTCCTGTTTGGTACGATCTGCTCTGTGGAGAGGGACGCGTTTTCAAAAAAAAAAACATCTTTTGAGCAAAACAAACAGATTTTGGTAGAAGACTAAATCACTGAATAGTCACATACAGAAGTTTAAACTACAAAATCTGTTTGAAAAGTGTTGCTTCTGATGTTGAATATGGATGCGATTAAAATGCGATTAATTACGATTAATTAATTACAAATGGCATAATTAATTCAATTAATTTTTTTAATCAAGTCCCATAACTAATATATATATATATATATATATATATATATATATATATATATATATATATATATATATATATATATATATATATATATATATCCACCTGCAGGCTCCAAGGGAGTTATGTTCTGCTTATTTGATTTTACTCATCACTCCTCAATGTTGCCATGTAAACCTTTCTTCAAGGAGTGATGAGACCGGAGCCTGGCACCAAACATGATTTTGATGTTGCAAAACCATTTAAAATGTGAGTTGACTGACTGAACTGTGGTTTTAGCAGTGGCTCAATAAGACCAAATGTTGCCACTTGATGCCAACATGTAAAAAGCCTTGGGTTAATTACATGACAAACCAGTGAGATAACATAACCAAAGAATCAAATCACAACAATCAAAAACTTTAAGTATCTTATTCTACATGATACCTGAGGAGAGAATTTAAGATTTATTTGGACCAATGCTAAAACATTGACCTACTTTATATGTAACCTTGAAGCCATCGTTGTTAAAATGGTTTTAAATGATTTAAACAACAAGGAGAGATTTGAATGAACTACTGAGTGCCAAAAGGATAACATTTACCAGTCAGGCTCAGACTGGCAGTCTGGCGGTTCTGAAAATGTCAAATTGGCTGGCCCACCATCATAATTAGCTGAGTGCAGCAGCAGTAGAAATAACATTAACTTTTACTCTCTGCTGGCACTTAATGAAGACAAGGAGGAAAGAGATCAGAGGAGTGAGCTGTGGGTTTAGAACAGATTCTCACAGGTAGGGAAAGTTCAAAAACTCTTTACTTATCTTTGATATTTCTCCTCTATTCAACTATGTGGAGCATAACACCCAGCCAAGTCCTGTTCAATGAGATCTCAGCCATGCCCCTTTATGTTTTTGTTATATCAAATAACTTCTAGACCAACCTTCAGAAGAAAAAAACACAGTGATGTCAGTCCACATGATGTGAACCAACTATAACAACAGAAACCATGACTTAATAATTGATCATTTTAATGTGATGGTTTAACCCAGTCTATTAACACTGAGGAGGCAGCTTTTATGGCCCAGACAGAATTATCTTCATTGTTGGAAAGCTTTCACATCATCTGTCTGTTTTACTGGCTCTGTGCAAAACTATGATGACTGCAGAGCTAACAGTGACATCCTTGTCATCAACATTAAACTGAGTTTGCTGTGAGGACACAAGACTTAAACCAGAAGTACTTTTGAGGGTCACGTACATTACATGGTAACTGCATCAATGATGAAAATTAGGGACAGGTAACAAAGTGATGAACTGCACGTAAAGAAGTATCAAGTATCATTTTTTTGTCCACAGGGGGTCGCCAAAGTCAGCAGAAACCTAAATAAACCCCTCACCTAAGCTTGAAATTACCAGACATAACTAATGACAGACACCATCTATGTTTCCATTGTTTAGTATTAACCGCTCTTCATTTGTTAACCCCTTAACGCCTATTGTTGCAAATTTGCATCGTATCACTTTGATCCAGACTGCAGCTGAGACAGTTGTTGTTTCCAAAATCACTTCCTTCTGCACTTACACTCAGTATTTTGAATGCATAAGTGCGTTCACACTGACAGTATGGAAAAACACAGTGCACTTTGATCTCTCGGCTGGCGCAATTAAATCAGGCAAAAAGTTGAGTGTGGAACTGTGGACACTTCTCGCACTCAACGGTCGCCATATTTGCTCTGTAGAGGAAGGGGCGCTAACAGATCAGAAGATGGTTATTGGAGGTAATTAACGAATAAGAGAGACAGACACAGGGGGCGGAGAGACACAGACACAGGGAGACACAAACACAGAGTCCATATTTCTGTGTTGTAGTGATGATCACGGAGAAACTGTAAAAACTGTAAGAAGCTGTAGCAGCCGAGTCTGTCAGGTCCATGGCGAACGAAGCAAAACATCCTACAACTTGGCTGCCTTATGAGTAAAAAAAATGAAAACAAGACTAACACAGTGAAATGTTGGCGCAAGTTGAGAATAGTTGGACTCAGAGTAGATTTTTACTATTTACCAAAGACCCAGAGGTCTGCTGATGTTGACACACAACCAAACAGCAGGTTTCTTGGCATTTATATGAACCTGACGTCAAATCTGTAGTGCACAAAGCAAAGCCTGGAGGTGAACAGCGTTTAAAACACTCATAAAATAAGTCCATGATTTGTCTTCCACAGTCAGCAAGTGATAGATTGTGGTTCAATCGTGACAACACATGAAGCTCATGTGTTTCCAGCTCTGGTAAGAATACGCTCCATCTTCTTCATTCAGTATTAAAACGTCCAGGTAGAAGGAGGGGTCCCTGAGATGTAGCTCGTACTTCCCCTCTCACTGTTTGTTTAGACATCCCATGAGAGGCTTTGAAGTGTGATGGATAAACACGGTGTGAATGCAGTTGGCACTCCTGAGTCCACAGATAAAGAAGCTCAGTCTGATTAAAGATGTTTGCTCTCCCACGTCTCTCTGCCCTCCCCTCTCCCCCTCCGTCTCCCTCTGCCTGTTCTGCTCCAATTAATGCCCCGCTAATTCTATAAATACAACAACAGCTTTAATTAGGCCTGCCTGTAATCTCAGCAGCCTGGAACAGATTGCCACAGGTAAAGAAACACTCCATACAAAGTGACACTACACTCTGCCTACTCGGGGGCGGGGGTGGGGGGTGGGGGGGTAAGAGGAGGGTGAAGGTAGGAAATGAAATGGAGCGATAAAATTGAAATGTGATCCCAACGGAAATTAGCATGCTAAAATGGGCCTGAAAATATTTATGATCCCTCTGCAGCTGTTTGTTTGTTTGTTCATCTTTTTTAGTTTTTTAATTACTGCCGACAATAGCTCATTCAGGAGTGTGTTACACATGCGCGCACACGCTAACACACACACACACACACACACACACACACACACACACACACACACACACACACACACACACACACACTCTGTTCACTCTAGTGCTAATAAGATACGAGACCTCCTGCTTTGTCTTTGCTTGTAAAATGATATTTATGAAATGCATTTGTTTGGAAGACAAGTTCTCTTTAATATGGATGTGTTCTTCAAATTTTGGGGCGATAACACGCACACAAAAGTAACTGCTGCGATCTGTGAGCTTGGAGGCACATTATTAATTCAGATGCAGGAATCAGATGTTCAGCAGTCAGGTTTTCAACAAACTCCTAAAGGTGAATTGAATAGAACTTTTCTTTTTTTTATTTATTTTTTTGATTTATTTTTCTTTAAAGAAACAAGTGAACAAAACAAATTAAACCCAAACTGTCAAGTTTAATCATGCTTCACACCAACTTTAAACATGCTTTATTGTTTGGGAGCTGTTGTTGCCTTTTCAAAATAAGCTGCAGGGATACAGACAAGTTCAAAGAGCTGAACAAAGACCTGATAATCTGCATGTGTTTCATGTCCCAAATATGACCTTTTCTTGGGCGCAGGTTTTGCCATGTGATTAAACTATCTTACTTAACACTAAGGATATTTGACAAGATTTTATCTCATATTGATAAAGGACTTTGTGATTTCAAGATAAAGGCCAAAAATCTGTAGCCTTTTTTGTAGAACTCAAGCAATGGTTACAATAGTCACCCACTGATTTGTCCTCCTGCCAACAAAAACCTGAATCCACCACTTCCTGCCTAAAGTCTGCAAAGCAAGTGTTGATCAGAACAAGATCTGTGCTGCTTCTGACTCAAGAAAACTTTTTATGGTGTTTAATCCTTACTCTCTCCTCCAACTGCTCAGTTATTCACTGCACTGACTCCAGACATGTTTGCTTCCTTTTTCACTGAGAAGGTGGTTACTATCAATAACCAACGCTCTGAGCCTGACCAGCTCATTCAGCACCAACCTACAACTGGTGCATCACTCTGTTCTTTTACTCCTCTGAGTGAGGATGAGGTCTCCAGACTTCTTCTGAACTCTAAACCTACAACCTGTCCTCTTGATCCAATTCCTACCAGTATCCTGCAGACAATCCTACCAACAATCAAACCTGCAGTGACTCTTTGGAATCTGGTGTACTGTATTTCCCATGGCTTTTAAGCAAGCTGGGTGCTTAAGAAACCTAATCTCAACCCAGCCCAGGTTGAAAAGTACAGACCAGTCTCACTTCTGCCATTCTAGTCCAAAATACTTGAGCACACAGGCATCAATCAGGTTGTTCTTCTGCAGATGTTCAGAGACTTGTTGAAGACTATCAATCTGGTTTCAGGCGTGACCACTGCACTGAGACCGCACTCCTATCAGTCACAGAATCACTGTGACTGGCTCGAGCTGCTGGTCAGTTCTCTGTCCTACTACTGCTAGACCTGTCAGCTGCCTTTGACACCGTGAACCATCAAATTCTCCTCTCTACACTCTCTGAGCTTGGAATCTCAGGACCTGTCCTGTCATGGTTTTAGTCCTACCTCACAGGTAGATCCTTCAGAGTGTCATGGTGAGGTAAGTGTCTGAATCATATGGCTTATTGACAGGGGTACCCCAAGGGTCAGTGCTTGGTCCCCTCCTCTTCTCCTTATACACCACCTCACTTGGTGCAGTGATCTGCTCACATGGCTTCTCTTACCACTGCTATGCTGACGACACTCAGCTTTTCATGTCTTTTCCACCTGAAGACACAACTGTCTCAGCTCAGATATCAGTGTGTCTGGCTGGTATCTCTGCTTGAATGAAGGAACAGCACCTTCAGCTAAATCTGTCCCAAACTGAGCTCATTTTCCTTCCAGCCTGTCCCTCTGCCCAACCACACATCAGTGTCCTGCTTGAATCAAATCAAATTGTGCCCACAAACTCTGGGCGTGATTGGTGATCAGCTGACCTTTGAGGTTCATGTGGCCTCGATTGCTCGGTCCTGTCGATATGTCCTCTATAACATCAGGAGGATCAGACCCTACCTGACACATCAGGCCACACAGCTCCTGGTACAGGCTCTTGTGATTTCAGTCATTTTTGAAAATTGTTTTATGAAGAAAGTTCCATTTATAGAATTTAAAATAAACACTGAAGTTCAGCAGATTTTACAGAAAAAACTAAATGTATATATATTGAGATAGTTGGCATGCAAATGCACAAACAGAATGCAGTTACTGAATTTGCATGCGTGAGATCCATGCTGTGACGGAGACTTTTTGCCTTCCAGAGTCAAGTTAAATGAACCCTCTGTTAATAATAGTTTGTTTTACATACAGTGCGAACACCTCGTACTCTCAGATTCCCCATGTTCAGCAGAACAAACCATAAACTGCATTACTTATGCTTGTCAGAATTTCCCATCATCCCTCAGGAATACCTCCTGAATAACATGCACTCTCTTCCTCTCCTCTCTCTGCCGGGCGGCTCGGTCTGCATCGGCTGAAAACACAACAAGAATTCATATATTGCAGGAGCCCCCGCATTGGTGCATGCTAATTCGCCAAGGTCACAGAAAGTCCGTATTACTCTGATCCACACTCCTCCAACCAGAGTGGCCATTCTTATTAGGGAAAGCACAGCTCTGGTGATCATGTGGTTATTAATATTCATGAGCACAAAGCCAGGGAGCAGCCTCTTTCTGCCCAGTAGTTCTTCTACCTGATCCTACATGGGCTTTATGCAAATGCCTCTGCAGCTCTGTATACATTATTGAGATCAACAGGGAAAGTTGGAGGACATATGCTCCCCCACAGATGTTGGCAAGGCTTAATGGGGAAGGTGCTCCTGGTCTTCGCTGTCACTTTGGTTCTGCTCTGTGTAACAGACCTTTCTTATCTTGAAGTTTCCACCTCAGTTATATTAAAGTGAAATTACACTTCAGAAGAGTTTCATTTATTATATTTTTCGAGTTTCTTTATATGACCCTGTTTGGCTGTTTGCAAGGACACATATATCCAAAGCAGTGCTGACTGAAGGAATTTATGTTGGGCCTTTCAACCAGCTAAAGTCTGAATACAGCAGGAAATGACATTCAGATGATCTGAACAAATTATATTTTGGCATCACAGCTGTGTGACTCATTCACTGAATAATTCCACTTATTTTGGTGCCTCAGGATGGAAAAAGAGAGCCTTCACATTCATGGTGACCACTTTATTAGATACACCTGTTCAACTGCTTGTTAACGCAGTTATCTAATTAGCCAATCAAATGGCAGCAACTCAGTGCATTTAGTTCAAGATGACCTGCTTCAAACCCAACACGGGAAACAAAAGAGATTTAAGAGACTTTGAACGTGGCATGGTAGTTGGTGCCAGACTGGCTGGCCTTCTTTACACCTTGCTGAACTGATGCAACAAAGAATTAAGGAAGAAACAGAGTCCAACCCAGTACAAGCAAGGTGGACCCAATAAAATGAATGAGAGAGAAAATCTCTCCAGTCTGTGGGTTATTGGGGGTTTACAGTGTGGTGTAAATCATCTGGGGAGTATGTGCTCTATTCAAATATTAACACACCATGTCAAAGCTATCTTAATTGCATGAAATGTTTTACGCCGGCTCTTAATGGAACATTCATATCTGGAATAGATGGTAATAGCCTGAGGGCATGCAGCAAAGAACCTGAACCTGTCAGCTGAACATCTACGTGCTCCCTCGTGATGAATAACCCATTTCATTTCTGCTGCTTTGAGAGAATTCAGTGCGGTGTAGGCTACATTTACTGCATGAGAATTTACACGTGTTAAAGCTGTGGAGATCTATTAAAGTCTGAACCAGCGGAGTCGACTCTGAAATGATCGACTCTCCATGCTGCATTTTGTCTGTTAACATTCTCCAGATGACTGAGTTTGCAGAGATATGATCAGAGCCTGAAGCAGCAGCGCTGCAGCTCTCCACATACTGACAAGAAGCTCATTAAGATAAGTGTTGGTGTCCTGGCAGCCCAAGTTTCATATTCAGCTGAGGACATTTTGTTGCACATCGTTCTTCTCTACAGCCAAACTGTGTCATACTCGCATCCATCAGATGACAAATGTAGTTCAGTCCATTTGATGAAAATTTGAATCTCTCATACAGGACATCATCTTGGACATCATCTCTCCCTAAAAACTCTCTCTCCTAAGCAGTCCGTGCACCAACATCGATGGGATGTTCTAAAAATGGGCAGGCTATTTTTTGAGAGACCTGATTGGTCAGGAGGTGGTGCTTTTCTACTCATTGATCACTTCTTCAGATCTTAACTTGCTCCAGAGCTGGTTAGCTGTTCAGCATATGTGAATATGGTGATTCATCCCAGTAAGAAGCGAACCAGCTTCGTAGCAGAGAAAATCCAGGGTTAACCCAGAAGTTACCTCGATCAGAGAAAATCCAGCTTCATAGTGCAGGTCTTAGGTGTTGTTCAAATCGTACTGTGGACGATCAGAAAAGTTTTGCACCATTCATCTTGGATAAAATCAGCTGTGTTATTTTTTTTTCAACATGCTTTGCATTCAAGAGCTGCAAAAAAGGAGCATGGGGTGTATATTCAGTAAAATGAGCTTTACATTAAATGTATCTGTACATGTTTAGTGCTAAAGTAGTTCCTGTGATGCCAAGAAGATTCTCTAATCTCTGCAGGAGGATGTGATGATCAATAGTGTCAAAAGCAGCACTAAGATCAAGTAACATGAGCACAGAGAGGAGACCACTATCTGAAGCCAAAAGAAGATCATAAGTTACTTTCAGCAGTGAAGTTTCAGTGCTATGGTTGGCCCTAAACCAAGCAGCAACCTCCAGTCTGAAAAAAATGAGACAATGTGGAAGTGCTAAAGTCTGCTGTTCCTTGAGTGTCTGCTTGAGGCTGGCTCTGGAAGTACCGGAAGCAATGTACACGTCAAGCCAAAAAAAAAGCCATTTTTGTAGCCAAAATAAGCATATTTACAGCCTGGTACAAAGAATGTCTCCCGTCTGAATTGCTAATTTTACTAACAGCACGCACTGTGCGAGGTGTGAATTTAACTCAGCAGATTTGACAATATTAAGATCTCCAGTTTGTCCAATCAGAGGCACAGCTCAGATCACATGACTGTGGGCGTCTTTTGGCTGTTACTTTGGAAACTCACAGACCGCCTCATTTCCAATATGGCCGCACCAGCCGTTTTTCTTCAAAAATTTCAAAGATTTTTATAATTTAGTCTATTTGGTCTTGTTCGGGGGACAGACACAGTCTCTATATTACAGGAGTGGGTAACAGCTCTAAGGGGAAACGCAGAGGGGCGTGTAGGACTGCAGCTCTGCTTCCTGGTCTCCACTCTGAGTTGTCAAATTGGCAGACTAATAAAATCAGCTAGATTCTTAGCTAAACGAGCTGCAGCATCCAGAGTAGGATGGATGCTGTCTCGGCTAATCAGACCAGACTTGCCCCAGAAAGATCTCCAGTTGTCCATGAACTCCACACCATTATCTGGACACCATCTCAACAGCCAGTGGTAGAATGAGGAGATGCGGCTAAACATCTCATCATTAGCCCTATTTGACAGGGGACCAGAGAAAATTATGGAGTCCAACACACACCGATTCCACAATAATAGGATAGCCAAAGTGACTTCGTAAATTCTGAGACATGGAGCCGCTCTTCAGGAAATAACTGATGTGACCTTTTCTGTCTCTCTGTTTCTCTCTACAGTAAATTTCCCTGATAGAAAATAAACTACACCACTGCGTGTGTGTGTGTGTGTGTGTGTGTGTGTGTGTTTATATCAGTGAGATCATCAACAAGAGTGGCTACAGATTCCGATTCCGGAGTGGGACAACCATCAGCCACCTCCTCTACATGGATGACATCAAGCTGTATGCCAAGAGTGAGAGGGACATCGACTCCCTGATCCACCTAACTCGGATCTACAGCAGTGACATCAGAATGTCATTCGGACGGGATAATTGTGGACAGATGGTGACTAAGAGAGGGAAGGTGATCATTACCGATGGGGTTGAACTACCAGAGGGTAACATTGCAGATGTCCAGGACAGCTACAAATACCTGGGGATCCCACTAGCAAATGGTAACCATGAGGAGATGGTGTGAAGGGCAGCCACAGCCAAGTACCAACAGAAGGTGAGACAGGTCCTGAGGAGTCAGCTGAATGGGAAGGATAAGATCCAGGTCATTAACACCTGCCAGTAATCAGGTACCCCGCTGGAATAATATCCTGGCCACTGGAAGAGATGAAAGCCACTGATCAGGACAAGGAAACTCCTTAGAATGCATGGAGGGTTTCACCTAAAGTTCAGCACCCTGAGGCTGTACACTAAGCGGAAGGAGGGAGGCCGAGGACTAGTGAGTGTCAGAGCCACTATCCAGGAAGAGACAGCTGGCCTCGAGGAGTACATCAGGAAGATGGCTCCCACTGATGACCTGCTAGGTGAATGCCTCAGGCAACAGAAGCCCAGTAACAACGAGATGCTGGAAGGGCTAACATGGCAAGACAAGCCCCTGCACGGCATGTACCACCGACAAATAGAAGAAGTGGCTGACATCGGGAAGACATACCAATGGCTGGAAAAGGCTGGACTGAAAGACAGCACAGAGGCGCTAATCATGGCTGCACAAGAACAGGCCCTCAACACAAGATCAGTAGAGGCTCTACCACACCAAGCAAGACCCTAGATGCAGACTGTGTAGAGAAGCCCCTGAGACAGTACAGCACAACACAGCAGGGTGTAAAATGCTGGCAGCCAAGGCATACATGGAGCGGCATAACCAGGTAGCTGGCATAGTGTACAGGAACATCTGTGCCGAGTATGGACTGGAGGTCCCAGGGTCAAGATGGCAGACACCTCCTAAGGTGGTGGAACGGGCCAAGGTCCTGTGGGACCCAGATCAAGAATGACAAGATGGTGCTAGCCAATCAGCTTGACATAGTCCTGGTATATAAGGATCAGAAGACAGCAAACTTCACTGTAAACTAAACTACATCAAAATCCTGCTGCTGCCAGTACTAATATTTAGTCAGCTAAGGCTCTTAATTTGTTGGTGTAACAGTACTTAGTATAATGAAGTGCTCCCTCAACACAAACACAACCACAAAGAGAGGAACAGTCATGCTGCCTTGCTCTCAGCAGAGGTAAACACTAAAGCCAGCTTCTCTGCACAGAACATGTTGATGCATCTCTGCTCAGTAAAGCCACCAATGCTCCACCTCCCCTCAGTTCTACCTTTTTCTCCCTCTGAGCCTCCTCATTAAAATGCTGAGAAGACCACTGGAGCGCAGCTCTGCTCAGAATATGCTCGCTGTCAGACGCAGACTTTGGATCCTGTAAACACCAGCGGGTCATAACTTTTGTCGCGTTCCTTTGGGTAATAAGAAATAAAACACAGAAAGATAGTGTTTTGCCCCTTCTCTGTATCAACCTTCTCTTTTCATTATAAAGCCTTTTATTTTCTCTTGGTTTGATCCATTGTTAGTGCACTGCTGTGTTTCCGTACGCTGGGAATGCCTTTACACTGATTTGCAAAAGGCTTTTTCATGCTGGAGTCTGAGTGTTGATGCTCAGGGCAAAGAGTTCATTGGGCTCTGAGCTGCAACCATAAAGCTCTTTTAGACATGTGGGGAATATATATATATATATATATGTATATATATATATATATATGTATATATATATATATATATATATATATATATATATATATATATATATATATATATGAAGGAAAAAAAAGAAAGAAAAGACAGCACATGATTTACACCAAATCCATACAGACAGCTTTGTCGTTTTTTTTTTCCTCTCCCTTCCTCTTTCCATCATGTGAGTTACCATCTCCCCTCAGCCATGATGAGAAATCTCTGAACTCTAATGGCCCGGTGACACTCGGGTCCATTGGCAGCAGTCAGACGCAGCCACAGCTGAGCAGTCAAGGCTGACATGTTTGGTTCATATCACAAGCCCTCTTTCAAGGCCTTTTCGCTGTGCATGGACGGAGCCAAAGTCATAGCTCATTAGTTTGGATTATGGAGGTCTGCCAGGGAACAAGTCCCTCTTTGCACTGTTATATGACTGCTAATGCAGCGCTGCCAAGGCTCTTTAAGAGGGTTGCCCAGTGGAGACGTCTTTATTCATCCAAAACATGATTTCAAGAGTAATGTTCTGCTGGAAGAATCCCTGTGCACACTGTTTTTAAAGCATGAAATGATTAGCTTCACATCTCCACTGACAGGATGTGTGCAAAGATGTAACGGTAATAACAAGAAAGCAGCCAGTTAAGTGTAATATTAGCTGCCAGTGTTTGCTCTGCAGTCAGTGAAAGCTTGGTGAGTATCAGAAGCAGGATTACGCAGAACAGATGGCTTACACAAACATTTCTGAGCTCTAATATAGGTTTTTAATTTCAAACTTGAGTGAACAGTTATAGAACACAAAGTAAATCCATATGGCAGGAAAAATTGCTCTGTAATGATAGTTAAGAATCTCTGTTGTGTTTGTTCAATCTGTGAGGAAAATGGAGCAATAGAGGATAAAATGTACTCTGTCAGGTGCTGTGGCTGGATTTTTGTGTTGGGGCTGCACACTTGTTTATTTGAGGATGACAGGCAGAGTAAATGGAGAGAATAAAAAGTCCTGTAGGATGTGGATATTTACTTTCAGATTAGAATATAAACAAGTTCATTTAGGGATGGATGAAAAAAGGGCAAAAACTAAAAATCTTTGTGATTTATTACAAGAAGAAGGAGAAAACAATTACAGCACAGACAATTTGTTACTCCTCGGTAGACCAAGACCAAGATCGCTGTCAGATATCCATGCTGGGGTGGACTGAAGATGATTTTTTCAACCCTAAATTTGACCTATTTCTACATTAAGAAAAAATTATATACATCTAAATTGTTACTCTTTTTTAAAATGAGAATTTTCTGCATGCATAATTACTGAAAATTAAAACAACAAAATCAACCAATGTGTCGATGATAGCAATGATCGCAAGAATTTTTGTGGATTGTCAAAATGGTTAATAAACATCTTGGTTCCAAAGGAAAAAAAAAAATAATAATAATAAAACAAAACCCTGGAATTTCTGGCTATTTTTGATGGGTCAGGCTCTAAAGGATAAATTCTACACAGGAAACATTTACTTCTTTGAGAAACTTTCTGAATCAAAAAAAGTTTCTGGTAGGTGAAGTCCAGATGTCCTTGTTTTAGAAACACTGACAGGACTAGAAGGAGGAGGAGGAGGAGGAGGAGGAGGAGCAATGTGTAAACTGTATCCCATCATACATAGAAGGACCTTCATTGTATCTTTATTCACTTTTGGACTGTTGAACAAAAATAAAATCAAAATTTAATCTGCAGCATAATTCATTCATTCATTCATTTTCTATACCACTTATCCTTTGCAGGGTGGCAGGTGTCTGGAGCCTATCCCAGCTGTCTTAGGGTGAGAGGCAGGGTACACTCTGGACTGGTCTCCAGCCAATCACAGGGCTGACACACAGAGACAGACAACCTTTCACACTCACACTCACACCTACGGGCAATTTAGAATCACCAATTGACCTGATGAGCATGTTTTTGGACTGTGGGAGGAAGGCGGAGAGAACCCAGAGAGAACCCACACATACACGGGGAGAACATGCAGAAAAAAAAACAACAACGATCAGTCAAGATGAGAAAAGACATCCATTCCTCCATTCCTTGTTTTCTGTTTTATAGCAGGTTACAACAATAGTGTCCCTTTTTGTGAACCTTTCACTCATTCAGCTTTACTGTACACTCATTTCTAGCACTGTGTAAGTCTTTAAAGCTGCAATTTCTGTTAAAATGACACATTTAACAAGCGTTTTTCATTTAAATACTGTCAGTATCTGGCGAGGGCTGGGAGATGCCCTTGTGTCATGTACAGATCTCATGAGAAATATTACATTCAGAAACCATAACATCTGATTCCAGGAGATATTTTTACGTTTATACTATTCAAGAAATAAACCTTGAGAAGTGTAGTTGTAATACTCTGCAGTTCAAGGGCAGTGTGTTTGTTCATACTTGCACAGTTTAGACTTTTGTCCATCTGGGAGTCCAAATAAACCTCCATCATACATATCAGTGCAACTTATATTCTGGATTTTACGGTAATTTTTGCATCTAACCCTGTTGGATTGTAATGCTGTATGAATAAACATCTTCAACAACCCCAAAGTGTCGTTAGCCTTACCTCAATATTCACATCAGCACACATCAAACACCTTCAACTCTGATTTATCAATGATAGATTTGTTAGATTAACCATACTGGTCCACAGTTCTGGAAAAGAGACAGAGGTAGCCAGATGCTTTGTTTTCTACTTTCAACCCCTTTATGTTCCTTCTGCACCTCTACTGACTCTTGAAAGTCCTCTCATTAGTGGCTTGGCTGCTCCCAACAACACTTTCTCACAGCTTCTTTATGCTGTCTTGTAACGCTAAGCCCTGGGTTGAAAATAATGATCAGCGTACTCTTGCTCCTCTTGTTATTTGCTAAGAAAGAATTCCACACAGCACTCCAGGAGGCATAGTGCATTGCTTCATTAAGTTTTTGAATGTGATGCTGTTTAAAGTTTAACTTGTCTCTTTTTTTCCTGCAGGGCACGCTTCAGCAACAACTGAACATGCAGTAACAACAGCACATGAGCTCTCAAAAACATTTACATTGACAGTTTTTATGATGAAGGAGCTTCAGGCAGACTTGATGCATTTTAATGACCCAACCTCTGATACTTCGTGCATCCACAGCAGATGAGGAGAGGCTCACTGCAGCAAGGTGCAGATTGGTGAGGCAGCTGGTGGGGCCCCTTGGGTGCTGATGCTCCACCTGGAAACTCCTCCAGGCTTCACCTGCTGCTCCTGTGAAGAAAACAGAGTGCTTACCCATATCAGCTTTCATTCACATGGTACAGCAAAAACTTCACAGGGTCTAACATTGAATAGGGGCTGTTCTGCAGTCCCATATTGTCCGGCTGAAATACACCAGATACGTCTCCAGTTCGGCACAAGATCAGATAGGTTTCCATTCATGACCATGTTTCAACTTACACTGGAGCTGTGATAGAGCTGTGATGTGTCAGGGCAGATCAAGTGGGTCAGGAAGTGGTGCATGGAAACCAGATGGTTTTTATCTTGGCCACAACAACAAACAGAGCCGGACTAGGAGTTAACAGGTCTGAGGTTTTACAGCCCAACATGAACCAGGAGTGGATCATGATGAATAGGGTGGGAATTAACGGAGCGGGGATGCATCTGGTGTATTTGAGTCGTAAATAGCTTAAAAGGGTCACCATGAGCTCACCATATAAAGAGCTGCTGACTGATTTATGACCCAGAGGAGTGGGCCTCAAACACCAAGGTATTCTGATAGCTCTGCACCCAACAGGCCTCCAGAGGGCTGGCCAATCAGAGGGAAGGGGGTATGTGAAACGGGAAGTAATGAAGTGTTTTAGACAGAGGCTTAAATAAGGGTTTTCTAAATCCCCAGTGTGGGAGAAAAATAAGGGATTTTTTTTTTTTTTTTTTTTTTTTTTTTTTTTTAGCTATAAATCACATGAAACTACTACGGCGTTACCAAAGCAACAATTTGAAGCCTGTGTCAAACATAAAACCACCAGTACAATCTTTCCTTCTGTTGTATTAAATGACACCATGCATTCAAAGTTTGGTAGTTTGGGGGGGGGGGGGGGTATTATTCTTCATCATCAATCATAATACCATGACAGTTTTGAGCTTTTAACTGATAACTTTTATTTTTTTATTTTTTTATTTTTTTTATTTATTTATTTATATCTAGTTAAAGTTGTTTTAGCAAATGTACATATCCACTTATTTATCTTATTATCTGTACATTATTATTAGTATTCAGTATCTCTGTAGTATTTCAATGTCCTATTTATGTCTTTTGATTTGGTTAATTTATTTTCTTATATTAAATTTTAACATTGAATTCTACCTTCAGCGTTTCCTTGTTAAGATCTCCGGATAGCGTTTCCTCAGTTCATCAGCACATGTTTTAGTTATGTTGTGTACTTTTAATGCACTGGGGGTGTGTGGGTTGTGTGGGGGTGGATGTGGGTTTGTGTGTTTGGGGGGGCAAAAGTGGAGGGTTTTATGTTGATCTGTGGGTTTGGAGGTGGGGGGAATCTTATTTTATTATTTTTGTTTGTCAAGCTCTTTGTGTTACCACTTTGCGTATGAAAAGTGCTCTATAAATAATAAAATAAAGTTTGATTGATGGTTGAGTAAATGTGGGACTCACAGCATGTGAGCAGCTCTGGACAGCTGGACAGCTCCTGGTGCTGAAATACAGCCTCTGTGTCAGTGCACGGCCTGCAGGGAGTACCGTTTGCTTCAGGGGCCTTAGTTTTGCTCTTTTGTGACTTGTGACATAAAAAGCACTTTTAAAGTAATATACATTGTACGACTTATTGCACATATATCCATATTTATATCCCTTGTTCTTAACTGCAGCTAAAATATCACTGTAGATGAGACAAACATTTGCAAAACTAGTAAGATGTTTCGTTGTTGTCTTTCCATTTTTTTTTTTTTTTTTTATGTATGATCTATTTTCACTGTTAATGTCCTGTTTAGAGCTCTGACATTTTAATGCTAGCCAGCATAAATTTACTGCATAATGGCATAGCTGTATGTAAACTATAAAAGTGGTACAGTTAAGCAAGGAGAGGAGGTGGCTAATGTAAAACAATAACTCATTGTCAATGTTAGACTCATTCATTCATTCGTCTTCTATACCGTTTATCCTAAGCAGGCTCAGGGGTGGCTGGAGCCTATCCCAGCTGGCTTAGGGCGAGAGGTGGGGTACACCCTGGACTGGTCGCCAGTCAATCACAGGGCTCAATGTAAGACTCTGGTGTGTTGATAAAATGAAGCAGAGATTCTCAGAATAAAACATGCATAGTTTTTGTTTTGTTTTTTCTGAAAGAAAACAAGAATTAAAGACTTAGACTTCTCTAAATGAATCTACCTCATTAATCAGCCTTTAATAATGTTCTGATTTGGGAAAAATCTTAGCCACAAGCCGAACTTGTTGATCCCTAAACTTCATATCTATGACCTCAGTACAAACATTCACACCTGTGCACAGAAAGTTATGCTGAGTGTGCAATCAAAGAGAAGGGAAAACACACAAAAAACTAAACCAAACACACACAAAGGAAACACACAACACCGAGTGGCTCATTTCCTAACAGGCACAACCTAACCCAAGACAAGACCACAAAATTGGAATAACACAGATTGTATACAGCAATTTGTTGTTGTTGTTGTTTTTATAGTATCCTGTTATCTGGAGCTTACCTCTGTAGCTCAGTGGCCGCTGATTTTCTGCTGGAGCCCATCACATGCAATAAAGTCCTGCCTCACCTCTTTGCTCAGATAACCAGAAAGAATTTCTCAGGGCCTTTAAACACTTCTTTGAGAATCTGCAGACCTGATAGCCTGTCCACATTAATCCATTTCAGCTCTACACCTCCCTTATGCCTCCTTATTGATAAAGTGGTGCTATTTCACTGGACCTGTGCTGCTCTTTGGAGATACTGTTTTTTGGGTTTTTTTTTTTTTTGGCTTATTAGTTTGAGTCACATTTTAGTCATTTCTCTATGTGATGTATCAGTCTCTTAACTAATGAATTGCTCTGCTATCTCATGAACTCATAACCAGTCAGGAGATAGCTCTCCACTGTTTCTTTGGGGATGCTGCCACTGGAGCAGCGAACAGTTCAATAACAGCAAAAAGTTTTGTTACCACAACAAGATTGGCCATGGACATGAGAATCAGAGACACGATCCTGCTCTACCGATTGAGCCACTTCTATTCTGCCCAAATATGTCATACTGTCAACTGCTGACTCGCTGCCTCTCTACCTGTCGGCTCGTGTTTGGACCACGGTTTGGACTTAGGATGCTTTGTTTTCTTCTACTGTAGAACATTTTTGGATTGACTGCAGTGGAGCAAATACACACCGCCACCTACTGTTGTAGATGATGTACAACAAGGAGCCCATATTTACATTTCATTTTCACGTTGGTCTGAAGGGTGGGTTCGAAAATGAAAATGCAAACGATCTTTTCCTTTTTATTTGGATTGTGTCACATGTTGTGTTTCTTAAAGTTGATAATGAAAATTTCTTTTATTGTGTTTTCATTTGAATTATGTCTTAAATATGCTTCCTCATGGAGTGACTTCTGTCAATAAATCAGAAACCCTCCCAATCTAAAAAGAGCACACAGAGAGCTGAGTCTGAGACCTGGGTCAGAATAAAGGATCCAGAAAACCAGGTCCAGACAGAGAACTGCTCCAAATCTATCAGAATATTAATGCTTTGATATTTTCAGATTACTAATCAGACTGCTTCATAGTTTGATAATATACCGTAGTTTAACCTTGAACTTCAAATCTGTTTCTGTTCATCATCATTTATAGCTTCACTTATTATTTCCTCTCCATAGTGAGTCCATATTTGGTCAGAACCTCGGTTCCAAACCAACTTTTTCATCAAACACTAAAAGTAAAAACTGGATTTAGAATATCAGCAGTTAATATTGATTATTGGTGCTCAAACCTGGTTCACTGAGGTTGGATAAAGAAGACACATTTAATAACACAGCTGCAGACGGCGCTGGTGTTTCAGTGTAAAGTGTGACCCTGTTAACTGGAGACTCTCAGTATGACCATCACTGACACGTTCAGCTGGGAGTCTCCAGTTAACACGGTCACTCTTTACCCCAAAACACTGGTTGCTCTGTAACGCTCTGAACTCCATAGAAGTTGACTCAATGGTGTAGTATCATTTTTGACAACTCACCTCAGAACAACCGGACATTTTTATGCTGCTAACAGATTGAATTTAATGTTTAAAGAACAAGAACTTTTCTGAAAGAATGGAGCTAAATGCTACTTCCATTGCCAAAATACACATGCATCTTAATCATAACATAAGTTGTGAAGGGGTCTGTTAACTACTTTTTAGCTTTCGACAGATTACACGCATGGTAGGCAGAAATGTCATGCAATGTTTTCATCCACTCTCATCTCGTCATGTTAAGTCATTAAAGAGCCATGTTTGGCTCATCGCTCTCATTATTGTCATTAAAAAAGGGGGAGTCAAATAAAAAAATATCACCATTGATAAAATGGTCTTGAGACCACAGAAAAGCCTTCCATTTTACAAGCTTTTATTTCATACAGTAAAAATCCTCCTCTGGTTTTCAAACAGCAGTCAAAGCAGACAGCATTTTAATAGCCCTTAATAAAACTCTAGTTTAAGTTAATGTATCATTAAATGGAAATAGAATGGTTTATATAGAGTCATCTTTTGTTGCACTTGAGGAGCCTGGGTTGCTGTCAGACCTCTATCTCTCTCCATCTCTCTCTCTTTCTCTTCCTTTTTGTGTGTGTGTGTGTGTGTGTGTGTGTGTGTGTGTGTGTGTGTGTGTGTGTGTGTGTGTGTGTGTGTGTGTGTGTGTTGAGTGGTTTATTGACACTTAGCCTGAGAAGAGTAATTGGAGCTCTGAAGAGAAATGAGAGCAAGGAGACAGAGAGATAGAGGAAAGAGAGATGAGATAGAGGGTCTAATCTAGGGGGTGTCAGCCTGGTGCCAGATGAAATCCACCACAGCTCTGATGAGGAAAGGCCTTGAGGTGCAGACCTAATAGGTGGGATTGGGAGCGAGATGGCTCCAATCTACGGGTCAATCCTTTTCAGGATACCTCACCACTGAACGGACGGACGATTTAAGGAGCTGCAGATACAGAGAAACCTTCTTTGCCTTAAACCATCATCAACCATGGACTGGATAGAAAGACGTGGTTGAGCCTCTGTGTGTCATAACTGAAGCCACTGAGTGAAGCTTTAATGCCAAGCAGGAGTGACTCCAGTGCTTGCAAGAAAATGTCAGAGTGTGAAGCTGCAAAACCCATCTTAAACATGACTGGTGAGAGGAAGGGGGGAAAAACTGCTGGAAAACTGGGATTGGAACTGAAGATATAGGTGCAGCAGTGTGTAACAGTGGGCCTCTGCATAGTGTCCAGGTAACTAATGATGCCACCTTCTGTTGTTATTGTATCAAAGCATTATCCAGCCAATTATCCTCTACTGTTCCCCTGCTATTACAACATGCTAACCACCTCCAACAGAAACAGACAAACATCACATACAGATCCCCATTACACCCAACCTGTCCAAACTAAACAACAAAGCCATCACACGCCGGGCACGCACCATAACACTTGACCCCAGGCACCCCCTCCATTCATTTTTCACACTGCTACCATCTGGACACAGATACAGGTTCCTACCCTGAAAAGGGGGGCACATTTTAGCAGGAGCTTTGTCCCCTCTGCCATTGCTCTCCTGAACAAAGCGTCCCAGTAATTGTTATGTGTTGTGTATACGTGTACAGATATGACTGTGAGCTATTTGGTGGTGTATGAGGAAGGGGAGACTTGTTTAGTATGTATGTGTATTCCTATGTACTGACAGTGGCAACAAATTTTCTGTTAACGGACAATATCTATCTATCTATCTATCTATCTATCTATCTATCTATCTATCTATCTATCTATCTATCTATCTATCTATCTATCTATCTATCTATCTATCCATCCATCCATCCATCCATCCATCCATCCATCCATCCATCCATCCATCCATCTATCCATCTATCCATCCATCCATCCATTCATTTTTGGCACAGACATTTGCAGAAACTTTACAGTCCTCTCCAGCTTCTCTCCATAAAGTTGCCCAGAGTTACATCTCGTACTTCAAACTTGACTGCTTTCTCCCCAGCAGCATACATTTTGTCTTCTATATATGAACATTAAGCCTCTAATCACTATACAACACTCCACTGATTCATCATGCTCTGATCACCTCTACCAAAGTGCACAGACACACAGACGCCATGAGACTATTACAGTCCACTCTCTCCACACACAACCCAAATTAATACCCAACAAACGATTTAGCTTAACTTGCTGTGCACATTAAGATGGATGGAAGTGTTCCACTGTGTTTCTTCTTTCTGGAGCACATTCTGTGATACGTGTTGATCACAGCACTAAAGTTCGTTTAGGGCCCCGATGCTGATGTTTGTCAGACAGAAACTATAAAAAGAAGAACAGGAGAAATTAGAGAGGCTGAAAGGTACAACTGATGTCAATTCTAAAAATGTAAATACAGGAAACATGATCTGATTGGTGGACCAATCATAGGGCTTCAATGAGTAGTTACATTTTAGGGGTAAGTTTCTGACTAACTGCAGGCACTACTTAGACCTACAGCATGGGCTATGATGTTGTATAAACATCATAGCCCAAGTATAAACCAAAATTTAGTTAGCTAAGCTAGGTAGCTCACTGGCTAGTAAGTGTATTATTTTGTAGTACATTCACATCAAATAAATATAGACATTAAAACATTGTAGAGAACTAAGATAAATTAGAATAAATTAAGAAAACTTAGGCTGAACAAAACACTTCTTCCTCAGTGGAAGAGTACAAAAGGGGCTGAAAGAGTTTAGGGAACCAAATCTTTAATTAAAAAAAAAAAAAAAAGAGAGAGAGAGAGAGAGAGAGAGAGAGAGAGAGAGAGAATCAAATGTACTTTATTAATCCTCTGAAGGGAAATCCAGAGTCACAGCAGCAATACAAGAAAGTGTATAGTGCAAATATTCCAAGAATATATAAATAGCATAATATGCTAATGACAGCTAATAGCTAATGAAGAACCCAGCATTCTGTAGCACATTTCTTGATCCATTGTAATCAATAAATTTGGCGTAGACTGAGAACTCGGCCGGCTCCTTCTACTTCTTCCATCCACATCATGTGTTCATTGCAGGAAATGACAAAAGGTAATCAGGAGTCAGATTCTCTACTTTTAGTAGTACTTTTAATATTTTACAGGAGGATGAAGGGTGGCCATTTCCAACAGCTGCTGCAATAAGCTGCCACAGCAGTGCTTACCCCTGATTTACACAAACTCCATGAGTGCCGCAATCCGTCAGCGCCGTGGTTTTCGGCATGCGCCAATTCACACTGGATCTGTCTCTGAGCGGAGCGGTAGCCTTTTTGCTTCAAAAGTCTGTTTCAAAAACTTGGAGACTACGTCCATTAATTATACAGTCCGTTAAGGATACAGATTGTATTTGCTGACACTGATTTAAATGACTTGAAGATTTATTTTTTAAAACTATGGCTAACGTTGTGGTCAAAACTTTTTTTTTTCTCTTAGAAAAAGAAAAAAAGAAAAAAATCATCCAGGAACACCTCTACTAGAAATAATCATCAAAACCTGCTGTATGGAGGTTGATGCTGTGAGAGAGGGAAAGCGGTGCACTGGCTGGACAGCTTTCACCTGGTCAACCAGACATCTGCTCTTGGTAGCCTGAGTTGCTTCCCTGTGTACAGTATTATACTGTCATATCTTACGCCTCAGATACACCAGATGCGTCTGCAGTCCAGCTCCCCTCCATTGCATGTTGACTGCATTTGTAAACTCACACCGGCTGCATGCAGGACTGACAGACAGCTGGAGTTGCAAGACTGAGAAATTCCTGAGCTTCCCTCTCCATTAATAAGCCTTTCTTCATATATGGTGGACTGTAAAACCACAAACCTGTTGACTCCTGGTGTGCCTCTGCTCATTGTGATGTTTTGTTGCAAACATTAAAGCTACAAGTAAAAATACAATCTGGTTTTGACAATTTTTTTTAAGTCTAAGGCTTTTTTTAGGTACTTTCTGTGCACTACTCACTGTCCTGCTCAATAGTCTCTACTCTAAATTGAGGGGTCACAGCTTCGGCATCTGGCAAAAATAGGATGACTGCAGATTAGCAATGACCTCCTAGAGCATCCACGCATCTGGACCGCAACGGAATGGATCCAGTATGAGTCGACCCATTGACTTGAATGGAAAACTATCTGATCTAGTGCCGTGACAGAGAGGAGATGGAGCAGTGGCACATCTGGTGTATTTCAGCCGTTACTTTGTTTCTGAAGTTTTTATGTCTGATCTGTGGGGCACTGTTTGGCTCCACGTATGCTGATAGGTAAACTCTGAAGTAAATTGATTATGATTCTGATTTGAGGATATTAATTCTGACATTCAGGCATTATTTCCTGAAAACCTGCCATATCTTGGTCACCAGTGTGAGGTCAGGACAAGGGGAGGCCTGGAGGATGGATGAGGACAGACAGCATGTCCAGGGCCAGCAGTCTGCTACGTTTTTAAAGAAGTAATGCGTTTATCTCAGGGAGAGTACCTGTCACTAATCTGATTGTGGTCCTTTCATTCTGCCTGTGGCAGATTGATGTTGAATAATCAAAGATAGGTGCCCAGACAAAGCACAAGGCCACAGGGATTAGTTCCCGTCTAGGAGACATTGATTGGGTTTTAGTGCCCACAAATATTGATGGAGTGCAGAGTGAAGGGACCAAAATACATGGCTGGGTTTCTCCTACAATCAAGGCTCCAGTTTCTTCTCTTCAAGCCTGGTTACAAGCAGCAGCCCCCTTGAAACCATCAAATTTAAAGCATAAAAAAGCATATGTGTAGTGCATGTAGTGATGTATGAGAAGGAGCATGCATGTCGCTTATTTTCATTTTGAGACAGGCAGAAAGTCAAATTGAAATATGAAGTTTACCCCCTTAGAAATCTGAATTCTCCTGGAGCATGGTTGCTGTGTCCTTAAAGCCCAGCATTCCACTCCCATCCTCTCCCTCCCCTTCAGGGTCACTCCAACCCAGTTATCACACCCTACATCCCACACAGCCTGGGAATGACCTGATCTGAGGTGATGATAGTTGAACCGTAAAGGAAATACTTCATTACCATCAACCTTTCAGTTGTTGGTTTAATGTCATAACAGTTCATGTCTGGGCCTCAGTTACAGCCCGCCCTGTAGTGAACAGCCCGTCTATCTCATGTGGTATCGACTTTCAGCTTCAGTGGTGGGCTGATTGAGTTGCAGCTGTAATGGCAGATGCCTGTCAGTCTCCACAAGCCTGATGGATGGGTTTCAACTACACTTCTGACATTAGAAAATTTAGAAGTATAACTTATTCAGCTACAAAACAAAAAGGTTGAAATAACTCAAAGAGTCTGCCAAGAATTCAGTTTGACTTCCACACAAAACTGGCCCCTGGTTTAATAGAGGAAAGATTAATGTAACTACAGTTTTACATCTCCAGCAGCTGACAAATGTTTTCCATTTTGTAGCCAGTGAATGAGTAGAACTGTCTGAGGCTTCCTCTGTTATAACACTTAAGGCTGAGTAGATGAGAACAAATAGATTCCCCATTGCACCAAGCAAAATTTGTGCTGAATTAAGAGTAATTCTTGTTCAATACACTTTGAAATGCACTACTCACAATACGTTCAGGGTATTGTGAGGTCCTCAATGGATTTCATACACAAGGAGTTTGTTTTACTTCAGTGACTTTTGGGATGGGTATGGGCTGAGATTTTTGCCACTAGAAACTGAATGTGAATTATCATATCAAATTGAAAAACATGTTTTGAAATTGAATTTATCTGTTTTGAGATTGTATTTAACCTACTTGAATTCCTTAGATAAAAAAAAAACAATTTTGATTTGCAAATTCAGTTCAGTTTTACAATTAAATTTCAGTTTGCAAAAGCCTATTTTTTTATTATTTTTTTTAATTTCAGTTCTGGCACAACCATTACGTCATCTTCGTCTGTGAGGAAGAGAAATCGAGCACAGATTGACAGAAATCCTCCTTGTGTCTGCTTCTAGTGTTAGTTAAATTCCCATTTCATTTAGGATTATTGTTTTTTTGTGACTGAATTTCAGAACATTATAACTTTGGCTGTGGACATCTGTGCTGAGGTGAGGGTATGTCATTAATGGGAATTAATGATTCAAGGTATTATAATTCAAATTCCGTTTCCAGTGGTACAAACCTCAGTCCATAGATTGGCAGACAATGGTATTAGGGTTACAGACACACCTGATTTTGTGCTTTCCACATAATGGTCTCACTGTGTACGGTGCACCTTACATATTGGGGCCAATACCAAAAAATACAAAAAGACAACCCTTTTCAATGTGGCATCAACTTCATCTTTGTGGGGGTATAAAAAGCTGGTATTGTCAGTAAGTCATTCACAGTTCATCATTCAAGCAGCCATGAACACATCACATCACCTCACAAATGAGCAACTCCACCTGGCCATAACGCACCTTCAGGTAAAGCTCTCTTTTTAAACTTCTATCAGGGCTCGTATGGTCACTACGCAGCCTCAGTTTAAAAAAAAAAAAAGAAAAAAAAAAGTGCATCTTTGTTAAATCCAGCTCCTTTGATAACATCTTGTGGTTCAACATGGCAGATGACTTTGAGCTAACTGATGGATCACTCTGCTGAGGGCAGAAGTGTTTTCTAACATAAAGGAGCAGAGAAGCTGTACTGGTACACACTTTGATGGTAAAGTTTCCCTGCGGACCACTGAACTGTAAGAACAGAAACATCCTTTCATTCGAGGTTCAAAGGGCTTCAAGAAGCTCCTTCATCATGTTTCCAGTTTATTCCTCAGATAAAAGGGCAGCCATCTTTGTCTTTGTCGAGTTAGGATTTAAGGAAACAGACAAGTTTGGGTGTGCTAAAGAGGCTTCATGTCCATGAAGTATCAAGCTTTTGTTCTCACAAGCACCACATGAAGGATTTGAAAGGACAATAAAGGATGCTGATATAAAAAAAGAAACTATTACATCAGCTGTTTTTTATGCGGTTAAAGAGGTAAATACAGCCAGTAAGATCAGGAAACTAAGATGCCCCTTCTTTAATCTTCTCAGATTAAAAAAAAGTTTAGTCATACTGACCAGAGAAGGACTAGACAGACCATCACAGAAATCCAACCTCAGCTTAACCCTTTTAACTGTAGATGCTGGATTTCTGTGAGGAGTCAAACTAAAATTTGAAGGGTTTTTGGAGTATTTTGAAGTTTTAGAAAATGTATAATATATACAGATTTATACATATAGCCTCTAAAAAATGGCAGGTTGTGAGTTTCTTCATAGAGTGAATTTTGAGTGCAGTTAAACAGCTCCGATACCTCAAACTTGAGGATCATTTGGACAAATAATCCATTATGTCAAACCTAGAAAACCAGCTCACTCAGAGAGCCTGTACATGTTCAGCTGAGTCTACACTATTTCAGTCAACACCTGTGAAACGGATCGATCCATTTCAGTTATTTTTTGCTAAAGGTCATCATCAGTCTACAACTATTTGGAGGTCTGCCATCCTGTCTGCATAACAGGCCCTCTCTCTCAGCCTCATTGATAGACCAGACAGAAAGCCATCACTCTAGACGACAACCTAACCCATCTGTTCCCCTGCTCGTCACTAACCCAGCTGGCTGTGACCTGGCTGCTGTGCTGGCACAGAGAGGAGAAACACGGATGAGGCTCCCTGCAGAAATAACTGCAGAGAACTTGTTCCAGCGCACATGAAGGATAGCGTAACAGACCGGCACATTTTGTTGGAAGAAGAAGCAGAATGGTTCTGGATGTTTGTTTAGTTTTCATTTTTCAGTGCCCTGCCTGTAGGGGATGTCTTTAGGCGGAGGCTGATAGATTTGTCTGATGATGTGGATCGCTCTCTTCAGTTTGTGCTGGGATGCCAGCTCTACACAATGAAGCCTTTTGATGGTTTTGTCTCCATATGCTGAGATAAGATTTGCACAATCTCAGTGATGCAGCGATTATCTTTTATCATTCATCTGCTTCAAATCTTAATCTAAACTAAAGCTGATTCAGGACATAGAAATTAATCCAGCTTTTTAAGCATATCAAGATGCCATTGTATCAGCCTCTTATTATGTTGCAAATTTTACCAACCAGGTTTTTAAAACAAGCAAAGATGATAGACAAGCCACATCCATCCATTTAGTTGTGTGACTAAATTTAAATAGTCTCCATGCTGTGAGAGTTTCTTTTCATGTATTGCTGGATTATTGAATTGGATGTGGTATTCCTGTTCTCTCCCTCCCCCTCCTCCTCCTGCTGAATCTCTCCTGCACCCGAGTTCACAGACCTGTTCCTCATTGGAGTTCATCAGTGCTGGGCACTTAAGGTGAGGCTGAAGGTTGGACCAGCACCAGAGTATTCCAGCTCGCATGGTGGTACAGACAGCCAGTAATTATGAGTATCAAGTTCAGCATTATTGAGTATATGCTTTCAAGTTTTCCTTTGACTAACCTCCCTTGTCTCTCTTCTATTCCAGTGCCTCCTCGTGTTCCTGCTTCCTGCTCATTCACAGCCATGCAGCCACAGCTCTGATTCACCAGATTCGTTCATTCATTCCCATTCATTAAACTCTGTAATTAAAAACTCTCAAGTGGAAGTCTCTGCCTGCTTGGCGTATTCTGGGTTAGACTAAACTAGTTGGACTATGACCATGTCACATTGGAGACAAAAAAAAAAAAAAAAAAAAAAAGTTTTTGGAGAGGTGTTTCATATTTGCAGATTTCTGACTTTGAATTGCTTTAGGTCCATACAGATCAGCAATGCCAAGAGGGAAGGAGATATCTGATGACATAAGGAAGAGGGTAGTGACAGCCCATCAGTCTGGTGAAAGATATAAGAGCATTTCCAAAAGATTCCAGCTCCATCCATCCACTGTAAGACAAATCATCTACAAATGGAAGGCCTTCAACATTACAGCAACTCTG
Organism: Labroides dimidiatus; assembly: GCA_030710495.1. NCBI lineage: Eukaryota > Metazoa > Chordata > Actinopteri > Labriformes > Labridae > Labroides > Labroides dimidiatus. The sequence goes on from CM061159.1 coordinate 2,418,203, forward strand.
CCTAGAAGTGGACGCCCATCAAAAATATCACCCAGAAGCACCAGAAAAATAATAAATCAGGTAGAAGCCAACCCACATATCACTTCCAGAGAGTTGCAGACCTCCTAGGTAGCATCTGGGACAAATGTGCATGTGTCTACAATCAGAAGAAAATTAAATAGCCATGCCATTCATGGGAGGGTTGCCAGAAGGAAGCCTCTGCTCTCAAAAAAGAATAAAGCTGCCCATTTCAACTTTGCCAGAGAGCACTTGGACAAAGCCGAGGCCTTCTGGAAGTCCATCCTCTGGACAGATGAGTGCAAAGTAGAATTATTTGGTCACAATCAAAACCATCATGTTTGGAGAAAAGCCAACACTGCATTTCAAGAGAAGAACCTCCTCCCAACAGTGAAGCATGGGGGTAGAAATGTAAAGGTCTGGGGCTGCTTTTCTTCTTCTGGACCTGGACGACTCCACATTATCCAGGGAACCATGAATTCTCAGGCCTATCAGGAAATTCTTGACCAGAATCTCCTGCCATCAGTCAGGGAGTTGAAGCTGGGATGAAAATGGATTCTGCAACAAGACAATGACCCAAAGCTTTCCAGCAAAACTACAAAGGAATGGCTTCAGAGGAAGAGGATCCGTACTCTGGATTGGTCCAGTCAAAGTCCAGGATTTTTTATTTTTTATTTTTACAGGATTTGCTTATCCTGCGTGAATGTGCCAAAACAAAAAGTGACATCAGGAGGGTAATTCTGAAATTACCAGATGTCCCTGGGAGAGACTGGGGGCTGAGATGAGTTTGTGGAGTCTGTGTGGGTGTGGTATGTTCCTGCAGGTGAGGCGCTGAGTTGCCTGTCTTTTTCCATCTATCTGTGGTCCGGTATTTTTTTGTTAAAAATAATGTGAAAAAATGGGTTGTCTTATAATTGGGGTCTAACCCTTTACACATGCTGATAGTTGTCTAGGGTTGCTACACGACCACAACCGCAGAGGGCGCCAGCTTTTTTGTAAAGCCAGTGATGTCACTGGCCGCGGTGGTCTGTCAATCACAACAGAGACACATCTGTGTTTTTAATCCTTCAGGACAAAACAAACTATATTTCAAACACACGTAGGTCCTCTGATAATACTAATCCGGTCAGAATCTGCATGTCTGTACTTTCAGGTGGTAATATTTCTTTAAGACAGTCTCTGCAGCTTTTTCTGATCATTTTGTGCACAAAATTAAAAAGTTTCTGGTTTTGTTTCTTTTACCAGAAAAATGGCAAAAGACTCCAGTTTTGTTCCACGAATGGGTTCAAATCCCTGCTTGCGATCATAGATAACCAATTGGTGAAATTATCACAATAGAAACTATTTAAAGTCAGTGCTCCCATAACTATTTACACAATTTATGGTCTACATTGCAGAGGCACCATGCCGATCTGCAGATAATTTTCTGCGAATGATTGGTGCATTTCTGTTGTACTCTGTTCTGTTGTACTTTTCCAACTCGTGGGATCCTCACCAACCCCAAGTTGCCAAACCAAGATGGCTGCCAGCAGTGTAAACAGTAAGTGAGCACCAGTAATATTCTGTTTATTTGTCACACTAATGCAGGGCATGCTGACAACAGCAAACAACAATAGCCTGGTAGATCGGCACCAGACACTCTGTTTTCATGTTTTTTTCAGTGACTGTTTATATAGATAAGGATTAAAAGTAGTATATGGTGAAACTGTGGATGACCTCCACAGTGGCAGTCTGATCCGTATTGAACAGAGGGAAAATCAGTGGGACTCCCCTTTCTGACATCATCTACAAATGCTAGTTTTAATGCCGAAGTAAATACAAACAACTAAAATATCTCCAGGACACTGTGGTTTATCGATTTTGAAATTTAAAAATATTATTTTTATGTTATTTCTCTATAAATTGCTGAACTGCTGTCTTTAACCTGCAATACATTCTTTAACTCTACAATGGCCTGATTTTTTTTTACAAATGTTACAGCACCATCCTCTGAAAATACACAATAGTATCTATCACATACATTAACCAATCTGTGCAAAATTTAACACAAAAGATCTCAGACTCCCTCTAGACTCCTATACACATGCATTTTGGGTGATAGGGATAGCACCACCTATTGACACCTATCCCGGAACTGAAAAATAGTGTTACGGTGGTTGTCTGTTATTCTTGATTAACTTCTGACTTCTAAGAGAGTTTCAGTGTGCTGGCTTTTTTTTTTTCTTTTAATGGAGGGGTTGGGGGAATCAGTTTTTAACTTCTCACTCCAGTAGTTTTGTCAGAACCTTTAAATTACAGCACATCAATGATGTTGATTAGTTTTCTCTTTAAATAATCAACAATATGTATGGTGACCTAACATTTAAGTAAAGTGAAACATGTGCAGTAGAAAATCATTATCTTATTAAATTTAACAAGGGCTGTATTTAAAAATAGAGAAAATAATTATAAAGTTTTTTTTTTTTGTTTTTTTTTTATTAATGTAATGGTGCATGGTCTCTGAGCATCAGACAGTGATTTTCTGTTCCCAATGGGAAAGATGTCGCGCCACTTTTCTTTTTTTTAATCCGTGTAATTTGTGGATGTTATTCTCTCTAACTCCGGCTCACTCGTCTCTTTGTCTTCTCTCTGTATGGCTTTCTTTATTTTTCTCTCTATGGTCCTTTCGTTTGTCCCTCACATCTCAACTTTCTCACTCTGCCTGCATGCAGAGTGACCAAGCTTGGAATGCAGAGCCTTCATTGGCTGAGAAGCTTCAAATAGGATGGCTTAACTCAAACAAATTGGTCTTCACGTTTCCAGTGCTGCTCTAACAATACTGTAAACACAGTAAGAGCTGCGTCGGTGAAAATAGATTTAATAAATTTAAAATCCCCTCGTAATTTATTGATCGGGGTCCGTATAGTATGGCGTTTGGGTCCGGACCTGGACCGCTGTCTACCATTTGGTGACCCCTGCTCTAACACATGCTTCATATCATCCTGATTCACTAGATATCTGTCATCAAAACTCATGATTTTCCTAACTTAAGGAAAATCACAGCCATACTGAGTAGTCAAAAGCAGCACTGCAAAATACTGTTGTGTTTCAAAATACTCAGATATGCTTGCTGCTGTAGGGACCAGAGATCATCACCGTACACGGCTTTTTACTGAAACACGGCTTACTGCACGTGCAGCATCCGCATGATATGCTGATGGGGTAAGGGCCCGCTATTGCCACTTGCAGTTTTAATTATACATTGTATTTATATAATTACTGGTAGACTATTTTAAGTATGATAAACAGATGCAGGGAGTTGTACACACTGTTTGTTGCTTTGCTGTAAATTCTCAGACATCCCTGTCTGAGTGAGCAGGCAATTATCAATGCATTAATTAAAGCTGACATTTTGCATTCCCATTCACACTGAGCCAATTAGCATGTGTTGCACCACTCTCAGAGGAATGTTTTCTAACCCACATCAGATGCTGCCATTCATTTCAAAAGAATGCCTGGATGTTTAGAACAGTAACACATTTTCCACCCCTTTGTGACTCCTCAGTTTAGTCTAATTTACCCATAACCCCATTATTCTCTTTGACACACATTCACTCACACACACTTCATCGCACTCCACTTACCGCTGAGTCAATTTCTCATGCCCTTCTGCCAAGTGCTGCCAATATGTTGGAGAGGCAAACATGAGGAGAACGCTTCACTGGTGATTCACTGAACTGGTGGCCAGTCTCTTCATCACAGGCGCTGCTGTTTCATCCTTTCACTGCATGTTCCACACCGGATCAGTGAGTCACTTTAAGGTAAAGTGTCTCCACTTTAAATGTCATTGTGGAGGCAAGTGATAGAGAAAAATAAACGGTGGTTATAAAGACATTAAAAAAGGATTGGTTTTCAGTTTCCTTTGGACAGTAGATGATTTCTCTGAAAAATATTCCATATCTTACTCCTGTTTTATATGTTGCTGATTCCATTGAATAAAACTTTGAAAATCTCTTCATTTTTCTTCTACAAACATAGGATAAAGACAAGACGGATACACCACAATAGCAAAAACTTTGATCTAAGTATGTTTTGCTTTCATTAGCAAGACAAAAATGGCCAAATTTGTAAGCCTTGGGCTGCCAGATACTTTAACGCAGGATGTAGGAGTGACTGGAAGGAACCTAGAGAAGGCAACCAAAGAGCCGGCAGAGGAGGCTGTAAAGGGATGCTTTTGGCTCTGGTTGAGGAGGAGGGACAAATTTTTTCACATCTGCAATAAGTGAACTACAGGTACAAATGTTTATTTCCTCCGTCTTTTCAGTCTTCTCAAATTATTATCGACGCAGTCCTTTTCACTGCACGTTCACTGCAAGCTTGATCCGTGTGTCATGCTCTTTTCTTACCTTAGCTGGTCAGCAGAGACAGTGCAGCAGCTTTCTATTGGTGGACAAGTCTGAAAGGTTAAATTACCCAACTAAGGAAAAGGAAACCAGATGTTACACGGGGAATGTTTCTTTGCAGGTTGAAACACTTCTGATCATATAAATCATAGGTGTCAAACTCTGGCCCGCGGGCCAAAATTGGCCCGCAGTATAATTATATTTGGCCCGCGAGGCAATTTCAAATTAATATTAGAGCTGGCCCACCGGTATTATACGGCGGCAGCGCTGTAACACCGCATTCACCACTTAAACTACAAATCCCATAATGCTCTGCTGTTGTTTTGGCGCGTCAATTAGGACAGGCAGACACCCCTCCTCCTCTGTGTCAGTAGAGTCTATGGTAGCGGTCATAGATGTATTAGGAAGAAAGTGATCAGTCTTCTTGCGCACTCCTTCGGCTGAAAGCTCCAGCGCACCCCTATTATTATTATTAGTAGTAGCAGTATTAGTATCATTATTATTAGTATTAGTATTATTAACAACTCGATTTTGCACACCTGCACTTTAAAGTTATATAAGCCTTACTTGTTCAATATTCATTGTTAAATCAAAACTTGTTTGGTTCCATATTAAAAGGTTAATTTGTTCAACCTTGGCCCGCAGCTTTGTTCAATTTAAAATTTTGGCCCACTTCATATTTGAGTTTGACACCCCTGATATAAATGAATGATTTTAATGTCTGAAACATTTTGACCGAAAGCAGACATTAAAACTTTAAAAAATGGGACTTTTTGTGGAATCAAAATAGACTGACTTATTTTGAGTCAATGTTGTCTTAAACTAGATGTCATAAAGAAACAAAAAGGAGTCTTTCGTCCAGGGCTGGAGTGGGACTTTTTTTCAGCCCTGGAGTTTGATGCCTCTGAATGGCCCACTTTTGCGTGTGCAACTGACTTGTTGTCAAGGTAACAGCCGGGTGCATATTAAAAAAAAAATAAAAAAAATAAAAAAATATGAGCTGCCAGTGAAGGAACAGCATTATCTGCTTCTATGATATTTCAACCCAGTTTTATAACTGGACACTTAGTCTGAGGACTAAGACTAAATCTAAAGTTGGCAAAATTAACACTGCAGAACTCCCTTGATACTAGTAATGTAAAGAAAAGGATATTTTTTTCTAACCATATCTGACACATAATAATAAAGAACACTGAGGAGATTGGATATTAGGCTGACCCTGTTGTTTTGTTTTTCTGTTGTATGTTTTGCTCAGTTGGAAAGTTCTTTATATCCATGTTCAAAAGTGCCTGTAAAACTTGAGGGGTAATATCATTAATTTCTCAAGCAAATCTTACACAATAGATCAGATCAGATACTTTATTTCTACACCCATTTTTAAAAGTGTTAAACAGTAAAAATTTAAAACAGAAGCATAAATTTCTTATAAAAAGTAGAAATATAAGCATATGGCAGCAAACATATGGCATATAAATAATGACATAAGATATGTGTTATTGCACAGAGGACATTCATTATTGCACATTATTTCCTTGAATCAAAATGAGTAAACCATGAAGCACTCAGAGTGAGGAGTTATACAGTCTGATGGCCACAGGCAGGAATGACTTCCTGTGGCGCTCAGTGGTGCATTGAGGTGGAATCAGTGTCTCACTGAAAGTACTCCTGTAGCTGAGCAGCACGTCATGGAGCAAGTGGGACACATTGTCCAAGATGGACAGAAGACTAAGAAAGCATTTCTAGAGCAGACTACAGGGGAATGCATGTTAGGTATTAGCCAATATGTTAATGTCTGAAACATGAGATCAAAATGTTAGAATAAATCAAAAACACTTTTTTCTCATTTTCCACTGACAGAAAGAGAACCTTAACAGGGCTGTGACTCAAAATCCACACCAACAAAGCACGTGTTAGGACGTGTGCACCACTTTTAAGTGTCCTCTGGAAACACGTCTGTTGTGTTGTGGTATTTGCAGTGCATTTTCTAAATGTTGAGCATGTGTTGTCAAACTGATGAAGTTGTTTTCTAAATTTGCTTCTGTCTTTTTGCATGTGTTCCCTTAGGATGTAGTGCTGTTAACTCTCAGGGCCACTGTACATTACTCTGAACACCACCTTCACCCATTCTCTACAGTGAAAAACAGTTTTTATCACAGCACTGAAACAAATCAGTTTCTCCCTTTTTATTTGACCACCAATGTTTCTTTTTTCTTTCATTCCTTTTAACACTAATTTTCTTATGTAGCATTTTCACACCATCACTCTTCTACTTACGTAGCTGAAGCTGGTTATCTGCATACAGCTTACACGCCACCTACCAAGAAGGGCACAGTCAGCTGTGGAAAACCAAACAGGATCAGGCTTCACTGACCCATACCAAACTGTACTGATCCATTCCAGACCACTTGGAGGAAACTGGGCAAAAGTTGTCCACAGCAGCCCAGTCCTCAGCCTCATCTCCCTCGCTGATACATCCAATCACTGCAGAGTATTCTGAAAACTTCTGGAGATGGTCTCAGCGCAGTAGCTGAAGTCCATGATGTAGAGGAGAAGTGTGGTCTGCCAGTGATATATAGGTCTTTAGAAAAACCAGGTTCTCAGGTCTCTTTGAGTAGAATGTGATTTTCCTGCAGTATGTAACCATGTTAAGCTGTGTGTTTTCCAGAAACTGAAGTAAGTTGTAACATCTATACAAAGATTGAAGTATTAGAGTTGTGCCTGTCCCTGAAAACCCCCTCTATCACGGTCATTTGCTCCATGATCTCTCTCCAGGCTGGTTCAAAACATGAATGCATGGTGTGAGTCTACAGCTGCAGGGTTCTTTATTTCCATCAACTGGACAAACCAGTTGTTACACAGCTGTGGAGAACATGCTTATATTCCTGTTTTTCTCTCTTTAAGTTCTCACTAAAGATACAGGTCTTTGATGCAGTACAACTCATTCAGTTCACTCATCTTCCTTTCATACACCTGATGACACTACCTTTCTTTATGTCTCAGAGTGCTCTCAGCAAGACAGAGAAACATCATCACTCACGCTGATACTTATCATAAAATATTTAAGCCCAGGGTTTGTCCAGGTAAAATAAAAGCATGATTTCATCTTAAGTATTCATCTGTGGCCTTAAAGAAGCATTACAGCAAAGCAGTGTTTGACCTCAGTGTGAGATGAGCCGTTGAATAAATGCCTCATCAATGAGCACAGACCAAGAATTAACCTTTGTGCACTTCACTGTCACTTCCAGCAGTCTGCAGAGGACGTCAGATCCACAGAGTAAACACTTTGAGCCCTTTGTGAGCTGCTCTGGTTGGCCTGGTTGGCCCGGTCTTCAGCCTGGAGCTGTAATGACCTGGCTGAGAAAGTGGAGCAGAAATCAATACGACAGCCCGAGGTGCTCCAAACGTGTGGATGCGCCCTCTGGCCTCTGATTTACCGAGGCAGCGGGAGAGTAAAAAAACTTGTTGTTCATTTATATGACTGCACTTCCCTTCCAGTCCCAGAAGGATTTATAACATGGTAATATTTTCACTGCTTCTCAAAGTGTCTGAGAGCTGCCGACAGGAACAAGTGGATGAAGAGATCAGTTTAGCACAGTAAAAATATCTACACTGCAGACTGAACTCTGGAACAGTTTGTTTCCACTCAGCCTGCACCAAACTACAAAGTACGAGTGCAGCACGGAGTGGAGTATCTCAGCCAGACTCCAACCAAAGAGACTCAAACAGTGCTGATGGTCCTGCTCAAATATAAACAGGGTGAAAGAGGTCAGCAGACTGTGGGCGGAAGGCCTTTAGAGACAACACCACTCTCTTATTTATCTCAAAACTCTATTGTATATGTGCTGCTCTGCTGTCTTTGGCTGCTTGCTAACTCTTGGACAAACAAGTAAAGACCTAAAAACTGTAGTTCCTTCAATCACAACTTTGTGCCAGCACCAGAAATGGTTAAATCTCCCAGCAGGAACCAAATTAAAATGTCTACTTTGTGGGAGAAATGAATCAGTTTACAGCCTGGTCAAACAACAGTTCTACTTTCTGGGACTCTTCTCTTCATTTATAGGTGTACAAATAAGCTTTTTTTTTTTGAGAAACTCACCAAGTTAAATGATTTCAACCCCAGGAGTCAAGCATGTTAAAGGGTGTTGTACATCAGGGAGTTTAGTGTAGTTTACTGACTTCACATTGGTTTAGTTTTTTGGGGTTCAGTATGAAGTCCAAAGTTTTGATCCATCCTCCAAAGCTGAGGAGACTTCAGGCCAACCGTGTCAAACCCTGTGCCTTCGTTTTTTCCTGTCTGACCAGATTCAGACATGCAAATATAAAATCTGCTGCGTCCCAAAGCTCCCTTTGCCTTTTTAACCTGGCTCACTACAGGACTCTGACCCCGATTCAGCCTTTCAGACAATCTGCAGAGAAATGTGGTCCAGGACGAAGGTCGGCCCGATCGTCTGCCCAGATTATCTTCTAGTGTAAGCGGTTGATTGATGATTTTCAAACATGTTTGACATTTTTCAGGATGATTACACCACTCACTTTCACTGTTTTTGTCTTATCTTTAGTCATAAATTGTCTTATTTTACTTGATATGATATCATCCAGAAACATGTCCATTGCTGTAATATATACTCTGTGGTGGTTCTGCACACATCTGAGGAGGAGGCAGGTGAGCATCAAACAACAGCAGAGTGGAAATATCAAATAAAAAGTGATTCATCTACAAAAATGTGACAACAAGTCAAAGAGAAATAACTGAGTGAAGCAACACCTGAGATGACAACAAAAGAAAATAGTTGGGATTTAAAAAACAAAAAAACAAAAAACTGATAATCTGATATTTGAGGGTTGCTGCTAGACTCCACCAATGCACTCAGACTTTTTGAGCTGGAGGATGCTATAGAGCAAGCCAATCAGATTTCTCTCCTCCAAACTGACTTACCATTCCTCCAGCCAACCGCTGAGCTCCACCTGCCCCACAGGATTAGGATCCTGGTCTCAATACAGAATTCTCTCCACTCACACGGATCCACTCGCACCAGCGCAGCATGAAAACATGAAAAATTAAAAAACTAGCGATGTCATGCTTAAAACATGCAGATCATACAGGGTCATACCATTATGTGACAGCAGGGGGGCGGGGCTCAGTCAGGTACGGCGTCTTGTCCCCACTCAGTAAGTGAGAAACATGAGCAATGCCTGCAAACGAAGCAGCATCTGGATCAACCTGTTCAAAAACAGTTTGATTAAAGAATGAAACAAAAGTAAGAATGTCTGCTTTTGGACCAGAACAAATTCACAAAATGAGGCAACTATGAGACTGCTCCTAAAAACACTGAATGCTAAAGGGTTTATCAGCACACAAATCATTCATTTTTACCTGGTTAGGCTAAAATATGAGGCTACAAATAATATTAAATTAGGAGCCTTTTTTTTGGAGCAGAAAGAGCCGAACTTCACATCACTTCCAAAAACAGCCTTAACACTTGGTATGGAAATGGAAGGTGTTATGCTTGAAGTTATATTGATTCAGTCAAAATGCCTGATGTCGAGACAAGCACTGACAGTTTCAGGAGACTTTAAATGAAAAGAGTCAGCAGGTCACTTTAACATGATGATAAATATCAAACTGAAAAATGACTTGAACACTCATAACCTGATGCTGGACTCGTGTTTTGGGACTCGTGAACAATCGTTTTATTTTTTCCTTTCTTTTCTTTTTTTGGTGTTTTGGGAAACTGTTACAGCCTCCTCAACTTAAATGAACAAACTCATGACTGGAAAACAAAAGGAGACCATAACATCTAAAGAAGGATGCCACAAAAGAAGTATTTGCAAAAATAACCCACAGGCTTGATTAACAAAATAGGTTAACATAAATCATCAAACCAAAAGGAGCTAGAAAAGGGAAAGGTGCCAACCCAGCCACGCAATGGGCTGTCACACCAGCACCCCAAAACTAAATTAGCACAAAAAGCTACAATACAAGAAGAAAAGGGTGAAAACTGGGCCACTGAGGTCTCCCGCCAAAACTAAAAGAACAAACTGAAATAACAAAGATCAACAATAAAGCGTGCTGATGGGATAAAACATAAGAGAACCTGTGGGGAAATGTTAGAGCACAATGTGTGTATGCAGGTGTCTTCCTTCTCTCACTGCCCCAGACTGCTTTTCCAGCTCCTCTAAATCCCCTCCTCTACCCTGAGTGCAAATTGCACTCAGGTGGGCAGCAAGCAGGAGGAGGGAGACCAGAGAGAGAGAGAGAGGAAAAAGGGGAGAGACTGTGGCATAACTGGCCAAACGTAACAGAAACTCTGAAACATCTGACGTGCTTGATGCTATTCCCTCCTTTTGACATGGTAACCATGGTTACCATATTGCGCATCGGGTGCGTTGCTCATAGCTCTACACATTAGTACCTCAGATGACACCATGGCACATCGACACACCTGCAGCAGCTGCTGTACTCTTTGTAATTATGTTTGGTTATAAAAGCTTCAAACAAAGATGGCACCAACAAAAGAAGCTCTGACTGCAGAGTCTGTGGTACCAAGATTAAAGAGGCCTTTACCAGGTTACCATTTCACTGGCTACCAACTTAAAATATGTCATTAGAGACCCTCAATGAGAGAGGCCCATTAAAACAAGAAGAGACATGGGAGATTTATTTTTTAGAGACTTGGAGTCATGACCAGAGAGTTGAGACTTGACTTGCAAAAGAAGACTTGTGAACATCTCTGGATGTTCCCTTTAAACTGCAACACAAGGCAGCTGTGTGGAGTGATTACTGAAAGCAAGAGCTGGAACGCCATTGTATCACATCTTGAAGTGGTGTGTGGACCGTGAGCGTACTGGGCGATGAGGCTGGCAGAGATTTCATTCTCCATCAACTCCATCTTAAAGTTCACGTCCAACTCGCCTGCTGCTCTGATCAGTCGAGAGGAAACGGAGGGGAAGTGGATTTCAAGCTGTGGCTTTGACATGCATAGATTGTTTAATTACACACACACACACACACACACACACACAAACACACACACACACACACACACACACACATGCAAACATGGAGCTGGTTGTTAATGGTTTAGAGGAGGCACTGCAGTCAGGCAGCGTTTGTTTTGTGATCAGGATTAAGAAATATGATGATTCATTGATCAGACCACATTGAACTTGCTGTTTAACAAAGCCTACATGTCTGTTATGTTCTGTAACTTGCTTGCTGTTCAGACTAACTTGAATTTACATTAAAAAAAATCATCAGCCTTTACAGGGATCAGTGACTGCATCACTTCACTTCACTTACAGACTCAATTTAGATTTTTATTCATTTGATGCAAGAATTTGACCTTTGGGATATTTTTATACTGTTATTAGAAAGAAAAGATCTGAGCTCTTCCATCATTTTATTAAAGGCTTCGTTATTAGGATCAAACCTTTCAATCAGCCTTTAAACCTTTCATAGCCACAGCATCAATACTACAGTACACTTTTAATCATTTAGCTCTTTACCTCCTTGGTAATACCTGTAAGACCTACATACAGAAAGGGGGGGGGTCTGATTCAGAAATTAACATATTTTTTAAAAAAATATGTTTTAGTGAGTTTTTAGAAAAATTTTATAAGATTACCCCGCTGCTTGCCCTAAGACAGCTGGAATAGGCTCCAGACACCAGTGATCCTGAACAGAATAAGAAAATTGAATGAATGAATTAGTGTTGTAATATTACAAAGGTGGGTCTTATGGTAATGGTAAATGGACCAGTACTTATATAGCGCTTTTCTAGATGTTCTGACCACTTAAAGCACTTTACACTGCTAGTTTCATTCACACATCTACACCACATTCACACACTGATGGTACAAAGATCTATTGTAGACCATCAGTTTTTTAACTAACACATTCATACCCACAGTGGGAGCAATTGGGGGTTCAGTGTCTTGCTCAAGTGAATCGAACCCTCAACCTTACAATTGAGTGACGACAACTCTACCACTGAGCCACAGTTGTCCCATCGTCATTTTACGACTCATCTAAGGGTTCATTTGCTGGGTTAAGTGCTTATGCCTCCTGAAAATAGTCTATATCATGAACAACAATCACGTAACAGACAAATTTTGGAATGGAATCATTTATTTATTATAAATGTATTAAAAACTCAAAATGTAACGATACCAGGAAACTGCATCACTGGTGACATCAGGACCAGGAAATGAGTATAGGGACTGATGACATCCTCCCCATCTTCAGCCAACATGACATGTAGTTTGGTTTGGGGCGCAGTATCCACTTTACTATTAGCTGGGAAGTCAGTGGACTTTTTTTTTCTTTGGTCCACTTAATAATAATAATAATAATAATAATAATAATAATAATAATAATAATAATAATAATAATAATAATAATAAAACTTTATTTATATAGCACTTTTCAATACAAGCATCAACGTGCTTTACAATAAGCAGAAAAAAACAGGTAAAAATAAACAGCAAACAGTAAAAACAAATACACTTGGGAGCAAAATTATTCAACCCCCCTGGTGTGTTGGGGTTTCAGGCAAAACATATTACTTTTAAGCTGTTTTAAGTCATGAGATCTGAAGAGATGTTAGGAGACTTAGGTTGCAATAAATTAACAGTATTCATATGCTTCCAGGTTTGTGTGATCAGGGAATTGTAATGCTCTGACCTATCCAAATATACCTAGGGTGTGTGGGGGGTTGAATAGTTTTGCTCCCAACTGTAAAACAAGCAGCCAAAAGAAGAAAAAGCAAAAGCAATAAAATTAAGATAAAACTCTGGCAGGCTGTTCCAAAGTCTAGTGGCTCTCACTGAGAAAGCTCTATCACCCCTGGTCTAGAAACTAGTTTTTGGAACAGCTAGTAGAGCACTGCCAGAGACTGCATGCAGGTTCATATGGTGTTAAACTCAGAAATATGGTTTAAGTCTGTGTTGGGCCTAAAATGGGATTAAAAGAATCTTAAAATCACTCCTTAAAGCAACAAACAGCCAGTGTAGGTCAGCTTCACAGACGATTCCATCTCTAAATCACTGTGTCCATGTGTGACAGCATCAGCCACACCATGAACTAATAACACCTCTATGTGCCTGCTCTCCATCTCCTAGAAGCTCTTCAAAAGGGAGCTAAAGCTGTGTTAATTGGCTTAAAGCTAACAGGTAGCTCTCCAAGAGGACTGATGCTCAGTTTTTCATGTCATAAAACTGTTCCATCCAACAAAGAGAGCAGGCGGTTTGTTTTGGATTTTCATGTTTTTATTACAGTTACTCTGTCATACAAAAGAAAAAAAATAAGCAATGACAGTTTTTTCTGCTTTGACACGGCAAGTTTATTTCTAAAGTCTCGATTATACAAAAAGCAATTCAAAGTGCTTCACACAGTGAAATGTAACAGTAACATCCAAAGCAGATATGATGGAAATGTGACCTGAAGGAAAAGAAAGCAAACATGAAGAGAGAAATATAAGAAAAATAATAATAATGAATCAGAAGTATCCTCTTGACAGAGGGTTCCTCTGAACTCAGTACCTCACATCCTTCTCTTCTCTCATGAACATGAACTTTGCATCTCCCTCCTTTTTACAACAGCTTCAACAGTAACCCGTCATCTCCACAATATGCCCTCAATAGCCTCTCAGTAAAATGTGTGCTGGTAGATTTAAAGTTCTTCTACAGACTGCTTGTCTTTAGTTCCTCAGTTAACGTTCTATGCCCTCAGCCACTGTTTTAAAGTTCTTTATATTTCTCTCTTTCATGCCTTTTGCCCCTTTTAAACCTCCTTTCCTTGTGTCTACTCTTGAACTCACCCAACTACCTTTTTGCATGGTCATAACACAGTGGTGGGCCGTGCATTTCACACCTAGGCCTTTAGTAGTGCTCTGTCTGAATGAATCCATCTCTTAATAACTACTTTATGGCCACAGAAACCATCTAATTATGCAGAGATGCAGCACAAAGGGCTGTTGCATCACAGACAGATAACTGGTGAAGCAGAATAAATACCTTTAATGAAAAAACAAACAAACCCAGGGTGCACAGGTCTCCTTCTACAGCAGCTACAGCTGGGACACAAAAAGCATCAATAAAGGCTGAAAGCTCAAATACACCATGCCTGTCTGGGCCAGATCGGCTCTGCTGCGTGTTGACTGAAGACATCAACTCACACTGCATGTTCGAGTCCCACAGACAGCTGGAGTCACAGACCAAGGAGTTCCTAAGCTTCCCTCTCCTGGTTCATGTTGGTCTGTAAAACCTCAAACCTGATGACTCCTGGTCTGCCTCTGCTCATCATGTTTGTTTCTCACTGTAGTCCAGCTAAATATGATCTTATTTTGTTTTGACTTGTTTTATTTTGAAAGTTACTTTCAGGAAGTCATGCCCAGGAACTATCTAAAACAGCACCCAGTGTTAAAAACAAATGAGGAGTAACAGGACTGAGGACCAGGACCAGGACCAGGAGCCAGTAGAGTCCTCTAGTCCTCTAGTCCTCTAGTCCATTGATTTATTCGTCTGTTAGTTCACTTCATGCTGATTTTTAGCATTTTGACATTTTAGAGTTTTAATGACTTCAATTGTTGAGATTTCAGATCAGTTTGATGATGTGAATATAATCCTTACAGGGAACACTTCACTAATTGGATGATGAAAACCTGTTAAACATGCAGTCTGTTTGTTTGATTATGAGCTCTTCTTGCACACAAACTGCTGCTATTTGGAGCACAGATCTTCTTCATTCTTTGGTGAAAACTAAACTAAATATAAATATAATTACAAGGCTGAATTAGTAACTGTTTAATGCAGCCTGTTCTATGACATGTGATGGGTAAATACTGTATGTTCACCATGAATAAGTGGAAACAGGTCACATCTGCACAGCAGACTCTCTCCTGGGAAAATATCCAGCAGACTGATGAAGTTTCAAAGAGCAAATGTAAAGCTTTGATATCAACACAGACACGCAGAACCAGACTCACTTTAAATGTTGTCCCAGATTCTGGATTAGCTTCAGTCATCTTGATGAACTGTTCATTCAAGGATCCTTTAACTCTCAGAATAACACTGAGTAATGTAATCTTTGCAGAGCACAGAAATGCTCTCCTCTCATCTTAGAGTTTGTTGGTACTGCTGAGGAAAACCTCCACCAACAGAAACATAATGATTGATGTAAATAATGCCTGTCCTCTGTCTGAACTTGTGCACACTGGAAGATGTCAATCATTCACACAGTCTGCACAGGAAGTCATTCTGTGAGTGAGACGTATAGAGGCGCCGTCGTTTCTCTCAGTGAGGAAAGGCTTGTATGGAGCTGGAGTTGTATAATAATGCAAACAGACTGCAGGCTACATATTTACACAAACAGGGGCCATAAAAGGGGCTCTCCTGAGTCATTTGTGCTCCAGGCAAAGTGCTCTCCAGGAACAAGATTTATTTGGCTTCATTATGTTTGCATGGTGAGGCTGGTGCAGCCATCATTTCTATTAGACACTTTTCTGGCCCATTAAACCTCATTACATATTGATCCCACTCCTCAGGATGATAATGTGCCATTTATTTCCATGGCTTCCACTTCCAGCTCGTTATTCCTTCACTGGTCATAAAGAGTCAGTGAGGCTGTAGAAGATGCTCACAGTTGTTCTTAGAACACAGGATTTAGATTTAGTGTTCAGTCCACTCACACAAAGAACATTCTCCTGCTCTTCATGCTCAGCGTTGACATGATTTTGTCATCTCATCCAAACATAACAGTGACAGTGACAGTGTCTATTCCACCAACTGAACCCTCAGTTCAGCATAAATCCATCTGTTGATGAGAAAAGCAACATAATATACCTGCAGCGAGGTATGCTCTCTCAAGCAGGGTCCAGACTTTTAGACCTGAGGTGTCCCAATCATGGCACTGACTTCTGCTGGAGGGCATGAATTACGTGAGCCCACACTCCAATAAATAGCATTTACGTTTGGGTAGTAGTAGATTGAAATTAGAGGATCACCTGGCTACAGCTGTAACAACAACAACAACAACAAAAAAGCTGCTACTACTACTACTACTACTACTGATAATAATAATAATAATAATAATAATAATAATAATAATAATAATAATAATAATAATAATAATAATAATAATAATAACTAGAAAGATTGCATTTCCTGAAGAAAATGTGTTGAAATGCTGATGCCGAAAAACAAAAACTGAAAGAAAATGAGAAAATGTTGAATAAATTTGTTTAAAGCAGTGAAACAAAGCTGAAAATGTTGAATGTATTTCTAAAGCAGCATAACAAAAGTGAATATGAGAAATAGAAATTGTTAAAAGCATTGGGCGACTGTGGGTCGCGTGGTAGAGTTGTCGCCTCTCAATCGGAAGGTCGGGGGTTAGATTCCCAGCTCCTGCAGTCACATGTCGAAGTCCTTGAGCAAGACACCGAACCCCAAATTGCTCCCACTGTTGTTCAGTGGTGTCTGAATGAGTATGAATGTGTTAGATAATACTGATGACCTTCAATAGATCGTTCTGCCATCACTGTGTGAATGTGGTGTGGATGGGTGAATGACACCAGCAGTGTAAAGCGCTTTGAGTGGTCAGACAGACTAGAAAAGCGCTATATAAGTACTGGTCCATTTTTGAAACAAAGTTGAAAATGTGAAATGAAAATTGCTTAAGCAGCTGAAGAAACTGGAATACTGTTGACAACTTTGTGTTGCTTAAGATGTATTATCTGAAAAACTGTTGAAGAGAGCAGAAAGCTGAAGATGAAAAAATTGTTGAAAGATCTGTGAACATTTTGAAGAATGAAACGTTTAAGTAGAAGTATGGATAAGCCTGAGCACCTTAAAATAAAGATAGTTTAAGCTGCTTAAGCTGAAGAAACTTGAAAATGTAGAACATGTGAAAGAAAAATAGCTGAAAGTAGTGAAACGAAGTTTAAAATGAAGAAACATGTAATGCAATTGCAGGAAGCTGCTAAAATGTTTGCACAGTATGCTAAAATGGAGAAGTTATAATCAGTGGTTGAGCCTGTTAAATTTGTGAAGAGCCTTCAAATTATAAAGCTCTTTAAAAAACTTAACATACTCTTATGGGGAGATTTTTGTGGAAACCCTGAAAAGTTTGTATTACTTAAGCAGTTACATATCAAAAACTGCTGAAGAGAGCAGAAAGCTGAAGATGAAAAAAATTGTTGAAAGATCTGTGAACATTTTGAAGCAAGAATGAAGTCTGTAAGTACAAGTATGCAGAAGCCTGAGCATATATAAAAGCTCGCCACATTGGGTAAGGCCGGCTGTGACTATCATGACTTTATTACATCAGCATATAATTTGTGAATTCATCCACAGATATCCAAAACACTGTCAGTCTGCCAGTGTTTTATACCTACCCACTTATATTGTAAAGAATCACTGTTAAAGAGAGGGTGTATTGTGCTACTTCTTCTTTTTTTTTTTAAGGAACATTCTGTCCCTCTGGAACCCCCACAGAAACTTAAATTTTAAAAAAAAAATCCTCAAGGACCGCAAAGTAAACCAGAACAACAGCCCAGCAACTGATGCAATATAAAGTGGCATCATACATGTACTGGCTGCTAGTACTGGCGCTAACGTTAGCTTCCACTGTGTCCACAATGCTCACTGCAGCTTAATCATCTTCCTGCTGCTCTTTCTCTTGGTCAGTGTCAGCGTTTTCTATTTCTCATTTGATTTTCTTTTTACTGTCGCTATCTTAAGCTACCTTACTTCTTACCTGTGGGCCCGTTAATCAAGTAATGTTAGCTTGACCATTTTCTCTGGGATGTGTGTGTGTGTGTGTGTGGGGGGGGGGGTGTTCTGTCAGTAAGAAGGGCCAAGGGGTAAAGAGTAAGGACTGAAATGTATATATTGTTTCATTTTAACAAATTAGACTGAAAAGCTTGAAAGCATAGTCCATTAGCTTTCATAGACCCTCTTAAATGTGGATTTAGTGCTTTGACATCCTGTCAGATGAAACATGAAGCTTGTCTGTGGTCCGTCCGCGTCTGTTGATTCTCTTGAGTTGCTACTACAGCACACTCACACAACACTCAGTTTTCTTGTGTAAAACCCACACAAATGTTCAGTCTTTTGTACTCCTCTCTGCACATTTGAAGCACATGTGTTGTGAGATTGTAAGCTAGTGTAAGTCTTCAGTCGGGGTTACTTTAGATGCACCGTCTGAGCACCAGTTCATGAAGCGCTGTCGCACTTTTTTTTCTTCTGTAGTTTTTAAAAAATATTCTCACATTATACTCTGCTGTCCATAAGTTGTAAATATAGTCCCTGAAATACATTTGCATCTTTTAGTTTGCCTAACTTACAAAATCTCTCCACCGCTAAAACATCTTGACATAACTGGAGACGGGTTTTATTTTCGGAGCATCTTTATCTACCTCGCTGCTCTCTGCCTCTCACTCTCTGCTATCCCTGTCCGTATCTCAGGCCTGGATTTATTTGATGTTCTTTTGCCTGCATTTCTTCTTTCACTGCAACCATGCATTTTCCCTGAGGGGATCATTAAAGTTTCATCTCATTTCCTCTTACATAAACCTGTTTCACTTCACACACTTTTTTTGTTAACTCTCCAGCTGGTGGTCCTTTACAGTGCAGTGCTTCTTCAGTGTCCTGATGGAACCTTCCAGAGGGGAAGCTTTTGAGGAATCACAGACGAGATCACAACACAGAAACTTTGAACAGACTCGAAGGCAATGATCACAGTGTAGAATGTGCAGATTGTTATTTAGAGGCCTCAGTTCTGCTGCTGGAATACTGGCTCAATAAATAAATCACCAAAATCATGTTTGAATGAAAAGGTGGTCCTCGAGATGAGGACAACATGGGACACACATAACCTTTTTCCACAGACCTGGTGCTAGTGCCTGGGTTAGCTCTGGCTTCAGGTGCTAGAATCTGGTGCTTAGCAAATACCAACTCTTAGCTTGGCGAGAGCAAAGCACCGACTACGTCAGGGGCCGGGGACAGGGTTACCGTGACCAATGATCTGCAGTGAAAAATAGTCATTCTTTAAAAAAGAAAAGCTGCCGAGGGAGTCATATGTTATTTTTTTGGAGTTTCTCATTCCAAACTTCAGATTTAATGTTCATGATTCATTGAACACTCAATACAGATTACTGCTGGCTGTAACCACATCAACAAAACAACAACTCTACTCTGTGTAACTCTCATACAAACGCTTCCCACAACTCACACACACACTGGCTGCTGAATCGCCCATCGCTGGTGATGCATTTACTGACCCTCGTAATTCTAAAGCACACAATAACTCATCTAAACTGTAACACGTCCCCATTATCTAACACCAACAACCCACAAAGTCCATTACATTATGATGCAATGATGTGGCTCCAACTTGGCTCCTTGAACGTGGTTAGAAATGAGTAAGCACCAGTACTGAACAAGCTCTTTGACAAAGCTCAGCAAAAGGACCCAGAAGCAGAACTTCAAACAGGTGACACTTCAACAGATTTAATGATCAGGAAACCAAAGTACACAAACCAAAGTCACAGCACGACGCTGAAAATACTATGAATGATAAGAACAGGAAAAAAAAAAACAGCAAACGCTGGAGAGAAAAGTCCAAAAATAACACAAATCTGAGCTAGAGGCTGAAAGGAAAAAAATACAAAAATAGTAAACCAAGGAACGCAGCAAATGCTGGAGGCAAAAGTACAAAAATACTATCGAACCACTAGGTAACAGTTTCTTGATGAGGACAGACAGGCTCAGGACAACGGGAAACACAGACACTAAATGGACACATGAGGTAAGGCGAACAGGTGGAAACAGGGTGGGTGGCACAATCAATGAAGCCTGACGGCAACAAAACAGGAAATAGAAACAAACAATAAAACAAAACAAAAACAAAAAAATAAACAAACAACAAAATAAAAGAGAAACACTCATAAGACAAGACAGGACGAGGAGTCTGACTTAATAACCCGATGAGACATGACACTCTGGTCAAAAAGGTGTCAATGGAGTTATTAACCTTGTAATGTCCATGCTAATTTATCGGCTGACTTGTTTTAATTGAATACGTAATGGGACTGTGGGTCATAAGAAAAAGTGGATTTGTAGTAAGGGGTGAAATGCTGGTGGCACACATTACATGGGCAGGCAAGGCAGAAGGTGGACCTGAAGAGCAAATGTCTGTAAATAACTGCTCTTCTAATCTAACATCTGCCATCTCCTCTAAGAATATCTGACACAAATAATGAATATCTCCTCCATGGGAATCACACAGTGAATGTTAAAGACAAGTGTTGGAAGTGCAAAAACATGAACACTAACTTTAGTACAAAGGTCTTTTAGTATATTTTACAACAGTGTTCTTTGGATTAGACTTCAAGCTCCGAGGTCTGCCTTCAGAGGGCTCTGCCCCCCACAGACCTTCAAACTAACTAAATCCAGACTAACAAAATAACAAAAACGAGAGACCAAACCATAATGCATCTGCACTTTGTCAGAGCTCCATCTGGGATTGCTTTGAATATG
Organism: Labroides dimidiatus; assembly: GCA_030710495.1. NCBI lineage: Eukaryota > Metazoa > Chordata > Actinopteri > Labriformes > Labridae > Labroides > Labroides dimidiatus. The sequence goes on from CM061159.1 coordinate 2,439,118, forward strand.
ACTGTGTGTGATAGAAGCAGGTACAATGCAGTGAAAGGTGACCATCTGAAAAACAAACACAAGGAGGCTGACCTAACTTGGCCTCTTAAGGTACAGAGAGCCCCCCAGCCCCCTTCCCCTGAGTCTGAAGCTGATCCCTGGCTGGGCAGAGACCACCAGGACAGACAACCCTGATGCAGAGCTTTCTGGTTTCATGGGGACAGTTGTCTACCTGTCGATGAATTCATTTTTGATGTAATAAGTTTTCACTTCACAATACTTTTTCTGACATTTCTGAATATTGTTCCTGACAGTGACCCATAATTACGAAAAGGCTAAAGATAATACTGAAACTAATAAAGGCTGAACTAAGACGAAGCATTTTCAAAAAATAAAAACTAAACTAGAAAACCAACTCTCAAAACTAATTAGAACTAGACTGAAATTGAAAACAAAAATTAAATAGGGGGAAAAAAGTTAATGCAAAAAATATAATAACCTTGCTCCAGCTGGCCAATCAAAGAGTAGTTTTATTTATTCATTTGTTTATATATTTATTTGTTTATTTAATTAATTATTTAATTATATATTTATATACTTATTTAATTATTATTATTATTTTCTCTTTTTTTGTTTTGTTTTTATTGAGTGTGTAGTCTTAAAGAGACAGAGGCAAAATGATGTGTTTCAGATAGGGGGCTGAAATAAGAGTTTTCTCAAACGCCAGAGGGAGAAAAATAGGATGCAGCTATGAGGGTACAAAAGGGAAAAAGATCAGGATTAAAAACTCCCTCTTCTTAAGTTTTCTGTATCTCCATGTTTGATACTAAGAAATGACAACTTCTAAGTATGTTGTGTACTCTCTCTCTTCTCTCTCTCTCTCTCTTTCTCTCTCTCTCTCGCTTTCTCTATTTTGCTGTGTGTGTGTGTGTGCTGTGTGTGTGTGTGTGTGTGTGTGTGTGTGTGTGTGTGTGTGTGTGTGTGTGTGTGTGGTACACAGTGACAAACCTCTCCACAGTGGTCACGGTGGTTGTTGCTGTCATGGGGTAGAGGTCTCTGTCTGAAGCCACCTGGCTTTCCTCAGGAGACAATTTATGATGCTAATGAAACGTGAGTATGTCTGAGCCGTCAGTAGGTTAATGATGAATCTCCTGCACTGAGCTTGTCATCCATCACCCCCCCCCCCCCCCCCCCCCCCGTCCCTCCTCCCTCCTGTAGGAGCCCACAGGAAGCCGCTCCTCTCTGATTAATGTTCAGTCTGATGCACCTCTAAGATTATCTGCTCTGATCGTGTCATCTCTTTGTTATTGCTGCTGCAGGCCGTCTCTGATTAGATCATTGACTCAGGGCTCCATTTCAGTACAAAGTCATCGTGCGACATATTTGACTTTGCCTAAAGAGAAATTAAATCATCGAGCAGGAAGAACACATGTACTGCTGACTGTTCTCCTCCTGCTGCTGCTCCCTCGTCTGACCTCGCTTTTTTCCATTGGAGAAAAGTTTACACACACGCAGCTGTGTCAGATAAGTTCCATTGTTTAAATGCAGATTGGATCCGTTTATATTCACTCAAAGACAGAGCGTTGAAGTGACAGCGGGGAGCTTTGCAATTACATTTTATCTGGGAACGTCTGTTGCTTTGTACACTGGAAAGTAATTTTGGTCAGCAGAGATTTGCGAGTGCTGCCACGGCTGCTGAATATAAACAGTGTTTTAGCCGTGTTTATTGAAGCCCAGCAGTGTTTATCTGCCTGAAAGAAGTTTTACCCTCTAGAATGGCTGCCTTAATAAAGGAGCATCAAATGAATGCAGATTTATCCCCCTCCCTCTCTCCGTACTTGTCCGTCTGTCTCTGGACACATTTCATTTTTCATGCAAGAAAGGATGTGAGACAGGATTCCAGACCCCTCTGTGGTGCAGGGTTTGTTTATTCTTGGCACTGAAACTTTATTATTATCTTTTACTGGAGCTTCAACAAGACATTAGTTGAGTGTGATTCTTCTTTTTTCTGTATATTAGTAACTCACAGCCTGAAACAATGTGTTCAAAATTTAGGTCTGAGTGCAGTCATGACTCTGGGAACAATGATCTCAACCCCTGTGGTTTCTGACCAAAATATCTGAATTCATTCATTTGATAGCTCTATAACAGAGCATGGATCTGATGTGCTGCAAAGAAAGTTTATAGCAAATGCCAGTTTCCAACTCCTGTCCCTTGTTAGGCCATTGAATAAACAGTTCATAAAATGTACATTTAACAGCACAAAATCACTCAAGAGTTTACAGAGTAACGGTACAACATAAAAAAACCAACAAATTCTATAAACCAGCTCAAATAGTAAGTTATAAACATGGTGGACTAAGAATGAATATCTCAAAGACTGTCGCAGAAATTGGAAGATCATTAAGGCGCTCATGTTTTCACAACAAGCTTTTCAAAGCTCAGCGATCAGATGGTCCAACATTCGGCTCAGTACAGCAGGAATCCTTTGTTTCCTTTTCAAGGTTTGACCTGATTATTAGACGCCCCCCCCCCCCCCCCCCCCAAAAAAAAAAAAAAAAAAAACTTTTTTTTTTCCAAGATCAATCTTCAGAAAAAGACCAAACCAAAATCATTTTATTAAAGAAATTAATTTTATTGAAATTCCGAGAAAATCATTGAAATGACAGAGACTGCTTTCATTTTTGTCAGTAAATACAATCACTAAGATCTGTATCTGAAACGTCCTCCTGATGAGAGCTCTGCTAATGATGCCTTTCATTATGTTCCTCAGTAACAAACTCACACACCCTCCTGTCAGTCTCTTGTAATCAGACAGTTGGTTTTTTTTTCAGACATTATGTTTAACATCTCTGCTGCATCAACCATCTTTCTCTTAAAAGTAGCATCAGTGGTTGACCTCATCAGTGAGGTCACTGGTTTTACAAAAAAGCTGGCGCCCTCTGCTGTTGCGGTTGTGTAGTGATCCTAGACAACTTTCAACGTGTTCGTGGTTAGACCCCGATTGTAACACATCCCCACTCTTTTTATTTATTTATTTATCTATTTATTTATTTATTTGATAAATGAAACTGCTGATCCATTATTTGTTATTTTCAGGACAAAACCGAGCTGCAACCTCCAGACTTCAGATATGAAGCTAGTGCTTCAACAGCTGCAGTCTGCTGAACTTAACATCATCCATCAGTTATACTCACTGGTTACTCAAGTGTCACTGTGAAATGATATTGGTCACTTGTTAGCGTCTCAGAGACAGCATCATACCGAAGTTAAGGAAACATTATCCAGAAAGGAATGGGATTTAGAGATGAGGTTTTATTTTGTGTTTGGGCTGGAAACTGTCAGTCAGATAACTCTAGAATGAGCAGATGAGCAGTGTTTAGATTCATACTAGAAGGGAGAATTGTGCTTATTTTCAGGCCTCATGTTGCTCCTCTGGTTTTCTGTAGCTTTACATGACTGGTGACTTTTTAACATCTCATTTCAGCCTCCATCAGAAACCCTTTGCTTAGCTGCTTTAAAGCCTTTCTTCCCAAGGTAACTTTCCTCTGAATGGCCAGCTTTCCTGAGACCTTCTGGGGAAGACCAAGAGTTTGATATTTTCTTGAAAATATATGGATCAGATCCTGGGAAAAGACAACCAATTTCCTGAGAATCTTGGGAAATCTTGGAAATAGTGTGTCTTTTTTTTCCTTCCTTTTGTTGTTGTTGTTTTGAGACCGTTTGTTTGAGGTCTTCTCCTCCTCAGTGCTCATGTTTACTGAGCAGTCAGAGCTTAATTCAGCTGTAATCCTCATTTTAAAAGCACCATCAAGTGAATCAGGAGACAAATGTTATATCTGATGATCACAGGTGAGCTCATAGAAACCTTTCTGCTGCTCATCTTTCTTTGCCACTTTTTTTGCAGTGGATGTTCTTGGCCTCAGTCAGCATCTTTGTGCATCTTCACAAGTACACCTGTGAGCAAGGGCAGGAATAAAAGCTACAATTTATGGCTGGCAGTAAAAACACTGAGAGTCACTTAGTAAAGCAGGTCACTGTGGTAATAAATGTGATTCTTACCAAACTGAGGTGCTCTGCCCTGTTTCCTTAGTGCTGCTGAGTTTTCCCTCTTGTTTTCTTAATATCTGGGTCAAAATCAGACTCAGGGTCTAACATATATCAGCTTATTACATTATTTGTCATTTAAAAAAAATAAACGAGGCTGAAAAGCTTAACAGAAACACCCTGTTGTCAGCTTAATGAGCTGGTGTTGGGGATATCTAAGTAGGGTGTCACATCATTTCATCATTCAGTCTGAGTCAGAAAGCTCCGAGGTCAGCTTGGGACCTCAGACTGGGCATACAGGTTTTCTGGGATGGGGGTTTGTTTCAGCCGCTCCATGTCTCCAAGCACCATCAGTGTTAGGAAAACTAGCTCATGGGGTTTGACTGGATGGGTTTACAAGAAAAAGACAACAAAGGCTTTGAATTCTCCTAAAACTGTCAAATATTTCTTATTTAGTCCTTCAAACAGTCCTTCAAAGGTTCAGTCAAGTCAGAAATGCTGAGAGTGAAAGATGAGTGCAGAAACAACAACCTTTCTCAGGTGAAATAACCAAACTTGGTTTTCATTACAAGCAGAAGATGGTAAAGTGACAAAGCATAAAGGTCTTACTGAGGAAAATAAAAACAACACCTTTTCACTGCAGCTGTGGTCTGCGATGGTCTGCTATGGTCTGCTCTGTGCGGCAGTCAGGAGGCTGCAGGCTGAGTTTGATGAATCTAGCTCTGTTTCAGTTTCAAGTGATGAAAACAATCTGGCTGAATAAATGTAGTAAAGGCCGAACCATAATTTGGCAGAACACTGTCAAGGTCTTTGCACACAGAGTTGTGTTTTTTTTTTTTTTTTTCAATTTTCTTTTATGTATGTATGTATGTATGTATGTATGTATGTATGTATGTATGTATGTATGTATGTATGTATGTATGTATGTATGTATGTATGTATGTATGTATGTATGTATGTATGTATGTATGTATGTATGTCTGGAATGGACACGTTAAAAAATAAATTGGATTCCATGTTATGTTAATCATATTTGCACACTGACGCCAAAACATTTGTTTGTCATTATATTTTTCCATCCAAAAATAATGGACTCAGTGTGCAGGGCCATTACCTATGTAACCAATGTGAAGTTCTTTTAGATAACCTTAAAATCAACATGAAGTAGATAGCCTGCTGACTCAAAGTTTGTTAGCTTTTAGCTAGCACACTCTGTATGTTTACATGCAGGTTAAGAAATCAGACTGAGTTTAGTCAGCTCCAACAGGACTCAGTACGCCTCGGTGTTCAGCGTGAGCTAGTTTAACCTGGAAGATGGAAGAGGGAGATGACCGTGATAAATCACGTCGCTCTGCTCAAATACAACAAACAAACAGCATGGCAAATACATACAACCCCACTTCCAATAAATTTGGGACGTTGTGAACAACAACAGAATACAATGATTTGTAAATCCTGTTTAACCTATTCAACTGAATACACTACAAAGAAAAGATGTTTATTGCTCAAACTGATCAACTTGATTGTTTTTTTGTAAATATTCACTTATTTTGAATTTGATGCCAAAATAAAAACCTCAGAGCTACAGCTGCATCCATCTCAGCCATTGTTATTTGAATTCTGTTTCCTTGTCAGGTGAAGAGAAACGAGTTTGATGTGCACGCAGCTTCACTTGAATAGTGAAGAGTGAGTCGTTTTCAGCTAGAAGTCCGATTCTCTTTTCTGCATGTATACAGACAAGACCAGATCCCTGCTGTTACCCTCCAGCTTCGACCTTAGTAAGACCGCTTCATGCATGTTAACATACATACTGAGTGTCACATGGTCTTTTCAAAATCAGCCACAGATGTTTGTGATTTCTTATACAATTCAGGCAGATTACAGAGGGGAGGAGCTTTTCCAGCACATCCAACATTCCCACATATTCCCAGAGCAATGAGTGGACCCACCTCTGAGACAAACCAGACAAAAGCAGCTCTGTGTGTGTGCGTAGAGAATGAATCCTGAGGCTAGAAGTGTACATGTCAGAGCAACTTGTACCATTTCCTCATGTCAAAGTTTGTTTTTAAGACTGCAGGTTAAACAAACTGAACATGATGGGGTTGGGGATAGTGCAGTGATGATTAGGCTGTACACCATGTGAGTTTATGGGATTTCAGCACTTTTTTAGGTTATTTTTGGGGCTTTTTATGCTTTAATGACAGTAGAGAGGACAGTGGATAGAGTATGAAACAGGGTGACAGTGGGGAGTGACATGCGGGAAAGTTGCCACAGGCTGGACTTGAACCCGGGCTGCCTGCTCAAGGGCTCAAGGGATAACTCTTAAAAGGAAATTTAAAAATGTAAAAATACCAGAAATCAAATTTCCAAGAACAAGTGTTGATGTTTTCAGATCTTGTTTAAACAAGTCCAAATCAGAGGATAAATGAAAAGCAGGTAGTCATTACGTTTACGAAGATGGAACCAGCAAATATCTGAAGATCTGACAAGATCTTCCAAATAAACCCAAATGCTCGACTCAGCAGGTAACAAAAAAGGTGGTCTTTATTTTCAGTAAAAACAGAAAATCACAGGAACCCCTGGAGAAATGTTGATCAAAAAACACTTAACAAAAACCTCAGCAAAGGCTGGAAAAAAGAACAAAAAATCTCAGGATAAACCTGGCAAAAATGATACAAGAGAAAACACTTATCCTTCAACTCACTCCTGACAAAAGGTCTGATGGACACAAGGCACATGACATGAGGCAGGACGAACAGACACAAGACAAAAGGGAGACAGACTACTTATACACAAGGTAATGGGGCACAGGTGGAAACAATGAGGGCGGGGACACCAATCACCAGAGCAGGGAACACACCAGGGCAGGAAGTGAAGTTTTCTGAAACGAGAGGGAAGACATGACTACCAAATAAAGCAAAAGAACCATCCCATAAATAATGTGACCTTAACCTGTGTGACCAGACATGACATTACCCCCCCCTCTAGGGGCGTCTCCAGACGTCCCAAGGCTCCGTGACTGCCGAGAGAAGAAGTCTCTGATGAGGTCCTTATCCACAATGAAACTTGCAGGAATCCATGAACGTTCCTCAGGTCCATACCCCTTCCAATCTGCCAAGAACTGTCTTCCTCGCCCCCGATTCCTGACAGCCAGTAAGCGTTTTACTGTGTACACAGGACCTCCATCAATCATGCGAGGCGGAGGAGGGGGCTTGCCCACAGGCACCAGTGGACTCTCCTTGACAGGTTTGACCTTGGAAACATGAAACGTGGGGTGCACTCGGAGAGACCTGGGGAGGCGAAGGCGAACAGACACAGGGTTAACAATTTTGGAAATGGGATAAGGACCCACAAACCTAGGAGCCAGCTTCTTGGAAGCCACATGGAGTGGTAAATCTTTGGCAGAAAGCCACACTCTCTGCCCTTGCTTGTATGCTGGTGCCTGACCCCTGTGTCGATCCGCAGCTTTCTTCATCCGTACCGAGCTGCGCATAAGGGCTCGGCGTGCTGCAGCCCAAACTTTGTGACAGCGACGGACCAGGGCATGAGCTGAGGGGACCACTACTTCCTTCTCCCCTTCGGGGAACAATGGTGGTTGGTAACCATAACAGCACTGGAATGGGGTCAAGCCGGTGGCTGAGGTAGGTAGCGAGTTATGTGCGAACTCCACCCACATAATACGTCTGCTCCAGGACGAGGGGTTCTGTGAAACCAAGCATCGCAGGCAGGTCTCGAGCTCCTGATTTAGCCTCTCTGTCTGTCCATTGGACTGCGGATGGTAGCCAGAAGAGAGGCTCACAGTAGCTCCGATCAGCGTACAGAATTCCCTCCAGAACCTAGACACGAACTGTGGGCCCCGGTCAGACACAATATCCCGGGGGAAACCATGAACCCTGAAAACATGAGTCAACATAGTTTCTGCCGTTTCTTTGGCAGATGGTAATTTTGGCAAAGGAATGAAATGTGCCATTTTCGAGAATCTGTCCACCACCGTCAGGACGGTGGTGTTACCTTGCGACATGGGAAGACCAGTGACAAAATCCATAGATATGTCTGACCAGGGCCGGCTGGGGATGGGCAGAGGCTGCAGTAATCCACTAGGCGAAGTAGAGGATGTCTTGTTGCGGGCACAAACAGGGCATGCTGCAACATAGTCCTTCACTGCCCTTTCCATCGCTGGCCACCAGAACCTCTGTCTAATAACAAACAGAGTACGCTTCACCCCAGGATGACAGGTAAGCAAGGAGGTATGAGCCCAATGGATGACCTGTGACCTCACTGCCTCAGGCACAAACAGCCGATTAGGTGGACAACCACGAGGTGCTGGGCTCTTACCATTAGCTTGCTTAACCACAGACTCTATCTGCCAAGTCACCGCTCCAACCACACGGTTCAGTGGGAGGATGGATTCGGGTTCTTTGGCATCCAGCTCAGACTGAAAAAGGCGAGATAATGCATCTGGTTTAGTGTTTCTCGACCCAGGCCGGTATGACAATGTGAAATTAAACCTGTTAAAGAACAGAGTCCATCTAGCCTGCCGTGAATTCAGTCTTTTAGCTTTCCTGATGTATTCCAAATTTTTATGATCTGTCCACACAAGAAACGGGTGCTCAGCCCCCTCCAGCCAATGTCTCCACTCCTCTAGTGCTGTCTTGACTGCCAATAGTTCCCTGTTCCCCACATCATAGTTTTTCTCAGCTTGGGTGAACTTACGGGACAGGAAGGCACACGGGTGGAGCTTGCCATCCTTGACAGAACGTTGGGATAGAACTGCGCCGAGGCCCTCACTGGAGGCATCCACCTCCACCACAAACTGACGGTGAGGATCCGGAACAGTGAGAATGGGAGCAGTGGTGAACATAGTCTTGAGCTTCTGGAAGGCAGCCTCGGCCTGTGGACTCCACTTGAACTGGACATGAACAGAGGTGAGTGCATGCAAAGGTGCAGCTATAGAGCTAAACTGTCTAATAAATCTGCGATAGAAGTTAGCAAACCCCAGGAATTGCTGGACTTCTTTCCTAGAGGTGGGTGAAGGCCAATTGGCCACAGCACTAACCTTAGCGGGGTCCATCTTGACCTGACCTGGAGCAATGATGAATCCAAGGAAGGAGACTGAGCTGACGTGGAAGTCACATTTCTCTGCCTTTACAAAAAGCTGGTGTTCCAGGAGGCGCTGGAGAACCTGACGAACATGCTCAACATGCGTCTCCTCATCAGGGGAAAATATCAAAATATCGTCCAGATAGACAAAAACAAAAAGGTTCAAAAAATCTCTGAGGACATCATTAACTAACGCCTGAAAAACAGCGGGGGCATTAGTGAGGCCGAAAGGCATTACCAAATATTCATAATGGCCTGTAGGTGTGTTGAAGCCCGTCTTCCATTCATCCCCCTCCCTGATTCTGACCAGATGATAAGCATTTCTTAAGTCCAGTTTGGTGAAGATCTTAGCTCCTTGCAGCTGTTCAAATGCTGACGACATAAGTGGGAGGGGGTACCTGTTCTTGATGGTGATGTCATTCAGCGGACTATAGTCAATACATGGGCGTAGTGACCCATCCTTCTTCCCAACAAAGAAGAAGCCGGCTCCAGCTGGAGACGAGGATGGACGGATCAGTCCAGCCTTGAGAGATGTCGAGATATATTCTTTCATGGCCTCCCTCTCTGGACCTGTGAGGGAATAAAGTCTGCCCTTGGGAATCGTGGCACCGGGCTGCAAGTCAATGGTGCAGTCATAAGGCCGGTGTGGAGGTAGGGCAGTAGCTCTGGCCTTGTTAAAAACTTCCTTTAAATCAGAATAGCAGGAGGGTACCTTGGACAAGTCAGGAAAGTCTTTGCTACGGTTCCCTGAAACATGATCTTCTGACCTGACTAGGCTAGTGTGTCCCTGAATGCATGAAAGTTTACAGCCCTCCCCCCACCACTTTATTTTTCCTGATTGCCAGTCAATGTGTGGGTTGTGTTGTTTAAGCCAAGGAAATCCGAGGATTAGTGGATGCTGAGCGGAGTGAAAAAGATGGAAACTGATGTGTTCACTATGTGTCTGGTTAACAGTCATTTTAACAGGCTCGGTTACATGAGAAACGTCAAACAAAAGTCTTCCATCTAGAGCACTAGCTGACAACGGCTGAGGCAAGGGAGAATACTTTAAACCCAGGCTTCTGGCTAACCCCCAGTCCATGAGACTTTCGTCCGCTCCTGAATCTACTAGTGCCCCTTGAGAAAAGATCTGATCCCTGATAACTATATTTACCTTTGTCAGTTCACGAGCAGGATAGTCAGAGGAAGTCATACGGCTCACCAGCGCCCTCTTTTTCACTGATGAGCCTTGTCTTTTAGTGGACACCCAGTTAGAAGGTGTCCAAGCTGTCCACAGTAGAAACATCTCCCCTCTCGCAGGCGGCGTTGTCTCTCTGCTGGCGACAGCTTTGTGCGTCCCAGCTGCATAGGCTCTTCTGAGCCACTGCCACCTACTGGCACCTCTGTGTTCGAGGGGCGCAAAGTTGGTGATCCCCCTCTGAATGTGGACGGATAGGGTGCCCCACGTGGAGGGGTGAATGCAGAACACCCATCTGCTTCTCTTTCAGCCTTTCCTGAAGTCTGTTATCAATGCGGACGGCCATGGCAATGGTGGAATCTAGGTCGGTGGGAAGTTCCAAGGGGGCCAGTTGGTCTTTTATAGGGTCTGATAGTCCAGACAAGAAGGCGTCAAGAAGTGCTGAATCATTCCATCCACTGTCTGCAGCCAGAGTCCGGAACTCTATAGCATAGTCTGCAACCCGACGTTGGTTCTGTTTGAGACGAACCAATACTCGGGCCGCCTCTCGTCCTGGAGCGGTGCGATTAAAAACTTTCTTTAGAGTCTCTGTAAACTGCGTCAGGGATTTGCACATGGGTGAGTCTCTTGACCATTCAGCTGTAGCCCAGGCTGCAGCTCTTCCCGTTAAATGGGAAATCATAAAGGCTACCTTGGATTCTTCTGTAGGATAGGCAGCTGGTTGCTGATTGTAATGGAGGTCACACTGAACCAGAAAAGGCCGGCAGTCACCGGAATCACCAGAGAACTTCTCTGGGGCAGCCAGACGAGAAGCAGGCATGGTGGAACATGTGGTGTGAGCTGGTGTAGTAACAACAGTAGTGGGTGGCGTGGTGCTGATGGGCGGTGAGGCTGAAGATCCAAGATGGGCAAGCACACGGCGTAACTGTTCTGACAAAGTGCTTACTTGCTCAGTAATTGAAGTCTGGAAATCTTCTTGCCGTTGGTGAAGGCTCATCACCCCATGATTGATTGAGCTCAGCTGCTCATCATGCTGATGCAGACGGCTTCCCTGCTTCTTTAGGGCTTGCTTTAGCGCCTCGGAGTCGGCTGGGTCCATGCTGGTCTGTTCGTACTGACAAGATCTTCCAAATAAACCCAAATGCTCGACTCAGCAGGTAACAAAAAAGGTGGTCTTTATTTTCAGTAAAAACAGAAAATCACAGGAACCCCTGGAGAAATGTTGATCAAAAAACACTTAACAAAAACCTCAGCAAAGGCTGGAAAAAAGAACAAAAAATCTCAGGATAAACCTGGCAAAAATGATACAAGAGAAAACACTTATCCTTCAACTCACTCCTGACAAAAGGTCTGATGGACACAAGGCACATGACATGAGGCAGGACGAACAGACACAAGACAAAAGGGAGACAGACTACTTATACACAAGGTAATGGGGCACAGGTGGAAACAATGAGGGCGGGGACACCAATCACCAGAGCAGGGAACACACCAGGGCAGGAAGTGAAGTTTTCTGAAACGAGAGGGAAGACATGACTACCAAATAAAGCAAAAGAACCATCCCATAAATAATGTGACCTTAACCTGTGTGACCAGACATGACAAGATCTGTCTTAAAAAACGTCTTAATAATGAATCGGTTCCATATGACTTCAGCTAATATTTATCTAAATATTGTTTTTTGTTTTTTTTGGTCTGAAACAGTCCACTCAGACCATTACAAGATTTTTTTTTGAGTTTTGAAACATGTGAATCCTTGCATCCGTTTGCATGACCTGAATGAAGTTATAGCAGTCGGTGTTTTCTTTATGAGAGGTTACTCAGGTTCCTGTTTCAGCGTCCTTCCTCATATATCAGTGTTAGCAGTTTTCCTCTCTGTTAGCAGTTTGTCAAGTTTCCCCGACACTTTGTCTTTGCCTACATGAGGGGAAAAAAAATCACTAAGCACCTTTCCTCTGTCCTAACTCCTCTCTGCTACTGTCACCTCCAATAGCTTCCCAGCTTGGCGTGATGAAGTGTTGAGCTCTGCCCTGCTGCTCTCCCCTCATGCGTGCAGACTGGCGGGGCAGCAGAGGAGAGAAAACAGGCCCAGCTGGTGTGAGACGTGAGGCAACACTTTGTGCACACACTGATGATGATGTGCTACTGTGCTGCACAGCAGAGAAAGTAAACCACTCCTAAATTAATTAGCTGCAGTCAGAATGGTAATTACTTTGAGAGTGCCAGGGATTTACTTTGTGGGAGATAAACTAGGGAGGAAAATTGAAATCAGTGAAGGAACAGAGAGTTAAAAGAGCTTGAGTCGAGCCTCTCACTTTATCTTCTCTTGATGTCTGTGCATGTTCATCCTTTATGAACTGCAGGGTTGGTTTTTTAGCATGTCTTTTTGCGATGTTGGCCCACTTATCCCAGTTTTCTTATGTCTCTAACTCTTTGTACGCACTCAGCTATGCTAATATTGTTTCTGAAGATACGCCGACCTTGAGGCTGACACCAATTACAGAGAGTGAGGAACATAAAACAGCCGCTCGCTTGTAAACACAACTAAATGAATTCCTGTGGAAATGAGACGTGAAGGGGATAAATCTCTCATCATCAAACACTCAAAGTCTTTTTGTTCTCTGAGTGTCTTGTTTGTCAGCGTGCATTAAATGAATAACCTCTGATGTGGAGAAAGGAAATAATTAAACATGAATCGACTTGAGATAATTTGCTGTGTAATCTAAGAAGTTGTTTTGCTTGAAACCCTGGAAACCCTTTCTAGAAGTATGTGAGTTCTTTAAAAGCAGATGACTCTGAAGTAACTTGATGAAAAACAGCTGTGCTAAACGCTCACATGATCCTGGACATCACATGAACCAGACGTTGCTATGATCATGCTGACTTGATAAGAGCTGAGTGTGCAAAAAAGGTCCAATCACAAACCTGATATCTGCAGTTTGAGAAAATATGAGGGTGCTAGCGTTGTATCAGTCTTTGTTGAAGTCCTGTTTTCATACACTGGACCCTGTGCTTCATTGGTGAAAACACTAAGAACCGGTGCTAATCCAGGCCCTAGCTATGCTCTGAATTTAGCATTAGCACTAGCTGTGTGGAAAAGGGGTACTTGAGAGCTGCTGTCATAAAGGGTGGATGTCATCTGTTGGATTGGACCTGCTCTGTAGGAGGCGAGGTGTGCAGAAAAGTTATGATGGCAATGAACTCCTGGAAGAAGACTGACTGTTATCACTCTGAAAACTCACCTCCCTAACCATAAACCCTGCTCTGTAGTGAAGACCTACAGATGAGAACATCTGGAAAACACGACGAGGGCTGTTTGACAGAACACACTGCATGTAAACACTGTGTGAACAAACAAGCCGTGTTGACTGGGAGACACTTCTCAGACATGTTGTTGTACCTCTGTTGTACCCCCTAATAGCCTCTCACATGCCACTGTTTCTCCCCCCTCCACTCTCACCCCTCTGAGGGGTTCATGCCGCCTGTCAGGCAGCCAGCTCCTCACAAAATGTGCATTTCTGCTGTGTGAGTGCTTACATAGAGATTTCACTCACAATGACTGCTGCTATAACTCTATTTTACAGCAGTCAGCCTCGCTCTGTCACCTTGTACTGAGGGAAATTGTAAATGTGAAAAACTTTGCTGCTTGCTGACACATTCATAACCACTCCGGAGCTGAATAGCTGTTGCAAAACACATAATTTAACAGTTACTATACAGCTTACACAACCAGATTAATATATATATATATATATATATATATATATATATATATATATATATATATATATATATATATATATATATATATATATATATATATATATATGTGTGAATGTTTAGAAATGAATCCATATTTAACACAGTGAGCTGAGGACCTGTTCAGAGTTTAAACCCCACCCCGACCCTAAAAGAGAAAGCTATGAAGCTTATTGATATGTAAAAAGAACACATTAGACTAACATCCCTGGAAAGGGTGCGAATAAAATATATAAGGTATACATAAAGTATGGATGTGCACACACTAAAAGCTTTGAGTGGAGACTAAATGCTGATCCAGTAATCATACCAAGACTTCAGATCTAATTTAAAGATCTTCTGTCCATATGCTTAGCAAATAAAGAATAATGCCTTTAATAATATTTCATTTTCATGTATTGTTGGTGTGCTAATTTAGCTTGACTTGGAGCTCAGGCACCTCATGCTCAAAGGATGCAGTCCCTACTGAACTGCTCATTGGATTGAAGCCCGGTTGCTTCTTGATTCAGCATATTTTGGATTTTGTCCAAAAGAAACATACCCCAGCTGCAAAATAAAGTTTAACTGAGAAAAAAAGAAGTCTATATTATCATCATTCTGAGTTCATACTTATTGATTTCAGACTTTCCCTTTAGATATAACTTTAATCAGGTTAGTTGATCACAACAGAATGAAGCTTGGCTGATGGTTAAGGTGTTATTTTCAGCCTCATTATCCTGATGGCTTACATTTCTTAAAGGCATGGAACAGCACAGAGAAACATGGAGACAATTTTTAACTTTTCCAGGAACATGAAGTTTTGTTTGTGTGTTTTTTTTTTTTTTTCCCTCAGTGAACCTCCTTTAAAAATATGTCCCAGGTTGTTCGCTCTTTCTAAAGAGGGGTTTTTCTGCTCTCCCATATTTTAATCATGGATATAAAGTAACACTCCTGGATGTTCAGACTGAGCATGTGCAGATTTTCAAACCTCTACATATTTTTATGTTGTAAAAATTCCTGAATCCATCTGTAAACTGATCAAATGGTCCAAGATTTTCATGAGACTTGCTGGATTGATGAGGTCATCACATAAGGATCTCCTAACTGGTTCATCACACAATGGAGGGGCAGGCCTCAAACACCAAGGTCTGCCCATAGCTACGCCTATTACAGGCCTCCAGAGGGCTGACCAAAGGGGTTTTTGGACTGGATTTTTTAAATCTCTAAATCATGTAAAGATTCTACAGGGGGACCATAGGGACAAAATAAATCCTTAAAAAAAATAAATGAATTCAGGCCTTTCATTTAACTACTTCACTCACGGGGGACCTCATAAAGCGTGTTGTGCCAGCTCTCATTCAGGCTGAATCTGCACACCGTCTAATACTGGAGCTCCCATCGCTGATGCTGCCAAGTGAAACCAGCCAGAAAAACAGCTGCCATGTGACAGAGAGCCAACACAGACCAAACAGTGGCAAGAGTCCACATGTTAAGACCATTACCACAACACTTAATTACAGCATGTCATAATATTTTTCCTCACTACTCATTTGTGCTGACTGTTTCCCATCATGCTCTGTGGTAGGGATATTTTGGGGCAGGGTAAGGGGAAGGATTAGGGGGAGGGTCAGGGGGACTGTGTAATGGTGACACCTGTTTGTCATGCAGGGCGCAGGAGCAACATCTCAGGAAACCTGCATCCAGAAATCAACTCAAAGCTGAGCGCTTCCCCCCTTGTGTGGTTAACGTGTTTGCTCCAATAAGATTAGTTTTTACTTTACTGTTCTGTCTGTCTGTCTGTCTGTCTGTCTGTCTGTCTGTCTGTCTCTGTGTTTTAACTTTCTTTGTTGTTGTTTTTTTTTGACCTGTCAGAGTTTTTCTGTGGTGACATTTCCAGTCATCACAGCGGCAGCAGGAAGATTTCTGAAGGGGTAAAACTGCATTCTATTTTAATTATTAATTTAATTGAATATTATTTCAGGGCATGGTTGCATTTCTACTACAGCCTTAACATCCAGGATACACACAGGTCTTCAAACAGAGTGAGTAATAAACAGCATTCAGACAGAAACACGCTCGGTCTAAACCCCTCTTTGTTCCTGCCTCAGTTATTCGTCAGCAGTGTGTATCCCCCTCTCATCCCTGCTACCTCAAAGCCCCACATGACAGGCCTCCATTACAGGCCTCCTGATTATTGACCCAGCCTGTGGTTAAGAGGAAGTGGTGGCGTGATGAGTTGTAGACAACACGTAGCATTCGGGGGTAATGGCTGTATTTGTAGCCCAGCGGGCCGAGCCATAACACTTACCATTTAATAAGCAACAGCCTGCAGGGAGCCCTAGGCTTATTCATCCTCTACTGGCTTTATGCTGAGTGAACGGCACTCTGCTGAGAGCCGCAGCAGACCAATCAGCTGTGAGACTCTGCTGGTCAAGGCCTTCGTAACGCCAGCAGACTGGACTGACTGTAGCTGTCTGTATCATGTGTCTGTGTTTGACTTCTTCAGTCATAGATGCATCAGTGGCTTCTAATAAATGAGCTAAGCTGTCTGTAGGTCCAAATCGACAGGAAGTTAACACAATAACATGACGCCTGACCTCTGACCTCTTCTTTGCATGAATAAATCAGCAGAGTGTGATACAATGTTTGCTGCACACAGATACAACTGCTAGTCAAAAAAATGTAAAAAAGTGAAAAGAAGAGGAGAAGAAAAGGACTGAGAGTGTGTTTCAATAAGGGTACAATCATAAGACTATAAAAATAGACCTGAAGAGCTACACCATACTGGCACCATTTGTGTCTTACTTCTTAAATACTTCCATATTCTACCTTATATAAGTCTTTTATTATTTTACTTGCTGCTGTTATTTTCACTTCCTGTTCTTTTGATGTTTGTTTGTTTCCTGTTACGAAACTGAAGAGGCTTTGATTGTAAGTAAATCACAAGAAAGTAGATTTTTTTATTTATTTATTTTTTTGGTGAGGTTAAACCTCTGTAGGAAGCTGGAGTGAAGCTGTGTGAAACAGATGAATGGGTGTGACCCCAGAGGATCTGATGAACTAAATAAGGACTGTTTATGATGGTATGACATTTTCACATCAATGTATATTTAGACAACATTCTGTAAGTTGATGCACTGAAAGGGGATTCTCGACAGGAAATGTTTGAGCTCTGTGAGGTACAGTAAGATCAACAAACCAATGAGCCAATGAGGTTATTAAATGCTGGACTTCTTACAGTTATTCTATTTCTGACACTGGTGAAGTCACCCCATGCAGGCCATCAAAGAGAGCAGAAATACTCCACTGTCCCTGTTTCTGCAGTTTGTTTTTGAGAATAGCTCTCTCTCTTTGTGCCGTCACCTCTGCAGCAGAGTCTAGTTTTTCCTCATTCAGACCTCAACATGCTGCCTGGCTTTAGCTGCCAGATGATGCTCTGCTTCAGCCACTCAGTATTCAGAGAACAGAGTCGCCCTGGGAATCTCTTTTAGTCATCACCCATTTCTCCTGCACGGATGTCTCATCTCTCCTGCTGTTGTCACTTGATGCCCCATGTCTCTCTCTCTCTCTCTCTCTCTCGCTCTCTCTCTCTCTCTCTCTCTCTCTCTCTCTCTCTCCTTCCATCCTCTGTTCTCTTGCCCCGGGCTACACCTCTCTCCTCAGACAAAGATGTGACGGCTTCTGCTCGTGTGGAGACAAGCGAGTGATGGAGCTTTTTGCGATGCAACAGATGTAGAGTAAAAGCAGCTTGTCACACCAGGTACAACCCCCCCCCCCCCCCCCCCCCCCCTCTCTCTCTCTCTCTCTCTCTAACAGATGGCAGATTTGCTATCACAGTCTTTATAAAGGGAGGGAAAGAGGCAGCTCTTGTCAAACAGCCTGAAAAGGTGACAGCCAGCTATTGTCTCTTCTCTGGCTGCTGATATAACATGAAATCAGATTTCACAGCATAATTGTAATCATCTGCTGCAGAAGTACACGTATCGTGGTGATTTCTGACAGAGCAGAGTTTATCTTCTCTTTATCCCGTCATTTATCCTCCTCTCTATGTCCTCTAATAAAGTACACAGGCTGATAAATGCTTCACTTCCATCTGGGCTCAGACTCATTACATAAAAGCTGTTCTTTTGCACTCTCCCTCAGGCCCATTTCCTCTTCTTTTCTGAGAGCACCAACAAGGATAAAGCTCTACTATGAAAATCCTGCAACACCATGACTTATGGGCCATAATCCTCCACTTATGCATGGACAAAGCATCTCAAATGCACACTGCGTTCCTCTCTCTATCTGTAAGGATGTGGAAAATAGGACTGAATTTCTAAGGCCTTTTATCCTCTGTACTCTTTTCCTCAGCAGACTCTGCCATGCTCTTCTGTTGCCTCTGCAGCTGTAATTAGATTAAGTTCTTATCAGACCAAGACCCTCAGAGGTTCACCTTGTAAGCAGGTGATGCCAGGGTTAAAGAAGTGAATCCTACTCAAGCCAAAACAATCCAAACAAAGGTTTTAGCGGCTCTGTATTGCTTAAGTCAATGATGGAGGGTTAAGCCTAAAAATCTCCTGACCCTTTAAGCCCCCGAGTCCCTGGGAATCTATTCCTTTATTTACAGTATAATCAGAGGAGTGAGATTTTTCATTTTTGAATCCTTCAAACTAATACAAAATTCGGAAAAATCAAACAGTCTTAATTTAACATATTTTTCAGCCTGTTCTCATCAAAGCTTTTCTCCACATCATTGAATCTCATACAGACCTGCAAAATAAAGACATGCTCATACTGGCGTACAGCGCTTGAACTCGCTTCAATCCAAAAGTCCAGTTTGTTTGGCCGGTGTGACTTAAAGTGTACCATGCCAGAGCACGGTACACTTCATGCACGAGCAGGTGTACGCAGCGATGGGATGACGTATAACAGCTGAAAAGCACCAGGTGTGCCTGCGGTCCTGCTCCACTTCATTGTGTGTTGACTTTATTCGTCAGCTCACATCAGCTGAGTGTTCAGTCTGGCAAGCTGCAGGACTGACAGACAGCTGGAGTCCCATTTTTCCCAACCCAATGATGATCCTCTCCTGGTTCATGTTGGGCTGTAGAACCTAAAATCTGTTAACTCCTGGTCTGGCTCCGCTGTCAGTTTGTTGTTGTAGTCAAGATAAATACTATCTGTTTTTGACACGCTGTGTTTTATTTTGAAAGTCACTGGGTGTTTCTAGGTAGATTCTTTGCATGACTTCCTGTCCTGATCGATCTTCCCTGTGATGAATTGACTCATTACAGCTCCAGCATCTGGTTAAAATAGGACTGCTGCGTGTTCGCTGCATCCTGCCGGACCGCAATGGAATGGATCCAGTGTAATTTGACGCATTGACTTGAATGGAAACCTATCTGATGCGGTGCCGTGATGGAGCAAAGCCAGACTGGAGACACATGTGGTGTATTTCAGCTGTAACCGTCGCAACCGCTCCTCTCTGCAATCATTTTAAACAGTGGTGGGAGTGTTGGAGGGCCGTGTCAGACCAAAACAAATCAATATATGACATCAAAAAAATGAAAGTTGTATGAATGTTCTCTGTGTCTCACTCTGCCAACTGATGAGGCAGTGCTTCATGGTGATGTAGGCGGGCCATGTGTATGCCTAAAGTCTGGTTTATATTGGAGTAGTGTGACCGCAGGCCGTACTGATCAGCAGGTGAACGGCGTTGTGAGGGGGGTTGTGCTTGAGTATAGCATGGTTTGGATGGCCAGTGTGACCGTGCCCAAAGAGGCTTCAAATACAGCCATGGGAATAAACTGCTAACAGTAACACATATTAAATAAAAGACTGACAGTGAGACAAAATAAAGGGGAAAAAGAAGAGTACAGTCGTACTGATATTTGAAAAAGGGGCAGTAATAGTTCTTTAAACTTTCTACACAGCTAGGTAGTTATAGTGTCTCTCTGAACGACATTCAGGAACTCAGGAAGTGCTGAGGTCCTAAAGCTGGGTGCACCTCTTCAGAGAATCTAATTTATTCAACATTTTAACTTTGTGACCTCTGTTTTAGCTGTTTTCATTCCATCCATCCATCCATCCATTTTCTATACCGCTTCTCCTGTTCAGGGTCACGGGTGGCTGGAGCCTATCCCAGCTGGCTGAGGGCACCCTGGACTGGACGCCAGTCAATCGCAGGGCTGACACAGAGACACAGACAACCATTCACGCACGCACTCACTCCTACGGGCAATTTAGAATCTCCAATTGACCTAGTGAGCATGTTTTTGGACTGTGGGAGGAAGCCGGAGTACCCGGAGAGAACCCACGCATGCACGGGGAGAACATGCAAACTCCACACAGAAAGGCACACCGTGCCCGAACCGGGATTCGAACCGGCGACCTTCTTGCTGTGAAGCAAGAGCTCTAACAGCTGCGCTACCGTGCAGCCGCTGTTTTCATTCAACTCTGTAATTTACAAACAAACATCAGTATCCTTTATTAGCCATTTCAAAATAAAAGCATAATTATGCAATACAGGAACTTAAGCAACCTGAACATAAGACAATAAAGATTTGAAAATAAAAACCTCAGAATTGCATCATTATTCTCTAAAGTGTTATCACAAATTGGGTTACCGCCTAAGCCTTACTGCATTGTGTGGGTACCAGTGCAGCACACATCATGTCAGAGCTGACTGATGGAAGAGCTGTTAGTATTTCATCCTGACGGCAGTAAAGTCAATCCACATTCATGATGAATAGAGAAAAAATCATCTTACTAAAGATAAGACTCAAATTTCTGGGTTGATGTTCAGCATATTACACTGAACGAGCAAGAAAAAGAAGAGCAAATAAAAAGAAATCATTTTACGATGTGCTACAGCACATCAGTGTTGCTGGGCTAAGCCCCAGAAAACCAGACTGATTTAACCCTTAACTATAAAAACAGCACTAATGTCAAAGTAATATTTACTGACTCCATGTGCAGATGTGTTGGGTTTAGGTCATTCAGGGGAGGAAGTGTTTTCGTTCAGTGAAAAGTTTGAGCCCTAGAACACTTTTTTTTAACACTGCAGCACAGTTAGTGCCAGTGTTTGTGATTTACTGTAGGTGTTATGGGCAGTGTGGCTCATTCTCATAGAAAAGGGTCAGTTATGCTCCACATTAATGTATAATAGCTCATTTAAATGTATGCAATCACACAGAAACACTGAGATGCTGTTTTCTCTGCAGTGCCGTTGGTAGTGCATCAACCCATTTGCCTTTGCAAATTAAACTGTCTCTCTGGCTCAGCTGCAAAAATGTTGCACATTTGTTAAGTGAATCAGGCTCTCAGTATGACTTTGATTCCATAACATGAATGTGTGGATTGTCATAGCTTTAGTGAGAGAATTTCAACAACCTGTAATCATTGTTTTAAGATAGTTTATAAAAAAAATTACCTTTGTGTTTGAAACTTAATGTCCCAGGCTTTAAATACTTACAGTGGTAAAATCTTGTGATAAAAAAGGCTCTTGATCAAAGTTCTCAAAGTCAAGAAATCAAGAAAAGGAGAGTTTAAGTTTCCAGTTTTGAACTGAGACAAACTGACAGTGGGTACAAAAAGCTTACCAGCAAATAATTTTATATACTTTCGTCACTTGATATATTTTCCAAAGATTAGAGGCCTGTACTATGAAGCTCGATTAACTCATCCAGGATCTCCGTTTTCTGGGTTGACTTAACGAGACATCCGCAGTCCTGATAAGCGGTACTACGAAGCTGGATATCAACTCACTGAGTCAATCCAGAGTCTTCCAGCCTTGATTAGAGCGCACTCACATTAAAGGGGTGGAGTCTGCAGTGTCTGACCAATCACAAACATGAAGAGACAGACACAGGCTAAAAGTTACACTGTTACTGCATCAACATCCAGGAAGGAATGCTGGCAGAAAACTGTCGACTCTGTTAATGTGTAATTCATGAGATTATCCAAAATTAATTCATAGGACAATATAAACGGACAGCACTCTGATCACTCAGTTTGATTTTATTACAGCACAGACGTTTGGAGCAGAGCTCTTCCTCAGTGTTCTTTCCTTGGTTTATATTTTCCATTGAGTTTTGAGGCTCAGCCCCCCGTCTGAGAGCGTTTTGTGTTGGAATATTAATAAATAATATTAATATTAATTCCTCAACTCCCACGTAGTTGCGCGTTCGATAAATTCCTGTTTTTACAGTTCTGCCATGTGTGACCATTATTATTAACATCATTATTTAAGATGCAAACAGTGGAGCTAAACAGACTTGGGGAACAAGTATAAAAACCTCCTTCAAAGCGGTCAGTGAGGCTTTATTTCTTCACTCTGTCTCTGATGTTTGGATGAAATCAACTGAATTTATTTATTTATGGATCCATCAGCTGACAAATGTAGTTCAGTCCATTTGATGAAAATCTGAATCTCTTGTACAGGATGTCATCGTGAACATTAAAAGGATCGCATTTCTCCCTGAAAACTCTCTCTCCTGAGCACTCTGCGCACCAACATCCACAGGATCTTCTAAAAATGGGCAGGGTCTTTTACAAGAAAGCTGATTGGTCAGGAGGTGTTGTTTTTCTACTTGTTGATCTCTTTTCAAGATCTTAACCTGCTCTGGAGCAAGTTAGCCTTTCAGCATCAGTTACCACGGCGATTCATCTCGGTAAGAAGTGAACCAGCTTCGTAGTACAGAAAATCCAGAGTTAACCCAGAAGTTATCTCGATCAGAGAAAATCCAGCTTCGTAGTATAGGCCTCAGGTTCTTGAGTGACCTGATAAACTCAGCTGGAAACAGCATATTACATTTCTGTGTGCCAAGTTATCAAGAATTATTAGCAAAATAAAACATATACTGTATTAACTCTACTTATTTCATATCATTCCCTCAGTATTCATTTTTAATCATATTGTGTTGAAATTTGGGGTAATACATATATAAGTAACCTGAAACAGACATGCACATTGCAAAAACAATTAGGTTCATTCATCACACTGGTTATCTGGACCATAAATCATTTATTTTTAGCTGCTAAAACACTAAAATTTATTGATCTTATAAAATATAAAACTGGTGAATTTATGTTCAAAATACTGAACAAAGAAGTTCCTGAAAGTATCCAAAAGATGATTTCAAATAGAAATGGGAGCCATTATTTAAAGTGAGGGTTGGTAATCATCTGGTTAAAATGATCTCTATGTCCTGATGGCCACCAATGCATGATGTGTTCTTAAAAAAAAAATCTGGAGGAGCTCAGAGTGTTAGAGAGCGGGGGCTAAACTGAGTCCTGAGGAGATGCTACTTTCAAATTCATGCTAGTTTTCTGTAACTACCATTAAAAGGTTATCGTATGCTGAAACATCCAGGAGTCCATACGACAGAAAAGCACATGTGCTGTTTGTGGTGTAACTTTATGGAACAACCTTGGATAATGCATTAAAACTAAGAAGGAACATCATTATTTTCAAAGTCAGCTATAAACAGACTTTTATGAGCGTGTATGAAAGAAATTTGGTGGACATAAAACTAAGCGTGTACTTGTGTCTTTTTTTCTTGTTTTATTATAATAATAATAATAATAATAATAATAATAATAATAATAATAATAATAATAATAATAATAATAATAATAATATTTACTGTTATTTTGAGACATTTTGTGGGAAAGTGATCTTTTCTGTTGTCATGGACTGTTTAAATAAGAGGCAAATAGATAAAGAAAGACAGACACTGACATCTTCCACATTATTTTTTATTCATAGTTAACCTCAGTAATGTTGAAATAGAGTGTCTGTCTGTACTCCACCTCAGATGACTCTCTGTCAGTTAAACTCCTCACTCAGTTTTCGACTGAGGCTGATATTTCTGTTTGATTTGTTCTCTCCTCAGAGGATCAGGGACTTTCTGGGGCTCTTAAAGGTCTCCCTGCAGTCCTTTGTGGTGTCTTCATGGATCACTGCCAAAAGAAGTCTGAGCAGAGAGAGATGAAGCTGAATAAGAGGTTGTGTCCAGGCAAAGCTCTGATAGAGTGCTGCACCCCTGGAAATGACTGTAAAGGTGAATGGCTCTGTTTTGACTCTGAGAGATGGTTTCTTTTTTAAAACAGTGATGACACTCTCCTCCTGTCACGACTCCCCTCCTCACACTGCGACTGTCTCTGCACTTAAACAGGACTGTGTTTGGATATGCAACAGGCTTCCTCCTGCAGTTCAAGAGTCATGAGAGATCTGTCACATTTAAATAAGAGAAAAAAAAACATAAGATAAAAGCAGGCGCTGTATGAAGGCATTTATTTCTGGCTAGATGCACACACAGAGACAAACACTCTGAGACGCACACAGAGGAACACACACAAACACACATGCAGTAGATGAGTAATAAGAGCACAGCCAGAGGCATTTACCACCACTCCATTATTCAGTTTGATTATCTGGAGGAAATGATAGAGTATTAAAGCTTTTAATGACTTTGGCGTCCCCTCGTGTATTACTTGCTGATGAGGCCAGTTTTAATCATTGTGCTGCGTTAACTTGGTCCAGAATCTCAGCAGCATATTAATGCAGAGGGTTGCAAATGGTACACAAGCACAGGTTAACGGCCTCATAAGCAGAAAAAGAGCAACAAGGGGATGCTGGCAAATTAAAACCCATGATTAATATGCTGATACTTTGGAGGGGCTGGGAATTCAGGCTGCTGGACCTCTGGAGCTGTCTGTGGGGAAATGATCAAGCCTGCAGAGTAAATAAGATAACAGACGCTGACAAAGGATACATAACACTTTAAATCCCTGAGGTGAGACATTTTATACTGCATGAAACCGTGACACTAGTTAAGCCTGTGGTTTTAAGAGTTGCATAAAGAGAAGGTATTGTGTTTTTTTTATTTTTATTTTTTGTCTTTATTCTGTCCCTCTGATGCCCCTGTTGTAACTTTAAATAATTCAGCTCAAAAAATATTTACTTTTCTCTCCCTGGTGTTTTATAAAACTCTTATTTCAGCCTCTGTCTGAAACACTTCATTTTAGCTGCTGTCTCTTTAAAGCACCCTGCCCCAAAACCCCCTTCACTCTGATTGGCCAATCCTCTGGATGCCTGTCTGGTGCAATGAGCAGACCTAAGTGTATTTTGTTCCCTTCCTCAGATTTGTCTTGATATATTTCTGTCTGGGAGGTCCACAGACATTCCCTTTCCTTTCTCTGGTTTAAGTTGTTGCTCATTCTGTTATGTCCTCGTACAAAGTTTAGCATCAAGACACCAATTCAAATCCCTTGTATGTGTAAACAGCCAAGCAATAAAACCCATTTCTGATTCTTTGACTGCATGCTTGGTTTGTGCGCATGCACTGTCACCTGTAAGACCTTATGTAGGCGGGTGAAACAGATCTTCCTAATACTTAAGTCCAGTGGTCTCAATCTTTTTGACTTGGGACCCACAATTTAACATGCATTGGTATTCACAATGGGCTACATAGTGGTGCAGCTGTTAGTGCTGTTGCCCCACAGCAAGAAGAATGCCAGTTCGAATCCCGGTTTGGGCACGGAGCGCCTGTCTGTGTGTAGTTTGCATGTTCTGTACCTGTGCATGCGTAGGTTCTCTCCAGGTTTTCCAGTTTCCTCCCACAGTCCAAAAACATGCTCTGTGTGTCAGCCCTGTGATTGGCTGGAGCCCAGTTCAGGGTGTACCCCGCCTCTTACCCTAAGACAGCTGGGATAGGCTCCAGACACCCACGACCCTGAACAGGTTAAGAGGGATAGAAGATGAATGAATGAAGGGTATTCACAACCCCCCCTCCCAATCTCCGGATAACTAGCGCTGTCCACAGTGCTGAAAAAAAAAAGTGCAGGCTGTACTTTCAGGTCTTATTCTACTCCCTTAATGAGTTGTCAACAAAACTCTTACTCTAATGTCACTTTAACATAAGTTAGTGAAGTGAAAATCAACAAGAGTGAGACGGAGAACAGCAGCAGCTATGTTTCTGTGGATGAGCGTCTGGTCAAGATATTGAGGGACTTTTCTAAATATACTGAATATCATTCACATAAAATCTCATTAGATACTTGCTTTTCATGATGTTCTGTCTGAAATCATAACTTCTTAAATTCTAAAGGCGTGTCCTCTGTCACTTACATGCCAACCAATACAATATACTGATTGTGTCAAGCACCTAGGGTCACATTTAAGCTACGGGTTTCTTATGAGACACAAATCTCGCCCAAAGGCTTGATAACACCTAGGTTTTTGTTTTAATTGGCAAATCACGTTTGAATTTTTGGATCAAAAGCAGCATCACAATAACTCTTTAACGTCAACAAACCAACATGGTTGCAGTGAACATGTAAACAAATAATGCAAGGTTTATTTTTCTTTTTAGAAAAGAAAACAACAATCAACACAAACCAATTAAAACCCTAAAAAAACAGTGGAGAAAAAAACAGCAAACCTTGAAAAAGAAGGCTCATAACATTTTTTGTCTTTCCATGTTTTTAGGGTTTTTTGGGGTCTTTATAAATCTTACAGGGACAATCTGCTCATTCTTCTCCTTTCCCTGTCAAAGCTCAAATGTTTACATTTTGTAAAAATAAAACTACACTGTAAAAAAAAATAAAAATCTGTCAAATTTACGGTAAAATACAGACAGCTGTGGTTGCTGAAAATGCACCGTAAAAAAGGTGGAAAACAGTAAAAAAAAAAAAAAAAAAAAAGGTGATTTATTTCAACAGAACAATATAGTGTAGTGGATTTTAGTACATATTTTGCAGAATGAAAGATTAATTTTATAGCCTCTTACTGTTACAGTGGGTATTGCAACAATTTAACCAATATGTCTACATCTTACTGTTTGTATTTTATAACCATGAGGGGCACTGACTGTTTATGCCATGGCGTGTAGACAGTCTGTGTCACACGCATGGTACGTCAATGTGCAACAGGGTCTCATGTCCACTGTGTTCCTTCCTCCCTCCTGATAAAAAATAACTTTGGAACCCTGAGTGAGGAGAGAACGCAGGGGGTATGAGACCTTCTTGTATTTTGGGATTTTGTGCAGGGGGTACACATGTCGTCTGTGCTGTACACAGCATGGACCGGCTCTCTGTGCTCTGTGGCATGGACTGACTGTCTGTGCTCCGTATGGAATGGACAGTCTGCTTTATGATTTTAATTTGTGTGTAAGGTTGTTTATGTTGAAAGATGTGTTGGGGGGTTATGTTGAAATGAAGCTTGACACTTTATTTTTTCCTCAGCTCACATTAAATTAGTACTACTGGGACAGTTTTTCAGTTCAACCCCTCCATGCCGCATGGCGCACACACAAGCAGTCCATGCCATGTGGAGCAGTCCATGCCATGTGCCCCCCAGCACTGCATCCCAAAGTACAACAGAGTCTCATATCCACAGTGTTCCCTCCTCACTCATAGTTCCAAATGCTGTCACAAGAAAAATGTAGAGGAGCAGTTTTTGAAGTGTAACAGTTATTTTACCGTGAGTGAGGAAGGAACACAGTGGACATGAATCCCTGCTGTGCATTGATGTGTCATGGGGGTGACAGACTGTAGCAGTAAGAGGCTATACTGTAAAAATCTGTCATTCTGCAAGCTATGGACTGAAGTCCACTACATATTGTTCTGTTCAAATAAATCACAGTCTTTAATTTTTTACAGTTTTCCACCTTTTTTACAGTGCATTTTCAGCATCCAAAGCTGCCGGTACTTAATGAATTTTTTTTTTTTTTACAGTGTACTTTTCCTAACTCTATTTCATGTCTTTTCTCTTTCTTTCTTTCTTTTTCTTTTTCTTTTTTTTTTTTTTTTTTGTTTTAAACAGCCAAATAATTTTAACTGCGATTTAACAGGATGACTGGGCCTGCTTGTTTGAACAAAGCAGTTGCATTGTTGGCTTTGAAGAGTCATCATCTGTATTTGTCTTTCATATCTTTGTAATTAGTCTCATCTTCTCAGGTCCGATGTCCTCAATGAAAACAGAGAACTGACCAGAGACAACTCTCTAAATGAAAGTCTGTCATACTTTTGGTTCAACAGCAGCTAAATTTAAAGAAATTTAAATGAGTCTCGTTGGCTGGAATTCTTCAATCATTATATAACTTTTTGCACAAGCAGCCCAATGAAATGTTATCCAGATGTATGTGCTGTTTAAAAGCCAAACCATCTGAAAACATTTCAAACTGCACTCACATCATTCTCTATACAGCTGTTGCACATTCAGATACCCACCAGTGTAATGTTAGTTATTACCTAAATCAAGTTATAAAGCTATTACGAGTGCCTCTATTAGCTGTGACCGATAAAAAAGCAGCTTGCTGTAAAACCCTGGTCAGGGGCCAAATGTGCAGAAAAGGAGAGCTGTCGCCAGCAGAATTACCTCTAATGGCTGTGGGGTCATGAGGCTGTTGTAAAATGAGTTAGGCGGGATGTCCTTAAAGTTAAAACACACATTCAGCTCATTTATGTCCACATGGTTTCACTTCATCAGTCCATCTGACCTCAGAGGCTCATCAGTCACCATCCAGCAGCCAGTTCAACCTGCTCACTGTTTAAACATCCCTTTTCAAAGGTTTACAGTGACTTTCATCATGGCTCCAGGAGCTCAGCCTGAGAAAACAGGCCAAGAGTGAGCATGGATGAGCTTCTCATTACATAATTATCTGTATATAAACACAGCTGATGTAAACTACGTCTGAAGGCCTCAGTTTGGCATGCTGGTTACCAGTATTAGTTTTTGGAACTGAAGTAACCTGATTCAGAGAATGTGAGGAAGTATTATCATGGTTCCCTCATCCCTGTGTGAGCCAAACCCTAAAGTATAGATCCCAGGGAAGGTGAAGCCTATCCTATTGGTCACAATTTAAAATGACCAATCGATGGGGAGAAAATGCAAACTCCACAGAGCAAGGTATGTTAAGAACTGGGCATCAAACCAGAAGACTTTTGCTATGAGGCAACAGGGCTAACCACTGCACCATTGGCAGTTCCCTAAAGCAAACATTGCTTTATTATCCAATTTTTATAAGTTATTAAAATTGAATAATTATTACCATTGTGTTTATTAAAAAATATTGAAATTGAGTATTTAAAAAAATATTTTGTTTACAAAAACAAAAAAAACAATAAGTTGAACAAAGAATCTACAATATCACCAAGAGATATTACACTTTATTGAGTTTACACAAGAATTGGATGTAACTGCTTAGATAGACCATTTCTGTAATGTACAAGGGTCATAAACTATGCTTACATATTTATTTGTTTGTTTGTTTGTTTTTTAAGGAAATCAGTTGGCATGTTTTTTTTTCTTTTTAGTAAGGTTTAGTTATTTGGTTTTACAGTGTATTCACATTGCTGGCTAAATGCCTCATCTTACAAATGTGGAGGTCTGAAACGAAGTCCTTCATTTCAAAAATGGCTTAAAAAACTTGGAAACATTTCACACTCTGTCTCTGGTTGACAGAGAAAATACCTTGATGAGAATATGGAAACTCTTTTTTTAATAACTGCTGAAGGTATCCAACAGACCATCCTCTTAAATCCCTTCAGACCATGCTTGAGTTTTTGTTTGTTTTGTTTATTTCTCTGTTCTCGTCTGTTTGTTTCTTAGTTTTGTCTCCTTGTATTATTCCTTTCTACATGGGTTTTATACACTTCATTACCCAGTCATTTTATCTGTGTAGAGCTTTTGTGTGCTTTCTAAATATTTGCCCTTTTACTTGCTCACCCCCCTCCCCACCCCAAGAAAAGAAAAGAAAAGAGAAATTTTAACTTGTTTTGTTTCTTTAAAATAATAATGATGTCTGAATACAAGACTAAAAACAAGTACATTGCTCTTGATTCCCATACATGAATTATTCTCCACAGCCACCATTTTTTTCTATCACTCTTTTCTTTCCTTTCTTTTCCTCCATTGTTTCTTTCGTTCGTTGCTTCATAAGACATAAAAAGGGAAACTTTTCTGATTTTCTAAACCTCCCTCTGCTCTGCTCTTGGTGTAAAATCCTAACAAAGTGTTTGTCCTCTTTGCTCATCTTGTCCTCTACATGTGTATGAAGTGTCATCTGTCATTTTAAATCCTCCTCCCTTTTTGAAACTCTCAGATGTGTACCTCTCCCACGGTAAACCATTGGATGAAAAATGTGAAGAAAGCCTTCTCTGCCAGCGCACTGTTAATCTTCTTGTATGACTCCTCCCTTGTGGCAGGATTTAAGGCATTAAATAACCACACAGAAATAATCGATCATCCCCTGATGCTCTCTTTTTCTTTGAATGTCAGACAGAGGCATTGGTATTAATTTAAGTCTGCTTCATAGCCAGTGATAGACTCAAGGGTATCAGCAGCACTTTGAATGTGTGGGGGACATTTTTTTGAGGGGGGGTCTGGGGGTCCTCCCCCAGAAAAGTATTGAACTCTCTTCTCTTTCATTGTTTGACCTTGGAGCTAGCATGGTCTGCAATTATGATATAAAATGAAATAAGCTCATTGTAGATTATTCATATGAGGGTTTCTGTGATGCAGCTGAGTCATGTTTTCAGCATATTAAACACATTAGAAAAGAGGAATAACATTATATAAAAAAGGGAGTAAATAAAGATCCACAAGAGGCAACAGAAAAACTGTCAGAGCGCCTTCGCAGCGTGGTTAACATGCAGTCTGGAAGTGGAGGGTTTAATGTCTCCTGCTCTGACGGCAGCTGAGAGGGACTACTGCATGAAGACTGACTGTCCTCTCACTGAGAGGAGCAGCAAACGATCCATGCTTTCCCTTAAGAGTCTCCTAAAGTCTCCAGTAACACCAGAAAAAGTCGGTGCCTGATGAGACCAACGCACCAGCCTGCTCGGGGTGCTAGTTGTTAACAGTCTTATCAGAAAACCTGTCTGTGTGACCATGACACTTAGCTGTTTGGACACTCAGTGGAAAACTTCAGCAACTCTAACTTCCTTTACCTTTCTAAAAAAACCCAAAACAAAACAAAAAAAACTCCTTACGTCTGTCTCTTGTCTGTAAAACAGTTTTCACAAAGAAAGTTTTCCAGCTAAAGCTGAACATTTTGACATTTGCTGTGGCTGTCATCGATGGACTCTCAGTCTGAATATGCCTCCACGATGCAGCTGTGCATGTAAGAAACCAGGAAGACACAGAGTGGATATCTAAAGGCGACTGTGGCTCAGTGGTAGAGTTGTCGGCTCTTAATCGGAAGGTCGAGGGTTCGATTCCCAGCTCCTGCAGTCACATGTCGAAGTGTCCTTGAGCAAGATACTGAACCCCAAGATACTGTTGTTCAGTGGTGTGTGAATTAGCTAAAAAACTGATGGATTCGGCTTCCTGTGGTGTGGATGGGTGAATGGGTGAACTAGCAGTGTAAAGCACTTTGAGTGGTCAGAAAGACTAGAAAAGTGCTTGATAAGTACTGGTCCATGTTACCATTTAAAGATATGGGTATTCCCACTACTGATTAAGTAGTAAATAAGTTAAGGAAAGAGTAGACACTGATACTTTGGATGATTTTTTTTTTAAGGTGAGGGAGATGCACCCCCCCCCCCCCCACACACACACACACTTTAAAATATGGTTAATTCAGCTCTCATGTTCTTAATTAAGATGAATTTCTTTGTCCTTTTACTGTTTGTGCCTCAGAAACAGCCACATGGTCTGCAGCTGTTCAGAACTGATACACACACTACTCACAACTCAAGATGAATTACTCTTTGTTTTATTGTTATTTTTTTTTAACAATCAATAAATCCTGATACACACTGCTGTTTTAAAGTTGGATTTATAATAACATGACTCCAGCTCTATTATTATCATTGTTATTATCTGCACATTAAACACACTCACAGTGCTGCTGGGTCACCTCAGGCATGTGTGCCATCATCATAAACATATCTGAGCAGCAGAATGATAACCTCGTACTGTAGCCACATACTGCGCGCTCTCCACTCTGCCAGTATGATCTCTGACTATAACAATAATGATGGAAACCAGATATAATTGACTGAGGGATCATTAGACTGCCTGGATGTGACATTCATTTACACAGACAAAGTGATATAGAAGGTCATTTTTTTGCTGCAGTCAGGTGGAGGTGTAAGCGCTGTGACAGAACCACAATGAAAGGTTAATCCCTGCGTCGCTCAGTGGGACAACAGGACAGGAATTAATGTGACACCTAAATGACAGTGGTTTCCTTAAAAAGGGAAAGAAAAAAAGAAAAAAAAAACAGAATCAATTTTCAATATGCAGCAGCCTGCTCTGACCCACACCGACAGTCTGCACCCCTCCCCCACCCTCTGAGCTCCCAGCAGTGTGTTAAATCCAGTCCAAGCGCCGGGCTTGAATAAATCTGCATTCAATTAAGGGATTAGGCACTGTTTAAACATGGCTTCCTCTCTTTTCCCTCTAATCCGCCAAGTGGGTGTCTGTGAATGACACACGGCAGCGATTCAGCACCAATGTGTTTGAAATGGTTGGAAGATGATTCAAGGGGAGAGTCCTGCACGTTTCTGAGAGGGGAAATGAAGATCTTTAGCAGTAATACAATAGAGAGAGAGAGAGAGAGAGAGAGAGAGAGAGAGAGAGAGAGAGAGAGAGAGAAGGTAATTGGTGTAATGTTTCAGGTATTCGACAGTAAGGGACAGAAACCCAAACGTGTTGAATCCGTGGGGAAATGAATCATCCTGGACAGCTTGGATGTTGTAAGCTAAAAGAGCAGAGTGTGGCCCAGCAGCAGTTAGTGTGACTGTCAGAGAGACGTAGAGGTTATAAATAAGCATGTCAGGGTCAGCGTTTAGTTCCCTCACTGAATTTTTTCAGCTTTGACACATTTTTCTGCATCTTTCTGTCCCATTGAGAAAGTCCCCACTACACCACTTCCTGTGTGTGTGTGACGAATCACTTCAGGAGTATCTGCGTGTGAGTGTGCATCACCTGGCTAAGAGGTCAGGTCAGCCTCCTCTGCTGATTGGCTATGATCTAGACTTCTGTACCAATTGGAGAGCAGAGTCAGCTCTAACACAGATCAGCCAGATGTTTCTTCACCCCAAGCTCCATTAGCTGAACCACAGTAAGGACTCTGTTGTTGTGTGTATTGTGTCGTATCTGGACTGGTCCAGGGCTGAGTGTGTTTGTTTTTGGTTTCTGGTAGTTAAACCATGTATGTGGGGCTGTTCATTTTTGTTTTTCTCTGCTTTATTACAGGTTTTGTTTTAACTTTTGTCTGGATTGGGACAGAATTGAGGCTCATGTCTCTTGTTAAGAGTCCTCCTTTTGTTATCAGGCCCCGAGTCCGATCGAGAGGTGGCAGTCGAAGGCCGTCTTGAAACCCTTGTCTTTCATTAAAGGATTTTATTTAGAGTTTACACTCTTAGTTTAGTTTATTTGCACATTTTCAAATTCAAACAGAAAAAATAAAACAAATGACATGTGCAGGTGAGGTAGAAATCTATGATATCAAAACCTCACCTTTTGAGGCTTAAGAGGACCTTAAAACGCAATTAGAATAACAAAGTACAAGTGTATTCCATCACAAATAAAAAAAAAAAAATTGGCTGCTGTGTCTTTAAGGTTCCACAAACCCCCTTTACTCTGATTGGTTAGCACTCCAGAGGCCTGTCAGGGCAGAGCTATGGGCAGACCTTGGTGTTTGAGGCCCTCCTCTCCAATGAGTCACAAACCAGTTAGGAGCACAGACTGTTTAAAATATATACAAAATCTATTTGACCCACAGAGTCCTGTTCCACTTTAAAGTCAGGGTTGGTAATCAGATTTAGATAGACTCTCTGTTATTCTGGTTAAAATGATCTTTTTGTCCTGATGGCAATCAATACATGATGTGTTCTTAAAATAGAGTGAAAAAATATCTGCTGTCTACAGCAGGAGGAAACCTGGAAAAAGCAATATGTACTACTTCTCAGGTAAATACAAGCAGTGGCGGACGGTTGAAATACCACCTTGGGGTGCAAGTTACAGTTAACCATTTTAACAGGTTAAAGCTCTTACTGATTCAGCATCAATTGGAGCAAGATTAGCAGCAAGCTACATATTAGCTTATCTCATATCTCCATGGCACTGGCAATTTCCAGCCAACTCCTGTCCTTGTCGTGTCAGTTGTTGTACGACTTGGCAGACGATTTGAAAATACAGTCTTGGGCTTCCCACAGCTCACTGTGTTGGTCCTCCGTCATGTCAGCCATGCTTGTCTGTCCTTGGTCCAGAAGGAGGAAAATTGGGACAAATACAGCCTGACAATCGTTATGTTTGTACCCCGCTTTAGACACTTTTTTTTTTTTTTTTTGGACACTTAATCTGACCCTTCTCCTCTTTGTCCTCAGTGGCAGGCTGAATCTGAAGGTCTCAGACCCAGCTCTGAGTGAATGAAAGCACTGAATGTTGGCTGAATGTTGTTGAATGTTGAACAATATTGTTGATGTTGAACTTATGGTTGTGGCTACATTCTTTAACATGGAATATAAAAAAGTTTCTTCTAGCACTAGATGACAGCACCTGTGGAAAAAGCTGAAGCACTTCATCGCACTTGGTGAAGGTTTTCCCTCCTGTCTAAATACCTGCTTGTGTTGTACATCACAGGAACTGCAGGGTTTTTTTTGTTTTTTGTTTTTTTTTTAAGTAGAAGTTTGAAACTGCACACGCTTAGTCTGAATATCCAGTGTTGGTACTTCATCCATCCATATATCCATGTTTTAAATATGAGAAAGCAGAATACCCTCTCTTTAAAAAACAACTTCTGCAATGCTTCACTGAGCTTATTTGCTTTAATACAGTTTCTCAAGTTCTGCTTTCCTTCTTTGGTCACGTCTGTTTTAAAAATGTCCTCATGGAGCAGAAAACGCTCTCCAGGGATTTTCAAATAATGGGCAGCACAGAATTTGCCTTGGCGTTTTCTTCTGAAGAGGTTTTGCATGGAAACTTGGCTGCAGTGATGTGTAACAAAGGTCTCCAGGGGAGCAGCGAACGTCTCCTGGTTTCGTTTTAAACGCTGTGGCTTCAAAAGAAACTGCAGAGGTTAGAGGATCAAATGTGAAATCTGTTACGGCTGGCATTACTTTGTATCACTTGTTTAAATGTGATGATGACAAAGGGGATAAAAATCAGCCATTAGTTTGTATGGTTGTGTAATGACTTTTTATTACACAGATAAAGCAACTTTGAAGTGTGTGTGTGTGTGTGTGTGTGTGTGTGTGTGTGTGTGTGTGTGTGTGTAGGAGTGTAATGGGAGACACTGGGCGGTTGGAATCCTTTAATCACCATGCCAATATTAATGGAGCCTGCTGCTTTAGCCCCCGCTACAACAGCACTTCAGCTTTCCAATAACAGCTAATTAATAGAGCCCCTATCTGTGGAGTTAAAATGGTGTCACACTCAATTTATTTCTCAAATACTAGCCTATAGTGTGAGGAACAGAGCCTACACACACACACACACACACACACACTCACACACAAACCACATGCCTCACATTTGCACAATTACACACATGTATTGACAGATTTTCAGGAACATTTGACTGGCAGCTGTTACAAAAGAAAAAGCATTAAACAGACACACACATGCATGCATGCGTGCACACACACTGGCCCGACCTCAGTGAGATGACAGATCTCTTGAGCTGCAGCCGACATCATGTACTTAGCGTGTCATACAGATGTCACAGCCATGTCTGCAGCCCAGAGTGCAGCCAAGTATGAATGGCAGAGGCTGCCATGAATTCCTCCATGTGCCACAGCCAGTCGACCACCTCACACCCACACACACAAATACACACCAGTGAATTACTGAGATAAGCGCCTTCAAAAGCCTTGTACAACACCATGTGTGTGTGTTTGTGTGTGTGTGTTAGCTCCTCAGATGGTGAGAGACTTCATCTCACGTCTGGTGATAAAAAGATGTTACACGTTCATTTACACCAAAAACAAGAGAAACACCTCTTTATGTCATGTCAGGAAACATGGGCCTAATTTGATAAGGTGTGTAAGACAGAAGAGCGGAAAGAGAGAGAGTGTAAGAGAGAGGAAATGAGTCGAGCCCAGAAACATTTACAGCACTCCTAAGTGGTTTGAATATCTCTTGAGCACTTAAATTCAGCGCTGACATTCATCTGTATTCAGCTGAACTTCCTCATCCTATTAACTTATTCATGCTGTAGAGCTGCCATGAGGCTCTCTCTCATTTCCCTGGCATTTTCAGGCCTGTCTTCAAAAAAAAAAATCTTCAAATTCTGATAAATGATCACCCTGACAGCGCCTGACAAACTGCTCTCAGATGACTCGCTGCAGAAACAAAATACCAAAAATGCTACAAGGAATCAGTCAAGGAGTAAAAAAGTGTGTGCATAGGACGGGGACCATCTCCAAGCCGAGGTTCCTGGCGCTCAGTGACACCGTAATAGGACCTAATGAACCGTTATCAAGGGAGATGATGTGTGGCCTGGATGTGGTGTTAATATTGATGACAGAGGTGAAGGTAGCCACAACAACACATCGGATCACACAGCACACCAAGCCATCCCCAGAGGGAGGAAGAGACCAATTAATTACTGACTGTTGGTTCAATGGCAATTAGCCTACTTGTAAGCTGGTTTCCAATCCACTCCTGTCATTAGTGTCCTCTCCTCACTGCCTCTGTCTGAACCTCCTTTGAAAACACAGGGAACTCAAGTTCACATTAGTCCCTAAACAGAATTTTCCAGCTATTTTCTGATGGCTCAGACTCTAAAGGGTTTATATTAGTGGTGGGACTTGATTAAAAAAATTAATCAAATTAATTATGCCATTTGTAATTAATTAATCGTAATTAATCGCATTTTAATCGCATCGATATTCAACATCAGAAGCAACACTTTTCAAACAGATTTTGGTTGAAGACTAAATCATTGAATAGTCACATACAAAAGTTTAAACTACAAAATCCTGTTTATTTTGCTCAAAAGATGTTTTTTTTTAAAACGCGTCAATCTCTGCAGAGCAGATCGTACCAAACAGGAAAACAGACACGAAAAACAAGTTTCTGGTCTTTTCAAAATAAAGCACCATGTTCAGCCTGTCGATCGTAAAATTATCCTCGTATATTAAAACTACGACACTGGCACAGGGCCAGCAGTCATCAGCGGGTCAGACCCAGAGGAAATCTGACACCATGGACGAGGAAAAGTTTATATTGGAGGCTGAAAACCTTATAATTATATACGATACAACACATCTTTTATATAAGGACACCAACAGAGACTAAAAGGGAAGGACTGAATTAATGAAGCTCTGGGAGGGCAGGTGAGTTTAACATACTAAATATCATGAAAGTAGTTGTCATGGGTGTAATTCCTGCAGGAACATGTGGTTCTCCTGTGATCTTGTGTATCCAGCTGCTATGAGTACGCTGAGCTGCGCTCCGCTCCTGAGAAAATAAAATACCATAAAATGCGTTATTTTTTTTAACGCCGTTAACTCCCCCTCGCGTTAATTATCGAATTAAAGCAACAAAGTCCCACCACTAATATATATATATATATATATATATATATATATATATATATATATATATATATATATATATATATATATATATATATATATATATATATAAAGGCAGGACTGATTTGACTGACAGGTGGGCATTCTCTCTGCATCTCTCAACTCTCTGCAATACAACCACTCGTTACCTCACCCAAACTTGACTTCGCAGTTAGGTTGAGTCAAGCTTATTAGTATGTTACCCAATAATCAACTTCAAAACACAGGATCGGAAACAAATGGGTGAAGTTCTTGTCAGAGAGACCACTTCTGTGTATAACACACAGGCTATGATCTTGACACAGTGATTGACTGGAAGCCAGAAAACAAACTGTAAGAGGAGGCATTAAGCTGGAGAATATTGCAACTTGCTATTGACATTAGTTGAAACCATGAAATCAGGAAAAAAAAATGCATTTCTGTACAATGTACCAATTCCATTACATATAGGGATATTTTCACCTAAGTAGCATTAATGCTAACTTTGATTTCTGACCATGGATGTAGTCTATCCATGATGCCACCCTTCTGTTTGTGATTCAGAGGTTTGAAGCCTATCAGCAGTGAAGCCATATTGGAAATAAGGCTGACCTTGTTTTTCTTTGTTAATCCTTGAGTTGACTGTGTGTTTCTCTTCTCTTGTCATGTGTTGTGGGCTGCTTTACAACAGAGAGTAAAACATCTGAACTTCATTTTCAGGAAGTTGTTTCAAACTTTCAGGGCTCTAACATCCTCCTCTGATTCAGACTCAGGCTTCTCATGATGTATTTATGGTCTGTACACTGATTGTGATGTGTTGTGCTTATGAGAGAAACCACAGAGATGTCAATCAAATGTTACCTTTAACACACATTGTTATGAAAATTACTCAAAACAGCTCGATGATCTTTGTCATTGTTGAACTTGTGTTTTTCATGTTTTTGTGGATGATGAATTGAGCTTTAAGCTTTGATGTTTCTCATGGTTCAAATCAAATCCAGAGAGGCTGTCAAGAAAAACAGTCCAAGCTGAACTTGTGGAACAGTTTACCACTTCAAATAAGATCTGCCCCAAATACCCCCACAGATTTTACTTTTGTTGTTGTATTGTCGTTGTTTTCTTGTGTACCTTTTTTTTCTTTGTTAAGCACTTAGGTCAGCTTTAGTTGTTTTTGAATTTGCTAAATAAATGAATATAAAGTCTATTTGACTTGTATGAACTCTTTTGAGTGAAGTTCGGAGTTGAAACTGAATAACAGAAAAGTGTAGACAGGCAGAGATAATATGTGCATCAGGTTGTTTATGACGCCAGAGGAAATGAGACCGGCTCTGCATTAAGAGGAAAAAAAGCAAAGAAAGCTGTTCAGTCATCTCTTGGCAGAGCCTCAGTGGAAATGATGTTGTGGACGTTTCCTGTATCATTAAATAACTTTGCAGAGGAATATCTGAGGCCAGACATAATGAAATCCCACTGTTGTCCTCTTTTGTTGTGGGTTATAAAAGCAGCTCTGTGTTTATGTGAGAGATTATGGACTCTGGTGCTGTATCTGTTTCCAAAAGCAGAGACAAAGCAGAGCTGAGCAGCTTAAATGGAGTCTTTGTCAACAAGAGCTCTGACTCATCCCACCTTAACCTTAAACAGATCTGTGCTAATGAGACACAGCGAGTGTTAAACGTGTCGAGGAGCAATCCCTGAGAGTTCACTTCAGTCCGTCATTAAATACAGCCTCAGTGAGAAGTGTATGACTTACTGCTGGATATCCAGGTCTGGAGCTGAAACCACGTTGTGTGCCTCATTAGATTACCCTGGAGATAATTAATCCCAGACTGATGGATAATTTGTTCAAGTAGGTGAAGGTCTGATGGCGGAAATGTTAAAGAAGTTCATAGGTTTTTAAAATGAGACACAGAAGTGAGTGGAAGAACTGAGCTCTGTTGTTTGACTCAGAGGTGAACAGATGGTCTCCAGGCTGAACTGGCTCTGGTGACTGTGGTGTAAAGAGCACCATAATTTCTACATCTGAGTGGAGGAAATGGGATTACGCCCATGTATGAAACCCTTAAATTACATTGTACATGCCACATGAACCCAGCTGTCACCCAGCTGTCGTTTATCAATGAAAGCACAGATGAAAAAAAAAAATGGATTAGTCTGATGGATTAACTGATCAGATCAACCCGGATCAATCCATTAATCTGACCTGTGTTTATCCAGCTACTAGAGTCATTTCCAGTATTTACAATGAAGTGAAGGATTATGACTCAACAGCATGTCCCAGTTACACTACTGTAACTTTTTTTTTTAAAGATTAAGTTATTTGTTGTGCGTTTGTTTCACATTAGTAACTGAAGGCTCTGTGAGTAAAGTTATGAAAATACTGTAATTCAAGAAATCCTACTATAGTTCTCTGCATCATTCATCTCAGCAGTGTTGCCAAAAGTACAATAACTTTAAATCATTTATCAGTGCTTCTCATCATCACAGTCTGGAGAAGATAAATGTACATTGCTAATGTCACATAACCCATCAAAACACTGTCGTCTTTTACAAAGTGCTTTAACCCTCTCAGGCTCAAATTAAATTTTAGTAACAGGAAAAATCTGATATTTGGGGAAAATTATCCCGGGGGTAATAATATACGATTCTGACCTTTTTAAAATATAGGCAAAGTAGCTGATAAAGCATGTGGCATTCATTGATGCCTGTCCGGCTCCACGTTGCAAATCTGCAACATTGAAATAAAGCTACCCCTGGGGTAAAACCCAGAGGAGATAAAATCTACTAATTGGCATGTACTGTATCTATATACACTCAGGATTCATCTTATGCAGTTTTGGTTTCAAATTAATGGAGGTTAGTGGTGAAACTTACATGAAATTGATGGCTTGAAATGTGTTGGCATGTTCAAAGTGACACAGCTCTGCCAGTTGGTGGGATAGTGGAAAACTTTTTGTTGCTAATGCACAACTAAGTCCTGCAGTGGTACTTCTGAGTAAAAAAAGCTAATTGAATCTGAATATGGAGCATTTAGCTAAGTAGCATTTAGCTGTTGCAAATCTGCAACGCCTGCCTGGAGAGGGTTAACAGCAGAGTCTAAGAACAAAACAGAAAAAATGCAATTAAAAAGGAAAAAGAAAATCAGCAGCAAGTCGACTGGAGTTTGAAACATGGCAGGGTGATGTGTTGTTCTTTGTCACACAGGAAGTGATGATTCTTTCGACCAATCAGCAGACTGCATTGTTTCTAGCTCCACCTTCTGGGGTCAGATCAGTATGTATTGCACCCCAACAGAAGGGAACCAAAAAGTGGGACGGTGCAGGTTGGTTATTTGGAGACCTGTCCCAGTTTTAGTCTCAGGAAATGACAAAAGTGCATACCATACTGAGCTGAACTGAACCTCCTGGTGGAAACGGAGCTTTGGACTGAGACCGGGGTGAACAGAGTTAAGAAGAGGTAAAGGAGGAGATGGAAACGGTAAAAGCTTTGTAAGTATGTGGAGTTGGCTGAAGCTTCCTCTTTGTTTATAGTTATTTTTTGGTTGATGTTTGTATTTTAGGGTTAACGTAAGACTGATTACATCCTCCTGATACATCGAGATTGTCTCCAGTCTTGATGTCAAAAGAGTTTAGCAGTCGGTCAAGATAATAATAATAATAATAATAATAATAATAATAATAATAATAATAATAATAATAATAATAATAATACATTTTATTTAAAAGCACCTTTCAGGACACCCAAGGTCGCTGTACAGAAAGTACATATAAAAAATGCAGATATAGATAAAAGACAACATACAGTACAATAAAAAATGGGGAATGAGGTGCATGGGAAACAGTTTAAAAAGAGTAAGCAAGTCTGAACAGATGAGTTTTGAGTTTGGATTTGAAGATGGGCAGGGTGGAGGAGTTACGGAGGTCTGGTGGGAGAGAGTTCCAGAGTTGGGGAGCAGAGCAGCTGAAAGCTCTGCTCCCCGTGGTGCAAAGACGGGCAGTGGGCACATTGAGATGGAGGGAAGAGGATGATCTGAGGGAACCGGATGGAATATTAATTTGCAGGAGATCGGAGAGGTAGGGAGGGGCGAGGTTGTGGATGGACTTGAAGGTGTACAGAAGGATTTTGTAAATGATTCTCTGGTTAACCGGAAGCCAGTGAAGTTGTTGAAGGACGGGGGAGATGTGGTGGGATGAGGGGTTTTTAGTAATGATCTGGGCAGCAGAGTTCTGGACCAGCTGAAGTTTATGTAGGGACTTTTGAGGGAGGCCGAAGAGGAGTGAGTTACAATAATCAAGGCAGGAAGTGACAAGGCTATGGACGAGGATGGCGGTGGTGTGGGGGTTGAGGGAGGGGCGGAGCCGATTGATGGAGCGCAGGTGGAAATATGCAGACCGGGTGATGTTGTTAATGTGAGACTGAAAGATATAAACAGCATATATATTAAGGACAGAACAGCAGCGATATTCACTGTCATCATTT
This sequence comes from Labroides dimidiatus, assembly GCA_030710495.1. NCBI lineage: Eukaryota > Metazoa > Chordata > Actinopteri > Labriformes > Labridae > Labroides > Labroides dimidiatus. Next base: position 2,481,128 of record CM061159.1, read on the forward strand.
GTTTCCCCTATAAAGTCAGCATTGAACGTTGTCTGCACTGCTCACACTGTTAATTCTCACCTTCATAATACAAACATGTAGCACACCTTTGTGTCCGTGCATGCATCAGGACCCGCTGAGTGCTGCTGATGGGCTGAAATACGTCTCTGTCTCATCTGTGATGACTGAGTCACAGACCTGTTTGATCCGTGTCTCCTGTGGGCGCTGCTTTCTCTTTGAGGCTCCAGAAGGCCGGCCTCTTAACATGTGGTTAAGTCAAAGCATGAAGGACTTCATTAATCCTGCACAGAGCTCCCAGGTGTTGGATCAACAGGAGGAGGCGAGACACAGGCTGCTGCTGGCACAGAGGAGAGATCTGTGTGTCTCACAGATGTCCACAGAGCGAAGTGATGGAAATGTAGAGTAATGACTCCACTCAGAGTGAAAAAAAATAGACTTTTGATTTATCTTTTGCTCCGATGGCCTCATTGATTTGATTTTTTTGTTAGTCATATCTGAATCCTCAGCTGAAAGGAAATGTTTTTTTACCATCTTGAATGCAGTGTGGAGAAATGAGGCGCAGTAACAGGCTGCACAACTCTGTCTGCAAATAACAGATGATCCCTTCAGAAGGTCATGAAAATCCTTTAGAAGAACCTCATTTGAAATAAATGCCTCAAAATGTTGGTGTGACATCCAGACTAGAAACAGGAATGTGTGTGACATTTGTCACCAATCTGTTCAAGACCAGTGAAATATTTGATTTAGTGCATAAAAATGAAGGCTACCAGCTGCTCAATAAACAAAATAGAGAAGATTTATTGATTTCCTGGTGTGTGGAGTTTGATGGAAATGAGCTTTTTCAAACAGAAAAAAAACAAGAAAACCCTTCAGTGATCTGCAGCTGTAACTTAACATTATACCCTTTATTAGAAGATTCCTAATCCGATAATGATATCAGCAAAATTAACGAGTATCATAGGATTATATCAGCCTGGAAATCTAAAATCTCTGACACAAGGAGTCCACTCCAGACTCCACTCCAGCACTTCTATCCAGCAGAGCCGTTGTGATCCTGTACATGGCAGCTGAGTGTAAAACTTGTCATGCACAAGTGTCCCGTGGTGACACAGTTTAAAACATTTAAAGTTTAACCCTTTATTGCCCAACATATCAGACCATGGACACTTCGGCATGTGACTGCAGGTGCAAGAATAAAACAAGACATAAATCAAAAGTGTTACTTATTTGTTAAAAGAAGTATTTTTCTGCATTGAATGAATGCCTATTTTATAAGTAATTCACTGTTTAATTTTCAGTTAAATTGTTTACACATCACACCCACTCCCGAGACCCTCCCCCCTCTTCTTCGCTGATTCCACGCCAGGTAAATGTTTCCAATGCTTGCTCCCCCTACTGTCCTCTGCAAACATCTCGTTCACTGCTTTGTCTCCGTATTAAAACATTGGTCACTGTTAGGCCCCCAATGAGACGCTGCGCGCTGCGCAGCGGCTCTGACTCCCGTCAACTGCGCTCATTGACTAGGGCCGCAGCAGCATCTGGAAGGGTGATGGTGCCCCTCAAGATGGCACTGATAAATGCCCGCTCCATCTCAAATAAATCTTTTATCCTAAATGACATATTTTCATCCAAATGCTTGGATTTCTTATTCCTGACTGAAACCTGGCAGAAGAGTTTAGAGACCAGCCCCCTGATAGAACTGTGCCCACCGGATTGCTCTTTTATCAGTACTCCCAGGACTTCGGGACGGGGTGGAGGTCTTGCGGTCGTTTTTAAGGACTCCTTCCAAAATCGGAAAATTGACTCTTGGACTTTCTCCTCGTTTGAGCTGCAAATAACCAAAGTAGGTTGTTCAAGTCCATTTTATTGTGTTTTAATTTACAGACCTCCTGGTCTTCATGGTTCTTTTATGTCTGATTTTAGTGAGTTCTTATCCTCTGTTATTATGTTGGACAGAGTTCTTATGGTTGGTGATTTTAATATCCATGTCGACGACAGTTCCTGCAGTCTTGCAGCAGACTTTATTAGTCTGACTGAATCATTTAATTTTACTCAACACGTGACTGTCCCTACCCACATTAAGGGGCATACCTTAGACCTTGTTTTTACCCTTGGTTTAAACATTGACTCTATTCGCTCTGAAGAACTACACTTTACTGACCACGACTGTGTCACATTTAATCTGTCTTCCAAAGTAGACTCGCTGCCTGGAAAGCGCCAAGTTTGTTCTCGCTTTTTTAACTGCCTCTCAGCTGAGAAGTTCTCAGAAAATTTTAATTCAAATGCAGTGTTGTCTGGTCTCACCAAAGTTGACTCTTTAGTCAAATCTTTTAATACTCAGTGCTCTTCTGTCATGGAGAAGGTGGCTCCAAAGAAAATGAGGTGTGTCCCAGCGGTAAAATCATCCCCTTGGATTAATGAATCTGTTCGCTGTTTCCGGCGTAAATGCCGGAGGGTTGAGCGTCTGTGGAAATCTACCAAGCTCCATGTTCATCGCCTTCATTACAAGGACCTCATCCTGGAATTTGATATCATGGTTAGGAATGCAAGAACTGCATATTTTGCCAACTTAATCTCCTCCAACAGACGCAACCCAAAATTCTTATTTGACACCATAAACAACCTTGTTAATCCTGCACCCCCGGATATTCCAATTTATTCTAACAAGGATTGTAACACCTTTCTCACTTACTTTGTGGATAAGGTCAGAGACGCCAGGGCCAGCATCATCCCCCCATCTTCCTCTCCTCTTTCTGATCATCTACCTTGCCCAACAACAATGACCTCCTTCACCCAGATATCCGTACAGGACCTCTCTGATGTGGTAGATAGCATGAACACCTCCTCAAGCCCGTTAGACGTGGTTCCTACCTCCTTGCTTAAAAAAGCACTTAACTCTGTCGGCCCATGTCTGGTTGATATTATTAATTGCTCGTTGAGCTCTGGTTGTGTCCCAGCTGACTTTAAACGAGCTGTTGTTCAGCCTCTTTTAAAGAAATCAAACCTTGATCCCTCTCTACCCAACCACTACAGGCCCATTTCTAAATTGCCTTTCATTTCTAAAGTTTTAGAGAAAGTTGTTGCCAAACAGCTCACTGCCGTCCTGGCCTCACATAACATTTCTGACAAATTTCAATCTGGTTTCCGACAAAACCACTCAACTGAAACGGCCCTTCTGAGGGTATCTAATGATATTATGATGTCCTCTGACAAAGGTGACTGCTCTGTTTTGGTGCTACTAGACCTGAGTTCAGCTTTTGATACAGTTGATCACTGTATCCTTATTGACAGACTGAAGCTGTGGGCGGGTATCTCTGGAGTTGCCCTGGACTGGTTTTCCTCTTATCTTTCTGACAGATCTTTTTCTGTATCACTGGGTCCATACTCATCTGAACCTGCTGCTCTTTCATGTGGTGTCCCCCAAGGTTCTGTTTTAGGCCCTCTTTTATTTGCCTTGTATCTGTTGCCCTTGGGTCATATTATCAGCAAATTTAAGGGGGTTTCGTATCATTGCTATGCTGATGATATACAGTTGTATATATCCTTTAAGCCTGTTGATACAGACAAAGTGGTTGTACTGTTGAATTGTTTGACAGCCATTAATGACTGGATGGCTCATAACTTCCTGCAGCTTAACGCCAACAAAACAGAGGTCCTCATCATTGGCTCTGACACTACAGTTTCTAACGTTATTCAGTGCATTGGTTCCCTCTCCTCCGCTGTCCAGTCCAAACTCAGAAATCTGGGAGTAATATTTGACCAGTCCATGTCCTTTGATCACCACATTAAACAGTTGTCACGATCTTGCTTCTTCCACCTACGCAATATCGCCAAACTCAGGTCCATCGTGTCACACTCAGAACTGGAAATGATCATTCATGCTTTTGTTTCATCCCGCCTGGACTATTGTAATTCACTTTTCACCTGCCTTAGTAAGTCATCCCTCCATCGTCTTCAGTTAGTTCAGAACGCTGCAGCAAGGATACTGACCAAATCCAGTCGGGTTGCTCACATCACCCCAATCTTATGTTCCTTGCACTGGCTCCCAGTAAAATTCAGAATTGATTTTAAGGTTCTTGTTTATGTAAAAGCTTTGCATGGGCAGGCTCCTGATTACGTTTCTGACCTGCTCCACCCCTACCTTACCAACAGGCCACTTAGGTCTTCTGAACAGGGCTTGCTGGTTGTTCCCCGAGCCCGCCTAAAGACTAAAGGGGATCGAGCCTTTGAAGTGGTGGCAGCAAAACTTTGGAATAATCTGCCCAGTAATATTCGTTCTGCTGTCTCCACCTCCACTTTCAAAAAGCTCCTAAAAACTCATTTGTTTAAACAGGCTTTTAACTCTCTTCTTACTGACTAATGTTTTAATAATGCTATTGTTTTTACTTGTATTGTCTTTTACTCTGTTTTATTGTTTCTTGCTTTATGATGTCATTTTAATATTTCATGTAAAGCACCTTGTGACTCTGTGCTATGAAAGGTGCTATATTAAATAAAGTTTACTTACTTACTTACTTACTTAAATTGTGTTCAAATGTCTGTATTAAATTTGATACGTCAGTGCTGCGTCCCAAATCTCATACTTTCATAAGTGCACTCACATGAGTGTTCACGCTGCACTTACTGGAGCAGTTACAGGGGTAGTTGTTGAGACGTGTTCTTTTATGCAAATAAAAGTGTCACCATGAAGCAAAGAAGAGTCAGAAGCAGAAGATTCAGTCAAGAATCTGTAGTAACTTTGGATGATCAGAATGTATGCATACAGATGTTCCTCGTGGTGCAACTCTAGCATACAGTAGCCAACACCAAGGGGAACATAATGAATGGTGCCTCGTCTTACATTTATACAGATAGATGTAAATGTGTTGCTATCTAATTGGACTAAAGATGGAAGGGGTCGTGGTTTAGACTTGATCCCTCCTTTTGATCAGGAACTTCTTCGGGTGATGACGTCTCCCTGTAAATTTGTCTATGTAAGGGGTTTATGAAAAGGTCAGGACTGAATGTCTTGTGTCTGTACAGAGGCTAATCTGAATGTACCTACGTGTCAAAATTTGTATGTTCATGTCTCGTATCTTAAGCGTGAAGGTCAAGCTATATGTGCTCAGACACCTGTATGTGCTATGGCTGCATATTCGAAGATAACCACAGTCAGCATGATTCTATGTCTGTGCCCTTTTGTTCACCTCTTGGTCAACGCTTCTGCAACGGCTGCAGCGAGTCTGCACCTGTTGTGCTTTTCTGGTTTCCCGTAGTTATCAGCAGTATTCTTGAGGCAAACATTATAAGCGTGATTATAATAAAACTGTGTGATTATATGTATTTAAATGATGACTACATGATATGTGATTAATATAGTTAAATGTAAACCATGAATGATTAGATAATAAGATGAAGCTATGAATGTTTAGAAAATAAGGTAAAGGAATGTTGAAGATAAGCTATATTCCTAACATAGTGTTGTCCAAAATCAAACACTGCAGCACAGACAATATGGCGACCATTGAGTGTAAGAAGTGTCCACTGCTCCACACTCAACTTTTGACCGTTTTGAATGCACCAGCCGAGGGATCAAAGTGCTCTGTGTTTTTCCATACTGTCAGTGTGAACAGAGCATAAGTACGCAATTTAGGACACACAGCACAGGTATTTAACTCACTTTTTTCCTGATCGTTCATGTAACACTTTTGTAATGTAATTTGCATTATACCAATGAAAGAAACTTACACACTCTATTTTCCTGACTTAATTAACTGAATGAATGAATGAATGAATGATGCCATCTTAAAATGAGGTTGAAAAACTGTTACTGTAACAATTCCTCTGAAGTCATAATCACTATATTAACCAAAATCCAGAAGAAGAAGTGAGAAACAGAAAGTTCAGTGTGTGACGGCCGTCCAGCCAGCAGGGTCTGCTGTTTTCTGTGTCCTGTCTGTTTGTCTCTCTGCAGGTTGCTGCTGGGTGGAGTTCTGCTGCACCTGGGACACATGGCCAGTCTTGCAGGTGCAACTTATTTAAGATCCAGTCTAAAACCCCATGGTGTGCATTGACGTGGGCGTTGGTGTTGGTGTTGGCGGTGTGTGTCGGCACGTGGCAGCTTGTGGCAGCATTCATCCTCCTGGCACCATCTTATACGGTTGATTATTGTTTAAACGTATTGAAAATTCTTTGTTTAAGAGACGGGTCATGACAAATGAAAATGAGGACGACAAGGATGAGGAATGGACTCCACAGGACATGCATGAGGATGAAGCTTCATAGATGAGGAAGGACATCAAGATGAAAGTGTTGCCCAGACAAGCAAAGATGTTGAGGTCCCATCAACACAGGACACAATCAGAGAGGAGTCAGTGAAGGGCGACACACATGACGCTCCAGCTGCAAGATTTACTGCATGTGTTGATGAAGGCACAGAGGACTGGGGTGACTGGACACAGTGTGGACTGGAAACTGTTTTAGTGCCTACCACAAAGTGAAATAAGAAGGCTGTAAAAAGTGTTTAGTGGAAAAAAAAGAAAAAGAAAAACTTCCTGACATGCTCTACATTTAAAAAAGTTATGGACAAAATTAGTTTTTGATCCTAAAATCAACATCTCACTTTCAAAAAAAGTAGAGTTTCCTGTCTATTTTTTGATGGGTCAGGCTTTTAAGGGTTAAACACTTACCCAAGGATCATCCAGGCCTTTAAGACCTACAGATAAATCTGAATCATTCATGCTGATATCATATCGTATTGATATCGTATTGATATCTGCTAGTACTCAGGGCTGCAGTATCGGTATCATAACTGAAGTGAAAAGGTTGAATGGAGACACCTCCATTTATCCTGCCAACCTCTTTGACAGCACACATGTTTGTAGTGAAGAAGGCACTTCTATATGTCTCACTGTGTGTGTGTGTGTGTGTGTGTGTGTGTGTGTGTGTGTGTGTGTGTGTGTGTGTGTGTGTGTGTGTGTGCTGTGTTTGAGCTCAGTACCGTGCTGATGTATCTGAGGCGGCCACCTGTCTGAGCGGCTGACAGGGGTGTTTTCTAATCTGACAGCTAATCTGCCCAGCAGACACAGTGACAAACGACTTCCAGTGACACCCTCCCTCCCTCCCTCCCTGCACCCACCTCCCTCACATGGCCGGCCAAGACTGACTCAGTCACACAGCCAAATCATCTGCAGAGACAAACATGAGCTGAGGGTGTACTGAGCAGCCTCAGAGGCCTCCTCACTGTGCAGATAAACATCCAGACTGATGATAACCTTTCTACTCAAACATGAAGATTCCACTTTATTTACATGATGTCTCATTTATAGTGAAGGGAATATGAAAGAGTGAAGAAATGTTCTCGTGGGACGTTTGATATCATCTCTAATTATGTATATAAACAGCCTGTTTCACTGCAGGGCTCATCTCAGTGTTTCTCTTCTCTAATGAAGTCCCTTCACCATAAAAACAGCCTTTGTACTTGCCTTCCACAGCTCATTGAGAAACAATGATCCCTGTACTGTGTTTCTGGTGACCTTAAGAGAACAAACAGTATGGCAGAGTGCTTGTGAACAGCCTCAGTGGGACTCCTCAGGGAAATGGGGAAGCGTTCTCAAATAAAGCAAATTGAACAAGCGGGCCGGTGATCCTAAATTTACTCTGCAAAGGTAAATTGCCTGAGGGACAAGCACTACAAGTTCACTCTCCCAATTACAAAAAGGCTCAGGTAGAAAAACTCCTGATTTTTAGTTAAAGATCACTTGAGGGAGCTTTGGAGTGCTTTGAAGAAGCTGCTAAATATTGTGGTTTTCCTGCAGATCCTGAGGGCCAACACAAGGTTTTGATTAATGACTGAGACCTGAGAGGAGTTCGATTATTTCTACAGCGTTGAGCATGTGGTGCTGTGATAAACAAGAGGAGCAGTGGAAACACAGAGCCTGGTGCTGTTTACTGATCCTCAATGGAGCATTCCATATATGTAGGTTATCTACATACATTATCTTTACCAATCTCATGAGGACAACTACAGAGCCCCTCTGGTGACATTGGAGAAAAAAAAATTATATATGTATAATTTTTTATTTTTATTTATTTATTTTTTTTGATAATGCGTGGCCACGCGATAATAAGGCATGGCCACAACATAAGTCACCTTCAGTATAGCGGGATCTGTCAGTTTTAGAGGGATGCAAAGACTGTTGATTGCTTATGGACAAGTCTGAATTCATTTCATTTTATTATAATCTGGGAATGAGTTACAGTGACATTCTTCAGTCACTTGCGGTTCGGCATGGAGTAATTCTTAGTAAAAGACACTTAATTCGGCTGCTCAAAATACATGGGCTTAAACGCAAGGAATATGCTGGTGTCTGGGAAGTCACAGATTTCATCATTCATGTCATTTTTTAGTTTTTTGATGATTTCTTCTTGAATTCCACGGTCCCGCAGAAACTGCAGGAAGGCATCTTCATCTCTTTCCATTTCATGTGTCGTCTTTAGAAACATCAAAGTTGAACAATTTACAGATATGACAGAAAAAATATTCTTTAGTAATTAAACAATCGTATGAAATTTAACAAACGTGACGAAATCACATCTGTTTCACACATAAGATATCGATATGAAAATCCAAGTGTTACTTTACTTCGTCTGAGCCCCTGGAACATTATTCCATCTGTACTGTGCACATCTGCACTGTGCACCTTCCCTGTGCACATGAGCCAATGCAGGTTTCCATCTAATGCTTGTAAGGAACTAATCAAGTTTACATATACAGAGGGTCGCCGAGGCCGTAGATGTGTCAAATATACTGTACCATGACAGATCCTGCTATATGGAAGGTGAACTATGTCGTGGCCACGCATTATTTATAATAATAATTATAATATATAGAGATTTTTTTTTTCTCCTAAAGGTGAATTATGTCGTGGCCACGCATTAATTATCTTGTGGCCACGCGTTATTTTTTTAAAAAAACTTTTTTAATACATATAAAAAAAAAAAAATCTCCAATGTCACCAGAGGGCCTCCGTAGACAACAGCTCAACATCTACAAATGTTTTTTTTGAGCAGAGCCTGTGAGGCAGATTTGAGTAACTGAGTTTGGGATTGTTTCCATTTGAATTGTCTCATAACCAAACTCTCTTAATAATCATCAAGCTAAATCCGTTAAATTCCTGGATCTGATTGGCCAAAACCTCACAGCAACATTTTTTGATTCATTAAGTGACAGAATATGAAGTGCAGGGCTTTGAACCTGAATTTTTTCCCACTTGGTTTGCCCCCCCCCCCCCCCCCCCCCCCAAAAAAAAAAAAAAAAATAATAATAAAAATAAAAATTAGGTTTTAGAGCAGAGAGTTGAGGCGAGGGTTGCACGGTGGAGCAGCTGTTAGTGCTGCTGCCTCACAGCAAGAAGGTCGCCGATTTGAATCCTCGTTCAGGGTGATCCTTTCTGTGTGCAGTCTGCATGTTCTCCCCATGCATGAGCGGGTTCTCCCCAGGTCCTCCAGCTTCCTCCCACAGTTTTTTTTTTTTTTTTTTTTTTCTGTAAAATTCATATATTTATATAAAATATTTACATCCTTCAGTCGGTGAAGCTTTTTCAGTGTTTCTGATTCTTTGGTCTCTCTCTCTCTCTCTCTCTCTCTCTCTCTCTCTCTGGTACTTCACGGTGCAGAGTTTTGGTTTATATCATGTGAATCTGTGGAGTCTCTGCTTTCATCTGAGGTGTTGATCTTTTGAGTGGTGTTTGTGGCATGTAAAAAAGGTTTATATAGTTGTGTAGTTCAGGGTCTGCTGTTTAATTTGATGTGCAACATCATTATATTCTTTCATGATTAGTGCATTATTTCAAGCTCTGTTTGCTGTGACGTCAAAGTCCCCTCACTTGGGGGATCCTGGGGTTTAAAGGGTTAATGGTTTGGTCCAATCAGGACAGAGTACAGGGACACCCACCTGTCATCGTTTTGCTCCTTCGTTTAATCTCTGTGGTTTGGAAAACACCATCTGAAGGTGATTTGGCTGTGGGCTGATATTTGTATATACTCAGGTGGTAGCTCTAATACCATACCCTCTCTTTGCTCTTTGCAGCAGGTCATCCCCACCATCCCTCCCTCTCTCTTCTTAGTTTCTCTCTCCATCCTCCATCGTATCATCTCAACAATCAAACCTCAAACAGGAGATTTTCTCCACACTCCATGCTGGCCTGACATACTTAAATCTCTATTTCTGTAAAATAACTGTCTGTAATGCTACAAGCAGTGAGTAATTCAACGGAGCACGTAATCTCCTTTCTTCAGAATCAGACCTGAACATCCTGCTGTGCTGCAGACAGGATGGCAGTCAGCTGTCTCTATTGTCATGCTTCCGCCTCCTGCTGTACGTGTTTTATCATGAAGCTGCTTCCCACACAGGCAGCTTTAATCCATCAGTTCATTTATGAAGAAGCCATTTCCAAATGCAGCCGTGCAGCAGCAGCAGCAGCAGCCAGCACTCTCTTCCCTCAATCTCATCAGCTTTACTCTGCAAAGGCTTCACGTCTCAGAGTGCCGTCCTCTCTCCAAACACAGATACGGCACACACTCTAAATATGAATGGAGTCACGATCTGATGTAATGGAGCAAAATTCGAGGTTTGAAAAGGCAGCTCTTACTAAAACAAAGAACATCCCGATGTTACAAGTGTTAAAGCATGCTCACCCCCATCTCAGTCTTTCCTTTGCTCTCGGCTTTGTAAGATTGGCTATTTCATTTAAATCTATGGCAAGAATATGCAAGCAAATGAGGCAGCCGGATTAGAATAGAGAGGAGCCAGAGTGGTTCCAGGTGGTGCGCTGTGATTTTAACAGGGGTGGAATAATTGGATGTATTATGAAATCATAAAAGATTCATTATAGCTGCTATGCAGGAAATGGGATGAGAGCGAGGCTGTTTGTTCTGAGTGCTGTGGTTGTGCAAATCAGGCGGCACAGACAGAGGGATGTCTAACAGAGAGCAGGCCATGCTAAGTGCTAATGTGACAGTTTGCTCTGAGTGGATTTGTTGAATAAAGATTTTATCTGACTTCATTATTAATGTCTAAATACCATTCATGTTTTTAGCTCTGATTTTGTTTATCCAAGGTTTTTTCTTTTTGGATGTGGCTAAATGATGTTAACTCTGACGGCTCTTTGTTTTGAACTTATTCTAATCTGCCAGTGAATCAATGTTCCTAAAAAAAGAACAGGTGGCAGAATTTTGAAATTAAGGAAGCTTTGTGCTCAGTATTTTAAGACCCCAGAAGGTGGAGCTAGAAATACTGCAGTCTGTTGATTGGTCATAAGAATCATCACTTCCTGTGTGACAGCGGTAATAAAGAACAACACATAACCCTGCCATGTTTAAACCTCCAGTCCACTTCCTGAAGAGAACTTTCTGTTTGTTTGGGAAATGGAGTCACCAAATAGTTTACTGTGATGTGTTTGTCTTCTTGTCTGCTATTCCATCACGCTATAACGTAGCTGACGCTGCTATCAGCATATCAGCTTACCTACTAAGAAGGACACGGTTGGCTGTGGAAACACAGACAGGATCAGGCTTTACAGATCAGACCCATACCAACATGTATTGACCTTGGTGGAAATGGGGCATTTTATGAAAAAAAAATGCAATCATGCCTATTTCCTTAAAAAAAATGGAATTTGTGTCAGCTTGTGTCCTGGGCAAACATGGAAAATTACCCAATATGGCCCTTACTTTCCCCCATGTGAGTAATACTTTTAGGCTCTAAGGAGTTAAGACCTTTGAGCTTGGTCTGTTGAGCTGCTTAAAGAGACGATATTAAGATTTTCTATATTCCACACATGGACATAAGGTAACAATCCTGGATGTTCAGACTTAACGTGTGCAGATTTTCAAACCTTACATAGTCATGTGGTAGAAATCCCTGAATCTGTGATGAAAACAGTCTGTTCTAAAAAATAGAGCGAGATCTTCACGAGACTTGCTGAAATGATGACATCATTGCATAAGGATCTCCTGATTGCTTCATGACATGTTGGAATTTTGGGACTCAGACTCCAAGCCCCCAAGGCCTCCAGAGTTCTAACCAATCAGAGTGAAGGGGGTTTGTGAAACAGGAAGCCTTAAGGGCTGATTATGCTTTCCGCATGAACGTGATGTGGGGTATTCAGTGATTCCGCATGGAGTCCATTCCCAAACTGAGGCAGAGGGCAGTGTATCGCAAGCACATGTCTACCACAGCACTAAACTAGAGAAGAAGACGCTGCTACACTGTTTACAACATTTTACAAATTCCTCTTCTCTGCTAAGTTTGGTCCCAATTTCACACCAGGAATTGTTCATCACATGATTATCACAGTGATCCCTGTGGTCAGTCATATAGATGCCTCCACTTTTTTGTACTTTGGACACGAGGAGCTCCTGTTTGTCCACACGTCTCTGCATGGAAATTGAAAATTTTCAGAGGTGCACAATGCAGAAATTTTCCACATAGAAAGGACTGCATGAGGGGGCGTGGCTGCTAAAATGACATCATTCATCTGCAGGAAGCCCTGCTTACCTTGTGGACGGGTCAAGCATAGACCAGGCTTCAAAGAGACAACAGCTAAAACAAAGTGTTTCAGACAGAGGCTGGAATAAAGGCTTTCTAAAACAGCAAAGGCTGCTTTTTTGAGCTGTTAATCATGTACGGTTATTACGGGGGGCACCAAAGGGACAGAATAAAGCCTAAAAAACATTACAATACTTCCTATTTAAAATAAACCGGGGCTGTTTGGTTTACAATTAGAGTGAAAGTTAGACGTTATATCAAAGAGAGAGAGAGCAGCTAAGCAAGAATATGTCCAAGCCAGGATGTTTTGGCTCGTTGAGCCTGAGTTTGCCATTTCATGTCATCAGCACATTGTGTGTGCAATACTTCAGTCTTTGAATAATTTCCTGTACAGTATTTTTCATTATTTTTGGATTGTTACAGTGTCAGTTGATGAATGTTTACATCATGTAATTATAGTTCCCACTCTACTATAATCATAACTGTATGAAAAGCTCCCTGTCAGGTTCATTTAGGAGGGGAAAAAACATGCAATAACAGTAGCTGTATGTTAATTTGAAATCAATCGCAAGTTATCTGTAGACAATAAAGTGATGAATTGCTATTTTGTTTTAAAACTTCATCTTGCAGCTGTAGTTTTATGGATCTAGCTGTATCAGTGGGTTTTTGTCTTCATATCCCTTTTTTGTAGCCCAAATGTAAATGAAGATGGGCGCAGAGGGCCTCAGGCTTTTCCGTGGGAATTTTAAGATCCTGCCGGCCCGGTCACAGGCTCTCTGTTGAACAAAAGTCCTGGTCTGTCTCGGTCTCCGTGTCCAATGGAAAATCTGCTCCTGTCAGAGCTCTGTGGGTCTATGAGAGGTCAGGTTGGGGGTCGTCTGTGTTGGGTATCTGCCTGATTCACTTGTCAGGATCGCTTAGATGGATTTATTTTTGATGCCAGGTTTCTGTCAATGCTTCACTCTGAAAGGATGCGGGAAAAGGAACTATGAAAACAGACATTTCATGATCTGAAGCTGGAAGGAACCGTCCTGTTCAGATCTCAAAAGACTTACAGGCATAAAAAAATCAGCTTTTAGATCAAATTTTTCATGATTTATTGAAAACTTAGACTGTCCTTTTTTGCATTCATTAAAGCTTTTTTTTTTATTATTTTTTTATCAGTTCCCCAAACAATCTGTGTTTGGATTACTGTATATTACATTTTAATTTCACAATATTATTGTGCATCTAATTGTTGGTCACTGGTCTTTTGACTTGTTTGAATGGCTGTACGATGGATGGAGTACAGATTTAACCCACTGGACTTTAAATTGCTCAGCTCCACTTTGCACCTTTGTACATGTGATTTTATTTGTTATTTTATTTCTTTAGCTTTCTTATATTTTTATATATTCATAAATATCATATCTGAACTTTTTTTTACATTGTAGTTTATATATTGTATAGCTTCTAATTCTGTATTATTTAAGTTGTTTCTAGTCTCATGTTATATCCCTAACAGTTAATTGTTTAGCACCAACACTCCAAGTCAAATTCCTTGTATGTGTAAACGTACTTGGCAATCAACCCTGATTCTGAACCTGATGTAGTTAGGTAGACCGACATCAAATGCTTATTGAGATCCATCGAGACTTCCTGGTGTATTGGTGTTAGCTTCCAGCCGCTGAACACACACTCAACAGAGAGAGAGAGAGAGAGAGAGAGAGAGAGAGAGAGAGAGAGAGAGAGAGAGAGAACATGTTTAGCCTAATATACGAACATCTTGCATCTGTGGATTGTGAAGAATTTATGAAACCTAATTAAGTCTTGTCGGTTTAATAGGCATGGAGTATGTTCATCATTAGGAGGCTCATCACATATTAATTATCGACCTAATTGTGTGTCTTGCTTCCAGCTTTGGTCCAAAAAAAGCTCTCAGTTAAAAAAAAATTCACTGCTTTTATCTGTACTGTAGCTGGTAAAATGTGTCTCATTACACGGATCCTCGCGGTGCTGCACGTCTTGTCTCTGCTGGTCGAAGCTGTGAACCCTCCAGGACCTTCTTCTCTCAAATCATTAAGTGGGATCTCACTGAAACAGAAACAGCATGAAAGCATTTAGTCAAACTCTGCTGACCAAAAATCCACAAGTTCTGTCAACACTGGACGTCTCCATGTCCTCTCTGAACCATCAGATGGTTTTACAGTCATTTCCTGTTTCCACAGGCTCTTACACAGACACAAAGCAGCCCTAACGCTAATTTTGATGTGCTCAATATTAAAACTGACACAGTAAAGCTGACAACAACAAATGATTCTGAATGAAGCCGCTGATCCCTGAAGAGAAGCGGGCCTGATGTGGGATATTGTGCACGTCAAACAGCCTTTAAATCTGGTCTCCAAGGCTCCTTACTTCTGAATCCATATGAGGACTCAACAGTCCCCGATAAAAACTCCAACACCGAGCTGAGCTGAATTACAAGTCCTCTAAAAACACAGCGGAACTATGAGGCAAGAAGTTTGCAGTGACAGGATCTCATTTTGCTGCTGTTGCTCTCCCTGGTTTTACTTTTCGTGTATGCACATGAAAGGGAGGGGTGGTGTGCTCTCCCCACCTCAGGCTTTGCTCTTCCACCAATTCAGTGAGAAGCAGCTCTCTGGGACAAAATGCCACTTGTTACAATCAAGGTCTGCAGAGACCATCTCTGAACACAGGTCCAACTTTGAAGCAGACAGGCTACAGCAGCTGAGGACCACACCAGGTGACCCTCCTGTCAGCTAAGAACAGGAAACTGAGGCTACAGTCCACACGGACTCATCAAAACTGGACCATAGAAGAATGAAGAACCTCTCCTGGTCTGATGAGTCTGGATTTCTGCTTCACATTCTGATGGTGGACTCAGGATTAGGAATGAAGAACATAAAGCATGGATCCATCCTGCCTTGGATCAACTCTTCATCCTGCTGCTGCTGCTGCTGCTGCTGCTGCTGGTCTAATGGTTTGGGGAAAATTTTCTTGGTTCACTTTGGACCCCTTAGTACCACCTGAGCCTGGATTAAAGTACACA
This sequence comes from Labroides dimidiatus, assembly GCA_030710495.1. Lineage (NCBI taxonomy): Eukaryota > Metazoa > Chordata > Actinopteri > Labriformes > Labridae > Labroides > Labroides dimidiatus. The sequence goes on from CM061159.1 coordinate 2,496,706, forward strand.
GCCTACCTGAGTCTTGTTGCTGACCAGGTCCATCCCTTTATGAGCACAGTGGACCATCTTCTGATGGAGACTTCCAGCAGGATAACACTTTGTGTCACAAAGCTCAGATCATCTCAAACTGCTTTCTTCAACATGACCATGAGTTCTCTGGACTCCAACAGCCTCCACAGTCCACAGATCTCAGTCCAGAAGAGCTCCTTTGGGATGTGCTGGAACAGGAGATTCTTATCATGTTCAGCCCACAAATCTGTAGTGACTGTGTGATGATACCATGACAACATGGAGCAAACTTCTGAGGAAGGTTTCAGCAGCATGTTAAATCTATGACACCAAGAAATAAGACAGGCCTGAAGACAAAAGGGGGTCCAACCTGGTACTAGTAAGGTGAATGTCGCATGAGCGACACCAGTCTCTGTTGTCCTGTTAGTTGGGGAACCAGGGGCTGGTGTTGCTCTTGGATGCTAACAGAGAAGCTAAGGCTACACTAAACCTCAGAGAACTAACTGACGACACATGGAGCGGCTGTGTTTTCCCAGAGATCGGTCTCTTTCCTTCATGAAGCTGAGATCCATCAAAGCATGATGTTGAATGATTGCTTTAACTGTTGTTATATCAGAGCGTTACTGACACAGCACTCTCTCTTCTCCTCCATACGCTATCACTGCATGACATGTGGGACAACATATGAACCTTCAGCTGAGCTCCATGACACGCTGCTGGATTTCACAGCCTGATGTAAACAGTATCTTTGATGCTTGTATAAATAATGTATTAAATAGTGTATTCATGAATGGATGCCCCCTGACAGTGAGAGGTCAGGGAGAGTTCATGCAGCAATAAGCAGCAGATGGAGGGCAAAAAGCAAGAGTGAATAATTTACAAGAGGAAGTGACAGTTTACAGACAGAAGGACAATTCAGAATTAATCCAGTTTACCAAACGACTGCCAGCATATCTCATAAGTCTTCAAGGACCCCAGAGACAAACTTGATTTGATTTAACCTTCTGTCAACTCTGTTTTTTCACTCACTCTTCATCTCTTTGGAGGACAAGGTGAGAATTTCTTTCATGTCAAGATACAAAACAGAAAATAAGGAGGTGAGATTAATCTTAGGTGTTTGGCTAAAATCTGATAAAAGAGAAAGTCTGTAACCATTAGCGATGGTTTCCAACACTTTAACCCTGAAAAAGAAAACAGAACGTCTTTTAACTTGGCCAACTGATTCACAGCTGCAGCTGAAGCATTCAAAGCTCCAGTCAACTCAGACGTCAATAATGCTCAGAATCAAACATCAATTTAGACAGCAACATGTCTTTTTATCAGCCTCAAAACTCATCCACTCCGTGTCCTAAGATCCCTTTTACTCATTATTTACGTCAGTAAAAAAAAAAAATCACAATATATTCAATACAAATTTCCACGCTTGTGCTGATAACACTATAATGCAGGGTTATTCAGTTAAAATTCAAAAAGGTCCAGTCAGGGAAAATGCATTGAATCAAAGGTCCGGAACATCATAATGTGTCAAAATTCATTTTTTGTGATGTTAAGTCACTGTTATTTACTTCATTCATGAGCTGAAAAAGTGTTTTAGTGGTGGTTTGTTTTTCTTGATTCACTTCTGACTTCTAAGAATTTCAGAGTTTTGGCTCAAATTTGTGGATAAAAAGATGAAATCAGTTTTAAACTCTTCACTTCTGAAGTTTTGTAGGAAACTCTCTGAGAAAGAAAAATCAAATTTAAGGTCTTCCTGATGTTGCTTTTCTTTTTGATTTTGTGCTCTCAAAGGTAAAAAATGAAGATGAATGAGTCGCTCCACTTTTCTTTTCTTAGACTGTGTACTCTGTGGATGCTGTTCTCTCTAACTCCGGCTCACTCGTCTCTTCGTTTTCTCTTTCTGTGTTTATTTATTTATCTATTTATTTTTCTCTCTATTATCCTGTCCTCTGCCCCCAGCTTCTAAACTTTTGCCTGCACGCAGAGCGATTATATTTAAGGCCTGGAATGCAGAGCCTTCATTGGCTAAGAAGTGTCATGTGGGATGGCTTGACTCAAATGCAATTGATCCATATGTTTCCAGCGCTGCTCTACATAGACTGCAAACACTGTAAGAGCTGTCTGTGAAAATATGAACGCTCCATCAAATCTAAAATCCCTCCTATTTTATTGATGATAGGTCAAATAGGTGCAAATAGCATGGCCCCTGGGTCCGGACCGCGGTCCATCATTTGGTGACCCCTGATATGATGCACTGCCCTGCACCTACTCCAGACCAGGCTCGGACAGTTACAAACTGTTTTTAGTCAAAGCCTCCAAACCTGCCACCAATCAGCTGCCTTGAGGGGATTGAGACTGAACTTGTATCCCACAGATACCTTTGAATTTTAATCAGTGACTCTATAACTCCTCATATTCAGAAGTTGAGTTTTCATTTTAGAATCAGCTCCTACTTTTCTTTTGAAGCTAAAAAACAACTTCTTGCTGTTACTTTTCTGTCTGTGCTTGACCACCCTGATGTTTTACACATGCATGCCTGTGCTCAGAGCCTGCACGCTCTGGATCCTGAGTATCACGGAGCTCTGAGCTTCATCACTCATTTTAAATCACTCATTCGTGTTTGCTTTATTCTGGTGTAGGGTGGAACCACTTTTCAGGTCCTGTTTCCTCCTTGTCTGTATTGTTTTGTAGTTATGAGTTCTCCATTTGTCTTCCACTCTGTTTATTACTGATCCATGTCTTGTGCTGTATTCTTTGTGTGTATTTTTTTTTTTTTTTTTTTTTTTTTTTTTTAATTTTAAGTCCCGACTGTTCTTGGATTCTGATCCCTGTGAGTCTGGTTTAGTTTCACTTCCTGTCCTTGTCTGTTTTCCTCCTCTTTAATTACCCTCAATAGTTTTACCTGCATCCCGTGTCACTCCTGTGTCTGTTTGCCACGTGTATGTGTGTGTGTGTGTTTTGTCTCTGTGTTTCCTCCCTTCTTTGTCCAATCATAACCTCATCTCTGATGTTTTCAGTTACCCCTTTTTGGATTTGGCTTTCTTGGACTTGAAGTATTTTTTGTTTGATTCTGATGACTCGAACAAGGCAACTGGACTGCGTAGAGTTGGGTGTTTTTGTTTGATGTTTTGTTTATCTTTTTCTGTAAATAAACTCTCTGGTCTACATGTGGCTCCTCTTTTCTTTGTTTGTTGCACATTGTGCCAATTCTGGCCTGTGTTTGTTTCTCTTACCTTCAGTGTGATTCTTCAGAGCTCAATATCAAACTTCATGTTTGTTTGTTTCTTCTATTTTTGGAGGTAATCTCTGAACCAACAGTATTTCCAGGATTCATCACTGTCTGTTACCTCTTCACTAAGTGTCCAAAAAACACTTTTTGGTTGGATTTTGCTTCTTTTATAGCAAGCATCTGAAAGCAAATGACCCCAAACCTTCTTCTGCATGCTGGTTAAGAAAATATGTGATTTGTTAATACAGATGATTACATTGTTGGTGTGTTATTGTGTTTCTACATGTGTTGTATTCTAAGTAAAGTTGTTGGACTGTTCATGTGAGGACAGTAGTTGGGTACTGACTAAAGCTTTGCTCTCTCAGTTCAACAACCTCAGTTTCCTGCTTTTTATTTGAATATTTTCAACTAAGGGGAAGAGCCACAGGGATGCCAAACAGCACTTATCTAACGGAGGTCTCTTTATTTTACATTTGCTGATACCCAAAGTTTTTCCTTGAAATCTATCTGAAGAGATTGTGGTGATCCTGGTGTGCTCCCCCCTCCCCTCCCTGTTCCTCTCCTTCTCACAGCGGCTGTCTGCTCACCTGAGGCATATCTATAATCAGTTACACCAGCGCCAGTAATGATCCTGTGCTTATAAGTTCTGCCCGTAGCTGGAAGCAGTGCCAGTGGATTCTGTCTCTTGATGCGGTATTTTGGCCTCTCGAGTTACTTAGTATCTACTTGTACTATTAAACAGAGTTTTGATTTTTTTTCCGTGGCTCATCCATTTTTGTCTTCCCTTTTTTCCAGTGCCTCTTTGAGGTGCTGCTGCAGCCCTACTGTCACTGACACAGCTGCAACTCTCTCAAGAGTATCTCTCTGTTACCCCTCTGCTCTTAGTGGATTTGAGTAACTTTGGACTCTGGACATACTCCGTGTTCCCCTTACCCTGCTCTCTGTGGATTCGAGCAGTTTCCAAATCAGGACATTCACTCACTCATTCATTCAATCATTCTCTGTGCAATAAAAAACTTAAAACTGCCTCCTCGCCTCTGCCTGCTTCTGGGTCCAGCAACAGACTGCTGGGTTTATTACAAACCATCACAGAGATAGGATAGTCTCATTTTTGGGGGTTCTCCTCTTCCACATTCAGAAGTAGACAGTGGAGGGCTCTACTTGTCAATGAGGTAAGTGTTCCCCTCAGGGTTACACTGGCCATCACTCACAACCACAGCACCAGAGGGATGAAAGATGGAGAGGCACAGTGATTGTCCAGATCTAACTGACTTAAAGCAGTCCATGTTATTCATCCACTGAGTCAGAGTTATGCTGCTGAGTTTGAGATAATGGTTCTTAATTCTACAGAGACATTTAACAGCTGTTACTGAAGTATGAGCTGTCTCAAATGGTGTATTTCTGGGTTTACACTCACTATTTAAAGTGCATGAGTACAGTATGGAAAAAAACAAAGTACAGTGGTGACAAGACAGATACTCTGATACTCCTCTGTTCATCACACAATGAATAAGGAGAATTCAGGATCACAGCAGTATTACCAAAAAGTATAGTGTGATTCCTAAACACTCAGTATGGTTTAGATATAGAATATTATAATAAGTCTCATCGACAAAAAAAAAAAAATGTCCATCAGAGATGACAGCTTGGCTATAAGTCTTCAATCAGCCTCCAGCTCCACAGGGTCCAAGGACTGAGCTGGTCTTCTTCACCAGTCTGTTCAGTCTCTCTCCCCTGTATCCTGTCTGCTCACAGCAGGTGTAATCCTTCCAGTGGTGCCCAGTGTTGGATCCATTAGCGTCTGTGTCTGTGTCTGTGTCTGTGTCTGTGTCTGTGAATGGCATGATGCTACTCTACCCCCTGGTATTCCCTCTGGTGCTGGGTTAGCATCACTAGCCTGTCCATCTTACCAGAGACAGATCTTACATTCCCCATAATCATGGAAGGAAGGACAGGTTGATGTTTTCTCTTCTTAGCTCACACCGCAGTATCAGCACGTCGTCCTTACCTCCTACTCCTCAGCTCGTAGGGAACATCGGGCCTAGCAACAGTTGGCATCGACATGCTACAGGCTGCTGGCAGCTGATCTTGTGTGTAAATAATGTGACCATGTTTCCATGTTGGATCCCTAGACACACAGGAAAAATAAATAAAAATAAATTTTAAAAAAGCATTGTCTCTATCAGAAAAAAAAAATCCAGATCAATTCAAAGTGTTTCACCAACACAGAGCTGCTGATGTAGCGAATGGTTTGCATAATAGCTGCTTAGCAAGCCACAAAGTGAGCGCCACTAATGTCCCATCAATTAAAGTAAAGTAATGACTGAAGCAGCCTGCTGTTTATCCTGTGAACAGTTATCAGACAAACACAATCTCCACTTGATAGCAGGACTGTAAGAAACCAATTCCCCATTGATTTCCTCTGACATGACCATACATACTGTGGCGCTGAGAAGAAACAAAGCTGTCCTTCATACTATTAAATCCATAGACGTGTATCGACTCTCCTCGCTGGCAGAGAGGCTGCACAAGAGAAACAGACACGGCCGTCTTTATCCCATCACATAAAGGAGCGCAGCAAAACCACAGCAATGCATTCATTATGTCAGCCTCCTAATGCTGGCGACTCGTGTTCATTTCTTGGGGCCCTGTGTCCTGCAGGAAAAGCTTGTTCCAGCTTGTCTACATGAGTCCTTACCTGCGTGTGTCCTTGTCTGCTTCAGGCTGTGAGCGTGCGCCGGTGACTTGGTTGAAGAATTCTTGACACGTCAGGTCCTTTCATGTTTTATGAGGGCGCAGACCGAGGGCTTGTTCACAGTGTGAGCTAAAGGCACAACAAGGGCACCTGTCACTTGATAGCACACCTATTGTGCTTTCTTTTCTCCCAGCCATGTTTCAAAGAGGAGCTCTTTAGAGATGGAGGAGGGGGGGAGAAAAGGGATCCACTTTTCATCCCCTTCTTCCACTTGCAGGGACTTCATTGATCCTGAGCCTAAGCTAATAATTCATAGCAAAGGGAATGAAGGCCTAACTCAGATCCCCAGAGTCTCAGGCAGCTGGATGTTAAAAGTTAAGATCCTCTTATAACCACCCCCTGCGTCATCGCCATAAAGAGTAAGAGGACGTTTGCTCTTTAACTGCTCTTTTCTCCCCAGTCGGCTCATGTTTGATTAAAGAGCCACATTTAAAAATACTGAAGAACCCATATTTTATTTCAAATGTTATTATTCTAACAAAAACCACAGTCCTTTGAGTGTCCAGTTGAAGCTGACTTCAGACACCACGTTAGAGCCCATGTTGAAATGCATATTTGCAGCACTGAACCATGTTAACAGCCTGGTTTAAAATCATTTTAGCTTCCCTACCAAGGGCAAACCCAGTCATTGGGGCCTTCCACATCCCTCTTCTTCATCATGCTCAGAACTAGACTGGCTTTCCCCTGGGTCCACTACTGTCTCATTCTGAGAGTCTCAAGGCACAGAGCAGTGTTAATCTTGAATCTGGTCACATAATGTCACTAAATGCTTTTCCTCAAGTTCTGTACTTCACTACAACTTTGACAAAAGATGAGGATGTTATCTATTATGTTATAATTATGTTGCACTATCACTATTGTTGTATTATTTATTTATTTATTTATTTATTTATTTAGTTAGTTAGTTAGTTAGTTAGTTAGTGTCCTGTCTCCTTAGACATCTTTACATTTCGTTTGTTTTACACCATACTCTTAATTTTTGTTTTTATTCTGATCTTTACTATTTAAACTAAATGTTTAATGTAGCACTGTGGGCTCTTATGTACCGTAATTTCAATCCTCTGTATGTTTGACACATATTGCAGAATTAACAATAACGCTACCTGAAACCTTAAACCTTAAAATAAAACTCATTTCTGAGGGACTTGACTTGGACTGAGCCAGAGCTAGTCATTACACTGATACATTTATGTGTAATAGTTTACACTGTTTTACACAGTTTTTCTGTTCACTTGTGTTTGTTCAAAAGATCAGTTAGTTGGGTTCGTCTGTAGAATAGAATAGAATAGAATAGAATAGAATAGAATAGAATAGAATGTACCTTATTGATCCCTGAAGGTGTCTGGCAGATGAAAGTATAAAAATCATATGACAGATATAAAAATCATGAGCTAAAGTCTGTTGATGTTCGTGCTGCTCTCATCTGTTTCCAGCAGCATACTCCAGTCTGTGCATTCAAAGCAGTCCCTCAGAGCCTCACCAGCGTCAGGTCTCCATCTCCTGACTGTGAGGGTAGTTGCAGGCTGCCTCAGTACACAGGGTCCACACAAGGTCTGCAGGAAAACCAGGCTGCAATCCAACTCATCCAGTGGAAGTAAGGCAGCAGCTCTGTGTAAATCCAGTCAGGTGGGAGGAGAGGGTAACATGATTCAAGTCTCCTGATATTATTATGAGTGTCAGATCTGTGTCCGATCCACTGTGACTCTGCTTCATAGCATGTTGACGGTATGCTCTCTTGTTCATCAACTTACACCGGCTGAGTTTCAGATTGCCACAGGTCTGGCTCCACTCATTATGACTTTTTTTATTTTATTTTATTTATTTATTTATTATTTATTTATTTTTATTATTATTTTCAATCAAGCTAGGCCTGGTTTTACACGGTTTGCTTTATTTTAAAGGTCAATGGAGTTGACTTCAGTTGAAATGGATTTGATACTCTATTATCATTCTCCTTTCGTGCTCCTTATTTGTTCTTTGGAGCAGCACTCCATGGCCTTGTTCAGATGCCTCATTTTGTTAAATGCATCACTTTTACTTCTCAGATAATACATTTGTTTCCTTGAAAAAGCAGGGTTTTTATGCTGCTTCCCTTTTCCCTTAACAAGGTGAGTTCAACATGGAGCTAAAGCTGTGTAAAGACTTACAAACAAGTGGAATAAGTTTTAAAATTCTTAATTACTGCTATTACAGCCATGCTGAATCAATGCTGCTGCTTGAAATGTTTCCGTGTTTGTTTCCAACAGGCTGTGTGAGCCTTACCTTTAATTCCGCCACAATAATGAAGAAGTGCATGTTTTAGTGCACACATTCAGCAGAACTCACAGTTAGAGGCTTAATTCAACTCAGAGTTGTTTACATGTAATTGGTTTTCTTTCTCGGCTATTAATCTTGAAGTTTCCAGTGAGAGCCTAATAACTTTAGTCAGAACAGCAGGTTACCCACACTCATAGAAAGGCAGCTTGTGATCGTGTAACAGCTGCTGTGCTGATGTTAGAGAGCACTGTAGAAAACAAAGCCATCTTCATGCCTTTGAGGCTGGATTTTAAGTAAGACTCTTCTGCTGCTGTGTAACAAAATCTGTCATAAAGATTGCCAACGTTTAGCCTGTTAAAAATGTAGTTCTATTCAGGCTGTGTCAGAAAAAAACTGGTCTCAGTCTTTGTCAATCCCTCGTCACTCCTCATAACATAAGTCAGACTTTTCCTGCACTTTGTGAGTCCCCTCTAAACCTTAACTGCTTTCTCAAGGTCATGAAGCCAACCAACAGGTGGGTTAGAAAGTGTAGCCTGTTTATCAGCCACATGCTGCTCAATAGGGATGAGCCGGATATTCGTTTCAAACGAGTACTCGTTATGGATAATGCATTTTTGCCGAGTCCGAGCACAACACAAGTTTTTTTTAGGATTATTCGTATCCGTGCTAAAAGAATCCTCAGTGGGTAGCAACAACTACTGTCTTCACTCTTCATGCTCTGTGATTGGCCAGTCACACACAGCACACCCCCCTCCCTGCACCCACATGCTGCAGCGAGGAGGTGCCTGCTCTCCTCTTTCACACACACACACACACACACACAAACATACAGGCAGCGAGTGACAGCGACTGCTTCTCTTGCTTGCTTGAGTTGACTGTAGTTTACGTTGCTCTAATCTCTGTACTACTCACTCAGTTTTCTTCTGCTCGTCTCTATTGAGGTTTGTTTGGTATTTAAAGTTACTTCTTCAACTTATTTCCTGTCATACGCGATGCATGTGACAAGACGGGGCTGAAAACGGCTCGTGTCGCGCTGGTCAGTGCCTCTTGCTTCAATTCAGGACCGTTTTTTTAAGGTTTTCGTTGTCTCGCATCTCTTTAGTTCTTTTTTATATTTAAAGTTACTTGATTAACTGTTTTAGAACGTACACACAACGCATTTGAAGGCTTAAAGCTGTAAACTCCTTGTGTCGCGTGTCCCCCTAGTTTCTCCACGCCGGTCTTTTTTTCTTTTTCTTTTTTTTTTTAACTGGCTGTGTGATTTCAGTTTGGCTGGTGAGAAAGTTCGTTGGAAAGCTTTGCCCATTCTGAGCACAGTGTTTTTGAAAATACAATGAACAACAAGGCATATTTTTTAAATTTTTTTGCCACTGAATGTTTGCACAAATCACCTATTCAATTTACACAGATCATAAATAAAGAGACAGTCTTTCACACCACTACATACTCATTCTACCAGTTGTACATAAAACATAGCTGAAAATAAATATAGCCATTTCAAATCAATTCTTGCCAGTTTCAAACATAAAATAATGTTCGGATTTAAGTCCCGCTTCTGCCAGCCCGCCCTGTCCCGCCCTGACAAAACACGCCCACTTCCGGTTTAGACCCCGCCCCCTGTGAGTACAGATACGGATACAGATAATATGGATGGTAAACAGATACAGATACAGATAATGGTGTACTCGCTCATCCCTACTGCTCAACATACCAGACTGCAGATTTAATAACTATATCATGTAAACAGGGAAAAAGAAGGAGAAACAAACAGTAACTGTGTTGGCAGAGATGATTTGGTGAACTTTTCATGGGTGCAACACACATACTGATTGAGAGGTGGCCACATCCCAGCCTAAAACTATTCAAACTGTATATTTCATCCATTATTGTAAAGATCCAACAATGTGAACGAAAAAATGTCTGATCTGATTTCATGTGACTGTAATTCAGAAAAACAACAGTATGTGTGCATAGGTAGTCTGATTTTCTACACATCAGCTAAACTAAGTATCTTAGGCCTATTTCTTTATTTTGTCTGCTTTTGGATTGGTCTACTTATTTAATCTCAAGGCAGGATGTCGCAGGCAACGGTGGCCCTGAGAGCTCACAGCACTGCATCTTAAAAAAAAAAAGCACATGCAAAAAGACAAAACACAAGCAAATGAAGAAAACATCTTTATCGATTTAGCAACACATGCTCGGCATTTAGAAAACACGCTGCAAAGACCACAACACATTAGAAAAACTTTAATTTGGACCAAAGCACTTGATTGGTGGGCTGACGTTCATATCTGCAGTGGTTGTACTTTGTTAAATGTAACCAACGTGGTCTCGAGCGTCTGTTCACAGATGTTTCGGGGTGTTCTTCAGCTCCTCTTTTTGTCACAGTTATTCTGCAGAGCTCATCCTCCAAAGATTCCACAGTCCCACTGTCGGCTCATGATGAGTAATGCTGTCGTGTTTTAATGACAGTTCATTCTGACGTTTCTTTTAGGGCTGGTGTTGCCCTCAGACTGCACGAGAAACCACGGTGTTCAGAAGCTCTGAGGCTGACCTGAGGGCTCACAAAAAACATGGCGTACAACATGGCATCTCCTCAACGTGCTCCAAATGCCTGCAGGAAAACGAAGAGAGCATTTCTTACTCTTTATTTCTAAAGGAAAGTCAGGGCTCCTTGACAACCGAGCACTTCTCAGAAAATAAGATGACATTGATAAGACACTCACGGCTTCTCGTGAAATCCTTCCAGGCACTCCTGTTAATGTATTAAACACTATGAGCTCTGTATCATCTCATACCAAGACAGAATCTGATGATGGATGTTCATTTATCAGCTTTTTTCTACCCTAGCGGTACATTACAGGCCCTCAAACATAACGTGAAGCAGGCTCTTGTTGCTGCTATGAAAGCATCTCCCTCCCTGTTGTAATTTAATTCAGAGTGCTTTAAAGCCTTTACTCCAATCATCTGCTGAGCTATTAGGCCGCTTATAACTGCAGAGTTTATGGTTCATAAACAGTGTTTTGATTTCATACACTAATGAGCATTATGCACTGTTAAGAGAAGGAGGCAGAGTGTGTTTTAGCCCCGCTGCAGCGAGTTGAGAAGTTCAAGATGATTGTAAAGGCTGCAGAAAACAAACTTTAAGCTTTGTCTACACATTTTCATTACCTTTTTATTTACAAGCTTCAGTGGTTTAAAAATTCAAACCAGAATGTTTGGACATAATAGATATGATCATGCTTGACGTATTTCACCCTGGTCAGGTTACAGCGGTTTCTTCTCTCCAGTTGTAGTATTTGTCACGTTGGGAACTCATATAAAATTCCTCAAAAATTCACAAAATAACATCCACATTTTTTTTCCCCCTATATAGCTGTCGTAAAAATTTCGCAAGAAGTGGAGATGGATGGATGCAAAATGCAGCAGGGAAGATTTGCCAACAGTATGGGTTTGATTTATGGTGCAAACCCTGAAGAGCAACAGGTCACAGGATGAATAAAACCATCTGAGGGTGAGGAAGGAGAGTTGTTTAAAGATAAACAGTGAGGGCGTATTTATCTTTGTCTGTCTGAAAACTGGATTTATGCTGAAGACTTTTGTTCATTGTGTCTGTCTCTGTTGTTTCATCTACCGTCCTGCTGTGAGCATTAAACTGTATCATCTGCAGTGCGCTCTTGATGTTGTTTGCTGCCTCCCCATCCACGCTGAACATCAGTTTTGTTTTACCAAGCAGCACCTTCTGACCATGAAAAATGAAAGTGCCAAAAACCACAGTTCCTTTGGCATCCACGTGAGGCTGTCTCTGTGAATACAAACAAACAAAACACACTGATTCAAAAAGGCTGACATCCACTGCAAAAAATAAACATGTGTAAGAAGCTGATTTATAGCAGGTTACATTCTGCAGCTGGAGGGGAACCGATCATCACTGCATACTGTGCAGGCGCGGAGCCAGTGTCACATTGCAGAGGGGGCGGGGACTTGTAGTGGGCTCTTATAGCGTATTGGCTATTTTACTTGTTAACAATTCACATTATGGATCCGATGTGGATTTGAGCTGTATTTGCCGCTGCCAAAAAGGGACTGAATGAACGGCTTTAGCTTCGTAAATTTAAAAAAACAAGTCTCACACTTTGAACCATCAAAATATGAAAGAAAATCACACTTTAACAAAGAAACTCAATTTGCTTCATGAACGGCCAGATATTCTGTAAAACAAAGTAAACCCAACATTAGACGCTGCGCAGTGACAGCATCTAAAGACACAGCTGATCAGTTAGTAGCGTTAATATTGTGAAACGGAGACAGAAGGGCAAAATGGAGAGAGAGTGGATTACGATGAGATGTGCAGCACAATGTGCGCTATTTCAGCACCATGGACAGTGCCACGGATTTATCATTAAACAGCGACCTGCTGATAATCTAGCACCACAACTGCCAATAGGCTATTTCAGCACCATGGTTGGGGGTTGAGTTGCTGAGAAGAAGTTTGTCAGCGGAACGCAGGAGGCAACAAGATTCTTCCTCTGCTCTTGCTCCTTACGCTTTAGTGAGCGCAACTTGTGTTTTTTCATTTTAAAGCTATTTAAGCAAACACACACAGAGTAAGCAACTAGGGCTAACTGCACACTCAGAGACTACGGTGAAAATGACCGCGCACGCACGTATGTCAATCAGATGTCACTTTCTGTCAAATGCGCGTAGACCCACAGGGAGAGAGAGAGAAAGATTGACAGACAGTGCAAGAGAGGTTCACATGGTAAGTATGACGTCACATTAGGCTACCTCCTCATGGTATTTCAGAAACGCTCTGATCTGGATTGCTTTTTCCACTTATATTTACATTTATTCTTACACTTATATCCTTACAAATGCAGCAGTAAGAGACTGACTTTCTGACCTTACGTTGTTTTTGTTTTTTTCGCCACCGGTCTTGTGGTGGGCCCCTTCATGACCGTGGGCCCGGGGCAGCCGCACCCTCTGCCCCCCCCACCGGCTCCGCTACAGATACTGTTTTATTGTGTATGTGGAGATAAATTTACCTGCAGGAACTCCTCTCATTCTCTGCAGTACCTCTGTGTTGAGCAGGTAAGAGCCATGCTGTGTGAAGACATTTGTTCCATCTTACATGAGACGCCAAAATTGGGTTCCTTGTTGCTGTGTTGATGGATGTTGGTGACTCTTGTGTGCAGACAGTAAGCTTTTCAGGAGTGATGACCTCTGAGTGATACCACCATAGGGTCAACGACAGCCCAGGTCTCTGTTTCTTTCAGTGTTGTTTGTGGTTAACATGCTGTTTCCATTACAGATTGTCACTGTTACCTTGCCCTTAGCTTTGGTGCAAATATGCTTTTTGTTGCTGTGATTTAAATGTTCTTTATTTTCTAACCTCTTCCTCCTCTTTGGAACAGTTTTGATGAAAGCTCTACTCAGTAACAGGGTCTGTTGGAGGTCATGGCTGTAGCTGCACTGATTACTGTGCTTCAGTATTTTCTTGATTTATCCTTTCGTGTATTTTCATTTTCCACCTGATGTGTATTGTTCTGATAATCCTGTGTCAGGAATGTAACAGTGCTCTTGCGTGGTGTGACCTCCAGGGAACTCTTGTATTTGACTATTTAGTGCTACATTGAATTAATAAAGAATATTCTGATTTGAAATTATTTTGTGTTCATAAAAATAAACATTGTCTTCATATTTTTCTAACGCACGCCTTTGTATTAATTTTTGGATGTACCTGTGTTTCTTAAAGGGAAAAACTTCAGGTGAAGGGTCAGATACAAGAAAGGAATTTTGTCAACGTTCTTTGGGTGAAAGTCCAGAGGCGGCTTTTCTTTTTTTTTTTTCTATCTCTCTCTTATCGAGGTAACTTCTGGGTTAACCCTGGATTTTCTGTCCTATGAAGCTGGTTCACGTCTTACCGGGATGAATCACCGTGGTAACTGATGCTGAATGGCTAACCTGTTCCAGAGCAGGTTAAGATCTGGATAAGAGATCAACAAGTAGAAAAGCACCACCTACTGACCAATCAGCCCTCTTGGAAAATAGCCTGCCCATTTTTAGAAGTGTGGTAATCCTTTTGATGTCCATGATGACATCCTGTACAAGAGGCTCAGATTTTCATCAAAGGGACTGAACTACATTTGTCATCTGATGGAGAAGCTGTGGAATCCTGGTTGTTTAGATCAGTTTGGTAGAGTGAGCAATCTGTAAATAGATGCTAACAGTCTTGACAACTCTAACACCAGTGTACCGTGAGTTTGTGGGTATTGAGGTGAAATATTGCAAAAAGCAAGGTGCATGCCTCGTATTCCTGAAAACACACCACCGTCAACTCCAGGAAGTAAATGAGAGAGGGAAAACAAGCTCTTTGCGTTTTCTTTCAAGCAGCGAAGAGGATTTATTTACTGTGACAGCAACGTGTTTCCCTTTCTCTCCATCTCAGGCGTTCATTTCTTTCTCAGCTGTTCCCGCATTCATCGAGCTCTGCAGCGCTGTATTGTGGGTAAAAGCCTGGCGGCAGCAGGATCTGTACAAAGCTTTAGAGAAGTCGACAGGGAGCTCTGAGTGATCTCCTGGAAGAAGATTTAAACTGTGAGCTCTTTAATGTGTTTCTGGGGAGGCTGGCAGAAGCAGGTGGGTTTACGGGCCCCATCGTCTCTCCCCGGAGATAATGAGGATGGTGCCTGAGATGTGAATAAATTAGGAGTGAGGCGCTGTGTTGATGCTCCAGGAGATAACCCAGGAAAACGGAGAGAGATTCTTCTGCAAATAGTTCCCTAAGGTGGAGCCAGGTGAGCAAAAGCAAACTATTCATCTTTGCACGTTTTAGCAAGGACTGGTTGTGATCTGAGCCTCGGGCGCTGTGCTGCTGATTTATTTTCATCTTCGTAGCTTTGGGTTACTTCTCCCTTTGCTTTTTGGCTCCTCTGCTTTAAGTAAACTCCAGCTCTAAGTGATGCCGACCCAAAATGACAAATCCAGAGCTCTGAAATTAGCGTGATGAAGCTAATTGCTCACTTGCTCAAAGTAAAGAGTGATGCATCAGAAAGCTTCCAAAATACTAAGCACAGATATCTGGTTAAAAGATGACAAAAAATGCAAATAAACATCAGGCTGGAGCGCTCATCAATAATTCATGAGTTGTTCCCTTTAGCAACAACGGATCAATAATATCCCCCATTATGATCTCAGGGAGCTGTGTGCCTCTGCAGCAGCAACCAAAACTTCATTCTGCAGCAG
The DNA here is from genome assembly GCA_030710495.1 of Labroides dimidiatus. NCBI lineage: Eukaryota > Metazoa > Chordata > Actinopteri > Labriformes > Labridae > Labroides > Labroides dimidiatus. Next base: position 2,512,188 of record CM061159.1, read on the forward strand.
AAACAAGTGAGAGAACTTAAATCAACCTCCAAATCTTCTTTTGGGATGATGAGATTGCTGAAACGTCTCCTGGGCTGCACCTAAAAAGTCAATTCAAAGCGCCTGTAATGAGAGTCTGATTCAGCTCACAATTTATAGAACCAGTCCCTGCAGAGTCATTCTGTGCTGTTTGGAAACATTAAAGCAGGCGGCAGACTTTAAGGAACAAGTCTCAGAGTGACCCTTCATCGTTCACGACGGTGAAATCATCCTCTTCAGAATAAACGACTCTGTGGTTGAAGCTGGTGATGGTTCTGTGTTGGAAATCAGTCTTTGTTTTGTTATGGAAGTTGATTTTTACAGCATGCAGCAGACAGCAGACGTTTAATGTTCTGCGATGCGACGTGACATCTGATGCTGCTGACAGATGAGTTTGTTTTTCATGTTGTGAATCTCATCCCAGCCTTTTTCGGTGCTTGGTCCCCTCCTGTTCATCATATGCTTTCTCCCCCTCTGTAAAATCATCCATCAGCATGGCCTGATGACATCCAGCTCCTAACCACAGAAACACACTTCACCTTCACTAACTGCCTCTCTGAAATAAAAACATGGATGCATCACATTTTCTTATCACTTAACTACAATAAATCTGATCAGCCCCTCGCCCCTCACTCATCCCTTTCAGAGTTACAGTCTCTCATTCAATAATTCAACTCTATCATCTGCACCTTTCGTCTGTAACCTTTGAATCACTTTTGACACCAACATTTTCTTTTATGACCACGTCACGATCACGATCACTGAAACGTTAAACCTTTTTTCAAAGAGCTGTCTTCTTCGTCTTCTTCTTCTTCCTATTATTATTATTATTATTATTATTATTATTATTATTATTATTATTATTATTATTATTACAAACACAGAAACACCTAGCTCAGTGGACACTCAGGAAGGGGCGGGTAAAGGTTTGACAGCAGACAGCAGGCTGTTGCTTAACAGACAAGCGGTGAAATACATGGCAGTGTAATTGCAATGAGAGGATAATGTGACAGTGGCTTGTGTGACAGGGAGAATGAGAGAATTGCAAGCTATCATTATCAAACTGACCCCCCCCCCCCCCCCCCCCCCAAACACACACACACAAAGTGCTTTAGGAAACTTTTTCTCAAAGTCATTTTCTTCAAGGCCATTTGAGACCTCTGTGCCATCATCACTGTCATCATCCTCTCAAACTCTGCAGCCTTTTGACAGAGATCAGCTTGTTTGGCAGTGATACATCAGCCTAATATGAACAGGGTAAATCTGTCACAGCCATATGCTTTAGATGTCTCTTCTCGGGTCGTGCAGATGTTTAGTATGCATGAGCTCACCGTGGATGACTGATAGCCGTCTGCCTCGGGCCTTTAAAGCTTTTACAGCCTCCTCCTTCTCCTCCTTCTCCTCCTTCTCCTCCTTCTCCTCCTTCTCCTCCGTGCATCCCGATCATCCCTAATGATTCACTCAGGGCCTGATCTGAAATCAAATCCCAATGCAAGCCTCTGAATATACCATTAAACAAGCAACAACACATTATGCCCAGGGTCAGTCGGAGCCATTAGCAGAATTGGATCAGTTTTGAGGTTCATTACCTCTGTGTGGATTGGATGGCCTCATTGGAACAGTTTGCTCTGCAGTCTGGTCCTGTTAAAACCAGGCAGCACAAGTGCTTTGGCCTGTTAAATACATACTGTACTACACAAATTACATCCACTGATACACTGAGAGCATTAGGATTAATTAGAGAGTGGGCCTCACTTCGCCTGAGACTAACATGCCTCAGAGGACTTTCAGCTACAGTAAACGAACATAGACTTGATGATACTACAAATGTTCTTTTTTTAGAACACAGAACACTGACTTTCTTCCTTTCTGGATTTCAATCTCAGAGCTTTATCGCTTCCCTTCATAATGAGCAATAATTTCAAGAACCTCAAAGAAAAATGACTCAGCAGCAGAGCTCAACACAGATCCTTATTTACAGCATACATCAGATGCTATAGAACACACAGGTGTTTTATTTTTTTGAGGAAACACTGTGTGAAGGGGAATGGAGCTGTTTAATGTTGGTGGTAAATGTAGTCAGCTGCAGAAATACATCCCTCAGGGCACACTTTACACAGGCTGACTCAAAGTAGGAGCATCGATAAAAGAGCAGAGAAACATTTTAAATGCAGATGTTTTTCTGCACCAAGGATAACTGAGCAGTTTAATGAGAATGAAGAGGATGTTAACAGAACTCTGAAGCTTTTACTGCCTCAACTCAAACTGTGTCCAAAATGTCTCCAAAATGTGTCCAAACACAATCTACTCAACGTAGAAAGTAAGCTAGAATAGTTTCATCCCCATTTAGCTTAGTCTTGGTTCTGGATTAACAGCATTCTAGCCCAGAGAAGAAGACCGTCAGCTGCTAGATGTACGTTTCTTTCACTGCTCTTTGAAAAGAAGGCTTAAAGAAACAGAATGTAAATATATAAATATATTTTTAAATCAATGAGGATAATAGAAAATAGAAAATGCTAAGCTTGGATATGATCAATACTTTCCTCTTATTAGTCCAAACCTCATAAGACCAATAATGAAACAAGAGCAGCAGCAAATTACTCAGGGAAAACCTGCTCACACACATTACATCAAATCAATCCACACAAAGGTGCCGAGCAGTTGTGCCACAAGTACAGGGTGTGTCACTGTCTACAAATGGAAGGCCTTCAACATTACAGCAACTCTACCTAGAAGTGGAGGCCCATCAAAAATATCACCAAGAAGCACCAGAAAAAATAATAAATCAGGAAGAAGCCAACCCACATATCACCTCCAGAGAGTTGCAGACCTCCTTGGTAGCATTTGGGACAAATGTGCATGTGTCTAAAATGGACCAGTACTAATATAGTGCTTTTTTAGTCTTTCTGACCACTCAAAGCGCTTTACACTGCTAGTCTCATTCACCCATCCACACCACATTCACACACTGATGGGAGGAGGAAGTTCTATGCTAGAAACCATCAGTTCATCTAACCCAGTCATACTCATTCACACACCACTGAACAACAGTGGGAGCAATTTGGGGTTCAGTGTCTTGCTCAAGGACACTTCGACATGAGACTGCAGGAGCTGGGAATTGAACCCACTCGACCTTCCGCTTTCTATCTGTTGACTTGTCAGAGCTGGTCTCAAAAGTTATTTCAACTAAACCATCAACTTGCCTCTTGGACCCTGTCCCAGCTTGGCTGTTGAAGGAAGTCCTTCCCTCGGTCAGCAACCCTCCTCTAAAGATGATTAATGCGTCCTTACTGACAGGCTATGTGCCACAACTTTTTAAGGAATTAAGCCCCTTCTTAAAAATGTTACTTGATCTTAGTGCTGCCTTTGACACTATTGATCATCACATCCTCTTGCAGAGATTAGAGAAGCTTCTTGGCATCACAGGAACTGCTTTAGCTTGGTTTAGATCTAAAGATCGTATCTGTCGAGTCGTTCTCAGTTTGTTCATGTGAACAATAGATCCTCCCAGCATACCAGGGTGTGTTATGGAGTTCCTCAAGGCTCAGTGCTTGGTCCGATTCTTTTCAACTTATATACGTTTCCACTTGGTGGTACAATTAGGAAAAACTCCATCAACTTTTACTTTTACGCAGATGATACTCAGCTGTACCTATCATTGAAGCCAGAAGAAACTAGCCGGTTATCTAAACTTAAAGCTTGCCTCAAAGATGTAAGGATCTGGATGAGCAGAAATTTTCTACTTCTGAACTCAGAGAAGACTGAAGTCATTGTTATTGGACCCAAACACCTCAGAGAGGCTTTCTCTAACCAGATAACTACCTTAGATGGCATCAGCCTGGCACCTGGCTCCACTGTTAGGAACCTAGGAGTTCTTCTGGATCAGGACCTGTCCTTTAACTCTCACATCCAACAGGTCTCCAGGACGGCGTTCTTTCATCTTCGTAATATTAGAAAAATCAGACACATCTTGTCTCAGAGTGATGCAGAGAAGCTGGTCCATGCTTTGGTTTCCTCCAGGTTAGATTACTGTAACTCTCTTCTATCTGGTTGTCCTAACAAGTCTATTAGGACTCTTCAGCTGGTTCAGAATGCTGCAGCCCGGGTTCTGACTGGGACCAGGAGGAGGGAGCATATCTCTCCAGTGTTAGCATCTCTGCACTGGCTACCCATAAAGTTTAGAATAGATTTTAAAATTCTTCTTCTGACTTTCAAAGCTCTTAATGGCATCGAGCCATCCTATCTTAAAGAGCTTATCCTGCCATATTATCAGTCTAGATCGCTGCGTTCCCAGCATGCAGGCCTGCTCGTCGTACCTAGGGTCTCTAAAAGTAGTCTGGGAGGTGGAGCCTTTAGTTATCAGGCTCCTCCTCTCTGGAATCATTTACTGGTTGAAGTTCAGGGAGCAGACACCCTCTCTACTTTTAGGAGTAGACTTCAAACTTTCCTTTATGATAAAGCTTATAGTTAGAGCAGGATCAGGTCTGAACCAGCTCTTAGTTAGTCTGCTATAAGTTTAGACTGTCAGGGAGGGGCTCCTGTTTCCCTCTCTCCTCTATCTGTCAGTCTAACTTCTGATCTTTATGTCTCATTAAAGTTATTAACCATGGATCTCTCTGGGAGTCTCTGAGTTTGTCTGTTAGGTTCTTTGGATTGTTGCTGTGGACGGCCTGATGCCATGGACCTGACAGACTCCAGCTGCTATGGCTTCTTACAGTTTCTCCATCATCATCACTACAACACTGAAATATGGACTCTGTGTCTGTTCCTCTCTGTGTCTGTGCCCCCCCCCCCCCCCCCTCTCTCTCTCTCTCTCTAATCCCAGCACAGTCTCTCTCTCAGTTGTCTGTCCAACATGAGTCTGATTCTGTCTGAGGTTTCTGTCCATTAAAGGGAAGTATTTCCTCTCCATTGTAACTTGCTGAATGCTGTAAAGGTCTGTACTCATGGTGGGTTAAGATGAGATCAGACTTCTTATCTTGTCTTGATGTTGGGTTTCTGTTAATAAATTTATCATCATTTACGGGTCTGGACCTGTGAATGCTTTTGGAAAGCGTCTTGAGATAACGTTTGTTATGAATTGGCGCTATATAAATAAAGATTGATTAATTGATTGATTGATTGATTGATTGATATGGGGACCTGATGCTGGTGAGGCTCTGAGGGACTGCTTTGAATGATCAGCTCAGATTGGAGTGAGCTGCTGGAGACAGATGAGAGCAGCATGAACATCAACAGACTTTAATTCACGATTTTTGTTTTGTAATTTTGTAATTTCACCTGTCAGAAACCTGAATTTCCCTTCAGGAATTAATAAAGTACATTTATTCTAAAAGTAAAAAAAAATGCCTTAATTCTAATACTAAAATAAATAATGAATTATAACATTTCTCTAATGCATGATTAAAAGTATGTCAACATCACAGCTCTGAGAGAAAAGAGCAGGATGAGGACAGTAATTTCATCAGAAGTATAATGTTATGCAGTCTTGTTTAACGATAATGGGAACACTTTGTTTGGTGAAAACTATTATAAATGAGCTGGCTAATGTGTTATGTTAATTCGTCCCACAGGTATGCTGATAAGAATCAGTGGGGATGGAAGTGGTGCTGGGGGAGGGTTGATTATCTTAGCTGTATAAATAAATCCTTTTAGAGTCAGTAAATGTACCACTGAAGGTTTTTGTTAATGGGGCTCAGTGTTAATGTCGGTCATCTTTCGATTGAAAAACCGGGGATTCAATCCCAGGTCCTTCTGTGAACATGCTAAAATTGAAAGACGTTTAACCTAGAACTGCTGAACTAATTTCTTTGCATAGTTTCCTTCTCCTGTTCAAAAGATTTTTAACAAACGGTGGCGCTCTCAGAGACCTGATAATGGATGTGAAAAAAAATCAATGGAGTCCACCATAAATATTATAACATTTTACTCATCATTCCCATAACATGATGTACTTTGAGCTAACAAAAGGTTCTGACTGTCAGACATCTGTGACATCAAGCCTTCTTGTCAGTGACGCCAATTTCACAATTTCACAGTTCTCCATAAAGCTGCTGTCAAAAGTCTGAGTCACTCAGCTGAAAATTGAAAACGCCTTTGCTGGCAGAGAAGAGCTACTGTCATGAGTGCAAGAGTGTCAAGTACTTAACCTTTAAAAATGTGGTTCAAGAAAATTCAAAGGATGTAACCTTCCATCTCTGTCATGTCCTCGTGTCAACCATTACGGCTGTCACAGAGCTTGTCTGTCTCCTCTTGGTTACTGTCGTTGTTCGAGTTTAAATTACCTCTTTGATATTTATCCAGAAACAAGAGGTGCCTGGGGGGGTAGCTAAGTTATTGTGTTAGACCAATGGTGACATAAACAATGAACAGGAACACAGGACTCAGCAGAGAACCTAACTGAGTCTCACTTCCTCGTCACTGTCAGAGACTCTGCTGTGAGCCTGTCTTTTGGTTTTTCCTCATAGCACTGACGTAAAATCAAGCAGGATTCGTTTTAGGATTGATATGATCGCTGTCATTCTGCCTGAGTCTATGGTGAGAGCTGCTTCTGTTATCTAGGAACCTTGAAAGCTGCAACATATCCCAGGAGGGTTTCTTCTCTATCCCATCATTGGTTGTCCCCTGAACGGTGGAAGAAGGTTAATGGGCCTGTATTCATTTATCCATTTACAGTCAATCTCATCAAAAATGTGTGCATGCATTTTGGTATCTGCATCCAGTTTAACGCTCTTTAAACACTAAATTCAAATTATAAGCAGAATAAACATGTCCAGTTGTTCTGCGGTCAGCTGTCAGAAACAATACGATACCATGGCGTCCACTTCTATCATCTTCCTCTATTTGATTTCTCATTAACCTGTGAGTTGTTTACCATTCCTCATATTGGTGTTATTTAGGTTAAAAAAATGTGATTTTTGGTGGTAAACACCCTCACGTCACTTGACCAACCATTGAACTTTAAAGCCATAACTGTTTAGAATCTCTGAACAGGTTTATATGGCACTTTTTTAGCCTTTCTGCTCACTCAAACATTAACACTGTTTGTCAGATACATCCATCCAAATCCCACATTTACACCTTGATGGCAGAGATTGCTGAAGTGAGGGAATATTCATCTCATCCATCTCATTTAGACACTGCTGACCAATACTGGAACCAGTTTGAGGTTCAGAATCTTGCTCAAAGACACTTCAGAAACCAATTCTACCAACAGCCGCCCCATCATGTGGAGGCTCTCAGCTACACATGTCAGGCAACTGGGCACCCTCTGCCTGCTAGATTGAGGTGCTGTTTCACAAGAGGCATTCCACGTGCTGCAGAATCATGGGTATCACCAAGCACTTCCATAAGGTCCTTAAGAGTCAACATCACCGTCTCCCATCCACTGGTTCTGGTACTCATCCTATGATTTCTGTATAGAAATGTGTCCATTGAGATTTTTTTTCTTCAAAAATCTCATGTGGTACTTTATTTCTGGACGACTGCCAGAGTGTCCAGTTACTGAGAACAGAAATTGCAAAAAGACACTGCAGGAACAGATACTCTGATGACCCCTAAAGATTAAGGCTAGTCCAGATCATCACTTGACTATGTTGGTATAGCTACTTGACCTGGGTCCGTATGCACAGCCAGTCATTACGCAAACAGGACTGTTATTCAGAACGTCATGGAATCTTTTGATCATAGCTTTAGCTGCATGCATGACTGCCAAAAACTGGCCAATAAACCAATTACACCATAAAGGTGAGCAGTGCAGAACATCATATTTCCAAGGAACTTACTGGAAATCCTCTATTCAACAAATTCAAATTGTGCATGTGTACTACACATAAACAGTGATAAACATGAAGAATGTTGTGTCTCCTTAATTTCTGGTATAGCTCAAGATTGTCATACTTTGCCAAAGGATTCATTCGATCTCTGATTATTTGTTCTCTTTGCATATTTTTTTTTAAATGTTAACACATGACCACGACGTCTGCCATCTTTAAAAAGCCAAACAGGTGTTGTAATCCTGACATTACTTTCTGTAATGGTGGGGTTGACCTCCATTAAATTGAATGCTCTGTAGGAGCTTTAACAAGGCTCATGCACACCACTAATCTTTTTTGTTTGTTTGTTTTGTTTTTATAATTTTACCACGTGCCTACGAGTCCTGCTCATGCAGTGCTTAAAGTACTGCCTCTGGTGGTCATTCAGGATTCAGTGAACAAACCTTGAATGAAAATTTTTCACTTTTAACTAAAATGGTGATTTTTTTCAGCATTTAAGTCGATTATAACAAAACAAAACATTTGCTTAGTATTCAAAAATGACCTTTTGATATCTCATGGTTTGTTGTGCTATGACAGCGAGATGTTGCAGAGACCTCTACTAAGATTTCCACATTTGTAAGAACAACTGTTTCATGAAGAATATGTGGAAGAACAACACACACACACACACACACACACACACACACACACACACACACACACACACTAAATAAATAAATAAATAAATAAATGAACAAATAAAAACTGCAGACTTAATTAGGCTGTATTTATACAGGTTTTTGGATCACGTTCTTGCTCAGCCTGCTTGTTTCAGGTATATTTCATTGTATGAACAATTTGTTCCAAACCTTAAAACACAAACCTCTGTGCAAAAACACATTCAAACTCGATCACTTCAGTTTGTGTTTTGGAAACCATCCCAAAGGACTTTCTTCTCTGGATCTCTGCAGGTTTTTTGACAAGAAGAAGTAAAGAGTGAGAGGAGATAAATAACATGTACATGACGTGTATGTGGGTGCAGCTTCACATGATTCCTATCTTGTTCCAGTAAATGTATGCAAAGCTATTCATGTGTTGCAGCTCCACTGATCCACTCAGATGCACAGACACTTACAGAAGTATCAGGCTGGGAAAGGCACACTGACATGCTTACATTAGATGTGTTTTGATTGCACTCTCAGGGAGGATAATTACTTTCAAGTGTCTACTCTGTTAGACATGCCATCTCTCGGAGAGTGGTGCATCTTGGGATTATTTGGTGTTCTGAGTTTGATTTTTGTGCAGTTAAGCAGGAAAATGAAAATGTACGTGTGAAAAAAAAGGTGTGAAAGGCAGTCTGTCTGTTGGATTGAGATCACAGCAGGAGAGCAAACAGACAGATTAGCAACATGTGCTCTGTTTATGGTGTAAATCAACACGGTTTGCTGTTCACTAAGTGAGCGTGGTGACATATTTGTTGTTCTCTGTGACAAACAATTTTTCACATCCTGGTATAATGTAAGGGAACAGTTCAGGGGAATATTTCCCATTAAATTCACTTCAGCTGTGATCTCATGTTTGTCTTTGCAGGGTTTTTTTTTAAACAGTAACAGAATTGGGGAGAAAAGAGTCGGAACGATTAAATCTATGTCTAGCTTTGGCGTGATGTTGGATCTCGTTATTTGTCTTAACTTGTTGTGAAGTACACACTTAAATAAATTACAGTGCACGCTTTAAAGTGCTCAGCAAAGTTTTTAAATTACCATTAAGCATTGTTTTTGTTAAATGGTTGCCAATCAAAAAATTTGGCACTACTATGGTCCAAAAAAAAATCAAAAATCTCAACAAGAATCTGAAACAAATACTAAAAAAAGAGTAAAAAATAAAATTCTGTTGTAGTATTTGCAGATACTGCAACTGCCCAACCTAATGTATCTGCTGCTTCATCAATCACATTCTTATCCTGACCTGCAGCTACTGCATTTCTTCAGACAACCTGTAGGTTTGGATACTTCTCTCTGAGATATATTCGATCATATCTGGAAGATTAAGTAGCTCTGAGAGGAATCCAGTCCATTCACACCCACCCCACTGTGTGTCATGGATGTTGAAAAAAGCAATGAAATTTTATATCAGTGCAACAGAAAACAACTATGTACATGGACAGCAAGTAGACAGCTCTGCACTAGATAGAGTTTAGTCTGGATTTCCTTGATGCTGTATCAGCTAGTCTCAGTGCAGCACACAACATCTCAGGGCTGCACAATGGAAACAACGGACATACACATCAACATACCAATCATCCATTAAAGCACCTGTGATTGATTGATTGACTCCCTTGATATCTAATTCACTCCATAACGTCAGCTTTATCAGTAACTTTAAATAACTCGAGGGGGGGGCAGGAGGGCCCTGTTTTCCTTGCAGCAAATGCTAGATGTTGAAATGCTGAGCACTAACCCTAACCCTAACCACCCCAGTCTTATTTATAACCTTGGAACCCTTTATGACATCATCAGCTGTGTGGTTTCCATGGTGATGGGGAGCAGAGCTAAACTCTCACCAGTCCTTTTTATAACCTTTGTTTGGAACCCTAATCCCTTATGACATCTTCAGATGTGTTGTTTCCATGGCAACAGGTTATTTCCATTTATTTTAATGGGGTATTTTTTATTATTTTTTTTTTTAAAAGCTGAATACTTTAAAAAAGTAAAGGGGTAGAAATTTGAATAATACATATCCATTTCTCTTGAATATGTTATAAATTTTAACATAAATGGTAAAAGTCTGGAAAGTTTGTCGGAAGAGAAGTGACCCCATAAAGAAGGTTCAGAAGAATATGATGTGGTGTAATAAAGTCAGATTTCTATGTTGAAACACATCAACACACTCAGCATTTTATCATAATTATGGAGCTTCTACATTATCAGCTTTTGCTGTCAAGTCTTAAAGGTGATGATTATACCTTATATTGAAGATAACATTTGTATGACATTATTTTCTGTGTGCCAGTTTTCAAAGTATCTTTGATTACCGTGAATGCTTAGTCTCTGTCTTACTTCATATGGTGTCACCCCTATAGGTTGTGCTTATGACCTATAGGGGTGACTCCCTATGGTCATACATTGTGTCATACATTGTGTAAAGAGTGTAAGCCCAGTTTCCACTATCATCATTCTGTGTGCTTTCAGCCTGAGAAACACAGTCAACAGCTAAGACATCTGGTCAGAGCTCAAAGAAGAGGAACAAAACCTTTCAATCAGAAGTAGCCAGGGGAGTTCCTTTAGGCATTCATGGCCCTCTTCGGAGGTTTACCCAGCACTTTGCAACTACAATGGCTGTCAAAAGTTGACCCATGCAGCTGGGATTATACCTCCAATCTGACCCAGGAATGCCTCAATGTCCCCAAAGGGAATCTTTAAAAGTGTTGATAAGGAGATGAATATTTGTGAGACCTTAGTCTGTTGAAGTCACAACCCAGCCCTAGAGAAAAGGGGAAAAAATGATGGATGGATGGAGAAATGGATGATTGATTCAGCATAAAGAATTAAGTGAATGGATGAATTAATGGATGGACTTATGAACATAGATGTATCGATGGATGTATAGAGGTGGATGGACAGATGGATACCAGGTAGGTGATGGATGGATGGATGGATGGATGGATGGATGGATGGATGGATGGATGGATGGATGGATGGATGGATGGATAAATGATTGATGGATGGATGGATGGATTGATGGATGGACAGATGGATGTATAGAGGTGGATGGACAGATGGATACCAGGTAGGTGATGGATGGATGGATGGATGGATGGATGGATGGATGGATGGATGGATGGATGGATAAATGATTGATGGATGGATGGATGGATTGATGGATGGATGGATGGATGGATGGATGGATGGATGGATGGATGGATAAATGGATAAATGATTGATGGATGGATGGATGGATGGATGGATGGATGGATGGATGGATGGATGGATGGATAGATAGATGAATGAAATATGGATGAATGGGTAGATGGATAAATGGATAAATGACTGATGGATGGATGGATGGATGGATGGATAATTGAAAGATGGAGGGATGGATGGATGGATGAATGGATAAATGAAAGATGGATGGATGGATGGACGGGTGGATGGATGGATTGATAAATGAAAACGGATGGATTAATGGATGGATGGACAGATGGATGATGAATGAAAGATGGATGGATGGGTGGATAGATAAATAAAAGATGGATGGATGGATGGATGGATGGATGGATGGATTTAAGGACAGATGTTCAAACCCTCTGAGCAAAGTTTATCTTTTGCTCTATGATGTGTATTATCTGTTTTTGAAGTGACCTGAACAGGTGTTTGTGGTCACACTGTTCATTAAATGATTGAGACTTTAAAAAAAAAAAAAAACAGAAACAAAACACAAGAGGCATTCCACATGGTGGGCAAAAAAAACAAAGAAACAGTAACATCTTCACTCATCACTCTCTGACTTTTATTTTCTGAGTTTTTTTGTTTGTTTTTTTTGCTCTGCAGGAAGTAGCCTAGTGTACATAGAAGCAAACAATCACTCTCACCAATCATAGCTCATCCGGTTGTTTCATTTCAAGCTGTTCTCATGTCATATCATATCGAGCTTCCAGTCCCTGTGATGGCTGACATTTATCCCCAGAGTATGTTTCATTCTCACAGCGCTCACAGTGTACCGGGTCAATGTCTTCTCCAGTTTCTGCCTTGATGATGAGAAAAAGACTTGTCAGCTTCAGCCAATCAAAGCAGAGGTCACCACACTGAACAGACAGGGGCAGCAGCAATGTTTTCATCCAGCTCCCAGCAGGTTGTTGACATGAATCAGAGCATGAGCTCAGCTAAACAGGACAGGCAGGACCTGACACACAGTTAGTTTGGCAGAGGCGTTCACAGTGGGGGTCCTGTTGTATTACTGCTCCTATAAAACTTGCAACATCAGAGCTTGACAGCCAAAATGATGATCTGTGAAACACCAAATGGTCAAATAAATAAATGGTACTCCATGAAGTGTTTTACAGAAATCTGTTTCTGTTTTTCTGATATGCTGGAGTTCTTCTTTGTGTTTTGTAGAATGCATTTATAAGACTTCAATTCCTGCACAAAGCCCTGGATCTGACAGCTCCGAAGATGCTTTTTTCTTCTGCTGTTTCAACATGATGCAACATCTCCCAACAACATACACAACCACTGTTCTGCAGCCAACCCTGGCCCCCTTCCTGCCGCTTTGTTTCCTTCGCTGTCACTCCTCCCACCTCTCTCTTTCTGCTGTTATCACTGTCTGACATAGCTCATTACATTAGCAGGGCTCTGAGGTTGACACACACACACACACACACACAGACACACACACACAAACACCTGGCTCAGTGGACTGTAGATGTAGCGCTGACACACACACAGGAAGGGGCGGGTAAAGGTTTGACAGCAGACAGCAGGCTGTTGCTTAACAGACAAGCGGTGAAATGCATGGCAGTGTAATTGCAATGAGAGGATAATGTGACAGTGGCTTGTGTGACAGGGAGAATGAGAGAATTGCAAGCTATCATTACCAAACTGACCCCCCCCCCAAACACACACACACACACACACACACACACACACACACACACACACACACACACACACACACACACACAGTAAAATTTTTACTTGCTTTTTATTAAGTTCTTGCAGACTTGGATAAAGAAACAGGCCTATGATTTTTAAATGTGTTTTCACTTTTTTCCGTGTCTGTATGTGTGTAAAGGATCATAATCCCAGGAAATAATTTACAACTTTGCATAGTGCTGTGTTTGTGTTAAATTTTTGATTGTAATATATAGTCTGTAAGTCAATGCCTCCTGGAGGACGAAAGGTTTGAACTTGCGCTCAACTAATTTGTGTCGTATTCAGAGTACACATTCATTCACCCATCCACACCACATTCACACACTGATGGCAGAACAATCTATTGAAGGCCATCAGTATTATCTAACACATTCATACTCATTCACACACCACTGAACAACAGTGGGAGCAATTTGGGGTTCAGTGTCTTGCTCAAGGACATTTCGACATGTGACTGCAGGAGCTGGGAATCAAACCCTTCCGATCGAGAGGTGACAACTCTACCACTGAACCACAGTCGCTCAGTCGTCATGTGGGTGTCATGGAAAGGGCATTCACAGGCTGTGCACCCCCTGTTGATTTACTGTGCCCCCCCCCCCTCCAGGGGGAGCCCTGGAACAAACTTTTTATTATCATATTCATAGAATTCCTTGTTTCTTGTAATATTTACAAAAGGTGTTTCAGAAAATGTGTTTAAATGGGAATAAAAACAAAAGAAGAAAATAATATGTTGATCATATCTGCAGACGTCCAGTTAGGGGAGGTGCTGATTGGTCTGGGCATGACCCCGAACCTGCTGATTTGGTTTGATTTGATTTGATGTCATTACATTGTGTTATGTTGCTGACACTGACACTGTTGAGACTGAGTTTTAGGTCAGCAGTATGTCTTTGTTTGTTTGTTGTTCTCATTGTTAAAATGTATGTTTTTCACCTGTCAGAGGTCATAATGTTGTGGCTGTAAAGTGTAACTTAAAGATGACAGATCCAGAAACTTTTACAACATCGTATCAGCTCCTCTCTCCAACGCAGGAGATCTCAGAGCTGGACAGCTCCTTGTTTTTTTTTTTGCCTGTTTTCATAGATTTTGTTTGAGGAAAGTTTGACTTTTTCATTTCATAGAGTCTGACAGCACTATTCATCACTGGCAGGTCTGAGCGAATGCCTTATTTAAACAATGCCAGTGCATCATTGCCCAAGGACTAGAAGAATGGGCTCTGCATACCAGCCAGGACTTACTTGCTTTTTATCTTGTTCTCTCTCTCTCTCTCTCTCTCTCTCTCTCTCTCTCTCTCTCTCTCTCTCTCTCTCTCTCTCTCTCTCTGTTTTTTAGCAAAATAAAGTGGTCTCGCTTGTTTGCCTGTCTGCCCAGACTGCTGCTCTGCTCAAGGACGGGAATGAAACTGAATAAAACATGACTGACATCTTGTCATCTGAGAGAGGACAGGCTGAAAACGGGAAAGGGAAATGGAAAATCTCACCTCTGCTTATTTGTCAGTCTGGGTGTAAAGAGAAAGAAAATATATATGTGAGCGCTCGGTGGAAGCCTGGATGTATATTTCAGGCTGCAGCAGGGCCTGATGGGGAATTATTTCAAGCTACAGTAAGCAGTGGATGTGATAGAGAGTAGAAAGAGTTCATTACAGTTGTCTGCCAGCTACCAGCCTTCTTTTATCGCTCTGATCACTGTTTCTTAAGCTTTACATTAAACCAGAGATCCTGTGATTACTCAGCCAATTGCCCTGCCTCATCAGGCTCTGTTAATGGTAACGCTTGTTGTCTCTGTAATCACACTGTAATCTTCTTCTCATCTTAATCCAGCACGGATCTTTTCCCTTGTTCATCATTCTTTTACTTTAATCGCCAACTCCTCTCCTGCTGTTTTCCTCAGGCTCTCTGCTGTAATTCTTCACCCAATGCTTTTCTTTTTTCCTCTTCACACAACTTGAAAACCTCCTCTCAGGTGAAGTGGCATGATGTATGGCTTCACTCTCAACCTCTTGGCCCAATTTCACCCCCTGCAATCACACACAGCTAAAGTCATAACCTCAGGGAGAGAAAAACCCAACCATCACAGGGTGTTCCTTTATGCTCCAGGAAGTTAAAAAACACACACGCACACACACACACACACACACACACACACACACACACACACACGCACACACACACGCACACACACCTGAATGTTTTCAGGCTGGATGAAAGCTTTGAGTTCACAGACCTGATGTTTCCAAAAATGTTTCAATGAAGAATTTTTTTTAAAGCTATAAGAGTCATTCCACTGAGTGCATTTCTCTCAGTGCTGTTCTCTAAACTCATGGGAGGTGTAAAAATCACGTTTTAAAGTCTGTCAGCTTATTTCCTGCTGCTTTTCTGCAGCACTTTGTGGCAGCTTGGTTCCCTGTAAGGATTATATTTATATTGTCAAACTGATCTGAAATCTCAACAACTGATATACAGACACATGGCATTTATGCTCATAGCATTTTTGACTCTCAGCACATTACAGAGATTCAACAACAATATGTTTATATATATACATATATATATATATATATATATATATATATATATATATATATATATATATATATATATATATATATATATATATATATATATAAGATAAAATAAATAAATAAATTCAGTTAAAGGACTGAGCTGAGATTTGAGGCCCCTCAGTCAGAGTGGAAATATCATCTAATATACAGAAACATAAATGAGTCATCTTACTGTGGGCCTTCCCATGGCCTGCAGAGGAACTGAATGATGCTGCTTCCTGTGGACCATGTGACTAGATGAATATTCCACATTTTTCAGAGGAAGTGATGTGTTTGGGTAACAGGACTGAGTCAAAACAACGGAACACCACTGAAAACTGAATTCATATTAAACTTTTTTTTTTTCCTTCCCTTTTTTTCTTTTTTTTTAAATGAACTTAAAGTATAGTTGGCTTTTTACGAATACTAGAATACTTCTGAAGATGAAAATCTAAACCCCTGAGTACAAGAGAGAGAATACTTTTCTCTAACTACGTTATATCTAAGGCTGGTGACCCTCTCGACCTGTAGGCTGCTGAAGGCTGAAATGTCTTCCGAACTCAAAAACTATTTACACCAGTAATATAATTCATTATAGTAAAACATACTCAAAAAAGCCAGGATGACAGCTGTGTCACTGATGGCAGATTAATTTAGGAAGCGGCTACATGCACATAGGTGGTCACATTTATTACTGATCAGCTTGATTAATACTCTTTGGATTATTTTAATTTGTTTTTTTTTTTCAGCTTTTAGATCAGCTTATTTGTGTGCTGTTTTTTTTACAACAAGGGGTTGGTGGTCTACAGGAACGCTATTTGTGGGTCACTGGCTGAAGAGTTTGGAAACCCCTCCACGAAACAACTTTTGACCAAATATATGGCCAGATCATGATCAATTATTTGTCCATATGACTTCTTAACACTCCTGAGCACATCAGAGTCTGTGATTGTAAATATTATACATGTTTAATATTTATGTTTTGTGGTCACACTGCCTCAGACAGATATTCACAATAACCAATGATGTTGATGACGAGCCTAACAGAGTACCAAAAAAAAAAAAAAAAAACCTGTACTCAGAGCCAAGTGGAGAATTAGAAAAGGAGATGAGCTTCAGACATTATTTAAGCATTCTGATACTTGGTTACAGGTCAGGACGGCTGGATGACAATGTTGATCACCTGTTTTGTGGTCTATCTCTCGTGGGGCTCCACTCCTGGGTCTGTCACCAACACTGTCAGTAGTTCTGTGTCTTGCTGCAAGTCTGCTGATGACATTTTGAGACACACCAAGTTCACCAGCAACATCTGACTGTCTGCTACTGACCTGAAGGCGCACTATGGCCAGGTGGTGCTGCTCGTTGGTTAAGTGATGTGGTGTGTTCATGGCTGCTTGAATGATGAACTGGGAATGACTTACTGACAATGGCAGCAACAGGGGGCCCCCAATGTTGAAGTTGATGCCAAATTGTAAAGGGTTGTCTTTTTGTATTTTTTGGAATTGGCACCAATATGTAAGGCTCAGTGTACACAGTGAGACAATTACATGGAAAACACTAAATGAGGTGTGTCTATCACCCTAATGGATTGGCTCCCTATCACAAAAAATCAATGAATCACTGTTTGAAATCCACTGAGGACCTCACAATGTCCCCAAGGATTGAGGGAAGTCCAGTACCAGAACTGGACTCAATGTATGATGGCAGCCTCCAGACGAAGGCCAGCAGTACTGCCACAGATCCAACCCACTCCAGTCACAGCCATTGTTCCCGTGCCTTTGAGGTGGAGACTCAGAACTGGAAAAACTGTGACCCCCTCACCAACTCTACACACACACACTGTAGGTCTGTTTTTATCCTGTAACGTATCATGTTGATTTGACATGAGGATAAATACCTTCAGTTAAATATGTCCTCTCTGTCTGCACGTGCTCAGTGGGCACATTTCATTGTAGGTGTTTCTTTTGCTTTGTACTATCAGTTTATGCAGTTTCGTTTACTCATAAACCTGATGTGTAAAATAAAACCATCCATTTCTCTCTGGCCTGCTCTGAAGCATGTTATCCTGGAGTCACTTTAACTCTCCAGCAGCTGTGCCGCTGACCTTACAAGCTAGTCAGCGGGACCTCTTCGACTGGAGCAATTAAAAGAACAGCGGGATATAGATTTCGGTTGGCTCCGATAAATGTGGTTGGGAGAATTATAATGTGTGTGACTAATGCTATGCTCACAGTGTTTAAGCATGGTTCTCATTAATATGCTAAGCAAGCAGCACTAGCTTTGTCTCAGCTCCCCTCCTGAGATCCATTGTTCCAAATGATTCAGCCTCTCCATTGTATACGAGTGGACAAACCCAGAGAGATTTTACACAGCCGGAGCGACTTCTACCCTGTGTTACAGGGTATCACAGGATATCACAGGGATAGAGGAGAGTCTCTCAGGCTGCAGGGTTTCATTTTACGATTTCTGCTCATGCTTTTCAGTCCAGACACAAAGGCAGAGATCTGCAGGGAGAGATTTGATGGAATCTAATAATCCTCAGCATCAATCCTCCAGAGGTTTGAAACAGATCAAGTTAATGAAAGATGGATTATTGATAATGTCAGCCAGGGTTATTCATCTTCTCTTAAAACTGAACTGCTGAAATGTTTTCTCTCTAAACTTATATACCAAAGGTTGGTCTGGAGCCCGGAGCTTCAAAATACGATCATCCAGTAACCTCTCTTATTTCAACCTGGAGGTAAACCACAGTTAGGTCAGCTAAGATGAAAATCATTGAATGGTTAGATTAATGGGGGGTATTTTATTTATTTATTTGTTCATTTATTAATTCAATAAATGTGAAAATATATATATATATTTTTCTTTCCCTGGTGTTTTAGAAAACCCTTATTTCAGCCTCTGTCTGACTGCTTCATTTTAGCTGCTGTCTCTTTAAAGTCCTCACTCCACAAACCCCCTTCATACTGATGGGCCAGCTCTCTGGATGCCTGTCAAAGGCAGAATTATGAGCGGACCTTGGTGCTTGAGGCCCCTCCCTCCAAGGTGTCATGAACCAGTTAGTACATTTTAATGTGCTGACCTCATCATTTCAGTAAGTCTGGTGAAGATTTAGTGTTATTCTTAGAACAGTGTTTTGATCAGCTTATAGACAGATTCAGGGATTTCTACAACATACGAATATGTAGAGGTTTGAAAATCTGCAGACGTTTTATTTGAACATCCGGCAGTGTTACTTTATATCAATGTTTTAAAATATGGGAAAGCATAATAACCCCTCTTTAAAAATAAACTAGTAAACAATGCAGTCATCAATTAATTAACCAAGAAGCTTTTAAATTGGTGCTGAAACAAATATTAGAGATAGTTAGATACCTGCTCAAGCTAGTTTTTCTTTTTGTGTGTGTGTGTGTGTGTGTGTGTGTGTGTGTGTGTGTGTGTGTGTGTGTGTGTGTGTGTGTGTGTGTGTGTGTGTGTGTGTGTGTGTGTTGGTTTAAATTAGAGAAAAGAATTCATTCTGGTTAACTTTCTCACATGCATCACCTACTGAAACAGCGTGTTAACACCAACATTAATGTAGATGAATTGCATTGACAGATCATGACAGAAGTTGAAAAGAAATCACAACGTTCAGGTCCATAAATAATGATTATGTGGAATTAAGTACAATAACAGGAAGAAAGTATTGAGCACACCATGGAAAGGCTGTATACTCTGGCAAGGAAATGCACCGTACCACCTGAAATCTGTCAGTAATTATTACTTGAACTTCCAATAAGTGCAAGCCAACATCAGCTGGGCTACAGCAAATTGATGGTCCTATTAAAAAGGTTGTTTTTTCACTAAGCAGTTAAATACAACACACCTCATGATTAGGGCTGCAACTAATGATTATTTTTGTTGTCGACTAATCTATCATTTATCTTTTCGATTAGTCGATTAGTCACGATTATCTTCTTTATTTTTAAGCACCTATTTTGGACTTCTGTGTCCAGCAACCGAACTTGCTTAAATCTTCACACCTTTCAAAGTTACCCTGTTATACTCTGACAATGTATGTTTTTTTAAAAATATATTAAAATACTGACCCATGAAACTGTCATATAGTTGGTATATTTTTCAACATATATCACTGTGACCACAACAATAAAATAAATTAATTAAATTATACAAACTTAAAGTGCAAGTGGTAGTAAAAAAAAAATTCTTTGTTAACAAAAAAC
Source organism: Labroides dimidiatus (assembly GCA_030710495.1). NCBI lineage: Eukaryota > Metazoa > Chordata > Actinopteri > Labriformes > Labridae > Labroides > Labroides dimidiatus. The sequence continues at coordinate 2,532,379 of CM061159.1, forward strand.
TCAAAGTTGCAGTTAACCTGCCTTACAGGCTGAGGAGGTAATATGATTTCAACTTTAAACCAATCATGTCTGTGACTATCATGTTGAGGATGCTCTTTGTCAGGTTTTCAGCAATTTGGGGGGTGCATGAACCTCTCTTCAGGACAAACTCCATCACACACCTTTGCTTAAAACAACTAAAACAAAGAGAATAAAACAAAGAGGTCTATTACTTGCCAATTTAAAGATTACATACGATGTTTACCACATTCAAAATACCTGAAACTAATTATCACACATTTCTGACAGCTCAAATATTGATTTAATATGCTCTGAATCACATAGTAAGTGAAAGGGGTTTACAATAAAGTATAAACGCTCGTCTTGACAGGGGCTGAAATTAGTTATGTCACAGCAGTTTTGCCTGTAATTCACCGATTACTTCCGTAAAGTACGCTTTAACGGAAGTGAACAAAGGAAACTTCGACCCTATATCTCACATTTTTTGCCATGGCCTACAAGCCAGGTCGTGACAATATTATTTAAAAATAATTACAAAGTATCAACGTTATTTGTGAATTCACCTCTCTGCGGTACGGGTTGACACAGCGGCTCAGGGGTGTCGGCGTTTAAGATGTTCGTGCATCACCGTAGTGCTGCCATGGAATGAAAGCTGAGCTTCACAGAGATTGCATTTAATGTGTTTCATTGGTTTATTTTCAGTGAAATGTTTACAAACTCTTGAAACTTTAGGTCGGAGTTTACGGAGTTTGCTGGCAGCGAGCGATTCTGCCCGGGCTGTGCCCCCCCAGGAGATCGACTGTGCCCCCCACTTCACAAGGGCGAGAACGGGAAAAAAATAATATTAACATTCTAGAATTCATTTCCCCCCCTCTAAATTAGAGGTACCTTTAAAGTCCTGTTACCGTTTGGGTTTCCTTGTTACCGTGAACGTTTCGTGTTTAATCGCTGTTTAATGTTTGGTTTAATATTATTTAATATTGGTGCACTAAAGCGCGCATAGTTGTGTGCACACCGGAGGGAGAGGAGAGAGAGAGATGCGTGACTTTCAGCTGTGGTTTAGTGCCTTCCTGCGGGCGTAAATTTGAACTTTGTACAATCTGTTGAGTGATTCTTGATGTGTGTTTAAATGGCTATCATAGACATATGATCAAGACGTTGTGCCCCCCTGCTGTTGTCTTGATGCCCCCCCCCTTGAATTTTGTCTGACGCCGACTCTGATTCTGCCTCCAGCACTACCTGTAGTCACTACAGTGTAGTGTACTGCAGTTACAGCTGCATGACGCATAAAGCGGTCCGTGTGTGATTTTTATTTACAACAACAATAGCACGACGTGTCGACACTGATTTTTTCACGTCGACGAATTTGTGTCATCGACGTTGTCGATTATGTCGACTAATTGTTGCAGCCCTACTCATGATGGGTAAAGGCAAAGAGCTCTCTGAAGACATTCACAACCTGATTGTTGTTCAGCATCAGAATGGAACTGGTTACAGACTTAAATCAAAGCACCTGAATACTCCAGTCAGCACCGTTGGGGCCATTATTCACAAGTGGAAGAAGCACCACCTTAACATCAACAGGCCACACACAGGAGCTCCTTGCAAGATTTCTGACCAGGGAGTCAGAAAGATGGTCAGAAGAGTTCTCAACAAGCCAAGGACCACCCTGAAATTGCTCCAGGAAGACTTGGAGGCAGCAGGTACAATTGTTACAGAGAAAACAATAGGCAATGTACTCCACCACCATGGCCTCTATGGACGCTCAGCCCGCAAGACTCCATTCCTCAAGAAAAGGCACGTTGAAGGTTGTTTAAAGTTTGACGAACAGCATCTTGACAAGCCTGTAGAACACTGGGAGAATGTTGTCTGGTCAGATGAGACCAAAATTGAACTTTTCGGCTCTCATACTACAAACCATGTTTGGAGGAGAAATGGCACTGCACATCACCAAAAAAACACTATACCAACAGTGAAGTTTGGAGGTGGAAGTATCATGGCATGGGGTTGTTTCTCATCTCATGGTATTGGCAAACTTCATATAATTGACGGAGCAATGAATGGAGCCATGTATCGGGAAATTCTTGATATGAATCTGCTGCCATCCACCAGGATGATGAAGATGAGACGTGGCTGGACCTTCCAGCAGGACAACGATCCAAAGCACACGGCAAAGTTGACTCTCAGATGGTTTCAAAAAAAGAAAATCAATCTGTTAGAATGGCCTGGTCAATCACCTGACTTAAATCCAACTGAACATTTATGGAAAGAACCAGAAGGGCACCAAAGAATATCTAAGATGTAAAGACAATCTGTGCAGAGGAATGGGCCAAAATCACACCTTGAGCAGTGGTGGTGCGATTAGTTTAAAACATACAAGAGAGCGTCTGGAAGCTGTCATTGCAAACAAAGGCTTCTCCACTAAGTATTAGATGAGTCTCAGTCTAGCGTGTTCAGTACTTTTTTCCTGAGTTATCGCACTTAATTCCACATAATCCATTATTTATGGACCTGAATGTTCTGATTTCTTTTCATGTGTGGATTATTTGAGTTAACACCAAAGTCTGGTAGAAATTGTTGTTTGAATTGCATCTTTGGAAATAAAATGTGATGAGAAAAAAGTGGACGCATTCAATAGTTATTTTCCCCACTGTACAGTGTCAATAACTTACATAACTTTTTATGTAAATGTTACTTGTGTTTTTTCAAGCACATGATTTATGACAGTAAGTAAAATAAGTTATTTACACAAAATATTGCAAGACATGAAATAATGTAAAAAAAAATGACTTGCAATATTTTTATTATTTAACCTTTATCGTTTTAAAAAATCAAGTTACCAAGCTGGTGTCAGTCACAAATTTTGTGAGGTATATAAATTCAACTTACATATTCTAGTTACACATCTTTTGTTGTGTTTAAAATGTTGAGTTTTGTAATCATTTATGTCACATACCTCCTCCTGCGACTTACTATTAGTATGCTTACTTACATAACTTAAGCACTGAAATCATGTCAGGAGCACAATCATCCAAAGAATTAATTATTTGTTTGCAGTAAAGTTTTATTTGGCAGTATGACTCTGAGCTCCCCGTCCTTCTCAAACTCAAACTCAACTTAATTTATATAGTACATTTCATGCGTTTGAGTTTTCGGTGTGCTCATGTAAAATGCCAAAGCTTGAGGTGGGCAGAGCACACTTCTCCTCCCTCTCTCTCTCTGTCTCTTATAATACAGACATGTGTAACATGTGGATTTTGTAAAATTAGAATTTAAATAATATAATAACTGAGTAACAAAACCTGTGTTTTTAACAACATGACTTACAGGTAAAACTGCTTCTTCTGTGTATGCTGTATTTATATTGTGCTCTGTGTAAGTGGAGCTTTAGGGCCTGTTTGGCATTGCAGTGAGTTGGTGATGTAAAAATAGCTTTCTCTTTCTGACCGCTGTTTTTGACAGCTTGGACCTGGAAACAGACTGCACCTCAGGTCTGTCAGGCAGTTAGAAAACAACCTGCCGTATTTCTCTTCTATTTGTTAGGTTGTACCACTTCATCCATCCATCCATCCATCCATCCATCCATCCATCACAGGCAGTCGATTTCTCCCATCACCTGCCATTTACAGTGCTGTGTTGTTTCCAGCTCTCCTGTCAAACTCTTCTCTAATGTAAGTGTCAGGATGGAGCTGAGTAGCAATCTTTTCTCAGGGTTTTTTCTCTCTGTGTACTTCAGATTGTAAACAGACCAATCAAGCCTTCAGAAGTCTCCTGTTACCTCCTGGCCTTTGAAGCAACAGCATATATAATTACAAGCCTCGTGTGATCACAACCTGCACACTCACAGATAAAGAGCATGTTAACTCTTACTGTACATCTCAAAGACATAACTATGGCAACCTCTCATCTTTAAAGAGATGGAGCTTTTCAAAGGCTGCTATTTTCTTCCTGCAATACTCAGAGTTCCCCTGAGTAGGCCTTATGTTAAATGTTAGTGGAACTCATTCAAAACTCCATTTAAATGGTATTAAAAGGCAGTCTACTCTCTTCTTACGTGTACTAAACTTGTACTGTATTCAAAGAAAAAAAACGCAAAGCTGCACACATAGCAAGGTTAGAGGGATCTGGTTGGTGCATTAACAAGAGATGTCAAACTTTTATTCAAAGTTGGGTTTTTGTGCCTTCTCATATTTAAATCACACTTGCATACATATAAAGTAACGATGCTGGATGTTCAGACTGAGCATGTGCAGATTTTCATGAGACTTGCTGAAATGATGAGGTCATCTCATATCAATCTCATTGACATATTGGATGGGTGGGCCTCAAACAACAAGGCCTGCCCATAGTTCCACCCCTAACAGGCCTCCAGAGAGCTGGCCAATCAGAGAAAGGGGGTTTGTGGAGCAAGGAGCCTTAAAGAAACAGCAGCTAAAACAAAGCATTTCAGACAGAGGCTGAAATTAGAGTTTACTAAAACATAAGAGGGAGAAAAACAGGGATCTTTTTGAGCAGTAAATCATGCAAAGCTGCCATGATGGTACCACAGAGGTAGTAGAAAACCTAAAAAAAAGGTTTTTGAAAACTGATGTCTGCTTATGAAAGCGGTTCTTGTGATCACAACTATTCTTTCAGCTGTAGTTCTGTTTTTCTCTGTCTTGTGCTCTTTTTTTCCCCTGTGCCAAAAGAAGAGGAAAAAAACAGGCCCTGCAGCAGCACAAAGGCTTGTCCTCAGGTGTGACAGGTGCACCCTTTGGAGAAATTGCATCCCCAGGCGGTCTGAATAAATCATCTGTGACGACTGAAGGCAGCATTCAGGGTTTGTGAATTTCATAACTGTGCTTGCAGTACATTTTATTCCCTCTCTGGAATGTTTTGTGCATTTTATTTTGTTTTGTTTTATTTTTTTACCTCATTGGAACAATTTTCACCTTGTGATTTGAATTTTTTATGCATGCAGTATTTGGTTCTGAACTCGCAGAATGTCACTCCTAATATAAATCCTTTGGGCTGTTGCGGTGCGTTCACCCTTGTCTGCATCAATACAGTCCATCTTAGCAAAGTTACTTCGCCTGGAAGAAAAGTGGCGGCAGACAAAGTCAGATAAAGGAGGAAGCAGAAATCAATAAAGTCTGCTGCTCTGCTGCTGTTTTTGTCACCAGAACTAAAAGCTTCTGTAACCTTTCTACCAAATATGTTTTATTTATTCATCATCTCTAGAAAACATAAAGGTTTACTGTAATGCATTAAAGACACTTTTGGCCATCAAAAAGTTAATTCCATTTTCAAACACAGTCACTCATCTCAAACCACATAAAGAATGGCAGTCCATACAACATGTGCCAAAAAGTCAGAGGATCATATCTCAGCTCATAAAGGCAATCAGAGTTTTTAAAAAGAAAAGAAAGAAAAGAAAAGAAGGTTTGACATGACCCTGAAGTGACCTGAGCAGCAGGAAAACACTGATATAGAAAAGGAGTAAGTAGTAAGAACAAAATCAAACAGGATTCATTTTGCTGATTCATCATTCCTGGAAATGCATTTCGATCTATAGTATAAAGTATAAAGGGGAACAGTTACACCAAAGAAACCAGGTTTGAGTTGGATCATGTGGAATCCGATGGGCTTGGCAGGTAGACATAGTTTGGGCAGGTTTTCACTGAGTTGGGTTATTCAACAATTCTTTCAAAATAGCATCACATTGAAAATCAGTATGAAGAAAAAGGAGTTTAAAGTGAAGGTATTCTGCTTTCCCATATTTAACATGGATTTAAAGTAAGAATGCTGGATGTTCTGACTAAACGTGGAGCTACATATTCATATAATAACATGAGGTCTTCACAACACTTGATGAGGTCATCACATAAGGATCCTCTAACTGGTTCATGACACATTGGAGGGATGGGCCTCAAACACCAAGGTCTGCCCATAGACAGGCCTCCAGAGGACGGGCCAGTCAGAGGTAAGGGGATTTGTGGAGCCTTAAAGAGACAGCAGCTAAAACAGAGCATTTCATACAGAAGGGCTGAAAAAAGAGTTTACAAAATTCCAGAATTTTCTTTGACTATAATCATGAAACACTACCACAGAGTTAATACAGAGACAATATAAAGCTTGAAAATAAAAAAGCACATAATTAGTATTATTGTGATGTTCACCCAATGAAAACATACATTACTGATGAAAGCAAACAATGCACTGGGGAACTTGAGATCATTTAGAAACACTGCTGCAACATTGACATGGAAATAGTCCTTCTGGGTTTTGTTCAGCTCTGTCAGAGATGGTGTTTGAACAGGGAGGTGAGATTAGATGATATTTATTTGTTTGTAAGACTGAGACAAAGAGGTGGTCCTAATGGTCACTGTATGCTATTGTTTCCCATAATAAATGTCATTTCATGCATGAAAATAGCAAATACAGTCTGGAGGATTGACTCTATGTTTGAGGTGTTTTTGTGCTCGGTTGTGTTTTTGGACATTTTTTGAGCTGGAAACTCTCAGCTGTATCTGTCAACACTGAAGCCAATATATTTTAGTCTTTTCTGGAGATGACTCACTCTTTATTTGGATGTTATCTGCTGGAAGAGAATAAGTCTTAACTGCATCTGACTTCATCGTTCTACAGAGATTTTTAGGAATATGCATTTCCTGACTTAAATATTTTTTAAGTTGTTTATAATCCTAGATTCTTTTACATCACCTAAGATAACATACATTGAGCACTATCAAGGACTTAGCATTGTCATGGTAATGGAATCAATAAAGCCTTTTAATGTGACTTACACTACAGACTAAAAGGCTCTTCTTCTGATAAGAACTAAGGGGGATCTCCTTAAAAGGAGATGCTTAATAATTATTTTGTTGTTTTGCAGGAGTTTGATATTTTACAAACTGAAACCAGCCTGTGAACACATGCAGCAGATGAAAACGTTTGAGCTCTTATAAATGTTTCTTTTCTTTTCTTTTCTTTGTTTTAATGAAAGAGAATCCAGAGCATGAAAGCCTGAACAAAAATTGAATTTGTGCTGATTGTGTGTTCTTGCTCCGCTCGAGTGGGTGTCTTTGCCCTGCGTCTTGTTTTTTTAGTCAGAGGCCATTATGATGAGTAGGCCACTTACAGTAAGGAGAGAAAAAAGAAAGAAAAAAACCTCTTGAAGACACTCGAGCAGCTGCACCGTCAGCTGTTTTACAGCACGTGGAATGTTTAAGCAGACAATGGCACAGTCCTGAGAGTCATTCCTCAGCTGGTTAGGGTTCCCTCTCTCAGTTTGTTGCAGAGAGGCTTTTGAAGTGTTGCGACATCTCCCCAGCCAGCAGGAAGAAAACCTGTGAACCGTGTACCTGTTCACTCACTCAGACAGGAAGGTGAGAGAAACTTGACTCCTACGCAGTGGAAGTCTTTGGTGCTTCACCTTCAGAATAAACAACTTTCTTTCTACTTTGATGAATGGAAACAAGTGCTTCCCTGACAGGCTTAGCTAAGTGCTACCTAGAGCTTGTTTGATAGATTTAAAGAAAGCTTTCAGTAAAATTAAAGCTCCTCTGAAACCTTTGACACACTGCGAGAGAAAAAAAAACATTAGTACGTTTTTACCTTTGGTGTTAAAACATGATCACAGTGTCACTTTATGACCAAACTGTCAAACAAGGCAGCCATGCTCTCAATGATTAACCAAAATCACTTATTCATCTGAAAGCTGATGAGCTGATTATAAAGTCAGTCCTCTTATATAGTCCTCTTGTATAGTCCTCTTGTCTGTCTTGAACAGTCTCAGGACGAGAGTTTTCAGAGATCTTGTTTTTATATGCTTTTCTCTTTTCATGTCTCACTTTTAACCTGCATTTGTGGAAGCAGTGATGAACTGTGTTAAGCAATAATCCTTAAAAGTGTTTTTTAGTTCATTCAGTGATCAAATCACAATCATGTTTTTGGGGTTTTCTAAGCAATGTCACCTGGGGGGGGGGTTATAGCTGTATTGGTTTCAGTCTTGTCCATTTGTAGAGGGGTTTCCCAAATTCTCTGATTTGAATATATATATATATATATATATATATATATATATATATATATATATATATATATATATATATATATATATATATATATATATATATATATATATATATATATATATATACATATATATATATATATATATATATATACACACACACACACAAACATTCCTCAGAGAGTTTGGTCCATATTGACACGATCTATGGCATAATCTATGAAGGATTAGGGGAGTTCTAAAGGCAAGAGGGGGTCCAACCCGGTACCAGCAAGGTGTATGTAATAAAGTGGGGGCCATGAGCGCCGCGGGCTGGCTTCACCATAAACTCATATCAAGTGGCGGGTCATATGAAATGGTTTGAGGCCCCTGCCCTAGTGGCTGGGTACCAACCTGTCACTAACAATATCTGCTAATTAACCCAACTGGGTGGGAAATGATCATGCAGGTGTTTTTTTTATGCCAGCTGTGTAACAGGTGTTGTTTGCTGGAGTTTTCTGGGTTTTTGTGTGCTGCACTTGGGTCAAGTGTCTTTTGATTAAAGGAACTTCAAAGGTTAGCGTTCATAACCAGACAACAGCACCATGAGGGAAAAGACGGACAGCACTGTCAGAAAGGCAGTAAAATCAAAAACAGGAATCAGCCCAAAAAGGCAAATCAGTCCAAAAAGGCAAGGCCAGAGGGCTGAAGATGGGCAGATGATCAGAACCAGGAAACCAAGACAGAAGAGATGCTGGAAGTCTTGCATGTAAGCCGAGAACAATCTGGCAAAGACCTGATGGACACAGAAGATTTAACTACAGGCCTGACTGCAGATGGGCTGCAGCTGGGTGATTAGGTACACTGAGCTGCCTGGGTAGGTCGGTGTGTCCTACAGACAGAGCAGTCGTATACTGTACCCAAAGGACAGGAGTGTGACAACCTGTGTGAAACATTTTCAGTCTTTGCTTCAACTGTTTCAGCTTTTTCTGAAACATGCTGCTGGCTTCATCTCCAAAATGACTCTTCAGCCTGTTTTTCACCTTTTGATATGCTTTCATTGCACTGCAGTCTGTTAAACATAGACTTTGAATGATCTACAACCCATCTAAATCTTCTTCTCTCACAACGTCCAGACATTTTCCAAAGTATCATCCAATGTTGGTCTGAAAGTAGGAAGCTCAGGCTCAGTAGTAGAGTTGGTTGTTTCCCAACTTGGAAGTTTGTGGTTTGATCCAAAGTCACAGTCACATGTGAAGAGACTTTTGGCACGAACACAGAGCCACTTGTCGCTTCTTGTGAGTGGTCTGTAAATATGATATATATACAGAATAAGTTCATACTGATGACCCTTCTGTAGTGCATGAATGTGATGAGTAATGAAAGAGCAGTTTGATTGGTCGAAGAGACATTAAAAGCTTTATATGAGTACAAAGATCGTTAATCGTTTAGCATTAATGAGCTTAAGATAGTTAACTGTGCTATACTGTGTTACCTGGTAGTTTAATGTAACTATAACACAATAAGGAAGGACAGCAGCAAAAATTTGTCTTTCAACGCTGTCTAATTTGGAATGAGTTGGCCACAGAGCTGGTTCTGATTTCTACTCAAACTGTGAGTCAAGTTCTTTCTATGTTTCAAGGTGAAGTCTGGAGCTCAGCCTCTTCATGAACTGCTCTGTCCCTCCCACAGAGCATGCTTTGGATCTACTGTTACAGTTTTCCTTTGGTTCCCCACTGAGCCTCTGCTCTCATGAAGGATTTATCAGGATTTATGTTTCATGAAGTCTTTAAAGCACTTTTCGCAGTAATCCCTTCTCAATGTATCAGTCTACAGCAGTGTAGACAAATGCTGGGGTAAGAGTGGAGAGTGGGTCTATGTTTGCATGTGTGAGAGGTTTCCTTTTCTTTGAAATGTCCTTCACGTTTACACAATGCAGTCCTTCTTTTGTCTTACCATCTCACCGTATCAATTCTCCATCATGGAGCGTTCAGTGTTTCAGGAAAATGTCAGCACCCAATCAAACATTTTCTAACAGCTGGTTGAACCATCCAACCTCATCCGACCTCCTTCCCCACCAATCCAAATGTAATTTGTGCTGAATGGAGGTCAGTCACTTCCTATTAGCAGAATGACATTTTAAAATTTGGATTCAAATTAATTTGTTCTGCAGACAGCCACATATTTGGCTCGCTCCCTGTGGCTGACAGCTCTTGGCATCCTGGAGCATGAGGGAAGTTGTAAATACATCACTGACTTGTCGTTTATCTCAATAAAAAAAAGAAAGTGTGCCCTGAGAGTGGCTCATCTAAACTGCAGCGCGCAGCATAGCAGCGCTGTGAAGAGACAGATATTTTCAGCAGCTGGCATATGGAAGTGATGGAGGCTGAGACATGCTGAGACTGTACAGATGGAGCGGCTTGTTGTTCACAAGCAGTGCTCATTCTGCAAGGACTCATGGGAATATTAGAGGAGAGAAATAGCTTGGCTTGTTGTATAACTTTTTTTTCTTTTCTGGGACTAAACAAGTTGTATTCTCACTAATCCAGTTTAATAGTTTAGATTTCATCGACTGTGAATAAGGAGGATAAAGATTAATGTCTAAATGAAGACTGATAACTTTAAGGGTTTTGTATTGATCATGAACTGTCAAACTGTCACTGTTTCATCTCTGGAAACAGCCTCAGTGTATGTAGCTTTTTGAGATGTAGATGTTTTTAATCTTCCATTGAGATTTGAAATATTTGAGCTAAATTGAAATGACTGATACTTTCTGTTTGACTGCTGTTTGGCTCCTCGTGGCTCATTACACCATCACTCATGATAGCAGTCATGGCCCCTGGAAAACACTTCCCTAATAGCAAATTTCCTTTTGCTTGGATGTGGGCCAAATGAAGAGCAAGTGAGCGACAGCCCAAATCTGTCCCAAGTGTACAAGAGCCATGTCTGAAGGATAAAAACGCCACGATTCCACCAGGAACTGCACCAGGACTGCACCAAATCAGTTTACATGGCTTGTAGCATGGCCACACATGAAACCTGTATGACGTATGTATTACATACATACAAACATAGAGGTTGGAACTTTTAACTGAGCTGAGAGGGTTTGTGCTCCTTTTTTCAGGATTTATTCTGTCCCCTTTGTTCCCTGGAATAGCTTCACATCATTTATGGTTCTAAAAAAATTAATCTTCATTTTTCCCACACTGGTGTTTCAGAAATGCCTTATTTCAGCCTCTGTGAACAAACACCTTGTTTTAGCTGCTGTCTCTTTAAGGGCTCCCTGCACCATAAACCCCCTTCACTCTGATTGGCCAGCCTTCTGAAGGCCTGTTGGGTTTGGAGCAAAGCAGAAACTAGCAGAAAATGTCTCCCATCTGAATCACTAATTTCCCTATTAGCACACTGTACAGAGGGTGGATTTTTCTTCTTACTCTGCAGTTTAGAAGATATTAAGAATGTGAGTTTGTCCAATCAGAGACCTAGCTCAGCTGATTGACAGGCGGTTGGCTTTTAACTCACTACTCTGTAACTGTTGCTCTGTATGGATGTGCATGCATCTATTTGTAAATGAGCGGGTGTGTGTATGTGTATGGAGTTAAATTAGTGCCAAAACCTCACAAACACAAAAAACAAAAAACTGTGTTTTATTTGCAGCCAGTGATTCACAAACAAACTTAGTGTGATTTGCAAAAGCAAAACATAATTCACAACTGATGTATTTAGTTTGATTAATGAAAAAAAATGTCTCTCCAACAAATACATCTTGCTTCAAAAATACAGAAAAATGTATTTTCACTTCAATGGAAATATCCTTGAGGCGCAAAAATAAAATCTTTCAAGTACAAAGAAAAATATTGTTCAAGATTTAATTTTTTCTTCTTGAGTTCAAAAAAAAAAAATCTGCAAGTAGGAGAAAAAAATTCTGCAAGTAGGAGAAACAGTTTTGATATGATTCTACCACGTCATGTGACTTTTGGCACGATCTTCCCGCCGTCATGTGACTTTTTGCAGTTACTTTCCACCGTTCTGATCCGCATCCGCAGGACTAAGATTTATTCATGAACGCCAGCACACGACTCGCACACAACAGCAGGTGGCACTGTTGATGCTGTTTAAGACCATAGATCTACATCATAGATATGGCGAGGATCCCAGGAAAGAGGACAGCATCACTCGCCCTGGACCACGCAAAATCACGGCAGCATGAACAGCCAACAGGTGAGCTTGGGATTTTTCTGTATTTTTGAAGCAAAATGTATTTGTTGGAGAGACATTTTTTCATTAATCAAACTAAATACATTAGTTGTGAATTATGTTTTGCTTTTGCAAATCACACTAAGTTTGTTTGTGAATCACTGGCCGCAAATAAAACACAGTTTTTGTGTTTGTGAGGTTTTGGCACTTATTTAACTCCATATATGTGTGCATGTTTAGTTGAATGATATGGGTTATTTGAATGTTGCATCAGTTGGAGACAACCTTCCGTGTGGTACAACGTCAGGAGTAGCCCTTTATCATTGTCTTTATTCAGCACTTTGAATGCTTTATTGCACTTTTTGTTAGGTGGCATCATTTTAACTGAGCGTGTTTTATTCTATCAGGATGTTTCTATTTGTATCTTGAATCTATTTCAATGAACTCTGCTCTGACCTGCCAGGGATGAAAACCAGCCTTTAGCTGCCAAAATGATTATTCATCATTTTGTATATTTATATTTTTTATTTTGCCTCGAGTCCATGAACATTTTGTATCAGACTTAACTTTCATATTATACCATGGTGAGAGCTAGGTGTGTTCTATGTCTCTCTGTTCCAGCTCCTTTTAAGGAGCGCACCTTTTTTTTTTTCTTTTTGTCCCTCACTGATCCTAATTCCCTCTCGGATTAACACGGCCAGCGAGGTGTGTGTGTTTTTATGTTTCTTTTATGCGTCATTATTTTTGAATGTTGTATTTATTATTATCCTCTCATCTGTTGTTGTTAGTTAAACGTTGGAAGTTGGTGAACAGGAAAGAAAGCCGCCTGTATTGACTGGAGGGAGAGAAAAGCCTGATGGCTAATTCTGGCCTTTTTACATTGAGGCTATGCTGAAATGTCTGTTAATATGCACTGTCCCTTTAATTTAAATTAAATAAATTAAATTAATTAATTTATTTATTTATTATTTATTTGACGTGGACATCACAACTACATTGGACAAACCATACGCATTGTTTGAGTGATTTAGCACAAGTGCTAATTTGCAACAGTTATCCACAGGAGGCTTTTAAGGTTGTAAAATAATAAAACTAATAAATGAAAAGAGTGAAGAATGGAAAGAAAAAAGTACAGTGTAGAATAACATCTGACAATAAGAGTGAAACAATAATTTTCAAATTAAATATATACATAAAATGTAAAGCCAAAGCAACATGATCAGCCTTAGATAGATAGACGGACGGATGGATGGAAGTTAGTGTGAAAGCTCAAAGCCCGCCCCATTTCCAATATGCTCCACTAACGATTTCACCCTTAACCTTTATTTAAAGAACATACAAAACTGACAAACAACATGAGTAGAAGAATTGTATCATGGCCACCCCAGGAATGAGTATAAACAGTACAAATAATGAAATATATGAACATAAAATAATTTCAATCTAGGAGGGACTTATTCACCAGTTCAAATTTGTGAAAAGATTTAATGCAACAATTAGGTCATTAGACCTCATCAAGCATAAAATAGTAATTGGGGGTACAGTGAGGTGAAAATATGAATATCCAGCGATAGAGTCTAGACACTGGTGGTGGTAGATGTTCTTGAGTAGGCTCTATTATCTGGATGACTTGAAGAGGACTGGAAGCTGAAGAACTGCGAACTGAAGCAATGAAGACTGGAGGTGCCTGGGGAGGAGGAGGGTTGTGACCTGAGCCTGAAAGACAGCTGACAAGCAGAAGAGACGGTATTTAAATTTTGACAGCTAATGTGATGATTGGTTTGCGGGGTGATGCCGAGAAGATGTGATTGGATAGATAGAAAAGTGACACGCCCCTTAAACAGCTGATGAGAGAGAAGCGGGAAAGAGTGAGAGAAGGAACCAAAAGAGAGAGTGAGAGCAATAAAGTGACTTCCTGATCAGAACCACAGGAGTGAGAGCATTAAGACAGTCGTCCTGATTGAACTTACACTAAGCTTCATTAAAAGGCCAGAATGACTTCCATTACTGCCAGCAATTAAAATCAAATCAAACAATTACAATCTGGTAATGGGCAGATTAGAATACTATTTCTAAAATGACCATAATAGATGAAAGTGCTGAAGTTCAAGTCTGGATGCAAAATGTTTGAGGAATCTGCAGCACTGATGCTAAAAGCAGTTTTCCCCAGGTCAGTCCTGGCACAAGGAACCTGGAGAGCTGGCCTTTCACTCGAGCAGGCTGAAAATGAACCAGCGTTTAGATGAAACAGAGAGGAGCTGTATGATGGCAGTGCTTTATAGATGAATACATCCCAGTGGTTATCACGTTACTTTCTTCAAAACTCAGTTTCAGAAACAGACGGGTCATGTCACAGAGACTACATCCACTTATCATATGTTCTATGGGTTGGAACCATGGGTAGACCTTGGTGTTTGAGGCCCGCCCTTCCAATGTGCTAGATTTTTGGGTGTTTTTTTTTTTTTTTTTTTTTTTTTTTTTTTAAGAATGGAGTGTTTTGATGTTTTAAACAGTTTACAGATAGATTCAGGGATTTCTACAACAGATGAATAAGTAGAGGTTTGAAAACCTGCACATGCTCAGTCTGAACATCCAGCATTGTAACTTTAACCCCATCTTTGAAATAGGGACCCTGTTGCTCCTCTTAATGTCTTACACTTTATGTATTATTAAAGAGATTTTGGACGTAGAATGTTTTTTTTTTTAATAAATGATATAAAAAATCTCATGTGCTGATCTGACTGCTCTCTGATCTTTTCAGTATTATGTCATATCATTTCAGTTTTTGTTGTTTCTTTTTACGACATTTTCTGCCCCTCTGATGACGTCATGTATCTTCTCGGCCCCAAATACAATCCTCAGAAGAAGAGTACACTGCTGGGAGATCATCCCTCTGATCCTCATAATCTGTCCAAATCCTTTGTAACAATGTCTCTCCATTATGAAAATAGAAAACATGAGCATTACGGTTTTTATCCTCGGGGACGCTGTGCTTGTCTGCGTGTTCCCTGGGCCACGGTCGTTGCATGGAGCCATTGTTTCCCATCAGTGCTGAGAGTTTCCATATTTGTATTACACTGTGTTTATGGGCATAGAATGAAACACATGTTGTAAAAGCAGAGTCCCCCCCTGACGCTCCCTCCTGATGACGACGCCTCCTCCAGTAATGGACTCCTCCGGTAGCTGGGCCACAGAATTAATGACTGTAAAACGACTCGTCTCCAATAATGCAAGGTGGCAACTCGATTCTGGAGGAGAGCAATGAGCATCAAACGGAGCCGGAGTAAATTCACCTCCCTCCCACCACCTCCTTTTCCTGTCACTTTACAGCCCCTCATCCAGAGGAGCCCCCGCCTTCAGATAAAGAAAACACCTCTCATGTTATTTTGTCTCTCAAAATCCCACTTCATTTGGAGGCTTACAAATTCTATTAGAGTGATCTTGTGTGCATTGCACGGTAGCTGCAGGGGGAGAGAGAGGGGGAGAAGTGGGGGGACAAGCCCCTAATGCGAATAAACGAGCTCGACTTTTCTTTTCCTGTCCTGCGAGAGATGGGAGGGAGAAAGGGCTGGGTAATTGGAAAATATCCCTGTCTTTCATTCCAGAAAGACCCTCTCCCTACATACCCCCCTGCCCCTTTCCTCTCTCCACGGCTTAACAATCCACTCCTCCTTCTCCTACAAGACGGAACATAAAGTGCCTGTTTTTCCCTCTGAAGTTCACAAAGAGAACAACACAATCAGTCTGATTTTAAGCTCCAGGGGGTCGTCTCAAAGCCCTTTTCATATTACAGGTTGAAACACTCTTGTAACACAGCTCCACCTCCGTCATGTTTTTGTACCTCAACGACGTAACAGTACTGATCCGATGTGTCATTTCACATCATCGAAGCAGGAGAGATAAACACACAGTCTACACATTCACCTGAGCCTGAAGCTACTGCGTGAACAGTGACCAACATATTCCTGTATTAATCTGAATGAAGACAATGTTCTGACAGTGTAGTAAACACTTCATTTGTCATGAACTCATTTAGCTCATTTTCTTATCATTAAAAACCTGAATAACACAGCTGGCTGTATCAGCCTGAATATTGGGTCATGTAAATGCGTTAGTCGTATATGCTCCTCAGTAAGCTACATTAAGGATTTGTTTATCTCTGTGCATGATCAACATAGAAAGAAAGCAAAAGACCTCACACTTCTGGGCTATGAATGATTAATGCACTCAACTAATGAAAGAGTTAAATATCATAGTCTACAGAGATGGGCGATGTGAATGAGAACTAGAGCTCCAGTCTCGTACTTGGACCATCCTGCCTTCACCAGAATGTGTTTCCTTGTTTTTCTTCTTATCAGACAGGTGTTTTCAACTGCTGATGCTGCAGTCGTCATCAGAAGTATCAGGTGATGTTTCTGTGACGTTTCTTCAGCTGATTTCATGCAGGCATGCTCATTCCGTTTGCTTCGACTGGAAAGAAACATCACACAGCAACTCCAGTAAATACACAAGAACCACACAAAGCTACGACAGACGTTGATGCATCTGAAGGACAAGATTGAACAGATCGACAAATGTGGCGTCATTTCTGAAATATTACATCTATCAGGCAATAAAACATACATCACTGAGACTGGGCCATCATTTGAAACAAGAAAACGGGAACATCAGAAAGGTTGTGAGACGGAAACATCGAACAGGTGGGATTAAAGTCAGCCATATCAGACCACTGTAGAAGGGAAAATCATATCATGGACTGAGAGAAAGACAAGGTGATCCAGACAGACAGTAACAAATACCACTGATGGATCAGGGAGGCCACTGAGATCTGGAAACTGTGAACTACAGGACTGTGAACTACAGCAAGGGGGCTGACTAACTTCCTCACACTTGGTATCAAGTAGTGTCAAAGCAGACAGGATGACCAAGCCTGCATAAAATCAGTTGAAGACATGTCACAGCAATCACCTGACACTTCAAAAACACTCGTCTGAAAATAAGAAAAATAAGGGAATTAGGACTACTGAGTGCAAACGAATGCCCCAAGATGACGTCTTGTCATGACGCTACCATTACTAATATGCTGATAAACATGAAAACTGCTCTTTGCAGAGCATGTAAACACCCTTATCGGAATATTCCCTTAACCAGAATACAGACCTTGATAGGTATATGGTGTGCAGGTAAACATAGTCAGTAGTGTTTCCATTATATGCAGAACTAAACAAAACCTAAATATCACAATTAAAAAAAGGTAATGGAAACATCCCAAAAATAAATAAATTCTCAGGATTCGCAGGAGGGAGGGGCAGAGGTGTGTGTGAGAGAGAGAGTAGGCCAGCTGGAGATGATGATTTCATCCAGTGTTTGGTTCCTGCCTGTTTGTAGTTGGTATCGTCATGGGCGACAGTGACCAGTCAATGAAACACGAGTCTTCACCAGTCTGCATCGTCATCATCATCATCATCATCATCATCATCGCAGCGTCCGGACAGACGTTACAGAATTTCAACACCTCTGCCTTCATCTGTTGACAACATCAGCAACACCAGCACCGCAGTCAAAAAGACAGTTCAACTTTAAAAATGTTTGGGGTATCCATGGTTTCCATGGTTACAGCCTTCCTTCCTTCTTCAGCATTTCACAAACTGAATCTCGCGGGACAAGATTTTACTCAAGTTGTGCACAATTCAAGTTGCAATGAAACACCAGCAAAACACAACTACACCTTTATGGAAACTTCAGGAATATTTTGTTGAAAAAATGTCACGGAAACAGCTGCCTGCAATGTTTATTTTGTTTGTTTGTTTGTTTGTTTTTTGTCTGTTTAAGTCTGTCTGAGCTGGTGACATGAACAGGGCTATAGACTGCATGGATATTAGAAATAGATGTGATGAAGCCTTCAGGACAGCTGTGTTTAGATGTTTGATGATGTGGTAAATAAAAGAGGTGAGCATTTCCATAACACGCCTTGTCCCTGTGGCGTTGTCCTCTGTGATCCTCTGTGATCTCCACAGCCTCCTCTGTCCAGTGCTGGGAACTGTTGCCCTCTCACTGGATGACCTCAGCTTTTTCCAGTCCATAATCTGATTTTCTCACTTGCTGATTTTTAGGATTTCGTCTTCTGAAGAAAAGCCACAAGGATCAAAAACGACGGTGTATTTACCCAGAACACTTTGGGGTGCAAACAGCAGTGGTGAACTATGAGAGCATCTTATTTTTAGAGATTTCTTGGAGCGCCTGGCACTCCATATGGTGAAAGCCCTTCAATGGGGCAGCCTGGGTTCAAGTCCAGCCTGTGGTGACTTTCCCTCATGTCACTCCTCACTCTCACCCTGTTTCCTCCTCTAGCCACTGTCCTGTTCTCACTCATTAAAGGCATAAAAAGCTAAAAAAAAAAAAAAAACAACTTAAAAATAAATTCTTTAAATATAGAAATCTAGCGTAAAATTAAAAACAGGTGTAATCAAATGAGACCAAACTGTCTTGTTTTGTGGGGTTCCCTTTAAACGTTACCTTGAACATCACTTAGTGTAAATGCAGTCACACTATGAAAGCGCTGCCGCCATCTTTCCTCACACCTTAACCACCAGAGACGGTCTTTTTTTTTTTTTTTACCTCCAGGTTGCAGCACTAGCTTCTTATCATGCTGCACAACATGTAACAGGTATGTTGGTCAAGGACTAAGCTAATGTAGCTTCTAAGTTATCATCTGTGTTGTATCAGTCATTATGTCATATAAAACTCTGCCTTTTCTTTCTGACTCTGGACAATAGGAGGAAAGAAGTAATCTCAAACCTTCCTGATAAGGACAGTGAGGAAAAATTGAGCATGTTGTTCACATTTGCGGTGAAATCCTGATAAACAAGAAAAGGCAGCTTAAGTGAACCATATCCATAAAAAAAAAATTTACACACCAGGCAGTCCAAGAGCCACATTTTGGCTCTAATTTGAAACCTTCATTATTCATGATCCTGACATTGTAATGGCAGGAATAGGGAACACATTCCCCAGCCTGGCCGTCCCTCTGAAGACCCTGCATGACTTCATTATGTTGGAATTGAAACCACATGCTTCCATCAGGCCTCAGTCGTTTTCGACACGTGCTGAACTCATTCTCTTTCATCTCAAGTGGCTGAACTCCATGTTGAACTTGTCGTCTCATGAATTAGTCAGAGCTGAACGTTTCTGTGATTGAGATGTAGATGTGCCGTTCAAAGACGACTGTGTTTTGTTTGCAGCACACACACATATCTGACACCACCGTTAGTTTTAAGTGCGATGTTGGTTTAGTAGGTCAGCTATCACTTTCAATATTCCTGCCTGTCATTTTGGGAACTTAGTGAGCTACCAGGTTTTATTTTGGCTCCACAAGGCTTCAGTATAGGTAAACACAGTAGCACGCTGGCTTTGAGTTATTTTCTCTACTCCACTCCTTTTTTTTATCTTTTCCATGAGAGTATATTTGGAAGCGATTTCGGTCTATTTGCACAGATGACAGATATGGAAAATTACAGTTCTTCTCAAAGCTGCGAGGCAAAAAAAAGGATAACAGCTTAAGTGCATCAGCTCTATCTGCTGAAATAAAGCACACACAGACTCTCCTCTTAGAGCTGCTACACACACTGAAAGGTCATCCTTGGCATTTTAAATGAGAGGGGGTTCATAAAGACACATTCAGAACAACTGACATAAAACCCCGGCTCATATTTTAAACTGAACAATTCAGCTGTTCAGCAGAATACGTTACTCTTCTTCAGTTTGTTCTCACCCTGAAAAGAAACCTTAGCAAGCCAACTGGTACATGTTTGTTTGTGTTCTCAGTGGACTCTTCTCAGAGCAGATACTCTGACTTGTCATGTTTCCCAAAGGGAGGATGGCTCATTCTTTCCAAAGGTTGGTTTACTGTGATACATGTACCTCTGAAAACCTACTTCAGGCCTTCACTTCAGTTAGGAGCCTTTCGACTGATGCAGAAACTCTCTAACATCCTACAGCTAGAGTCTCTGTGAGGACTCTCTGAGTGGTCTTGAAAAAGTCTCTCTTCTAGATATCTGCCTGATCCTAATCCATAACTTGAAATGAGATCATCAGCACCAATACAGGTTACTGATAAATGCTTTTTCTTAGCTTCCTGATCGGGTCGGACAGGACTGGATTGATTTACGGCATGTTGAAGTCTACATGACAACACCATGCTGGCTGATGAAGTTTAGTAGAGAGAAGAGAGATCTGTGTTTGTCTCTGCTGAAAACGATTTCTGTGATTAATTCAGTTGAGATGGTGGAGACTGGAGCTGAACTGTGGGACAGAAAAAGGACAGAAGAGAAGAAGAAAGATAAATAGGAGAGAGATAGAGCACGGGCTAAAGGCTAAAACATGAGCGAAAGGCTAAACCACAAGCTAAAGGGTAAAACATGAGCTAATCTGTTTGTGATAATGTTCGTTCCAACCCACATGCAGCAGTTATTCTGCAGTGATCTGATCAAACTTGAGAGCCTGTCAATAAAATGAAGAGTGAGGTTACGTTAGCTCTGATTGGTAGATAAGCAGGACATAAGGATTCGCCAATGTTATACGTTAGCCTACAGATACGTCTCAGACAGCGGGCTGTGAGTAGCACTGATATAGCTGGATACTAAACTACAGCGCTGTGTAACTGTTGATAAATACCTTACCTCATCACGCTGTATCCAGTAAAAAGTCGTCTTGAACAAAGAAAAGTAGTGTTAAAAAGAAGATCTGATCTCCACTCGTTTCCAAAACAGAGTCATGACATCATGACAGTGTTCACACAATTCCAGTCAACAGGTGGCACTGTAAGACTATCAAACAGATAGTCCTCACAGAGCCTTTGAATACAGGGTAAAGAATGTAAAGGTGCTGTTTGTCAAGTAGAAAATGTATCATCTAAGGTTTTTTTTGTTTTGTTTTGTTTTGGGTTTTTTTTGTTTTGCTTCATCAAGTCTGCACGTCAGAGTTAAATTTAAAATTCATTGTGGGTCATGGGGCACATCAGAGGGATTATGGGATATGCTTATTGGTAAAGAAGCAGATGCGATAAGCTGTGTTTCATAAGTTCCTCTTTTTTTGAAGCAGAGTAATTCCTTTATGATTTGAGGTGAGCATACAGACCCATCAAGTGGTGGTGCTGTAACAGTCTGAGGTGGACGTCCTTCATGGTTTAGGTCCGCTCATGAAGACTGGGACCCCCGCCCCAGTTTAGCAGAGGAAATGAAAGGTGCTTGTGGTGTATTTACATGCACTTTCAGGGCATTTACCCTTTGATAGTTATTAAAACCTCCTGCACATGCACACAGCAACCATTGAATCCTCACTGCATCAACACATCATGTTTGTGGAGAGAGTAAGAGAGGAACAACAAAGTGAAGTAGATATAGTACTTCCTATAAGGGTGCAGCTGCAGAGGGGAATATTTTAGTAAGGACTATTGTTCTGCACTCACGGTGCAAGTAATAAGGGCGATTAGAGAGCTTGTAGGCAGACCTGTAGGGGGAGGGAAAATGAGCTTGTTCTTGTATAGAGAATCTCTTTGAGCTTAATGCAAGCTGAATTGCCGGGTACTTATAGCTACGAAGTGTCATTACACCCCACTTTAGTCTCCTTCCTGACAAGCCGAGATAATAAAGATGAAGCTGAACACAAATATGATAACGTTAGACGATGGTTACTGGCAGCAGGAAGATAATGTATGGGGATGTGTACGTTTCTATTTTGTGAACCTGATTCTCTAATTAAAGCCATCTGCTGTGAGTTAAACACAGGCTGGAGAAGAAGGAGGAAGTTTTTTTGACTCTGCAAGGAGAACTCATCCTTCAGCAGGAGAGAGGTGTTTGGTTTCTTCTCAGGCTACCACCGGTGGCTTAATGCCTGCTCTGTCTTTGACTTCTCTCAGAGGCTTCATCTTGTTAAGAGCTGACTTCAGGCTGGCACGGTGTGCTTAAAATACCTGCAGTGTTAAAAAAATAAAAATCTCTGTTTTTAAGAGTTTAACAGGGTTTGTTGTGCTCTGGGAGAAGATGTGTTTAATTATCTAAGGTTTTTTTTCCATATTATCCTTTATTTCTGGGCTTCAATTTGTTTTCCTCAATTTATTTATAAATTAACTGTTCAAAAAAATTAAGGCCCACATTACTTTCACAGTGATATTTTAGGATTTAATTTAAATCTGTCGAATAAATGTAAAATTTGGTGTCATATTTCTACAGGTCTGGAGGTCATTCATGTCCACTGAGCTATGCAGAGCTTTTATTTTCAGTATTTCTGGCCGTTTTGAAGCAGTTTTACTTCCTTTAAGGTTATTTTTCTCATAATGTAGAAGTTTAGGAAAATGCAAAATGAAATCACTATTTTCCAGCATATCAGTAAAAATGTCTGTTTCAATCAGTGGGCTTTGACTTATTTTGAACAGTATATTTTTAACTCCAGCCAGCTTTAAAACATTTTGTGGTTAATGCTGTGGAGGCTGGTAAAGTTTCAGGTGAACAGTTCTTCTCTTTACATTCACACTTACATCCCTCTCTGAAAATGTCATGAACATTCTGGGATCTTTGGGAGTGCATGTTTGATAACAGCTGGAGATCAGTACTTGCTACTGCTAGTATCTACCACTATCAAATATCTGGCTGTTTTTGTCCCGATTTTCCTCCTTCCCGACCAAGGACGGCAGATGCCCGATTGTCTTCTGTTTTATCAGATTATCCAATCAGATTATCCTGTGGTCTGAGGCGTGTTCAGAGAGAATTTGTCCTGATTATCAGCTGGTTCGGGGTCTTAAATATTAAACTTGTTCAATATTTATGTCCATGTGTGGGGAAAGCCGAATGGAATGTAGCCAATCAGGAGGCGAGCTGACTGAGGAACGAGGAAGCAGACGTAAACAAATCAAGCATGGCTGACCTGACATGGAAAGTTTGTGAATAAAGTCGGTGTCTTGTGGATTTTTTTTACAGTCTATTTTTTTTTTTTTGGTTCAGGAATTTTCTGTTAAAAATAGTCCTCATTCCCTCTTCTATGTCCTCTTCCATGATGTGTTTGGTGTTAGCTGGCTGTTATTATCTGTTGCTATGTTTCTTCTTCTACGTTTTTGTGAGATCACGTTTGGGCAGGTGAGATTTCTGTCTTTGGAGGACGAGATTCTAGATGGGTGGTGGGACAGAATGGTTCTGTGTGTGGTGAGCTGTGGTGAGCCTATCGGAGCACACCACACATCCCGCTTTACACTTAGAGTAGCAGCCTCAGCTGTGTGTGAATGATGGTGTGAAGGCATGAATGTGACATGTAGTGTCAAACCTCTCTGGGTGGTCAGAAGACAAGTGAAGCTCTATTTAAACACAGTCCGTTTGTTGTTATTCAAAGTGTGTTTTCTGCACATTTTGTCGTCAAAAGTTTTAAATCTTGGACTGCTCTCTGTCAACGCCATTTCCAGTTGATCAAACCCCCAGATCAGGGCGCAGTGTGATGGAGAATAAAGCTGTGGAGGCAGAGAACGTTAGGCTGAAGGTGTAATTAAAGCTGATTATGGCACAGAGAGAGGAGGGTAGGGCAGCACATTTGTCTTCCCCACCTAATGAGTGGAGGCTGGGAGAGCTGCATTAGCTGCCTCTTGCTGTCATCTCTCCCCTGCCCCGCCACTTTGTCACAAGGACACTCCGCCTGGAAGATGAGACAGGGTCAAGTGCATGTGAATCCCCTGGTATTATTCTTACAGGCCACTGGGGCCCCTGTTTCAGCAGGCGCTGGAGACTGAAGCACTTTAGCGGGCTCTGAGGTGCACCACTCAGCCTCTGCATCATTAAACCAGGCTAAAAATACACAGCCCACCCATGGCTCCGTCTTCAGAGAGGACCAATTCAGTGCTTCACAAGAACGAATGCTGTCCTCTGTCCAAGTCTGAGAGGGGGGGGGGGGGTCTTTTTTCTCTCCTATTTGTTAATTGAGTCAAATAACACAAGCTGAAAAACACTCAATGAACTATTAATCATCCTTTTCTGTCACTCACTGATTCATGTGATCTTCACTGACACCACTGCAGTCTCACTGGTGTGTTCACACTCTCATCAATGCTCATCCCATGGGCTTTAATGGACTTAGAAATCAATACGTGTTAGTGTCATGCTGGAGTGACAACCACTAGAAGGTATCCACTCTGAACTGATGATGAAAACTCACAATAATCTGCAGAGATACATTTGAATGGCTGGAAGTGAGTGCATGTCATATCCTTTACCAGAGCAGCTCCCTTAAATAACTGTATAACTGTGCAAGTGGAGAGTATGGGAAAAATACATTTACAACAAAATCAAATTTACAGCGTAAACACGTCAACACTCATCACTGATCGGACACGTCAGACAGTTAAAGCCCAACATGAGAATTTAGTTTAAAAATACAGAAGACAAGAACAGTCATGGATTTTTCTGTTTGTATGCACTGTTATCTCGTGATAAAAAACGTATTACCTTGTTATCTCCTTATAACAAAGATTTTTTTTTCTCATGATAATGAATGAATTAATAATGTGTTTGTCTTGATTTCGACCTACAAGAGCTGCCATGAACGGAGTCTATCAGGTGGTAAGTTACACTTTGTTTACTTCAGGGGCTACAGGTTAGCAGCTGAGAGGCTAACAAACTCCTATCAATCCAGCTGCTTCAGCTTAGCTAAGCTAACTTAAATGTAGGCTAAACTTAACTTTTAAATGTAATTTGAGACATAATTAAAGGTTTATTAATTATTATTGTATTATCTTGAAAATAATTCTATATCAGGACTTGACATGTCAACCTGGCTTCTGTTTCACATGTTGTGGTTTAGACCCCATTTATACGACAACGGTATCAGGGTGAAACGCAAGTTTTGTTGCGTTTTGGCCTCTCGTTTATACGGAAACGCTGTTTCAGCCGACCTAAAACGCAACTTTTCAGCATTTTCAGTGGAAAAGCTGACGTCACACTCCATTTTTTTGCGCACACATTCCACTTCCGTTGTGGGAACTTTTGTGAACCGGACAACAACAACGGTTAAATGGACTGACCGTGTTGTGCTGCTGAATCTGCTGACTGCCTTTCAACAAAACGTTCATCTGTTGCTCCACTTCTGCACTCAGATAAGACGTATTTAATAAATACACCAGACGATCAACCCACCTCTTCTTCTGCGGCAGACTACCAAAATACTCTACAGTTATATCGCCACCTACTGGCCATGTATGCATACTACAGCGTTTTCATTCCCTCAGTGTTTCCGTATAAACGCAGATTTTTTTCTCCGCATTTTTTGCGTTTTCGGTGAAACACTGTGAAACGTTGTTGTATAAACAGGGCATTATTCTGTCCAGAAATTAGACTCCTATACTTTGTGAGGTTTAATTCTTTTGCAGTGCAGTCACCAAGTTTTCAGGAAACAGATTTTTGGCATCCGGAAGTTGCTTCCTTGTGTTTTCTTTCTTTCTGCTTTGTTTCTGACAGTCACGCTGAATCTGACCGCGGTCTGAACAGCCAGATCTGATTTAATGCGACTTTGATGTCTTTCTGGAGTGACACACATAGTTCTATGATGCAGACAGAAACTGAGGCCGAAGTCACACTCAGTGAAAACAAACAAAATAAAAAATAAATAAATAAATAAAAAAAGCCACACACTTTTTTTGACATAAGACCGTTTATGAGAGTACCGGCCGCCAACATATTTGTTTCTGCAAATGCCATTCTGTGATTGGCGCCATTATTGTTCACCTGAGCATGCGGGTCACTACAGGAGCGTGAGCTGTTCACATCATAGTCCACAGACAGGCCACATTTTAAAAGTGTCATCTGAACAGCCAAACAAAAAATGGGATTTGAGCATGAAGGCTTGCAGTGTGAATGCAGCCTTAGTTTTTGTCAGTTTGTCCTTTCACATCATGCCATGTTCCCTCGCTCTCCAGAGTTTACAACATTTGTACCTCACAATAAAAAGGGAAACACAATAAAACATGAGGGGAGAAGAGATTTCTATAAGCCAAGAAAAGCGTTCATCAAAACTCTAACTCAACTCAAAATACGATCTGTATTTTATTTTGCACATTACAGAAATGAGCCATAAGATTAGTGTATAATGCTGGTTACCTGGACCACTTTAATAATCTATTCTGAACCTCTCAATCATTAAAATTCATGGACACAGTCAAATTTAAACTGGTCAATTTATGTATAAAGTTATATATAATAAAGTACCAAGAAATATTAGAAATGGGCTGCACGGTAGAGCAGCTGTTAGTGCTGTTGCTTCACAGCAAGAAGGTTGTCGGTTTGAGTCCCGGTTCGAGCAGGGTGTGCCTTTCTGTGTGGAGTTAGCATGTTCTCTCTGTGCATGTGTGGGTTCTCTCCAGGTACTCCAGCTTCCTCCCACAGTCCAAAAACATGCTCATCAGGTTAACTGCTGATTCTAAATTTCCTGTAGGTGTGAGTGTGAAAGGTTGTCTGTTTCTGTGTGTCAGCCCTGTGATTGGCTGGAGACCAGTCCAGGGTGTACCCCGCCTCTCACCCTTAGCCAACTGGGATAGGCTCCAGACACCCGCGACCCTGAACAGGAGAAGCGGTATAGAAAATGAATGAATGAATGAATGAAATATTAAAAATATGTTTGCTTGTAGAGAGAGGGGGTTACCAACTGAGAGGAATCCTGGTGTTAAAACAACCTGTAGTTTGGACGACTCTAAAATGTATGTGCATGTCCGTTTCTGAGTGAGACTGAGTGAGAACATCATAAAATTTAAACAAAACTATAAACTCTTTTTTATGGATCAGTATAAGAAAGTTGGAGAGGCATGAGCAGACTGTCCTTTTGCACTTTATATCTACTGTTTGTGTTTTTGTATCTGGAATAATGAATAATACCCTTAGATGGAAAAGCTTCCTCTTAATTCTATATTTGGCATTCTTTATTGTTTGCTGCATTTGTAATTTTTGAATATACAGGTATTGATCTTGTAAAAGCATTGGTGTTACACTGGTGTTATCTGAAACACTGCAGCAGGACACGATAAGCTACGCTTCTTCCTGTCCCTCCTTGATTGTTGTTTTATTATTTGGCCTATTTTAGTTTTGTTTTAGCCAAAAAAGTTTTTTTTTGCTGTTTGTTTGTTTTGTTTTTTTTAACCATTTGTACCATTATTGTTGTTGCCTAATGGAGGTAAATAAATAAATAAATAAATAAATAAATAAATAAATAAAGAAAGAAAGAAAGAAAGAAAGAAAGAAAGAAAGAAAGAAAGAAAGAATCTACATCAAACAGGTGACAAACATACCGCTACCTCACTTTGGGTTTGTTTATCCCGTGCTGCCCTCTGAACTCTCTCCAGACCTCATTAATTCAAGCTAAACAGTTCAGATATCCTATCTAACATGTTGTGCATCCTATGGATTTGGAGTAACTGCACTCTTACACAGTCATGTTTCTCCCTCAAGGGCAGCTCAATATCAACAGCACATCATGCAGTATTCATAAATCAGCTGAAGACTCCTCACTTTATAGAAACATAATGGCTGTATGTGTAGCAAAATCTTATCAATCCCTTTATGCTGTAAAGAATAGCAGTACGTCTTCGTAGTGTTTTAATTTCCATGCACTGTCACTTTAATCTCACAGACCGGGGGTAAAAACATTGTCTGATTGAGTCACATTTATAAACCAGCTTTCTGATCCTTTCAAATGTCATATAGATAAAATGATACGTCCAATAAACATTTGATCTTTTTGTCTTCTCATGTAGGGTCAGCCCCCCTCTGCTGGCATTATTTAAAGTGTGTGTATATGTGTGTGTAAGGTTGGGGGCGGGGGGGGGGGGGGGGGGTGGAGAGCCCTGAGGCTAAATCTTACAAAGCCTTTCATGAGCCAAATGACAAGCTGACACCTGAGCTAGCACGCATTAGCATACAAAGAATAGCCGACAGCTTTAACTTGATGAATGATCTTGATGGCACCAGGCTGTCATACTGTACTGAGTGAACATATCTTTAATGCCACGCTTTGGTTCAGTTTTGTAGTCCACTTCCACTTGTCACTTGTTCATGTTGTTGCAACAACATCATGTTCAGGATGCTGTCAAAGCCGCAAAGCATCTCGGATAATGTCCGGCATCCGCTCCACAGTGTGCTGATTGGATGCAGGAGCACTTTGTGTGCAAGACTGATCCCCCCAAGAAGCACCGCAGAAAGACACAAGAGGTCATTCCTGCCTGTGGCCTTCAGGCTTCATGACTCGTCCCTTTAAACCAGACTCTGGATTATTAACCTGGACACATTTATTAAACTGGTATTAAGTAATTCATTCATATCTGGTTTAGTACTTTTCACTTATTTTATTAGGTATTACTTCCGACTGCTGTACTATGTAAAAAGCAATAGAAATACCAAATTTCCCTTTGGGATTAATAAAGTATTTCTGATCCTGATAATTACACATTTCACTTTGTGCGTGAGTCATTATGTTCATGCATGCACATATTTACAGCTCTGTCTGCAGAGCTTTTGAGGTTAATAAGCTTTATTTTGACCAACTATTAAGGTTGTGTTTCTATTTGTATTTATTTCTAGTTAAATACAAAACTTTTGCACAAAGTTTCACGTATTAAAAAGAACATTTCTGTCACAGAGTCAGAGGCAGAGGACTGATGGTATTTTGAGAGTAGTCCGCAGGTACAAAGGTGTGTCTTCAGGCTCCATCTGGCTTCCCTGGGAATTTATTTATTCCACTGTCCTCATTATAACTCCGAGTCTGCTAAACGTCCACAGACAGACAGCACTATTTGCGCTGAGGAGGAAGCGTGCAGCCTGTAAAGCGGCACTGCGGCATCGCCGTATCACTGCGCCCCGCTTCCCCTTCTCCGGGATCCTGAAGCTCGGATCGGGGGAAGAGAGGAGGAGGAGGAGATACCCTATGGTTTTCCAGTGCGGGATCTATTTTACCAGCTCCAAAACCTTCTTGTGCTTTATGTTTTTTATGCTGACCGACGGCCTGCAACTTGTCCGGACGCTCCCTCCCCACTCGCAAGGGTTTGCAATTCTTCGTTTTGCATGACGTGTCTTGGAGCATTAAAAAGGGAGAGAGAGAGAGAAAGAGAGGGAGAGAGAGAGAGAGGCTTTGCTTTTGTTGTGTGTCTTTACAGTGGAAAATGAAGCTTGGAGAGCCGGAGCAGGAGGCAGTGCCAGCCCGCTGCTGCTGCTGTTGTGGGCTGGACTGGATTACAGAGCCTGAGATCTCTGCTGACAGCACAGGCAGCAGACAAAAAGGGACTGTGAGCAGCGCAGACAAGGGAAAGAGTCTCTCACTGAGCTAGAAAAGCCAGGGCGAGTGCTAGAATATAGTTTTCTCCAATAAGCGGTATTTTTGGAGCTATTTGTACAGAGAGTGTGCCGTTAGATGAGTGCAGGCACGGGGCATCAGGTTTGAGGCTTTAAAAGGTGTAGGACCGTTATCATAGTAAAGCTGGATTTACCTCTTTGGGTTGCTGGAAGCATCTGCATGGAATGTTGCAAGGAATATTTTTGAAAGATTGCTGTATAGTTAAATATTGGCATGCAGGCTTCTTGGATGTGCCTTTTGTTGTCTATCCAAGCCGTTTCCTTTTCTTGCAAATGCATGTTTCAAACCTGTGTGACTTTGCAGGGTGCAGCAGAGCATTTTGGGGAGACCACATGCATGCTGCAGAATCCAGATGAGCCACATTACATGTCAACCTGTGTCCAAGGAGACAATGTAAAGTTGAAGACGGCGGTTGACTGTGACAGATTGCTTTCGGTTTGTGCGCTGATGCAGAAAAAGGTGTGATTCCTCTGGGTCTCAGATGTCCCCCAGCATTTTTGGAGGCATGATTATTCAGAGAAAGGCTTCACAGAAAAAAAAAAAAAAGCCTGCAGTTTGTTGGTCCAGTTTTTCCTCCACACTGAATGCCTCTTCCATGATGTCATGGATGAGGATTGATATTCTGGACACATAGAGAAGCCATATGTGTTTCAGACTACAATGACTTCCAGTGGCTTTAGGCCTAGACTGGAGGCTATGCCTTGAGAAGGATCCAGAATAAGCCTGCAAGCTGTTGAATGTTGCACCCTGATATCATACAGCAGCCAGATGCCTTCACTGTCAGACAGTGGAGGTATGCTCAGTGAAGCTTTACAGTTCAGCGCAGAATGGCATTTCAAGGGGTTTTGACATTTGCTTGGATTTCTTCACAGAGTGTGTAAAACCTCAAGGACGTAGACCTGTTCAATTAGAGCTATTTTATTCTTAAAGAGAGAAACGCCGCTGCTTAAATGTCTGAAATTTTTGAGTTAAGCGTTACTTCTAAGGTGGTATTATCGAAGAGGTGAGCAGTGGAATTTGGTGTGTTGTATTGATTCATTTTTTTCAGCTTAGACAGAACTATGATTGATGCCTACGAGTCGAAGTCTCTCTTTTGGAGAGCAGAGACTTCATGTATTTCTCTTACTGACAGATGTCTGACTATAAGCCAGCAGATCAGAAGTTATCAGGTTTGAAACGGACGATGTCACCGCATGGGTAATTGATGCAACTTGACTTGTAATGTCTGCATGGACTTAAAACAAGCTTGTGTCATGAAGTAATGCAATCAGTTAACAAATAAGATGAGGGAGGGAGGACAGAGCCTTGAGCCAATCGTTCCTCATGTGATTTAACTCAGGCTGTATTTAAACCCGTCTGTTTAACTTGCAGTAGGACATCAGACACAGTGTGTGTGTTAACTTGGACTCTTTCGCTCCTTGTTTCTGTGCAAATATACACTCTGCATGTTACTTAAATCAGCAGTGAGCCGTCCAAAAACAACACGTCCATGTAGAGAGGCATGAAACACTGAGTAGCAAAGTAAAAAATCTGCTGCATAATTAATTAAAGATAATGAATCATTAAAAAGACAGTTTAGGTTACAAGCTTGGCAGAAGCTTTAGAGACACTTACAACACATAATCATCTCATCTCAGAGTGTAATGACCTGGCAGCGTGAGAAAACAGTATGCTGCTAATAAAACATTCAGCCTGCATGATGTAGAGTGGCAACAAGCCTCAGTGTACCGTCTGCAGCACCTTTTGGAAAATGGCTCATTGACTTAATGCACAGTTGAACTTGCTGAGTGAACATGTTGCAAATGCGTCGCTCTCTCTCTCTCTCTCTCTTTCTCTCCATCTTTATCTTGCAGGAGGGAGAGTTTGCTGACCTTGGGTAAGAGGAGCAGTTTTGCTGGAGAAGAAAGATGTGGTGTCACCAGCTCGACTCAGCATGGCGGGACATGTTCGCTGAGCAGATATTTGCTCTAACCTGAAAAGCTCGTCCTCTGGTGGAATCGACATCTCGGTGATATCGTGTTTAATAGATCATTTCACACCTCGCTCGTAGGATTTGATGGACTGCCTTTGGGGTTCTTTTCGTGGAAGCTAGCTTGGTTCAGTGACTGCTGCAGAGAGGCCTCATCTGTTGGATATTACATGGTTCCCTTGGATCTAATACTTTGCTAACACTCTCTTGGATATTGTGGAGATTCTCCTCGGGGTTTCTGTTTTTTCCTTATAAGTGGAGATTGAGAGGAGCCAGTGTTTGGCCCTTGAAGAGTCTGATTCTTTGTAAGAGGAGGATTTATCTGGTTGTTGTCCATGAAGGACATGGATGGCCCTCGATCTAGCGGCCTCCGCAAGAAGAGGAAGACGAGGTCAGTGAGGAACCGGGAGAGGAGATCAAATGGGATAAGAAACAACCACGTAAAGGGCTCTGTGTTTCGCTTCTCCTCTGACTCGGAGCGGGAGGGAAACAGGGAGCCCTCCTCGTCCCGCCCTCGACCTCCACGGCGGAAGAGGAAGGAGTCTACTTCTGCTGAAGAGGATATCATCGATGGATTCTCCATCACAGGGTTTGTGACCCTGGAGGCTCTGGAGGTGAGTGCTCTGTGTTTGTTTGTCGAGCTCCTGCTGAACATCTCTAACGGCTGTGTGACCTCATGCTGGTTGTTGTGAGGCTGAGGGTTTTGACCTCTGCCCGCATATTGGGCTGTTTAGTGTGCTGGAGTTGATCAGATGTGCTCTTTAATGAGGCGCTGCAGCCAGAGATCTCTATCTGTCTGACTCAGAGCCTGTTAGTGTTGTAGTTGTTGCTGTTGTTGTTAATATTGTTGTTGTTGTAGCTGTTGTAGTTGTTGTTAATGTTGTTGTTGCTGTTAATGTTGTTGTTGTTATTGTTGTTGTAGCTGTTGTTGTAGTTGTTGTTCATCTTGTTGTTTTGTTGTTGTTATTGTTGTTGTAGCTGTTGTAGTTGTTGTTGTTCATGTTGTTTTCGCTATTGTTGCTTTTGCTGTTGTTGTTGTTTTTGTTGCTCTTGCTGTTGTTGTTGCTCTTGTTGTTGTTGTTGCTCTTGTTGTTGTTGCTTTTATTGGTCTTGTCGTTGTTGCTGTTTTTGTTGCTCTTGTTGTTTTTGTTGCTCTTGTTGTTGTTGCTCTTGTTGTTGTTTCTTTTATTGGTCTTGTCGTTGTTGCTGTTATTGTTGCTCTTGTTGTTGTTGTTGTTGTTGTTGTTGTTGTTGTTGTTGTTGTTGTTGTTGTTGTTGTTGTTGTGCGTTTCCAGCTCTGGATTCGTTTTCTGGAGAGTTTTCCACCAGATGAGGGGTGTTGAGCTCTGGTTGTAGTGGCTGTTGTTCCTTTGTACGTTTGGCAGTGAAAAAGCAATTTGATCCATGTTGCAGCAGTTTATTCAGAGTGGGAGTCATTTATTGTGCGCCGGCTCTCCATTTTCCTTGGAATGCAAACCGGGCACAGGCTGCCTTCCAATGATATAATTCTGAATTATGACTTGCACAAGCAAGCGTTTTGAATATACAGCACATCTGCTACAGTTTTCTATTATACTCACTCGCAGATAGGAGAGAGATTAATGGAGAAGCTTCTTGGTATGATGTTTGGCCAGCTCACGGCTCTCTGGCATTGATTGCATGATTTTGGAACAGCTTTTTTTCCTCAGCTGGTGTTTGGATGATGGTGTTTGAAGACGCTGAGGTTCATTTAGTGACTATGAAAGCCAAAGTATATGATCCTGACAACTACCATGTTTTTTTTTCCATCTGCTGTTTTCCCTTTTGTCATACTTGCTTAAACTTCTGTGTAGGTATGGTTTAGGTTCTTTTCCAGGAATGAAAAATAATGAGGTGCAGTTACTTTGTTTCTCTCCTGAAGTCAAGTTTCATGTCTTTGTGGAACTTAATTGACCTGAAAGAAGGGGTATGATGCTTCCCCATGTTTTAAATATGTAATTACAGTGAAAATGCTGAATTTTGAGACTAAAGGTGCATATTTTCTTTCTTTTTTCCCTTTTTTTGAAACAATACAAGTCATAATAGATGAAAAAAATAAAGATAAAATAAACATAAAAGAAAAAAATATAAAAATAGTAATAAAAAGAAAAGACCCACCCTCACCTCTCCAGAACCCACCCCACCCTCAAGTCCATGATGACCAAACATAAAAGTAACTGAATGAGACAACGCAACAACAAAACGAAACAAACAAACAAAAAAGATAAGTGAATTATATATACATGAAATTCATATTGATCACTAAATGGGAGGCAGATTTTCAAACCTCTTCATATTAATATGTTGTAGAAATCCCTGGATCTGTCTGTAAACTCATTAAAAACAGGATCTTCACAAGGCCATCTCTTAAGGATCTCACAACTGGTTTATGACATGTTGGAGAGGTGGGCCTCAATCACCAAGGGGTGCTAATAGCTGCAGATGGCTGGCCAATCAGAGGGAGGGGGGTTTATGGAGCAGGCAGTCTTAAAGAGACAGCAGCTAAAATGACATGTTTCAGACAAAGGGTGAAATAAGGATTTTCTAAAATGCCAGAGTGAGAAAAATAGGAGTTTTCTTTGAGCTGTAAATTAAGTAAAGCTACTGTGGGGTAGTGTAAATAGGGACACTGTACAGACCTAACAATCATACCCCCCCCCCCCCCCCCCCCTCCAAAAAAAAAAAAAAATCTCTTAGAAGACTCTTTTGCTAATTAAACATGTAATAGTTCCCGCTCTCTGAGTTCAAACTCTTGTAGGGATGGGTATCGATGACCAGTTCTTGTAATGAATCGAGTAGAAATGGTTCGATCCATCCACATCATTAGCCTTTATGCTTAACCATTCCCTCATTGATTCTTTACATCATGCCTGAGTGGACAAAAGTTTTGTTGTGTGCAAAGATTTTTATGTATTTTTGTTTATGTACATCCAGAGATATCTAGATCCATTGACCGATATCACATTTATATACTTATAAACTATAACATTTTGTTGACAGAGAAAACCTGTAAAGCTGACTTTTTGTACACAGAAAATTCACAGGAGGAATTGATGAGGGCATTGGTATCAGTAAACTCTTATCAATAACCGTCCCTAAACTCTTGTCTCTTCTTGTTCTTGAATCAAGGCTGTGAGCGTCTGTCACCTCCATTTCTAACTCATCTACTGAAACATTTCTCAGAATTTTTTTTTTCCATGTGTCATTTTCAGGTCTTATTTAATGTTTTAGGAAAAATTACTTTAGCTCTGCTTGAGTTTAGCATCCAACATTCAGTCCTGAATCCATCAAGTTCTCTCTGACCCCCATATTTCAACAGGAAGTGGAAGTAGTTGGTATCTTCACAAGGTCAGACTGGGGGTGTCCTGTGATAACAGGCTGACTTGCACTTTGTAATATATGTGGTATGATAGAGATCTGCTCTTCACTGCTCTGACGCATCTCAAGGGTATGAACAGAAGCACTCGTCCTCACTTTCTCTTTGTTGGTGAGATCATGGCTGTTCACAGCTCGATGAGGTCTCAGTGAGGTCTTCCTGTCATGTTTTTTTTTTATTCAGATTTAGTCGTTTCAGCATTCACAGGCTCTCTGTTCCTGCTTCTTTTGACCTTCTCTTTGTTGTTCTTTCCATGGATAAAACACGGCTATTCTTCACAGTTTGTCTGCTTAGATCACAACTCAGATATGAACGGAAAAGTTAAAAGAAAAAAGTTCTTGATTAACTTCAGTTCAGCCCATACCAAAAAAGGGAAAGACAAAGATGTGTTATTATTTTACTTTCATTATAATTTTCAGCCTTCATGTTTGCCTTTCCTCACTTTCTGCTTTTGTCACGTGTGAAGTTACTTTATGATCTATTGCTGATATTGGAATATTATAATCAATAAATCATCATATGTGCCCTTTTTCTGTCAGGAAACAAGTGTGAAGTCACCTCTTAACTTCTCCATATTGGCTTGCTGAGCTATACTCAGCCTGATCACCTCCCTTCCTTTAGTCATGTCATCACATCACATTTATGCACATGTCATATGACTGTATCTCTCAGACTGTAGCTCTTAGATTAGAGGCTGAGCACCGCCTGTGGCTGAACATAACACACCATTAACAGCAGCGCAGCCCAGTGGGAAACTTTCCCCCCTGTTATTTCTGTAATTTATATGCATTTGTTTGATTTCTGCTCAGTGTGAGAATCACTGGCATTTTGCTGTCGTGGTTCATGTCTGATGTTTTGCTGCAAGGACAGACAGTCAGTGGACACACTCAGCAAGAGGCTGCAGTGAGAAGGAAAAGCCAGAGAAAGAAGAAACCTAATGGAGTTTCAATGCAACACAATTCAGTGGGATAGTTTATGCAAAACCGGCAAAGAGCAGGAATGTTCCAAAGCGACAGGTTCCCTGGTCATTCAAATGGAGATTTAAATTCTTGCTTTCAGCCCACTGAAAGCAAGGACACACTCAGAGAACAGCTAAAACTGATGCAGAATTCATCCAGTATGAGGTCAGAGTGTTAGTGGCTAATGTGACTGGTGTGCATTGATCCACAGATTTACACAGATGTTGCGGCAAGTGTCCAACGTAAGGAAGAACATTTATTTAACGATGGCTAGAAACCTGAAACCTTTTTGGTCCACCCACAGATTATTATTATTATTATTATTATTATTATTATTATTATTATTATTATTATTATTATCTTTTTTTGGGGTGGGTGGGGGGGGGGGGGGGGCATTTATGCCTTTATTTTAGAGGAGAGGACAATGGATAGAGGTGGAAACAGGGTGAGAGTGGCGAGTGACATGAAGGAAAGTAGCCACAGGTTGGACTTGAACCTGGGCCGCCCGCATATATGGAGCGTGACCTTAACCACTAGGCGATCTGCGCTCCCACCCACAGATTATTAATAGTGTGATTGACATGTGTGTAAAACCTACTGCTCTTCAGGATCAATGCTCTGATCTTTTTTTGCGTTAGATAGTAAGAAAATATACATCAGTTTTTCTTACAACACTCTACAGAAGAATATCTCTCTTTATGACTAAATGGATTCGTAGAGAGAGCAGTATGGCGTCCATAAATGCTTGAAAAGTTGTTTGACTTTTACCTGGAGAAAAGTTGAGTCCTGTCTTTCACTGTAACTCCCTCTATTTCATCAACTGAAGCCTCCGTTCAGCATAAATCTATCCGTTGATGAGCAAAGCAACGTTAACAAGCAGGGGCGGGTCTAGACTTTTTAGACTGGGGTGCCCCAACCAGGGTACTGACCTATGCATGAATTATCTAAGCCCACAATCCAACAAAAAACATTTGCTTTATTTGTATGCATTAAAAGTACAGGGTCAACAGGCTATAGCTTTAACAAAAAAACTAAACCTAAAACACAAAACAAAAAAAGAAAAGAAAAAACGAACTAGATGTAAACAAAGCATTAAAAAAACAGTCATATATATATATATATATATATATATATATATATATATATATATATATATATATATATATATATATATATATATATTTATGAGATCTAAATGATCTAAAAACTCTTTCACATGTAAATCAGTCATCTATGTGTGTTTAAATCTGGGACATAAAGCTTTTTAGCATGATAGCAGTAGCCATTCACCTGAGCTACAGCCCTAGCTCCTGGCAGGTGAATGTGCTGCAGCTTGGACGAGACATTTTTTTTTCAGTTTTAGGCCTAGAATAATAAAGATATTGATAAACTGTGTACCTGATCGGTCATTCTGCTGCAGAATAGTGAGGGTGACAACTGTTTATTCTTTACTTGACTTTAAGAATTCATCCCTCATTAAGACTCTGGTTTAAAGTTTTAGGTTCTTAGCTGAGCTATTCTTTTGTCATGCATGAACTCTGGATTCACCCCTTTTACTTACATGTACTCAGAGTGTTCAGTTATTAATTCAGGACTAGTCACAGGCAGATACTTTGCAATAAGAGGCTGGTTTGGCATCAGGCCTTTACCTGCAGTCAAATGAATAAAACATGCTGTAGAGTGAATAAACACAAAGCACCATGAAACTATATTCAAATCAAATCAAAGAACTATAGAGCACACTGTTTACCCAGGAATCCTGTCACAAAGTGTTTCACTCAGAAACAAAACGGCACCGAGCTGAGGTAAGAGCCCGAGAAGAACAGATCTCACTGGTGTACAAATGTATTAATGTGTGTGTGTGTGTGTGTGTGTGTGTGTGTGTGTGTGTGTGTGTGTGTGTGTGTGTGTGTGTGTGTGTGTGTGTGCAAATGCGGAGGGGTACACAAGAGGGTTTTTGTGAGTGTGACAGAACTCATTAATGCAGAATCATCTCACCGGGGGCTCACAGTATCATATGGTGCTGCTTATTCCAGTTGCTGCAGAGCTTCAGTCGAGCAGTTTGTTGCCCCGTGTGTCCCAAAAGTAATGACAGGCTGAGTACCAGAAGCTGTGTGATTCATATCTCTGTACAAAGACTGAGAGAAGGTTCTTAACTATGACCGGGTCTACAGAGCTGCTCTCACCATGCTGAAATCTGATGTAGTAAAGTACCTGATGCTGTCTGGAGCTCCCTTAAGACCTTTTTTTTTCTGTCATGCGACACAAAGTCGAAAAAGGGGCCGCGTTCACCCTGTGCCTGATTTAATCTTCAGTGACTGGACTGGTTTTTAAAACATTGGAAGAAAATACAAAACCTATTCCAAAAAGTGGGTGCTTTGTGTAAGACTTTGATTGTTCACAAATCATTTAAACTCCATATCTAATTGAAAACAGATCAAAGAGGTTGAGAGGTTGAAATTGAAAAACTGAATTATTTCATAAAACGTATTCACTTATCTCAAATTTGATACCTGCAACCAATTTCAAAACCGCTGGCAAAGGGGCAACACACACACATACACACATGCACACACACACACGCACAATAAATAAATAAATAAATATAAAAAAAGTAGTGTAAGGGCTTACCCTTTCTTTTAAGAAAGAACACCTTGAGGAACATCACCAGCTAATGAGATTAATTTGCAACTGGTTATTTACATTAAAAATAAACTCCAGGGAGGCCCAGTCCCTCCGAAGCAAAGACAGAACAAGGCTCACTGACTGCGTGAGCAAATAGTTTAAACTGACAAATAATATAGACATTTCATCATCTACAGAACATGCCATAACATGATGATTCAGAGAATCTTAGAAGGGCTGAAAAGCAATTCTGGATGGCTGGTATCTCCAGAGACATTACATCGAAAAACAGACGTGACTCTGAAGTGGAGATCATGAGTAATGGGTCGTTGTTTTTGAAAGTTTCACTTCTCAAAAATAATAAACCTGATATAAAACAAGTCTGTGGGGTTTTAAAAAAAGATAGATTCAGGCCCCGTTTATACGACAACGCTTCAGTGTTTCACTTGAAAACACAAAAAACACAGAGAAAAAAATCTGCATTCACACGGAAACGCTGAGGGACTGAAAACGCTGTAGTATGCATGCCAGGCCTGTAGATGGCGATATAACTGTAGAGTATTTTGGTAGTCTGCCGCCGAAGAAGAGGTGGGCTGATCATCTGGTGTTTAAAATAAATACGTCCTATCTGAGAGCAGAAGTGGAGCAACAGATGAACGTTTAGTTGAAAGGCAGTCAGCAGATTCAGCAGCAAAACGGAGCATGACGTCAGCATTATCACTGAAAACTTCGGCTTGCCGTTTATACGGCAACGGAGGCTGCAGCTTCAGAAAAAATCCACTCTGGAGGGCGTTTTAAAAAAGTTGTGTTTAAG
Source organism: Labroides dimidiatus (assembly GCA_030710495.1). Taxonomy (NCBI): domain Eukaryota; kingdom Metazoa; phylum Chordata; class Actinopteri; order Labriformes; family Labridae; genus Labroides; species Labroides dimidiatus. The sequence goes on from CM061159.1 coordinate 2,571,697, forward strand.
GTCGGCTGAAACGGCGTTTCCGTATAAACGAGAGGCCGAAACGCAACAAAACTTTTGTGTTTCACCCTGATACCCTTGCCTCAGGCTTGTGACTCAGAGATCAGAGGTTGGAAAGTGCAGATCAGTCTTGTTGGTATTGGCCTGAATAAGAATGAGATCCCACCACAGGCACGGCCCCTGAAATGTCCCTGAGTGAGCCACTTGACCCCCCACTTACTTTGATTAAAGCTGTTCACAGGCCGTGATGGGATACATATTTTACTGCTGCTCTCTGATCTCACTGTTTTAAAACTGTGACTGAGGAGGGATCAGGAAGAAGAGACTGGTCAGATCTGACGGGTGAAATGAGGACATTTTTGAAAGACTTTGATGTTGTTTATCCACCTTTAGTGACTCAGAGTGAGTCATAAATCAAGAGCTTTTGAACTGAGTGTTTCAGAGTGGCTCCTATCTTGGATTGGAGGGATTGCTTTCTCCTTTTGAATGCATACTCTGCACACTTTCCACAATTACTCTTCACTTTTTCCCCTATGTTGATTTTTTTTAGTTAGCATGCAGCATGTACACCACAAACAAGCCTTTCTTTGCAGTCATAGCCTTTGTTTACTCCTACATTTTTTAGCATACCGTGTTCAGGGACTCCACAGAGAGTATATATGGAACCATGCTCTGAAATATCACAGCACAGCGGCTCTTTTTTCAGTCTGGGTAAAGTTAAATTGTGATGAGGTCAGAGCCCTGGAGGTATAGCTAGCTCTCTCCATCTGTCAGCAGAGTGCTGGAGCTATAACGCTCCCAGGCCTGCTTTCATGAGCATGCTCATATCTCAGCTTTGCATTTCTCTCTGACTCTCAGAGCTGATACACCACGATTAGGCTCCTGGGATACTTAAGTAGCTTTGAGTGCTTGTTCTACAACATCTTGTAGTCTTAGATACTTGGCTGTTTGTTGGTGTTGGTTTCAGTGTGAGCTGTGAATGTTGAGCTGATGTCAAACAGGAGGCGTGTTGGGGAGAAACCAGATCACAGGTCTCACAAACACAAGCTGTGTTACCAGGGCTGCTCATTAAAAGGTCATGACTCCATCCACCAGAGTCTGACTTGATGTGTAATTTTGGAAGTCAGCAGTAGGTTCTTCTATTTGTATAGAAACAACTTACAGTAAAAGTGATCTCAGACAGTGAATACTGAAAGGAGATCTGGGCGTTCTCGATGTCTCCATGGTTACTTCAGGGAAACATTGGTCACTTTTGTCACCAGTAGTAAATAAACTTTATGTTAGAAAATCAGACAAACCTTCTCAGTTAGCACCAGAATCACAGTGAAGAGCCTTCTGCCTCAGCTGAATGGGCTGAGAAAGTGTGAGAGACATAGAAAGAATTCTAATTTGCATCAACACCTACTCACCAAACAGTCACCCCGCTACCATTAAAAGACACGTAATGCTGATTTAAAGATGATCTGACTTATATGACTGATATGAAAATGATGTTTTTATGTGTATGAAATAAATAGCTGCTCTGATTCTGGGTGAAGTAACACTTCAGATCAGATTCTTGTCAGGGAGGAATCGACATTCAACTCAATATTTTAATTTACAAGCTCAGTTCATTGGCTTTTTTTAAAAGCCAATGAACAAAAGAAATGTTAAAAAATGAGTAACAATTTATAAATGTTTCTTTTTTTTATCTTTGTACATAATAGCATTTACCTGTTTTTTTTCTGATTGTATCTTTTTTTAATATATCTCCATTTTATACAATTTTTGCACAAGGGAGATGCCATCCAATCTCGTTGTATCGTCTGCTACAATGACACTATTCTATTCTATTCTATTCTATTCTATTCTATTCTATTAAACAAACAATAAAAAAGTCAGTAGATAATTTCCTGAGAGCAGCTGTTAAAACTACTACAGTTTTCGCCACAGTGTCAACAGGCAGTGGTGAAATGTGCTTGTCTCTTTTACGCTGATTGATTTGTTTTTTACGTGCATGGACAAGTTAGCACTAACCTTACTTTACATCTATTAACAGTGTTATTGAGATAGACTGATCGGAATCAAGCAATCAGCTGTTTAGTTAGATGAATGAATGAATGAAAAAGTCATTTTATTGGGAGGGGTCAATCTAAGACACCTGTGAACGGAGCTCATCGTTTTGTGCAGGACAAATGTGTACAATACAAAAAGAAAAAGTTCTGTTACTTAAAGACTACTGACTTCAGCTGCTACAGTTATTTACACATAAAGACTTGTAAAAATACAATAACAAAAAAACATTGATAAAACCCATGATGTAATAACTGGCCCAAAATGTAACAATATGTTTAGCCCAAAGCGTAATCACTTTTTGCCCAAGATTAAAGAACTTGTTAGATTTTTGGTCAGTTATTACATTTTGAATTGTATTATTTTTTTTCTATTATTACATTTTGGGTTGTCATTATAAATTGGCCTATACCAAGGATATACAGCAACAGAATGGCAGGCTGTAGAGCTTGTCAGTCTCTAAAATACCCTTTAGTGTTTAGGTCACTTCTGTGTTTATATGCTGTGATAAAACAGCCAGCAGCACCAAACAAGTTTTTAATTTCAAAGTTTATATTAAAATTATCCATTTTTTGTTAGAAAAGTAAATTTAATAGCTTTTATTTAGAATTGGTTTGTCAGATGCTCTTTAGAGCTTCAGCCTTCAAGCTGAGCTGCTGTGATGAAATTAAAATATGAGTAAAGTGGCGTAAAACATGAAGACAGAACTGTGCTGGAAATGTTTCAGCACAGAGCTGACAGCTCAAACTCACTTATGTATAGCTGTCAGTGTTTTTTTTTATTTAGTTATGTTACTCAAGGATAAACACAAGGTTATGTGTGTATTTGGTTAAATCCTCCACAGTTATACTTTGCAGCATGGCAGGGTGAATGAGCTCTACTTTAACATCCCTGAGCTGTTGAAAACATCAGAACACATCCAGACTACTCATAGTTGTATGGGGTGAAATTGAAAATGCACTAGCAAAAAGGCTACAGAGAAAGCTTCTTACACTGAATGGCAAGGCAAGGCAAGTTTATTTGTAGAGCATAATTCATACACAAGGCAAATCAGTGCTTTACATAAAAATCACAATGAAATAGAATAAAATAAAACAAAAACATTTCATAAAACATTGAAATAAATAAATAATTTAAAGATGAGGAGTGCAGATAAAATCCTTTCAGTTGTAGTCAAAGCTAAACTGAACTGTTTTCAGCCTGGATTTGAACATCCTCAGAGTTGAGGCCTGTCTCACGTCTTCTGGAAGACTGTTCCTGATTTTAGGAGCATAAAACTGAAACGCAGCTTCACCATGTTTAGTCCTGACTCAGGGCACCAGAAGGAGACCCCTCCCTGTGGTTCTCAGAGTCTGAGTTGGTTCATATGGCTCTAACATGTCAGAGATGGACTTTGGTGCTAAACCATGAAGAGACTTGTAGACAAGCAGAGCTGTTTTAAAGTCGATTCTTTGGGCCACAGGAAGCCACTGCAGAGACCTGAGCACTGGACTAATATGGTCGTATTTCTTGGTTCTGGTCAGGACTCACGCAATGTACTGCAGCTGTCTTAGAGCTCGCTTAGAGAGCCCATGACAGTAATGGTCCAGTACTTAAATGGTAAATGTTCCAGTACTTGTATAGCCCTTTTCAAGTCATTCTGACCACTCAAAGCGCTGTACACTGCTGGTGTCACCCATCCACACCACATTCACACACTGATGGGAGGAGGAAATTCTAATGTAAACCATCAGTTTTTAACTAACACATTCATACCCATTCATACACCACTGACCAATAGTGGGAGCAATCAGTGTCTTGCTCAAGGACACTTTGACATGTGACTGCAGGAGCTGGGAATCGAACCCTCGACCTTACGATTGAAAGACGACAACTCTACCACTGATCCACAGTCGCCCACAGTAATCTAACCTGCTGGAGACAGACGCATGGATGAGTCTCTCTAAGTCAGGTTTAGACAGTATTCCTCTGATTCTGGAGATGTTTGTCAGATGGTAAAAAGGCGCTGATGTTATTGATTTAACATGGCTGTTTAAGTTGAGGTCTGAGTCCAGTATTACCTCTAGATTTCTAACCTGACTATTAACCTTTAGAGAGAGAGTCTCAAGGTGACTGATAACACTTTCTCTTTGTTTCTGTGGACCACAGACAATGATTTCAGTTTTGTCTGAGTTCAGCTGGAGGAAGTTGTTTTGTATCCACACACTGATCTGTTTGATGCAGTGACAAAGTGAATCTACAGGCCCATGTTCACCTGCTCTCAGGGACACATAGATCTGAGTGTCATCTGCGTAGTTGTGATAGGAAACTTTAAAGCTGCGTATTAGCTGGCCTAATGGCAACATGTACAGATTGAACAATAGGGGTCCCAGGATTGACCCCTGGGGGACCCCACAGGTCATAGCCATTTGGTCCGAGACACAGTTACCAAGTTCAACAAAGAACGTCATGTCCTTAAGATAGGACTTTAACCAGTTCAAAGCAGTACCAGAGATTCCTGCCCAGTTTGCTAACCTCTGTAATAAGATCACATGGTCAACTGTGTCAAAGGCAGCACTCAGGTCCAGCAGAACTAAGACTGAAACTTTGCCTGCATCTGTGTTCAGGCGGATATCATTTGTCACCTTGATCAGAGCTGTCTCAGTGCTGTGGTGGGGCCTAAAGCCTGATTGGAAAGTATCAAAGGTATTGTTAGACAGAGGAAAGTCAGTAAGCTGTTGGTATACCACTTTTTCCAGGACTTTAGCTAAGAATGGTAGGTTCGATATAGGCCGGTAGTTGTTCAGTACTGTGGCATCAAGACTGCTCTTCTTCAGGAGAGGCTTAATGACAGCAGTTTTTAAGGCCTTTGGAAATGTCCCAGTCTGAAGTGAGATGTTGACTAGATGAGTGAGTTGTGGTGACAAACTGCTCAACACAGACTTTAGAAATCTAGTGGGTAACTCATCAAGGCAGCACGATGATGGACTCAGACTGCAGATGATTTCTTCGACTGTTTTGTCAGTAACTGGTGTGAAATGTGTCAGCTCTAGATGTCTAGCTGGCTGCAGAGTGGTCATTTGTGATGTGGAAATTATTGCGTTTTTAAAGCCTTGAACTTTCCCTGAATTGTGCCCTTGTGCTGTCATTTATGAGTCTTCCTTGAACAGCATGATGAAGAGATGATGTTTTTGCGAGAACAGAGCCAAGCTTTTTTCTCTCTCAGGCTCAAGTAGAAGTAGTCGAGGTAGAGCTTTGAGGCATTTCCTTTACTGAGTGGAGAAACACAATGCAGTTAAAGATGTGTAGTTTCCACTGGGTGCATTTTAAGTTCAGGGACAGCAGCTTTATACATTTATAAAGAAGCAGCAGGCATTTGTCATAAGCTTATTAGCATAATACTGCAGGGTCACAGCCCCACAAAACACCTCTATAAAGTCTAATACACCTGTGACCAATTACCTGCTGTTGTTTCCGTTTAATGTTATTTTGAATCACAGAGTTTCTGCACTCTGTGCTGATTTTTCTACACTTTCCTTTTAAATTGAGCAAGAAATGGCCGAGACGTATTGACTGGTGTTCACTCATTGTGCAGGGATCAAAGAAGGCGGCAGCAGCAGCAGCAGCAGCTTCTGAAGGAGTTGGTTTAGAGAGATTTTTATTGAAGGAGGCCAGAGCAGAAACCTATTAAAGCACTTGAAGAAATTGTTAAATTATTGAGTGGCTTGTCCTCTAAAACCTTTGCTGTGTTTTACCCATTTCACATAACGGGGGACTAACCTCAGCAGGCTGCTGCCGACATGATTGATTTAAAATGTTGCCTGACTTGACCTCCTCAAACTGAAGATATTTACAAGATGGCCATTTTCCTCCAACATCATGAGCAGAGTGAAGAGCTGAGCTGTTTTAATGTTGTCACTCCTGTTTCATTGCTCTCATTACTCAGCTGAAGAGACCATGAACAATGAACGGAGAAGAAACATACAGAGAGAAAACAAAGAAAACAACTTTTGACCAATGAGCACATATGAAAAGCAGCATATGTTACAGTTCCACAGGCATGCAGCTAAAAGCCATGATGACATTCAACTAACCAATGAGCACAACATGTAAACATATAGACATATGACATTATTTTCCTGCTCATGCTTCTGTACATTTTTCTGGCTCGCTACCCCTTGGACAAATTTATATTGATTTTCAATGTTCCAATTTTTTAAATGTTTAGTCTATTCAAGAGAATTGTGTGTGTATGATTCACATTTCTAACCCTTGTACTTTTTTTTTAATATTCAGCTTTTTCCCAGCATTTTTTTGGCCCATTAAAATAGATGGAAATGATCCATCACCATGTAAACCACACAACTAATGATGTCATAAGGGGTTCTGTGGTTATAAATAGGACTGGTGTTGTTAGGGTTAGGGTTAGGGCTCAGCATTTCAACATTCAGCATATGCTGCAAGAAAATCTGCCCCCCTTCAGATGCCTAATGAATTTCACATTTACTCAATGGCTCTGACTTATTGTGGTAATTTTTTTTTCAACTCAAACATACATCAACCATAAATGCAAGTTTAATGTGGTGTGTTGTGATTTACAAACAATGTTTAAAAGGAAATGTTCAGTATGCCCACTCTTCAAACTTTGCATTTGACTCACGTGTTCCTAAGATAAAACAAGCTTTGTTTCATACATTTTTGCAGGCAGTCTTCTCATTTGCAGTATTAAAGGTCAAATTCACCCAGACTTAAGCTTTTGCGTGTATTGTTGCTAATAGCTCTATTACTAACCTTAGTATTTAATATGTTATAAATGCTTTCTAGCTAACTGTCATTCTTCACTCTCTACGGTGTTAAATATTTTACATGTTATGGAGAAAATGTGACTTCATGGCTTACAGTGCTTTCCAATCCAACTGTGAAAAAGCTTCAGTCCAAAGAAGGTCAGGTTCAACTTCCTTGCTAACACTTTAATATCAGCCATGGTGAGTTACACACTACAATGTAAGGTGTGATATCCTGACTTGAATTTATGATAGCTGTTTAACTGAGCTTTTTAAGATGGTAGTAGATGAGCTGAATCTAGACAGAGTTCTATATTGTCATTTTAGCTTAATTGTTGACTTAAACTCAATATCAAATGAATAGTTTTACTTACAATAAGACCCATTGGTCTCCCATTATTGGTACCATTGTATTAAGCTAATTATAATAATTAAGTTTACTCATGGGGAAACCCAGTGGCAACCTCCAGTCTCAAAATATGAGGCAATGCGGAAGTGCTAAAGTCTGCTGTTCCTCGAGTGTCTGCTTGAGGCTGGCTCCGGAAGTACCGGAAGTCACAAACACACCAAGCCAAAAAAAGCCGTTTTCACAGCCAAAATAAGCACATTTACAGCCTGGTACAAAGAATGTCTCCCATCTGAATCACTAATTTCACTAACGGCACGCACTGTACGGGGGGTGAATTTTTTTCTAACTCTGCAGTTTAGACAATATTAAGATCGCCATTTTGTCCAATCAGGGGCACAGCTCAGCTCACATGACTGCCGGGCCCCCTATAGCTGTTACTATGGAGACTCAAAGGCTACCTCATTTCCAATATGGCCGCACCGGCTGTTTTGCTTCAAAAATCCGTTTCAGAAACAGATGTGTGACGTCGCTGAGACTACGTCCATTATTATACAGACTCTGGAGGAAACACAAGAACTTGATCAGCTGTGTTCCGGTGAAGTCTGATGTCTGCATGTTTAACCACACATACATGTCCAGCTCCATCACGCGTCTGTTTTCATCACTGTTTTCTTTTCAGCCCTGCTCTGTGTGACTGACTCTGGAACTGACATTACAACTCTTCATCTTGTTGCTCAGCAGGTTAACAGCAGTCTATTACATGACTGACTGCCTGTGATAATACGATGAATAACACAAAAGCAGCTCTGTGTAAACTGCTACATTAGCAGTGTCTGTTCCTCCATCATTCTGCATTTAAACGTCTGAAAAGACTTCTTAATTCACAAAGCCCCACAGAGCTCCTGCAGGTTCTGTTGTTGCTCTAAATTATTTTCCTCTCTGACTTGATTTGTTACACACCATAGAAGCAGAAGAGAACAGAGGCACCTCATACAAAACATGGAGCAGTGCTTTTCATGTCATTGTGGAATAAAACAAAGGGTGCTGGGGCATCACTGAGTCCTTTATGAGTGGTCAAAACTTCTCTTTGTCATTTAGTTTAATTTTGTGGTTTTTGAATAAGTGTTTTTAGGGCTAAAGGATGAACTTGAGTCCAACATGTTGGCTCCGTTAAATGTTAAGTACCTACTTTCACCCAATGGTTTGTTTTTAACCATTATTCGGTTTGGGGAGTCAACTTCCTGGTGAAGGATGTTGCTCCTCTGAACAGGTACAAGTGAACATCACTTGATCCACTGAGTTCTCACAAACTAAAATGTGTTTTAGTAGGATTTAAGAGTAGAGGTGACTGTAAGGGTGACTTTTTTCCAAACTCCTGAAGTGTTTATACAATCCTTGGCTCCAAAATTCACTCCATGTCAACAGTTTCAGTCACTGCACTCCCGTTGATCTCTGATGTAAATAGTTAGCTCATACCTTCAGGTTGTTTCTGCTGCCTATACTGCAACACAGTTTCTATAAACAGTCTTTATGTTTCATTTATAAAAATCCAGAGTAAAAGCAAAGGCTGTTTCATAACTGGATAAAAACTCTTCACAGGAGCTTTGAAGGTCCAAATCATAGAAAGTCTCAAAGTCATCCTCTTAATTATTCAGCTGCTTGTTTAGATGGCCAATCAGTGTGTCTGTAATTATATACAACAGTTGCTATTCACTTATGATTCCTCAGAAACCATCAGCTTGCTCTCACTGTAATTGTTCTCTAGATTAAAATACTCAGAAAGTCTCATCAGCTGTGGGAATTATTGGTTGTTATCAGGTTAACTACAAAGCAAGCTTGTAAAATCATGACAGCTAAGTGAGGAGAGTCACTTTCTTGTAATCTTGTCTGCGCACTTTTTTTTTTTTTTTTTGTAATGCTTGTGTTGTTTTTCTCTGTTTGGCTGATTTTCCAGCTAACATGAGACCTGAGTGGAAAAATTCCATCTTTTTGCAGGAAAACTGCTCCAAACAAGTGTGTGTGTATGCGTGCGTGTAAATGGTAAATGGACCAGTACTTATATAGTGCTTTTCTAGTCTTTCTGACCACTCAAAGCACTTTACACTGCTGGTGTCATTCACCCATCCACACCACATTCACACACTGATGGGGTTCAATGTGTTGCTCAAGGACACTTCGACATGTGACTGCAGAAGCTGGGAATCGAACCCTCGAACTTCCGATTGAGAGACGACAACTCTACCACTGAGTCGCAGTGTGTGTGTGTGTGTGCATGTGTCTGTATACGTGTGTTTGTCTGTGTGTATACATATGTTTGTGGGTGCGTGTGGGCCTACACGTGTGTTTTTGTGTATGTGTGTGTGCGTGTTTGTGCATATGTGTGTGTGTGTGTGTGAGACACATATTGCATCAGGTTGCATAGTAGAACTGGATTTAACATGCCATGCCTAACTGCACCAAAAAGCAGACGTCATGGCTGCTGAGAACCAGAGTGAGGAGATGGTCAATTGATTACAGAAAGCTGTGAGCGTTTCACTGCAGGCAGAAAGAAACGTCCATGACAGAGAAATGTGTCACTTTGTGTCTGCAGGAAGAGAGAGAGGTTTCATCAGAGCTGTGGAAATCCTCTGCCTGGACTTCTTCCTCACTGAAGCACCAGCAGGACCATGTTGTTTTAAATTAAGTGCTTTGGTCTATTTATAATTTCTGCTTCGCCGTCAGTTATTTAATTTCAGGCACCTGCTTCACACCCATCTGTCACGCCCACGCCGGCCTCCGAGATGTGACACATTCAAGCCAGGGCACAGCGCAGCATCACTGCTCAGGGATTCAGTTGAGTCACTGTAGCCCGTGGGTGCAGGGTGGAGGTGGTGCTAAACATAATGACAAGTGGTTCATTGATAAGTCCTCAGACCTCCGGCTAATTAATGTCTATTGACATTTAAAGAGGAGCAGGAGTTAAAGGACATGTCCCCTGTGCTCGCAGAGGATCAGCTGCTGGAATAAAGTCAACAGGCTCCTCTTCTTATGGCCAAATGAAGATGATGAATTGCAGTTTAACACTCTGCTGTTTTTCTCATATGCCGTCCGTGGGACGATGCTGTCGGCTCGCCAGCTTTTCAAAAACAATTGATTTTCTTTGGCAGAGCCCTCAGAAGTCTGCCTGCTGGAGGACCTGTGAGTGCAGCCTCAGAAGAACACATTGATCGCTACTTCATTGTACGAAAGAGGCTAATGTGAAATCAAATGTATTGACAGCTTGTTTCCAAAAGAGCAAAAAAAAAATGGCGTTTCAACAATTAAGACAGGAAAACATGAAGGCAGGTTTCCTCCGAGCTTTGTTTCAGAGAGGAGACGGTCACAAACAAGGACACCATCAGAGGAAACTGCTCTTTGTTTCATCTCCTCGTTTCTGGTGTCAAGCTGCCTGAACCGATGTGTTTGTCTGGTAATTAATACCACTTTCCCAGCCTTTTTAAAACAGTCATCTACCTTTCACTCATGTATTTATTCCAGTCTCCTGTCAGCAAAGGCAGAAAAACAGTGATCTCAGTAACAGCATTCATTTAGCTGTGCTTTGGAGCTGTCTGAGAGTGATGTATGGTGTGCATTAATATGCTGTGACAGTCCAGTGAGTGACATATTAATGAAATAAACTGTCATCTAAAAACATCCTCCAGAGATGACACTCTTATCTTTGATCTCTGGAGACTTTCAGTGGTTTTTATGTTGAGGCATGAAGCAGATATCTTCTCTTCTGAACAGTCCCTAAAGAACAATCCTGTTCGTCTTTCTTCTTTTAAAAGTCATTGACCACTACCTTATTTGTTCCTCTCTGTGAGGAAACTCTGTCTCATTCATTTTAAATCCAGGACTGCTGAAATATTGAGTTCTTACAGGGAACCAAGTTCCCACAAAGTGCTGCAGAAAAGCAGCAGGAAATGAGGCGACAGACTTTCAAACATGCTTTTTTGGGAACAGGACTGAGGAAAGTGAAACCATCTTCAGGTTTGGAAGCTTTAAAACATGAAATAAAGTTACCTGAGATGGACCAGTACACCTTGAGAGTGGTTCAATATGTGAATCAGCAGATTTAGAGCTGAAAAAAGAGAAATTTAATTTCATTTTTGGAGAGTTACAACCAGTGAACAGCACAGATTCTTTGGAATGACCCTTAATGAGTTGATTAAATTTACAGAACTACAGAATGACTGTACAATAACACAGTGGAGGCCACCAGGGGGTGCTAGGGGGGCCTCAGAAAAATAGAGGAAAAGGGAAAAAAAGAAATAAAATTATTTTAATTTTTTTTTTATTCTTTTTATATAACCAATTGGTCCTGAACGTACAACATGTAAATTGCATAATCATCAGATTCTCAAGTTTTTTTACTTAACCACACCTTGTGTGACAGTTCCAACTTGGGCACGACAATGTCATCATCTGTGTTGATTGGCGGTTTGCACCTGTTATCAAGCTGCTAGCTAGCAAAAAATGAAAAGATTTATGTCAGGAAAAAGACCAAAGGAGCAGTCCAACAGCCCTGCCCTGGAGGATTCTGCTGCAAAAAAAACTCCTAAGAACTTATGGCCAACTAAAATTTGAAAATATGAGGCAGCATACATTAAGTATGACTTTACAGCCATAGAGAAAAATGGCCATGATCGCCCCAAATGCGTGCTATGTCTGGAGACCCTCTCAAACGAGTGTTTAAAAGCCTCGGAACTTCAGTGTGACTTGATACAAAAACACCGGGCAGAGGCTGAAAATACAGCACAGTTCTTTAGACGTAAAGAAGAGCATTTGATCAGGCAATCTGCTGCATTCACACAGCAAGCTACCTCGCCCAGGTGGACCCTGAAAGCATCATTTTAAGCCTCATACCATGCACACACAAAAAAAGAATAATAAAAATGTTGGTTTGCAAAGGGGGTCCGCAGCCAGAAGCTAAAGCTGTTTGGGGGCCTTGGCATGGTAAAGTTTTGGGAACCCCTGCAATAACACATTTGTTAAAAAAGGTCAAACCTGTTCATGTCATATGCTTTAACTGAGGAAATCAAACTTTTCAGTGGCCTACTCTATGTCTGTGTAGCCCCTTTTCCAACACAGAAGCCTAAGCACGGAGCCCTTACGCCATTGCTGCACATTGGCTGTTCGTCAGTCGTGTATTTCACCCCCTCCTTTCATCTCTGTCCTTCTTTGTGGAAACAATAGCAGATAAAATCATATCAGTAAAACTTCACCCTAAGTCTGGTGCATCCAAAAGGTTTGCAGCAAACAGAAATGTTTTTCCCACCTGCTGGGCAGAGAGTCAGGCAGAGCTCTGCAGACTGTGAAGCTCGCCCATCACAGGTGAGTGAGACTCTGCAGACTGAGTACATCCTCCACCTTCCCTCTCGTCTCAGCATAAAGAGCAGGAAAAGCTTTTTGGATTGGAACATGGCTGGTGCTTCTCTTACCGTCCGTCCTTTCACCCCCATCAGACATTTTGCTGCTTTCTTTTTCTGGCGTTTTGCACTTGTCGACTACTTTTGCTGCCATTTGCTGGTCATGTGACTCATTCATGTCATTAGCGTGATTAACTGTGAAGTCAGGAAGTAGTGATGTGGTACTGTGGTACTTGAACTGGCAGGAAAATCTACTGTAAGTGCCTTATATTTCATTTATTTTACTGATAATTATCCCTGACGGTAAATAACTGTATCAATATTTTGTCTCACCTCTGTTATTGGACGTTCTCCTTGACACGCCTGAACCCCTGAATCTATTCAAACACGTGAGCGCTCTTGTATTTAGATCCTCATTATCTCCTTTTTTCTCCGTGGTGCACAGACACTCACTGATATCTTGTTTACACAGTGTTTGCCTGTTTAACCAACCACTCAAGCAGCTTGTCCTCTGTTCTGCTCTGTTTCTGGTGCTGGTTGTGGATATTTGAGACACAGATGCAGATTAATTTGCGAAATTTACACCACATAGCAGGAACACGTTACATGCTAAACAACACAGATGTTATCTGTCCCAACAGATTATTTTTCTGCATGAGTCGGTACATTGGAAGCATTTCCATCTGTTGCTAACATATGTGTGAGGGGACTGCGCTGTGAATGTAGGGAGCCTCTCCACCAAAGAAGTCTTTTAGAGGCATATACAGGTTTATTCAGCCTCATGTAGCAGCGGGGAAAACAGAAACAAACCTCCCCTCTCTGTTTCTAACTAAAATGTTGAGCCTTTCTTTATTCATATCGTCTGTATTGGCCTCTAAAACCCTCAAATCTGTTTCCTGTGGAATGTGATCTGGTGTCACGACAGAGTGTTTTATTCTGAACGTCAGGTGTTTTTATTTATTTATTTATTTTTTATGTTGTTTCAGCGCCCAACTTCCTGTCCCAACCAATCTGCTCTGTGCAAACTGTGGCTGCTCTGCCATTCCACAGAAAATAGAAGTGTAGTGTTGCGTACCTGATCTGGAGAGCTCCGACCTGAGTCTGATACACAGCTGCAACAGAGCGAGGCCACTGTGTGTCAACCATAGACCGTGTGATAAATGAAGTCTCTGTGACGTCACTCGTCTGTTTTTGATCTGAGTTTTGAAGCAAAATGTTACAGCTATAGGACGTCCACAAGCCAGTCAGCTGAGCTGTGCCTCTGATTGGTTGGCTTGTGCTCTTCATATCTTCTAAGCTGCCACATTAGGAAAACTCCAAATAGAGCTGCAACAATTAATTGAATAATTGATTATTAATCGATTACTGAATTAATCGTCAACTATTTTGATAATCGATTAATCGGTATAAGTAATTATTTAAGAAAAAGAAGCCCGAATTCTCTAATTTCAGCTTCATAAATGTGAATATTTCTGATTTCTTTGTTTCTCTTTGACAGTCCTGAATATCTTGGGTTTGCAAACAAGACATTCGATGATGTCATCTTGGACTCCGAGAAACATTGTTGCTTTTCACCATTTTCTGACATTTTATAGACCAAACAACTACTCGATTAATCGAGAGAATAATCAATAGATTAATCGATTATGAAAATAATCGTTAGTTGCAGCCCTAACTCCAACCCCATGTACCGTGTGTGCCGTTAGTGAAATTAGCTATTCGAAGCAGAGATGTACAGCACATGGATCTGGTAGAATTTAGTCGTCAGTTTGATTTTCTCAAGTTTGAGGGCCATGCAAGCAACAATGTTACACCTAAAAAATGCAGCAAAAAAAAATCTACATTTACACAGAAACGCTGAGGGACTGAAAACTCTGTAGTATACATGACAGGCCTGTAGGTGGCGATATAACTGTAGAGTCTTTTGGTAGCCCTCTGCTGAAGTAGAGGTGGGCTGATCATCTGGTGTTTATATTAAATGAGTCTGAACTGAGAGCAGAAGTGGAGCAACAGTCGTAGATTTTGTTAAAGGTAGTATAACACAGTAGTCCTGCATTGTCCCTGTTGTTGTGTTATGTTAAACTGTTTGTTTTTGCACTAAATGTGGTTGACTTATTTTGTCAGGAGTCCCAAAGATTGCAACCAGTGGTCATTCTAAACCCGATCTCCAAACACTTGAAGGCATCACTCTCTGTATTTGCTGCTGATAGAATGAAAAGCCTGTTCCTTCAGTCTGCTGTCTGACATCTACCCCCATGCAGGAGTTTCAGGAATCCAGATTCACAGTACAGAAGAGCTCAGTCTGGTGTTCCTGTTTACTTCTGCAGGTCACAAAGAGGCGTCGGCATCAATTTTAATGTTTCAGAGCTGGTGCAAAACTCTTCAGAGGGGCTTTGAAGCACCCAGAGCAAAACTTTGTCAAAATGTAGACGTGTGACTTTAAAGAGGCTCCAAACATCTGTTACTTGCAACCATAGTTGATTTCTCTTGCCTCATAAAAAGGGTCCATATAACTTCATTTAACTCTTACCTGTTTAATTCTCATGGTTTGTTCATGTTATAATAAAAGTATGAAACAGAAGAAATCTTTCTTCCTTGGACACGTTAACTATTTCCTTTTGCCTCAGGGCTCCTTTTTCCTGCGCTGACAGCTGGAGCAAACAGTTAAAAAAGGCATTATGAATCATGTTGTGTAGCAACCAATCTGTCCGAGGTCAGGAGGGAGAATAATACTTGTTTACAGCCGGTGTTTGCAGAGACTGAGTGCTTTTGTTAAAGAGATTCATAAATGACAAGCAATACCAATGAAGAGGCAAGTCCCCCATCAGCTTATGTCTACATTAACAGCTAATCTCTGGCTAATGGCACAGCCGGAGTGGCTGAAGAACATTGGATTAATGGTTCCACCTCTTTAAGACCTAAGTCAGCCTGACATTTGTTAATGTAGCACAGGGCTGGGAAACCACATCTCTGTGTATCCTTATCCCAGCATTAGCACAGAGCCAAATCACATCCTGATATAATTGACTTTTCTCACTTAGGAAAAATACATTCGCTGGCTTCCCGGCTGGGCTCAGGCCGTTTTCTTTTCCATTTCTTCTCTGCTTTTATTCCTGCAGGTCCCAGTGACGGATGAGAGGGGGAGAAAAGATAGATGTTTGCGGGGGCTGATTGTAAAATGCCATTTCTGGAGTCGAGCCGTGGCCAGGCACACTCCCTCTTTTGTGTGTAATGGCCCCCATGATGATGCATTTGGACAGATCTTTTTTTTTTTCTCCCTCCACTCGAGGAGAGACCCTTTTCATGCTTAAATGCACAGTGAATACTAATAGCGGTGCTGTTGGGAGTGTGTGTTAGTGTGTGTCTTTGGGCCCTGTTGACTTCCACTCACAGGCCCTTTCTGGATCTCTACCTGCAGCTTTGAACCTTTGATCCCCCTCTCTTCTCTGATCCACCTTTCAAACCCAGCCAACACACCACTGTTTCCATTTCCATCTGCCTACGTTCCTGCTCCCGACAAGCTTTTCTTAGTGATCCCTGCTTTTTTTTTTTTTTACAACACTTGTTTACACTTCCCTGAATGCCAAACTATAACCCATAAACACATGCTTTTTGCAACATTTAGAAAATTGGCATGTAGCGTAGCAGCTAATACCAAACAATTAGCTTTACTGACAGCACCTGGCTGGCTCAGCTATGAAGTGGAGTACGCAGTTACATCTTTTCCAGGTCAAATGACATTGAAATACTAATTAGGGACTCCATGGCTGTGTCTCAGCATGATGTCATCTCCTGCCTCCGCCTGTGGTACTAACTGCTCCAGATGCTCAGCAGGAGGCTTTCTGTGGACTGAAACTGCTCCAGAGGAGACTCACTCACTTTTTTTTTTTAGCCAGATGTTTTATTTTCTTGTTCACAAACCACTGTGAAAATGCTTTGGAGCAGTTCACTAAATGTGTGATCACTTGTGAGGCAGAAGGAAGTGTTTTGCCTTTGGAGTCGTGATTTTTTCAAACAGCTGAGGTCCAGACTTGTCCCACTAAAAGTCTTTAATGAAGCTCCTCCTATGAGTAAGTGCTGCCTCATCTGTTTGTGTTTCTCTGATGATGTTACAGTTGTTTCAGGTGTACTTTCACTCCATCACCAGCGGGTTGTTACAGGCTCGTTTTTTAGTTTAGAATTTAGAGTTTGCATTTTTGGCCTCCATAGGATTTTTGTCTTTTCGGTTTATTGATTAGATTTTTTTGTTGTTTTTGTGCCTGTATATAGAGAGGACAGGACGGTGGGTAGAGCAGGAAACAGATTGGGGAGCGACATGCAGAAAAAGTTGCCACAGGTTGGATTCGAACCCTGGCCTCGTGGGGCATGCAGACTATGAGGCTATACTCCTAATACTCACAGATATTGTTGGCTCTGGAGAGACCAAAGATCGACCCAGTTGGTCAAATGAGGTGTCAACCAAAAGGACTACGATGTTGACACTGTAGTATTGAGATCTGGAACACCTCACAGGATCTACAAGGCTCTGTATTCTATTTAGGGCTGCCACATACGATTATTTTGATAATCGACTAGTCACTGATTATTTTTTGTGATTAGTCGACTATTTGGATCATACATAAATTGCAGCTTATTGCACCAGCATACAGCTAACATCATTAGCTTCCAGCTTCAAGTGTTTAAGGTATGTGCTAACTAAAAATGAAGACAGTTAATATCATAGTTCATTCAGCTTTTAATGAACTTTGCAGCTTGTAGCAGCAGTTCTGACATTTTTTTAATGTACCAATTTTCTATTCAAACATGACATCACTATTAAGTAGGTAGCTCCCTGTTGACGTTAATGTTAGCAGCTAACTAGCCAATTAGCTTACCGAGATTGTCATTCTTCCTCAGAAAATAAATCAGCCACGGCGTGCTGTCTTTTCAGATGCTCGTGCATCGCCGTCGTTCTGTCATGGAAGGACATTTCTGCTTTGCAGATTTTGCATTGCACACTTTTCTCCTTTATTTTGGAAAAATGCTCCCAAACTTTCGAGCTCTGTTGCCGGCTAGCCATGATACTGTTGGGCATAACTTTTCCAGTGACATCACAGGTTACCCTGGTTACCACTTCTGCGCGTATGCGTCAAGGACAGAACGGCAGACGAGACAGGTGAAAGTACAGCAGCAGTTATGAGGGAAAAATAAAGTTTAAAAAAATATTAAAACGACGACGTCAATTATTAAATAAGTCGCCGACGATTTTGATCGTCGACGTCATCGTGACTAGTCGACTAATCTTGGCAGCCCTAATTCTATTCATAATCAAAAAGGCCCGCAGGTGGGATGCCACAACACCTTAAGCAGACAGCTTTCAGACAGCCTGATTTCCATTTTCCAGATCAGAACCGTACAGAAGTAAATTAGCTAATAGCTTACTCTGGTACAGCTAAGTAGCTGTACATCGTCCCTGTCAAAATAAACAAATAAAATACAAAATATGAGCTCTGCACTTGTCACTTTCCAGAACAGATGTCGTTCTTATTTTCATGATTTTTCTGTGACATATCTCTTTCTAGCAATCATTGATCTTTTTTGAGCGACTAGTTAAAACTCTTCTGTGTCAGTGGTCTGTTAGTTTTAGTGCTTTTGGCAAAACTCTCAGTTTTAAACACCTATAATATAGTGTTGGACCAAGATTACATGCAGCCATTCACACATCTCCTGCAGGTCTACAGCCCCATGTTGGTGATGTAAGTCCCAGCAAAGGAAATAAAAAAAGCCCTCTCTCTCTCTATGAGGATGTAGATGATTTAATCTTGAGTGATAATCAATGCACTGATGTAGCCATGCATGTGGAAACCCTGCCACAGCTTGGCTTGCTGCCTGTAGAATTCATTTCCTATGATGGAGTGTGAAGGTACAGGCTATATCCTGTTGTAACGTTTACATGGGTGGAATATTAAGCATGAAAGTCTGGGCTTAGCAGGATGGAGCGAGGATGACAGTAATACTGTATTTGAAAGGCATGAATCCTGTGACAAATGCTCTTCTTGGGAATTCCTGACAGAGCTGGGGGAATGGTGAAGAGGGAGCTGTGAGTGCACGTCTGACTGGAGCTGTGTGCTGCTGTGGGCTTGTGTTAGGCATACGGGAATGTTGTCGATGAATGTTGAGACATGATACAAACCTAAACTTAAATGTAACACAAAAAGAAGGACAGTTTATGTTTGTTAGATTAATTATTTGATCTAAAAATGCTTCTGGGCAATAAATCTTATGCTCCTGGAAGCCTGTTTGTTTACCTTTTAACAGAGCCTCATTTTAATTTTGTAGAATGAGCAGCAGAGATGGGTATGTGGGTCATACCCATGAAAACTTTGCCAGTGGCAAACATCTTATTCTTCCATTGACTCTTGTTTGGTGGGTTTGATGGTTGAAGTCTGCTCTGCTCTTCTCACCTTTGTTGAGCTGTAAAACTTTGTGTACAAGTTTTTTGCAGTCTTGCAGCTAATTGTGGTTCTTCTCATTTGGGAAGTTTCTATTGGATGACAGTTTGCAGCAATTAGACCCACAAACCAAATCCATCGCTAATGGATCCTGACGGGATTTGAAGTATTACCATTTATTATCATTTTCAACTCCTTTTTTTTTTTACATGAAACACCTTTATAAAGACGTGGTGTCATGTTTACCCATAATTCAAACATGGATATAAAGTAACAGTGCCGTATGTTTATATGAAATGTGCAGATTTCAAACCTCTACGTACTCAAATGTGTAGAAATAACTGAATCTGCCTGTAAACCGATGAAAACACTCTGTTCTAAAGATACAACACGATCTAAACAAGACTAGCTGAAATGATGAGGTCATCACATAAGGAACTCCTAATTGGTTCACGAGGCACGGGCCTCAAACACAAAGGTCTGCCCCCAACAGGCCTCCAGAGATCTGGCACAATCAGGATCAGGGATTTCTAAAACACCAGAGAGAAAAATAGAGATTTATTTGCTCTGTAAATCATGTAAAGTTACTAAGGGAGTCCCACAGGGACAGAATAAAGACTTTAAAGCTCAGACTAGATGAGAAATGAAAGACAACAATGAGTCCCCAGCACTCTGTCTCCTGCCTGTTTGAATCATTCATCCAGAGACTGGTAATAGGTCATGCATATCCCAGTGCACTGCTGGTCTGCTGAGCAGTGAACTGAATGAACTGGGATGTCAGTGGTTTCCAGTAGATCTTCGGGGTGCACACAGAAAGGTTAGGGGCTATTTTGAAGCCCAGTATTGTGGGGACAATCCAGAGTATATTTGGCAACATTTAAATGTCTCATTTACCTTCTCTCAACCAACAATGAACCACTCCTTGACCGTGGTTTAATGTTTCCTGATGCCTGCAGCCTGTCAGCTTGTGGTATTTTAAAGTGCTGCCTTATGCAGTTTACAAATTTTCCGGTTCAGTTTTCACCACAAGATGGTGAGAATGGACTTCTGTGGATGTTGGGGTTTCAGATTTGTCTCTTTTGATTGTTGCTTTGAGAACAATGTAAGACAGAAATGTGAAAACAGTGTAAGAACAGCGTGTTTGTCTCTGTTAAGATGTGTGCCTCTAAGTTTGTGTGGAAGAATACGAGAAGGAGACGCCGTGTTAGCAGGATAAAAAAAACACACACACACACGATAAAGAGTGTGAGAGAAACAATCCTGACAAGTGTGTTTGTGTGTTTGTGCGGTGGGGACAGCCGCGCTTCAGAAAGCCAGATGGATCTGGAGCTGTCTACCCCAAATGAATACATCGCCTGGTATTGTTCTCGGTAAGCGCTGCTCAGCTCGCGAGCCGTCTGCTGTGGGGAGGAGAGAAGAGGCAAGCAGATCCCACAACACCACATCCACAAACAACACATCTTAAAAAAGGAGCCTTTGTGGAGAAGTGTTTGCTAACTGAGCCTTTGATTTCACAACAATAAGCACAGTTTTTCTCATTTTTTATGTTAATTCATTTAAAACATGACATTTAATTTCCTCTGATTGATTCAGTCAGAAATTCAGTATATTCTGAGGGTTCTTCAGAACAGAGCAGCAGTGGGATGCTGGATTTAATTACATTTTAGCTTGGTTGGGAATTTGCATGATTGTTATGAGCCATGTGCTACTGGCAAAATAGAAATATTCATGCTCAACCTGATAAGCATTTGCTAATTAGTAAACATGAAAAAGCAAGCAGCCAGTTCAATGATACCTCCCAGCCTGTGAGAGGACTTGGAAAAAGAATTAAAATTGATTTCATTTAAACTTACTTTGTTTATCAGAAGACAACCCCCTCCCCCACCATTTTTTGCTGCTATAGACCAAGACTGTGTATTCACTGTATATAACCATGTCTCCAGATAACTTGATGTAACTGTGTTGAAATGCTGAGCACAGCATTTAAATATACAGAAATTTTCATATTTTCACTGTTCATACTATAAAATGTGCAACATATTCAGGAGAAGTGTGTGTGTACTTTTCACATTTCTAACCCTTATGCTTTTCAAAATATTTGGCATTTTTTGTCCATTTTCGGCCCATTGAAATTAATGGAAATGATCTGTCACCCTAGAAACTACAGTTGATGATGTCATAAGCTGTTAGGGTTCTGAACAGAGGTTATAAATATGACTGGTGTGCATCAGGAGAGTTTAGCTCTGCTCCCCATCACCATGGAAACCACACAGCTGATAATGTCATAAGGGGTTCTGGGGTTAAAAATAGGACTGATGCTGTTAAGGTTATGGTTAGGGCTCAGCATTTCAACATTCAGCATTTGCTGCAAGAAAATGTGCCCCCCCCCCCAAAAGAAAAAAAAAAAAAAAAAATCACTTTGATTATTGTGTCTTCTTTGAAAATTTGCAGAAAATAAACTGTTTGCTGTAAATAAATTCTGTAAGCCCTGAGTGATGGACATACGCCCTGTTTTCTTTTTAAGATTCATCAAAAACATGTTGCTAGCTGAGATAAGCATGGACTCCAAGTTCAATCGTAATGTGCATGAAATAGCGGATGTTATGACTAAACGGTTATTTTCTATCAAATTTAAAAAACTGTTCTCCAATCACTGGCAGCAGCATTGGCTTATATGAAAAAAAAAAAAAACATATCCGTGGAGCCCCAGTTTAAGAATTCCTTTCCTATGGAGTTTCCATGAATAGAAAATGAGGCAGCGGAGTCAAACAGAGCTCTTTGTAAGCTGGCAGTAATCATTTTTATTTGTGCTGTAAAGCTGAACAGTTTGTTACGGAGCCCTGTGAGGCAGCCACTTGAGGGGCTGCAGCTTTGGCGCTCTCTTCTTGGCTGGATTTCGCTCCCCTGGAGGTTGCAGTTTGCTCTGGACTCACTTTTAAGTCCTGTTGGAGTGTCCCGACACCTCTCATTACAGCTGCAGCCGGAGAGGGCAGCGGGCTATTGATGCACTGTCTGTCTGACCCTTCAGGGCTCCTGAGTGTATCTCTGCTGCACCTGCATGCTCTTCCCTCTATATGGCTTAAATCCTCCTGTGGTGTGTTTTCATTTAAGCTGTGCAGGAGTTTTATGAATGGGGGGGTTCACTCCGAGACAAAAGGTGCTCTCATGTAAATGCCAGCACGGTCTTTGTTGATTTAACACATCCCAGGGTGTGCACACAGCATTTAAACACACGCACACACACTCTCTCTCTCTCTCTCTCTTTCTCTCTCTCTCTCTCTCCAGCAAGGCAGGGTTTTAGGGGGGATTTAGTTTTTCCAGCTAATAGCAGGGTATCAGTTGTTCTGTACAAGCAGTGAGTGGAAGCAGCCTGCAGGCTATCCACACAGGCCTTATCGCTCAGCCAGCACGCCCCGTGGTAAAGTATTATGTTTTTCACAATGCTCTGCTGTGTTTTCTCCTGTTTGTGCAGTTTCCCTGTAGTGCAGGCTATAATAACCCAGGGCTGCCAATTACACAGACTGAGTGTGTAAGCGCTGCAGAGGCCTCTATCATCACATCCATCGGCTCCCAGTGCTGGGGGGACTCAGCAGAGAGAGAGAGAGAGAGAGAGAGAGACTCTGTGTGCTTTCCCCCAGCTTCAGAGTGCAGGTCGTAGCTTTTGCATGCTCAAGATTTTCGATTTATATTTCAGAGCACAGGTCTTCCTTCTATCTGCTGAACCCTCTGATCCTCAAAGTCTATCAGCTGGTAAATGTCTTCTCTGTCATATTGATCTGTTTCATTCAGTCTTGTGAGGAGAGCTTAGGAAGCATCTTGAGGAAAATTTGGAGATGGAAAAAGATCACTTTTTTTCTGTTCTGCTGGTCTTGGTGGATGTGTTGTGCTTTATTCTGGGGAAGCTCTGAAGCAACTAATTCTCCAGGTGTTAAAAAAAATCCCATAAATGTAAAGACTGCCAACAAGTCAAAAGGTAACAAAACACTCAGAAAAACATGAAATTATTTATCATAGCTGGACAGTGTCTGTAGGTTAACAGTGCTATAATGGTTTGCTGAGTGTGGCTAATGTTGCAGAGCTAGCATCACCAGCTTTTGCCCCTGTTTGCTGGTTAACATCCACATGTCTGTGCTGGCTACAGGTCTTTCTGGTCAGGTGGTTTTATAACAGTTTAACCGGACACAGCCTACATAAAACATTTTCAAAGTACTGACAAACCATGCTATGCTAAAGATGTCTGCTGTCATCTTTGCTTGTTTACATGGGGGTAGTAAAGCATGTTAGCATTAGTACAGTCGCATTAACCAGAACTGAAGTACAGACCAGATATGATTAGAAACATAACTGGCATTTTGGGCCTAAAGTAATAAAATTATGAACAGTTTGTTTAATGGATTAGTAATTATGTTTAAACGACAGTGCAGAATCATATCTGCAACAAGACAAATTAAACAAGAGCACTAAAGGTTCATGTTTGACATCAGACACCAAACAAGCTGCTGTTTGCTCCAGGAAGTGAACAATATGTAAAGTGAGAAATCTGTCATAGCTGTCATGAATCCACTCCATAATGATATAAACTTTCTTTCTTCATCACACTGCAAAAGAACTGGAATCCAAGCAAGTGTTTGTCTCATTTTTAGTAAAAAATGTTTTATTAGATTCAATATGAGCCACATTCACCTGACAGATCCAGAGAAAAAATGTCCTATTTCAAGATATTAAAAGACAAAAATGACCCTAGAATTGATTAAAAAATCTGCTAATGAGGTAATTAAAATGTACTAATCAAGTCTCTTTAAATATGAATCACCTAGTGTTTCCTGATTCAAGGTGCACTTTTGAACAGCCTTGTGCTCAAACATGGTGTTAGTTATTGACAAACTGTGACTAGCACAGAAGTCCAACAACTGATTGATCGCGCCCCTCCAGGTCACGCTGTCGTTGCCCATGTGAGTGTTGAAGTCCTCACTTGGACAATAGGGTCCCTAGTTAGGGCTCTTTCCAGCACCCTTCCCAAGGACTCCAGAAAGGGAGGGTTGGTATAAGCACAAACAGTAAGGACCCGTTCTCCGACTTGAAAGAAACGACCCTTTAGTCCACCAGGGAGAACTGCAGCACACTTGCAGAGAGACTGGTGTCATATTTTCTTGTTGGCAGTGAGGACAGCTAGAATATGACTCAGGTAGCAGAAAAAAATATGGTCAAAGAAGACTCAGAGGTGAGGACAACATTTCTGCTAGATTTAATTTTGGATTCCAGAGAGACGACTGAACAAACACAAGCTGTGAATAAAACATGTTGAACAGCAGATGGAGGAACTCCTGATAACAGCTCTGAACAATGAGAGCACAGATTACAGAGCCATAAACGTAATATCTAAAACTCTTACTGATCAGTTTTGTTTCCTCAGACTGATTGATTTATTGACTTATTGTTGCAGTTTTCTTTAGTCCGACTTTCCTTTCACTCAGTCTGAGTTCTGGCTTTAAAAAAATAACAGCATGGTAAGATTTGTGCTTGTTTCTCAGACTCCCTGAGTAAAATGTCAACTCTCTGCTGGCTGTTATTGTCTTTTCTTTCTGCCTCAGATTTGGGGTGCATAATGTCACCATGCTCAGCTTCCATTTCAGCACGGAGATGAAACAATCAGCTCTCTGTGAGGCTGGAGATTGGCTTTCACAAATATGTTGTCACTGTTGTTGTTGTGGGAGGCAGCAAAACAATCAGCAGTGGAGGGAGCCTCACATCAGTCTGTCAGTGCTGTTTTATATACTGTAGTTTATGGTCTGCATGGTGGGGGGGGGGGGGGGGGTATTCACACCACATTTCATAACTTACTGCTCCTCTGCTTTCTTCTTTTATAAGTCAGCATGAAGTCCTCTGAAATGGCAATCAGCAGAACGATCTCTGATCATAAGAAGAGGAGGATGAAGCTCGGTTATCTCCATTATTTTATATTCATGGTTCAGGATGAGGTTTAAAACTGAAGACTTGGTAATTATGGTTCAGAGCGTCTTCCTTCTGCCCCATCTCATTCCGCCCTGCTGAAACTGTCTGAGAAAAAATGCTGGTATGACAAAAAAAAAAGTTCCAAAATAAAAGATCACTGAAAAAAAAAATAAATCTCATGGTAAGCTGCTTCTCTTATTCCCAGAGCATCTTACAGCTGCTGCCGTGGTGTGAAATAACAACCCCAGTGGGCTTTCAAATGGCACGTTTCACCTCTGAGTCCTCAGAGAGCTCAGCTGACTCATCAAACTTTATATGCATGCTGGGTAAAATAAAATGAAAATGAACTGATATAAAATTAAAATGTAAATGAAGTTTCAGCTGCACCGAGCGAAGCATACAGGTGCAGCTTTTCACACTGATGTCAGTGGGAAGCCAGACCACAGATCTGTCAGTGTGTTAACTCTCACAGGCCTGCTCCGTCAGCCTCCAGCCGCATCTCAACTCCAGACCTGGATGCCCAAGTGTTAGAGAAAATGTATATACATGTTATCATTATGTAAAGGAAAACTTATATACACATCTTATGATTCATGTAAACATGTTATGTTCATATAATCACATGTAATCATGAAGTGTATCTAATTGATTTACTAGCCAGGATGTCTTAAGGGTTAGCTGTCTAAAAGGTTTACAACCTTGTTCTGTGTTAAAGCCTCTTTATGAGAGGACTGACTGTCTTCCTCTATGCTTGTTGTTCATAAACAGCCTGACAGACCTTGAGGACTTTGTGTGAAAGCTTTGTATGAACCTCTAATTTCCATCCTTGGGAGGATTCCACTCTGGATACTGAATGGCCTGGAGGAGATAACTTTTTTTCACCTCTCTACGCCAGTGTGTGAGGAAGATAGAGACACTTTTACGTACACATACAAATGTACACTGAAGAAATTTTCTCTTAGTGAGAGGAAGTCGCCTTTGTTGTAAACTGCTCGCTCCTGCAGTAAAGTTCACTGAACTTAACTCTCCTCTCTGTGTTCGTTCTGCGTTGCCTGTGAGTCAGGGCACAGGAGAAGTTTTCCTGACACCAGGCCTTCTATTTTTGTAGGATGCCTGAAAACCAACACATCAGTCGACCAGAAGCGAATTGAGCAGGACCAGAAGTTGGGCACTGACACCACATTAAAACATCCTGTGACTTTCAAAATAAAGAACTGCTGAACTATGTCAGCATGAGATCATAGTAAACTGTTCTACAGCAACAAATAGACAAAATGAGCTGAGTCAGACCAGGAGTCAACAGGTTTGAGGTTTTACAGCCCAACATGAACCAGGAGAGGATCATCAGTGCGGTGGGAACTTGAATGAGTCCTGTGTAATCTGGAGTGTGTGAGTTGTCACATGCTTGATGGCTTCAGGTTGGCAAGTTTTGATATGTCCAAAAATTGCAAGGAAGTATTGTTTTATGTCCACAGAACATGTTTGCAAGGAGAAAAAGGGCTTGGTATCAAACAGAAATTTAAGATACATGTGCAGATACCTTCACTTTGACACTGGTTTCTTTTTTTGATACCAGTTTATATCAGTTCTGACAAAAAAAAAAATACATTACACGTTACGGTACAAATTTTAATTTTTAGTATTTTTCCACTCTGAGCAGCTTTCTGACATAAATAAATAACAACAAATAATTGCAAGTACAAAGGAACAGACGCAAAAACCAGTGAGAGGTCAGTTTATACTGAGTACACTGTAAATGTGTTCATAACTATAAATAAACTTTCCTCTGTCCATTCTTGTTTTTGTTGTATGTATAAATACATACATAATCCTCCTTTATCTTGTTTTTTTTGACTGGCAACAGTGACCTCAAAGAGACAAACATTAGCATGATTCATTAGCATGTAGTCGTCTGCTCTGGCTGCAGCTTGGAGGGTCTGTGTGCTGTGAGTGAGGAGTCTGTCTGTGAGTGTTTGGAAAGGGGAGGGGCTCAGCACCTGCTGCTCGTGCAGAAGCAGAGGGTGGAGGTCAGTACATGCTTTCATGTCAGTCTTCAAACTCCAGAAAAGACGACTGATTTGTTGCTTCTTTTTTAAAAGTCTCTAGAGGGGTCTGATGAGTTGCTAAATTATAGCGACAGAGTTGTTGCTAAGTTGGCAACACTGTCCTGCATGCTGCAACAATGTGTAACCTTACAGCCAGTCAGCAGTGGCAGAATCAGATCTTGATCATGTGATTCACCCTTTGGATACCAAAACTTGGCACTGAACGACAAGGCACATTTTGATACTTTGGTACTACTCAAGTATTTCGATCCGTGCTGTAAAAGAAATGAAGTTAAGTACCCAGCCCTAAAGTCTCCTCCATCTGGGTCATGGTTAGCATTTAGATTTTCTTTAGGTTGTTAACCTGGACTAACAATTGTGATTTTAGGTGTTTATTCATACTTAAAAAAAAATCTGCTGTTAGCGTGACTCTAAAAATGGAGTGTTTCGACAGCTCTTATTGCAAAAACTTGATTTCTGATGAAGTCTTCTCGATCGTCCCTTTGTTCCCTCTAATCTCTTCCTCTCTGTCAACCTGTGCATCAGGCTGTGAATGAAGAGACAGAATGTTGAGTCTCCTCCTCTTAACATCACAGCAGTTAAGAGCAGATTTGTTGGCTGCCAGTCTCTCTCACTTTCACCGGTGACAAGGCCTCTTTTAAACGGATCAATCCTCTCTTGTTCCAACTCCTGTGTTGTTTAAAGCCGTTAATCCAACCTGTCTCTGTGCCTCAGTCTTATTGGAGCTGCAGGTGAACCTGCCTGAAGCTTCCAGAACAAGAACCACTTTATTTCCTGTGTTTTGTGGTCATCCTCTCAAGCTCCTGTCAGGTGGAAACCAGAGATGTCTGTTTGTCTTTCATTTACAAGCTTTGACTCATGTCTGTGTTAAATTCACCTCAGTGTGTCAGCAGGATTTATGAGTGTTTCCACCTCAGGCTCTCTCGTAAACGTCATCTTTATGGCAGACTTACTTTAGGTTAAATATTTGACATCTCTTAAAAAAATATAAAAAAAATTGAAAAAAAATAAATAAATAACGGGTTTAATGTGCGTCTGTAACCTCATGTTTTGTAGCCCTGGAGGCACTTGACATTAGATGAGTCGTCTGGCACGGCTCCATGTGCAGAGAAAGTGATTTAGTGCTGGCTCTGCAGCCTGTGAAACGCTCAGACTGGAGCACGTATAGAGCACCCTGTCGGCATTAATGCTCCGTCGCTCTGCATGTCTCCAGAGGTCTGTACATTAGAATACAGTGTCACAGTGGAGCGCTTCTCTCTGTGCTGCACAAATGCTTCTGTGACTGCAGAGCAGAGAGCGGGAGGGACGGGAGGGATGGGAGGGGGGGTGTTCCTTCTTGCCAACAGCTCCTCAGTGTCTGCGGGGTCATCTTCGTCATCCAAACTCTCCCACAGGACTCAGGCTTCAGCTCTGCACCAGAGACTCAGGCTGTCTGTCTTTGTATCTGTCTTCCTCTCTGCTCAGCAGTCTCCTCCCTTGAGCTGCTCTCTGAAGCAGTGGTTGCTCCTGTGCACGCAGTGGCTGTCCTGTGACTTCACTAAGGGTCCGTTTACACAACAACGGTATCAGGGTGAAAGGCAAGAGTTTTGTTGTGTTTCGGCCTCCTGTTTTTACAGAAACACCGTTTCAGCCGACCTAAAACGCAACTTTTTTAAAACGCCCTCCAGAGTGGAATTTTTCTGAAACACTGCAGCCTCCGTTGCCGTATAAACAGCAAGCTAAAGTTTTCAGTGTAAACGCTAACATCACACGAGGCTTTGCTCGTGCACATTCCACTTTTGTTGTGGGAACTTTCAATTCCCATGCCAAACTGGACAACAACAAGGGTTCAGTGGAGGACTTATCATGTTGTTCTTGTGCTGCTGAATCTGCTGACTGCCTTTAACCAAACGTTCATCTTTTGCTCCACTTTTGCTCTCAGATAAGACGTATTTAATATAAACACCAGATGATCAGCCCACCTCTACTTCAGCAGAGGGCTACCAAAAGACTCTACAGTTATATCGCCACCTACAGGCCTGGCATGCATACTACAGAGTTTTCAGTCCTTCAGTGTTTCCGTATAAACACAGATTTTTTTTTTCCGTGTTTTTTGTGTTTTCAAGTGAAACGCTGTAAAGTGTTGTCGTATAAACAGGGCCTAAGGATGGATTGAAACTGCTAATAGCAACAAAAGTTATGCATCATTTGCTCTCTTTCATCTGCTCTGACTGAGGATCCAGTTCGTAAAGTAAATTTAACTCATATATAAATGTGATTTGTTGCAGTTTGCTCGAGTGTTTTACAAGAAACGGAACAAGTAAATATTTCTCACCCCAGATAGCAGATTTATTTTTTTTTAGTCTTTACAAATAATTCAGACATCATTCTTGTCTTTTAATATTTAAAAGGAGTCATTTCTTTTCTGTTCTTGTATGATGGATGACAATGACAAAATGATTTAATTGACTCTCCCTTTTTTTAATGATGATAACGAGAAAGTGACGAGCTAACATGGCTCTTTGATGACTAGAACATGATGAGACAAGACTGGGTGAAAATGTTTGTGTGTGGTCTGTCAGACGTCCAAAATGCATGACATTTCTGCCTATTGTGCGTGTTAACTGTCCATTAAAAGATAAAAAGTAGTTTATAGACTGCTTCACAACCTACATCTACAAAGATGCGCACGCATTTGACTAACAGAAGTCAGCGTCATTCATTCAGACAAGTTATTGTTCTTTAAACATTCAATTCAATCTGTCAGCAGCATCAAAGTTGGAGTCCACTTCTATGGAGTTCAGAGCATTACAGAGCGACCGGTGTTTAGAGTAAAGAGTGGCCGTGCTAACTGGAGACTCTCAGCTGAACATGTCAGTGATGGCGGGCTGAGAGTCTGCAGTTAACAGGGTCTGTGTCTTTAAAGCTCCACGCTCCACAAACCCCCTTCACTGTGACTGGACAGCCCTCTGGAGGTCTGTCAGGGGTGGAGCAATGTGTCATGAGCCAATAAGGAGATCCTCAGTGATGACATCATCATTTCTGTCTGGTGAAGATCTGGTTTTATTTTTAGAACAGAGTGTTTTTGATCAGTTTACAGACAGATTCAAGGATTTCTACAACATATGAGGTTTGAGAATCTGCACATGCTCAGTTTGGACATCCAGCACTGATACTTTATATCCATGATTAACATGTGAAAAAGCAGAATACCCCTCTTTAAGGAAAGTTTCATCAATCTTTATTTACATCACACCGTAACAAACATTCACTCTAGAAGCGTGTGAAAAAAGAGCATTTCTTGACCTGTTAATGCTGTATTTTTACCAAAGACCAAACATCAGCACAGGATATGAAGTCTGATTCATTTTTCAAGGAGAGGAAATAATAAGTTGTTCTTGTAAAAAGTGAGTTTAAAGAAGTGGATTGCTTCGTCGGTCATTATCAGGATGAATCTGGCACTCGTCTTTTCATCAGAAACGTCTCTTTCTGGGCTCGTTAGAAAGTGTGAGCAGTTGTCTTTTGTGTTGTCAGAGAACTGCTGCGTACTATTCAAGGAGATAACGATCTTAATTATTGTGTTTGCCTCACATTGTTGTTACAGTGCCGTTTGCTGCTCTGTTCATTAGAAGTGATTAACAGTTTGCTGCGGCTCGCTGCTGAATGCCCGCCAACAGTTTGGTTAAACAGCTCGCATCAGAGCCGTCCAGAGAGAGGGACTATAGCTCCCCAGGACACGTCTCCAAATCTGTTAATGATATTCACAGAGGACACACACACACACACACTCACACACACCTACACAGACTCACATACACACTATGAATACTCACATAGAGCTTACAGCTCGCCAAGTAAACAGAGAGGATATGAAAATTTAATTACAACAGAACGAGTGTGTTTCATTTGCAGCTCAATTTCATTCTTACTAACAGCACAGCAAGATAAACAAAGTGCTGGGCTGTAAATCATGTCTTTGTCGTTTCATTTTGTGCCAACAGCACTGATGATTTTTCCACTAATCCGGCCTTGTTAAGGAGTTTGGTTGAACATGAGCTCTTCTCTGCATCCGTGCTGTGTTTCTGATACTTTAGGAAAGTTGTAATCACGATCATGATGAGCCACAGAGAACGCTTTGCTTTGGTTTAAAACATGTTGTTAGATGAAGTGAAGTCTTTACAGGGAGAGTAAACTGCTAATTCTAGTCAAATCCATGCAGTAGCTTTGTTGTATTTATGATTTTTTTGGTGTGTAATTTTGGTTTTGGCCCCAGTTTGAGAGTTAAATCAGCCTCTGTTAGACTGAAGAAACAGCCTGGATTCAAAGAGCTGCATACAGAGAAACAATGCTCTGCTTATGTGTCCTGATTTTCTCCATCAGGACTCCTATTTGCATAACCACTTACCAAAAATACTTTTCTGCATGGAAATTGTTATACTAATTCTGATCTGATTTGGTGTATTGTTTGTATATATTTTTATATTCCTTATTGGGCCAGCTCGTGCAGCCCAGGCATGTTACCTTGGAGTGTGCCTTTACAGTCTCATGGGTGACGTGTATTCAGTATCTTAGTTATGACTAAACAAAGAGCTTCTGTCACCAGTGAATGTCTGTGACCTTCTACACCTATCTACTAGGGCTGCCAAGATTAGTCGACTAGTCACGATGACTTCGACGATCAAATTCGTCGGCGTCTTATTTAATAATCGACGTCGTCGTTTTAATATTTTTTTAAACTTTATTTTTTCCCTCTAAACTGCCGCTGTACTTTCACCTGTCTCGTCTGCCGTTCTGTCCTTGACGCATACGCACAGAAGTGGTAACCGGGGTAACCTGTGATGTCACTGGAAAAGTTATGCCCAACAGTATCATGGCTAGCCGGCAACAGAGCTCGAAAGTTTGGGAGCATTTTTCCAAAATAAAGGAGAAAAGTGTGCAATGCAAAATCTGCAAAGCAGAAATGTCCTTCCATGACAGAACGACGGCGATGCACGAGCATCTGAAAAGACAGCACGCCGTGGCTGATTTATTTTCTGATGAAGAATGACAATCTCTGTAAGCTAATTGGCTAGTTGGCTGCTAACATTAACGTCAACAGGGAGCTACCTACTTAATAGCGATGTCATGTTTGAATAGAAAATTGGTCCATTAAAAAAATGTCAGAAATGCTGCTACAAGCTGCAAAGTTCATTAAAAGCTGAATGAACTATGATATTAACTGTCTTCATTTTTAGTTAGCACATACCTTAAACACTTGAAGCTGGAAGCTAATGATGTTAGCTGTATGCTGGTGCAATAAGCTGCAATTTATGTATGATCCGAATAGTCGACTAATCACAAAAAATAATCGGTGACAAGTCCATTATCAAAATAATCGTATGTGGCAGCTCTACTATCTACATGCCCTCATGACAATTGTCAGTCAGCAGTAGGTGGCCAATCATTTGCAGTTGTTTAGTTTGACTCAACCTCTGTTACCTTGACATTTTGTGTAAAACATAAATAATAATCAGAATACAATGATTTAAAAATCCAGTTTAACCTAAATTCAACTGAATACACTAAAAAGACAAGATAGTTATTCTTCAAACTAATAAAGTTTATGTTTTTGTTTTTGCAAATATTCATTCATTTTGAATTTGATGTCTGCAACACGTTGAACTGAAAAAGCCATTTGATGACACTTCCCAGCCTCTCATTGGTCATCAGGTACTGTGAGGCAGTCCGACCAGGATTCTTCAACATATTTCATATTCATGACTCAGGATCACGGAGGCTCTGACGAGGTTGGAGGGAGTGGAATTGGGTATTGAAACCACGCACTTGAGAATGATTTGGACAAATGATATGTTACAGGTTGTGGCAAATCCAGTCCTAAATCTGACAGAAGAAAAAAAAACAAAACAAAAACAAAAACCAAACATCTGGTGTGCTGCCAGCCTAAGGTAGAGGTTACACAGGGATTTCATGTCCTGTTCAGTGTTTATCTGTTTCCTCCTCGTGCTTTTGGATTGTGAGTTTATAAAAGTGAGAGGTGTCAGAAAAATAATCCCTGAAACCCTCAAATGGCTACAAAGCTGCAGTGACCCTTATTTTCTTTGTGAGTTCAAACCAGTGATGGTAGGAACCTTTGAAAGCTGCTGTTGAGACTGACCTCAGCACTCAGTGCTATGATTTTTTTTTTTTTTTTTTTTAGCAGTTTTCATTTCACAGAGGTGTCAGAGAAGAAGTCACTCACTAAAACGGAGATGGATGAAGTCATACTCAGGCCAGATTTTTTTTTAAATGTGATGAAGTGAGCATCCTTGGACTGCTTACTCCTGCATTACTGGTCCCACTGGCTCTGAGCTGTTGTTTTTAGAGCATCTCAGTGACTTGGCAGGATTAAGCTTTAACAGGGTTCAGACCTTCCTTTGGATCATTTGTAACTCACTTTTTTCTCTGTGTTTGGTCTGATAAAGCAGAAAAGCATTCAGACCTCATATTTTGCAGGAGCTTTTTGACATCCATCGCTGTAGTTTTTCTCTAAAAGTAGTCCTCCAGAGCGTAAAGACCCTCACTGTTTGTTACAGCAGAGCTCTGGTCTGCTTGCACAGCCTGATAACTATCACACTACAGGGAGTAACAGGCACTGAGTCACCCAAACCCTCCTCTTTGTCTGAAACCTAAGCCTCTTGTCCCGCTGTCAGCTGAGTCTAAGGTTTGTACATTTGCATGCTGATTAGGACAGGGAATGACTGAGCCAGAGAGTGCTGCACAAATCAGTGAGTGTGTGTGTGTGTGTGTTTGTGTGTGTGTGTATGGAGATGGTAATTGGATGCGAGTGTTGGGCAGATTTAAAGCCCCACTGAGCAATTAGTTCAGCACTGAGTGTTTCTGTCGGACCATTTTCATTAGCTGTCGAGGAATTCAGGGAGTGAGTCAGATCAAAAGTGTTTTTCTTTAAAGCTACGGTTAATTATAAACTAAGGAGAACACAGTTCATCGAGAGCTGAAAGGAATTAACAATGTTATCTTTGGAAATGTGCAAAATGGGAAATGTTCCTGCAGATTAGGTTGATCTGATACAAAAGCAAATTAATGGCATCATTAGGCCTGGATGGATTGAAGGCGAATCTGCCAAACTGAGGCTTGATGAGGAGATCAGAGGCTGTGAACTTTGTATCAACCCTCCTGTGTTCGAGGCACAGGCTTCCAGTTACAGGATCACAAATCTGATTGTGGTTTATCTAGTCTGGATCTTCATGTGGGTCTGATTCAGCAAACAGGGATGGATCTTAATTGATGAACCGCAAGTGAAACAAATGTTTTTCACCTTGTTCCGCTGCTCTCTCGCCCACACAGACCTCTGAGTGGTTCCAGTGTTCAGGACGCTGGTTAATGCTGGAACAGCTCGGTGCTCCCTCACAATGACTGTACACAGGCTGAAATCATGAGAGCAGTTCTTTATGTTGGTTTAATAAGGTCTAAAAACAGACAGCTACCTGTCTGACCCCTGATTCACACATACTCCATGAGCGCCGCGGTCCGTCAGCGCGAGCCAAATTCACACTGCATCCGTCTCAGGAGCGGAGCGCAGCTCAGCGTACTCATAGCAGCTGGATAAACAAGATCACAGGAGAACCACATGTTCCTGCAGGAATCACACCCATGACAACTACTTTCATGATATTTAGTATGTTAAACTCACCTGCCCTCCCAGAGCTTCATTAATTCAGTCCTTCCCTTTTAGTCTCTGTTGGTGTCCTTATATAAAGGATGTGTTGTATCGTATATAATTATCTGGTTTTCCGCCTCCAATATAAACTTTTCCTCGTCCATGGCGTCAGATTTCCTCTGGGTCTGACCCGCTGATGACTGCTGGCCCTGTGCCAGTGTCGTAGTTTTAATATATGGGGATAATTTTACGATCGACAGGCTGAACATGGTGCTTTATTTTGAAAAGACTGGGAACTCTGATCGTTTTTCGTGTCTGTTTTCCTGTTTGGTACGATCTGCTCTGCAGAGATTGACGTGTCTCTGCAGCGTACTCCGGCAAAAACAGACTCGCAGCGGAACAGCCACGAGCAGCCGTTGGTAGCATGCGTTAAAGACTGACCACAGCGCGGGCTGTGTTAATGCACTGATTGACTTAAATGGCAGCGAAATACAGCGTAGTGTGCGGCGCTGACGGACCGCGGCGCTCACGCTGTAAGGGTCAGACAAACCCTGTGATCAGGTTACTGATAATGTTAAACTTGGCTGTCATAAACTGTAAATAATGTCACTCCAGGGTTTAAGGTTCAGTAAGAGAGGCTCTTGATACTTTCCTGAAGATCCCATCAGCCTTTGTTTACAAGTCCAACCAGAAAAACATGAGTAATAAAATGGGACCAGTTCAGTGACATAAAGAACTGAATCTGAGTGAACTCATAGCAGATAAACCCTCAAGTCTGCCGCTTCCTCACACAACTGATTGTCAGCATGTGGACTTGACTTTCCTTTCTACAGGTTTGAGCACCCAGATTGTTTTATCATAGAAAAAAAACAAAACGTAGGACAGTTTTGGTAAATACTCAAATCCCCACAATACTTGAATGCATCACACCAAACCTTAAGCCTTGTTTTCACTTGTGTTGAATGGACCAAAGTGTCTATGAAAGGGATTGATCCTGCTCTCCTGATGTAAGCCTTCAGGCTGTTCTAATGCTTTGAATGCATATGGCTTTAAGTCATGTTTTTAACCACTCTGTTTGATACTGAGCCTGAAAGTTTACATGAAAATCTGCAACAAATGAGTTCAGGGAAATAAAGACCAGGGCTGCACCATGTTGGGAAAAGATGATGTTGCAGTATTTTTGTTTCCTGTGACATTTTTTAAAGTTTCCTGCTTCTGTCTGTTCAGCTGAATTCTCCCTGAAATGATGATAACACACTCAAGCTGCTTCTGTCTCTCTCTGCCTCCAAGAAGACTGACTTTATAGAGTCTTCATTATGTTGATATCTGTTAATTATTCATATTGATCTGTAGAATTTCTTTAGGTGATTCTTCTCACATCAGGTCAGACTTTTTAATAACACGCTCCTGCTCAGAGGTTTCCATCATTTAAGTTTCCCTCCACTGCCAAATAATATGACGGGGATATATATTAATTGTGCCCCCCACAGCTTGCGTACACACACACACTTATATACACATATATAGACACACACTCAAAGTGAGAACGCACATACATACAGGCTGAACGGACGCTCAGTGGCTCACAGAGTTTGTCCTCCTGCCTTCTGCTTTTTTTTTTTGTAGGCTTTAATAATCTTTTTCCAGACATGTGAATCAATGTTAAGGAATATTTAGAGACATTTCCAGAACAAGCATGATGCATTTAGTGAAGATGGTCTACCTTAGAAAGGGAAAAAGGTTGATTTCTGCAGGAAGGATTTCTGTGAAATCTATCGTATGCTGCTGATTTGACATGCAGGCCTTCACAGTCATCTGCTCTTTTTGTTGTTTGTGAAACTCCTTCATATTTTTCTTCTATCATAGTTCGCTCTGAAGTCGTATCATGTGGCCGCTGATAGCAGGCTTGTTTATAAGGTGACTGGGCATGTTGCTAACTCTCTGCTCATGTAGAGCTGTCAGTGCTGTGTAGAAAAACCCAGACCATTTCTGTGGAGTATTGACCAATCAGAATCAAGTATTAAACACAGCACTAACTGGTGCTCCGGTAACATTGATACTAAGAGTTTAAAGCAGGCAGCATGTGAGTATTCCTGCTCTTTAAATCCAGTTAAGTGTAAATGCTTCTATAAATAACCGTCTCCTGAGGGCTGCAGTCTGTCGTCTTCAAACCCTCGGTGTGCTCCAGTGGTTATCTCGCTCACTTTAAGTCAAACTCAGGAGTTTGCTCCAGCAGCCAGCTCTCACAGCAGCATTAAGCAGAGAGAGCAGAGAGCTGGTGAGTGACATGAGAGGAGCATTTCATATTTGAAGAGTCATATTGAATGAGAACTCTTGAATGGTTCCGCTGAGCAGAGCTCAGCGTGAGAGGCTGTTCAGACTTGTCACTCAGCAGGCGAGCTGAGAGGATCAATCCTGCGCAGAGATTTTTAAATCAGATGAAACAACCTTTATTCAAAGCGTACATTTATTAGAGGACACGTCATGAGTCATCCAAGAGAGATAACTCATCTCTTCCTGCAGGTCGTGTGTCTCTGCGGCTGCCTGCATAGCTTACATCTATATATAAACGTACACTCTCCTCCTTGATGCTGAATGTCAAATCCAGCCTGAAAGCCGGGGTTGTGGAGTCTGCTTCTTGTTGTTGCCTGGTCTTTCATCTCTGGCTGTCAAGAAAGAGCTGCTTTGCAAGGGAAATCGGGGTTTTGGCAGACAGATCTGTAAAATATAATCAGAGATGCCTGAGTTGGAACTAGTTATCTCGCCTGCAGTCTGCCAGCCCACATTCTGTAGCTGTCACAGTCATAAATATTCCTACACCTCTCACAATATTGAAGGAAGCAGTGAACAGTACAGCTGCACCTGCTAAAGAGATGGAAGTTTAGACTTTGTTTTTATAACAAAGAACAAAATGTTTATCTGCTTACACCAACAACATGATGTATTATGTTTGTGTTAACTGTAGGCCCATTTTGGAACAGTTCCCAGGTTGCAACAGAGAAAAGTAGAATCTAAATTTGTTTGAAAATATTTAAAGAGGGGGTATTATATTTTTCTCATGGTGGGCCTCGAACACTAAGGCCTGCCCAAAATCTTAACAGGACTTCCTGAAATGATGAGGTCATCACATAAGGATCTCATGGCACATTTGAGGGGCTGGCCTCAAATACTAATGTCTGCTTAGATATCTGCCCCCAGCTGGCCTCCAGAGGGCTGGCCAATCAGAGAGGAGGGGGTTTGTGGAGCGAGGAGCCTCAAAGAGACAGTAGCTAAAATGATATGTTTCAAATAAGAGGTTTTTTAAAACACTGCTGAGAGAAAAATAGAGATTGTTTTGTGCTGTAAATCATGTAAAGCTACCACAGAGGGAGAGAATAAAGCCTGAAAAAAACAAAGAAAGAAACACAATACCAGAGTGCAGATGGTAGTGGTCTAGGTCCTGCTCCATATGGCAAAAAGCCCTTGATTCAAAAAGCCTGGATTCAAGTCTGACCTGCAGTGACACTTACTTATCTACTCGTTTGTTATTGTAAGCATGTTGTTCATTATTTGGCCTCTCCTTCAGGAAAATCATTGATAATTTTCAAGAAGCTACAGTAAGAATAACTTTTAAATTGTTACTCAATTTTGAAAAAAAAAAACTGTTTTCTGTATTGAATGAATGCATATTTAAGAAAAACTTTGCTAAAAAAGTTGCCAAATCTGGCCAATTTATTGATCCAAAAAAACCCACCCCATCATAAACAAAATAATGTAGCGATTATTATTATTATTATTATTATTATTATTATTATTATTATTATTATTATTATTATTATTATTATTATTATTATTGTTGTTTTGTGGATTTTGTTAAAAATAGTCTACTATAATTTTGTGGCTATTTTTTGATGGAACAGGCTTTTAAGGGTTAATATCTTAATGTCTGTTAACCAAAAGCTTCTTATGTGGGGTGCACCACTGAGACGCTGGGCCAAACTGGTGCCCCACCTACATTAAAAATCTGGTGGGGTCAGGAGGGTTGAAATGAGGATGAGCAGAGGCTCGTGTGTCAGTTTACAAAGTGTAATTCTTTTATCTGAAACTGAATCAGAGGAGCTGAGTTCTCAGTGAACTGAGATTCTCCTGAATTGATTTTAGGGAATATTACATCTGTTAAAACACAGCTGAAGAGAGGCTCACATCTACTTTTCTGATCTTCTATCTCTTAACAAGCTGCTGCAAAGAGCTTGGATCATGATTGTAGCCCCTGCTGCTGTTTCTGAGGAAGGCTAACGCTAGTTCATATGGGGTTAATGCCTTTATACGCTAAACCTCTTGAGACTCGAGCGGAGTAATGATGCAGAGGAGTGTGAAGCCTCAGTATTAAATTAGTCTGATGGTCTCCAGTGGAGTGAATCAGTCTGCCATGGGTTCCTTATATAAGAACAGTTCATGACTGTGGATCCATCACATGTTGTTTTCGTCATGACTGAAGTGTTGCCTTGTTCTTCTTCCATCTTTAACATCTACATGTTTAGTTGTTCCTTTCATCCACTGCTCATCGGCTTGTTGTCGCCTGCCAGACTCCCATGTTGACTGAAGGCAAACAATCCTCGCTTTTAGTGTAATTGGACTGCTTAAAGACCCATGTTGTCAACTGAATGGATGTGGAGCTGCGCTTTCCCTCCCTCCTCTAAATACATCTTTTAGCAGCAGTAATTGATATTGATGCCTGCTGCAGGAAGTGCTCCTAAATCACCGGCACGCTGAGGGGACGGCTGTGGGTTTAGTGTGAGTTATGTGTGAATAAGTGCCCGCCGTCTTTAATGATGTGTTGTTGCCGGCTGCTCCTGCTGTGGAGGGCCTCTGACAGGCCTGATGGATGCAGTGGTCCTGATGTGCCCTCCTGCAATCACCTACGTGTGCCTCAATCAATAGTTCATTAGGAATTCTGATCCCTCTGCCGCAGAGGAAGAATTCACTTTATTTGCTTTTTTGCTGCAGGTTTCTTTAACAGCACATACATCATGACTCACTGACACGTAGAGAATGCAGTAGATGGGTGTGAATATGGTTTTGGACTGATCTTTGGTCGACCCAGTTACCTTGAAGCTCATAGGACATTAAGCAGTGACTTTCAGCATCAGCAAGTGAAACATTTGAAATAAATCTTACTGACTGATATTTGGCTGACTGTTATTGCTGTCTATGAAATAGTTTTGTCACATTAAGGCAAACAGGGAATGGTTTCTGTTTAAAGCTCCTCTGAGGATTTTTAGGTGGTCATGTAGCAGACTGTTACTAAAGTTCTGTTTCCACCAAGCGGTTCAGTTCGGTTCGTCTGAGTACAGCACGCATTTTGACTAAAACTGGGACAGGTCCCCAAATAACCGACCCGTACCGTCCCACTTTTGGGACCCTTCTGTTGGGGTGCCAGACATACTGATACGACCCCAGAAGGTGGAGCTAGAAACCCTGCAGTCTGTTGATTAGTCAGAAGAGTCGTCACTTCCTGTACGACAAGGGTAATAAAAAAACAACACCTAACGCTGCCATGTTGAAATCTCCAGTTGACTTCATGAAGATAACTTTCTTTTTGTTTGGAAAATGGCATCATGAAGCACATTTTTCTTCGTCACTGAATTTGTTAGCGGGGCACACTGTGTTGCGCTGCTATGCCGTCATGCTATTTAGCTGACGCAGATTTCGGCATCCGGCTTACACGCCACCAACCAAGAAGGACACGGTTGGCTGTAGAGAAGCAAACAGGATCAGGCTTTTCTGATCAGACCCGTACCAAACTGTACTGATCCCCACTGGACCACTTGGTGGAAACAGGACATGCAGACAATCAAGAAGAAAACTGACTAATTCTCAGCTGTACATCTTGATGTTTTTTTTTATTTTTTAAAGCATACTCAAAGGTAGCTGTTTGAGGAAGTGATGAACTGCACTGAAGATTTTTTATTTATTAATTCCTCTGACTCTTGATACTTCAAGTATCAATGATGGCTCTTTGTGATTCACAAAAAGCAAAGATGTCAACTAAATTCAGCTGATCTGTGGAATATCAGACTTACGAAGAGTGCATATTGTTGTGTTCCTTAAATTATTCTCTGGAGTCTTTGGATGACAAGATGAGACGTTTTTTGTTTGTGTGGTTTTATATCAAACTGAACCCTGCTCAGACTGATCCAAAGGACTCATCTCATCAGCCGAGCGGATCATGTGGCAGATGAGAAAAGATGGTTAATTGTGGCTTAAACTAAGTAATCAATGTCTCCACTCACTCATGACTGACCTCACATATCTTTGGAGGCTGAGTCCTTGGATCAGCATTAAGTAACACCAGGTTACTTTGCAGTGCGCATGCACCAGCCGCGCATGCAGCCGGTTACAGTAGCTCCATTCACTTTCTAACTCTTTTCCTTATTTATCCTCTTTTTATATTTTGTACTTTCCTTTATTTTAACACTTCTGAATGGGAGCAGCTGTAAACCAAAAAGCAATTTCCCCTTGGGGATCAATAAAGTATTTATGATTCTGATTCTGAATCTGTTATAATGTTGAGTTATTCACCTTTTTGCAGTTTGTGCAGTCAGTAGAAAACAACAGACTCTGCTCATGGATTATGCCAAATTGCTCTCCAGTCCCAACAGAGGTTCTTTTCTGGGCCTAATCGTCTCTCTCTTTATGATACATGTTGCTTAGACCGTTAAAAAGAGCTCATACGAGCGATTAAATACTGTTGGCTGCATTTAAGATCTTTTTAATCTCTTTGGAGATGTTAGAAATAAAGAACCCCATTAACATTAGATAATGTTTGCTTAAGAGATTTTTTTCCCTTTTGTGTACAACTGTAACACTTTTCACTGCCTGTTTCTCCTCTCACCAAAGACTGTATAAAAATATATATGATATGACAGCTCCACAAAAGTGAAGCTATGAAATTTGATGCTCCCCCTACAGAGTGACTGCAACACATAAAGCACTCTAAAGGTCCCACAGTATGAAAAAGACTCATTTTTTAGTTTTCTGTTGACTTCAATCAAACTCCAACTTAGAAACCCTGAGAACACCGAGGTGAAAAAAAAGTATTTGCATCATTTCTGTAGCCCACCACACATGGAACTAAAAACAGCAAAGGAAATGGAATTGCTTCCATGAAAAATGTCTCTCTGTTATATTCTGAACCAAATTAAGAATGTCCCTCTTAATCAACACAACTTGCCGGCTACAGTTGGTGTCAGTTTGCTTGTTCGTGCACATCAAGTTTCAAGATAATGGCAGTAACAGACTTTTTGTTTTGGTGTTTTTCCACCTCTGCATCCCTCTGCACAATCTCCCCCTCAGACTACTGTCAGGCAGCCACTCAGAAACCTGTTTTCATAGAATTTAGAAACTAAATTCTAGCTTTGCGACTGAATTCAAAACCATGCCCCAAGACAACTAGGACATTTAGTGATCAGCTGAAAACTTCCATTATATGGGATGTGCGAGTGCTGGGCGGTGTCCACGGTATTTACAGCAGCAAATATCCATGATTCAAACAACAAAACTTTATTAATAACACTTATGCTCATGCAAAAACTTTTGGTTTACCCCCTCATGAAGAAAAAAAAAGAAACTTATATACTGTGATACCGTCACAATCATAAAAAATACAGTGATAATTTATTTATTTATTTATTTGGCTATGTATTTTGGATGTACACAATTAAAATGCATGTCTAACGTGGTTTCGTCCGTTTCTGAGAATGATAATTTATTTCAAAGTGTTCATATTTTATAAAAGAAATTTAGTTTCAGTTATCTACGTTGGACTTAAACTCTGACATAAGAGTAGAAGAGGAACCAGGAAAAAAAGTAACCACACTTTCAGAAACACGAGTCACTGCTTTAAACCACATCAGGACCTGTTCTGCTGTGGTCTTTACGGACCTGAGGGATCAAAAATAAAAGTTAAATTTGTGTTTGGATTTGTCGAAGAAGCAGGTTAACAGTCCTGCTGTGTGGACTCCAAATTTACCACCTATCATGAGAGGTATTTTGGTTTCATTTTTGTTCAGTGGGAGGAGGTGGAGATGTGTCGTTCGTTTTTACATACAGTGGATATTTCGGCCCTACATGCTTCCAAACAGTTGCTGTTTACTGCATAAAGAATCCAGTCTCTCATATTAATCTCTGCCTGCCTTGTTAGAGCCGGACTGTTCCCTTCAGTTATGCAATATCACAATTAAGTGGTCTGGTGGTTTAGCGCACACTGAGATGGAACTGGTGTCAACAATTTATTGTTCAACACAAGGGCCACTTTGGGCTCCAGGAATCAGACAGGGTCAGAGACTCTGAATTCCCATGAGCCATCAAACCATCAAACTCATGTCACTGACTCGATTTTGTTCCATTAGACAGAGTTAAGTTCTTAAAGTAAAACAGATATTATATCTGTACATTTCAGATTCAGTAACTGCATCCGCCAAACTTACACTGAAAAAAACTGAAACCAAAGCAAATGTATGTCTAATTTCCAGAAGAAAAAAAAAAGTCTGTTAGACTTAATATAAGAATCATTCACCACACTAAGTCCTCTGACATGTTTGGTTTATTTTATTGGGCCAATTTTTATTTTCAGGAATTTGTGAAGCAACTTTCTTTAACCCTTTGGCAAAATGTATTTCTTACAAGCCATACAGACATCATTTCTTTCTTTCAGTGTCTTGAAATAAGACATTTTTCTTGAGTCTAATAAGACGATAATTACCAATACAAGTCAGACAAACTTCATTTCATTTGAGTTTCTTTGCAGTGCAGCCGTGTGTTCTGTAACTGCTCCTCTGTGATGTTGTTAAAGTAATTGAGTTTCTGACTAAATATCAGAATTTGATCAGCTCCTCCTGTGTGTGTTTGCAGTAATAGAGCCATCGATCATGTTTCAAAGTCAGGTTCATTTAGTCTTGTGTTGAGCCGCTCAGAGACAGACGCCATGTTGTCCCTCTAAAAGGCTGAGGTTAATGAAATCAGCTCTGTGTCAGCCCTCGGGTGCTAATCTGCTCTTAATTGAAGGGATGATGGTAAACGAGGGGAAACGTGCCCCCTGAGCTCTGAGTGACACAGCTCCTCCTGACTCTGAGTGGATTCAGACGGGTCACTGAGCTCCTCTTTTCTCAGGTGAGCATCAATGAAGGGCAAACTCTCAGTGATATTACTTGACCTGTGTGAGTCCTGGTGAGGTTCGCTGGTTGTCACGTTTGTGTGTGTTGAGGCTGTTTGACAGGAAACAGAAGGAAAAGATGATGGGAGGAGAGGAGGAGGAAGGCATGCCATTATTTGCTCTGTGAAAGGAGGCTCACAGGGACCTTCAGAGAGGAGAGGAGGAGGAGGAAGAGACTAAGGCAGGTTACACGGACACGAGTGGAGAGGAAGGACTGTGGCGGCTGACTGACAGGCACACACACAGAGAGAGAAAGGCAGACAAACTAACTGACAGTGCTGACAAAGAGTGGAGCTGAGGGCTCATCTCAGCGTGCTCACACTCAGCTGGTGAAGATGGACAGCTCATTCCTGCTGCTTTACACGGTGTGACAAACCACAAGAAGAGCGGGGCACAGAGAGGAGTGGGAGGGCCTTTACTCATCTTCTCCACAGAGACACAAAGAAGCCGATGTCAGCTCACAAAGAAAAGAAAATTCCAAACATCCTGTTAAGCTGCGCAAGCAAATGAGACAAAACAACAAATATTACCAGTAACTGCTTTTTAATTCAGGCGCTTCTCACCTCTCTGAGTTTACAGGGAGACACGATATGGATATGAGAAGAG
Organism: Labroides dimidiatus; assembly: GCA_030710495.1. NCBI lineage: Eukaryota > Metazoa > Chordata > Actinopteri > Labriformes > Labridae > Labroides > Labroides dimidiatus. The sequence goes on from CM061159.1 coordinate 2,616,129, forward strand.
AACAACAAAAACAGCCACAGACTAAATAACACCACCTACTGGGATCCCTGAGGTACATTTCAACATACATTTCTGCACGCTAAGGCTCCAGCCACAGGATAAGTGGTTTAGAAGATGGATGGATGGATGGGTGGATGGATGGATGGATGGATGGATGGATGAATGGATGGATGGATGGTTTGATGGATAAATTGATGGATGGATGGATGGTTTGATGGATGGATGGATGGATGGTTTGAGGGATGAATGGATGGATGGATGGATGGATGGTTTGATGGATGGATGGATGGTTTGATGGATAAATTGATGGATGGATGGATGGTTTGATGGATGGATGGATGGATGGATGGATGGTTTGATGGATGGATGGATGGATGGATGGATGGATGGATGGATGGATGGATGGATGGTTTGATGGATGGATGGAGGGTTTGATGGATGAATGGATGGATGGTTTGATGGATGGATGGATCGAGGGATGGATGGATGGTTTGATGGATAAATTGATGGATAGATGGATGGATGGTTTGATGGATGAATGGATGGATGGATGATGGATGGATGGATGGATGAATGGATGGATGGCTGAATTGATGGATGGATGGATGGATGGTTTGATGGATGAATGGATGGATGGATGGTTTGATGGATGAATGGATGGATGGATGGATGGTTTGATGGATGGATGGATGGATGGATGGATTTCGGCACACAGGTGTCAATGCAACAACAGCTATGGCTGTAGGCTGCAGCTATTTCAAATCAAAAAGGGGACCTGATGAAATTAAGATATGGAAGCTTCCACAGGAAAGTTGGCAAACAGTCGTTTGGATTACCAACTTGTGTTTTTTTAAATTAAATTAATTTAAAGTTCAGTGATATTTCAGGCCTGTTCTTTGAGGAGTCAGCATTGCTGTAGCGTGCTCTTTCATTAGAATGGTGTCTTTAAATTGTTGAAGTCTTGGATGGTGGCGCCATGTTGGAAAGACTCCAATCATTTGAGCAATGGCCTTAAGGCTGCTGTAAGTACCTGTAAGCCAACTCAGCCACGCCCGTAAGTGAGCAGACTAATGTCAAACATTTTTCCTTAATACAGACCTGCCAATTTGACTTTGACAAAGTGAGAGATCCAAATTGAGGACGGTTTATTTCCTGCAAATTTTCAAAAAGACACTAGAATCAAAGCAGTGTTGATGACATTCTTCCGTCTTCTCTGGTCTGTTTACATATGTTGCTGACGTCACTTGTGAGACATTCAGGTTCCCCTTGGAAACTTGAGGATTTGTGTCAATACACCAGATATTTTTTTTTCTTTTTGAATTAGTCAAATAGTTTGTAAATGCCATCATTTAGTATCAACATGAAAAACTGGGAGAAAATCAGGAGAAATTATAAATCAGGAGTTCAGCGGGAGAACGGGCCTCTTTTGTTGTTGGTGAGACTCCTCAAGGCAGGTTTAGGATACAGCCAGTTAAAGTAACAAAGGATTCACATTAAGACCCTCAATGGGTGTATCATTCTGTTGCTGATTTACTAAAAGCTTGTTATTGTCAAGAGTCCTCACAGCAGTTTGTCAAAATGTCTACCATCATGGCTCTGAGCTGAAAATAAATCAATAAAATAATGAGAAGCTGATATTTCTGAGTAAATTTTGGTTAGTAAACTTGGAGTTGGTGAATACAGGGGTTTGAGGCAGAATTAGTAACTGGTCAATAAACTTGTATCAGTGTTCTGTCCCCTGACACTGGCCAGGGCTGTGGCTCCAGTTAAAGCTGCTGTCATGATGCGGGTCAGAGTGGTGAGGTTAGCAAGATGTTTGATGGATAAAATGGAGATAATGAAGACATGTCTGGTTTACTCACCCACAGCACAAGCAAGAGGACACAAACCAATGGCCAAATTTGGCCCGCGGGCCAGAGTTTGACACTTATGCCCTAACCTAAGGAAAAAAACGACTACTAAATCCTAAGGAATAAATCCCAAAGAAAACCTGATAACTGGACTAGCGGAGGTCCCCAGCCCTCTGCCCTGTCTGTCCTCCTAAATCACCTCCGCCTACCTGAGCGCCAATGGCACTCAGGTGCGCAGCAGGCAGAGGGAGGAGGGACCAGGGAGGCAGAGAGAGAGAGAGAGAGAGAGAGAGAGAGAGAGAGAGAGAGAGAGAGAGAGAGACGTAACAGTGAGGAAGGTGCAGAACATCATATGTCAGAGGAACCTCCTGGAAAACTTGCATTCAACAAATTCAAACTACACATGCCTACTACACATAAACAGAGAGAAATAAGATGAGCAGTAACGGTGTGACTGAGGGAAGAGCAAGAAAAAATGGATTTTAGAACAATCTAGAAGCAACAAACAGCTGTTATCAGAGAGTCAACGGTCAAAGAGAACAAACAGAGAAAGGGAACGTTTGGATCTTGATCAGGGTCAATGTGTGTGGTGTTTCTGAGCTCACAGTAGAAGAGCTCAAAATAAAACCATCGCTTTCTTTTTCTTAACATTAGTACAAACGATGTGTTTTCATTGCTTATGGCTGGATGTGTGTATGGACCCAGGACATGAGTTGCATACCTAGTCCCAAAAAATATGGAAGATAATTTAACTTTCAGTCACTGAAACATCAATGAAATGAGTCTTTTTTTTTTTTTTTTTTTACCAGAAATTGGGTTAATGTTTTTTTTTTTTTTTTTTAAGTTTATTTTGTTTAACAGTGTTTTTATTTTTTGCTTGCATCAATTGTTGGAATTAAGATTCTCAGACAGAGACAGTGTGTTGTGGACATTTAAACCTCAGTTTTGTTGTGTCAGGACTTCATGTGTCATGGTTTGTCTTTAGTTTGACTTTATTTTTTGGAAAGTTTGAAAAATGCACATTAAATGTGACACATTGGCTACATTTGCTCTACGGTGCTTTTTGTAAAGGCCTACATGCACGGCTAAACACAAACACACACGCACACACACACACGCACACAGCTGATGTGCTGCTTTTACGAGGAGGCGTGCGATCCATTGAGTCTCTCAGGTAATTGCAGTATCTCTTGCAGCCGTGGAGCAGTGATTCAGAGGTGTGAATTTTCTGTGGTTTTGCTCGTAAGGTTGACGGCGGCTGTGAGTGTTACTGCCTCTGTCCTGCCGGGTGCACTGATTAGAATTTCAGATGTGTGATGTGCTGCTTTCATCACTCCGTGTTTCGGCATCCATCAGAGTGTGACCCCCCCCCCCCCCTCCCGAAAGGACGCCGTCATGTGTTTCCTGTCAGCTCTCAGGGAGGAGAGTCAGTGGAGGGAAAAAGGGAAACACCAGCCTGCAAGTTGTTTGTGGTAAACATGTATAATAAGCTGCACATTTAGTTGTGATTACACAGGAATTAGGCCACATATGGTTTGACTGTAATGATGTCTCATACAGTAACAGATGGTTTACGAGATGCTTAATGCCAGCATATGTGTGTATTCAGTTAAGGCCTTCCCGTTTTAGCTGGACGGATTTTTTTTTCTCCTGCACACTTCTCCAGAGGGAGCAGTGCAGGATTTAGCCCAACATATTTCCCAGTTTAATTTCCATTATGAAAAATGGGTCAGAGAAATGTTGGAATGGAGGATTTTTCCTTTACTTCGCTGAAATTTAACCTCATTTATTCATAATGACGATGGATTCACTTAGTTTTGAAGACATTTCCTCTTCATAAAGCAGTGAACCACAGCTGCAGTGAACCATCTGCTCCACAAAGCACAGACTTTATTCATGCTGCGATTCTTTCTCAGATTTTATTCTTCACACGCTTTCAACTCAAGCTAAATCATCTGTTGAGAAGTTGTTCTCCTAAAACTAACAGACGAGTCAGCTCTTCCTCTACAAAGAGGAGAGGAGGAGTTATAAGCTGTTAGCTTAGCTCATGTTAGCTTAGCTCATGTTTAGGGGCTCAGCTTCAGTTCTTCTGCTTTCACCACAGTCTTTGAACTCACCAGCTGCCTTCTGACATTCATATGCTCTGCAGGTGAGTGTGAACTTTTCTGTGGTGTAACAGAGCGTAAACAACTCCTTTATAATGAACACCATAGTTTTTTTTTTTATCATTACGTTTATGGTGCGTGCCCACTTCATCTGTTTTCAGTAAGTGTCAGTTAGGGATGGGTACGATTACGTATTTGCGTTGACCCCATTATTCGAGTAACAATTCATTACTCACATACCTGTGAAAGTCCTTCTTTTGGAAACAAAACTTTAACTCATACAGCGTTACATGTGTAACTCAGCTTTTTGTTTTCGCCTAACTGATTATACTAGGTAGGAAAATAATTAACAGGCAACACTGAGCCAGATTTCAGCAAAAAAAACCAAACTATTTTACGGCAATTCTCTAGGAACAAACTGAAAGCAATAGCACAACAAACACGCAACCGTCTGCTAGGGCTACCAAGATTAGTCGACTAGTCACGATGACGCCGATGATCAAAATCGTCGGCGACTTATTTAATAATCAACGTCGTCATTTTAATATTTTTTTAAACTTTATTTTTCCCTCTAAACTGCCGCTGTACTTTCACCTGTCTCGTCTGCCGTTCTGTCCTTGAGGCATACGCGCAGAAGTGGTAACCAGGGTAACTCGTGATGTCACCGTAAAAGTTATGCCAAACGGTATCATGGCTAGCCGGAAACAGAGCTGGAAAGTTTTGGAGCATTTTTCCAAAATAAAGGAGAAAAGTGTTCAATGCAAAATCTGCAAAGCAGAAATGTCCTTCCATGACAGAACGACGGCGATGCACGAGCATCTGAAAAGACAGCACGCCGTGGATGATTTATTTTCTGACAAAGAATGACAATCTCGGTAAGCTAATTGGCTAGTTAGCTGCTAACATTAACGTCAACAGGGAGCTACCTACTTAATAGCGATGTCATGTTTGAATAGAAAAGCTACAAGCTGCAAAGTTCATTAAAAGCTGAATGAACTATGATATTAACTGTCTTCATTTTTAGTTAGCACATACCTTAAACACTTGAAGCTGGAAGCTAATGATGTTAGCTGTATGCTGGTGCAATAAGCTGCAATTTATGTATGATCCAAATAGTCGACTAATCACAAAAAATAATCAGTGACTAGTCGATCATCAAAATAATCGTATGTGGCAGCCCTACCGTCTGGGACAGCTGCGACATGTCGGTGAAGAAAAGTGATGTCTGGAAGAACTTTGACAAAAACGATGACGTTAATGTGCAGTGTAAGATATGTGGCGTTAAACTTGCATATCATAGAAATACTAGCGCAATGCTTAACCATATGCGCTTAAAGCACGAGGAAAAAACAGCGGAGACCGCATCGGACTGCAGCAAAATTTTAACAAAGCGTAAGTTGAAGAAGCTGTTTTTCGGTTGTTAAATAAACGCATCTGAAATTTAAATTGTTTTCTGTTGTTGGTTATTGGAAGTTTTTTCCATTTTACGGGCATAAAATCTACAATTTTGGTACTGGAGGTCCGTGTGTGACGGACTCCTTTGTAATGTTTACAGAAAAAAAAATAATGATTGCAAGTACTCGAGTACTCGTTCATCAGGTAATCGAATACAGGGATTACTGTAAATTCCCATCCCTAGTGTCAGTTTCACTGTAATAAATGAAGTAAAGTAAAGTAAGTAAAATAAATAAATACACAAACTTGTACGGGTCTCAAGAGGAGTAGAGGAGTAAGATCCAATTTTGGGGGGGGGGGGGGTGTCAATAAAACAGTGGGAAAATCTTTTATTCTTTTTTTTTGGGATGTTTTGTGTAATGCTAAATCATGGATTGTTCTTGCTGCGAATCCTAATGCCTTGTTTGTTTGTTTATGTTTTTATACCTGTTTTTTTTTTTTTTATTGCAGTCCACCTGCTTTTTATCACCCAGCTCTACCATAAGGTGTTTCCTCATGAGGTCTGGGTGTAAGTGAGTCAGCACGCTGAAGTTGTGATGGACGCCTGCTGAGCTTTGGCAACAGGAGACGTGCTTGAGCGCCGCCGCCGCCGTCTTGTTTCCCTTGTTGTTTTTCTTAAATGGATGTTTTCACTCCGTCCTCGTGGATGATAAATGATGTCCTGACAAAACTAATAAGAGTCGCCCAATTTAGAGGCTGTTGGCAGCCATTGGTTTTAACTTGATTTGCATAATCTGGAAAAAAGCCGAAACACAGCAAACAACTCAGCTCTGCCAGTGGAGCGTGAACACAAGTGTCTGAAATGAGGCCGAGTGAGTGCTCTGTGCTGTTATCTCTTGGATGAGATGTGTGGTAAAATGAAATTATTTAGGTCTCAGAGTCAGATGGATGAGTTTTTTTCTTTTTGTGAGGATCCATAGGATGATGGGTTTCATTTCTCTTTGATATTTTCATCACTTGATGAAACGATGGCAGAAAACAGAAGAAACACATCAGGTACAAACCTGAGCATTAATGTCTACATTCATTTTATCCCATGTTGCATTCTAATTAAGGTTAGTGCAATTAATCTCAATTTCATAGTTAAACTGTGAGCATTTACAGAGAGGAATTTGTGCCAGTCTAGCAGTGAAGACAGGACAACATGCTGCACAACCAGCTGCTGAGTGAATTAAAGAAATGACGAGAAATATACTACAAGTGAAACTGTACAATAAACTTGTAGTTTATTGTAGAGGTTGTTTTGCTTTTGATATCCTGTCCCTTCATAATGTAGCTTTTCAGGATTTGCAGCTCTAAAAAGACCCCTCTATTTTTCTCAGTGCTCCTTTGTAAACTCTCATTTCAGCCTCTGTCTGAAAAGTTTTATTTTAACTGCTGTCTCTTTGAGGCTCCTTGTCCACAAACCTCCTTTACTCTGATTGGCCAGCCCTCTGGAGGTAAATGGTAAATGGACCAGTACTTATATAGCGCTTTTCTAGTCTGTCTGACCACTCAAAGCTCTTTACACTGCTGGTGTCATTCACCCATCCACACCACATTCACACACTGATGGTAGAACAATCTACCTGTTGAAGGCCATCAGTTTGATCTAATCCAGTCATTCACACACCACTGAACAACAGTGGCAGCAATTTGGGGTTCAGTGTCTTGCTCAAGGACACTTCGACAGGACCTGGGAATCGAACCCTCGACCTTCCGATTGAGAGGCGACAACTCTACCATTGATCCACAGTTGCCCCAGGTCTGCCTGGGGCAGAGCTATGGGACCTTGCTTGGGACCTAGACCATGGTGTTTGAGGCCCGTCCCAACCACTTGTCATGAACCAGTTAGGAGGTCCTTTGACAGTTTCAGAGATTTCTGTGACAGATGAACATGAAGTTGTTTAAAGATCTGCACCTTTAATTTAAAAATCCAGCCTTATTACTTAACATCCATGTTTACAGTGTTCTCTTTAAGCTCATATGGATGCTTACATTTTAGTTTATTTACCCCTCATTGTTACTGCAGATTACTCATTGTGCAGGCCTAATCCTTGTTCAGTTTCCTCCACCATGAAGACAACCTTTCCTCTGAGATTTACTCTGCTGTTGGGATGTTTTTTTGGGGAAGTGGACAGTTCCTTAATATCAGTGACATTTAAGATGAAGCTTACTTTACAGAAAGTGTCTAGAGGTGGCTAAAGATTTGCTTTTCAAGATATGGAAATCCAACTTTAATTCCAACGCTCAGCACATTCAGGAGAAATGTGCTTTTTCTTTCACATCTCTAACCTTTGTACTTCTTTAAATTATTCAATGTTTTCCAAAATTGTTGGCTCATTAAAATCAATGGAGATAATCTGTCACCATGGAAACCACATAGTTGATGATGTCATAAGGGGTTAGGGTTAGGGTTCATTTCAACTTCTAGTATTTGCTGGAAGGACATGCTTTCAGTTTTAATATATATATATATATATATATATATATATATATATATATATATATATATATATATATATATATATATATATATATATATATATATACATATAAAATAATATATTATTATATATTTTATATTTGATTTAAAAGCTGACCGCTAAGTAAGAGTCTGATTGAAAGTTTTAGTAATCAGTGGTTGCCATTGGTTGCATCCTTTTAAAAAAGAAAAAATGATAAGACAATGAATCAAATGTATTTTCACTTCCATAGATGAAATATGCAGTTTTAGAGTATCCAAGCTGAGGAGCTTTTATGCCCCAGGCCTTTGAGTGGAGCTGGAGGAAGAATTAAGTTCATAAAGTTTATGGAGGATGGGATGTTCCTTTTATGACTGATGCTGTGGGCTGGGTTGTTTCTGGCAGGGACCAGGAAGTGTTCTGTGTGTTAAATCACCGCTCAGTGTTTGAAGAGTGATCTGAAAATGTGAGCATCTTTTGCTTTAAAGGCTTTTATTTTTAGAGCTGACCTTTAACCTTGTTTCATAAGTATTGAAATGTGATGTATTTGAAGTATCTGTTGCATAATGTGAAATCGATGATCTGCAGCGAACGTCCTGTAGTACCTCTGAAGTTGAGCTTTCTCTCTCTCTCTCTCTCAGAGGAGATTCCTCTGGATGGAGACGTTCTCTGGAGCTCTTTAATCACAGTCAGAGCAGATAAATGGAGACAGATGTTATCAGTGAGGGTGTGAGACTGTTCAAGGTGACAGAGTGAAAGTAACTCTTGTTCCTGTGTTTGTTTTGACTGTGAGCTCACAAACACTCAGCTTTACAGGCTCTGCTTCTCTGCTGCTCAGTGTGGACTCTGGCACCATAAGTGTGATGTTACTGAGCATCTCCCTGGAGGCCAAATTACACAGTTGGAGACGGAGCAGTTCCCATATGGCCGCGTTGTTATTGTGTAACTGTTGCCTTCACATTTAATAAGTTCACTGGTGGGTTAAACAGGCTGAGACTCAGGCTGCTGCCGCTGCGGTGTTGTTCTGTTTGTGTTTAATACTTTTGTTTCATTTATCTGACAGATTTTTCTATAATGCATGCTCGCTGACTCCTGCTGCAGAACATGATGAACGACTCTGTTGTTGCAGAAACAAATGTGCAAATGTTTGCTTTGATTGATGCTGTTTTTAACCATGTGTGTGTGTGTTTTTGCATTGAATAAAAAAAGTCATCCCTTTGTTTTTAAAGGAAGTGTTTAAACTTTCACTCAGAAGACGCTGCCTATTGCTTGTATGATCTCAAGATCCTAGTAGTCTAGAGAACTTTTGTTTCATTTTGCTTCTGTAAAAATAAAATAACATGTTGGTCTTTGACGCTCTGGAATAAGATAAAGCTAGCTAATAGCATATGAGCTCTTTATGAGGAAACAGTAAACTATCTGAGGTTCTCTGGGCAGGTTGAGTCTTCCATCTGTTTTTCAAACAATCTTAAACAGCACCACCTCCTGACCAATCAGCTCTCTTAGAAGATCCTGTCCATTAGGGCTGCAGGATATAACCTAAAACCAATATCCTGATATTTTAGACGACATTGCCAAACACAATAAATATCTGGATATTCTGATGTCTCTAAATCACTGTATAAATGTTAAATTTAACCTTTTGATGCATAAAAATGACACCAGTAATATAATTCAAGTTGAGTCTTCAGCAGTGTTTTTGAATACAGGGGAGAGATCACAGTCAGTTTAAGTTTAGTGATCCCTTTATTTCAAACCAAACTTAATGTAGTTACATATTTTCACTTTTTGTTGTGTTATTAGACGTTCGTATACATTTTTGGTGTTACCACAGAACCTGATTTTCTGAAAACATCGCACTTTACAGTATTTTGGTATTCAGCTGCATAATGAGACCAAAAAAAGCTCCTCTGTGCCATCATGCAGTAAGCAGCACACAGCTGAGTGTGTGTGTGTGTGTGTGGGGGGGGGGGGGGGGGGGGGGGGGGGTCATTTCTCATTGGAGAGAGCTGGGAGAGAATCATATGGGGATCATACAGGCAGCAAAGCAAGCTCAAATAAGCACCGACACTTTGGAAAAAGAGCCCAAAAACCAGCGACTGACAAGACTTGCAAACTACTGTTTCCCCCACCTCTCCAAATACAAAAACATCCGGCGGGGGAGTGAGCTGCTCGCTGTGAGAGGAGCACCAACAGAGAATCCAGAGAATTACATACCAACGTCTTAAAACATTTATGTGACAATTTGTACTCGATGGTCGCAGTGTATCGAGTATATTCGATATATTGCCCACCTCCAGGGTCCATGTTGGTGCCTAGACTGTAAGAACTGTAACATTTCAAACCATGATTCCATCGAGAGGGCTCTGATGGGGTCAGTAAAATAATGGTTTTAATACCACACACTAGAGGATTTTTCAGATAACTCATCGGTTGCGGCAAGCTCTGAATCAGGTTACACACCCCCAACATGGGGGAGGGAAATCAATTCCTAAATCTGGACTAACATCATTAAACGTTTCACCAGCCTTGGAAGATGAGGATCAATTCAGATAATGTCATTATCATTCATTTTGTCCCTCTCTGAGTAATCTGCAGGTACATTTTGTTTTTGTCAGCAGATGATCAATGAAATGTTTTGGTATGTAACTTCAACTGGCCGTATAGCTCAAATAAGAGCAGCATGTAATCAAAACAGCAGCAAATTAGCAGAGAAACAGGAAATCTGTTCTGGGTTGAAGGTTTATTCAAAACATAAAAGCTACTGCAAATCACATCTCTGTCATGGTGTTTTTAGTCTGTATTAAAGCGTTTATGCATGTATTTGGGAAGATATCGGCTTTTTCTTCTGTTGAAACTTCCAGAGATGATGATGAGAGCCCCCCCCCCCTTAAAAAATTTAACATCCATGCATTTAGTCTTTATACTTTGATTTTAACACTCTTTATAGTATTTTTTAGCATACAGTAAACTAAATTAATGTGTAGTTGCATTAGGAGTTAGATCAACTGTTGGCTGCCCAAAGATCAACCCGTAAACATCACATATACACACACTTTGTTTGTAAATGTGATGGAAAGGAGTAAACTGTGAGCCATTTTCCAGCATGAGTTCCATCCACTTTTGGTTTTAAATAGTAAAACTCGTATCACCTCTTCCCGTCCAGATCATCGTGGTCATTGCTCGCAGAGCTCTTTACAGCAGAAAGCGGTGATGCTAACAGTTCACCTCCTCGACCAAACAAACAAGAGCAAACTGCACAGTTCAAAGGCATGTTGGTTCATTATGTTCATTATCATGGCAGACATATGCTCTGTAAACTGGACCTTGAAGGCAGATGGAGTGCATTCAATTCTCATTTCTTCTATAAATTTAATGAACTGGAGCTCCAACTGATTAGAAAACAATTTATCTCTTTAAATTTTCAGATTTTGATTAAATGCCAGGCTCATGTGCCAACAGGAAAAAACACTCAGTCATTTGGGTGAAAATTTGGCTGTTGAAGGTCTATTCAGATGCAGAAATGGTTTGACTTCCCCAGTTCACTGCTGCTGTGCTGAGCTAAAGGTGCGGTGTGAGTGCCAGCCAGCAGCTCAGCACTCTGCCCGTCATTAACATCCAGTTTACCTCTTCTCAAGGACGAAGCTACCAGAGTTCTAACACCTCTGTCTCTTTTTCTCTGCTTTCCCTGCTCTCTCTGTCTCTCTGTCTGTCTCTCCGCTCCCATCAGGTAGTGAGCTGGCGGAGCAAACAAGCCTCTAAGTTTATACTGCATTAATTGGCAGTGCTGTGATCATTAAGAGCCCATAATCCCTGAGTAACTATTGCTTTTTATGATGAGCATTTGGCTTGCCCTGTTACTGTGCTGCTGTGTTTTCTCAGCATACTGCACAGTTGTAGCCTTGTGTGTATGTGTTTTTGTGTGTATGTGTGTGTGTGTGTCTCAGTCTCAGTGAAGTCGCCTGGTGTTGATTCAGTCTGTTCAGTGCTTTAATTAAACACACCAGGAGCATTCAGTGGACCGTCCTTAACCTGTTGTCATCGCTCATTACGGCCTGTGAAGTGGTAAAGTTGACCGTGCCAGCACAAATTTACTGTTTATTGTTTTCTGAAGGAGAACTGAAGTCCCGTGTGAGTGCCTTGAGCGTTATTTTGAAGTGTTACCACCAAACAGACCGTGTGGACAGTGTTTTTTAGGGATTGCAGCAGAGTCTTGGTGGCTGCTCACAACAACATACTCGAGTACACTTGAGCCTCATTCTTTATTCTTTTGTTTACTGGAGCATAAACAGCTGGTGTCTTTCCCCTCTTTGCTTAAGTTTTTTTTTTTATTAGAGCAAACGTGTGCTCACCAGCCACTACTTTAGGCACACCTTTTCAGCTGCTCTAATTAGCCAATCACAGGACAGCAATTAGGCATGCTGACATAGTCAAGCATGGGGTCGTATAAAATTCAACCCATGTATTTATTTACATTTTACAATCATAGATGAAATATGCAGTTTTAAATAGTTTTTTTAGGATTTTGCAACCCTCAATCAGTGTTTCACTTTACTTTGGGATTGTTGCTAAACAGCAGCGCGCTTCGTTGACAAGAAACTCCAAAAGACCCAAGCACATGACTCAGTGTGGCAACAAAAAAGTAGTTTTTATTGACAAATGGTTACAAAAATCACAGGAAATCTGGAGAAACTCTGGCCAAAAAAAAAAAAAAATCAGAAATAAAACAAAGGTTGGAAAAACCTGAGGAAAAGGGAACAAAAAAAAAATCACAGGTAAAACATGGCTACCAAAACAAGGACAAGAGAACTCTTAGCTTTACCTCGGCAAAAAGAGTCTGGCTTCACAAAGCACATGAGACAAGACAGGATGAACAGACGCAGGACAAAGGGAGACACAGACACAAGGTATACACAAGGTAAAGGGGGAAAAGGTGGAAACAATGAGGGCGGAGATGACAATCACAAGAGCGGGAAACACATCAGGGCAGGAAGTGAAGCTTTCTGAAACGAGAGGGGACACATTACTACAAAATAAAGCAGGAAGGGACAAACTATAGGTAAAAATGAGCTAAATATTGTGAACTTAACATATATGACGAGACATGACATTGTTATTGCTAATTTATACCATTTCTGTTGTCACTGGGCATGCTCAGTTAACTCAACAATTAAACCTCAAGGAGTACAGAAGGCTGGTGGTGCTTACTCTGCTAATGTTAGCCACACCTGAAAAAAAACATTTGACATTGTTTACCCACAGACTCTAAGTTGTTCAGTGTAGTTTTGACAGTTGTCTGAGTGTTTTGTTACTTTAAGACTGGTTGAATGGTTGGAATTTGAGTTTCTGCATCAATAAAATCATTAGCACCATCCTCTAATTTGTGCTAACAGTATTTCCAATGAAGCTACTACTCTGGTTTCTGCCTGTCAGATTTCTGCCCTTGCCTCTTTTGTCATGTGCTTGCTCGTCCTGGGATGGTTTGTCTTAATTTGGTGCTAAACAGAGATATTAACTGAGTTGCAGAAAACTGAGCCCTGTTTGGCATTGTGTCACTGCCTGGAAGTCATAGGCGCTGATTTATGTTGGTACCGATGGGTGCTCAAAACATACATGACTTTAATAAAGCAGCAGAAATGGGTGTTGAAGCACATTAGGTCATTTAAAAGCATTACAAACACACAGACGCACAGAGACACTACAGCAGCAATCACAAATCTGAAATCTGATCCCCAGAGACAAGACAGCTGAAAAATGCACTGTTCTTTAGGCCAACAAGAATGGCGCTGTCCACGGTCCTGAAAGTTAATGCTGTGAATCAATACATGCCAATCTGCCACTCATCAGCATCTGCAACAGTTTCATCGATTCTCATCAATCGATTCTGCTCCTACTGCTCACTGTGGAGCTTCAAGGAGACCCATATGATTACAAAACAAAGTTTACAGCCACATGAGCCAGAAAAGGAATGATCACATGTTGGCACATGGGTGCTCAGGCCCCAGTGCGCACACAGAAACGGCACCTTTGGTGGAATTCAATGTGAATTGATGTCTGTTGAGTCATGAATAAGTTCTAATGCGCTCAGTAAAGATATGTAAAGAACTTCATGACATTGCTCTGCTTGTTTTATACCCCGGGTCGACGTTGATTAATATGATGGAAGGTAAAAATACAACAGAGGGAAAAGCCTGAAACTACGTGAGTGGACCAATCAGCTGTGCAGTTCAGGATCCTTAACAGTCTTAGTAACAGGACCCTTGCCCCCCCCACCCCCACCCCCACCGCCCCTGCGCGCGCTCTCCTTAACAGTTTCCTTAACAACAAGAGAAAGCTTCGACAGCTTTGAATAAGAAGGTCAAACATATAACTGATACTCAAGCCGAACAGCCTGTCTTCATTTCTTCATTATTTGACAGAAACACAAATCTATCAACTTGATGGGGATCAAGTGTGACTCCCTTTTTGTTTCCAATATTACCTGCACGGTACAATTCACGCACGAGCACGCGCACATGATGGCCGTGAGCGCTCCTCTGGACAGTTATTTAAACAATAACGGGGTGTTAGAGGGCTGTGTGGAACCAAAACAACTTAACATGAGCCAAAAAGTCTCTAAAGTTATAATCCTGTTCTCTGTCTCACTCTACTGACTCTGATCAGACCGCGCTGCATGTAAAACGGTTTTGATAGACGCTTCATGGTGACGTAGGCGAGCCGTGCGCGCGCCCGAAGTCTGCTTTATGTTGGAGTAGTGTCTGCCAGCGTTGCCAGACGTACGATAATTATCGTATTTGTACGATAATTTAGCCCTCTGTACGATGTATGATCAATAATTCCAAAAAAGGCTAAATGTACGATAATTTGACATTTCGTGTGGTTGTTACAGATCTACCCCAGTCTACTTCCTCCTGACGGACAGTTCCTCCGTCAGGAGGAAGTCAGTCAGTTGAGAGAAAAATGAGCACCGGAGCCTCGAGCTGCTGATCAAACGCTGCTGATGTGGGTCAGGGCGATGAATGCCCACAAAAGTGCCTGTAGGACACTAAACAGAGGGATCAACTGTGATTTTCACGCAACAATAACAGTTGTTTTAATCATTATCAGTTATTTTGATTATTTTGTCGGGTGTACGATAATTTCCCCCAAAATACGATAATTTTGAGGCTCTGGTACGATAATTTTATATTTCCCATCTGGCAACGCTGGTGTCCGCAGACAGACCAGCGGAGGAGCGGCGCTTGTTTGAACGTGAAGCAGCGGGTTGTTGTCTGCAGACTCTGACATTTTTTAAATATTCCAGTAGCCCTTTGCTGTTTGATTGCGTCATTGTGTCACACGCTACTATTTGGCCTTGCTTTTAACTCACTTCACCGAAGGCTGAATGTGGCTTTTTTGCAATATTCGGCCGAATATATTCGGTGCATCCCTAGTTTTGACATCCCAAGAGTTCACGTGTAAACATGTAAAGTCCAAGGAACACATAAGCTCACGGGGATGTTAGCTAGGAAGTGGCTCATTGATATGGCTAGTTGTAAGAACGTTATCCTCACTAGATGTTCTCGAGCTCTTCTCTCCAAAGTAGGATGCCCCTTGTCCCGTATATTGATGTCACATCTCTGTAATAAGTAGATTAACTGATCCTAGACCAGATCTGACAGCAAGACGCCCATCATACACTAGATTCATCCTCTAGACATCCTATGTCTAATTTACCAGCATTTCAGGCATCGTTTTTGTCTTTTCATATCTTGAGATAAGACATTTCTCTGGACTTGTCAGGTAACTGTAGCTCATACTAAGTCTAATAAGACCATTTCTACCAGAAAATTAGACCTTAACACTTGCTAAATTGTCTCACGTGCATGAGATTTACCCTCATTATAAAGTGCTTAATCCCACTCAAAGGAACCAAGCGAGACAGA
The DNA here is from genome assembly GCA_030710495.1 of Labroides dimidiatus. Taxonomy (NCBI): domain Eukaryota; kingdom Metazoa; phylum Chordata; class Actinopteri; order Labriformes; family Labridae; genus Labroides; species Labroides dimidiatus. The sequence goes on from CM061159.1 coordinate 2,631,908, forward strand.
TGGTGTTGGTTTAACTTCTGGTGCACAAGTTTGAACAGAAACAGAGATAAACAAAAAAAGAAAAGACTTCACAACTGCAATGCCTCCAGGAAATCTGAATAGGTCAGAAGAGTGAGCATGAGCTCACCCGACATGCTGCTGCAAAGCTGCACAACAAGGCTGCACCAGCAAACAGTGCAAGCATTATGGTCATGGTTTCATTCACTTTGTATAATGAGTATAAACTGTTCTCAGATGGAGGTCTGTGGTTTAATTTGTCAGTTTAAGGGTCTTATTTTGGAGAGGAAAGAGGTTTAGTCATATAAAAACACATAATAATACAGTTTTAGTATGTGGCACACAGCTCCAACAACATGATTTGGCTTTTGTTTAGTGCTGAAAAAGTTGGCAAATCAACCTTTTGGCAGCCATGAGGAGTTTTGCTTTCTTCTTTAATAAAATGATATGAATTTCATCGTCTCTTTAATCGAACATGACAGCACAGGAAGGTCAGGGTCTGCTCTCATGTTTTGTAATTAAAGGCAGCATTGATCCCTCGTTAGCTTCAGTGATGGCCTCATTTTTAAACGCGTTCAACACGAGCCCCTAAGCTTTATTTTTATAAAATATCAACTGAAATTGAGCACATATCACTGGCACTACTTTTCCAATATCCTAAAATAACTTGAGCTCAGACACATTACTGCCTTTCTTCTGTCTGATGCATGCAGCAAAATTTTCACACTGTTAGCTTGCTGACGAAGGCTTTATCAGTGAGTCTGTAAAGGTCTGCATTCACATCCTCAGCAGGAGCTTTAATAGCATCTTTATCTTCCTGCTGCACCATTATTAGCTCATTGAAGCCAGTGTGTTGTTGAATTTCATTTTTGGCCCTGGACCTTGGTGACAGATGTTTGCCGCAGATTTCTATAAAAACCAGTTCTTGTAGTTCACTGCAAGTGTCGAGAAACCGAATTTACTTCCCTCTGTTTTAATGACTGCTTTTGGATGAGAGCCTGCCAGCTGAAGTCCCCATCAAGCTGCCGCACCTCTCCCTCTCCCCCTCGTGTATCAAAGTGTTTTCTTCAGCAGCTGTGTTCCCTCTCAGCAGTGACAAAAGGACCGTCCTGTTATGACGAGAGCAGCTCAGCGGCATGAGTCTCCTGTTTCAGTCTCACCCCGGGCTCTGTAATTCTTCTAAAGACACAAACAGCTCTTCTGCCTCATGGGGACATCTTAATGGCTGCAAACCACACATCCATCTCCTCCTACATGTCACCTTCAAACAGGCCAGGAGATGTCTGTGTGTGTGCGTGTGTGTGCGTGTGTGTGCGTGTGTGCGTGTGTGTGTGTGTGTGTGTGTAAGGAAAAATGGGGCCAGCCTGGGTAGATTTTTCATTCCTGAGCCCTTCACCCCTGGCAGTCACAACAGAGTGTTTCATCTTCCTCTTCATTCATCTTGGATACATACAGCCGCAGAGAGCAGGAAGGTATAAATAATGCACTTTATAGCAGCGGGCCCCTCAACGCCCTAACAATGCACACAGGCTGTACAATACAATCAGCTGATGATGCATTGCTGCTGTTTATGTCTGTCCGCTATGTGTAGCTGTATAATATGAGGCTACGAAATAAGGGCCTGCAGAGTGCAGTGAGAGCTGTGTTTTAGAGGCGTCCGGCTGTGCAGAGGCCGTTTGGTGCAGTGATGGGGCGCCGAGGTGTGTGAGAAACAAAGCACACAGCTCTTTATGTTAACATGGGGCTAAAAGTGACCCACCTCAGGTTCAGTTTCATCATCATCACTTCAGCCTGTTGAAAAAATCCCCCTCTAGTTAAATATTTCAAGCCTCTGGAAACTTGTCCTGAAGAGTCCAGCACCTGAAAATGATGAACTTAAAGTGATCACTGAATTTTGTTGTCTCTGTATTGAAGTATTATTTTTGTATTGCTGTCTTTTCATAAAAAGCATTACAAAAATGTATCGTCTTCTGATTTCTGTTTCTTCGCCTTTCACCTTATTTTTAATTATTTTTACATTTTTACTAGTTTACTTGAGTTTTTTAAACTTGACATTATTTTGGCTATTTTAACTTTTGGCGTTCACTTTCATCTAACTTATTATTTATGTTGTTTCTATCTGTCTTAATGTTTCTTTTTTCCTTTTTTACCTCCTTCTTTACCTGTGGTCCTCATGGTCTCAGTCTATGTAGGGTTCTTGTGGTGGTTGAGTTCTCCTCTCCTGCATTTGTTTGCGTTTTTTTTATTTTCTTATTTTTATTTTTTTTTTGTATTAGTGTAGGGCTTGGTATCAATCAAAAATTTACTATACCTTTACTTCAATACCAGTTCCTGAACAATACTTTTTTTATACTAATTTTATAATATCAATTCTGACAAAAATAAAATGACATTACATGTTATGGTACAAATCTTGAGTTTTAATTTTCAGCTTTAGTATTTTTCCACTCTGAGCAGTTTTCTGACATAAAGAAATTAATTACAACAAATAATTGCCAGTGCGAAAGAACAGATGCAAAAACCAACTATAAATAAACTTTCTTCTGTCCATTCTTGTTTTTTTATGTCTAAATATCGACCCTCTCTCTTTATTCAGGCTTTTGACTGGCAAAAGTAACCTAAAAAAGACAAACATTAGCATGATTCATTAGCATGTAGTCGTCTGCTCTGGCTGCAGCTTGGAGGGTCTGTGTGCTGCGAGTGAGGACTCTGTCTGTGAGTGTTTGGATAGGGGAGGGGCTCAGCACCTGCTGCTCGTGCAGAAGCAGAGGGTGGAGATCAGTACATGCTTTCATGTCAGTCTCCAAACTCCAGAAAAGACGACTGATATGTTGCTTCTTTTTTTCTGATAAGTTGCTTAGTTGGCAACACTGTCTTGCATGCTGCAACCACGTGTAACATTACAGCCAGTCACCAGTGGCATTATCAGATCTTGTTCATGCGTTTAGTTTTAGCTTCACGTTATAATATGAATAGTTCCCTGTGTGTCGTGATAGCTGTTTTTCTGGTAGAAGTTCCTTGAAAGTTTGGGGCTGTGTTTCAGCAAATAAAGTCTGAGATTTGGTCAGGATTAATAGTGTACTTAATGCTGAGAAACAGGCAGATACTCATCAATCATGACACATACAGCCAGTGTCATTAAGATCTGTCATCCATTTATAGATAAGGTAAACAAAACTAACAGAAACAATCACAGATTGAAAGAAAGAGGAGAAACATCAACCACAAAACAGATACTGACACTGATTGGCTCAGGAGACGATAAAACACAACTGCTTTACAGGAACTGAGCAGGATGTGGTTCTAAATCTGAATTCATCAGATACAGAAGAGAAAAGCTGGGCAGGTAAACTCCTGACATGCAACATTCAAGCTCTAATAAGCCCAATTTGAACTCATCTTAAGACAGTACACTGAGACCGTTTATCTAATCTGGATCAGACTGGTTCCTAATGCTGTCAGAGGCTGAATCAGCATAAAGGACCCTGAAGCGGACTGCTGTTGTGGATCTGGGTTTCCTTCCATTCACTTTAAATCTTAAACACTGTGTTAATACACCCAGTAAAAGCCTCACTGTTTCAAATCTGACATTTGGCTGAATGAACTCAGCGATTTGTGAAGGATTGTCAGATGACAAGTTTCTGCTTAGTGAGGATCATTCAGGCTGCCAGTCAGTCAGCTGACGGCTTTATGAGAGAGAGAGAGAGAGAGAAAGAGAGAGTGAGTGTAGTGGATATGTGGGTGGAAGAGTTTTTTTTTTTTTTTTACCTCAGTGTGAATACCTCTTACCACATACTGACATCACAGGTGTTCATAAACCAGCACAGGTCTCCAGGTAGCACATATCCTGCTCATGTTCTCAAACTCAGCTCTAAACCCCGGCCGATCAGACTTCACATGTATTCAAACAGGGCTGCCTGGACCAGTCCAAGCTTGTGATGTTCCCATCTTCAACATTTCATAAATTCTCACCAAATATTTTGACACTGAAGAGTGATGATGGAGGATAAATCAGCCTTCACAGTGTTTTATAAATAAAGTGGCAGAATGAAAGCTGCTGTGTCATCAGCAGTCATCCATCAGCGCTCACAGCTCTGTGCTGTCAAACCGGGACCCAGATCTGTCTGATAGTGGTTCACGTCTCTTTAAAAAGCTGCTTTATTCTGAAAGTTTTATTACACTTTCCAAGAAGTCTTCAACATCTGCACGTCAAACACACCTGACCTCATGTTGAGACTGTGAACTGTGTTGGATTTACAAACAGGAGTCGGTGTGCTGATGCCAGACGTGTCATTAAAATATTTTCACTCATCGGAGCAGGTAGCAGGAGTTTGCTGCTGAATGACGTCCTGTTTGTAGAGGAGAGACATGTTATGATAGCAGGACTGACACCTTTTCACGGCTTTACAGCTCTCTAATATGTATCATCTTTCCACACAGGCTGTCTTTGCTATATTTCCTCCTCCTGCTGTATAAACTGACATCCTCGCTGGTGTTTTGAAGCCGTTCCTTGTGTTTGTGTGTTTTGTGAGATGTAGCGCTCTCACAGCCCCGCTGGCTGGCAGACGCTGTTTGGTGATGGTGAGGGTTTGTGTTTACCTTGGCAGACAGCTCTCTGCTGTGGGCTGATGGGACATGGCTGTCTGGGTTTGCAGGAGGCCTTTCTGTTTGTCTTCATCAGGGACTGAGCCCAGATAATGAAGGGATTGCTGCAGAACTTGATTAATTGAATTGAAAGGGCAATATTGTCTAATTGGGGAATTAAAATCTGTTAATTTAATCTGTTTGGACACATCTCATTACTGCTCTGCAAAGATCACTCGGCAATCCAAAGGTTTTAGTGCTTTCAATGCTTTATCAGGTTGAAGTGATTACTGCAGACTGATATAAAGTGAGTTACTCTTTGACAGATGCAAGATGAGATTCATGATGCCACTTTCTCTGCGGTATAATCCAAAAATCTTGGGACCATTCAAGTCATTAAAGTCAGTTTCCACCAAAAGAACGACTGAGATATTTCACTCCTGTGTGATCTCATCATTCTCTGTCTGCCAGCTGAACTCTGGAGCACTCCATTTTCAGTAAGAACACAATCTACCCAGCAACAAGAGCAAATAACTGCTTGATGAAATGGTTAGCATGTAGTTAGCAACAGGCGTGCGCAGCTCACAGTCCTGATCAAGTTTAGCATCAAAAGAACAGGATGCTAGACATGACACGTCATCACAACACCTGGTTCAGGGTGTACTCACACCTGGCTCGTTTGGGACAGTTGTTCACTGGCTAACATTAGCAGCAGGCTTCCCAGCACCCATTATATCGGTTTATTTCGGCTGTGACTTTATGATGTAAGGACTCCCCTCCTGTAATGTGTGCTGTGACCTACTTTATTCTATTACAGTCAGAGCTGAAGAAGAGCTGTGGGAAAATGAGACAATGGAGCATTTTATCACCTAAATCAAAAGAATACTAACATGCTGCAGGTGTGAAAACACCTCAGTACCAGGTGCAACTTAGCAAGGGTTTGAAAACAACCTGATAATCCAAAATTTCTTTAATGTAAATTGTTTGACATATCGGTATCGGTCCAGTGAGTAAAACCGGGTCAATATAAGCTGATGTGTCTGGAGGCGGTTGCCATGGATACTGGTAAGTTTGTTCAGATGACTTTGTCAGGATGTTATTTTGATTTATGATCCATTTTGTAATTCATGATCCAGACTCTCTTTCAGGAGTTTTGTGAGTTGAGAGTTTAATGACACACTTGCTACAAGTTGTGAGGGTTGATAAACAGTAACACTGCTGGTTACTTGTGTTTATTGTAGTCCTGTAATCTTCTTATCTGGAAGTGAAACACCTTTTGAAAATAAAGGAAGACATTCAAAAATTCAGTTAGCATGATTTTCAGTCTGTACGAAAATTTGATCATCTCAGAAACTTTATTTTTTAACATATATCGATGAAGTATATATCGGTTGTCGACCATAACAGAAATATTAATGTCAGATATCTGAAATGGCCAAAATTTCCATATCGGTGCATCACTAGCTAAATGATAATTATTGTTATCCATGAATATTCAGATGAACTGATTTACAAGAAAACAGAAAAAAGCACATTTTTATTTTTTGATTGAGAATTTTTTTTACTTTCATTCCTGAACAGAGAAAAATGTGTTTTAGGTGTTCTTTGTTGTTCTTAATTAATTTCTGACTTCTCAGAGGATTCCAGCTTTCTGGCTAAAATTTGGGAATAAATTTGGGAAGTAAAATCAGTTTGATATTCGCCACTCCTGTTCAAAATGATGAAGCAAAGGGAAGCCAGAGAAAGAAAGAGTTTGAGTTAAAACTCTCTGTGATGATGGAGGTTCTCTGCTTTTAATGTCAGGTGGTGTAATACATTTGTGAGCTCTATATGTTTTCCATAAAGTGTAATCTAGAAATCTAACAGTGTGCTATATTTCTTTCTACATTTGAAAAAGGCTAATTAATGATTTTAGCATCTTAGTTTTGTCAGAACATTTGTTCGTCTCCCCACAGGCTGAAGATTTGTAAATATGCTAAATTATTCTGATGTTATGAGAAAGAGTTCCCATACTTTATTATAGTACCTGTACTATATTCAGAGTACCTGACAAATCAGAAACATTCAGCACTTAAAGCCCTACCTGTAAAGTTCCCGTACTTTCACAAGGATCTTTAAATGCACACACTGACTGTTTTTGAGACCTGTTTTCTGCGATCTCTTTGTTTGCCCCTGTATGTGGGAGATGTGAGCGTTTCTATCTGCTCCAATCAAATCTCTGTGGAGTGGTTCATTAGTGTGGCATCACAGATTAAAGCTCCTCTCCTCATTACTGCTCCACAAAGAGGCAGTCAGCAGTGACACAGACGCCCCAGAGTCCAAAGAAGAGGATAAACACTCTTCAGAGCTGCTTTATTTCAAGAGGAGACACACTCACCCACTTAAAATGTTGGACAATTTGAGAGCTGTGGCAGTAAATGGAACAATCAATTATTAATCAGTAACTTAATCATTAGCTATTTTGATATTTGATTAAACAGTTTCAGTAATTTTTCAAGAAAAAGAGGTTCAAACTCTCTGATTTCAGCTTCATAAATTTGAATATTTTTTGGTTTCTTTGCTCCTGAATATCTTTGGTTTGTTAACAAACATTTGATCTTGGATTCAGAGAAACACTGACTTTTTTCCACAATTTTCAGACCTTTATGGACCAAACAAGTACTCATTTAATCAAGAGAATAACCCATAGATTCACTCAAGTGAAGTCATAAAATGCACTTTTTCCTCCATCTCTCTCTCAGTGGAGACAAAACCAGACAAAATTAGGACAGCCCTCAAACTGTTCTGTTTTTGCCTGAAAATTTCTGACAGTAGATACTCAGGTAACCTAACCGCTGTAGGATTTAAAGAGACTCTGGCCGAAACGTGCGATGCTAACATGATCCAGCTTCTCTGCAGTGTGAGTTCCTGACGTTTCATTCAGTTTAGTCAAGTATGGAAACACTTTAAAGACATTTATCTGTATAACTTGGTGTGTCAAATTTGGCTCACATATGTCATTTGTATATTTGTGGTTTATCCGTATGGTTGGGCACCATCTTGCAGGACTGTGCTGCTCTTTTCTTCCTATGTGAACAGACACATACTTGAGACCATCCTTATATCATCATCCCTCTGCTTCAGTTTTGACCTGCAGAATTGCAACAAGACAAAAGAAAACCCAGACTGCAGACAGTCTGTTTGTTCTGCGTTCCTCAGAGAGGGAGCAGAAGGACATGAATCCCCCCCATTAAAACATCCTCTTTGTGTTGGTTTCTGTCAGCTCTGGCTGCTGCACCCTCCAAGTTCAGGTTCAAGTGATTTCACAGGCCTGGCTGGATGTAAATTACACTCGGCTCCAAGACAAACACAGGTAATGAGCTAGATCCAGGCGAGAGCAGAGACACGGTCTGTGTGGCCGTTCCCACCCACTCTCTTTTGTGAGAGCTCTCAGCAGCTGCCACGGTGTTTGAATGGCTTCAGCTGATGGAGGATTCTCCAGTTAATCCACCCTTAAGACATCGATCAGTCCGTCACAGGGCAGAGGGGAAATTATTACACATGAAAATGGAAGCTGGCTACATGGCTTCCTCTCGTTCTCTTTGTTCTCTCTCTCTCTCTCTCTTCATTGTGCTCCTGTCTGCTCTCAGTAAAATCAGTGATGCATTGTTGAGCCTGCACATTCACTGATTGATTTCTCCCTCTGTTTTCAATCTGTCTGTCAGCCAAGCTTAGCGTTCCTGCTCCCCGATCCATACACCTGTTAAGTTCCCACTCTCTGCACGCTTATGAGGCCATTTTCTCTCTGTGCAGGGAAGGCACTTTTGGTGATGGAGTATTATTCAAATGCATCGATATTTGGTGTTAACATAAGAGCTTCAGAAAGAACACAAGCCTTGGAAATGGGTCAGCCTTTAAGCTCTGCTCTCAGGCTTTTGTTTTACTGAATATCTGATGCTTTTTATGCACCAAGTTATTCAGAGGAAAAAAAAAACGAATCAATAATGCAAAAAAGCAAAATCAGGAAATGAAAGTACCACTTGTGATGCAAACCTTTTGTTGATTCAGTCTTTATTGTTGTTTGACTTCAGACGTTGTTGCATCATAATGAGCAGCTCTCTGAGTTCTCTCTGTTCAGTACCTCCTCAGGACGCTGCTCGGGCCTCCTGTGTGGAGTTTGCATGTTTCCCCGTTTCTGTTGTTTTCCTCTGAGGGCCTCTGTTTATGTCCAACAGTCACAAACACAAACAAACAAGCAAAGAGAAACACATCAAACTCAAAATATCTTCAAAATATTTGTGTTGTTGTGCATGAATGTCCGTTTATATCAAGAAAAATAAATAAATAAATAAATAAATAAATAAATAAATAGAAATGGGTGTACCCCGCCTCTCCCCCCTAGCCAGCTGTGATAGGCTACAGCCACCCACAGCCCTGAACAGGAGAAGCGGAACAGAAGATGAATGAATGAATGAAATAATGATATTGGTTTGATTCTTAATCACTTAAGAGTGTGAGTGTGACTAACATTAGCAGAGCTAGCACCACCATCCAGAGATCCTCCTGTGCTGGTTCCACATTACTTTGGTCTTTTCACAGGTTGTAAATAACTTCATCTCATCTCTTCAAAATACTCCTAAAACAGCAGCAGGCTGTAAGGTGCTAGCTGCTAGCTGTTAGCTGTTAGCTGTGACGTGTGCTTGTTGACTTCCAGGTAGCAGAGCATGACAGCGTCACTGTTGTAGCTTCTAACAGGAAATACAGCCACAGCTAGCGGCCGTTACAGCTTACACTCAACTAGGGCTGCCAAGATTAGTCGACTAGTCACGATGACGTCGACGATCAAATTCATCAGCGACTTATTTAATAATCGACGTCGTCGTTTTAATATTTTTTTCAACTTTATTTTTCCCTCTAAACTGCCGCTGTACTTTCACCTGTCTCGTCTGCCGTTCTGTCCTTGACGCATACGTGCAGAAGTGGTAACCAGGGTAACCTGTGATGTCACTGGAAAAGTTATGCCCAACAGTATCATGGCTAGCCAGCAACAGAGCTCGAAAGTTTGGGAGCATTTTTCCAAAATAAAGGAGAAAAGTGAGCAATGCAAAATCTGCAAAGCAGAAATGTCCTTCCATGACAGAACGACGGCGATGCACGAGCATCTGAAAAGACAGCACGCCGTGGCTGATTTATTTTCTGATGAAGAATGACAATCTCAGTAAGCTAATTGGCTAGTTAGCTGCTAACATTAACGTCAACTGGGAGCTACCTACTTAATAGCGATGTCATGTTTGAACAGAAAATTGGTACATTAAAAAAATGTCAGAAATGCTGCTACAAGCTGCAAAGTTCATTAAAAGCTGAATGAACTATGATATTAACTGTCTTCATTTTTAGTTAGCACATACCTTAAACACTTGAAGCTGGAAGCTAATGATGTTAGCTGCATGCTGGTGCAATAAGATGCAATTTATGTATGATCCGAATAGTCGACTAATCACAAAAAATAATCGGTGACCAGTCGATTATCAAAATAATCGTATGTGGGAGCCCTACACTCAACACACGGCCAACATTTCAGGCTACAATAATTATTAAATCAGTTACTTGCTCAACTGACTTATAACTCTTGTGCAAAAGTGTTGAGAGCAACAACATTAAATTCTTCAGTGAATGCATGTGCACACAAAGACACAAGGAAAAGCTTCATTTTTAGGATTAATTTCTGGAAGACTTCTTTGCATTTTTAAAATCATATTTTCATATTTTATGTAACAAGTTACGGGCTGCACAGTGTTGAAGTGGTTGGTGCTGCAGTCTCAAAGCAAGAAGGTTGCTGGTTTGAATCCCAACATCATGGCATCACTTTAGCTTTTTTGCAGCCTGGTTGACTTTTGAGTCACTTTGTTTCAGATGATGACTGTGTCTCTCCATCTTTCATCCCCTGGTGCTGGTGCTGTGAGTGATGGGTGGCTTCAGTCATAAGTGAAGCTAAGTATTGGCATTCAGAAGTCGAGATTCTGAATATCAGGTGTTAACATTTCTCTCAGATGTATTTCAAAGGGAGAAAATGCCTGATACGGTTATAAAAACAAACGCACGGTTACAGAGAGAGAGGATGTTTTCACCCCTTATCACTGGATACGCTCATCCTGCAGTGAAGGAAATATGGCAGTACTGAATTATGATACACTGAGCACACTAAGCCCTGGTCTCCTGCAGAGCTCTCAGGTTAACAGACAGGTCGCGCTCTTTGAAGCAGAGCTGTTGAAATGGTAATGATCCTGCAGAGAGCTCGTCTTTGACTACAGGGACCCTCAGAGGAGCTGGAGGCAGGAGAGCACCTGAACATGAATGGAGTAACAAAAAGGAGGAGCGCTCAGGCCTGATCTCAGCGTCCAGCAGAGCAAAGCTTCATGAATGCATCCCTTTGAATCAGTTAAAGTCTGGAGACATGACCTTAGTTTACTCACATGAACGGCTGAAAACCTGAATTTCATGACACAAAGCCCTCTTTTTTAAAGAGTGGTTATGTTTTCACCCTTCTGTTCATTGTTTCCACTCCTGCAGTCATATTAGATCTGCTTTCATTCACTGCTAATGCCATCAGGATGTTTTGACTTCATTTTTGAGAGGCAGCCAAAGAAAACAAAAAGTGTTTGTCACTGCCAGTAACCTCAGCTGCACTAACTCATCAAACATGTGTCTGTTTAACAAGACAATGATAATGTTTTGACACTCTGTTTTTTTGGCTATTGATCGTTTGGAAGTCTTCCCAAAGGCTGATGAAATTGTCAGGAGTGTTCACAGTGAGTCGTTAGATAAACAACATGTGACAGGCTGCACGTCTCCATTTCCTCTGTGAAATCTCTCATTGTGTGGTGTCTGCTGAGGCAACATACTGATGCATGTGCTCAAGAAGATGTGCTTTAGGCCCCGTTTATACAACGATTTGGGGATGAAATGCAAAAGTTTTGTTGCATTTGGGCCTCTCGTTTATACGGAAACGCCGTTTCAGCACAACTTTTTTAAAACACCCTCCAGGGTGGAATTTTTCTGAAACGCTGCAGCCTCCGTTGCCGTATAAACGGCAAGCCGGCGTTTTCAGTGAAAGTGGGCTGATGTATTTGTTATGCAGTTGGTGTGTGTGTGTGTACAGTATAAACTAAACATACTCACCTTGTTCTATCTGTTGTATTTCTATGAAAATAATTGCTGTTTAATTCGTCCGGTGACAGAATGCTGCTGGTGCATTAAAGCTCCTGTCAGGAACTTTCACTTAAAGAGGGGGTATTCTGATTTCCCGTATTTGAAACATGGTTATAAATGCTCAATTCTGGATGTTCAGACTAAACGTGTGCACGTTTTCAAACCACTCTATAATCACATGAAGCAGAAATCCCTGAATCTGTCTGTAAACTGATCAAAACAGGCGGGTCTGAAAGTAGCACAAGATCTTTATTAGACTAGCTAAAACAATGAGGTCATCACGTAAGGATGTCCTAATTGGTTCATAACACATTGAAGGGATGGGATTTAGAAAAAAAAGGTCTGCTCATAGTGTCACCTCTGACTTCGACAGGCCTGGCCAATCAGAGGGTATGGGATTTGTTGGAGAGGGGGGCTTAAAGAGCCAGCAGCTAAAACGAATCATTTCACATGGAGGCTGAAACAAAGATTTTCTCAAACACCAGAGTGAAGAAAAAAGGGTATTTTTGTGATCTGTACGTCATGGAAAGCTACTGCGGGGGAACAAGGGGGACAAAAAAAAAAAAAAAGCACAATACCCCCTCTCTAATGTCTTATGACACACTGGAAAACCAGGAAAGATTTCTTGTCCATTACATTTCAAAACAGTATTTTTTTGACAGAAAAGTCTCGTTCTCCTTTTATAACAGCCAAATGTGATCAGTCATTGTGAGTGTTTTTCTGTGGGAAATGTCAACAAAAGCTGTTTCTACAGCGAGCTGTTAATTGAATTGACTCGTCTGACAGCAGCACTCAGCAGCAGCAGTTTCAGACGTTGGTAATCAATCTTCACTGGTGGTCTGCCTGGATTTGGTAGCTCATACAGGGAAATCGCTTCTAATTTCAGTCTGTTTCATAACCAGATAAAAACTCCTCTCACAGGATCTTCATGTTTGTAGCACTGGGACTTGAAAATTCATATTTTTGTATTAAGCAAATGACAAAATACTGGTCCACCACCTTTTTATTATTGCAAAAAAGTAAAAAAAACATTTATTTTTGTATCTATTCATTAATTTATTTATAGAATTTGTCTTATTAGTCTTAAGAAGAGCCACTGTCACTTAGTCAGTCCAGAAAAAGTCTTATTTCAAGATAATAATAGACAAAAGTGATGCCAAAATTGCCTGGAGTGAGTAAAAAATCTGCTATTAAGGTTAAAATTTTCATTTGCAGATTCTTTTAGTCTACACAAGCACTTCTGGCATCATTTTGTCTTCTAATATCCTGAAAGAAGACATTTTTTCCGGACTTGTCGGGTGAATGTGGCTGATATTAAAGCTAATTTGTGATAAAAAGAGGACATACTTGCTTTAGATTTCAGGTTTTTTTGTAGTGTAACTTTTCTGAGGACATTCATTTTTGGCTGTCTCTACATGGGGACGGTGCAGCCTGTCACGTCCTCATGTCTTCCAAACCGGACCAGAATTGACTAGCATGGAAAATAAGCCACGAAGCCTCACATTGTCTCTAAGTGAGGTCCAGGACACAATGATTTTTTGGGGTCTTCACGGATAGAAAAGTGTGTTAGCTTACTGCAGCGCAGCAGACCGGGCAGCTCCTCAGAGCAGTTGAGGACACACTTGTGCTCTGACTGTGCTGAGTATAACTCAGTGTGTGTGTCCTTGAGCCACCTCTGAATGTGATTTAAACAGTTGGACTGAACATTTTCTCTCTCTGTCTGCCTCTGCTCTCTGGATCCTTGGACTGCTCCCAGGCCTCTGTGGTGCTGTGGAGGAATTCACACAGATCTCTTCAGCTGTGTGTGTGTGTGCGTGTGTGTGTGTGTGCGTGCGTGCGTGTGACCGTGTGTTTATGGGGGGGGGGGGGGGCGTGTGTGTGTGTGTTTTTGCCAGACCCATTGTTCCACTCACCCTCACTTTACTCTACAGCTGTGTGCACTCAACACACACGAGCAGGAGAACTCAATGTGCCAGGCGATGCAAAACTGCAAAGCTTAGCCTGAGAGAGACGACTGTGTGTGTGTGTGTGTGTGTGTGTGTGTGTGTGTGTGTGTGTGTGTGTGTGTGTGTGTGTGTGTGTGTGTGTGTGTGTGTGTGTGTATTTCAACTTGCAGTGTGCATCCTGTTATGTCTGACATGCAGGGACAATGTTTCTTCTTCCTTTTTCCTCCCTGAAACACTTTGAGCGACTCGACTTTTAAGTGTTTTGTGCTCCAAGAGCCTCCTACATCACAGCTGTCTCCTCTCAGTGTTCTCTGCCTTCATAGTCCTTTCACACACTTTGATCTTCACACGACAGCCTCGTACTGTCTGCGCCTGTGTGTGCACTTCTGAAGGGCTCCATCATTCATCTGTCGATGGCAGCAAACGTCTGGCTGCATACTAAACAGGGGATATTGTAAAGTCTATGTGGAAGGTTTAAAATCATGCACACATGCTGATATACTCAAAGTCCTGATGGGAAAAATATGCTGTTAGCCGTTGTTTATAAACAAATGTATGTTTATGCATGTTTGTTTGCTTGTTTTAATTTACTTTATTAACACTACTGTGAAGGTGGAACCTCCTGTGCTTACCAGGACTTGCCAGAAAAAATTGTCCAGGTTGGGATTGTTTTGTATTATATCAGGTTGTGTCATATATTTTATATTGTACAATATTTTGTACAATATTTTGCAATGGGGTGAAAAATTTGCAGTAAATATCATGAAAGTTTCCTGAATTTTTCCATGGGAGTTTTAGCTCAGGAATATCAGAACTTTTCAGGGTTTGGTTGCCGTCAGATTAATTTTATTTTTTTTTCTTTTCAAAAAATTCCTTGAAAATTCCATCTATGAACGAAAGACTTTTTTTTTTTTACTTCTCAACTCAATTTAAAAATATTATATAAGACATGTTTGCATGCATGTCTGCTTGTAACACAACAAAATTATTCATATTTATACATGCATATGACCAGGTGACTAACCCTAACTCTGCGGTTTATATTAAGTCCCAAAAATTCCCAGAAAATTACCATTAATTAATTCCCATTAATTCCTGTTAATTTCCAAAAATTTCCATGGAGAGTTTCCAACTTTGAAAATTCCTGGTCCATCTGGTCTTGTCTGAATGTATTTTTTGTTACCTCATTTTAAAGTATTAAAGTATATAACATCTTTTATCTTTGATCATACATCTACAGAATGGATGAAGAGTTTTCTGCTCTTCCTGTGGCAGCCTCACACTAGGACATTTAATTTTCTGAGGACAGTCACATTTGTTCATGATTTTACAACAACCTGGATTTAGAACTGTGGACAGCTGAAATAACTGACAGTCCAACACATAAACAACATAAGATGATATGAACTTTGGTTAAATTTTTGGCCTTGTCAGTTTAAGCCTGACTTAAATCTGACTTAAATTTGTTGTTGACTGTTAGACTGAGCTGCTCCTGCATCGTATGTTTGGGTTTCTGTGTTTTTAATCATGTCATTGTGGTCTGTGTCCTGTTACTGTCCTGTAGTTCTCAAATATGTCCCTCAGCCTTCGTTGGTCCCTCTGGCATTGTTTTTGTTTTGACAGAATTGTCTGACAGGTGGAGGAGTGAGTCCACAAAATAAACGACAAGTGCAGAAAAACAAACAAACAATCAAACAAACACAGCAGCCGTCCTGGTGTACAGCATTTTCCAGGTACCGTCCTCACTTTCTCGCTTGTATCTGTGGCTGTTAAAGTGCTGCTGTTTGGAGTTAAAGGCAGCTGCCCTCGCCTGCGTCTGCACTTCAGACCTTTAGTGTAATTTTAGTAGTGATAATCACCTGCCTCTTCTTCAGTGTCTCTCTTGCATTTTAGCAGCCACTCATCCCTCTACCTCTCTCTTTTCCCCCTCTCATTGAATCCTTTCCCCTCAGACTAACTCAGCACACACATTATCCGTGACTCCCCCGTGCGATGGGTGTCTGACAGGTGACAGGTGGCACAGATTCCTGCAGCAGACAGGGTGTTACCGCTGCAAAGTGCCATCTCTCTTGGCTGATGTATGGGGAAAATCATTCCCCTGACAAGCCATTAGTTATGCTCAGACACAAAGCACTGACATCATGTGCTGAATGCAATTGCTTTGATAATTTGATAACCCCTAACTGTGGCGGAGGCGAGTTTATCCTCAGCTGACACTTCATCGCTCTTCTAGCCTCTCACAGGCTGTGAAAGCTGTCATCTCTGTTTAGCAGAGACCTGAGGGGAGCTTGACAGGCAGGTGGAGGGGGCAGAACGGACTGCCTGCAGGGTCACAGAGTCCTGGTGCTCTTTGGTCACTCAGCCTGTCCTCCCAGGGGACACTTACCCCACAAACAGAGAGAGAGAGAGAGAGAGAGAGAGAGAGAGAGAGCGCAGTGCTGCAGGGCAACCCCACCACAGAGTGACAGCTCCTTAAAACGCCTCACATTCCTCTTCCCTGCAGACACAGACTGCAGGATGTTGCTCATAAAAGCTGCAACCCATATTCCATGCCTGTGAACTGAACATCAGACTCGAGGTGCTTTTTCCTGCAGTCATTTCCTTAGCTTCATCCTGTGAGCGCACTATAGCATGAACTTTTGTGCTTTAAGTGAAATCAAGCAGCCAGGCATGCACTGTGGAGGGAGACCTGCAGCTAGTGCACGAAGAACTTTGAGTTGTTTCACCCAGACCTGCTACCCAATGGAGGTCTACTGGAGATGAGAATCAATCAAACATGAGGCCACTGAAAATGAAGTGTAAACATGAAACGCCCTCTGACCAAAAGGCCTCGACGAACAGCATCAAACGTCAAAAGAAACATGGTGTTTGAGCCTCAATGGTGTTATAACCAGCCTCACTCAGGTTCATTCTCCAAGTTAGGGATACATCTATTTGTTCTGGACAACAAAAAGTCATGACAGAATTAGTTGCTGACAAGTTTGATGATTGGTATTTAGACGGAGTGAGACATCTTTCATCTTTGCTATCTCTGCTGAGGGCAGTAAACACCAAACGTTAACCTGAAGCAACAGGTAAACAAAGCAAAGCATAAACATCTTGTACATCTTGTCATGTGAGAGAGCATTTTGATGCTAATGTCCAAAGAAAGTCATGAAGAGAACTGTAGTGTGGCATTTCACTTAATAATCCTCATTTGAAACCATGCATGAGATTCACATTTTATATTCAGCTGTTATGACTGAGTGCAGGGGAGCTGGGAGACCACAGGCCAGCAGCTCTTAGTGATGTCTTTATTAACCTTGGGTGTGTCTTCAAAGCGCCAAATGTCCATCCTTCCTTCCTCCACTTGCATCGTTCACTTGTGTCTTAGTCATTCCCACCAGAGATGCATGGGAGAGATGCAAGGAAATGAAGAGAGGAGTCAAGGAGTCGAGGGGATTCGTTAAAAGAGCATTGAGACGTCCTCTCCTCGGGAGCGTCAAATGACACGACATGTTTTGGTGATGACGGCATCAGCTGATAGCCGGTGGATCATCTGTCAGTCAGCTCAAACAGCTGTTTGCGTGTCTGCACATGTGCGCTGTAATAACTCTAATCAAATAAAAACAGTAACAGATCTTTGTCTGTGTTTTTAACCTGTTTAACAAACATTTTCACATGAAGAAAACCTGACCTCTGTTTATTCTGTGTCCTGTTTAGAAACACACGGATCACTTTACCCCTAAAATGCGGCATCATTTATTAGATTATTTATTAATTATTCAGCCTTTATGGAGCATATCTGATCACGAACGCTGAAACGTATTAATATAACCTAGTTTATGATGTCTCAGGAACTCTGGATATTCGTTATTTACTAGATCTCAGTGAAAACAGAAATCCTGTTACTCTTTACAAACCTCACAGCTGTTTTTTCTCTCAGGCTTAAATGTTCTTCATAAAGAAAAAGAGAATCAACAAGAAAATGAAGGACAGAAATAACTGATCAACAATATTTATTTTCAGTCTTTTTTATTGCACTCTATGAATTATTTTTCTGTTAGATGATGAATTTGACCTGAACAGTTTTATAAACTCAGCAGTGATCCTCTGTTATATTGTGATATGACGGCTTTCTTCAGTATTTTGTGCTTTAAACTCACATCAGTCTTTTTTAACTCCAGCTTTATGACCTGTTTCAGGATTATCCTCTATGACAGATACTGACTGTTTTCAGCTCCGTCTTTTCGCTCTTATTAAACTCCGGTGATCAGAAGTTTCAGAGTTTCAGTTACATATAAAGATAAATAAATAGAACTAAGCAAGGGAAGAGAATATGTAGCCCAGCAAGAGTTCTTGTAATTTTTTTGTGTTTTCGGTCCTTTTTATTATTTTCAGCAGTTTAAGATAAATTTTAATCACAGCTCGAAAAAAAACAAATTGACAGAAAGATTTCAGGGCTCTGATTTTATAATTGAAAATTTGAAAAGGCATTGAAATTATATTTAATTAGAATTATCAGATTTATTTTTACTCTAACACCAAAAGGTTTATCATTTATGGGAAAATAAATCCAGAACAGACTGATTTTCTATTTTTACAGCTGGTGTAAAAGTATAATCCACTTTTGTATTTTTCTAGAAAAAAGTAAATTTGTGGTTTATTTGGGCTTTAATGAATTTGTAGAAGTAAAAACCTCTTTTAAAACCAAGTGAAAGGATTGAACAGTTTCTTTCACATCATTGCGCTTCTATCCCACAGACCGTCTAACCATAGAGCTGTTGTGTTGTAGTTGTAATGCCGACTCATTCTAGTAGGTAGCAGTAATTCACCTGAACCTGAGTTTAGAAAAACAACATTAGCGCTGTGCATTGTGGGAAACAGTATGCCAGGTAGACTGGTCCGATGCATACTGAGAAAATTTTCCCAGATCAGTAGGACATCGCAGCTGTCACTAATGTTTTTTTTCTTCTTCTTCTTTAGCAGTCACCATTCTTCTTCTCCTGTTCTGTAATGTGGTTAGCAAACAGCTTTAGTGTGAGCTACAGCCACCTTCTGGCAGTAATACAGTGTTACAACCAGGCACTGGTAAAAAATGACTAAAGATGAAAAGTTTTGACGAGATTTGTAATAACACTCTGATCTTTAATTGGTGGAGGAAACCTCCTAAAGGCACACCCGCCCTGCTCTGGTTTCTGTTTTGTACTGTTGGTATCATTCGCCATCTCTTTCAGCAGCCATGTTTGTTACTGACACACATCCTACAAATGTGGATAACTGGTTCCTCAGCTTGTCTGTAAGAGTTTATACTGTGCTGGTTGTCCCGTCCTCTCTGCTGACACACTGCTTCGATTTGGATCATGCACAGACTGTGTCTTCCATTAGTGTTGAGCTAATTATTTTTGGGACATGCACAGATCAGCCAATCACATGCAAATGTGTGGAAAGTTAAAGGCTGGTATTCATTTGGCCTTTAATGAAGTGGGCTGTGTCTTTACACCTGGGACCACTGTACCATTATAAGGATGGCGCTCTACAGGCTAAACAAATGTTACGTCAGTTGTCAAGATGAGGCTGAGGGCTGTATTTATTGTGCCATGATGAGCCCAGCCGTACAGGAGCTAGCCTGGAGAGGAGATGGTAGCAGCAGCAGCTGCAGCCTGTGTCTGTCTTTGTTCTTTTCTTTGTGTTTCCGTCTTCCTCACACTCCCTGCCTCTCTCTTTGTATTTCTGGATCTTGTCCCAGACAGTGTCTGCAGTCAGTGCAGATATGAATATAATACACACTCCTGACGCTGCAGAACCTGTCAGCCTGATTCATTTGGTTGACTGATGAGAGGGGCAGAGAAAAGTGTAAGATGTAATAAAGAAACAGAGAGGTGGAGTAAAGATATTTCCCCTCATCTGTAATATTTCATTATCTCAGCTAATTAAAAAGTCTCTTTTTTTTCTCTCTCTTTTGTGGTGAATATTAATTCCTGGGCTGAACACAGATGCATCTCTTTGTGGAGATCCTTCAGCTCCTGCTCAGCCTTGCTCTTTACTCAGGCAGCGCTAAGTGTTTTTGATTTAGTTTTAATGAATGCTAAGCGCTGTGGAATGGATTGAGCACTTAATTGTGGCACATATTTCTACTCTGCCAAGAAAGACACATGACATATCAATCTATTTGTCAATATTCAGCAGGCTACATCTCGCGCTCTGCTAATTACGTCGTGCTGGGTTGTGATGATGAAGGAAAAACAGGCTGAGGATGAACGCGTTCCCCAGGGACCCAGATTACAATGACTGGCTGAGATTGTTGTGTTAGGTTCACAATGACGACTACGATGAGCTTAATTTACTGTCAGATTTACTGTAGATATGGTTCAGGAACATACACAACTGCATACATTAACTTATGCTAGAAAATCAGTAACTGCTCCCTCTCAGTGTAACCGGAACTACTTTTTTGTCTCCCTGCGGAGTGATACGTTAGTTATGATAAACGTAACACCACATCCTCCTTACTGTTAGAAGTTTAAAGTAATCTTTAGCTGGTTCTTCAATTTAAAATTAACTCAAAATACACGTTACAACTTGACTTTAAACTTCTCTTATTTTCCAACATTCTCCTGATAATAACATTACCACTTTTCCTAAATTACTATGGTCTAAACACAAAGGTTACTTTAACAGTAGACTTATCTATCCAAACACAAACACTGCACCCATACTATTTTTTTTTTTACAAGTTAAGTCTCTTTGGTTTTATCACTTCTCTACCAGATTTTGTTCGTATGATCCCAGGTGTGTTCTGAGTCTTTACAGCAGGTGAGAGTGTCTTTGCAGCTGGTGAGGGTGTCTCAGAAGAACTTGAATCAGCTGTGATCTCCACATCTGGAGTGTGATTGGTTTGGCTCTCTCTCTGCTCATCTTGTGGTGGAATGAGCACTAGCTGGTGACGGTTTCTCCTCAGCATCCCTTGAGGTCCTCTGATAAAATAAGACCGTGGGCTGTGGTCGGCGGACGTCACTGTTCCTTGTGCTTTTACATCTTTAATCCAAACCTGATCTCCAGATGACAGCTTTGTAAGATCCTTTGCTCTATGTCTTCTGTCAAACCATTGTTTGTCCTTTAATCTTCTCTCCTCCTCTCTCTCTCTCAGAGGTTGAACAGCAGGGAGAGCAGGCAGCAACATTTCTGGAAGGGTAGGCACCGTGGTGCGAAGGCGACGTCCCATGAGCAGTTGAGCGGGACTGTAGCCGTTGCTCAGGGGCGTAGCTCTGTAAGCCAGTAAGGCACGATAAGGGTCTTTGTTCTTTTTTAGCAAGTTTTTCACTGTCTGAACAGCACGCTCGGCCTCTCCGTTGCTCTGGGGATATTTAGGGCTGCTGGTGATATGTTCAAATCCATAATCAACTGCAAAATCTTTCATGGCCTGCCCAGAGAATTGTGGTCCATTGTCACTTATGAACGTCTCTGGAATGCCATGCCGTGCAAATATTGACTTCAGATGAACAATTACATCAGTGGACCTTGTGGGGCTTAGCTGTGCAAGCTCAACAAACCGAGAAAAATAATCAACTACGAGCAAGTAGGTTCTGTCTTTAAGTGTGAATAGATCTGCACCTAATTTCTGCCACGGTCTGTCTGGATGTTGAGTTGTCATCAGTGGTTCTCTTGTATTTGTTCTCTCTTTTATACAGTCCCTACATTTCAAGACCAACTCATTTATTTGGCTGCTCAGACCTGGCCACCACACTGCCTGTTTTGCACGCTCTCTGCACTTTACCACCCCCTGGTGGCCTTCATGGATCTTCTCTAGCACCTCATTTCTCATGTTTGCAGGTATAACTAACCTTGTGCCATGCAGAAGAAGTCCATCATGAACAGTCAGAACTGCCCTCTCAGTCCAATAGTTCTTTACTGGCCCCTGGAGATGGTTCCTGTCTGGCCATCTATCTCTGCAGTACTCCATGACTTTTGCGCACACACTGTCGGCGCTCAGCTGCTCACGAAGCTCCATCAGGTACCTGTCACTTGCTGGGAGGTTATCAAGCACAGTCTCAACATAAATATCAGTATCCTCCATCAGGCCCAAATCTATACATGAAGTACCACCTTTTAGTGGGGAACGAGAGAGTGTGTCTGCAGTTGTGAGGTTTTTCCCTGGCGTATGAAAGATGGTGTATGAATACCTCATCAGCCGCATCCTGAACCTTTGAATGCGAGACAGTCAAGAGCCTGGCCACCCAGTAGGCTCACAAGAGGCTTATGGTCTGTTTCCAGTTCAAAATGTAGACCAAGGATGAAATCACTAAACCTCTCACAGGCCCAGGTAAGTGCTAGTGCTTCTTTTTCCAGCTGTGCATAGCGTTGCTCTGTGTTTGTCAGCGACCTGGAAGCATAGGCAACCGGTGACCAAATGTCTCCCTCCTTTTGCAGCATTACAGCTCCAAGTCCATATGATGAGGCATCTGCTGATATTTTCAGCTGTTTGTTTGGGTCATACATCTTAAGCACAGGTGTAGATGAGAGCTCGTGTTTCAGACTTGAAAATGCTCTCTGCTGCTCATGACCCCAGTACCATAAGTTCTTTTTAGACAGCAGGTCCCTCAGTGGTTTGTCTTTTTCAGCGAGGTTCGGGATAAACTTCCCCAGCTGATTCACCATGCCTAAGAAACTTCTGAGCTCACTTACATTTGTTGGCTCCTTCATTTCTTGCACAGCTCTTGTTTTGTCTGGATCTGGCTTCATGCCATCAGCTGAGATGATATAGCCAAGAAACTTCACCTCTGTTTTCCCAAACTCACATTTGGACATGTTGAGTGTGACACCTGCTTTTTCAGCTCGCTCCAGGACGGTATGCACTCTTGCATCATGCTGTTCCTTTGTAGCTCCCCAGATGAGGATATCATCCATATGGCACACGACACCTTCAAGGTCCGCTGTCACCTCAGTAACCATCCTGTTCTGGAAGTGTTCAGGCGCAGAGGAGATACCAAAAGGCAACCTGTTAAAGTGGTAGCGCCCAAATGGCGTGATGAAGGTGGTGTAGAGGGACGATTCTTTTGACAGAGGAATCTGCCAAAATCCCATGTTTGCATCCAATTTAGTGAAATAGCGTGCTCCTGTGAGCATGCCTAGAGTTTGGTCAACAGAAGGCAGAATGAACTTTTCTCTGCACACTGACTCATTTAGGGGTGTCATATCCACGCAGATGCGAACTTCCTCTTTGTTCTTTTTCGGGGCTACAACCATTCCACAACACCAGTCCGTAGGCTCCTCCACTCTGCTTATGACCCCTAAATCCTCCATTCTCTCTAACTCCCTCTTCACTTTCCCCAAAAGTGGCAGCGGGACTCGACGTGGAACTTTGAGAGAAAATGGCACTGCATCAGGCTTCAACTTAATGGTATAGGGTTTCTGAACCAGCCCAAGCCCACCACAGAGTTTAGGATAACTCTTTTTCACAGTCTCTAGGTCTATAGAATCAACTCTGGCCACTAGATTAAGTCTCACTGAAGCTGGTCTGCTCAAGAGTGCCACCTGCAGATCTCTCACTACAAAGATCTTCTCCGTGGTGCTCCTGTCACGGTATCTCAGAGTTACTGTGGCTGACCCCAGGACTGTTAGTTCCGTACCACCCGGACCATAGAGTGGTTTTTTTGCTTCCTCAAGCTTGTCATCTCTGTGGATAAGTCTCTTATACAGCCGCTCAGGAATTGCAGTGACATCTGCCCCTGTATCTATTTTAAAGGTTACTTTAGAGTCTCTTATGTCGATGTCAGCCATCCATGGGTCATCTCCTGCAGCCATTACCCCAAGAAACAGTCCATCTGTGTCCTCTGACACCTCGTTTACAGCACCCGTTGACCTGCATACTTTTCCGTAATGTCCACGTTTTCCACAATTGTGGCAGTCTGCGCTCTTAGCTGGGCAATTAAAAGCTGGATGGAAAGGTGATTTACCACATTTTGGGCACGATTTGTGATCTCCCTTGCTGTTCTTTGGTTTTGGCTGCACTTGGGTAAGTCTTTTAGGTTTATTTTGCGATTTCCCTCTTTTGAAATGCATAGCATCCACGGCCGTCTTACTGTTGACCATATCACTTCTTAAATCTGTCTGTTGTCGTTTGATTTCTTCTGACTGTCTAGCCATAGCAATAGCTTTTGTGAGAGTGAGGTCTTTATCAAGCTGCATTCTCTCTGACAATGATGAATCTTTAAGGCCAACCACTAGTCTGTCCCTCAAAAGTTCATCGTGAAGGGCACCATACTCACAGTTCTCCGCCAGCGCGTACAGTGCTGTGATGAAAGCATCCACAGTTTCAGTCGGCTGCTGAACTCTCTTGTTGAATTTGGCCCGTTCATAGATAACGTTTTTCTTCGGGACAAAATAAGTGTCAAATCCCTTCTTTACTGCATCATACTGCTGCTGCTGCTCTCTTGTTAGGTCCAGTCCTCTTAGCACGTCGTCAGCCTCGTCTCCCATGCAGTAAACAAGCGTATTCACCTGGTTGGCTTCGGAAGAAGTATTCAAATTACTTGCCAGTCTGAAGCGTTCAAATCTCCTAATCCACTTCTCCCACTCCTGCGGCTTTGAGAAGTCAAAAGGTTCTGGAGGTTTGATGGTAAAGTTAGCCGTCGGAGGGGCTGGAGTGCCCGGTCGGGGTGCCACTGCTCCCTCGTTCGCCTCCATAGTTAGCCTATCTGCTAGCGGCGCCCGCTCTTGACGTCTCTCCGGTTAGCGGCTCAAAGTAGCTCCACTTCTGACACCATGTTGTGTTAGGTTCACAATGACGACTACGATGAGCTTAATTTACTGTCAGATTTACTGTAGATATGGTTCAGGAACATACACAACTGCATACATTAACTTATGCTAGAAAATCAGTAACTGCTCCCTCTCAGTGTAACCGGAACTACTTTTTTGTCTCCCTGCGGAGTGATACGTTAGTTATGATAAACGTAACACCACAGAGATAACATAATTATACAGACTGTTAACTGGTGTTCACATCTGCTAACCTTAGCAGCGCCTCACTGATTTATGCTTGTTGACATGCCGTCTGCTGCTCAGTGATCGGAGAGGCTGACTGAGCATGAAGGCGGTCCTGAGAGCAGCCTCTGTGTGAGCGTTGTGGTTATCTGTGCTGCACTTCATTGAAAACAGCTGAACAACATACACAGCTCATTTAGCCACATTTACACATGCACTTTGGCTGGCACATCAGCCTTAAACTACTGTTTGCTTGTTGTTCTTATTTTTCTTTTCGAGGTACTGGGAGGATAAGCTTCTTATCTTGCTTTCAGGCTCAGGATCTTGTCACCTTAGGCTTTCCTAAAAAACCACAAAGAGGATGGCGAAGAAACAAATTCTTTTTCTGCATTTTTAAGTATAAAAGAGGACTCAGTATCGTGATAAAGATCCGATAGATGGGATGCTTGAATTTTAAAAACAAGGAATGGCTCTGAAACACTTTGTGTCAGGGCTTTGGAACAGGAGGTGTGCAGCTTCTGTTACGAAGCTCTTACTTTATACATGACGTGTATAACATCATGTATTTTTATCATGTCCATACACTTGTCTTATTGGTGTCAGTTCTGATGTTTGAGTGTCAATAAAGAGGTTTTTAGACATTAATTATCCTGATGTAAGTAGGTACAGCTTGTCACAGCTACTTGGTCTTGGTTTGGTAGCTTCTGTCTACAGCCTGGAGGGAAAAAGCCATAATGACAGGTAATTGAAGGCTCCTTGGAGTCCTGTTATTCTAGTTTGTCTGCTAAAGATACTGCACAGGGGGTTAAGGCTCAGTCTTGGAGATATTTTTTTACAGAGGGGGTATTCTGCTTTACTAAAGACTAAAGGTGCAAATTTTCAGACCTCACTGATATGTTGTAAAAATCCTTTAATCTTACTGTAGTGATGAGGTCATGGCATAGGGATCTCCAAATTGGTTCCTGACACCTTGGGGAGGCGGGCCTCAAACACCGAGGTCTGCCCCAATAGATCGATGTAATCTCTGTGATGTCATCCATGTGTTTAAAGTTTTGAAGCATATTCTCAGCAGGAGCCATATTGGAAATGGCGGCTGTGAGTCAGCTGAGCTGCCTCTGATTGGACGAACTCTTCATCTTAATATCTTCTAAATTGCCGAGTCATCCCCTTTACAGCGTGTGCCAACAGAGAAATTTGCAATTCAGACTCGGTTTGGTGTGAATATGATTAATCTCCCTATAGCCCCACCCCTAACAAGCCTCCAGAGGGCTGACCAATCAGAGGGAAGAGAAGTTTGCAGAGCAGAGAGCCTTAAAGAGACAGCAGCTAAAATACATTGTGTCATACAGGCTGAAATAAGACTTTTCTAAAACACCTGTGTGAGAGAAAGAGGTTTTTTTTTTCTTGAGATAAAAATCCTGTAAAGCTACTATGGGAGTACCAAAGGGAGATACCACCACCAAAAAAATAAAAAATAAAACCTCCTCTTTAGGGTAGATTTCACTCACTGCACCAGAGCACCTGTAACAAACTGACTGCTGGATGCATTCTGGAGAAGAGCTGTTTCTGACATCTGGAAGGATGATTCCTCTGTTTGCTCCAGGTGTGAGTTTGTTTTCAGGTGTGGTACTGAAGCATTTGTAAACGACCTTCATGACAAGCCAACAACCATTAAGTAAGGGAAGGCAAACTGTCCGTCGCCCTTTTCCAGCTGCCGGTTAAATGCACAATATTTACACCCCGTGGCGTCTCGCCCTCAGTGTGAATGTCACAGAGACTGAATGCTCGTCTCATTGCTGTGGTTATAACAGAGGTGTGATGGGGGCGAGACGGGATCATTATGAGCTGACAGAGCAGCACTGTATGTGAGTGTGTGTGTGTGTGTGTGTGTGTGTGTGTGTGTGAGTGACTCCTGCTGTGTGTTTACATGGTGTGCCTCTCATGCTTCAACACCATCATTTCATGTAAGGTCACACACTGGAACAGCATTATGCCTTTGCAGGATCAATATCAGCTCCTGGAGGCTGATCTTCCTGCATCACTCACAGTTCTCCAGGTTTCACGTTGATGCAGAATCTCTCCAGGTCTCATCATATTTTTGATCGACTCCATGATTAAACTCACTCATCAGCTGAGTGTGTTTGTGCAGATTAAAGATTAAAAGCAGGGTGAACACCTCTGATTGCATCTTTTGACAGATGTCAGCACGTCCTGAAGTGACCTCTCCTTGATCTTCACCTCTTCTCTGCCTGCGCTCACTCTGACTGATGTCTTTGGGCGAGTTTGAGATCATGTTAGAGAGTCAGACATCCTGTTCTGAGCTCAAAGCTTATCTCATAATGACAACAGGAGGAATGGAGAGCAGATTTAAAGTTCAACAAAAGAATTTATATTGTGCTTCAGTGATTAAAAAACCCTTCAGACCTTACAAGAAAACCTTAAATTGCTTCTGATGTTCTTTTTGTAATCTCGGCAGCGGCCCTGAAGGAAACATTTATCAGGATTAATTTGGAGGGAGGAGTGGACGGAGCGGTGTGGGCGGTGAATACCAAGCAGTTTGAGCTGATGGTTGTAATTGTAGTATAGTGGGAATGAGGTGCATATTAATCATCCTGCAACAGCAGATTCCTCTGACCTGTTCTTACTCCTATGAAGGCAATTAATACCAACTTTATTAAAAGAATAAATTTCACATGACTGAGAAGCGTTGCCGGTTTTTGGTGCTTTGTGGAGAAAGCTGTGGGTGTGAACATATCTTTCCAGAAAGGACATGAAGAGAAACAGAAGTCCGATTAAAATTCCTCCCTGAGACCTCTTTAGGACGGAGCTGATGTGTCTGACTTCATATCTCAAAGTTCACATAAATGCACATCAACACTGCAAAGTTTGCCGGGAGTCATAGTCCTTTAATTAATTTCCTCAATTAACCTGGAAGAGTTCCTTTAATTAAATTCTATTCTGGACCGTCTGTGTTACGGTGTTTTACTTTCTCATCCTGCTGCTCTCATTACACCTCGCTTCATCTTTCTCTTTATCTGCTTTATTAGATCTGTCAGATATCAGCTTAATGAAGCCGTAAAGCTTTATGACACAAAATGAACTATTTAACTTCCTCACTGAAACATTTAACTCAACAGCTGATGGAGTAATATCATTTTCTCTTTCATTGTTTTTTTGACAAACAGAGAAAAAGGACTTTCACTGTGGGGTGTTGAAATGAAAAGGTCTGTTTAATAAGAGCAGAGCAGAGAGTGAGTCCCTGTGTGACGATGAAATGAGTAAAACCCACACCAACAGTAAAGACGACGAAGCTGCTGCAGAAACACAAACAGGCCATCAAAACTTATTGTTGGATTTTGGTTATCGCTCAAAATAGTGAGTCTCAGTGCAGAAGTATACGATTTGAGACTCAGTAACAACCGCTCTCTGACTGAACTCTCTCCATTACTGTGGTGGGCAGAGGCTTATAACCAAGGAAGCAACTTCCGGTTTGAAAAATGAGGAAAAAAATAGAACTTACAGTTCACTTAGTGTCTGCCTAAGGCTTGATAGAGCCCGTTTGTAACAATGACCCAAGATGCAGTGGCGTATCCAGGACATTTTTACCGGGGTGGCCAGAATGGGACACAAAGTTAAACTAGGGTGGCCATGGTATCACAGAATTATACTCTCTCTCTCTCTCTCACACACACACACACACACACACATATATATATATATATATATATATGTATATATATATATATATATATATATATATATATATATATATATATATATATATATATATATATATATATATATATATATATATATTTATAAAACTGATCCTAGATCCGTCAGTTAGCTATCACCATTGATTGACAGCGTTTCTCTTGTTTCTTGTGTTGACGAATTTGGCCAACTACCTATCAGATCTGGGGTGGCAACAGGGGTGGCCAATGAGATTTCAGGGGTGGCACCGGCCACTCCAGGCCACTCCCTAAAATCGCCACTGCCAAGATGTAAAAAAAAACAAAAAAAAAAAACAAATGTAATAAAACTGACCCAAAATGTAACAAGCTCCCCCCTTCCTTCCCCTACAAGAGAACACATCATCCTCAGTTCTGCTGAAACCCTGAAGACCAGTGGAGGAGCAGAGAAGCATGATGGTAAATGTAGTTCAGTAAACAGTTTGAGTCACTGAAAACAAAACTATAGATCCTCTGTTTGAAATGGTATATGGACCAGTAATTATAAAGCGCTTTTCTAGTCTGTCTGACCACTCAAAGCGCTTTACACTGCTGGTGTCATTCATCCATCCACACCACATTCACACACTGATGGCAGAACAATCTACCTATTGAAGGCTATCAGTTTTGTCTAAACCAGTCATACTCATTCTCGCACCACTGACCAACAGTGGGAGCAATTTGGGGTTCGGTGTCTTGCTCAAGGACACTTCGACATGAGACTGCAGGAGCTGGGAATCGAACCCTCGACCTTCCGATTGAGAGGCGACAACTCTACCACTGAGTCACAGTCGCAGTTTCACAGTTCGAAAGCAAAGTTCACCACAGTAACTAAGGGCAGGAAAGAATCTCTCTCTCTCTCTCTCTCTTTCTGTGTGTGTGTGTGTTTCTGTGTGAGTGCTTCACCATGTGCTGTTGAGAGTGACATTTCTTCTTCATAGGGTGTGATATGACAGCAGGTTGTAATCAGAGATTCAAGATGCAAAAGAGAGACACAAATATGATCAAAAACTGGATTTAAACTCACTCAGGTCAATCTAAAGTTTAAAAGCAGTGACAGCCTTTAAAGGCCTGACTCATGCAGAAATCGGTCTTTCATGTCACGTCAGAGAAAAAGTCATTCTGTCTTTGAACGTGTTGCGAGCATTGAGCTCCTCCAGCAAGGCCTCTCAAAGTTCTAAACATTTGATTTACAGACTAAAAAAAGTTTCTTTGGTTTAATACCTGAGAAACCAAAGTGCTGTGAAAAAAGCCAGCGTGAACCAGCATGTACTGATGTTGTCAGTGTTGTATGGACTTTCCCAGTGATTCCATCGCCTCATTAACAGCATGCTCTGTTCGCCCTGCACAAAACTTAACTCAGGGACTCATATTTCCTCTTAAACTGACCAGCTGTTTGTTATATCCGCACTAACAGTGTTTGCTGAGCGATGCCACAGACAAAGCTCAGTTAAAATGGCCACTGATGTTTATTTTTCACTGAGCGCAAAAGAGCCGTCTGAGAGGTGAAATCCAGAGCAGGAAAATACTCACGCTGGCCGTCATTACTGCCTCACAGCTGACAGCTCCGAGCTGAGAGCTACAGTACAATAACATGCTCCATTTGTAACAAGTGCTTTAGCTGAAAGGTTAGAAACATATCCCCTTTTCAAAACATACCCTTCAACAGGACAACAAGAGCTTCCAGCTCTTTGATTTAATCTCCTATCAGAACCGAGCCTTCGTTTGCATTATGGATGTGCCGTCTATAACAGGAACGCTCTCAGGGTCAGAATGAAGGATTGTCTTTTGAAGTAATGGGATCAAATACTTTCATTCATCTTCTTTACACATCAAAGTCTGTTACAGGTGTGAAGAAGTTGCAACAAGATGAAAAAAAACTACAAAAAAGGTTAAAAACAGATGAGGACCCATGTGTAATGTTTAAGCAGAGACACCACACAGCAAGCAGTGCATTTAAAGAGGGGCTTTGATGATTTTAAGGCTTAATACATGTTCAGGGGTCCCTCCAATAACCCTGTAGTAGCTTTACATAATATGTAGTTTAATAAAAGAAATGCCTGTTGTTCCTCACATGGGTGTTGTAGAAAAGTCTTATTTCAGCACTCGTTTTTTTTTTTTTTTTTGCTGCTGTCTCTTTAAGGCTCTCTGCTGCACAAACCCCCTTCCCTCTGATTGGCCAGCCCTTTGGAGACCTGCTGTGGGAAGTGCTATGGGTAGACCCACCCCTTACATGTGTCATGAACCAGTTAATAGTCCTTGTGAAGACCTCATCATTAGCTATGTTTAGAACTAGCCAACGTTTGGACTTAGCATTAAACACTTGATTTATCTTTTACCTACATTGTCTTAATTTGTCTCTTTTTATAAGCTCATAGATCATCACGCTTTCCATCATAGTTGCCTCATCAAGTGTTCTTTACACATGGCTCACAGTAAGAGCAACAATGGGCTGCGTTGGACAGCAGAGAGCGTGAATGAATTGTTGCCTGGAAACTGTAATCATTGCACAAGCTTAGCCTCAGTGTAGCAGCAGAACTTAATCCAAAAAGGTGTCTGGATTTCACTTCATTAATCCTGGAACGCCTGTCATTGAGCTCTGTGACGTGAAACCAGCTGAGGAGCTCTGGAAGAGTTTTCTGGCTCATTACCAGCAGCGTGTCTTCTGTGCCTCTGTGGCTCCCCTGCATGGTGAGCTTTCACTGGGTTTCTAATTACCTGTGGAGGGGCATGTCTGCACTCTCCTGTTACACTGTTAGCTTTAATGTCCGTGGGCTATAAATAGTGCAGGTGTCTGCTCTCTGGTGAGCTGCAGCCTCTGCTCACAGTACATGTAGAAGCCCTGCATTAACACACACACACACACACACACTGTGCTCCACTGACTTCATGTTATCTGAGAGCACATAAACTGTATTTGTAATGCACATTCCTTAGAAATAAGAAGCATCTGCAGCTCCAGGTTCATGGAGGAAAGAAACTGAGCATTAGCATGGCTAAATGAGATCTTTACCCTAAATAACCCTGACTGAGTGTGGTGGTCAGACAGAGAAGTATTTGCATTTGAGATATTAACTGCCTGAAGAAATTTAAAGGCAGCAAGAGGGAGGGATCCTCAGCTCCCCCTGAAAATGACTGAACCTGGACCCTCCTCCCTGCAGAACAATCTGGATGACCTTTTCTGCTTGTTGTATGAATTGTATTTTTTGGTTTGTGCAGCTGGATTGTGTGACCACAGTGTGTTTTACAGTGTGTTTACTGGCTAATATTAGTTACAGTGTTTCACAAACTGACAGATTCTGGACCAGAGTTTGAAGGTGAGTTACTTGCAGGTATTGTGTGTTTTACCCAAACAGCAGCCTCTGAATACCTAGCATGTGTTGCACATGTGTGCTGTAAAATGAATGGAAATAGTCTCTATGATGTCATCCACTTGCTTCTGGATGGTAGACTTGGGCCATACTGGAAATGCAGAACTCAGCCTAGCTTGGTTCAAGTTAGGATGAGGTACAGAGGCAGGCCTTTCACCTCTTTGCAGACAGCTACAGGTTGCTCACCTGTCACTGGAGTTAACCATGTCCTCATGAGCAAAACTCGGTAGTTAAATTACTTCAAAAATAACAAGTGATACAGTCATTCTCTTCAGACTCTCAGAGGGCTTTCACACCGGCCCAGCTCTGGTGCTGGAACTGGTCCTGTTCTGGATTCTAGGAACTTTGATGCTTTCTAGTGAACCAGCCTGACTTTATATTAGTTCAACTGGAAAGGAAGCAGGAGAGCATATTCAAAGAGAAGTTAACGACACAGCAGCTAAATAGCCGAGTTTTAAGTGATATAACTTTTGTTCAACATGCGGTGCCTTCTCAGCTGTGCATATATCCGATTTCCACTCCATAAGCAGCCGGCTCTTTAAACGATAGTGCTCTGTTTTTATATATAGATTATGAATGGTTAATTAAATGTGCTTTTTTAACACCTTTTTTTATTGAAACTGAAAATATAAGACAACAAAAGACATCAATAAAACAAACATAACTGTAAATAAATAAAATTCTCTGAACCAAACTGAAAACAAACGTTTTGTCTCCTCACTTGACCACCACATACTCTTCTGCATTTTCCTCCACTTCCTGCTCATTTTATTAACACAGACTATGACACGCCCCCCAATACTGTCACGCTTCTGGTCTGAACACACAGCCGGTTCAAATTTAGGTCCAGGAACTGGAACCAACATGCAGCCTTGCCGGTGTGAAAGCCCTTACAGTGAAACACAGTTTTGATCTCTTTTGCTTTGAGATCTGTGGATCAGAGATGCTACTTGGTTGTACACTCCTGTTTCTGGACATCAGATGACTCTGCTTTATGGTTGCAGCTGAAGGGTTTTTGTTTCATTTAAGTTATTGCAGCTTTTTTCCTAAATATATAATAAATTCAACAGTCAGGGAAATAAAAAAAATGAGGGCAACAGAGGAAGTCAGCTAAGATGTTTATAGGGCTGCAACAGTTAATTGATGAAATTGATCAAAATCCATTATTGAAAGCAACAACAACTTCTTTTCTTTATTGATGCATCGAGTCCCTCACTAAATTAAGTATGTTGCATGTAAACATGAGCACAACATGTCAGCATGGTGGAAATGAAGCCGGTATTTAAGGTAAATAATGAGACATGTAATAAAGCAGAGAAACCTCTTCATGAAATTTCTTCAGCGTGTGGGCATTTTACCTCAGGTAAAGCTGGAAAGTGTGGTAAAAACTCTTCTTTTTTTCCAAGGACCTGCCAAAAACACAAACTAGTGTAGTTATTTTTACTTTAATTCATGAAGAATACATTTTGAGCAAAGAATGAACAAAAAGAAAAAAAACAAAAACAAATATATCTGTTTTTAACCAGAAATGCACACACATGCTCAAGCAGGGCACTGATGGGGAGATTCAGAAGCAGGGGGCTCCAAGCTCTTTGGGGTTCAGTCAGGCGGCACTTTGCTCAAAGGCTCCTCAGCTGTGCCCAAGGACTGGCATCTCTCCAGCAACCAGCTCAGTTTCCAGGCTTTTATAAAGTGCTTTCATACTTTGTCACTTTCACCCATTCACTCCTGATGGCAGAGGCTGCTGTGTTAAAGGCACTGAGACGACTGTATGTGATCCTAAAATAGTCTCAAGTTTATATATTTGCCTTTTCATAATGCATGATTTGAAATGAGATCATCAGCACCAAAACTGGTTCTTTCTAAATGCTAAGTTACATGTTTCGGACACGTCTCAGAGCACCGAGCGCTCATAGAGTGAAACATTAGAAACAGATTGAATCATGTGCTTTGTACAGGTTGCAGCCTCATCCCCTGCTGCATCACCTATCAGTGAACTCCGTCATGTCTTCTTGTATCTCTGTGATCGTTCCTTCGTGTGACCTGAGGTGACATCACTCCCGTCCTCACGTCTGAGCCGCACTGAGATGAGAGATGTGTGTTTATCTCAGGGCAGATTCTCATGCAGTGCAGGTCGAAGCAACAAGTTCTCAGATACATAACGAGGGACTGAGCGAGCATCAGTGCAATTTAATGATCTTCTTTCCGTGCCCAGTTGCTAAGCAACCTGCACTGTTTTCTCTGAAGCCACTGCGTCCTGGAAGAAGCATCACGTCATCTGAGGACGGAGGAATGAAAACAGGGAGTGTGAAGGCATGGAGGTTTGACTCTTTGTTTTTTTTTTTGTTCTCCATGCAGGGAGCTCTTCTTCTCATCTTTGTTCAGATTAAAGCCATCGTTTCAATTAAAGATGCGATAACATGAAGAGATTTCATCAGCTCATGCCTGGTGGTCTAAGCCACTATAGAAGTCTTGTAAAAGCCTGCTGGGTTAGTCTGACAGCCACTCCATGGTTGGAGAGCCCATGCAGGGTCTCTTTTGTTCAAATGCCATTAACTCAGCACCCGAGAGGAGAAATTAAACCGGTTACTTCAAGTTTTTCTCTTGAAAATCCTCTGCTTCAGGGCCCAACAGCAGTCTGTCTCTGGCAGAGGAGTAACACGTTCAAGACAGGAGACTTCAGCTTCACAGTTCACTCCCTGAGTCAATTTTCTGCTGTGAATCATCGAGATGGAGGGAGAAGAAGAGGAGGGAGAGGAGGGAGGGGGCTACTGCTACAAAGCCACAGCTTGAGCAAAACCAAGCATTTGTGTTTCTCTTCTCCCCAAATCCCAGGAGAGGGATGCTTCTCCGTCTGTGGTTGTTGTTCTGGCTCCACAACACTCTGAAATCACTGAAAACAAACCTGTTCAGAGATAACAGCCGACAAACAAATGGGCTTGATCAACTTTGGAGAGGAATCAGGATTGATTTTTTTTTTTCTTACCGAGGCTGTTAATTTATTTCATTAAAGACTGAAAGGTAAAAACAGATCCTGAAAAACAATCTGTGTTTTTGCTCGGTGCTGTATCCAGTATGTTTTTTTTATTAGTTCAGGATACTCTCAAACAAACCAAACGTCAGGAGTGAGCGTCTGTTGGAAAAAGCTCCTCAATGATCCAGCTTTGTCTCAAGAGTTTTCACAGATTTCAAGGAAAACATTGTTTCATGATGTTTCAATTCTGTCCTGATTCAGGCTTTTCTTTTCTATATTGATAATAATTTTTGTAATGTTAAAAAGTAAATCAGAGATAAGCACATTACTTTTTATTCTTCAAAATGTCATTAATTGACTCCTCACTTACATCTGTATTATCAATATAGAGCAATTCTTGTTTCCAGAAACCCACTTAACTCTCCCATGGTGTGAAAATGTGCCGTGATTCACTGAAATACACATGGAGGAAGGTGGGTTACTGAAAAATGTCCTGAAATTTTCAGGAAAATTTCCTGACATGTTCAAGGTTTTGTTGCCATCAACTTGAATTCATTTTTTCTAAGAATTCCTGGGACATTTTGTCTCAGAAACTTGGGGAAATTTGTGGAGTTTCTTCTTCTTATCGACTTGATTTAAAAACATTGCATAAGACATGTTTGCATGCTCATCTGCTTATAACAAAACAAAATGTTTAATATCTAGAAATGTATATGACCAGGTTAATATTAGTTGTTCCTGCAAATTCCTAGAAAATTCCCATCAATTCCTGTTAATTTCTGAAAATTCCCATGGAAAGTTTCCATAAATACCTGTAATTTTGCAACACCAGGAGGGAGTGGGAAGTTTCTGTTTATTATTATTATTATTATTATTATTATTATTATTATTATTATTATTATTATTATTATTATTATTATGTCTTCTTATGAGCGGCTTTTAGAAAGCTTAAGCGGGGTACACACATGAGGATTTTCTAAATGTGAAGTGATGTTTTATCTGTCAGAGAGCCCACACATGAAGATCAAAAATCAGACATTGAACAGTTTGGATCGTACTGTGTGTGATATGCTCTGATAATCTCAACACAGCTCACCACATACAGAATCATTCTGTCCCACCACCTATCTAGAATCCTCCAAGACAGAAATCTCACCTGACCAAATGTGATCTAACAAAAACATAGAGGAAGAAACCTAGCAACAGGTAGAAACAACCAGCTAACACCATACACAACATGGAAGAGGGCATAGAAGAGGGAATGATGGTGGGCTTGAGACTATTTTTAACAGAAAATTCCTGAACCAAGAAAAAAAAAAAGGCTGTGGAAAAAAGGAGATGGCGGAAACACAGACTTTCCGTGTCAGGTCAGCCTTGCTTGATTTGTTTACGTCTGTTTCCTCATTCCTCAGTCAGCTGGCCTCCTGATTGGCTACATTCCATTCCACGTCACAACTCACTCAGGGGTCCTCTTTCCTCACACACATGAAGATTTTTGGTCGTAAAAATTGAACAAGTTTAATATTTACGATTGTCGGTCCCGACCCGTTTCCAGCTGATAATCAGGACAAATCCACTCTGAACACGCCTCAGACCACAGAATAATCTGAGAGGATAACCTGATCAAACAAACAGCACTGGGTTGAAGAGTGAGGATGGCAAGTGGAAGTTTTGCTTTTCTAAAATCCATATTTAGATAATGATCCTTCTTTCATAGCACACTTCATTTACAGATTCAGTCAAAGTGCAATAACTGCATCTGGTTCAGGTTCTGCTGCTGCTCTCAGCGTACCACCGCTCCAGCCTTCCTCATCCACAGCCCTCAGCCAGTCATCAGTTCTTGTTTCTTCATTGGTTATTTTCCTTTCAGCTGTCAGACCTTCACAGCTTTAATTCCTCAATGATTTTCCTGTCAATGTGTCTTCAGCTGAAAACAAGCTGAAGACACAGCAGCACCCTGAGCGGTGCTGCTGTGGGTTTGGCATGTGAGGAGGACACAGGAGCTGCTGGCTGTTTGCTCAGTCTGATTTTGATCTCAGGACAGGAAGCTGGTCGCCAGAACGTGTGCTAATGATGTTGGCCGAGCTTTAAGAAGAGAAACTCAACATGCTTTATCCAATGCAGTCTTAAAGACCATGGTTTTAAAATGCACTTTTTTTTTCTATGTATGTTACGACTGATCTGATTGGCTGAACTATGGGTGGTTGGTTGATGGGAGAAATCACCAGATGTTTCTGGTTAAGCTGTCATTTTTTTTTAATTCATTGCATTTGTTTCAGTGTTGGAGTACTATGCTAACATTAGGGCTGCCACATATGATTATTTTGATAATCGACTAGTCACCGATTATTTTTTGTGATTAGTCGACTATTCGGATCATACATAAATTGCATCTTATTGCACCAGCATACAGCTAACATCATTAGCTTCCAGCTTCAAGTGTTTAAGGTATGTGCTAACTAAAAATGAAGACAGTTAATATCATAGTTCATTCAGCTTTTAATGAACTTTGCAGCTTGTAGCAGCATTTCTGACATTTTTTTTAATGTACCAATTTTCTATTCAAACATGACATCACTATTAAGTAGGTAGCTCCCTGTTGACGTTAATGTTAGCAGCTAACTAGCCAATTAGCTTACCGAGATTGTCATTCTTCGTCAGAAAATAAATCAGCCACGGCGTGCTGTCTTTTCAGATGCTCGTGCATCGCCGTCGTTCTGTCATGGAAGGACATTTCTGCTTTGCAGATTTTGCATTGCACACTTTTCTCCTTTATTTTGGAAAAATGCTCCCAAACTTTCGAGCTCTGTTGCCGGCTAGCCATGATACTGTTGGCCATAACTTTTCCAGTGACATCACAGGTTACCCTGGTTACCACTTCTGCGCGTGTGCGTCAAGGACAGAACGGCAGACGAGACAGGTGAAAGTACAGCGGCAGTTTTGAGGGAAAAATAAAGTTTAAAAAAATATTAAAACGACGTCGATTATTAAATAAGTCGCCAACGAATTTGATCGTCGACGTCATCGTGACTAGTCGACTAATCTTGGCAGCCCTAGTTACATTCAAGGAAACGGGAGCATTTCATCATCTTACTTCAGTAGACCATTTCTTCCTTTCTGTAGGACTCAGTGTCTTAGTAGAAAACTGAATCCCTGAGCTTTGCTGGCTTCTTTCTGCTTTGATTTTGACAAGCCCACACTGTGCTTACTCTGCTTTTAGAGTCTACAAAGAGATGCATTCTGTGGCACAATGGCTCTGCAGGCTGTTTGATTTTTCCTCACACAAACCCAGCACTTGTATATTTGTACCCTGAAGGTACTGATGCTGCAGTGATGAAAAGTTGGAGCTCAACTACACTTGGCAGCTGCAGAAACTGAGCTCATTCGTGTAGACCGTTAAGTCTCTTTAAAATGCATTTTTTGTGTCAGATTAGCTTTGATTGAAGGAAACTATTGAAAAAAAACAAACAAACAAAAAACACTTAAACATAATGGAACAGAACCATGTCCTGGCTTCAGTAGCTGGAGTCAGTCAGTCTCTCCTTCTCTGTTGTTCTTAACATGATGACCTAAACACAAACCTTCTTGAGTTTGATTGGTTATTGAGGAAGAAATAACAGAAGTGTTGTGATGCTCTTAAAGTTGTACCTCTGCTGTTAGTGGACACAGGCCCTAAAAGCTTGGAAGGCTTTGGATACTTTCTAGCTTTTTCAGAATTTATTTCAGAATGAATTGTGTTTTTTTTTACAAATTAAGCTACATCACGAGACTGACTGTTAGTCTCTTCATGTAGACCTCTGTGTTGTATTTCTTCTTTAAGGAGCCAGCAAAAACACTTTTTGTCTTCTATTTGTTTTTCCTTTGTTTTACCCAAAACTAGAGTGACAAGAGTTATCATGTTTTTGTTTTTGTTGTTGTTTTATTTTAACCTTTGTGACTCTGGAAGAATGATGCCTTTGGTCTTAAAAAGATATTTTCAGCCTCAAAAGGACTGTCCGGTTCACTAAAGGTTAAATGAACTAACATAAGTGAATAGTAAAAGGACACGGATGGATGTACACAGAAATGCAGACAAACCAGTGTTTTGAAGAAAATCTGTTTATTGTAGATTTGGTCAGATCTGCATTTTCTATTTGATGGACAGTGAGGTCCATCTTCTCATTTGATCGTTCACGTCAGTCGTCATTAAGCACAATTTGCTGCTGAAAGCTAAAGTGTTAAGACACTCACATGTTCAGACACTTGTTTTCCCATCATGCCTCTCTGGAGCTGTACAGCAGCCTGTGACAGTATGTGAGCTGATTCAAACATGATGTGATCAGTCTGACAGCAGTGGTTTGTCTGTATTTCTGCTGAGCCTCGCAGCGCTCTGGATCGATTCCTTTACTTTCCAGTTTGGGATGATTCAGATCAGTTTCAGCTGTGATCCAGTTTGTGGTGAAATAAACATTTTAAAACAGAGAAACAACACAAGATAGTCGCGTTGGTGTCTGATGGTTACGCTCGTAGTCTCCCACGGTCTCAAGCCTGGGATTTTAGCATGCTGTCTAACATACACACAAGTTCAAGAGGCTTTAATGTCAAGACTAGCTGCACTTATTTAAATAGAGTTCATTAGCTCGAGACATTTGAACTGTTAGTTTTGACTCTATTACTGTTAAAAGACTAAACAAAGAAAATGTGCAGCTTCACTTTCTCACCTCTTATTTTGTGCATATTTTCGTCACGTCTTTTCTGAGTGTATTTCTTTGTATGTTATTTTATTTTTCACTTCAACATGCATACACTTTTGTTTTTGTTTGTATTCTTAAATATCATTTTATTCGTGCTACTTGTTTTTGCAAAGTATTAGCAACAACAGACCAAGACAAATTCCTCTTCATGTAAAAACTACTTGGAAATAAATCTAAACTGATTCTGTAGCAAAGTTTGTCTTTGCAAAGGCAAGAACCAATTTGAGGCTTGGTGTCGGTTAGGGATGTGCGCGACTAGTCGTTTAATCATTTAACAGCTGACTCATTTATTAAACGTTTAGTATTTTACTAGTCGGTTAAATGCTGCATTATGCATTATGCATCTTGTTCTTCACGCCTCTGCCTCAGTGCCACAGATTTCAAGGAAATTCTATTGTAGGCTGCTATGTTGTACGTTTGGAATTGTCGTAATGCTGCATTTCAGTTTCATACCGAAACAGTGTTCATAATAAATGCCATGCATTGCATTGGCAAACATATCACAAATGTATTTCTCTTTAAATTGTTCAACTTAATTCAGTCAGTTGTTAAATCAATAGAATTTAAATTAACAGTTTGTCCTGAATGTTCGGGCTAAAATAGCTCCTAAATACACATAACATTTGCATTTTAAACTTTTAATTTAATATATTGAATTGCGAGTTTTCTTGCTTATAGACTAATCGACTAGTCGCAAATAAAATTTGAGACTAGTCGGCGGGGAAATTAGTCGAAATTCCCATCCCAAGTGTCGGTAGATATTCAGTACTACAAAAATCAGATAGTTATCGTGGGCAAAAAATTCTCCAAAACCCCAAAACCCCAAACCTTGACTGTGTGCGTCACCTTCCTTTGGATAATCTCAAACCTGTTACTGCAGACTGAAGTCTTTTTTCAGTGCTTTAACATTTTGCTAAAGATGACATATGTTATCATTTTGAGTTGTGTAATCATTTTAAGCATTTAAAATACCTAGAGACCCAACATCTGTGTGATACTGAAAGCAGAAGGAAAAAACATATATAAAAAAAAAATAAAAAAAAAACCCCGGTCTGTTCTTCAGGACGTCTTCCTTTTGAACCAGTGAATGTTTAAATCCAGTGAAATCTCTGACCCAGTGCAGTCGCTGTTAGCAATCTGTGCGCCTGATTAAGCCAATGCTTCATTTGACTTTACATCTGTCTGCAATTAGATGTAATTATTTAAGCCAACGGGGGCAGCTTCAAAGGAAGGAATCCTTCCCACAATGCCGCTCAGGCTGGGACTGTTTCAGCATGTTTTTCCTCTTTTGTTGTTTTCTCTTGTTGTTTTTTTTTAGGACGGTCTGCTCTTCGTCGTGTTTTGCAACACGCTTCAGTTCTTCAGGTTGTCACCACACCACCGTGCAGTGCATGCTATCTGACTTTTGTTGGCTCTGCACTGAAATCTTTTTATTCTGCGCTCAGCAGTCGAGCTGCCAGCTGATGTCTGTGTCTAAATCAGGTTAATAAAGGCTTTCACAGAGGGGGAAAAAAACTCTCTTACTCAGTAACACAAACGTTGTCCCCTTACATGTCTGTGCGTCTATTAAAGAGCCACTCTGCCCGCTCTGCTTACGCTGTGATTAACATGAAAAAAGCCAGCCTGTATCTGCTCCTCATGTTTATTTAATCAGAGTAAATGTTGTGCTTCTTGTGGCTCATGCTGGAGATGTTTGTTTTTCATTAAGTGCTGGCGTCGCTGCAGAAGGCCTGATTTCCCTCATGTTAACATGAATACTGAAAACACAAGCACACACACACACACGAAAACACACACTTATGCAGCGTCATAGAAACAAAGCGGCGTGAATTCAGATCTGTTGACCTTGGCGCTTGGGGAGATCTCTTGATGCCAAAATGGGGGATGCTGTACGGTCGTTTTTGGCAACAGCGCTTTTAGGAATAACTCCAGCTTCCCTCTCTCTACAGGCCTGCTGTTACATCGTCGCTCTGCACATGTCTCCTCTTCAAAGCATTGCTGTTGCCACAATGCAGCCGTTTGATCGTTATCGTATAGTGAGCTGTGTGTGGCTCGCACAGCTTTGTTTTATTCGGGAAAATCTGTTGTTTTGTGTCTCTGAGGGCGCCTGATAGGACAGGATGACATGAATGAAACCTGGTTTCTGAGCTCTTGTGTTATCCCAGTGATCCTGTCTGCCCTGCTTGAAAGAAGAAGAAGAATCTGAACGGTCAGACAAAGCAGGAAATCAGATCCTCACACAGAGGATGTCTTTGTCAGGTATTTATTACATCCTGTTTCAGTTTGGTGTTTCCTGTCTTTACACACAGTCACACACACTGTTCTCCTCTGTTTTAGCTTCATACAGGTACTGCCCAGAAAATTAGAATATCCTGAAGCGGTTGTTGTATTTCTGCAATTCAACTTCAAATGTGAATTTGACATATTATATAAACAAATAATATGCAAATCAACAGTTTTTATGTCTTTGGATTTTGCTGATCAGGTTTTGCAGCTTAAAAAAATCTCAAATTCAAAAGCTCAGAAAATTAGAATATTACATAAAGTCAATGTAAAAAAGGATTTTAAATACAACAATGTGAGGCCTCCAAAACTAAACTCTTGCACCTGTATTTAGTACTTTGTTGGGCCCCTTTTGCCTGAATATCTGCCTTTATCCAGCGTGGCATGGATGCTACCAGTTTGTGGCGTATCAGGGGTTATGGAAGACCAGCATGCTTCAGTTGAGGCCTTTAGCTCTTCTTTATTGTTTGGTCTCTTCCCGTACAGTTTTCTCTTGACGATGCCCCTCAGATTTTCAGTGGGGTTCAGGTGTGTTTTTCCCACCTTGTGGAGAGAGTCAATGATAGTTTTCTGCACAGCTGTCAGATCAGCAGTCTTCCTCATGTCTGAACTCTTCTGAGCCAACCCAAGACAGACTTTTCACTTAAAGGCTCTTTTGCAGGTGTTTAGGATTACTCGCCTGACTATAATTTGACTCTTTGAACCTA
Source organism: Labroides dimidiatus (assembly GCA_030710495.1). Classification (NCBI taxonomy): domain Eukaryota; kingdom Metazoa; phylum Chordata; class Actinopteri; order Labriformes; family Labridae; genus Labroides; species Labroides dimidiatus. The sequence goes on from CM061159.1 coordinate 2,674,387, forward strand.
CAAAACTGAAGCTTTTTCACAGTATTCTAATTTTCTGAGCTTGTGGGTTTGTGGTTTTAATCAGCTGAAAATCTGAATCAGCAAAGTTACAACGAGGAACTGCTTGAGATCTGTCAATTTGTGTGTAATGCCTCAATAAAATTTGTTGGTTTCATCTTTTATGTTGAATTGCCAAAATAAAACAACTTTTACCTGATATTCTAATTTTTCGGGTAGTATCTGTAGATCAGGGTCATTTATCCACTACTTCAGCAGCAGATCAGCAACTGAAAATACTTCAAACTGTGAAAAGTTAAAGAAGCCTTTCCCTTTTTCAAGTTTGGTAACAGAATCAAAATGTATCATAAAGCCTCTTTTTTTTGGTGAGTAAAAGTGTTTTGCTCAGAATTTGCTGAGAGTTGGTCTGAAAATGGTGATTTGCATTAGTGTGTGAATTTTTTGTGTTTTTTTTTTAGCCAGGACATAGATCAGTTTTGACATATTAAAATAATTCAATCCTATGTCGTGTTATTCACGTTTGCACACTGATGCCAAAACTTTCGTCCGTCATGATTTTTTTGGAACAGGTTCGATTTTCTGCCTGGTTTTTGGATCCATCCAGGTTGTTTTGACTATTCAGAGACGCCGTAGGCTACTTGAAATGACATCATCATCATTTAATTTAGCTGGCAGATTAAACAATCAGTGAGAAAAATGTCCAATTAGATGTGCTGACACATTTCCTGTCATTTCAGGATGTTAGATGATGAATGAGGACTTGCGTGTGTATGTATGTGTGTATATGTGTGTGTGTGTGGGTGTGCTTCATACTGACAGCCGCTCTCTAGGATCAATCGCATGATCACTGCTTAATGATTTTTCCCGTACTGCAAATTTTCACAATTGATAGAAAAAATAATGCATCAGATTCAGTTTGCAAGGTGTCTTCACACAGCTTCTTTTTTTTGGATTATGGATCCAAAGAATGCACCCGAAAATACCAGACTCAGTGTGCAAAGACTTTACAGCTTAAAAAAAATCTGTATTTTTTCAGACTGCTGTTTTAGAAAACTCTTTTTTCAGCCTCTTTCTGAAACACTTCATTTTAGCTGCTGTCTCTTTAAGTCTCTCTGCTCCACAACCCTCTTCCATCTGATTGGCTCCATCCTTTAAACATGTCACAAACCAGTTTGGAGATCCTTACGCGATGAACTCATCATTTTAGCAAGTCTGGTGGAAATCTTGTTTACATTTTTTGTTACTTTATATCCATGTTTGAATTACTGGAAAGTAAAAAAAACCCTCTCTTTAATATCATCACATTCAGCCCCTTTATTGTAAAGTTAAACACACTATCTGTAGATTTCTGTCTGTTTCTCCAGCTTTGACTAGCCTTATATCCACTGCTGGAAAACCAGAGTTGATGCTGATATCTGTGTGAATAAAACACTCTGACGGTTCACAGTGAAGCTCGCTATTTGAGCCAGCCGTAACTCCCTGATATTGCTGTAAGAACACTCCTCTAATAAAAGAAGGAAACTGCTGCAGGTGTGCAAACATTTTGTGGAGGTTTTATGTGTCGGGGGGAATAATTTAGTGCCTTCTTGACAGCTCTACCAGCCTTAGTCAGCTCTGTGTAATACAAGTACATCTACACCTTCAACTCCAGCAGCTGTGTATATTTATTTATGTGATCACCTGGAGCTATTCTGAGAGCCTACAGAAAGCAGACCGACTTTTAAAGAACACGTTTAGGGAGGAGAAACACAGCCAGGAGGGATATTGAAGTGTTTCTTTTTCTGATACCTCTCTCTCTCTCTCTCTCTCTCTCTCTCTCTCTCTCTCTCTCTCTCTCTCTCTCTCTCTCTCTCTCTCTCTCTCTCTCTCTATGTGTACCACAGTAGCTAAACACAATGTTTTACACCTCTTTTTTTCAGTGGTGCTGTGCTTCTCAAGACTGCTGATCCTCTTGTGGTTTCATATTTTATCTTAGGGTGGTTGATGTTGGAGATATTCACAGAAGGCTTGTGGACTGACTCAACTTGGGATCGATGTCTTCGAGGTTGCATCCACTAACTTCTTTTCTTTGGGCTGTCAGCATCCACAGCCCGTTCTGCTCTATGTGCTTTATGTTTTCTCTCTGTAATACAGTTGAAATATATATATATATATATATATATATATATATATATATATATATATATATATATATATATATATATATATCAATTTTTTATGACATAACAGCAACAGTGACATTTTACGAACAAAATAACGAAGAAAGAAAAAGTGTCTTATGCACATTACTCAAAGAAAACAGAAAAAAAAGCAATTGTCAAGAAACACAAATTTCACAAGATCAGTAAGAAGTGTGCCCTCCATTAGCATTCACACAGGCGGTGATGCGCTGACGCATGCTCCTCACCAGTCGTTGAATGTTGGCCTGTGGGATCCTGAGCCACTCCTCCTGTAGTGCCTGGATCAATTGTTGCCGAATGTGGCGATCCTGGGCAGGTGTGGTGACTCTCTGACGACCTGGGCGTGGTCTGTCATCAACAGTGCCCGTGTTGGTGTGACGGTCAACCAGGTTATGGATTGTGGGTTGACTGCAACCCATACGTCTCGCCACTTCACTGTAAGGCAGCCCTGCCTGCACCATCCCCAAGGCCATCAGTTGTTCGTCATGAGTTAGGCGTGGCATTTTCACATGCATGGGAATAAAACTGGTGGCCTTTTTGCGACCATTATATAGGCTTACCAGACCACTCCTTAAATTAAACAGATCAATAGTTATATTGCTCAAATGACATGTGAATGACATTTCTTCATATTGTCCCCCTGATGTGCAGTCAAGCGTGACCAGTGAACAACTCATCAATTTCAGACATAATCAAACAACTCAGGCACAGACAAAACAAATGGATTTGATCCCTTCAATATTTGCACCCAAAATAAAAACTTTGTACCTCAAAGTTTTTAATGACTGTCAGTATATATATATATATATATATATATATATATATATATATATATATATATATATATATATATATATATATATATATATATATATATATATATATATATATATATTTATATATATAAGCTGTTAGAATTATAGGACAGTCATAACAGTGACTCAACTCAACCTTTATTTATAGAGCACTTTAAAAACAGCTGAAACAAAGTGCTGTACACAAAGGCATTAAAAATAAATAAATAAAATACAATGAAAATAAAAACAGTAGGACTTAAATAACTGTTTTATTGTTTTTAAAACAATTAAAAACAATAAAACAGTACTTAAAAACTAAGAACAAGCCATATAAACACTAAAACAGGAGCTGAGTCTCAAGCTGGGTTAAAAGCCAGGGAATAAAAACGGGTTTTAAGACGAGTTTTAAAAACAGACAGTGATGGGGCTTGTCTTATGTTGAACGGAAGATCGTTCCACAGTTTTGGACCGGCAACAGAAAAGGCCCTGTCCCCTCTGAGCTTCTGATTAGACCTCAGTACCTCCAGGAGCAGCTGATCAGCTGACCTGAGGTACCGAGCAGGAGTGTGGGGGTGAAGGAGCTCGGAGAGGTCGGATGGGGCCAGACCATTCAAGGATTTAAAAACAAATAAAATAACCTTAAAATGGACTCTAAAATGCACAGGCAGCCAGTGGAGGGAGGCCAGGATGGGAGTGATGTGCTCCCTCTTACGTACTCCAGTTAGGAGGCGAGCGGCTGCATTTTGCACCAAGTGGAGACGTGCGAGGGAGAACAGGGACAGGGAAGAGTACAGCTAAGAGGTACTGATGGCAGTGCTCCAAGAGTTAAACTGTTTTCATCTGAGAGGATTGTTAATGCAGCAACAGAAAACAGAACAAAAATCAGCTGATACACAGAGAGGCTGGCTGTACTGCTGCCTTAAAACAACGAGACAAAACCCAAACTTACAGCCCCTCTGACTCTTTGTTGGAAAACAGGAGATAAAACCTTATATTCAGTGTGTAAACTGCAATTGTTGTGTGATGGTGAAAAAGTTTCAGATACGATGATAAAAAGTGACACCATAGAAACCGATCAGAAATGATTCCAGCTCTCTCTGATTGCAGCCATGAAACGCGTTCCCTTGAACAAATATAATTGACCTCCAAACATGCTCACTTCAGTGTTTCCAGATCCACAACAGCTGCAGTCAATCCAAAAAACGTTTTCATGAAAATTTACGAGCAGGAAGTTTCTAATTTTCCGCCTCGAGGGTTTGCTCACTCACTTGCTTTAGAATTCTTTGTGTCAAAGCAGCTCGAGTGTTTTGTGAGATCTTAGCAGATGTTAAATTTTGTATCAGCCTTTAATTCTTCATGCACTGCACTGCTTTTATTCAATCCCAACAAATGCACTCAGAAATAAACATGAATGCTTTTGTTTCATCCTTAAATCAGCGATGATAAAATGTCTGTAAGCTCTGTCTTCCAGTTTTTAACTCTGCGTTCTCGTTCAGAGGCAGCTGTCAACTCAGACCACTGTGGGGTTTTTCACTCCTGTTAGATTTCTTTGAGCTGCGGGTTAACTTGCTGAATGACCTTACTCTGATATGTTTTCTCTTGTTATTCCAGTTTGACTTGAGTGCTCAAGGTTTCTGTGAATCTCTTTCTGCTTGTTTAAGGAAGTATTGATTCTGACAGGTACATGGAAACACACACGGTTCAGGACTTTAAATAGACGTAGTCTCTGTGACGTCACCCGTCCATTCATGATGCAGAGTAATGAAGCCAAATGTTGGCGGGGGCCATATTGGAAATAAAATGGGTTTTGAGCTTCCCAGCTAACAGCTATTGGGCACCAGGCATAAGCTGCACGTCTGATTGGACAAACATAATCTTAATATCTTCCAAACTGCTGAGTTAGAACCTCGTCACATTGTATCCAGTAAAAAGTTGTATTGAACAAAGAAAAGTAGTGTTAAAAAGAAGATCTGATCTCCATTCATTTCCAAAACAAACACACCTTAAGAGTCATGACAGTGTGCGCACGATTCCAGCCAACAGGTGGTGCTGTAATCCACTTCAAACAGAGAGTCCTCACACAGCCTTTAATATGGAGATCTCTGGTCTTAGATTTGTAGATCATGTGTCACAGAAACAGTGAGACAGGTTAGTAGATGAAAGGAGCTATTTGGTTAAGACTTCAGAGGTGAAAGGCCCGCCTCTTCACCTCGTCCCAACTCAAACAAAGTGAGCCTGAGTTGAGCATTTTAAATATGGCCCCGTCTATGACAATAAACTTCAAAACTATCAGAAACAAATGTTTGATGTCACAGAGAATACATCCATATGTTATAAAGATTATGGGTCCAACTATGAAATAAAAAAAACCCAAACACATCCAATAAGTTCCTCTGAGGGGGAGTTGGTTTTCATGGTTCAGCCTTGGTTCAGCTGGGCCTGTTGTTTCAGCTCTAAACTTTTCTTCCTCTCGTGTTTAAACCAAACTTTGCGCTGCCTCCTGTTCGCAGCCGAGCTCTGATCTCATCGTCTACATCTGTGTGTTAAACAAGCTGGAAGTCCTCCGCTCTCCCCCAGCCTGCTGGCATTTCAGCCACCACGCAGGCCGGCCTGTGAGAGGCTGATCAAAAGAGTGCGATCAGCTCGTCTTACTGAGGCAATTTAATTAGTTTACACAAACTGGGCTCCCAGCAGAGAGCGGGAGAGAGGGAGAGAGGGAGAGAGGGAGAGAGGGAGTAGGGTGGTGGCAGACAGCAGGAACAGACAGAGCTGCTGGGAGTCAGAAAGGGAGGGAGAGAGAGAGAGAGAGAGAGAGAGAGAGAGAGCACTCCAAAGCACGACAGGCTTAATGACTCTCAGCCTGTCTGCACACACCAGCATCTCAGCAAGCCAAAGTACACACACATACGCGCACACACACATGCGCGCACACGCACATTTTTTGATCAGCACAGTAAACAACAAGTGTTGCTCTAATGAATGCTAATAAAGACTGAGGTGTGCACTCTCTCCTCAGGGGGTGCTCCAGGATTCTGGGACAGCAGCCTGTATTAACGTCACCTACCTGCTTAGGTTGAGCAGTGAGTGGTGTCTCAGTCTTTTGGGAGTGCTTGACCTGATTATCACACTTTCACTAGGTGTGAAATGGCATTAAGGGAGCATCGAGTGTTGGCTGTAACAAATTGCAGGTAAATCACTGCTGCTGTTTGTGGAGCAGCTGAACCACCTCAAGCAGTCCAGAGGTTGAAACTGAGGGGAGCACAGTAACAAAGGGCAGGCCCTGGACCCTCCTCATAAGAGGAACTGTTGTGAACAGTAACTATGGAAACCTTCACTGTAAATAATGAATTATTTTTTCAAAGCAGGGGGTCTTCTCTCACTTTGATCCACCAGATTTGACTGTTGTTTTTTGATCAGCTTTCTCACATATCAAATGATCAATAAACAGTAACTGTCACTGATCACACTTAACCTAAAATTCTCATTTATGGTAAATTTAAAGCATTAAAGAGGGGGTATTGTGCTTTTTTTTAAGGATATATCCATATCCTACCCCTGTATTAGTCTGAACCACTTTGTTTCCGCTGCTTTCTCTTTAAGGCTGCCCGCTCCACGAACCCCCTCCCCTCTGATTGGTCAGACCTCTAGAGGCCCATGAGAAGCAGACTTATGGGAAAACCTTGGTGTTTGAGGCCCGTTCCAACATGTCATGAACCAATGTCGAGATTTTCATGTGATGACCTCATCATTTCAGCAAGTCTTGTGAAGATCTGATGCTAATGCTAGAAGGTTTTGTTTGGTTTACAGAAAAAAATTCAGTGATTTATGCAACATTTGAATATGTAGAGGTTTGAAAATCTGCTCACGCTCAGTCTGAACATCCAGCATTGTTACTTTATCAGTGTTTGAAATATGCAAAAGCATAATCCCCCCTCTCCAAGAAATACATTATTCAATGCTAAACGCTGCTAAAAATTGCACACTGCATCTCAAAGTGTAATTACAAGGTTTTTTCCTCTTTGCTAAACTTCAAAGGCTGGCTCCTCCAAGGTTGAAAATAATCCAGACTGTTGAAACTGATGTTGATAAATGTTGTCCTTAAATATCAGGACAATAACATGATATTTCAAAGCAGAATCAAGTTGATTATAATAGCTGTCCTGAAGTTGTGATTGGGATACCCACAGGCATGCATTGTTCCTGACTGCCACGCTGAAATTATTTGTCCACTGCCAAACAATCACAGTAATGAAAGCCAGTGGAGAGGAAGCCGTACCGAGTAATTACTTCTTTTTCAGAGTCATCAGAAGGCGCTGAAATGAGGAATTTGTGTTGCCATTGTTCTGTGAGCAGGCAAAACATAATGTGCATAATTTATTCCAAGCAATCAGTTGTTTGAGAGGCTTGGAAGCCTGCAGAAAGCTGGCACAATGGATGCACTCCCAGCCCCATCATAACTTTGTCACTTATTCTGTGTTCTGACAATACATGTCATGCTGCATTATTTGCCGTGGATGAGTGTGGGCGGAAAAGGCAAACAAGATTAGCTGATGCATGTACTTGTTTTGCTACGAGTGAATGGAGGTCTTTAGAAACGGTTTAGTGAGTCAGTGGCAGTAGCACACCCATCAAACTCATCCTGCTGTCAGCAGTGCATATCTGTAACATTCTCTGCAGACACGCTAAAGCTGCTTCAAGGTGGTCCTCAAATGTTCCCGCTCGAGATGTTGTGGATTTATTTTCTCACCAGTTAATGGAAAAAAAAGCCGTCTGTACACTGTGGAGTCTGTGGAATCTGTGGGCTGAGGGATAAATCCTGGACTGCAGCAGAGGCTTGTCAAGCTTATTGATGCTGTTGACTAAATGTAAACCAATCTTTAAAATATGACTGAACTGAGAGAGTTTCATATCTCCACTGGGAGGTTTCAGGTGTGAGGGAAAACTGCACTGCAGGAAGAAATGACCTCAGGGTTAAGGGATCAATAGCTTCAAAAGGAACTTCACATCATGGCACCATTAGAGATGATACTCTGGAACAGAAATATCCTATAGTGACTAATAATCATCTTAACCAGTGGTCCCCAACCCCCAGGCAGCAGACTGGTACCGGTCTGTGGGTCATTTGGTACCGAGCCACACACGAAAAATAAATAACTTATATTATTTTTGTTTGATTAATTACCTGAGTCTGAATAATGTTTGTTTTGAAAAATGACCAGAGTCTCTCCATTATATCTGTCAATGACTCACTCTAGTTACAGAGACTCTACTTTTATTATTATATATAGAAAATACCACAGTTCTTATGCCATTGTAATCATTTTATTTAGCTGTTTTTATCTGCTACACCTTTACAGATCGTTCCACGAAAATACTGTTTCTCAAAAGAGCAAAAAAAGGTCAGGGACCACTGGTCTAAGCAGTGTGAAACATCCAATAACAAATTGATAATAAACATTTCAAACTGGTTTGTTAAATGAGGTTTGTTAGCGCCTGATTTGTAGCAGCAACCCAAAATGCAATTTAAAAATATGAAAAAAATATACTGCTCGAAAATGTAATAACTGACCCAAAGTTATGTTTTAGGCTCAGCATCTTGTTAGATTATCAATCAGTGATTACATTTCAGGTGGTTGTTTCAATGAGGCTGACTTAGCAGAGCTAGCACCCCCAGTCTCCATTTAATATGCCAGTTTAACCAGACACAGCCTTCACAGAACTTGATCTTAATTTTCTCACCAAAATATGTCGAGAAATAGAACAACTACCACTCTGTACATAAGACATAAATTGGAACCGGAACCAATAACAAAGGAAGAGTGGTGTAACATGTAGAACACAGAGTAAAAAAAGTAAAAAGCTCTGGAATGTGGAGGGAATCTGGTTGGAGAAATATGGTGAGATTTTTCATCACTTGTCCCACAGCCTGGATGAAGACAGTGTAGGGAGCATGATGTTGATCCGGCTCACATTTTTTAGCAGAATGTAAAAATGAGTGATGACTGGGATGATTTGTGCAGAAGAATGAAAACATTCCTAGGTTATGAACTTTCTAAGATGTGAAGTGCTGTATGTGGGAAATTTAACACAAGAAAATATACAAAGCAAAGACAGATACTGGGCTGGAATACTACTGATGGCATCAAAGAAAGCAAGTGAAGTGGTGTAAGGAGGACCCACCCACCCTGAGAAACTGGTGGGACATTGTGGGAAAGACTTTAACAAGATGTCTGTCGAGGAAAATGGAAAAAATGGACTGACTTTGAAACCCATCAAAAAATGTAAAGAGAATGGACTCCTCAGATGGAGGCTACATTGACTTGTTAACTGACACCAATGGTTTGTATAATGTGTTTAATTTGATCTAACTTTATTAGGAAAAGCAAAAAGGGATAAAAAAAAAGATGTAGTCAGGGCGCGCAGACCTACAGCAGAGGGTAAACCATTGAATCAACACACAGGTTTAAAGCAGGCTGATATGGGGCGACTGTGGCTCAGTGGTAGAGTTGTCGTCTCTCAATCGGAAGGTCGAGGGTTCAATCCCCAGCTCCTGCAATCTCATGTTGAAGTGTCCTTGAGCAAGACACTGAACCCCAAATTGCTTCCACTGTTGTTCAGTGGTGTGTGAATATGTACGAATGGTTTAGATCAAAACTTGATGGTTCCTATCATAGAACGTTCTACCATCAGTGTCTGAATGTGGTGTGGATGAAACCGCTTTGAGTGGTCAGAAAGACTAGAAAAGTGCTATATAAGTACTGGTCCATTTACCATTTTACTATGGAGGAACAGAAAATCTGATTTGCAACGCGCCTCATGTATGGAAGAAGCTGTACAAAATGAGAACTTGTAGAGTGTTTCTGTTCTTCTTTTCAGTCAGCATGGTATCAAATAATTGTCCGTTTGTGTTATACCTCAGACATGTCTGAGGTTTCTTGTCCTCAGATTGCTCTCACTGATGTGAAAGCCTCAGCCTTGTGTCTCTATCCTCCTGTTAAAACATCTCACAGTATTGATGTGTCATTAGTGCAGCCGTGGCAGCTTTGCACCTTCTCTTTCAACAGCCGGCCTCCGCTCTGGTGGCGGCTCCGCCAGCTTATATGTCTCCCTGGAGGGCGTTAACACCAAGCGCTCTCTGGTCCACCATGGAGCAAAACAGGTCAGCGCTTCAAATAACAGAACTGATTTGTTCCATAAGTTTTAGTGTAGGCGGCTGTGATACATTACACAGTCTCTCAGCAGCAGATGAGTGCTTCTATTGATCAGCCGTCAAGCTCTATAACCCCATGTGTGCTCCCTGCTATATTGGAGCTGTAGCTCATCGGTTTGTTTTCAGGATCCAGTTTTCTCCTTCCAGAGAAAAGCCTTCAGATGTTCTTTTTATGTGATGACGGGCGAACTGAGCCTAAGTGTTTTCATGCTGCTTGCTGTGCTTGTGCTGTTTTGTTTCCTGCCCTGGTTTGTGCCCTGCAGGGGAAACAGACTTTAAAGAAGCTCTTTCTTATCTCTGCCTCTCTCTCAGACTTTACACCAAACTTGATTGTTGTTTGGTGATGTGACTCAATTTAAATCCTCAAAAGAACTTGAAACCCTCCATTCATAGTGAAATCCCACAAAAGGCACATCAGAGTGCTGGTCAGAGCGTTTCATCTGTTGGTTTCTGTTGGAAGACCCTGGATTCACTGAGCGAGTTGATTTCCAGCTTCTTAGTACCATTTATCAGGGTTGAGACTGTCTTATTAAGTGACCCCAGGTAATGGAGAGAGATCCTGCATGTGTTGATCCAGCTTCAGAGTCCAGGTCTCAGGTGTAAGAGGCTTGTGTTCACTCTTTGGCTCCAGTCGTCTGTGCTGACTCCTTAGCTCACCTTCAGGTAGTGAGAGGTTGTTTCTGTGTTTTCTTTAACAATCCGTGTCTGCCTAAGCACCACAGGATCCCTCAGTGTGTTTTATTTGCAATTTCCACTTTCTGTAAGAGAGTCATTTGTTGACACTTGGCCTTATTTCAACCCCAGCCTCTTCCTCTCTCCTCAGGCTTCGCTGGCTCTATTTGTGTTTCTCGTCAAGAGGTGATTCCTGAGGCTTGTGTTCTGCTTGGCTCAAGCTTTTGTTATATTTGTTTTGGGATTTCTTTTTTCAGTTTCATTTTCTGAGGGGGCTTTTATTCTTTTAAAGAAAACAGGGTGATTCGATTTGAGCCCTGGCATCCCGTCAAAGGGAGAACCTCAGGCCATAACAACGTCCTTCGTTCCTGATTTAATGACTTAAAACCCATCACAGGGCTGGTGCTCCAATTTACCAATGCTCTTTAAATTACCATAACTCCTCAACCAGTTGGGCCACCAAGAAAATTCAAACAAGCCCTCAAAGCAGAAACTCAGAGCTTTATGGCGATCTCCAGGGTATGAGTGTATTGCATATGAATACATGTACAACATTGTTGCAATCACAGGCAATAACTGATGCAAGCTGTTCTCAGTACTTTAATAATTTGAGCAAGAGAAAAAAAATGCTTCAGAATGAGCATTCAGAGCCTGATCAATGTCTCCTTAAAGGTCAACGTTACAAAAAGAGTCCAGGAGTTGATACAGGATGATAAAGGGTTAAGCGGTTGTTCCTTTAGGAGAAGTTTTAGGACCCTTTAGTCTGCAGTTGTGTCATTTCTACTCATCCTGTTCAGCATGTCATTGGTTAGCCTGTATATCGTTTTGTAGCTACACATAATGTGCACCAATCATCTCTAACTCCATCTTAAGAGGAGTTTTTCTGATTCACCTTCTGATTCACTGCAGGTTCCTCCTGCACTTCTAATCTATGATTGCTCAGTCAGAGGTCAGACCACCTCATTCTTCTCTGGAGACAAACTACTGATAAGTCTGTGTACTTTAAATGTTTTTCATTGTAGGCCAATAAATCTGTGTGTGTCCTCTACATTATGAACACAGTTTATGCACACACATTCTGTGACTCCATGGACCCGCTTCCTAAGAAGTCTGAAAGCACTCTTAAGTTTGGGAAACTGAAATCTCCCTCCCTGACAATCGATAAACCGAATGGCATCTGAAAGCTGTTCACTGTTTGCGATTAAATACCAAAAAACTTCCATAACAAGATTACAAAAAAAAAATAATAATAATAAGAGTTACATGAGGAAGCATCAGTGCGAGTTGCCAGTAAAACAGGCGAGACACTGAGATTCAGCAGTGGATAAAAACAGAGAAACAGAAAAAGATCTTAGAGGAACTTCTTCTGGAGATAGAGTATTGACTGCAGAGAGAGGAGCAGCTGCATTACAGCCAAAATAACCCAGTTTTGAAGTGACCTATTATCGTCCGTCGTATTAAAAAAAAGGCCGATGCCGATATGGGTCAAAATGACAAATATATGCGCCGATAATCGGCCTGGCCGATTATCGGCCCGGGCCCGGCCGATAATCGGTCTATCCCTAAACTCAACATGCAGTTTAGCTCAAACACTGACATGTAAAACTAGAATATAGACATACAGGTACTACCCGAAAAATTAGAATATCAAGTAAAAGTTGTTTTATTTTGGCAATTCAACATAAAAGATGAAACCAACAAATTTTATTGAGGCATTACACGCAAATTGACAGATCTCAAGCAGTTCCTTGTTGTAACTTTACTGATTAAGATTTTCAGTTTATTAAAACCACAAACCCACAAGCTCAGAAAATTAGAATACTGTGAAAAGCTTCAGTTTTGTAGGTTCAAAGAGTCAAATTCTAGTCAGGCAAGTAATCCTAAACACCTGCAAAAGAGCCTTTAAAAAGTCTGTCTTGGGTTGGCTCAGAAGAGTTCAGACATGGGGAAGACTGCTGATCTGACAGCTGTGCAGAAAACTATCACTGACTCTCTCCACAAGGTGGGAAAAACACACCTGAACCCCACTGAAAATCTGAGGGGCATCGTCAAGAGAAAACTGTACTGGAAGAGACCAAACAATAAAGAAGAGCTAAAGGCCGCAACTGAAGCTTGCTGGTCTTCCATAACCCCTGAGATACGCCACAAACTGGTAGCATCCATGCCACGCCGGATAAAGGCAGTTATTCAGGCAAAAGGGGCCCAACAAAGTACTAAATACAAGTGCAAGAGTTTAGTTTTGGAGGCCTCACATTGTTGTATTTAAAATCCTTTTTTACATTGACTTTATGTAATATTCTAATTTTCTGAGCTTTTGAATTTGAGATTTTTTTAAGCTGCAAAACCTGATCAGCAAAATCCAAAGAAATAAAAACTGTTGATTTGCATATTATTTGTTTATATAATATGTTCAATTCACATTTTAAGTCAAATTGCAGAAATACAACAACCTTTTCAGGATAGTCTAATTTTCTGGGCAGTACCTGTATGTAATGACTAACTAGCCTACAAAAACCCTGCACAGTCATTAAATCGATCTATGTCTCCTTAAGTCTGGGGGGCTGTTGGAATAATCAGGACACTTTTGTCATTGCTGTCTGTTTGTTGTCTTTGTTCATATTTCCATTAGTCTCTTTGTCAAATAAAACCACAGTGATGACTTGGCTGCTGATGCTGCTGTAAAGGCAACATTTGAACCTCATAACGTCCGCTGTGATGAATGGATACTCATCCTGCTTTTCTCTGCTCTTGTGTGTAAAATGAGCTTACGTGTCAGGTTTCAACACTTCAAAGGACTAATCACTGTTATTAGAGCAGTTAAAATCAAACATCGTCTCCTTCGTTTCCAGCTGAAACCTTCCCTCTGTTTGCTTCTGCAGAAGAACATGACACTGAGGCCCCAGGAGGAGTGCAGAGACAACCAGGCAGGTCCTCTGTTCAAGAAAAAGCCCGCCAGGGTCCCCAATGGCCTGAGCCTGGAGCCCTGCAAGAACAATCAGCACCACCAGCAGCCTTCAGACCAGGAGAACAACCCGCGCCTGGCACACACACACGGCAAGAGGAAGAAGAAGCACCTGAAGAAGAAACACAAAAGGGTGAGTTTGGAAAGCGTTATCTCTCTCCTGCAGTGTTGTGATGCGGTTATTCTATGCACACGTATGACTGTTTCAGACCGGCATGTTCTCCATGATCCGTGGCACATGTGGGCCCCGTCTTCTATTTATTTGACTGTGCTTGTGCTGAAAACCTTGAGAGGGAAAAATGGCCTTTTTTTGTGAGTGCTGTTTGGTTACTGTGTGATTCAATGATGCTTTCACTGCTCAGAGAACAGATCAGAATAATGATGCTTTATGTTTCCTTCACTGTTCTCTGTCATGATGCTGAGAAAAGCAGAAGACGTCTCTGTTCTTCAGGAATCAGCGGCTGGTTGTGTTTTTGTTCTCCTCACGGCTCATCAGGTGCTGTGTTGTTGTTGTTGTTGTGAATGTGTGCTGAGCTGAAGTCTTTGTGTACACTGAGTCTGTAACAGCATCATATACACACATGCAGAGGCTGTGAGGTGATGCCCTGCCATTTCTGGAGGTCTTGAGCTGTGTTCAGGGACATGTTTGTGTTGTTGCAGGAAAAAGCAGACGAGAGGCAAGTTTGTAAACACACTAAATTAAGTTACATAAACCATGCACGGTCCTAACTGGTCTGCAGGATGTGCTGATTGTGTTTTAATTAGCATTCATTGGTTTTAATTACAGCACACTTATCAGATATTGGCCAATCATGTGCCAGCTTTTCCAGGGGACTAAATCTGATCCTCTCCCAGAAAGAATCTGAAAAAATCCCACACTTAGAAAAGTCCAGAAGATGATGCTGTCATTGTGTTGGCTAACTGGAGTTTATCAGCCGTCCTGTGTGTGTTCTCGCTGTCGTTCCTCCTCTGCTGAGTAGACAGTCCCCTCACACTGTGGTCATTTATCAAACCTGTTCTGTGTCCCGCTGCTTTCTGAAAGCATCCTATTTTTAACACGACAGAACGTACAGCTGAAACATGAACGCAGCACACACACACAGTGTGTGTGTGTATGGTAAAGACCTCTGATGGGAAGGTCACTGCTGCTGCCTGTGTGTCATGTCTGCTCCTGTAGCAGCTAATGGACAGATGGTGCTCCCTGCTGCCTTCAAGGTTGTCTGCCTTCGCCCTGATGGCTGAGTCTACGGCTCAGACGTGGCTGTGAGGCTGCAGGTGAATGTGAGTCCATTTTGTATTTACTAACAGCTTCACTCAGGATTTGTTTTCAGCTTTGTATCAGTTACGTTTGGACATTCAAGGACATACATTTACTGCATTCTCATATTTTGACTCACTTTTTAATGTTTAGTAGATTTTTAAAAGCAATTTAACAAAAAAATAATTAAATGAGAACAAGATAAACAATGTGGCCAATGAAGTTACAAAAAATGTAAATCACACTTATCATCACTTGTCTGCAGCCAGCAGCAGCAGGCTCACATGTTGTAACGATGCTCTCCCATTGGTTGAGGGAGCAGGTAGCAGCAGTGATGGATTCGGGGGCATTTGTTTATAATGCAGCCTGTGAAATATGACGCTTAAGAATCATTCCTGTTTAGAAATCAGATCACGTGCATGCACACCCGTCGCTATGGGCGGGCCATAGCCCCCCCCCCCCCCCAAACAACGGCCTTTGCCCCCCCACTGGAGGCCCAGATTTCTCTTCTTCTTCTTTTTTTTTAAAAAATTATTATTATAAACTACTAATGATGCATTCTTTATCACGAAAACATTTAAAACGTAAAAAAAAAAAAAAAAAAACAACAATTGTGCTTTTCTTAGTCCACTTACTTTACGTAGCCTACGTCAGTGTTGCCGCGCAAGTTACCGCGCATTCTCTATGAGTGAGTGATAGAGTTTTTGCTAGCTCGCCATGGATATACGTAAATGGTTAAAAAAAACACCTTCGGACTCAGTCATCAGCCCAGATGTCAGTGCCGGAGCCTGCATCTAGCCGCTCTGAGGAGCCTGACACCGGCAGCAGCAAGCAGCAGCAAGTGGAGGCTACCCCCTGCAGCAGGCCAAGTGCACTCCTTGGGCCACAACTGCCAGCCGGATTTGCGCCTGCTGACCTCGGCATAGATACACCTAAACAGGTTTTCTTAAAATCATACCCCGTGAATTTGTTCGGATCAAGAAAGCGGTCATTTTCCTCCAGCTGGTACTTAAACAGGGACTGGCTGGAGTACTTAGTGCACGCACAAATTCAAGTCTGAGTGGAAGGATGCACTGATGAGGAGGTTCAGCCGGGAGAAACGCCGCCTCCCGCTTTACTGACCAGAGGACAGCGCTGCCTCCACTCAAAGTAGGTTCAGTGTGTGTGTGTGTGTGTGTGTGTGTGTGTCTGTGTGTGAATTTGCGTGTCACCGTGCCGCGCGTGTGCGCGTTATGGAAATGCATAACACATCTCTCTACTGTTTCGAAGTGCATCCGCTGTGTTTCTGTTTGAGAGATGCTTCTGGTGTTACATCTGTTTTGTGAATATTGTTGATCATTTATTCTGTTGTTTAAAATAATGAGGCCTGATGTAAGCTGTTGCTGGGTGTGGTGTTGGTTATGTTTACCTTGCGTCGCTGCTGTGCAAATACATTTGATCGGTAATATAATAATTGTGCCCCCCCATGCGTTTGGTATGCCCCCCTTGAGACTGGTGTCTGGCGACGGGTCTGCTTACATGTGTGAATCAAGATCACAATTTTTTTAAAGAAGTATAATTGTAGATGTTATTTATTTTGAGGAAAAAAAGTCAGTCAAATTTTGTGTCATTATGATGTATCATCACTAAATATTTTGGTTTGTTCTTGACATTGTTGTATGTGACACCTTCACCTCCAAAGCCCATGCTGATGAGTTAAAAATGTATTTATTTGTTTAAAAAATGGAGAGCAGTTGTGTTGTAAGTTGTTTTCTGTTGCTAACATCATATCCAAACTTTTTTTTCTGAGTATTCTGAGCGTAAGGAAACAGTTTGAGTCTGTTTTCTTACTCCAATCTGAAGTTAGTTTTTTGGCTCTTTGAAAATTAATAAATGCTCTGAGAACAAGCTCTTCAATCTTTTTTTTCCGTAACACCGCAGTGACTCTACGATTTCTTCCCCCCGTCAGACTCTGTGTGTGTGTGTGTGTGTGTGTGTGTGTGTGTGTGTGTGTGTGTGTGTGTGTGTGTGTGTGTGTTTGTGTATGTGTGTGCTGGACTCTTAGCAGGTGGCTGTGGTTTTCTTGGTTTGTTTTCCCTGGCTGCTGTGGTTGTGTTACAGTCATCAGTGGTGGTGTAGTCTGTCAGAGGGAAGCCCAGACCTGATCCCCGAGTGCTCTCTCTCTCTCTCTCTCTCCCTCTCACACACACACACATACACACACATGTTCCCACATGGAGCTCTAACACCCAGACAAATCCTCCACATTCTCACCCACCCTCTTTCTCACCTCGTCCCCTGGGACACACAAACACAAACCATGTGAACACACAGCAGGTAGCTGTGACATGTTGGCACTGAGTGCAGCACTGTCATGTTACAGCAGCTCATTTCAGTGATGGTAATTATCCAAAGAAGCATATATGTTAATTAGACTGATTTTGAGCTAAGCTAATGTGAGGGAGGCTAAAGTCTCAATCATGGACATAAAATCCTTTTTCTCCACCCTGTTAGATTAAGCTTCAACCTTGGTACTCAGCATCAGCCTCATCTGTCACACTTTAGACGTATGAATAATTGAAAAGATCATCATCTGCGCCTCTTTGTGTCCTCTGTGAGGAGGAACAAGCTGCAGACTTATCTATTATCTTTTCTCTGGCTTCTCTTTAAATGAGTGGTTAGATTTCCCCCCCCTCAAGGTCACATTTGAAATGTCAGAGGTCCGTCTCAGGGTTTAATTCTCCATTTAGAAGAAGCTACAGCTCGGCCAGGGAGCGGTGGTTATCAGCACTTTTTGATAGCCCAGACTCAAAGAGGAATAAGAGATGAGGGAAGAAGAGAGAGGATTTGGGGCTGAATAAAGCAAGAGTCAGGTTTTTCTTCCCTCAGTTTTTGTTTTTCCTCCAGCCGAGCTCACAGATTGCAGCAAATGTGTTCGATCTCTGGCTCTGACCCAAAGTACTGAACTATGAGATATTGTAAGCTCAGGGGGGAAAAGAGACAAATGTTTATAAGAGCCTCTGACATATCGGCCCACAGTGAAAAAAGGAGCCAGACAGAGAGGACTTCTGCAGTGATGGATGAGAGGACAGTTACAGGCTGCAGACTAACAGTCAGTGGACGTCATTGGACGTCTTTGTCTTCACACTGAGAGCACTGATACAGAGATGAACTGAGCTTCATGGATACAAGAGCTGCTCAAGTCTTTCTCCAACGTTTTTCACAGGAAACTGAGTCTGCTGTTGTCTTTGGTTTGATAAACTGACCAATGTTATGTTGTTGCCCTTGTTAGTCAACACTTGCACTGTGGAATTTGGGGAATTTACAAAGTTGGACACTTTCCATAGGAAGTTTCAGGAATTTATATTGGATGTATTTCCCTGCTTATAGACATGTGTACGTGAAACATTTTTGGTTTGTTATAAGCAGACATGCATGCAAACATGTCCAGTACAATATTTTCAAATGACAGTATAAATTAAGTGAATTTTTCTGAACTGAGTCTAACTGAGATGATCACAAGCATGGAAATGTTTTGTGTTCCCATAGAGGTAAATTATGTGAGGGGGAGGGAGGTTGAGCTATAGGAAGCTGGTTGTGTGTTTCACAACTTTACTGATAATCAGACCTCTTTACTCAATTTCCTCGATGCAAGCTGTTACGGTCTCCTGAATATAATCTAAACAGGCTCGAGACCGCAACATAAAAGGGACACCACAAGTAAGTTTGAAGAAAAGGAATATAATTTTATTGAAGATAAATCAACGTTCAGGAAAATAACGCAAGAAACCAAAAAAAAAAGGACTGGAGACTCCGGCCGAAATAATCAAAAGATGGGAAGCTGCTGGGCCAGCCACACATTGGGCCGTCGTAACCAACAACTTCCCCTAACCTAAGGAAAAAACCGACAACTAAATCCTAAGGAATAAATCCCAAAGAAAACCCGATAACTGGACTACCGGAGGTCTCCAGCCCAAACTAATTCTCTGATTTTTGTTTCTCATCTGATTTATGAACACCAGAGGATTATGGTCAGTATAGATTACCACCGGCGCAACAGTGGACCCGACATAAACCTCAAAATGTATAAGAGCCATAACAAGCGCGAGTGCTTCTTTTCCGATTGTAGCGACGCTGACAAAAATTGAACTTCTTCGAGAAATACGAAATCGGATGTTCCACCCCATCATTTCCATCCTGGAGAAGAACAGCACTTGCCCCCCATCACTCGCATCCACGGCCAATTTAAACGGACGATCAAATGCAGGCGCCGCAAGAAAGAAGAAAGTATGGTTTACTCATACGTCAGAAGGAGGATCTCTGTGCTGATTGGCTATTGTGGAACAAATACTTTGGTCACTTTCAGACACTCATAAATTAAGCAAATAGAGCATCAAACACATGAAATTTCTTGTTGGTTACATTGCACAACAAAAACTGATCCTTAAATCAACTTTACATCTAATTCACTCGTGTTAATCAGGTTTAACGGTTGAGAAGACTTGAACACACTCTGCTGCATCTTCCTATTATAAAATCATTCAACAAAGTCAGCAGCTTCAAGGCCCCAGAGCTGCTGACTGTTTTACACACAGCATCATAATAAGAGGCACTGATGGGCAGTCCTCACACTGCAGGACGCATGATGTGAGGAAGTGAGCTGAAGCACATAAAGCAACAGGAGAAGTCGGTCTGGTAACACACTGGGGCTTATGTAAGAAATAAATAAAAATGCTTAAAAGACATTTAAAGTCAGCTGAACTGTGTACACCTTCAAGTTCAAGAAAATATTCCCAAATCTTCAGGGTGAAACATTTTGGGTCGATTTGCCTGTCTGTTTGTTTTTGTGTTTTCTCGACTCCAGTTGAGACCAAACTTGAGAAAATGTCACACCACTCATTCAAACATTACAGAGACCGTCCCAGAGCTGCTGCTAACATCAGCTCCAACACGCTTCCCCGCCTGAACTGGATTCAGATTGACAGGGAACATGTGCCTGGTGTCTGTTTGAGTGTTAGTGTGCGTGTGCGTGCGTGTGTGTGTGTGTGCGTGTTGTTTCATTCTGCTGCGGCTCTGCTCAGCTCACTGATGTTGGATCGGTGGTCTGCGGTGTGAGCTGCTCCTGAGTACAGCCGCTCTTCAGAGCAGGACGGCCGTGCTGTGAGGCCCATCTGCTCTGAGACTGTGGAGGAGCGGTGAGAGGAGAGAAGGGACAGGATGGGTGAAGGGGGTCAGATGACCCCCCCCCCCACCCCCCACCCCCTCTGATCCCCTGTCCCCAGTCTGACCACCTGTCTGTTTGACATTGTGTCAGATTTGACAAAGATCATAACTTCCTCTTGTCAGTAAGTTCCCAGTTTTTAATTCTGCTGTGATATCTGTCTTGTTGTGCTGAGGAAAGTGATTTATGTTTCTGTTGGAGCAGACCGATCATGCTGCAAATATTAACATAGTATGTTAATCATACTTATATATTTTTTGAAATGTTCAATAATAATCGTTAATGAGCCAATGATGAGATGAAAATGTCTGACAATAAAGATCCACAATGTTTCCCTTCACTGTGTTTTTAATCTGTTAAAATACAAGCCAGTCATTCCTTTTACATGCTGATGTAGTAAACTGAGGGGAGCAGTGTTAGCGTGGTTAGCTCGGTTAGCCTGCATCAAGTGCCTCTGTGCATCTTTCTCATGTTTATTGATGAATTGAACTCTTAGGTGTGCATATGCGACGAAACCACAGCCAGATATTGAAACAGATACTCTGTTTAATATTTAACATTTGACATATTATGGTATATGGTATATATAGATATATTATGATATTGTAGATCAAAGCTCTGTCCTCACCTTGATTTATCTCAGTTGGTTATCTGTTAGACATATTTACTCAGATGCTTGGAAGTTTGAATCAACTGCTTTTTCAAAGATGAAGAAGAAGTTCAGAGTGCAGTAAAATTTCCAGATCACCTCACAATGTGTCCACTTTTACTATTTAAATGATTTTATATAGACCAAAGATAACATATGTAGTAGCCTTAGTGACTCAAACTATTCAGGACAAAAACAATAATAATAATAATAATAATAATAATAATAATAAAAACAATAATAATAATAATAATAATAATAATAATAATAATAATAATAATAATAATAATAATAATATATACAATTATTCTGTTCTTAAAACTCAGACTCATCTAAAATGGGATGCAATGAAATGAGAACTGAAAATGAAGAAACCAAGGCCGAAAACCGAAAGAAATGATCCAGCCAATCATTATCACTACTGTATAAATTAGTACAAATGCTTCAAAGAATAATGCCGTCTTCACAGATATATCGTAGCACCTTTCAAAAAAGGGCAAGGACTTTATTCTTATCTTCTTGTGGTGGTTGTGACATTACTTTCCCTGACTCTGTCTGTCAGCTACATGGAGTGTGCTTGTCTCTGTGCGTACGCTCACGTTTGTGTGTCCGCGTGTGTTGAGGCTGAAGTCTGCTGTGCATGTTATAGAGAGCAGAGGAGAGTTGTGAACACTTATCCATCCCATCATATAAATAAGATAAATAACATGAGGCTGTTGAGTCTGTTAAATAAAGAACAGGGTATAGATCTAGTTCAGAGCCACGAGTCCTCTGCTCTGCTCACTCTGCTCTCCCTCTCCTGCGCTCTGTGCTTCTCCCTCTTCAAGCGGGTTCATCGCAGCCTGGGTCATTTCTGGTGTGCGCATTACTTACTTTGTAAATCACTATCTGTGGGTCTGTCTCAGCCCTTATCCAGACAAGAGCGTGCCGGCTGCAGTTTTTGCTTGTGTCACCAAAACATGCTGTTTTTTTGGTGATAAGTCTTTTGGCTGAAAACCGAAAATGCACTTTTGGGACATTTTCAGATGGAATTTTCAGTGGCTGACAATACAGTGCATCCCTACCTAAAAAATACGCCTAAACTAACACTGCACTACAGCCTATTTCAGATCTGTTATTTGATGAGCCAAACAGGAAAAGACTGAACAATAAGTGAAAACACACACACACACACACACACACACACACACACACACACACACGCACACACACACAGTCTGCTGTTTGAACTCAGATTGACTCAGCAATGATGAGTCAATAACTCCCACATTACTTGGCAAACAAATGTAATAAAAAAAAGAGAGAATCAATATGTTGAGGATGCCTGAAAACTTGCTCAGAAACAATCCTGCCAACCTTCCTTTTGTCAAAAATGATGCAGGAGTCCAGGATGACTGCGGTTAAAGGATCACAGCACAGCTTTGGACCTGTGCACGTGTCTAATTTAGTCAACCACAGCTGCAGATATGTGCCTCTCTTATCCCTATCCTCAGTAAATCCTCTGATTTTAAAGTCATGTAAGGGGATTCATGTTTTAATTTTGAACATTTTCAGTTTGGTAGATGATTCCCTGCTGAAAAGAGACGGATGCTCTTTTCTGTAGACTCTCTTTCTCTCTCTCTTTGTTTGGTGAGGCCTCGTTGAACTTTCAAGCAGGAGAAACCCTGATGTGGTGTTATGTGTAGAACAGGTGGACCTCTGTGGTTTTACTGAGATGATTCTGAGCCTCTTTTCTTTCACTGCTTCAACCTGCTGTGTTTTAGAGTTCAGACAGACTTCTTTTAAAAGGACACAAACTCCTCTTGAAGATAAATATACTTTTGCTGAGATGTGACTAATGCTGCTGAGTATCTGCTGCAAAGACTGAGCTGACGGTTTCTTCTTTTTCAGTCTGACTTCTTTTATTAAAACCATAAAGTAAACGCCTTCCATCTCCTCACAACAGTTTTGGTCTGTCACTCTCTCCTAAAGCGTGTGAAAAAGAGCTGTGGACTCTGTCTTTGTCCCAGCAGTGAGCAGTAATTGCTGTGAAGACAGCTGAGTGGTGTCTAGCCCCGGGCTTTGAGGACGCCTCCTCCAGAAGCTCTAACCTGGTCATCCAGTCAACCAGGCATCTCCGGTGTATGGCCTCTGGCTCCTTGAATCAGTCTCAGTGGGTTGATGCTCACTCCACCTGTCCTGATGGAGAAGCCCTGCCTGAGGCCTGCCAGAGGCTGATGTATCATTCAGCATCAGCCTCTTACCTGGACTGAACTCCTGTTTCAACCTGCTGCTGGCTAAAGATGTGATGAGATCAGGGTAAGGGAACTAATGGCAGATCTCCCAGCCCGCTTGTGTGTGTGTGTGTGTATGTGTGTGTGTGTATATAAACACTTGGACTGCAGCCTTGAGTTGTCAGGATGGGGGCAAGCTTACATGCTTTGGAATTGCAGAGAGAATGTAATATAATGTTCATCTCTCTCCGCTTTGCGGGTCACCCTTAATACGCTTATCTGCTAAGCCAATAAGAGATTTGAAGAAAAGCAGTGTCCTGATTGTCAGATAAGATTCTAAATCCATTCTGGCGGGGGGGTAGGGGAGTGAGTCTGAGCTGTGGGAGGAATAATTGACGTTGTTAACATCCCCGGATCAAATCAAATCCAATCATGATGGCTTGCTTTGTGGTTTTCGTGTCATTGTGACACACAAGGCATGGATGGTTCAATATTTTATACACATATGGGAGCTGTGGGCTCAGTTTGTAGAGGTTTTTAAAGCTCCACACTGATACCGAGAGAACAATAGCAGAAACATGTGCCGTTCTCTTGTTTTTGAATGCAAAGGGTCTCAACTGGACAAATATCTATGAGGCAGCCTGTCCAGATGTTGGGCTCTTTGTCTTTTGTCTAATAGACCGAACTGGACTTCTGTTGGCCCAAAATCTAGAGTAGCTGCTGGGCACGGAAGTCCTCCCTTTGTGGCGGAAAGCTTAAGACACTTAACCAATACCATTTCAATCAAGGAGAGACTTATACACCAGTTCAAATTTGTGAAAAGATTTAATGCAGCAAATTATTATTACAGATTTGGCGGTTAGACCTCATCAAGCATCAAATAATAAAAGGGGGTACAGTGACATGAAAAATTATGAATATCACCCGATGGAGTCTAGACACTGGTGGTGGTAGATGTTCTTGAGTAGGCTCTATTATCTGGATGACTTGAAGAGGACTGGAAGCTGAAGAACTGCGAACTGAAGCAATGAAGACTGGAGGTGCCTGGGGAGGAGGAGGGTTGTGACCTGAGCCTGAAAGACAGCTGACAAGCAGAAGAGACAGTATTTAAATTTTGACAGCTAATGTGATGATTGGTTTCGAGTGATACTGAGAAGATGTGATTGGATGGATAGATGGAAAAGTGACACGCCCCTTGATCAGCTGATGAGAGAGAAGTGGGAAAGAGTGAGAGAAGGAACCATAAGAGTGAGAGCATTAAGACAGTCTTCCTGATTGAACTTACACTAAGCTTCATTACTTTTTGTCAGTACTGATACTCATCATTACTCTTATTAGTACTTTTATTAGTGTAAAACAATGTTCAATCTGTAAAGCCCTGTTTCCACACCGTAAACTGTTTGGTGACACCGTTTTCCAAACAAAATGAAAGTTCTCTTCAGGAAGTCGACTGGAGATGTAGACATGGCAGGGTTATGTGTGGTTCTTTATTACTGCTGTTGCACAGGAAGTGACAATTCTTTCCTCCAATCAATGAACTGCTGTGTTTTAGATGGAATAGGTTGGTAATATTGAGGCCTGTCCCAGTTTTAGTCAAAGGAAACACCACAAAATGTGTGCCTTACCAAGACGAACCGAAACTGAACAGCTTAGTGGAACTTGGGCTTTATTTTTCAGTTGATCATTTAAAAAAAAGCCGTTTATTCCAAAACAGAAATAGCATAAGAGTTATGATTTCAGCTCATTTGGATGAAAAGCTTTTAGAGTATTCATCCCATCTCATAAATCTCAAAGAAAAGCAAAAAAACAAAACAAAACAAAACAATATGGAGAGATTTGTAATGGTCTGTGAGACCAGCTGATTTAATGTTGAACCCAGAATCGAAACAGAGGCAGATGGAAGTGTTAAAAGGGGCTTTATTGCTCCACACACTTGATGTTTTAATCCAAGCATGAGATCCAAAAGGCAAACTGCAGGTTATGATACTGAGAGTGAGAGTTGTGGCTGGGCAGGTGTTGCTGGGCTGCAGGAGCTCTTCACAGGGAGGCACTGGAGCAGAGGGGAGAGACACAGGGTAAGAAAACTCTGGATACACTCAACCACTAGTGATTTCGCAGGCCGAAGTACTGATCTGACCGCTTCAGTCCACTGGCAACAGGTTGACTCCACATGAGGCTTAAGAAGCTGCTGCTTGATTGCTGATCACCAGCAGGTGCGTGCAGCCTCGCGGGAAAACCTCAGCCACTTCACACAGGGAGGGGAGGGGGGAAGAGAAGAGTGGTCATCAGGATCACTGTAAGATTTCCCCTTTAAAGATGAATTATTATCTTCATGTGCAAAGAAACAACTTTGATCTACATTTAATGTATGTTAAGTTATGCTATCATCAGCGGTGCATTGGCTAGTGTGAAGGTTCCTGGTTTCCATTTCACAGTTTGCAAATTACCCCCCGTGCATGAGTGGGTTTTTCTTTGGGTACTCTGGCTTACTTCTACAGTCCTGATGGACAGATGCAGATGGACCGCGTCAACATCGTCCACTGATGACCTAAGTGTTTACTGCGTCCCCATGCCAGCCTTTTTAAATGCGGCTTGATGAGTCCAAGCCAACATGTTTAAAAGTGTTTAATGTTTCTTCTTTCTCTCTCTTAGTACTCAGAGACCTTTTCTTTGGAAGTGTCACTTTCCTCTGTGGGGGGACATGTGGGAGGGGGGTGGGTCAGACCACTTGCTCATAAGACCATTAAACGTTGCAACTCTGTGGCTGCTGTGGGTAGGCAACACTCAGACAGCTTCTCCCTCTCCAAACTGACGCTGACTCTCCCTCATGACAGCTCTTATAGTCAATTTGTGAAAAATTAAGTGGCTGCACTTTAAGCTAAAGTGTGGCCCCTCTTAAAGCCAGGTCTCATCTCAGCTGTCAGTCAGTGTCGGGTGGAGGGCTGGAGGCTTTTTGAAGAAGCTTTTATCACAGCTGTCCAGCTCCTGTAAGAGGACGAACCCTTCAGAGTCGCAGACTTACATCTAATCCAATCTGCTACAGTTTACAACACACAAGCCCACAGATGAGACGATAGCTCAGGTCTGTCTGGATTAGGATTTCTTCTTCCTGTCCTGTTCCTCTCACTAAAGTCACTAAAGTAAAATAACCCTGAGAGGCTATGTGTGTGTGTGTGTGTGACTTACAGTGGGTCTGCTTACCTTCCCATTGAGTGTCTCTGTACTGGAATGAGATTTTATCAGAAACAGAAATCAAGAGGAAAGAGGTACCTAAGATAGAGTGGACACGTCCAGACAGAGGCACCAGACTTTGTCACAGTGGTAGTTAGACCAGTATTTGGTCCCTGTAGTGTTACCTTTCTGTAATTCTTATTTTAAGCTGCTTTAAAAATTACAGACACAAATTTAAGCAGTTGGACTAAAGTTTGGATTGTGCTGCCATGATAATGATACTGCAGGAACTGAGGATGTTGCAGATCGGGCTATGAAGTATCAGTTGGTCTCATTAACCCTTAACATACTTATATCAGATCTGGATGAGGTTATAATTTGTGTTACATTATTTACTTTTGTTGTCAGATTCAACTTGTGCTACTTTCACATTTGATAGTTCAGACTTCAACAGCGTTGCCAGACATACGATAATTATCGTATTTGTACGATAATTTAGCCCTCTGTACGATGTACGATCAATAATTCCAAAAAAGGCTAAATGTACCATAATTTGACAATTTCGTGTGGTTGTTACAGATCTACTCCAGTCTGACGCATTTATCTGTAAACCCTAAATGCATCTTATATCATGTGACGTTTCCAGCCAATCATAGTTTAAGTGTCATTCGTCTCAGAATGATTGACAGCCAATCAGGGTCGTAGGAGCTCCGTCAGGAGGAAGTCAGTCAGTTGAGAGAAAAATGAGCACCGGAGCCTCAAGCTGCTGATCAAACGCTGCTGATGTGGGGCAGGGCGATGAATGCCCACAAAAGTCCCTGTTAGACACTTAACAGAATGATCAATTGTGATTTTCACGCAACAATAACACAGTTGTTTTGACCATTATCAGTTATTTTGATTATTTTGTCGGGTGTATGTTAATTTCCCCCAAAATACGATAATTTTGAGGCTCTGATATGACAATTTCATATTTCCCATCTGGCAACGCTGGACTTCAATAATCTCATACACCCAGTCAAATGGGTTGGACCTAAAGTCTGTATAAATCAAGCTGCCAATTCCAGCTGACAGAAATTAAACTGGTGTTGAAGTGTGAAAAGCTAAACTTTTTGAGATAGTACTTGGGGCTGGCTCTGAAAAGTGGATGAAACCATATACCAAGCCAAAAATTAAATTTAACTACAGTCTGAATGGCTCATTTCTCTGTCAGCATACTGGATGGTGGTTGATTTTTATATAACTGAGAAGTTTAGAACTATAAGTTTGCTTGATCAGAGGCTCAAGGCTAAAGGCCTGCCTCTCACTACACACACACTTCACACTACAAAGACAGAAGTTAGGTTTAGTCAGCATTTCCAATTCACTGTAAAAATGAAAACTTAGAATTTTTGGCCTTAAAATGATTTTTTGGTGAAGTGAGCAAAAAAAATGTTTAATTGTGTTGCAAACAACTTGAAAGTAGTTATCTCAACTACCTACATGAAGTTTGGTCTCATTTCAGGAGTTAAGTTGGCAAAACTAAAAATTAGAGGTTTAAGGCTGGAGCTAAATTCTTTGAGTGTTCTTCAACAAAGAACAGGGTCTCCAACTCAAATCTACAGGGGTCTTCATCTACCCATCAATTTCCCACCATCTCCCCTGTTCTCCTGTCTTGTGGGGATTTTAAGTTAAATATTTTGAGTGCTATGTTGAAACTACAGTTGTTCAACTGATCATGAGTTTATTAGTTTGTGTTTTGTGGATCCTGCTCCTGCCGTCACATGAGAACACTCACAGTTGCCTCGAAATTTTGAGTTTACACAACTTTCTTTGTTTTTACAGTGTATGGCTGCTGACGATGATGGGCTGCAAAGCTGTAACAGAAACAAAAGGTGACGTCACTGAGACTATGTATTATCAATCTATGGGTATAGATTATTTTACAGGTAACTCTGGTACAGCTGCATGACTAATACACTGTAGCTGTCAATGATACCACATTACATGCTGGGGAATAAAATGACACACGGTGCTACCTTGACTTACAAGTGTTCCAGCTAATGAGTTTCACGAGCTATGAGCTGTCTCCCACCCTGTCAACCACCCAGCATCCCGTGTCTCACTCGTTGACTCGTGGTTAGCTCACTGTGGAAGCATTTGTGTTGTGCTCACGATTGTCCTCACAGTTGTTTTGAAAAACTTTCAGACTTAATTTAAAAAAACAAAACAAAAAAAAAAAAAAAACAGAAAGTTTTTCATCTGGGTGCGTGACACTTAGATAACTCATTTAGAAACATTGTGAAAGGGAGGATGAAACGGAGCTGATTGGACAGGTTTTTATAGAAAATGGCTTCAGATAAAAGTGAGGAAAGTGTGAAGAAAAGGACAAAAATCAGCCAATGAGATTCACTTATTCAGTTCAGCCTTTCTCTTCCACCTCCGTCAAAAAAAAGTGGTGTTTTGGGGGGGTTTGGAATGGATTAATAGCATTGATCTGACATACAAGTAATTTGATTTATGAGCTTCGCCATGGAACAAAACAAACTTACAAAAAAAAAAAAAAGTTGTGTTTATGGGGGTTGGAATGGATTAATAGCAATTCACTTCATTTCAATGGGAAAAAAAAGGATCTGACATACAAGTTATTTGAGTTATGAGCTTCGTCATGGAACAAATTAAACTTGTAAGTCAAGGCTCTTGACTTACAAAAAAAGTACTTTAAAAAGTAAAAAACCCAGTAAACCCATAAGACTGATGCTGATACAGACAAATACAAATACAGAGCAAGTCTCTGTTAGGCAACGCAACGTGTTGGATTTCAATAAATAAGAGGATAATAAGTGGGGATAAGTGGGCACCCATGCGCCTGTCGGTGATGCTTAATGAATGCTCAGTTTGTTATCACAGAGGTCTGTTTGACTTTCTGTCGTCAGGAGATTTGATAAGACTTGGACTCTGGTAGAAGTGCTGGTGAAGATGTGGTGAGGATGGGAGCAATGTGGGAGATGACATCACTCTCTCAATATCTCTTTTCCCTCTGATTGGGAAACCTGGGTGGGAGCTGTGAGGCTGCTCTGGGATGCCCGGAGGAAGCTGAGTTGTAGCACTTTTGCTGTTATTGCACTTACTCCGGCCTTTTGCAGCACAATTTATTTACAAGCACTTCACTTTTTTTAACTTTTGGAAGTGTTATTGGATTCTCATTGTTGGAGCATTTGCACCGTGTGTCCCAGTGAAGAATTTTTGAGCAGGTTCAGCTCATCTTCTTCTCGTCCAAAGTAACATTCCAATCCCAACAGTTAGCTCAGGAGGTTGAGTGCTGAAGTCACACGAGGACCCTGCTCTTCTGATCTGGCTGATAAAAGAACCGTTTCAGTTTCTGTCTTTCCTCTATCACTGCCCTCTGGTTTAGACGTTATCCTGCTGTCCACATTAAGAGAAGGAGAGTGTAAATCCTATCAGCTGTATTATTTCCTGGTGTTGAATTTTTGCCTCGAGTTGCTGCAAGTGAAGCTGTTTAGCTTTTTAATGTAATCCCACTGACTTTATTGGACGATAAGTCCTAATGTGAACAATTAGGCAAAATGTAAATCCAGAGCATAATGGAGCGTATGGGCTGCAGCAGTTCTCTTAATATTCTCTCACATTCATCTACACCCTGAGCTGTGCTCTGTGTTGTCTGTGCAGAGCTCTAATAGGCTTTAATAAGGTGTATAATTTGCCGATCCGGCCTCTCTCGCTGCTCTTTGATGCTGCTGCACACTGCAGAGGTAATGGCTCTTTAAATATCAATTAGGGGGAATCCTAGATTTCACTTCAGCTTAAATGCATAAAATACATCTATGTGCAGTTTGTTATCCATGCATGTGCCTGATAAGAGCTCACAAGTCTTTCCTCCCCCTGTCTCTCCTTTGCTCCTCTTTGTTGCCCCCGGTGAGAGAGGAGGTCAGGGAGCAGGTGCTGCTGGGAAGTGTTGTATTTATCGGCGCACTAAAGGCTCACAGAGTGAAATATTCCCATGTGGAGAGGCAGCCCTGACTGTTTAAGTATCCCCAGTTAAAGAAAAGGACAAAGTGTGAGCTGCTATTTACCCAGCATGCACCCCACTCAGCCACTTTACCCCCGTCCTGTTTCATCCATGACCGCCTGCTGACCTGCTCCTCCAAACTACACATGAACTGAGACGAGGCTCAGCCTGACAGGCACGGCTTGTTCAGGCATTTTTTTGGGTACCGAAATAAATCCAGAGTGAGCGTCATGAGCTGACCTCCTTCCCCATTAAGGTCTAAACGTCCTCTGAGGAAGGATTTGTCTACTTTTGGAGGGAATATGTTAGGCGGGACGTCGACCTCTATGCCCAGCCCTGCAGGCATCTCAATCTAGTGAACAGGCGTTTTTCATTTCAGTCTGTCATCCTCACCTTCTTACTAAATGTACTCAGTTTTGTTGTTTTGACTCTAAACGAGCCAAAGTGTGGGATAAAGCAAACAAAGACAAAAAGCTCTTCAGTTTCTGCTGTTTCAGACGATTCACGCAGTTTCTGCAGTTCAAAAACTTCATTAAATATTTAAACTGATTCACGCTAATCAAGCTTTTAAAGATAATATCTCTGCTTGGATCACTTCCAGATCTGAGCTTTAATTGGAACTATTATATTAGGATACAGCATGAAGCTAAAATAAAGGATATTAAGTGAGCTATTATTTCTTTCTCCTCTCTTGAAACCTTTTTAAAATTCACTCTGCTCGAGTCTGCCCCAGTTTTCACATATTGCTCATCTTTGTACCGTTAATGAGCTAATTTTACCAAGCTGAATGAAGCCTCTTTCATTCTACCAACAAACTGCAGATGATTTCAACTGTCCACTTGTATCCAGCTCCAAAGGCTCATTGAACCGTTATATAATACTTCATTTCACATGGATTTTTGAAGCTTGCTAGCTTTAATGTGCCGTGTTTTTACTTTAATCATCTTGTAAGTACAAGACAGTGAGCAGGATTTGAATCATTGTTTGTACAGTCTGTTCAAGTCCCACAGAGAGTTAGATTTGGTTGGTGTTATAGTTTTATTCTTAGTCTGGTTGAGACTTTATTTTTAACTCCCTATGGGCAGAGAGGGTTTGTTCCAAATCTTTATAATGTCAGAGACAGACTGAGAGACCAGCTGATAGCACAACAAGTGGGCAAAGCTTGACCCTGAAATCCACAACTTCAGTCTGAGGGAGGGAGAGTTAACCAGAGAAAGTTTATTAATGCAGAATCTAATCAGTCTGAGACAACCTGGGCTCGTCCCAAGTACGCTGGCATAGACCATAGACTGTATAACATACAGAGTTTTAAAGCCCGCCATGGTGGGGCGCCATATTGAAAATGCTGAGCTCATCTAAGCTTTATTGAAGTTCATATGAGATAAATGAGAGGCGGGCCCTTGGGTGCAGCCTTTCAGGCTGACACGGCTCTGTGTCGGTTCCTGAACATACATACATACGTACATTTATTTATTTATTTATTTATTTATTTATTTATTTAATTATTTATAACTCAGTTGTTATTCATTTTTCTTATTAACAACAATGCAATATGAAAAAAAGGAACTTTTTTTCTTTTGCCAGCTGTGATGTTAGTTTCGGATATCAAGTAAAATACAAACCAAAATATCCATTTCAAATAATATACATATACACAGTAATACACATAGACAAGTACATACATGTTTATAAGAGGAGAGGAGGAATTGAAAACATAAATAAAAGTTATAATCCTAAAAAATTAATGAATATATGGATTAAAGTTTTATCAATTCAAAGATATCATGTGTCAAAGTACAGGTATGAATTCAGCCCCAGGGAAAGGATCTTAATCTTTTTTTTTTGTTTTTGTTTTTTTTGTTTTTTTGTTTTAGTTGATATGTAATTTTTTCCATTTGAAAAAATCTCCCAAACCTTCTGGATCCATATACTGTAAGTTGGAGGCTCTAGTTTCAACCAGTGTACGGAGATGCACTTCAGAGCTGCTGTTAGTAAGATGTTTTGGTCCAGGCCAGCAGGCGTCACTCCAAGTACAGCCACCCTGGGGTCTTTTGAAATGTCCTCTGAACCTGATTTTGAACCGGCTGGTGGTGCTCAGACCAGGAACAAAAAATGGTTCAGAAACTGGAAAAGTTAGTTCTCGACTGGAACCCCCAAAAAACTGGCTCTGTGTTGTGAACTGTAACACATCGGTGGGTGTGTTTTTGTTGATAAAATGAACAGGGAGTTGAGGTAAGGCCTTCCCACTTTCATTCTGCTGAACCTGGCATGAACGCAGGCTGGTTCGCTATAAAGCACCAGTGTTCCAAACTGTGCCAGAGTGAAAACCTTCTAAAGCCTGACTCACACTACAGGATTTAAAAAATATATATAATTAAACAAATTTAAAAAATCTTCTCAGTTCTTCAAATCAAGTGGTATCACACACATCAAGAGAATCTTCACAGATTATCTTAAATCTTAAACACATACACACACACAACAAGATTTAATGACCAGCACACACTACAGGATTCATCAAGATTATCAGATCAGAGAGTGCGACGCACCATGTGGTCTACATCATCTCACAGGGAAGAGAATGTGAATTAAAGCACAAAAAATGGAGACGAGTGGAGCTGCTGGCTGCAGACATTAGTACTTTGACATGAAACGTAACTGCAGGTACGGTGTCTGCCTGCTCTGCTCTTCATTAACATCATACATCAAGGCTCACACACAGCGCCATGATGTAACACCCGCACACACAGGGGAACCTTTTCCAAACCAGTACAATACACTGAGTAAGGGCGCCATATAGTGACAACTTTTTAAAAGACTAAACACATCTGGATGAAGACGTGTTTAGGGAGACAGAGACAACATTTTGCCTCTAATAACTTACTAGTATACCGTTGCTCCGTTAAAACTATGAGTTAGAGGTAAGAGACTGTGAATGTGGAGCAGAAATCCAGACTCATCAGACCAGGAGAGGTTCTTCAGTCTCCTGTGGTCCAGTTTTAGTGAGCATGTGTGGGTTTTAGCTTCAGTTTGCTGTTCTTAGCTGACAGGAGGGTCACAGGCTGTGGTCCATCTGCATCAAAAACACACCTTTAGTCCCAGAGAACTGCTGCTCTCTGGATATCTGCTCTGTAAACCCTAGAGATGGTTGTGGGTTGAAATCCCAGTAGATCAGCAGTTTGTCATACACTCAGAACAACATGACACATCCAGAGTCTTTAAAATCATCTTTCTTCTCCACCCTGAGGCTCACTTTGACCTTCAGCAGCTCGTCTTCATCATGTCTGTATGATTAAATGCTGCAGGTTGCTGCTCTGTGATTGGCTGAATAGATTTGTGTTAACGAGCATCTGAACAGGTGAATCTGATTAAGTGGCAGATGAGTGTAATTATTTTACCATGCAGCCGTCTGATTGGCTTTGTATGATCAAAAAAAGGAAACTATTACACACTGATAGGATTTACAGTGAGGCTTACCAAAGTGTTTCTTTTTTTTTTTAATATCTGCTTCAACTTTCCTCCTCTCCATCCTCTTGCTTCACTCAAAAACAAATCACAGTCTGGAACGTTTTCCAAACTGAGCCCACTCTTACGTGCGACAAGTCCCATTTCAGACTCCCAAACATGGATCAGAAGTTGATGATGAGCACTTGGAGTCAACAGAAGTAGCTCATCACGCCTGAATGAGAGCCGGGCTTTAATCATTGCACAGTCATTTCAGTCTGTCAGTCAGAAACATCTGAAAGCTCGTATTTGCATTTGTAAAGTCATTGCTGGAAAGTTCAGGGCTCTTTTCTCACTTTTCAACAGATCTACTTCCTCTGAGTGAAAGAAAATCAATTTCTCTTTATTCGCTCTGCTCCATCTCTCTGCTTCTGATGGATCATGGAACCACGTCCTCTCAGAGATTTGTCCATACAGGTTTGGTGTCTCTGAGTCTTGGCTGTGTGCAGTGCTGATGTAACTGAATGTAGGGCCATGAAATTGAGTGTAATAATGGAGGATAATGTGCTCAGGATGTCTGCTGTGCTGCTTCTGATGAGGCCACTCTTATGACTATAGTGTAATTAGGACATGTCATCAACCTGCTAACTGTCTGTAATATCATCCTCAGTTAGCCTGTCATCTGAAAGCAGATCAGAGTAAATGTGTGTGTAATGAAACCATAAGGCAGAAAGCATGAAGAGCTACGAGGAAGAGACTTTTTATGATCCTTTACAGCTCCTCTCTTCAAATCCTTGAACTAAAGATTCACAGTTTTAATTGTGTGTGTGTGTGTGTGTGTGTGTGTGTGTGTGTGTGTGTGTGTGTGTGTGTGTGTGTGTGTGTGTGTGTGTGTGTGTGTTCCTTTATCTTTTTTTTGTCTTTCACATTTTCTTGGCAGGCAGATATTTTTAAGTTCAGACTCGTTTCATATGACCCGAGTTGAGTTAAGCATCTCTCACAGATACAAATCTTAGGAGTGGATAAATAGAGGTGAAGAGAGAGCAAACATCTTAAGAGGAGAGCTGTCTCTACTTTAAATTAAGCGATTAACTTTAAACTAACACTCAGGAATGATAAATAGGGAGGCTGCTGTTTTGCATGAGATTTGTTCAGTAAGAACTCAGGGCTGCTGCATCAGGTACGTCTCGCATGTAGTGCCAAACTG
Organism: Labroides dimidiatus; assembly: GCA_030710495.1. NCBI lineage: Eukaryota > Metazoa > Chordata > Actinopteri > Labriformes > Labridae > Labroides > Labroides dimidiatus. The sequence goes on from CM061159.1 coordinate 2,709,356, forward strand.
ACCCTGGACAGGCTCAGTTGCAGAGACAGGCAACCAATTAAACACACACACACACCAACAGGCAATTCAGAGCGACCAGTGAACCTGATCAGTGTGTTTTTGAGCTGTGGGAGCATGCTGGGGGAGAACATGCAAACTCACCAGAAAAAGGTTCCTATCCAGCCAGAGTACTGAACCAGGAACCTTCTGACTATGAGGAAGCAGCACTAAATAGTGCTCTACCATGCAGCACCTGCCAGAGGCAGCATTTATACACTTGATTAAACCATTTACTCATCCTACAGAGGAGGACTTTACAGAATAACAGAAGCAAACAAGAAAATACAGAGTGCTAACATTACAGTAAGAATACATCAGACAGCATAATAAAGAACCAATACACAAGTAGGACATGATCTCAGCCTGATAACATAAAAGTCAAAGTCTTCTAAAGAGGTCAAACATGTCGTCCAACAGAGACGACAGCTTGGCCATCATTCTCCTGTGTGGCAGGGTCCAGAGGGTCCAGAGGGTCCAGAGGGTCCAGAGGGTCCAGAGGGTCCAAAGGGTCCAGAGGGCCCCTGTGAATAGCACACAGTCTGTATATAAATGGATGTGGCCTCCATGACATCACCCGTCTGTTTCTGAAACTGAGATTTGAAGCAAAGTGTCGGCAGAAGCCATATTGGAAATAGGCCGGGCCCCCCTTCTTCAGATCGGACTCATGCCCCTCTGCGCTCCATGTTGCCCCGCCTGGTATGGTATCTTCCCCTGCCTGATGGGGGTGGTGCTTGGCTGCCCGGGGCAGGGCCTGTGGGCTCTGGGCGGCTGCCCGGCTCTCCCGGGGGTACTGGGGCTGGAGTGGGGTGATGGGTGAGGTGGGGTGGGCAGGGGGTTAGGGATGGTTGGGTTTGGGGTGGTTAGATGGGTGTAGTGGGTGGTGCTGGTGGCTGAGTACTTGCACCCGTTCCCTCTCGGCATGGGCCCTGGCACTTTTTGGGGCTGGTTGTCAATCAGCTGAGCTCTGCCTCTGATTGGATGAACTTGTGATCTTAATATCTTCTAAAAAGCAGCCCTAGAAAATAATTCCCCTCCTGTTCAGTGTGTGCTGATAGAGAAATAAACTTTTCAGACTGTAGTCAATTTTTATAGCAGGCTGTATAGACCTTCATTTCTGCTGTGAAAACAACTTTTGGTACAGCATTGGGAACCCCACGGAGATGAAGCAACACCTGAGGAGAAGGAGGGGCTTAAGTAGTGAGGTCTCCACAAAACTCCACACATGTGCCATTTCTAGAGCTATTAAGGTTTGCATGTGGCCAAAAATATCTCAACTTTGGTAGTCGTTTGTGGCCATGTCCACTGAGTTATAAAAAATCCTTTGATAACTTTTCAGTGTCAATTTTTTTAGTATGTTAAGCCAAATTTAAGGGAATTTTATTCAGGACACGTACCCTTTAAATCATCAAAATCCAACATTGACTCAAATTTCCTAACTTCCTGTGGCATTATTCTCACCTAGGGGGGCGCTGTGGAGCACATATCTGCACAAAAACACTGGATTCATACATTTTTCGCTATGATTTATTTTATGGCTAGGTGCGTTAGAGTTTATCTCATTAAAGGTGCCAAAGGAATAATAATAATTAGGGCTGAACAATTAATCAAATTTAAACAGACATCGCAATGTAATTGAATGCAATTTATAAATCGCAAAGGCTGCAATTAAAAAAAAAAAGAAAAAAGTTTCATGTACGATAGACACAACCTCACGTGACATGTGTTCCATAGGTGGTGGTAATGCACCGATGGTGCAAGCGGGGGATGAGGATAACAACTTAAGCCATGCCAAATTTTGATTTGTTGTGTTGTTGTTGCTGACATCTTTAAAAATGGCCTCATAAGAAGAACCAGGAGAGGACACAGAAGAAGCGTCTTTGGTGTCAAAGAGGAATAGCATGTCGGTTGTCTGGACCCATTTTGGATTTAGGAAAGAAGATGCGGCGCAGCTTAGGGTATTGTGCAAATCATGCCTGGTTACCGTAGCTACAACAATAGGAAACACTACAGACCTGTTCCAGCATTTAAGAAAGCACCACAAGGCCATGTATGAAAACTACATGGATAAAACCACGACCACCAAGGAGAAAACTGTTTATATGTTGACAGGATTCTTTGTCATGATGGTGATAATATCGAATGATTTATTGCTTGTGTTTAGTGAATAATGCCCCCCCCCAAAAAAAAAGAAAAAATCGCATGCTAAATCACAATCGTAACATTTGTCCAAAAAAATCGCAATTTGTTTATTTTCCAAAATCGTTCAGCCCTAATAATAATCTGTCTTTCTGTAACCTTGAAGAAATTGTTGCTAGCCTTGAACAATTGATGAACACCACAAGTGTAGATGGGCCAAATCACAACTGCATACAAAAGCTTACAGATGTTGAGAACCAACAAGTGGCTCTGCTACAGAAGAACAACAAAACACTGCTGGTCACAGCATGTTATTTATCCAGGCACCAACAAAGCTCGTCCAACATATTATCTCTCCTTTTTTTTAATTTATTTATTTTTTTTCTTTTGTCACTGTTGTTCACCACAGATGACCCACAGAGCTTGAGCATGGTTTTCACTAAGCTCATGGATAATAAACAGGATTTAGAATCAGAGTTTACTGTTCTGAGTCAAAGGTTAAGATTTTTCCCTTTGAATGACGTCTGAAATAGAGGTGTCAACTTGCATTCAGAGGTTTATTTGTTAAATGCCAACATTCATTTGTAACAGATGATGATGATGATGATGATGACGATGATGATGACGATGGCAATGCCACCGATCATCTTTCAGATCAGTCTGAGCCTGACCAGCGGTCACTCACAGCGACAGCACTGGAGGGTAAAGAGCGATGGAGGGACACAGTGAGGTGGAACAAAATGTCTCAGAGGAAGGTCAGGTGTTCCATCAACTGAGAGGAAGTTATGATGCTGCTTTTCACGTAACGATTCCCAATCCAGCAAAAACAAACAACCATCAAGCAGCTGAGAAACCTGGAGTCACACAGAGGAGGAGATTCAAAACCTCCACGAGTATGTGGCTGAACAGGAGGAAGGAATTCACACTACCAGTCCTGTCATCCATCAAATGAAGTAGTCTTTTACAATTAATATTAGTGAAATACTTCAGTTTTTATGTTTTTCATTTCAAATAATTTGGTCTTTTTTTCAATTAGTCTTGAAATCATGTTGATATCAGAGAAATTTTGTCGGATCTGTACGACATACTGACATGCCCTCCTGTTTCTCCCTATCAAGTGATATTAAAGAGAGGGTATTGTGCATTTTTTAAGCTTTATTCTGTCACTCTGTTGCCCCTGTAATTTTTTATATGATTCACAGCTCATAAAAATCCCCTTTTTTCCCTCACACTGTGGTTTAAGAAAATCCTTATTTCAGCCTCTGTCTGAACTTTGTTTTAGCTGCTGTCTCTTTAAGACTCCCCACTCCACAAACCCCCTTCTCTCTGATTGGCCAGCCCTCTTAAGGCCTGGAGGAGGAGGAGGAGGAGCTGTGGGCAGACCTTAGTGTTTGAGGCCCCATCTTTCCAATGTGTCATGACCACTTTATAAGATCATTATGTGATGACCTCATCATTTCAGCAAATCTTGTAAAGATCTTGAGGAAAACTGAAGTTTTAATCATATTATGAACATATAAACATAAAGAGGTTTGAAAATCTGCACACGTTTTGTCTGAAAATCCAGTATGATCACTTTATATCCATGTTTTAAATATGGGAAAGAATATCAGTGCCTCTTTAATGAAACCCTGACAGAAGCAGGATGGTTAAAAGAAAACTTGATCAAGAAGTTGGAACCTGATTCTGTTGGTGGGATTGTACCTGTCTCACAGCTCACATGCTGACCGTCTGTCACAAAACAACAAACACAGTTCAGTGAATCTCAGCTACTCTTCACAACCCCCCCCCCCCCCCACCCCTGCAGTGTGTATGTTGGGTTTTTACACACCACTGTCTCTATGAAGTGCACCTCTGCTTGAATCCTGAGTGGTCTCAAGTGGAGAGAGGATAAGACCTATTGTCCCTTAACCTTGAGCTCAGCCTCTCTGCTTCATCATCAGACAGAGCGTCTCTTAACCTGACACAGCGGCAGGATCCAGGACGAGAAAAAAGCTGTATTGATCCTCTAACTTTGCTGGCCGGTGGATAGAGGGAGAAAGAGAGAGAGAGAGAAAGAGATTGGAGTTAGAGATCAGAGTTACAATGAACAGTCAGAAAAAGTGGATGTAGTCCAGAAATAAAAACTGACCTCCCTGCCTCTCACTCTGACAAACACAGTCTGTTTTTGATTTCCTGATGACTTCATGCAGATGCAGGTTTGTCTTTATTCCTTACATTAGTCAGGTTCCCATTCACTACAGTGGGATTGGAAGAAAACTGTTGAGATGTGTTAACCATCAGACTTGGCCCACATTAGCAGATGGAGACAGTTTCTTTTTGGACCCTGCAGGGAAGGCCAGACTCCGTCCTCCTCCCCCCTCTCCCCATCCTCCTGACAGTGCCAGCTCTTTGCCACTGCAGGCTGAGGAGGTGGCAGCTCCAGCCTGGTTTTCCTGTCGCCCTGGGGCAGGGAGAGAGAAATAGCCATCTGTCATTCACCCGGACTCTGGGAATTGTCCACCGCAGACACATTAAAGCGTCCTGAAGACATCTAAAGATCTAAGTGGGACGTAAACAGCTGCTTGAACACAGTCTGAACAAAGAGATCCATCTTCTCTCTCTGTTGTGTTTCTACACCTGAAGGTAGTGAAGCTCGCCTTCATCAGAGCAGTCTGCAGCGTTACCCACCATGCATGTCATATATCTGTTGTCAGTCTGTCACCAGATTTAAAAGGCTACAGATGAAGTAGACAGCTCCTTTATTTTGCAGTGAAACACCCAGCTGGGATTGACTGTAAGCATGGAAAACATGAAAACATGTAAATCCTAAGCTAGCTGTTGCCTAGCAGTTTATGCACCTGATAGAGTGCAGCTCTGTCCTGGGTAATGTTAGCGGCCTCACATCAGTTCTAGCTAGGATTACGGAACTGACCTGAATATAGGATGACCCTGATTATAAGACAACCCCCCCCTCCCCCCCCCTTTGATGTCGATGTCTTTCATTATGTTCCTCAGTAACAAACTCACACACGCTCCTGTTAGTCTCTTGGAAACGGACACTCTGAGGAGGATGATCAGTTTTTCTTTTACAGTTACTATTTTTCACACTGAAAAAAATGATACATTGGACTAACCTAAAAAAAAATTACTCTAATTTGTTACACCTAATATTATTAGTTTTCTCTCAAATTATATTTCTGATTTGGTTGAACTCTAAAATTTGATCCAATATCAGTCAAGATAATCTTTTTATCAAAGCCAAAAATTTACATTCACACAAAGTAAAAAAATAAATCATTATGAAGTCCACACGTTGCTCTAATTTGTTTCAACTTAACTTTTCATTTTGAACAAATCTAACATTTATAATTCCATCTCAGTTAAACATTTACTTCAGGGAAAACTGATTAAATTACTCTAATTTTGTTACAAGCAATATTTTGAGGTTTCCTCAAGATAGTTTCTCTAATCAGTACAGAGCTATACTTCCTAAGTCAAGGTATAGTAGTTTTTTTTTTCACAAACTCAAAAGCTGCATAGAGTGCTTATCCACATTATGCACAATGTACTCTGGTGCACCAGTCACATGAGTGTTTAATCAGCCCTTTCAGATGAGTCTACTATGTGACATGCTCATATCAAACCAGTGTCAATACGAACTAAGACATGTTGGGGTCTTGTATCAACTGCATACCCTTCTTACTCATGGTTACAATAAATATATATTAAAATAATTAATATTCTTACCCAGTGTTATTTATAAGTGAGCCAGTCAGTGGCTCACAAACAATTGTTAGACAAATTATTTGTAAAACAAATTAATTTGTAACATAAAATACAATATGAATTGACTTCGCTGAAATGCATCATGGGAATAACTAAGATAACACATGACATGGAAACCTCTGGTCTGAAGCGAAAATGCTGTGTCACTAAAATGAATATTTTAATTTAATCCAAGATGTTTACTTTTTGCTTTCAGTCACCTGAACTAAACAGGTTTAAAACAAAAAACAAGTTTTTAAGTTAGACCAATTTAAAAATGCAATTTGACTTAATGACGCAGTTGTTTCACTTTTTTCAGTGCAGACGGTCTTTATGGACGCTCCATCTTCAGACATCACACTCTGTAACTCTGTATGTTTTGGCTGCCTGACTGTTGTTTAACATCTCTGCTGCATCCACCTTCTTTATCTAAAAAGTAGCATCCTAACTTCACCTCAGTTGTCTGTTGACTTGCCCAACTTTTGATCCACTTTGCTCTGGACGATCACCACGCCTCTCTATTTTTCATCTCCTGTAACTCTGCTGTAATTGGCTTTGTCTCTTATTGCTTCTGTTGTTTTAGTCCAATGTTTACAAACAAGTTGTTAAAAATGTGGAGTTACCCCAAAAATAAAGCCTTACTCTCCTCCTGATGTCTTACTGTTTCTTGTCTTCTCAGTTTATTTGTCTAACAAAAACATCTTATTGAATTACAAACTGATACAGAGCAGAATGACTTCTGAAGCTTGATTTTTGCTTGACTCGTCCACAAGGTCAGGACTCGTCAAGTTGTGTACAAATGATGTGATTTTAGCAGCCTCGCCCCCTCGCAAACTCCTTTTCAAGCGGAAAAGTTTCCGTGTTGTGAACAACCAAAAGTTTCTAACTGCTTGATGGAGACACACTGATGAACAGGAGCTCCTTGTGTCCAAAGTTAAAAAAGTACAGACATTTATACGATTTATCATACAGAGATCGTGATAACAGAGTAATGAAGAATTCATGGTGTGACACTGCGGCCACACTCAGCAGAGAAGAGGATTTGGCAAAAAAAAAAAAAAAAAAATAATAGGTGGAAGTAAAAACTTGTTAAGCCCCACCCTGATCAGTTAACTATACAGTGATGATAAGCTTTCTTTATGCAAACAAAAGTATGATTCAATAATATTATTATTAAGTGTAAACATTAAATAATATATTATATTTTTCTATATTTACAATTGTAATACAGTCAGAAAACAAATCTGATCACGCTGTCTTTGTTGTATGACAAACTTTGGTGAAAATCAGATCTAGAGGTGTTAATAACAACAGTCTGAACTCGGACAACAGGACACTTTGCTGGAGGTCTGTCAGAGGTCGACTCTATGAGTTCAGTTCCCTCAAAGAGCTCCACAAAAACAGCCTGCATCTGCTGTTACTAAAGACTGCTTGGCAGTTGTATTGTTTAGAATGAAGTTTAGTCTCCTTGCTGTTTTTCTGCCACTTTAAATCTTTATCAGCAGCAGCAGCAGCAGCATTCATGCTGTGTGCAGCTGTATGAGGTGTTTTCTCTATAGAGTTGCATTGTGTTGTTTGTATTGACATTAAATTCTCTTAGTATTTTCTGTTCCCCCTGAAAGTGTATTTATTTGATTTGATTTCCTGAACAGATACAGACTGTTTGGATCATGGTGTAAAGCAGTCTTCACTCAGGGTCAGCTCAAACAGCTCTGTTTAAGGAGACAGCTGCCTGCAGCCTGTTTGACCTGATGCTATTAATCCACCATGTGAAACCCTATTATATGGCTTCCTGGAGTAAACACAGCATGTCTAGACCATGTCCTCTCCTAGACTCAGTCCTGAAACCGTCTGCCAGGAAAGATGGAAGAATTGAATCCTGAGCAGAAACTGCACACTGACAAAGGCTCAGTCTGCCTCTCTTTGTCTGCTGTTTTTTAAGGTGAGCAAACTGGACTGGAGTTATGCTGAATAACTGGCATACTGGGTTGTTTCAGTGATGTGCTGGCACCCTCTGCTGCTAGCTAAGGAGAATGCTTTGGACCCTCTTTATTCATTGAGGAAGCTCATCTAAGACGCTACCAGGAGAGCTCTGTTTCCTCCCTCTGCTGCTCCGCTCTGATGTTTCCTCACTCTTAATACTCGCTCCCTTTTTTAATTGGTTGCAGAGTAGCTTTGCAGGGTTGATCTTTTTCCCTCTCTCAGGGAAAAAGAGAGTGAGGGAGCTGCTGTGATTTAAAAAAAAAAAAAAAAAAGAGCAGAAAGACCTCCATGGCATGAGCAGCAATTTGAGAAACAGACCAACATTATGTGAAAACGGTTAATTTTGTGAAGGGCAGGCTCACAACAAAGTGTGCCATCATCAAAAGGGTGCACCTGTGGGCTGCACTCCACAGGCCAATATGAGCTTTATTGTGCTTCATTTAGTGGGGACCCAGTGGCTCCCACATGCTGACACACACACACAGACACACACACACACACACACGTCTCCTGTCTCTCTTACGCTCTTATTACTGTCTATCTCAGAGCCAATTTGCTGTAATGTTCTGTGATGCAGGGGAACTGGTTGGTGATAATGAAGCTAAAATAAGTAGAGCTTATTATACAGTGGCATGTCTGAACCAAGCAGGGCTCTCTCTCTCTCTCTCTCTCTCTCTCTCTCTCTCTCTCTCTCTCTCTCTCTCTCTCTCTCTCTCTCTCTCTCCATGACCACATGCACAACAATCATTTCTCCAGCAGAAATATGCCACTCAGCAGGGATTGACTCGCAGGGACACAGGCTTGTTAGTGTGGAAGCCTGAAGCGCTCTGTGTGTGCGTGTGTGTGTGTGTGTGTGTGTGTGTGTGTGTGTGTGTGTGTGTGTGTGTGTGTGTGTGTGTGTGTGTGTGTTACTGAGGCTGTCTCTTCGGAGTAAAGCAGATATCCCATGTGTCTGAATGTCACACTTCAGAGCTAACCAGCTGTAATGAGCAGAAAATATTGCAGCAGGAAACTGAATTCTTCTGATTGTGGTTTCTCTCACTGTGACTTGTTGTGGACACACACAGTGACACCTTTAGGTATTTTCATTTTGAACATAAGACTATTTAACTCAATGGAACATCTATAACCATTCACATTTATGTGACCAATAAATCAAGACTGAAAAGGCTTTTTTTCATATGGTAGTTTGTATAAACTAGATGGAAGTTTATATGACAGTGTGCAGATTGTTCATCACCTGCTGAGCTCTCATCTGTTTTTGTTTTTGTCTATGATCACCTTCGTTCTGAATTAACTGGGACATTTGACCTTCAGTTTTATGAGTTATCTGACAATCAGTCCAGTCTCTGCAGAGGTTGTTGAAACATGTTTTAAGCATGTATTTATAACTGGTTGTTATGCAGTCACAGGACCCTAGACTCTTCATGTAGGTTTGCACAGTGATCCCCAACTATTGGGTCTTTGAGCAGGTACCGGTGTTGGTAATCAGATTTAGACAAACCTTCTGTTAATCTGGTTAGAATGATCTTTATGTCCTGATGTCAATCGATGCATGATGTGTTCTCAAAACAAGTGAAAAATATCTGCTGTCTACAGCAGGAGTAAACCTGGAAAACACCAACCAATCCTAGAGTTTAGAGTCCATTTTGTTAAACAAATCAAATTTCATCCTGCCGTTCTGCCCGCCTCCTGTAGGGGGGGGGGGGGGGGGGGGGAGTCGTGTTGGAGCAGCTCTGAGTGTGGGAGGGCAGGCGCTAAACAGAGTCCTGAGAAGATGCTACATTCAAATTCATGCTAGTTTTCTGTAACTACGAACCCTACCAAGTTTTAGTATGAATAAACAGATCATCTTTTAACATGTGTCTTTTCCTCTAGTCTCCCATGACGTGGAACTTTTTCAGTCACATGATACAAAAAAAAAAAAAAAAAAATCAGGCTACTAGCAAACTAAAATGAGTGAAAAACAAACATGATTGGAGAGGTACTTTGGATAATCCCAAGAGGAGATGCTGATGCATGAAGCCTGTTCTGCATGGTTTGTGTAACTTGGCTGTTAACTGTGGCAATGAAGCCTTTAAAACTGCTTCAACACATGGAAACCAAACAACCTGAAAACACAAACTAGAAGGACAGGATCAGCTACTGAAGGTCACACATCAGAAGCATGAGTGCACTAAGAGCAGCTGTGTGTTGAGAGAACCAAGAAAATGAGTGAAGATCCTTCCGGAGCAGATATTTTAATGCACCTTATGTTTGTATCAAGTTGTATCATTTGATTTAACTCTCCCCTCTTGCTTTCTTTTGTTTACCCTGAAATGATCCTGTTTGGCACACTTCATCTGAGAGCATCCCTCAGGATTCACAGACGTGTTTAAACACATTCATTTTTTTTTTAGTTGATTTGTAATCAAGAGTGTGATTCAGCAAAGTAAATGAATTAAATGTGGTGTTGAAATGATGAAACACCCATTTTTTAATCATTTCCCACTCATAAGCCACTTTTCTGGTTAATGAATTGCGTCTTTTACAGGAGTGAAACAAGAAAGGATGTGTCATCAGAGAGCTGTGATTAATCTAAAGTAAACTGAAGTGATTTAGGGAATCTGGCGTCATTTAACAGGATTAAAAGCTTCAGGAGCTGCTCAAAGCCTCAGTACGGAGCTGCACATCTGGAACAAACAGACTCAACTTCTGGCCTGAGTTTCATGGTTTCAAATTGAACTTAACTGATTTCACTGCCATTGGATGTACTCTGTAACCATGTACTACATTTGAAGCTGTGAAGCAGTGCATGCGGTTCATGTTCGACACAGAGTTAAGAGATCCACTTAAAGCAGGAAGCATGATACATAGTGATGCAATAAAATCACACAGCGCCCTCGTACTCTGAAGGTTAAGAGCTCCCATCATTATTTCTGAAATACACATTCGCCTTGGCAGGAAAGGTGATGTTTGCAGCGATCAATACAGCTGTTCTAATAGAATCTTCCTTTATTCCTTTTAACGGTGCTTTAGATCACTTTGATAGCCTTCCTCTTCCACCTCGCTGCTGTTACCCTTCATTCAAGTGTCTTGGCTTCGCTGTTACCTCTTTGAGTTGACCTGTTAAGAGCCAGGGTGCAGATGGCTGCTTTGATGCTTTTATGCTGCATCTTTTTCTCCTCCGCCTCGCCTCCAGCTGTACAGCACATTCAGGCAGAAGAAAAACTGCAGAGAAACAAGAAGCACGGAGGGTTTAATGTGTGTCAGAGAGCATACACATCACACATGTGTGGGGTTGTGTGTGTGTGTGTGAGAGAGTGAGTGATGTTGTTTTCTGGAGGTGATGGATTTAAAAGGCGATGTGTGCCAGAGGTTAGAACTGAACATCTCTCTCTCTCTCTCTCTCTCTCTCTCTCTCTCTCTCTCTCTCTCTCTCTCTCTCTCTCTCTGACCCCCGCCCTTATGCATCTCCCCAGTCAATGCTACACATGTAGTTCACAGGTTACGATCAATAATTTGTTCTCTCCACCCCTCTTAAAGAGATGCAGCCCAGCCTCTACCAATCCACAGTAATGGCTGCAGATGGAGTGTGGGTAATGGGATGCGCTCTATTTTTCAGGCCTGTTTGGAAGTTTTTAATGGGGCTGCTCCCACATAAGAGCCCCAGTGTGGATTGTGGTAATGGGCAGCATGCTCTCCAAACCCTGGCATTATGAGTGTTATAGTGGGGAGGTCATTATCCCCTGGTCCCGAGCTGACTTATCCTCTGCCATGGAAATAAAAAGGCAGGCTGAGAGGTCCACAGAATGGATCGTGTCGCCCATAATTACAAAGCGAGTGAGCCAAAGTGGATCAGAAAAGAGATATGCGTTGGTATTTGTTAGTGTTGCAGTGACCTGGCTGAGTCTGCTGCACACACTATGAGGCGTGTCATCCTGACCTTTAAAGGTTACCTCTGTGTGTATTTAGTCATCACGTCATTGTAGAATTGTGGTTATCTGTTCTGATTCCAGCAGGTAAAGAAAGGCAACAGCATTGTGAGGGATGAATGGAAGACTCTGTGTTGGACCTTTTACAATATTCATTTCTGTGTCAAAACAGCACTTAGTCCCATTATCTCCATCCCTCCTCTCTTTGGCTCTGCACACTTCAGAATAAGCTCAAACTGGAGGTTTTTTTTCATATTTGTGGGTTATAAAGAGCTCTTTTCAAACACTCAGCTGTGATTAAAATGACTGACCTGTCAATTATCATATAAATGCATATTTACAATCAACACATAATGGGCTTCAGTCACCATTGCTACCATAACTCTAGATTACAAGCAAATATATTTTAAAGAGAGAGTATTGGCTTCTTTTCAGTCCTTATTTTGTCCCTCTGGTGCCTCCTGTGGTATCTTTACATGATTTACAGCTCAAATAAGCCAAAACAAACAAACAAACAAAAAGAAATCCATATTTCTCTCTCTGGTCTTTTATAAAACCCTTCATTCAGCCTCTGTCTAAAACACTTCATTTCAGCTGCTGTCTCTTTAAGGCTCCTTCGCTCCACAAATCCCCTTCACTCTGATCGGCGGCCCTCTGGAGGCCTGTCAGGGGCAGAGCTAAAGGTAGACCACCCTTCAGATTGGGAGATCCTTACGATCTGACTAGGGCTGCAACTAATGATTATTTTTGTTGTCGACTAATCTATAATTTATCTTTTCGATTAGTCGATTAGTCACGATTATCTTCTTTATTTTTAAGCACCTATTTTGGACTTCTGTGTCCAGCAACCGAACTTGCTTAAATCTTCACACCTTTCAAAGGTACCCTGTTATACTCTAACAATGTATGTTTTTTTAAAAATATATGAAATACTGACCCATGAAAGATTTTTCTGTCATATAGTTGGTATATTTTTCAACATATATCACTGTGACCACAACAATAAAATAAATTAATTAAATTATACAAACTTAAAGTGCAAGTGGTAGTAAAAATAAATTCTTTGTAAACAAAAAACTCAAAGTTGCAGTTAACCTGCCTTGCAGGCTGAGGAGGTAATATGATTTCAACTTTAAACCAATCATGTCTGTGACTATCATGTTGAGGATGCTCTGTGTCAGGACTTCAGCAATTTAGGGGGTGCATGAACCTCTCTTAAGGACAAACTCCATCACACACCTTTGCTTAAAACAACTAAAACAAAGAGAATAAAACAAAGAGGTCTATTACTTGCCAATTTAAAGATTACATACGATGTTTACCACATTTAAAATACCTGAAACTAATTATCACACATTTCTGACAGCTCAAATATCGATTTAATATGCTCTGAATCACATAGTAAGTGAAAGGGGTTTACAATTAAGTATAAACGCTCGTCTTGACAGGGGCTGAAATTAGTTATGTCACAGCAGTTTTGCCTGTAATTCACCGATTACTTCCGTAAAGTACGCTTTAACGGAAGTGAACAAAAGGTAACTGCGACCCTATATCTCACATTTTTTGCCATGGCCTACAAGCCAGGTCATGACAATATTATTTAAAAATATATACAAAGTATCAACGTTATTTGTGAATTCACCTCTCTGCGGTACGGGTTGACACAGCGGCTCAGGGGTGTCGGCGTTTAAGATGTTCGTGCATCACCGTAGTGCTGCCATGGAATGAAAGCTGAGCTTCACAGAGATTGCATTTAATGTGTTTCATTGGTTTATTTTCAGTGAAATGTTTCCAAACTCTTGAAACTTTAGGTCGGAGTTTACGGAGTTTGCTGGCAGCGAGCGATTCTGCCCGGTGTCGGCGTCAAGGGGGGGGGGAGCATTCGCGGGCTGTGCCCCCCCAGTAGATCGACTGTGCCCCCCCACTTCACAAGGGCGAGAACGGGAAAAAAAATAATATTAACATTCTAGAATTCATTTTCCCTCCTCTAAATTAGAGGTACCTTTAAAGTTCTGTTACCGTTTGGGTTTCCTTGTTAACGTAAACGTTTCGTATTTAATCGCTGTTTAATGTGTTTAATATTGGTGCGCTTAAGCGCGCATAGTTGTGTGCACACCGGAGGGAGAGGAGAGAGAGAGAGATGCGTGACTCTCAGCTGTGGTTTAGTGCCTTCCTGCGGGCGTAAATTTGAACTTTGTACAATCTGTTGAGTGATTCTTGATGTGTGTTTAAATGGCTATCATAGACATAGCTATACAGAATAAATCCAGTCATGATCAAGACGTTGTGCCCCCCTGCTGTTGTCTTGATGCCCCCCCCTTGAATTTTGTCTGACGCCGACTCTGATTCTGCCTCCAGCACTACCTGTAGTCACTACAGTGTAGTGAACTGCAGTTACAGCTGCATGACGCATAAAGCGGTCCGTGTGTGATTTTTATTTACAACAACAATAGCACGACGTGTCGACACTGATTTTTTCACGTCGACGAATTTGTGTAATCGACGTTGTCGATTATGTCGACTAATCGTTGCAGCCCTAGATCTGACCTCATCATAAGTCTCACAAAGATCTTGTTCTGTTTTTATAACAGAGGTTTGGATCAGTTTACAGACAGATTCAGGGATTTCTACAACCTTTGACTAAAGAGAGGTTTGAAAATCTGCACGTTTAGCATGAACATCCAGCGTTGTTGCTTCATATCCATGTTTAAAAACTGGGAGAGCCTCCTCACTTATGTGACACAACATGTTGTCAGGAATTGTTACTAAGGTTTCAGTGAACACAGACAAAAACAAGACATACACAAACAGGTGACATATCTGTTTTTGGCCGTATGGCTCACTCTGTAAGTTTTAGCACAAGCTAAGCTTCTGTCAGAAACCTTTATACCAGAAACTGGAGCAGTATAAGTCCACACCCCCTGCACTGGTTCCTCCTTTACCTCACATTCTCTGTGCATTATTAACTTAACTCATTTTAAAACTTCAGATTGAATGCAAATATAGAGCACTGGATACATCTCATCGTCCAAGGTTTGATTCCTTACAGGGCCAACACAACCTCTTCCAGCATGTTTGGTTAGCGTTCTCATGTCAGGAGAGCTTTCTCGTTGTTGTGGTGTTCACTCCGTCATCTGACCTGGTGGAGCCCCTTTCTTATCTCAGGTGGCTTTTCGAGTGAACTCTGGGAGGATGTGATTAAACCACTTTCTGCTCTCTTTCTCCGGCTTCCAGCTGGTTCCAGTTGGAGCCTTCTTATGAGTCACTCTGTACTTTTTATCACTGTTTGTCCTCATTTTAAACTCCTTCCTCCCTCATGTGTGAGCATTGCTGTCCAAGGTGAACAGAAAAACAAGGCTCTGGCTCGCATCAGCCAGCCCATTTGCCTTCCCTCTCCCCTCTCTCTTCTCTCCCAGGTTCGTCCTGTCTGTGAGCAATTAATGTGTGTTTATCAGTGTTTCCTGCGTCCTCTGACCTGTGCCGGGGCAGCTGGCTCTGTGGTCTGCTTCCCCTCGTACCAGAGACGAGGAGAGGATGAATGCGTGCGAAGGCGTTCAGACAGAGGAGGTGAAGTGAAACGCTGGCGTTGGCTCATGCATCTGTAAGTCATTGGAACACAAAATCACATCCTCTCCTCTCTCGCTCTGTCCGTGTTTCTCTCTGGAGTCTGTTTCCTCCGCTTCTCAAACAGAGCTCTGTCCAAATCACCCTCTGACTGGTGTTTGAAAACCAGACCCAAATGAATCCTGGCTCTGAAGTCCGACTCTGTTTGTGTGTGTGTGTGTGTGTGTGTGTGTGTGTGTGTGTGTGTGTGTGTGTGTGTGTGTGTGTGTGTGTGTGTGTGTGTGTGTGTGTGTGTGCGCGTGTATCTGCAGTAAGTGCATTTTTATTAGCTCACCTTCTGTCAAAGCTGTCGTTTCATGTAAACAAACTTTATCACAGCACTTCACACCTTAAAGCAGGTAAAGAAAAACAGCCTGTGACACGCTACAGGTGGAGAATGACTGAAAATGAAGATCAGGAAAGTTTGAAGGTTCTTCTCAGACAGATCAGTAAAGATTCACGTAGTCTCTCTCTGCCTGTTCATGAGCAGAAATGCAGCAGTTTGTTATATTAACTGAGGGATGATGTACACAGAGTGGATGGTCATGCAAATTAGAATCTGGACAGGGTGGGCAGGAATCCAAAGCAAAGCAGTGAGACCCTGAGTGGAGTCTTATTCACAAAACCACAATTTGCTGCACATTGTCAGATAATATAAGCTCACTCACACATAAAGGAATGATTTAGAGATGAATACTCTGATTCATTTGTGGAGCCAGAGGTGGTTGCTCTGATTTAATAAAAGAAACTCTTCTGCTTCTGATATCTTCCTTTTTTTGACAATGTCACATTGAATAGAGCATATATAACGTATGTTTTACTGAATACTTTCACTAAAGGTAATGTTTGATGAGGTGAGCAGGATTCTGCTCACCTCATCCTGATCAGTCTTTTGTTTTCTTTTTCTCCTGATCCTTGTCTTCAAGTCTTTAGTGTTTCCTGTTTCATTTGTAGTTCTTGTTTGTTGTGTTCTTATAGTCTCTGTCTTTGCTCTTTTCTTTGTCTCTTTCGTCTTGTCTACCTTCTCATGACATGGCACCTCTGCTTCTTTTCCCCATACCCTTTTCTTTTTCGAAAGTTACCCTTTTCTTTTGTACTTTTGACTAAATACTTTCAGGTTTCTCCAAATGGGTCCTCCTTCTTAGTTTGTAGGTTCTGTCCTTATTTAGATGTCCTCAGAGCTTTGCGGTCCACACACCTTTAAACAAGACACGTCACCACTCATCAATGCTATCGTCGATAACACTTATGGTTGAAGTTAATTTACAGGCATCAGCATCTTAAAAACCCAGAGGCCCTCACCAGTGTGTCTGGACTGCAGGACAGGATGTTGCTCCTCTTGTCTCTATCAGAGATGCTTGGGGTCCAGTTGCTCCTCAGGCTGCTTAAATGTGCCAGACTCTGAACAGGCAGAGGTAATATTGCCTTGCTCTTTTCAAAGAACTGATTTGATATGTCATAATCAGGATATATGTGGTCTAATTTTATTGTTGAGATGTAGTCACAGTTGATGCTGGGTTTGGACCAATCACAGTCAAGAATCTAACACAGCTGGGTAATTCTCCTTTACTAATGTAATCCCAGCATCTTCATATGAGCTTGATTTTCTAAAGCTAGCAGTGAAATACATTTTGTTGATGAGATTTATATCAATTAATCATGCTTCTTTAGGGATGAGTTAGAGTCTCTTCAAGTGAGAAAGTCAGATGAAACACCAGGAGAAGGAAGTGGAAGATTTTGTAGCACAGAGCTACTATTTTTGGTAAATATTTTAGCTGTCGTTGGATGGCTTGTTATTAAATCTTGGACATATAACCAAGGTCCTCTGGAGGATGGATGATTATGGATTCGTTAATCTCCTCACCTTCCCTCTCTTTTAACGTGTTAATGAATTATAATGGCAAATTGCCAGTCCATTGAGCCTGGACGTTTGAACACCCTGGAGTTAAATGGGTTAATTTTATCATCCTTACCTTTCATTATGTTCTAGCTTCAGACAGGTCCATGTTTTTATGACCAATCAGTAGAAACCTGTGCTCTGCATGAAGAACTAAAAATCTATGAGCTGAAGATCAGCACCATGCTGAGTGTTTGTCCAGGAGCAAACTATTCTTCAGACACTTCAACAGCTATAAACTCTTTTTCTTCCAGCTGTGCTAACGAGGAAACGCCATCATGTTAATGACAATGATTTAAGTCAGGCAGTAATTATGAAAACCAGACACCTCTAAGCAATCAAGAAACTGAGGACAAACATTCAAGGACACATTCAGAAAAAAAAAGTAAAAGAACAAAAAACAGATCAACGATAGAGTGAAATGAAGTGTGAAACAACACTTCCTCCTCTCTTTCCCTCCTTTCATGAGTGATGAAGACACTTTCAGATGATTTTTAAATGTTTTTTAGGTGATATTTAGAACAGATACAGACTGAGAACGTCAGTCTTTTTTTGATAGTTTTGTTTCTGTGGATCAAACTTGCTTTGCTGTTACTGGGACAGTAAGTCGTCAGCATCACTTTCTGGAGTTGTGCTGTTTGTTTCCTCATCCTGATGATCCTAAACTCTGCTCACACATATCATAAAATCAGATGACTGTGGAGGGGACACTCACTCCTTCTGGTTTACTGTGGAGCATGTTTATAGTGGACTTGACCCAGACCTCACAGTCTAGATTTAAGTAACGTACTGGAGCCAGCTAATTCAGAGATAAATCAACAACTGAATCCATGAATACTGAAACATGTGTAACAGGATGGGCTGTAGGTTGAAGAACCCTGGTGTAATATTTGATGACTGGTTGAAATTTGATCACCAGGTTTGCTCCTCAGCGATTAAAAAGAGCTTATATCATTTGATAATTTTATCCAAAGTAAAGGGGTACCTGCCATAACCAGATGTTGAGACTGTAATCCATGCTTTCATTAACATTGATTTACGACGACTCCGGTCATTAGCATCATTAGCATGATGCAAAATGTGCAATATTTATATCACTGCCACTGCAGTTGCTGCTACTTTCTAGTTTTTAAAATTCTATTTAACAACTTCATGTGCAATACAATTGTCTCATGTGCAATACAATTATTTGTGACAGTTGCCCATCCGTATATACCATCCACACTTGCACTAAAATATCTACCTCATCTTTTGTATTTAAAAGTATCTCCTTGCTACTTGTTAACCCCCCCCCCCCCCCCCCATTTTTTTGTATACTTTTTTAACTTAAGCTTCCATTGCACTGAAAGGAGAAGCTCTCCAATCTTATTGTACATTCTGTAATTCTGATTCTGATTCTGAACACACGTCTGAATTGATGCCGCTCATTGGACTTTGGACCACTCTCTCTTGCACCACCTGCAGCTGGTACAAAAAGTAGCCTCCTGTCTCCTCACTAGAAAACCCAAGTGTGACCACATACCCCCCCCTACAGTGCCTGGCCAAGCTTCTCTATTATCATGTCCCTTCCAGGACACTGAGATGATCTGGTCAGTTGTTGCTGGTCACCCTCAAAAATAGGTATGAAACCAAAGATGACCCAGCTTTTGTGGCGGCTGCCCCTCAGCTCTGGATCCACCTGCCCTGGTATATCTGCTCTGTAGGATCAGGCCAGGTTTTAAAATCTTTAAAAACACACCTCTTCTCTTTCTTTGAATCGAGGTTGAATGAACATCTGGCAAAATCTTAATTAAATCTAATTTGATTAAATTTGATTTGATTAAATTTATTTATTTTATTTTATTTTATTTTTGCGCTGCTTCTACATATCATAGTGTTGTATCTTGTCATTTGTGCTGCTTTGATCTGTTCAGCACTTTGGTTGACCCCAGTTGTTTTAAATGTGCCTTTAAATTAAGTTTGCGTTAAGGGTTTAAGCAACATTTAAACCCTATTTTTCTCACTCCAAACTCAAACTCAAAACTCAAACCATTTTTCCAGCCACTGTCTGTCTCTTTAAAGCTCCCTGTTCCAAAAAAAACCCTTCCTTTTGATTGGCTTGCTCTCTGGAGGCCTTGGTGTTTGAGGCCTGCCCCTCCAACGTGTTGTAAGGAGCTCATTATGCAATAACCTCATTGTTTGATGAAGTTTCGTGAAGATCTGGTACTATTATTTATTTATTATTATTATTATTATTTTTAAGTGGACCAATGCGAGCAGGTCATAACTGAGTTGAGTCTGCCACATAACTGGTTTGAAACATTTTATTTAAAGGTAAAGAGTACGAGTAGTATGCATAAATGGTCGTTTTTTACCTGCTAAGTTGTGATTCCAATAACTTAGGTTCTCATTAAAAATACCTTTAAAAATTCAACCTAAGAGCTTGAAGTTCTGTCTCCTACCAGCCAAGGAGCCCCCCCCCACAAAAAAAAGGTTATTACGTCTTCATCTTAAACCTTAATATGAGTCGCCTCACTGAGGGTGAGTCATTCGTGCTCAGGCAGCCTGGAGCTCTAATCCTCATTCTGAGCAGGAGGGGAGGTTGGGCTGTGTCTGAAAGATTTCCTGGACGGAGCTCTGTCCTGTCTTATCTCTCCATCAGAGAGTCAGCTGTTCATCTAATATCTCTGTGTAAAGAGCAGGAAATGGCCTTTTGTGCTGCTGGCCAGTACAGCCCATGGAGGGGAAGAGCGGAAACATCCAGCATGTCGTGCCATGTTGGACCGTTGGCTCTGTGTGCGTGCAGGAGAACTAGAGAGCAGAGGAAGTCAGAGAGGAGCAGCCGTAATTCCTTTCCTCTCTTTCAACCTTTTTAATCCAGGTGGAGCCTAAATGTGGGGGGAGAAACTTGGAAATATGTCTTCTCTTTTCCTCCAGGAGCCCATGCTTTAGTCTCTATTCCCTCTTACATGGCTGCATTTAACAGAACAAAGCAGTGTTAGCCCCAGAGAGCTTAAAGATTACAGCTTGCTCAAAGCATTTAAAGAAGTACTCTATTTTTTTTTTTCTGTTTTTTTTTTTTCACATTGCAGGAAGGAAGGCTTCTTTGTGTTTCTGCTAACTCTTTCTCATGCCAGCAGGTTTAAATGAAAAGTTGGAGCATGGCTGAGGTAGCATCACTCCTCAAGGCGCGGGGTTCAACATCTGGGATTCTGCAGCTGGAAGACACAGAGGGGGCATGTGTGTTGTGGTGGTGGTGGTGGTGGGGGTGTCTTCTGCTTGCTTAAACTGAGTAAAACAAACAAGATATTTCTCTGTTTCACATGTCAGGCACAAGAACATGCTTGGATGAACATTTACAGCCAATAACATCAAGTGTGCATGGACGCGGACATGTCCTTACTAAAAAAAAATAAAAAAATAAAAAAATAGACAAACGCGCGTACACATGGTCTGTGTCAGCCTCCCTGGAGAAGCGGTGCCTCCAGCGGGGAAGCATGTGTGCAGACAGGCAGCTCCAGGCCTCTGTGGAGCCTCTGAAGCTGTTTCTCTGCTCAGCCCTGTGGGACGGAGGGATGCAGCGGGGGAGGAATCAAAAGGAGCATATCATCAAACAGCACACACCTTTGAGACGCCTCGCTCTGTTAGATGTTTGTCCAAAAAGTGGAGCATGAAAAGCCGTTCCTCCCTCCTGCCTGCTGATAAAGCCGTGCAGAAACACTGCTCTCTAACCTTGTGTATTTCCTCTCTGCTGCCCTGAAGTTAATTGTTCTGATGTGATCCCTTTGCACGCTATGTTTAATTGCTGAACCAGATCAGAAGATAACCTTATAATCTCCAGCAAGTGTGTATCATGGTGCTTAACTTGTTATATCCAGAGCAATGACCTCATCTCTTCCCCCTCTTTAACTCCGTGTTGTGTTTAAGGCTGCAGAAGGAAACCCTGAGCTCCCACTCTCTGTTTCTGTCCACTCCATCCCTCTGAGCTCTCACCGCTTTGTCATCCGGGCACAACCACGGCCACGGGGGACGTGGCCGGGCGTAGGCATGTATGTGGGAAGTGAGCAGGCAGGCAGGCTGTCACTTAGCATTACAGCACCACAGTCTCCCTGTGGGTGATGCGAGGAGAGTGGAAAGTGAGAAGACGTGAGAGGAAGAGGAGGAGGGAGAGGAGGAGGAGAAAACAGGAGTGGAGCAGGGATGTAAAACAGCCCACGCACCAAAACACAGAGCTGGCCGCCAGCAACCCCGAGTCCAGGAAACCTGCTGTTTGTTTTTCTTCTGACGGCACCGTCAGCTGGAGATAAGCACACCTGACAAGACTTTACTGCTGGCCTCTGCAGAGAGGATTCAAAGTGAAAGGATGCAAAGAGGTAGAGGGATGGGTCCAAGGCTTCTGGGAACACACAACAAAAATATTCTGAACAGGAAGTTTACCTGCTGGGCTGCAGATTGGAAAATAAGGTGTTTAAGATACAGAAGACAGCCTGTATGTGTGTTCTTCAGGTGGATAAAACACAGGTTTAGTTTCTCTGATTCCAACCACTGGTTTCTGAGGAGGGTTTTTTAAAACCATTTTGTAAATGTGTGACTCAAGACTTTTGGTAAACCCAGAAACACTGAAGAAATCTGAGGCAAGCTTTCAGCCTTCTGGTTTTCAGCTACAGTGTGCCCACGTCAACTCCTCTGTGTCTTTTAGTACACAGGTTTATACTCAACCCCCCACCTTTAACTCGTCTTATTGCCTTGATTTGATACTCCAGACCTGGCTGTGTTAAGTACTTAATTCTAATTCATTAAAACTCATTGTGGATCCTTTGGAAATAGTGATTAACTCTGCTAATTCTGTTTACATACCCAATGCAAACACATACAGTATTACTGCTGCACATTGACACTAAGGCAAAAAGTTAGCTTTTGTTAGCATCATATTAGTGAACGTCAGTAAAAAATAAAAAGAACTTCTGTTATTGTGCTTCATTGATTGGCTTAAGAAAGTTGACATCAGATTCTGTCCTGCAATCCAGGCAAGGGCAGTAGAACATAAGAGCATCTTTTAATTACAGATTGCTACAAAGAACTAGGGCTGTCACTTTTTCAAAAAAATCATATTGAACTAATATTAAATGACCCGTCATTCTTTGAATATATTTGAATATCCCCCGCCCCTGCGCGCGCTCTCCTTAACAGCCTCCTTAACAACAAGAGAAAGCTTCGACAGCTTTGAATAAGAAGGTAAAACATATAACTGATACTCAAGCCGAACAGCCCGTCTTCATTTCTTCATTATTTGACAGAAACACAAATCTATCAACTTGATCGGGATCAAGCGTGACTCTCTTTTTATTTACAGTATTACCTGCACGGTACAATTCATGCACGAGCACATGATCGCTGTGAGCGCTCCTCTGGACAGTTATTTAAACAATAACGGGGTGTTAGAGGGCTGTGTGGGACCAAAACAACTTAACATGAGCCAAAAAGTCTCTAAAGTTATAATCCTGTTCTCTGTCTCACTCTACTGACTCTGATCAGACCGCGCTGCATGTAAAACGGTTTTGATAGACGCTTCATGGTGACGTAGGCGAGCCGTGCGTGCGCCCGAAGTCTGCTTCATGTTGGAGTAGTGTCCGCAGACAGACCAGCAGAGGAGCGGCGCATGTTTGAACGTGAAGCAGAAGGTTGTTGTCTGCAGACAGAGGAGTTTCTTTCACATAGGCTGACATCTGAAGGATACCACAGATATTCAAATGGAGAATTAGAATTCTAATATGAACTTTTCACCTCATATTCGAAGCACCAATAAAAAGTGACAGCCCTACAAAGAACCAAACCTGCCAACATCAGACTTTTTTGCCTGCTAGCATCTTTTTCACCTCTGTGTTCTGGGCTGAAATCTGACCTACAAACCTACAAAATGCATGTTAAATATCTACATGGCTCGTAGCAAGAAAAGGAAATGAATTTGGAGGTGTATCTATGAAGGTAGATATGTTGCAAAATATGAGAGCTTGCAGAATGTGATAGAAGAACTTGAAGACAGATAAAGTGAACTTGTATGTGAAAATGTTTACTTGTATAAAAAAATTGGTTATGGAAAAAAAATTCACAATGTGTTGACTAATATTTACACCAATGAAATGACAGCTGTAAAATTGTAATCCAACATTTCTCTGATGTTTTTTTATCCTCTACAAACACAACTCTGCTGATACAACTTCTCCAATCTGCTGCTACAACTGCACAAACTCTTCTCTCCTGAATCTACGCTGCTAGAGTTTTGCAAAATATTTTGCGAGACGTCTGTTTCCACAGATGATCCCACATCTTGTGACACCATGGGGTTCAGACAGAGCCTCTCATTTTAACCCTCTGTTGTCCAGTGCTTGAGGCTGTCCTCGGTATAACTCAGAAGCTGTCAGTGGTCTGAATCCTGTGGGATCCAGGAGCTCACCAGAGCTAACAGACATGTCAAGCCGGAGTGAGAGATGACATGATTATACACACAGCGCTGTGGTGTGTATGGGACCCTGTGCTTTGAGAGGAGTGGCAGAATGTAAACATTGTCTGGGTGGCCCAGGTCTCTGCTCTGCTGAGACTCTGCTGCACTCAACGCTTCACAGCAGGCTGTTGGCTTTTTAAAGGTCCAGCTCTCTGTGTTTGCTGCGCCCTGCTGAGACCCTGCTGACTCTGTTTACTCAGAGGTTTCATTATTCTTACAGCACTGGTTCAAACAAACACTGCAGCCCCTGATTTATGAGCTCATGGCAGACATGATTCGACGTTACATACTTTAGGAATTTGACTTCTCGTGATGTAGAAGAAGCAAAACACCCGTGAAATACACCAGAAACCAAATCTTGGTTCATGATGTCATCAGAGTTCTGATTTAATGGCTTTGACATTAGTGAGTAAAAAAAAAACCAAACATGCTGCAGGTTGTTCTCCATCTGACCATGATCCTTGAAGCTAAATCTTATATTAGTCTTTGTTCTGTTTTGATCTAATCAGTCAGTTTGACATTTTGCTTGTTTTTCTTCCCTCAGAAAGTTCTGTTTTATTATTCCGTTGTGTTAGTAGAATGGCCTCACTTTGAAATTAACTCACAGTGGTAAAATGGGAGCCTGTGCGAGTTGTCAGGAACCAGTTCACTGCAACAACTGCATCATGGGATAGTCCAGATGAAGGAGGACATTATGTAATGGTAACTTTTCATGGGTGCAATCCACAAACTCAGCTCTGCTGCTCATTCCACAAATGCATGTTCCTTACAAATATGGCTCCATTTACAGAGAACTAAACGGTATAAGGTGGAATGAAAAGAGGCATCGCTATGACAAAGAATGAATCTACAGATCTCAAAGTTGGAGTATTTGGTGCAGTTTTGTCAGCGCCTCTGCTGTTGCATTCTGCAAGTTTCACCATATATTTTGGTGGAAGTGTATACTCATGAGAAATTAACTCCAACATTTAATAATCACATCTATTAAATCCCAGCGTCAAGTTTGTTTGACTCTAACTCTTCAGAGCAGAGCTGCTCACACACCTACCAGGTAACAGATGCTCAAGGTGCTTTCCGGAAACATTAACAGGACCAGCTAATGGTATAACAAAGACCCAACATGAAGACCAGATAAGGAGTCTGATCTCATCTTAACAGAGTACAGAGCTTTACAGCATTCAGCAAGTTACAATGGAGAGGAAAAACTTCCCTTTAACAGGCAGAAACCTCGAGCAGGACCAGACTCATGTTAGACATCTGTTGAGACCGTGTCGAGGTTAGAGGGAGGGAGATGTGGAGTTCATAGTTCAGTGTAACAGTGATGATGATGATAATGATGATGATGATGATGATGATGATGATGAGAAGACTGTTAATAGTTGTAGCAGCTGGAGTCTGGCAGGTCCACAGCGGTGATGAAAACAGACTGTTAGTGGTTTGCCTGAGCCAGATTAACAACCCAACAGAGCGTTGAATTTAATGGAGGTAAACTCCACCATTACAGGAGCCAACAGCTGAACACCTGAAAAACTTTTTTTTAAAGATGGTGGCCGCCATGCTTATGTATTACTGTTAAAGACAAAATATGTGAAGAGAATGGATATTTAGGAATCAAATAATTCTTTGGAAATAGGATGTGGAGCTGATCAGCAGATTTAGATGAAGGAGACTGAACATGTTTCAGTGAATAGATGAGACAAGGGAGGCAATCCAAGTCTCAAACTAGCGAGGCTCGCTGCCGTCAGTTAGGGCAGTTTTCTTGGCTCTTGTCTTTCTGTGTCTGGGTCCTTCCAGGATGTGTGTGGTGAAATGTTGGAGTTCATCAAACAGCTGCTTGTAGACTTATTCATGGAGTTTCTGGGGCATTGCTGCGCTGCTCGTCCATTGACTCTCTGATGACAGATGTTTGTAAGTTTTAGATTGTTCTAAAAAATCTACTTTACTTCAGCTGAAAAATCTGTCATGCCTGCCATGTTTCTCTCTGTTTATGTGTAGTAGGCATGTGCAGTTTGAATTGTTGAATAGAGGTTTTCCAGGAGGTTCCACTGACATATGACGTTCTGCACTTTCCTCCCTTTCATGGTGTAATGAGTTAACTTGAAAATTATTTGCAGTTGTGCCTGCGGCTAACACCATTAGCCAAACTGGTTGTTTCATAACGGTACGTTGAGACTAATGGTTCTGTTTGTGTCGTGACTGGATGTGCATACGGGCCCTGGTCAGTAACTTTAATGAGACATAAAGATTTATAGTTAGTGACAGACAGATAGAGGAGGGAGGGAAATGGATAACCAACTGCTGAAATGAACCAAATACTCCGTCATGGCACTGCACCAGATCAGAACGATTTCCATTCAAATCATTGTGTTGACTCACACTGGATCCGTTCTGTTGTGGTCCGGCTGCATGGCTGGTCTGGAATGTAGCAACTTATACCGACTATCCTGTTTGCTGGAGCTGTGACACGATTCACATGCTGATTCACACATACAGCGCCAGCGCCGCGGTCCATCAGCGCCGCGATCAGTCAGCATGAGCCAATTCACACTGCATCCGTCTCAGGAGCGGAGCGCAGCTCAGCGTACTCATAGCAGCTGGATACACAAGATCACAGGAGAACCACATGTTCCTGCAGGAATCACACCCATGACAACTACTTTCATGATATTTAGTGTGTTAAACTCACCTGCCCTCCCAGAGCTTCATTAGTTTCTGTTGAGGATGTGTCATATCGTATATAATTATAAGGTTTTCCGCTTCCAATATAAACTTTTCCTCGCCCATGGCGTCAGATTTCCTCTGGGTCTGACCCGCTGATGACTGCTGGCCCTGTGCCAGTGTCGTAGTTTTAATATACGAGGATAATTTTATGATCGACAGTCTGAACATGGAGCTTTATTTTGAAAAGACCGAAAACTCTGATCGTTTTTCGTGTCTGTTTTCCTGTTTGGAACGATCTGCTCTGCAGAGATTGACGCGTCTCTGCAGCGTACTCCGGCAAGAATAGACTCGCAGCGGAACAGCCGCGAGCAGCCGTTGGTAGCATGCGCCGGAGATGTACCGTGGCGCAGGCTGTGTGAATGCACTGATTGACTTGAATGGCAGCGAAATACAGCGCAGTGCGCGGCGCTGACGGACCGCGGCACCGACGGTGTATGTGTGAATCAGGGGTTAGACTCCAGCTGTCTGTCAGTCATGCAGCTTTCCAGACTGAACATACAGCCAGTGAGTTGACAAACATCAGTCAACATGCAGCAGAGTGGAGGCGGACCACAGACGCATTTGGTGTATTTGAGCCTTAAGTCCTAGTCTAAGCCTGAGCCAGCTCTAACTATAAGCTTTATCACAAAGGAAAGTTTGAAGTCTGCTTACTTTCATGACAAAGTAAACATTTTGGCTAGTTAGCTTATCAGTTAGTGATGGATAAATTAGACTAGACTAGAATAGAATAGAATAGAATAGAATAGAATAGAATAGAATAGAATAGAATAGAATAGAACAGAACATACTTTTTTAATCCCTGAAGGGAAAGTCAGGGGTCATAGCAGCAAACAAAGTGTATAGTGTGAAAATTTCAAGAATATCTGAATAGTATAATTTGATAAATGTCAGCTAGAAAAAATGTCCATCAGTGATGACAACTTGGCCATAGCTCTCATGTCAGCCACCACCTTGAAAGGATCCAGAGGACCCATGGGGTCCAGGACTGAGCTGGTCTTCTTCTTCTCCTGTATCCTGTCACTCACAGCAGGTGAAATCTATCCAATGTGGTGTTTGTGTCCAGTGTTAGCTCTGTTAGCCATGTCTCTGTCAATAGCATGATGCTCCTCTGCCAGCTTTCCCTCTGGTACAAACAAGGTAAAAATACCACTGCAAACGAAACCAGTTTGGTGTCAATGGCCAACAAATGAGCTGTAAAAAGTAATGACAGGCTCTAAATACATAGAGAACTGGAAAGATAAAAAAAAGAGAAAAAAGAACAACAAAGAGAGAGCTGCTGCAACAAGGAGCCACTCGAGAGGCACTTAGTAAAAGTAGATTATTTATCGACTGTGAGAAAATACGTTTTACTCCAAGGTTTGTGGGGATTCAAAAAAGTGGCAAAAGTAAATGAATGATGTTTAAACACAACTTGAGCTAGCTGCTTATATCGTATCCACAGTTATCAGGAGAAGTTGAACAATGACAGTTGAATTTTGGGGTCAGACTTTTAAAACGAGAGCTTAAATTGAGTATGAGGTATGTTATGATATCAAAATAGTGTACCAATAGCACAGTGACTGAGAATATTTGGTTTTACAACACTTGTGGTTGATTTGAAGCCGTCATGTAGAGACGAGCTGAATCCAGCCTCAACTCAACAGCAATGGATTTGACAAAGCATTTTGGAGGCTCATTTGTTGAGCTGTCAGAGTTTATTTGGCTCATAGACACACTGAGCCTTTGGGGTCAGAGCAGCATCAGGGTCGTCTGTCTGCAAAAATAATAAAGCCGACTATGTGACTTACAGAGGGCAGAGGAACGAGAGATGGAAATGGATACAGAAGGGGGTTAAATGAGGTCAGACCGAGGAAGCATGAACGAGAGGCACTGGGGGAGAGAGCAAATGTAAGAAGAGAGAGAAAAAGGAAAGGTTCAGAAAGAGAAGGATAGAGAGAGACAGAGACAGAGAGAGAGAGCGAGAGAGAGTAGGATGGACAGAAGAGTTAAAGGAAGGAGGGAGAGAGAGAGAGAGAGAGGGGGTGACTGCTTTCGTCTTTAGAGTTCAACCACTTCTCTGCTGGCATCTGCCACAGCTGAAGCCCATGTGAGGAGCTCTTCTGTCAGCCGTCCAAGCCTGACACACACACATACATACACTGAACACACACACACACACACACACACACACTGAACACACACCGACTGCACTACAGCACCAAGACGAGGGAGTGAAAAACTGCTGCAGACTCAGAGGCTCGAAATCAGAGACAGAAGCACGGAAGAAGGAGCAGAAAGACGAGCAGGATAAAGTAACAGAAACGTTTTCGAGCCTTTCCTCCGGCACGCTGAATCAGTCAGGAACAGACGGCGGGAGGATGATCAAGTCCAGCTGGTTTTATGTCAAGTTCAAATACAACGAGAAGGTGAGTCCATGTTGTGTTTCTCCCCTCTGTTGGCTGGATTCCTGGACTCTGAGTGATGTGACAGATATCAAAACATCTGATTCTCATAATGCATCTCTTTTATTCTTCATCCCGTGTGAGAGGCTGAAGTATCCCTGGTTAAAAATAGCATCTGACTTAAAGGCAGACTCACACACTGTGAACGCTTGTGTTGAATTCATTTGTATGGTAGAAAAGTACTGTTTACCAAAGTGGAAACACTTAAATAACTTGTTTAGTTAGCCACTGCTTGCTAATTTACTGAATTACACTTGAAGCCTTTCAGCAGTGCGTCACTGTCGCTGCTTTTTATCAGCTGATTAATGTGTTTGGTGTTGAGGAAAATCAGAAGCTTCCAGATCATTCCTTATTCAATCAACAACAAAGGTAAAGCATGGATTACACAAAGATGTAAGGGATAATGTATGGTGGGCGGGTAGGTATGGGAAATAGAATTCAGACAGGGTGTGACACGACCATTATGCAATGTTTTAGAAAAAAAAAATAGTCCTGGTGGTTCCACGGTGATGGATGTTTTTTTTTTTTCATCTGCCTCTTGTGGCTGAGTTAGCATCTCATCCGTCCTCGTTCAGCTCTCTTTCTGTTCTGAGCTCTGCAGTTGACGCTCTGCTATCACCACCACATCTCATGGTTTAAGTTTCTTTGTACAGTAACCTTAAGCTTCTCTCACCTGCTCCTCTGCCATCATTGATCAGGATCCAGAATGACAGTATCTATAACCTTAGCCTTCTGAATTAGCATGCGAACCAACATTTTAGCCACACTGTTACTAATATGATGCTAACAGAAGCTAGTGGTGAGATGTCAACAAGCAGAAGTTATATCTGTGGATTGATCCGGCATGTCATGTGAACAGTGTACCTTTTTGGTTACTTGGGGGTCCGTGTATGTTTTGGTCAAAAAATGAGTGTTTATTTGTTTTTCTTTTCAAAATTTAAAAAATAAAATTGAACTTTACGGCATTTTTTTCTTTATCGTGGTCAAGAAAAGATAAACAAAACTTTAAAAAAATCGTGAGATGACAGAAAGAAAAAAAGTGTTTTTTTCATACTTTGGGACCGGAAGTTGCTGTTTTTAGAGTAACTTCCAGCTGAAGTTGGACTGTGTCGGTGAAAGTCATGCAGGTAAACATGTTAATCATCAAATCAGACAATGCAAAGAGATTTCTGTGGACCGCAGGTCTTGTTTTACCGTTTCAATCATCATGTCAGTGTGAGGCTCCAAAAACATTTCAGCCTGGGCTACAGAAACACCTCAAACAAGGACCGACCAGGGCTCTTACTTTGAAAAGAGCAACTTCCTGTCTCAATATATAGAAAAAATTGACACTTTTTTGTTTCTATTTTTTTATTTTTGTTTTTTTAATGACACAGAATAAAAACAGAAGATGACAATCAGCTGTTTTGTTTTTTTTTTTTTTAAGTCTTGTTTATCCTCTCTGGACCCTGATATAGAAAAAGGTCTAAAAAATGTTTCAGTAAGTACTTTTAAATTTAAAATGAAGATCAAATAATCTATTATGTCATTTTCTGAATGAAAAACCCACTGAACCAAAACATGCATGGACCCTCATGCTTGTGAAAGAGAGAAATTTGCGGTTCAAGTTTTTATGCCTGGTGTTTATTTCTTTTATTTGTTTTTTTTTTTTTTTTTTTTTTATTTCCTGGTCCAACCTTTGAGGTTTTTGTATTTATTTGTTTGGAAAAAGTTTACCACTCATTGTCAGACTCCTTTTTTTATCTGCCAGGCTTTATAAATATATATTTTTGTGTTTAGAGAAACACACTGAGCAGCTCTTGTTTTAAGTTGAAGATACAGTGATGACATCATCTGGACATCAGATCTGTCGCACTGTGCGACGGGGTCGAGTGTCTCTCCCCTGTGAGCAGATGGCGTTACGCCGTGAAAGCCGAGCTTTGAGCCAGCACCTCGCACTTTCTGCTCGCGTTAGCAGCCGGTGCTAATGAAAACAGCTAACACAACAATCAAACTGCAGCGAGTTAATTAGTTTGCTCACTGAGCCATCGAGGCGTCGAGGGGTCAGACACCGGTTAGCGCTGCGTCAATCAGCTGGCGTCACATCCAGGCTGAGATGCTGACCCCACACACTGATCAGGTTCTCATCAGGTTCCCGTGGTTTGAATCATGTGACGCAGACTCTCTACCTCTTTTACTTTAGTTCATTTCTACAACACGCTTTCTTCTGAAGCTTTCTCTGTATAGATTAATTATTGGTCTGCGTGTGATACATTTTTTAATTTAACAAAACAAAAAAAGTAGGAATTAAATGTTCATTCATTTCTATATCATCACGTTTTTGAAGTTTTTGGGTTGTTATTAGCGTTTTCATTTTTGTGAGAGAGAGAGAGAAAGCCGAGCGTCCTTCAGGAGAGTCTCTGTTTGTGCCGGAGGGTCTCTGTTTCCATCTGCTCTGCCATTTTGTGATTCAGCTGTGTTGGGGTGGAGGAGTAGGAAGAGAGCTGCTCTTTTCAATCAGGTCAGCTCTGATCATTTATCATCATTATCGCACTCTGTACAAGTATTTGTCACCATGTACTCAAAGAAGTCCGTTTTTCAAGCACAAATCAGTGATCACAACCGATGCTGGAGGTATTTTCTCCTCACGTCTTCCTTTGTTTGTGTGGGATGTGTTGTGTTTTCACACTGAACCCACTGTTTGACATTAAAAGAGATATTTGTAACCATCACTGTGCTGTTGGTCATCAGAGGTGCTCTGCCAAAAAAAGCCAAAAATAATGTTTTGTAAGTGAGCAGAGACATCGTGGTGAAGTCAGAGTAACCAGGACGGCAGCGAGGTTATTAAAGGTTGAAGGAGGTGTTCTCTGTTTCTTTCCAGAAGGTTCTTGGCCTCTTTCAATTGGTTCAAGATGTGTGTGAACATTTTAACAGCACATTTGATCAAAACAGGTTTGTTTGTGAACTGGAAGTGATTGAAACAGGGGAAAAAAATGATTAAAAAAAAAAGACCAGTTAATTTCTGTTTTGGGTTTTTTTTTGATGAGAAACAGCAGAGAAATAAAAATTAAACAGTTGAAATGCTTTCAAAAAGGCTGTGGTGAGTTGGAAATCTGCCTCATTTGCATCACTTGGATTGATTTCAGAAAACCAGACTGTGTTTTTGTGAGTGTAAAATAAAAATCGGACAGCTTGATCAGCCGGTGCTGGATGTCCGTCTGCGCTCGTTCCCACTCCGAGGTGACCTCGCCTTCTTGTACTTTTATATTTTCCTTCATGTCTGTGTTCCCAGTAAAAAGACAGTATAAACAAGAACAGGATGTGTCTCCGTGCTTACGGGAGTCTGGAGCAGAAGCTGAGTGAGCGAGTGTGTCGGAGGAGAGGAAGAAGAAGGGCACATGCAGCCGCCGGCTTTTCCTGCTCCCAGCTGTCCTGCCGGAGGAGCAGGCAGCCTCTGTGATTGCGCTTGATTGACAGGCACGCTTTCAGCAGCATGCGGATAGGAAGTGACCTTAAACAAGTGCTGCCATTTTTGACTGAGTGCCTGTCTGTCCTCCCCCGCTCTCTGCAGAGAGAGGGTGAGAAGGGCACGGCGCACAGTGGCTTTTGGGTCAAGCACTCAGGGTCATGTGACTCTGGGGAAAGGGTAATTGCTTCCTCTGTGTGTGGGCTCATGTCCTGAAGAGAGACAGAGAGAGGGAGGCTGGAGGAGGTTTGTATTCCTCCACTGCACTAAAGTCCTGCTCTGTGTGTCTGCTCACGGCTCTTTGTCGTCTCAGTCTGTGCCAGGACCCCCCCAGAGGGTCAACTCTGGGCCTGCAGACCCACAGAGGGCCAGCAGCAACCTGACTCACTCCAGACTAATGCAGTTGAACACACAGTGTGTGTCCTGTGATGGAGGAAAGCGTGACCCCTGTCTGGACTTGACGGCTGCTGTTGGAGCAGCATTAACACACATGCATAGCATAATCTAGGAGGAGATGCAAGACAGCCATGGTGACCCCCACCAAGTAGTTTCTTGCTCCTCCACACGTGGTGGCTGTCAGGAAAATTCTGGTGACTTGATGATAAGAACTTAAGCAAAATTGTCTCACTGCATGGACAGATAATTCCACTAGTTTAAAGACATTGTAACATAAATTTGATATTTTTATCTTGTGTTAGGGCTCCCTCTTTTTCAGTGAGTTATTAGCTAAAGATGCTAACAACAGGAGCTAATGGCAAAACAGTTTTCTGAGTGTCAGTTTGAAAACTTGAATGGGATCAACGGGTTGGTGTATTTTTTTTTCCCAACTCTGACAGTGAGACAAAGGAACCGTCAGCCTTACTTAGCAGGAAGCTAAAAGTACATATGTTTAGCTGCCAACATTAGACTTTGCTACTCCCCCTCTCCCCCGTCTCTCAACATTTTCACACACACACACACTGCGCATTCACGTGCTTTTTGACCCCCATGTTCTGTGCTGAAATCTGTAAATGCTTATCGCTGTCAGATGGGATTGCCAGGTCAACACATATCCTGCACAGTATGTATGGATGAACCTTTAATTTTTCTTTTTTTTCATTTGTATTTTCTTTAGTTGGTATTAGGTTTGATGATGATGGTCCATTAAACTCTTAACTGTGGGCTGTGATCACACTAAAAACCACTCAGCTCTCTGTTAAATACTCTGACGAGCATGTCCCACAACTCTCTCACACATGACACACTGATGGCTGCTGAACTGCTCATCACTGGTAATGCATTCACTGAATGTTGTAATTCTCCAACACAAAATGACTTGTCTTATTCTTAACCCCCCCCCCACCCCCCCAAGAAATCAGGAGTGTTGAACGGTTTGGTAATGGGAAGTTCAACAATGAAATGGTAAAAACAGCAGGTCTGTAAGAACTCAGTCTGGCTCATAGAGGATGTGAAGGAGCCATACATGACAAAAAAAAAAACAAAAAAAAAACAAGAACAAATGAGCTGTGGGATAAGACATGACAGACAACAAGTGCTGATTTTAACTACTTAATGTGTTCTGATGGTTTTGAAGTTGTGAGACTTTTTTTGTTCTTATTGTTCTTGATAAGTTGTTTTAATGATTGGGTGCCAGTCAGAGAAATCCCTGACAAAAGTTGTATTCATTTAATTTTTTTTTAGCTTTTTTTCGTTTTTTCGAAAGTCAGCACACTCATCATTTAAACCACACAAGGGGTACAAAAGAAGAAAAACTAATCCAACCTCAGCTTTGAAATTAAGAATAATAATAATGAAACCATGACCAAACACACAAAAAACAGCAATAACCAACAAAAACACAATGATAATGTACACAAACAATCTTCCTTTTTGGTTAATTCAGAAAAGGAAAACAAAATCTGTTCACTTTCAGTTCACTTCAAAATAAAAAATAGTCTCAGTTCAGTTCAGTTAATAAAAAATGTTAAGTTTAATTCAAAAAAAGAGAAAAGAAAAAAACTGTCACTCTGTCACACCAGTGCGAGCATCCAGGAATGAGTTCTGGAGTTTGGTGAAAACTGTTTGGAGGGTCCTGAAGAAGGAGATATCACAGAGGACAGTGACGTATTTATGTTCTTCTTGTGTTCCGATGAGGGTCTGAACTACCCCAACTTTCACACGTTATCTTTGTCTTCTCTGGGTCTTCCTGGGACTCATTCAAACTGCCGGGCGCCTTTGACAGACGTCATAAAAAGAGATTCTCTGTCAAACTTTTGTTCCAAACTTTTTTTTTTTCTTTTTCCTTTTTTTTTCTTTTAAGTTTTTTTTTTGGAAGGCTTTTCATGCCTTTTAATCAGAGAGAGGACAGGACAGTGGATAGAGTACAACACAGCGTGACGTACAGGAAACAGGCCACAGGTTAGATTCAGACCTTGGCAAACCTCATGGGGCGGGACCTCGTCCTCCAAGCCATCTGCGCCCCCTTTCAAACATTCATGAATCTTTTCTTCCCTTCTGTGTCCGTTTCTTTGGTGTATAATAAAGTATCTCCTCAGAATGTCTGAATCTGGCTCTTCGATCTGGATCTGTTCAGATCACATCGTCCTGTTAGCTGTTGCTCCTCTCTCTCTGCGTTCCCACATACAGATAGACCCTCTGTGTATTTACAGTACTGGGTCTGTGTTTGAGACTGGTTTTGTTGAGTAGTAGGGGGTGACTGTGATGACTGTGAAAACAGTGAGTGGGCTGTAGGTTATCATTAGGGCTTCTTGCCCTCTCTGATTAAGCTGCGGTGTGTTGTATGAGACACGCGTGGGGCAGAAACATCTCTTGGGTGGTATAAACTGAGGGAGAAGGTTAAACCCAGCTCTGTACATCTCAGTCCTGCTCTGAGCAAATCTTATAGAAATAAATCCTCTGTTGGAAATCTGTTGGGGGCTTTTGTTGGCTGCTTTCCTTCTGTGTTCGTAGCTTGTGTCTAATTGTGTTTGCTTCAGGAGATTCCTCCAGTGTAACCATCCCAACGCACCGAAAGCTGTTTCCTTTCTTCAAATAATGAATGAGTTTATCTGCATGAAAGTTTTATCCCTCTGCCCATCCGTCCTCGCCTGGAGGACTTTAATGAGAGTTTATTGGAGCCATTTGAGCCGAGCCACTTTAATTTATTTATGCTTAAAAGCTGCGGCGGTAAGGAGCTTATGGAACTGTTGACCCCAGTGAGGCTTCTCGCCAAGCGGGCCCTGTCAGGTTTTCTCCTTTTTTTTTTTTTTTTTTTTTCCAGCTTGCTTACTTTACAGACACATTGAAATTCTAGCAGAGCGCTCCACAGCTTGCCGAGGGGATTACTGGTAAATCCCTGCAAACTCCAGATGTTTTCCCAGGCAGCGCGCAGTGAAGAAACATCGCCCAGACCCTGTAAACATCTGTCAGACAAAAGCCTCTGCTGCAGAGGAGACAACAGAAGCTTAGAGGGAGTAAAGTAGCTTGACTAGCTAGATTTTCACTGCGTTGGACGTGTTTGTTGACGAGCAGCTACGTGGTTTCTCAGACCGTCTTGTGTGAATGCTTCTGCAGAGTTTGAAAGTGGATGTGTGAACATTTTAACAGAAATACTCTGAATGGAAACAGACGACAGTGCTGTTAGAGCAGATGCAGATCTTAAAGCAGAGATTTCCTTCTGACCACCAACAGAGACGTAGCTCATTTAACTGAACAGACACTTTATCTTTATTTACAGATACTTTATCACCATTTGTCTGTTAAATTTAAGTCTAAACTTCTTTTGATGAATAAAAACAAGTGCTAGTGCATCTGTTGATTTTTTCTCTTATTTCAAAAACTTCAACAGTAAATTTAATCTGTTACCTTGGCAGCCACTTTGTCTTATTACAGACAGGTCAAGCCTTCAGTTTTGTTCATGATATCTTGAAATTAGCAGTTAAATCTAATCAGACTTTGTCTAGTGAATGTGGCATATATAACATGTAAAAAAAAATTCTTTTTTTTTTTTTTTTTGTATAGTATTAGAGGAAATCTGTTTTTTATTGCAGTGTTTGTGACAAGAAAAGTGCATTTGTGCAAATCATGATGCTATTTCTGGAATCTTCTTGAAATGTTATATAAATACCTGCCAGCGAGTTCTGCAGGAGTATCCCATCTTTTATCCCTCTCTCCTGCTGAACTCCTGATTTGTAATTTCTGCCGATTTTTCACGTTGATACAAATTAAACCCTCAGGAACACAAACCTGCTGAAGGGATTATTAAATAACTGGCATTTAAAAAAAAACATTTTCCAATACAAAAGCTGAAAAAAATGGCATAATTGTCAGATTCCCAAGTTTCCAAGAGTACTTGAATGTATCAGAGGTGATAAATGTAAACAGGCCGGAGAATAGAGGAGAGTTCCATCGAACATCTCTTTGATATTAAAATGAAGTTAAAAATCCAAAGTCTACATATTTTTGTTGTTTAGCTGAAAGTGTAAACAACACACCTCTGGATTCAAGACAAATCCAAGGAAAGTATGACGAACAAAATGTTTCTGTGTTCAAAATTTCTCTAAATTGATCTGAGGGTTTTTTTTTTTTCAATATATTGTTTCAAGAGCAAACTGCTGTTATGTTTTGAAAAAATTTACCTGCATTAAAAAAGAAAAAAAAATTGCCTGTGCTTTCAAATGTTTGGCAGTACTACTATTGACTTATTGAAAAATAAAACAATGAAGTTTATCAGTTTGAAGAATCAATATCTCGTCTTTGAAGTGTATTCAGTTGATTATAGGTTAAACAGGATTTACAAATCATTGTTTTCTGTTTTTATTTACGTTTTAAACAACGTCCCAGCTTCATTGGAATTGGGGTTGTATTTCAGATTCTGATAAGATGTTAATATAAACCTGTCAGGTCAGACGAGATTCATTTCTTATTCTCTGTCTGTCTCTATGAGCTGTTTGGTCTAGCAGAGGTGTCCCTTCTTCAGTAACAGTCCAAAAAGTCCTCCTCCTCGTCTCACACAGGTAAGCTTGCACACCTGTTCATGCAGTAAAGCTTCATCTCAGTCTGATCTGCCGTCGACTCGTCCTTACCAAAGTTTGGAGAGCTCAGAGTCCCTCTCGACTACAGACATAAAGTCTATAGTAGTATTACCAAACATTTGAAAACATTTGAGGCAATTTGAGGTGTTTTTTCTTTTTTTTTTCTAAGAAAACAGCCAGCTGTGGTACAATTGACCTGCAGAGACCTGAGGAGAGAACCAGTGAGGACTGCAGACAGAGAGTGTGTGTGTGTGTGTGTGTGTGTGTGTGTGTGTGTGTGTGTGTGTGTGTGTGTGTGTGTGTGATATAAGTGGCAGTTGCTGCTGGGTTCAGGCCCTGGGCGAGCTCTCATGTCCTCCTGCCATGTTTGTGTTAATTTTCTGGATGTAAACACAGTGAGCGAGCTGTATCAAGGCGCTGCTGCCTCTGCCTCACTGCCTCTCTGCTCTCCGACCTCTCACTGAGACACAGAGGGGAGAGAGGGAGCGGCTGACCGCTGTCTGGATCACTGAACAATCGCAGGCCAGAGAGAGAGAGAGAGAGAGAGAGAGAGAGAGAGAGAGAGATAGCCCTCAGTGCGGCCACTGGGGACGGGCCTGACAGATGGATGCAGCGAATGACCGGATGCTTAGCCAACTGGAAAGACAACTTTCACCCACACAGGCTGGATGCTTTTGCCTGTTGCCTTTCATCTCCGTACACAACCTGAAGCTAAGAAAGCAGGAGCTGTGTGTGTCCATACAAACAGAAAGATATACAGTATGTGTGTGTCACTGTGTTTGTGAGTGTGTATGAGTGTGTGAAGGGGGAGCAAACATCATTCTGATCCTTCAGGGTGGTTGTTGGACTTGTCACTAGAGTTTAGTTAAGAAGAAATGATGCCACTCAGGATCAGTTCAGCCCCTTTAATCAGAGGTTTCAGCCTGACGGATGGACTTTGTGGACTCTGCGGTGTCATGTTGGAGATCTTTCAATGTGGGGCTTTTACTCAGTTTATGTCATCAGGGCTGTGATTTCTCAGCACTGGCACAAATATTTAATGTCTGCACACTGTGATCCACAGAGTTTAGAGCGCTCTGTTATCTGGAGGCGACCTCAAAGCTGTCTCTGGACCTC
Source organism: Labroides dimidiatus (assembly GCA_030710495.1). Taxonomy (NCBI): domain Eukaryota; kingdom Metazoa; phylum Chordata; class Actinopteri; order Labriformes; family Labridae; genus Labroides; species Labroides dimidiatus. The sequence continues at coordinate 2,747,891 of CM061159.1, forward strand.
TGGACTCCATCCAGGTTTAAGTTTTTAGGAGAACAACATGATGAAGAGTTAAGGGTCAGACCTGAACCTGGGTCGTAGGAGACTCCAAGTTGTCATTTGGTGGAGCGTAGAAGCTAAATTTACAACCTTGTTGTCAAATCCCTCTGAAGTGTTCACAGGTTTTTAAAAAGCTAACTAAAGTTGACTCTCTGAAGCTGGCACTCTTTTAAAGATGTGTCGAGAGCCCTCCAGCTGTGAGCACTTCTCTGTTTTGTGATAAAGATTTTACATGCAGTCCAAAAAAACCCCTCTATGTGTCTCCTATTAGGGGTGAGTCTTGATAAGGTTTTATTGATCCCAGTCCCCTTATCAATCCTGTTCTTTAATTGATTCCTTTGTCATTTCCTGCGTACAAACAGTCGGCTTCACAGATTTTCTCTGTTAAAAACATTTTATTGAGTTTATCAGTAAATAAATATGAAATTGGTTCTGGATATCTCTGGACATAAATCAAAATCAGTAAAAATCTCTGGTCATGTGACCTGGATGTGTTGTTTTGTTATGTTATTGACTGAAGTAGGCCATCTAGTGTCTGGAAGTGGTTATAGCAATGCTTTGAGTTGTTTGGAACCTTGAGCTTGCCGTAGTTGTGCTGAAGTCAGCCATGAGCCTGCAGTAACTTTTCTTTTCTCTTCCTGTTTGGAAAGATTTGCCTGTTTGTATTTTGACATTCAGAGTTTTCAGGATTGTTTACAAAGAGTCTCTGATATGATCTTGTGATGAAAGATGAAGTTCTGTTATCAAGCATATCAGTGCAGTTTCCCATATACATTACTTTGAGGGGTGTGAAGTTCCATGGAGGTGCCCACCTCATAGCTGTGTACAGTAAAGTTCTGAGTTGAGCTGCAGGTGAACGTCTGCCTCATTTTCTCCTCAGAGGACTCTCCCGGAGCTTATTAGACCCAGAAAAAACTCCCAGAGGAATGCCGGGTCCTGTCTGCCGTCTGCTGCCCGCTCTGAGCGGCTCTGGTTTCAGCCTGCTGGTTGACTGGGCACGGGGACAGTTCCCAGAGCTGAGCTGCCTGAGCTGCCTGGGCAGACCCCGGTACCCCCGCTCAAAGAACCCTCTGTTGTCCCGTGCACACGCTCACACGCAGCAAGCGGTGGCTTCGCACAGACACAGAGAGGCAGCCTGGCAATGTGAGCCACGGGAATGTCACAGATTTCTGGATGGATGGATCACATGTTCGCAGGCTGCTGCAGAGCTAAGCCCAACAATGGCTTTTTGTCTGAACGTAAACTCTGGCACTACCCGTCTGTGCTGGCACAGTGCAGCCAAACAATCCTATGCTTTTCTTTTTCTGCACCCCCCCTCGAGTGAGGCTTGGCTGTAAATCTGTCTGACTTGGCCGGCTCTGCAGAACAGATCTGCGTTCACACACGGAGCCACTTCCACGTTAAGATCCTCGTCTTCATCACTGAAGTTTGATGAACTTACACCTCATACTTCTCTCTTCCTCTGCTTGCTCTGAAATCCACTAAAGTGCATGACCTGAGATGGCTTTTTTCCTGAAAAGTTTTCCCAGAGAGAGGGAGGAGGAGAAAGAGCAGACGGGAGTGGGGGAGAGTGGGCCAGAGGAGAGTGTGTATCAAAGAGAAGCAGCCATCTGTCAGCACGGGCAGCGAACAGCTGGTGGAGGAGATGGAGGATGTCTGAACAAAGACTGACAAGATGGAAGATGACAGGAAACAGATTTCCCTCCCTTTTTAGCCCTTCTGCAGGAGGAGAGGTTGACCATCCGACTCCTGTGATGTGTCTCAGCCTCCAGATGCTGAGTCTCCTCTCCTCTTCTTACCTCCTCTCATCTCCTCTCCTCTAATCTTCTTCTAGTCCTCGTACTTCTCTCCCTCTCGTCACAGCTTTCACCTTCTTCGTTTCTCTTCTTGCCATTCTTGTTCAACTCTTCTTTGCCTTTTATTCTCTCCATTTTCATCCCTTCTCTCAAACCGTTTCTTTCCTCATCTCACCTCTGATCCACCGTTACCTTCTTCTCTTCTCTGTATGTTATTTTCTCTTTTTATAGTCGTTCCTGTTCTTAAATCAGTGTGTCCACAGGGTCTTAAAATGTCTAAAATCCAATAACCTGGATTAAAGGTCTTAAAACGTCTGATCATTCTTTCCTCTCCTCCATTATTCTCTACCTTTCTTGTCTCTTCTCTCCTCCTTTTCTTTTTCTGTTCTCTCCTTCACTTTTCATCTTACTTTTCTTCTCTCTGAAGTTCCCTTTGTTCTTTTGCTTACACGTAACTCTGGACTCTTAGTTTATAATTGTTTTCTCTTTTGTTCTCTTCTTTTTTGTCCTTTTTCTCTCTCTCCACTCCTTTCATTCTCTCTACTAAACTGCTCTCTTTTCTACTCTTAACTCTTTTCTTTTGTCTCTCCTCTCCTCCTCTTTTCTTAACTTCGCGCTTTTCTTTCTTTCCCTCTCCTCTTCTCCTTCTCTACTGCCTTTCTACTTTCCTTTTCTTTCATACTCTCTCCTCTCTTGCTCCTCCTCTTTTCTAATCTTTTCTCCCCACGTCTCTTTTTTTCTACTTTCTCCTCTCCTCTCCTCTCCTCTCCTCTCCTCTCCTCTCCTCTCCTCTCCTCTCCTCTCCTCTCTTTCTCCCTCAACCCTCCTTCCTTTCCACCTTTCCATTGGACCTTCTCTTCCTTTACTCCTTACTGTTACAGTTTTTTTCTTCTCTTTCCACACATTTTTTGAAAGCGTGCCTCATACTCTCAGAACTCGACACAAGTATCACAAAATCACGCACACAACAGGCAAAACCCCTCACTTCTCCTGCAAAATGAAGCTTTACATTCAAAACAATGTTATTTCTTCTCAAAAGGTGTTTTGTCTTCAGATGACACAAACCACCTGATGAAGAGACGTTTATAAGAACCAGGTGAACTCTGATATGTTTGACGTAAAACACTGTAATAAATGGAAAACACTTCTTCTCTGTTCCTTTTCTTGTTCAGTGTTGCGCTCACTACAGACGGTACAGATATAAGTGTGTTGTAAAATATTCTGGAAAATTGTTTGTATAGTCATAACTTACAAATACACGGTAACAAATATATTTTATTTTTTCCACTAAAACAATGTACACAGTCTTCATCCCAGCCAACACAAAGGAACACATACAGCGGTCTACACACAAAACAACAGAAGAATTTACTCTGTACTGTTACAGTAATATTGAAAAAATGCACATGGTCAACCAAAGTTGCTCAGCTCTCATCAGAGATTACGATTCTTGGCTTTCCTCGTCCTCGTCCTCGTCCTCATCCTCCTCTGGCTCTGCCTCTGTTTGGCATCCAGTGCTCCTGAACAGAAAAGCGCTCCTGTTGCCCTTTTATGCTAAAGCTCTGATTGCTAGATGAAAAATTGTGTGACAGGTGTTTGTCCATATGATGAGTCAGTGAACATTGTAGAAAAGTTAACTTTAGAATTTTGCATGGCAGTGTGTTCATTGTGAAAATTAGATTTTCATCACGAACATTGGGCCAAATGCAGAGAACTGTGTGTAGTGTTTTGATAAAAGTGTGTTTTACAGATGCAGGTTGAGTGTGAAGCAGGAACTGTGTTTGTAGTTTATCAGAACCACAGACTGTAAAGAAAAATGGACATCATCTTGCTTGGCTCAAACTGAGGTCACCACAAAAACTGCCCCCCCTGGTGGCTGGCTGCAGTTCAAGACAAAAACTCTGCCTCTCTATTCATTCCAGATTCCAGATGAGCTGTGGTCAAACTTTAAAAAATGATTACACCTCATAGAAATGTTTCTCACATCCGTATGCTGTGGTGATATTTAGATATTATTGGGCTGCATTGTGTTCAGGTCCCCTTTTTTTCTGAAATATTCTTTTTCATTAGTTATTAGAGGTTAAAAACAGAGTTTTACGTCGCGTTTAACGATGATTGACAGCTGCCGTTGTTGTGTATGTTTTTTCGGGAATAATAAAATACATCGGGATGGACAGGTAAGAAGAGATTAGATGGTCTGAATACAAAAAAAAAAAAAATCATTTTTTTCACCTGTTTCCACTCAGATTTTCCCAGAGTTCCTCATAAGTCTCTACAGCGCAGATTGTGGCTACACAATGGCAGCTCCCGTGACGGAGGTTTTTTAAGCTTCAAAACTGTTCAATGGTAAAAGGCAGAGCCACGCTGTCCATTCTATATACAGTCTAGGATCAGAACTGGTTCAGGGGGTTGGTGCATGGGTTACATGTTGTGCTCATTGTGTCTCAAGCTCTGAGACAACAATGAGAAAAACTATACAATCCTTCAACGCCCCCCCTCAGTCTTTTGCAGATCTGCTGAAATGCAAATGAACGAATGAAGCAGACTCTCTCATCTATTTATAAAGACACTCAGAGTTAAACTATCTCTGCAGGAATCACCGTGTAATAATTAATACATGATATGCTTTAATTAAACTAATTATGATAGCGTTTACACAGCGCTGAAGTCTTTTTTTTCAGAGCAGGATTTTAGTCAGACCTAAATATAACATTGGCTGAATTATTTAGCCGTATTAATTGAGCCGGCGCAGCTTAAGCAGATACTCATCTCTGCGCTCATTTGCTCAGATAAGTGAAGCGGTGTGAGTTAAGTAAATTTTTGGGGAATCAGCACAGGGCCGCGTGTTAATTAGTGCTGCAGCGTCAGCCTCGTTACATTAGCTTCTCTTTCCTCTCTCTCTCTTTCTCTCTCTCTACTTAGCACAGTCGATTCCCCTTTGTGGCCCTCTACAACCTGCACTCTTAATTTGAACAGAAAATGCTGTCTCCATCGAAATGGGGCAGGCTAGTTGCAGTCATTAAGACCATTTTCTGCCAGCTTAGAGCTGCTGAATGTGTGAGTGTGTGTGTGTGTGTGTGTGTGTGTGTGAGTGTGTATGGGGGGGGGGGGGGGGGGGGGTTGGTCTGCTCTCCTTGTCCACAGTGTAATGTGTAATGTGTGACATTGGCCGATGTGTTACCGTAATGGCTCTAATTGTCTAATCACTCTAATATGTGTCTGCTGCTCTTGGACATGACAAGGGCAAAGTGGGCTAATAAACAGTGATTACTGTCACTTGAAATCAGCACACAGGAGACGAGAGGGGGGTGTTATGTCCGCTGTGAGGGGACTGTTTTATACCCACTTCTTGACTGTTTTGTGTTTGACGGACAGGCGAAGCATGGTGGCGGTGAAAGGTCAGTGTGTGGTTGCACACAAGTGATGGAATGACAGAGAGATCAGAGAGGAGGAGAAAGAGCTGTCATCTCCAGAGCTCATCCCTTCGGCCGACCGGTCGGTCGGTCGGATTGACAAGCTGTCAGCTCGGCCGACTCGTACTCGGAGGAACAGAGAGAAGACAAGCAGAGCTTTCACTCTCTCCAACCGTCTGCCTCTCTCTGCTTCTCTTCACTGTACTTCAGAGTAAAAATAGAACCTGATGGATAAGCAGAGGATGTTGAAGTGTAAATGTCAGTTCTTCATATTCTCCGTTTCTGGATGTGTGTTCCTCACTGCGTGCTGGTGGAAGACACGTGTTTAAGGTGCTTTATGCAGCAAACCATCATTCTCTGATAAGGAAAGTATAGCATAGCATAACAGTCATTTTAGAGAGGCGGGCTGCCGAGATCAATAAAATAATTAAGGTGGATTTATATTTCTCCTTTCTTAATTTATATACGGGTAGATAACCTGAAACAGTCCTCACAGAAGGATGAAAGCTTAATGAAGATACGTTTGGCAAGTAGTAGAAAAGCTTTCAGACCCTCCAAAACTGGATCAGTGGCACAGGATCATTCAAAAAACTCACTGTATGGAGAGACTGACTTTTGTATTGAGACTTCAGTTGGAGAAATGCACTGAATGCTGGGAAAAAATAGATTGTGTGGACACCTTGAATAGTATAAAACTATAACATGATGTGTGTGTAACAGAAAACTTTGACATTACCTGTAACACATGTTAATTTCATGTTCTTTGTACATGTAAATAAATAAATAAATAAATAAAAAGTGAATAGAATAGAATAGAATAGAATGTCACTTTTTAATTTTCTTTTTTTTTATTTTGCACTGGCAGTTATAAGTGGTTTATTTTTTTTTCTTTTTATCTCAGAGAACTACTAAAGCTAAAAAATAAAACTTGAGATCTGTACCATAATGTGTAATGTAATTTTCTTTTTGTTAGAGTTGATATAAAATTGGTACTAAAAAAACGAACCAGTATCGAAGTGAAGGTATCGGTACAGGTATTGTAAATTTTTGGTTGCTAGCCGCCCCACACACCAATTAGTTCTTAAATTTGATTTGAAGCTGAGTCCCTGATCATCGTCTCTCGAAGCCGTCTGATGTTTGAGAACTTAAACGTATCAAAATCTATTTATGTCTCCTATGCTGTAACTGAAGCTGCAAGACAAGTTCCTGATAGTCATCATCATCATCATCATCATCATCCTCCTCCTCTGTCCACTGTGCCTGCCCCAGACATGTGATGGTCAGAGGTGGTTCTGTAATAGGCATTATAAGCAGGTGTTTTTGCTGTATTGTCTATGGCTGACAGGATGTGAGGAAAGGAAAAGTCAAATCTTTCTTTTTATTCCTCTTAGAGAGGAACGTCTGTGGCTGAAGGCTGAAGCAGCCAGAATCTTTCACTGAAGTCTCTGTTTGTTCTGTTGGGGCCTTGTGAGATGAATGTGTTTGTGTCTGTGTGTTTGGAGCTGATGTTTTATGCACCGTCTCCAGGCTACAGAGCCCTCATCTCACAGCTCCCCAGAGAACAGTTAACCCCACATTTCCTCCCCAGAGCATCGGATCAGGACCACAGTGGTTGTGCGTGTGAATCCTGGCTGTATCTGCTGTGGAGCAGACCTTCTTTTCTGTAGTCAGGGTCTCTGATAGCTTCCATTCATTATTCAGCTCCACTCCAGCTGCACAACACCCCCGAGCAGCTCAGAAATAAAACAAGGTTAAGAATTGGCATGAAATGTGTCTCTGTGGATCAAGCGATGGAGGGGAGGGTGTGTGGAGGTTGTGTAGAAGGGGAGGTATGGGCACCATCTTTTATTAATTGCCCTGGTGCTTAGACGGCGAGCTTCTCCGTGATCATTAATGCATGTGCGGAATAACGTATTTACATGTTCTTCATGCATTATGCATGTGCAGGGAGGGGGCTGGAGTGTTGAGGAGGACCCTCTGCCCACAGGTCCTGTGTTTTCTCTACGTGTGTGTGTGTGCCTGTGTGTGTGTTAGCTCATTTACATCAGCTCGCTGTGAGGTATGCTCTCTACCATGATCCTTTGCTTCTGCTACAAGAAAAGAAGAGCATCGGACAACAAAGATCACTCCCTGTGCCCGTGGCTCCAGCAGGTCATGATGTCACCAAGAAACTAAAGCTGCAGAGCTTCAGTGGAGCATCTGATTTTTTTCACTATAGTGAATCTTAACAGGATGGTTCAGCTTTAACTGCACAGGAGCAGCTCTTCCTGTTACGACATAATCCCAGTTTATCTCTGCCTTATATGTTTTATTCACAAGTATGAAAGCAAAGTCTGTTTAACCCTTGGTTACTCATTAGTTTCCCACAGAGATGAAGTCAAGGCTATGTAACATTTGTGCTCTAGTGTAACTATCAATAGAATATGTTTTAACTGTGAGCTCTTCAAAAGGTCACAGGTATGACGCCCCCTCCCCCCTAAATCCTGAGATAAAACAGGTCATGATGTCAACAGATCCCTTTGGCTTTATGGACGACGTTCTGATTGCATCAAGTTCTCATGTTGCTTGGCTGTAACCAAAGTCCATGTAACATGAAGGCCTCCAGATTTATTGCCAAGTAGTTTGTACATTTCAAGGAACTTCTCTTGGTCTGTTGATGCACATGGTTAAAAAACAGAAAACAAAAAGCATAAATAAAATACTATTAAGAACATCCATCCATCCATTCATCCATCCATCTTCTGTCCCTCTGATCCTGTTCAGGGTATCTGGAGTCTATCCCAGCTGTCTTAGGGTGAGAGGCGGGGTACACCCTGGACTGGTCTCCAGCCAATCACAGGGCTGACACACAGAGACAACCTTTCACACTCACATGCAGGTCATTTAGAATCAGCAGTTAACCTGATGAGCATGTTTTTGGACTGTGGGAGGAAGCTGGAGTACCTGGAGAGAACCCACACATGCACAGGGAGAACATGCAAACTACATACAGAAAGACCACCAGACGAACCAGGAATCGGTCCCTTGACCTTCTTGCTGTGAGGCTGCAGAGCCAGCTATCACACCACTGTGCAGCCACTATTAAGAACATAAAAAACAAAAAGTGAAAAATGAAAACTATAATATATACAAACATGTATAGATTAATAGAGGATGAGAATGTATGTACAGAATAATCAACACTGTTACTTCTATAGGAGACAGTTATCAGATCATAAGGACAATAAACAACTCTTTAAAAAGGGGTAATATATGGTTAGCGTGTAGTTATAGGACCCCAACAAGGTGGGACAAAATTATGATGCAAAGTGTTATTGCTAGGATTGATGGATAGGATCCAGTATGAAAATATCCATATTGTTTATCCTGCTGAATAAGCATACTATCCCTCTGGGGTTGCTCATCTTATTGAAAGTTAATAACCATTTTCAAGAGGTTTTAACCAATCAGAATCAAGCATCTTGCACACAGGCAAAACAGATCATACGGACAATAAAGTAAAACAAAGAAAAAATAATATAAGACTGGATCATTTGTTTGCTTGAGGATCAGTCCGAGTAACATTTTAATACCAGCTGGTAACTGTCTGTAACTGATGAATTTGAGCTCTGATCTATTTTAACAAATTTAGTCTCCAAAAATCCTCGCCTGTAGTTTAAATGAATAAGACAGGGAAAGTATGGTGTGAGCAGGTGGTTATGCAAATTAGATCCCAACAGGTTGGCAGAGCCACCAGCTCACTATACATGATCCCACTTTTTTTTTTTTTTTTTTTTTTTTTTTATTTAGATTTACAGAAATGATTCTTGTAAACAGCTTAAAAACGAGTTTCTTTGTTTCTATGTTTAAAGTGTTCAGTGGCAGCAGAATATTTCAGTCAACTTTTTTGGAAGGTGTGTTATTTTTTTTTTACTTTATTTATTATGATTCACATCAAACAATATTTATCCCTATGGGAAGTAGAACTAGTCAAGAGGATCAGTAATTATTTTATGGTTCATGTCTTCATTCAGCTTTCTGTCTCAGAACTTTGATGTTCACACACCTTAAAACACAACTGGAGCAAAGTAACATCCGTGCTATTTTCACAAACATTTTTACCACAGTGTCAACAGGCAGAGGTGAGATGTTAGACTCTTCTCTGAGATTTGATGACATGTGGTCTGGTTGTCTCTGGTGTCTCTGCCATGTGGTATTGACCAATCAGAATCAAGTATGTGACACAGCTGGGTAATAAATGAAAACAAACAGCAGAGATGCAGATTTGCTCTGATGCAACATTAGATTTAACAGACATGGTTTGTTCATTGGATCGTGTTTTACCAACCTGGGTTGGGTGACAGATCCATACAGGACTCAGATCATTTATAAGATAGAGAAGTGTCACTGATAGTGTGGAGACACGGTGATGTTCAGGTTTCTGAAAGTCTGAGTAAACTCTGTCTGTCCTACTTTAAACTCAGGAGGTCTCTGTACGCTGTAGTGCCTGACTGATGAGGTCCAACACTTTCTCACCAACCTCCTCACCTCCATGATTGATAGATCACTGCCTCAGTCACACCTGTAGTTTCCTGCACCTGAGCTGACCGCTTCCATATTTAGTTTCTGTATTTCCTCTCTCCTGCTCTCCTGGCCCCATTATCATAATCCCAGACTCAGCAGATAGCTGTGAAATCGATCAGCAGCTCGCTCCGGCTGCTCTCATTAACTGGTTGTTTGTGTGCACAGTGTGTCAGTGTGTATCGGTGTGTATCAGTGTGTATCAGTGTGTATCAGTGTGTATCAGTGTGTATCAATGTGTATCAGTGCAGATGGCTGTGTGGTAAAGTGTGTGTTGTAATTGTATCAGATAACTGCTGCTGTGATTGGTCATTGTGCTGCCTGCTGCCTCACATCAGAATTGACCCTGCTGGATAATTACAATTGATTTAGTTATAATTTAATTAATCACACAGTTTAATATGGGACCTGCTGCAGACTCACACTGAGAGCCTGTGTGTGTGTGTGTGTGTGTGTGTTAAGGGTCATTTGCTGGTAGAAAAAGAGAACTATTTCTAGAAGAAATCAGAGCTGAAATGGCCAAAGTTTTTATTATTATTATTATTATTATTATTATTATTATTATTATTATTATTATTATTATTATTATTTCATAACTTAAACATTGACGGCCAATTGAAAGTATGCACAACAAAAACCATGAGTATTACATTAGTTTTTAAATATTAACTCTTTTTTTTTCTGGATCCAAGCTAATGCTGCTGTCATCTTTACTGTATGCTAAATTATCTAATTGATCAGACACTGAACAGACACTGGACTTAAAGTTTGTGTCTGTTTGACAAACAGACACGAGCATCATATGTATTGTATTTTAGGTGTTCTTCCGAAACCCTGAGAGGAACCGTAACATGGAGAGGACAGGAAAAGTGTGCTGGTTAGGAAAAGGACATGATGTTCCAGTATCCTAAAGGTCCTTGAATTTTAAGATACTGAAAGTTAAAATGACTGTTACCAATAATTGGTTAATACATGGCCGTTCCATAGACCCCTTTACAACCTACGTTATCATAAAGATGCATGTGTATTTGGTCAGAGGAAGCAACGTTAAGCTCCATTCATCCAATCAGATGAGTTCTCAATGTCCATGGCTTTATAACACAGTCTGCTCAGAGTCCACAGATAATAGAGTCATCAGCATGGAGTGACTGTGTGTTTAAACTGCTCTCTGGATACACACTGGATTAATACACTAAAAACATCTGTCCACTGACTGTCTGTCCTCTGACTGTCTGTTCTGTGACTGTCTGTCCACTGACTGTCTGTTCTGTGACTATCTGTCCACTGACTGTCTGTCCACTGACTGTCTGTTCTGTGACTGTCTGTCCTCTGACTGTCTGTTCTGTGACTGTCTGTCCACTGACTATCTGTTCTGTGACTGTCTGTCCACTGACTGTCTGTCCACTGACTGTCTGTTCTGTGACTGTCTGTCCACTGACTGTCTGTCCACTGACTGTCTGTCTGTCCACTGACTGTCTGTCCTCTGACTGTCTGTCCTCTGACTGTCTGTCCACTGACTGTCTGTCCTCTGACTGTCTGTCCACTGACCGACTGTCTGTCCACTGACTGTCTGTCCTCTGACTGTCTGTTCTCTGACTGTCTGTCTGTCCACTGACTGTCTGTCCACTGACTCTCTGTTCACTGAATGACTGTCTGTCCACTGACTGTCTGTCCACTGACTGTCTTTCCACTGACTGTCTGTCCACTGACTGTCTGTTCACTGACTGTCTGTCTGTCCACTGACTGTCTGTCCACTGACTCTCTGTTCACTGACTGACTGTCTGTCCACTGACTGTCTGTCCACTGACTGTCTTTCCACTGACTGTCTGTCCTCTGACTGTCTGTCCACTGACTGTCTGTTCACTGACTGTCTGTCTGTCCACTGACTGTCTGTCCACTGACTGTTTGTCCACTGACTGTCTGTCCACTGACTGTCTGTCCACTGACTGTCTGTCTGTCCACTGATTGTCTGTCCTCTGACTGTCTGTCCTCTGACTGTCTGTCCACTGACTGTCTGTCCTCTACTGTCTGTCCACTGACCGACTGTCTGTCCACTGACTGTCTGTCCTCTGACTGTCTGTTCTCTGACTGTCTGTCTGTCCACTGACTGTCTGTTCTGTGACTGTCTGTCCACTGTCTGTCTGTCCACTGACTGTCTGTCCTCTGACTGTCTGTCCACTGACTGTCTGTCCTCTGACTGTCTGTCCACTGACTGTCTGTCCTCTGACTGTCTGTCCACTGACCGACTGTCTGTCCACTGACTATCTGTTCTGTGACTGTCTGTCCACTGACTGTCTGTCCACTGACTGTCTGTTCTGTGACTGTCTGTCCACTGACTGTTTGTCCACTGACTGTCTGTTCTGTGACTGTCTGTCCACTGACTGTCTGTCCACTGACTGTCTGTCTGTCCACTGACTGTCTGTCCTCTGACTGTCTGTCCTCTGACTGTCTGTCCTCTGACTGTCTGTTCTCTGACTGTCTGTCTGTCCACTGACTGACTGTCTTTCCTCTGACCGTCTGTCCACTGACTTACGGTCTGTCCACTGACTGTCTGTCCACTGACTGTCTTTCCTCTGACCGTCTGTCCACTGACTTACTGTCTGTCCACTGACTGTCTGTCCACTGACTGTCTGTCCTCTGACTGTCTGTCCACTGACCGACTGTCTGTCCACTGTCTGTCTGTTCTCTGACTGTCTGTCTGTCCACTGACTGACTGTCTTTCCTCTGACCGTCTGTCCACTGACTTACTGTCTGTCCACTGACTGTCTGTCCACTGACTGTCTGTCCACTGACTGTCTGTCCTCTGACTGTATGTCCTCTGACTGTCTGTCCACTGACCGACTGTCTGTCCACTGACTGTCTGTCTAGATCTTGATGTGGTGACAGTGTTTCATTTGTTGTTGTTTTGTCCCTCTTAAAAAAAGGGCCTGACAATGCTTGAGTTTTTACTTTTTACATCTATTTTGTTTTTTGTCATGTTGTTATTTCTGGAACCAAAAGGCCAGTACACTGGAAATAAATCAGAAGAAAATATGTTTCTGTCTCAGATTGATGAAGTGAGTCTGATTGAAGAGTCCATGTTTGTGTACTGCTGAACTTAGACCAACTCAAAACAGATGAAAGAGTGCTGGACAAATGACAGCTGTTGGATGACGAAGACTGTGATGATGATGATGATGATGATGATGATGATGGTTCCCAGGTATAATATAATCAGGTAGAATATTAAGATGTTAAGTGATTTGTGATCTTTCTCCTTGGTCCATGAGGTCTGATTCAGAAAGAAGAAAACCCTTCCAGGAGGATCAGCCTTGTAAAATAAATACAGGGGTGTTATGAAGCTTCTCACCTGTAACTCTCCTTTAACTCTAAAACACACAGTTTGTAAGATTTGGTGAGAAAAACCTTTTATATTGATTCAAACCTTGAGAAGTGAAAGGATTGCTTTACTTTAGTAAAGTGAGCCAAGGTGTCTTTCCTGTGGCATTTTCTGCTTCTTTATGAAGTCAGTTCATTCTGTGCATTTCTAGCTGTGAGGTACCATCAGGACACATTTATTCTAACCTTTAACACACAGTTTGTATCTGAGTTTCCTCTTTACCGAAGCCCTGTGACACACAGTGTGTACGGACAATAACAAAACATGCTGTTGATGTGAGTGTGTTGCATTCATTGCTCTGTTTTGTGTTTATCATCAGTGAATGTGCGCACAGACAAGCAAAGAGCAGCTGTTGTTGTTCTCTTCAGGTTTATTCTTCCTGAGGAGTGCTGGAGTGTGTTGTTGTGTATTTTAGTGTGTTGATGTGTGTTGTTGTGTCTATGCCTCCTTCACGGCGATGCAGAAAACAAAGGCGTCCTCGCTCTTGCGGGCCCTGATTGCAGTCATTAGGATGCACAGGCGCTCCCCGTGTGACAGGGTTTCTCCTCGAAGGGATTCAGCTCGCAAAGCTCCGCCGCTCGCCTGTTTTTAATAACAATCATCTAAAATCGCTGCAATTAGCCCGCAGCACAAGGAGCTGGAGAGCAGAAGGAGGAGGAGGAGGAGGAGGAGAGGGAGGAGGGAGGAGTACATGCTCAGATTCACTGAACCTTTCCAATGTCAGCTCCTCTTTCACATGGAAAATTCAAGAGGGCCTTTGTGTTCATCAATTATTAGCCTTGAAAGTTAAAAAGATCCATTGTGTATTTTTAATCAGAGTTACACAGATAATCTTTGAACTGATTCCCAGTCCTGCCCGAGGCTACAAGCAGAGGTAGCCTCTCCTCCACCCCACACATCCCCTCCATCCACCCCTCCCCCCCTCTCTCTGTCTATGCAGCTTGATATGGTTTTGTTCCTGCTCAGCCCTGCAGACGGTCCTCTCTGCTGCTCAGGCACAACCCGGCTGTAGGTTTTTATACACGCGGCTGTTTAAAGATGAGAAGACAGAGCGCGGGTGTCCTCAGCTCAGAGGTTTAGGTGCTGTCTTCAGAAAAGTGAAATAAAAAACAAAGAGACAGAGTGTTTGTGTGATCGATGAATCAATACTCAGATTTTAAAGATGGTTTGCTGAGCCTAACAGTGTACTCTCCTACAGCCTGCAAACACCATGTCATGTTTGATTTGGAGTGTGTGTGTATGTGTGTGTGTAGATGTGCGTGATATAAGTTTCACGACTTTAAAAAGTTACCCCAGCATCTCATCATTGGTTTAACAATGAGAATTAAATTCTGAAAAGTCTTATTTCTACAGCAGAGGATCATCTTCCCTCTGACATTAGTTTTGTCACAGGCACTCTGTGATATTTCAACACATAAAACTCTCTTTCTTTGGAACAGCTCTCCTTTAAAACAGGCTTGGAGCTCCCTCACAGGCACAATTATTCACTGACTGAGTTTGAATCAAAGATTTCAAGAAGTCCTCTACAGATTTAGTGTTTCTCCATGTGAATTCTGTCAGACTAGACCAAATTACTCCAAAATAAAGTAGCACTGATCACACAAGACTAGTTCTTCCAGGAGATCTGCAATACTTCATAAATAACTCTGATGCCATGTCTAGTGTGGCACATCGGTACAGGATAAAGTGAACTCTGTTTTTTATTATTTATTAACATTTCTGCAAATACATCACACTCTGGAAATGAAAGCATCCACAGGCTGCAAACTTCCACAAAGAACACGAACACACACACAAAAGTTTTATACTGGATCCTGTGTTCACATAAAACAAGCATAAAAATCATGAGCTAAAGTCTGTTGATGTTCATGCTGCTCTCATCTGTTTCCAGCAGCTCACTCCAGTCTGAGCTGATCATTCAAAGCAGTCCCTCAGAGCTTCACCAGCCTCAGGTCTCCATCTCCTGACTGTGAGGGTAGTTGCAGGCTGCCTCAGTACACAGTACACTGACTCTGAATTAAAGCCTCATTTACAAACACATTTTTGATTTAGAATTCAAATCACATAAAATGTGATAGTTAGAAAACTGTATTTTTTCCTTATATAAGTTACAGAGCATATAATCAACAGTCCTTAAAGGCACCGTCACCCTCGGCCCAGTGGCTCTGTATTCTGCAGGAGTAAACTGTCCACCCTCCTCAGACCCCCTCTGGCTCAGACCCCCTCTGGCTCAGACCCACTGCCTAACCTGAGCACTGTGACAACTTTATGACACATCCATGCCTGCTTGTCATCATGCAGGGTCCATAGTTCAGAGGAAGTCCAGTTTCAGAGTGTGAAGCATCACAGGAAATCTCTTCTCTGTTCCTCAATACGAGGATGAGACTGAGTATTAAGTTTTAACAATTTATGGTAATTTACTGTTGTGCAGCTGTTCGTGCCGTTGCTTCACAGCAAGAAGGTCGCCAGTTCGAATCCCAGTCGTTTGCATGTTCGCTCCGTGCATGCGTGGGTTCTATCCGGGTACTCCAGCTTCCTCCCACAGTCCAAAAACATGCTCATCAGGTTAACTGCTGATTCTAAATTGTAGGTGTGAGCGTGAAAGGTTGTCTGTCTCTGTGTGTCAGCCCTGTGATTGGCTGGAGACCAGTCCAGGGTGTACCCCGCCTCTCACACTAAGACAGCTGGGATAGACTCCAGACACATGCCACCCTGAACAGGATAAGCGGGATAGAAAATGAATGAATGAATTTCAGGATTTTTCAAACTTCAAAAACAAAATAATTTAAAAATATATATATTTAAACTGACTGTGTTATGATTTTATGGGATTATAGATGTGTAAATGTGTGGTGAATAGAATAGAATGAAACAGAACAGAATGTTCTTTATTGATGTTTGTTATAATGTGTTGTGCAGTCTTACTGCAGTTGGGAGGAATGACCTGTGGTGGTGCTCCGTCTTGCAGGGTGGGAGCTGCTTAAGGCCCCCACAGTCTCATGAGGTCAGAGGGATCGTCCATGATGGATGCAAGCTTTTCCAGCATCCTCCTCTTACCCACCTCCTCTAGGGAGTCTAAGGAGCAGTACAGGACAGAACTGGCCCTCCTAATCAACCTGTTCCTCATGTCCCTCTCTGTGCTCCCTGCTCCCCAGCAGACCACTGCACAGAAAAGTGCAGAAGCTACCACAGAGTCATAAAATGTCCTGAGCAGAGTTCTGCACACTCCAAGGGACCCCTAACGCTAACAGGAATCAGAGTTTATCTGTAAACCTCAGCAGTGGATGAGGGAGGAAGTGATCTTGTACATATTGAAAGTTACCATCAGAGTAGTTGGTGCTCTTGCTTGTGGATGGGGGTGAATCATGCTGGAGCACAGTATAGACTGCATCCTCTGGGTGCATCCTCTGTGGCCAACCCAGCCTTGGATTTAGATGAGCGGGAGAGCCAAGACATCAATAATGTTATCTAATAGACACCTGCTGTCACAGGTTTATCATCAAGTTAGGCTGACAGCACCTCAAGGAGGCTGAGCTGCAGCATCCTTGAACCACTTCCGTCCCTGCTGGCTCCCATCGTCTGATATACCTGCAGACAACGAAAGAGAAGAGGAGAGAAAAACACAGACGAGGGCAAGGATTCACCTCTGCCAGGTTTGGCTCATGAGCGTGCAGGATTTAAATATTCCAGCTGTGCGCTCCGAACTGACAAACAAGCATGACAACACGCCCAAAGGCTGAGAGAGTCAGCTAACACTTTCAGGGATGAAAGATGGAGCAATAAATCCAAGTGATGCTTCATGGAGAAAAAAAGAACATTTCAAGCACTTTCTCTTTGGTTTGACACCTCCTTGATTCAGTGTAGGAGTGCAGAGAGCGTGTGTAATGTGGCAAACGCTGACAGCGTAGTGATACGTTTTATTTGTAGTCCATCTCCACTGTCCTCCTCCTTCCTCCTCCTTACTCCTCCTTCCTCTCCTCCTGCTGATGTGTTGTCATGTAGCACCACCCACAGGTCATCAGGAGGGTGACAGGCAGCTGCGCTGCACAGACAGAGATCTGAGTGAAGCAGCAGCTCTGTTTCCCTCGCTGAAAAATCGACTCTGAAGGCTCAGAAGAAAGCAGAAAAAGCCCCAGTCACGAACAGAGGGAAGTGCCCGCGTCATTGTTCCTTCTTGTGGGACGAGAAAAGAAAGTGCAGTGTACACCAGAGAACCCAGCACTCGCTCTCACATTCAGTCTTTGTTCAGGCGCTGCTGAATTATTTACCCGTGTGTTTAAAAAGACGCTTGGGGGAATTTTGACATTAGTTCTTGGGAGCCCGCACACACGTCTTCCTGGCCTACAAAAGCCTGGCATCCTTTCATGAAGAGTTCTTTATCCAGACAATGGCAAATGAAGAAGAAGGAGGAGGAAAAGTTTGGATGAAACAAATGTGTGAAAGTGTGCTTTTAAATGCAGCGTCTGCTTCTTCTTCTTCTTCTTCTTCTTCTTCTTCTTCTTCTTCTTCTTCTTCTTCTTCTTCTTCTTCTTCTTCTTTTTCTTCTTCTTCTTCTTCTTCTTCTGTAGCTCACACTCTGCTCTCCTGTGAGACAGACAGGGATGTGAAAGCACTTCTCACCCAAACTCCCCCAACACTTCCTGCTACTTTCAAGCTTGTTCCCAGCGTGGCATGTTTCCTCTGCTGCTTTCTTTTCTCTGTGTTTTCTGTGAAAAATGAACCATGTGTAGATCTGATTAGCTCCACAGAGCTGCTCTGTCATTTATGATCCATGCACCTTCACTCTGTTTGAAGAGGGAGGCAGGCTCACTTTGTTACAGTACACAAACACAAGCTGAGGGGATGAGCCTCCTCATCCATGGAAATCAGGCTTTCACATAACGAGCTGTTTTTGCAGCATGTACAGTTATAGATGGGAATCATTCCATGACACACTGAGTAACCAATTACAACATGAATATAATGCAAGATGCTCAAATAGACACAATTTTTCTAAAAACTGCCATATATTACTCGTTTGTAACAAAGAACGTCTCTCAGGGAAAACTCTTTTGAACATTACAAGCATTGTAAAATTTGTATATATTTTATACAGTGTGCATATCAGGCAAACACTGTCATAGAAGCCTGCAGTGAACACAGGAAAGATTAGATTTACAGTCTAAATGGAGTAACTTTATTCACTTAGTGCTTAAATGCACTCATATGTTGGTAAACTAGGAAAGCAAAGACACACACACACACACACACACACACACACACACACACACACACATATATATATATATATATATATATATATATATATATATATATATATATATATATATATATATATATGGAAAGAAAAGGTTTTGAAGTCATATTTCAAAGTGTTCAGAGAAGAATTTTTTTTTTATGTTTGGTTCTTATATTTTAATACTATTTATAATATTATAGTTATATCATCTATATTGACATTGTTAAGTAATTTATTTTATTTAACTTATTTTAACTAACTAACAAAATAACTAACTAACTAAATAAATAAATAAATAACTAAATAACTAACTAAATAACTTACTAAATAATAACTAACTAACTAAATAAGTAAATAACTCAATAACTAACTAACTTATTAACTAACTAAATAACTAAATAACTAAATAATCAACTAACTAACTAACTTATTAACTAACTAAATAACTAAATAATTAACTAACTAACTAATTAAATAATAACTAACTAAATAACTAACTAAACTAAATAAAAACAATGAGTAGGACATATTTGTTGCTGTGTCCATGTGTAACATCTGCAGCACTCAGCCTATCAGCTAGTTAGCAGTTGGATTTCTTATTTGACCAGTTTCCAGTTTATGGCGCACAAAGTCTGAGCATGTTGATCATAGAGCCGTATGAATTTGTACATTCTAACTTAGCTGGATACACAGTTTAGCCACACAATGACTCTTCACAAATCTCTGTACTCCCTCAGTGTTGACATGGGAGTTATCTGGATGCTATGCAGTCTGGATCCTCCCAGCGCTGCTGCAGGTGCATTAGGCCTAAACAGAAGAATGTGTCCTGTGACAAAGGATCCCAGCCTTGACCGGGTCTCTGATGTTCTCACACTCACAACCCTGACCCCGAAGCAAAGCCTGTGAAATCTGCAAGTTTAGTCTTTCTCAGCGTGTGATAGAAGCTTATCTGTGAAGCCAGGATTAGCACTGGAGGTTGCAGCAGCGTTATCATGGAGGCAGGTCCTCCTACAGTAACACAGGGCAGCTCATCTGTCAGACTTAAAAACATTATCCAGCCCAAACGGAATTCTTCTCTTATCAGGGGACACTCCTGCTCTCATTCCTCTCCAAGTAACTCTGCTCTGAAGTCGACCTTAATCTTATCAGGCAGCGTGATGGACAAGGTCTTGTGATGCAGGTTATCTCTCTTTTTATTGCTCATTAGCCACAATAATGTGAGAGCAGCCTCTTTGGCCGGGTCTTTGGCAGCATAATTGATCGTAATGGAGGAATATGTGTGCTGCAGCCAAAGCTAGCAGATCTGCATAGATGAGTCTGTGACCTGCTGTTCCTGTTGGTGCTCAGTTAAAGCCATGCAGAGTCTGTGTAGTTCAGTCCACGCAGCACAAACACTTTTACAGTAGAGACAAAGAGAACTGCAGAGTACCTCAGAGCTTTCTTTAGTTTTTCTTTGATTAGGCCTCGGTGGATTCTCGCGCTGCTGCTTACATAAAGTCTTCATCTCACACTGGCCTATTTGAAATGATTACACCAGTTTTGTTCCCGAAAATGCCTCAAGTTTTAAGTGATAAACCTCAGGCTGAGAACCCAATTTTCTCCAGCAAACTCAGAAAGCCACAGGCAGACTTCCACTCCTGCAGCGCCTGCCTTTTAAATTGTGTTTTATTCATTTTTTTTTGTATGCTTTTCACCAAAATTGCCACACTCAGGGTTACAGAAATAATTTTCAGTGTTTCCTCAGGGGGCCGAAAAAAGGCTATACTCATTTTTTGTGATTTTTCCATCCTTTTTTGTCGTGTTGACGACCAGGGGTGAGCACAAAAGGGAGACAAACAGCTCAGTACCAGCCGTGATTTCCTGAATAGCCCAGTGGGAGCGCGGGAAGTCGGGGTGCATGCAGCAGATCGGCGCTGCCCTGAAACAGCTTCCACGCTGTGAGCGAGATGGCTTTTCTCTGCGACAGTCCGACTGTGAGCCACGGGCCTGCAAATGAAACGGAGGGGAGGAGGGATGCAGCTCGAACAGATTCAAGGCCCCTGATTTCACAAACTGGGCATGTCTGCTGCTGGGGAGGGGGGGGGCAGCAATGGATAAACAGACAAAGAACTGCAGATAATTCTGTTGAAAATACAGCAGAGCCACTTCCTGCTGTTTGTGAATTCATCAGACCTCACGCTGGGCCACGAGTGATTCCTAAATGTATGCAGCTCGTCTGATGGAGACGTGTAAACTGGGTGTAGGGTTATGGATGGCTGTGCAGACAGATTGTTTGCTCTTGGTTCTCTCTGGTCCTGGTGGGTGGGATCTGCCGGCATCATCCTCGACTCTCTTCCACAGAAGCTTTATTGAGTTCCCCAGCACAATGCTGCTCCTCTCCTCTCCAGCCACTGGAGCTGCTGAACTGACCTTGCATTTTAGTGTTTGCAGGCTGGCCCGCCTATTAGGCAGGCAGACGGTGAGGCAGACACACTCCTCCGCTCAGCCTCTGCTCCTGCAAGACCCTGCTTAACAGGCATCAGGCTTACGCCATGAATGCTGGGGAGGGGAGAGCGCCGAGCTCTTAGCTCTCACCGTGCCTGACATTATATCAGGCAGTCAAGGCTGGACCGCTGCAGCCTTATTAGCCCAGTCTGGATCTGCTGGGTCTGACAGTCATGTCCAATGAGAAATACTCCCCTGGAACTGAGGGGAGAGGGTTGAGAGGAGGCTCAGTTGTCTCCTGCTGGTGTGTATCCCTCTCCTGGAGCTCCTCTCGGCTGTGTGAGGAACAGAGGACGGGGCACAGAGGAGCCGCTTGCAGTAGGTGGAGCTCTTGTGTTGGATTTTGATGTTGGAGCCCGACTCACCTGCTTATGAAGGACACGACAGCTGCCTGCGTGCGTGTGTGTGTGTGTATGTGTGTGTGTGTGTCTACATTTGTGCAAAATGCAAAGATAGCACATAACAAGTGATTTACAAGCCCTCTACACACACACAAGCCAGCCATACAAACACATAAAACATGTCCTCAGCGCAGGGCTAATTGACAGCTCTTGATGGGTGGGACCACACTGCCAACTGCTCCTGTTTACATTAGACCTTATTAGAAATTGTAATGGGACTCTTATGCTTTCAGCTGGTAATGGGTTGTGTTTGTACGTCTTTTATTTACAGCCGTGCTACCTTTCTTTTACCCGGGAACAAACGTCTCCCTCACAGCTCCTCCCTGCTCTGCTTCTTTCCCTCCTCTCTCTCTCTCTCTCTCTCCCTCTCTCCTCCATCTCCTCCCTGCAATCTACCGCAGGCCCTCCATCTCTCCGGCCTGTCAGCGTGCTTTTTCATTTGGCTTGTTGCTACAGGGGGCTCGACGCTGGCAGATTACAACTCGGCAGCCAGTCATTTTCGATTTATCAGAGGCCCCCCTCCTTCCCTCAGCCGGCCACACTCACTACCCTCGCCAGCATCAATCCAGACACGTAGCAATTCCTCACCCAACGCACCTCCACTCTCCCCTGTTCCCTTCCACCCCCCATATCTTCCTCTTTCGATCAGGGTGGAAAATTTAGCTCACAAGCCCCGAGACAAAGAGGGAAAAAAAAGAGAAATATCACGGCAGTGGAAGCATTTAAGTTAGAGAGGCAGCGCATGCTGTATTATTACTTAGGCCTCTGTCAGTGGTGATGACCCAGGAGAGTGGAGAATATCGATCGCATGTCACTCAAGGCATTCAGCAGATTGCATTGACAAAGCTTGTCGGGGCCTTTAATAGCAAGGTTAGCAGCCTTGGCTGGGGCCCAGGAGAAAACTCTAACTGTGCCCTATTTCATGGTGGCTTTTAACCGTTCCCTGGGTCCACACCGTGGATTGATAACAGTAAGGAAGTAATTTTACTCTCATAATTGCCTTCCTGTGGTTGACATTTGTGGCCCTCTGCGCCTGTGAATGTGCCTTTCCAAGAAGAGGAGAAAAGAGCGCCGGCATTGTCTGGCTGCTTTTTGTAGCAGAAAATAGCTTCACATGAACAAAGATGTGGTCCACTTAACAAAACACGGCTGAGGAGGGGCGAGAGAGAAATCAAAAAGGGGTGAACAAGTGTGATTTATGAGTCGAAGGAAGTCCATTACCCGCCAGAGGAAGCCCAGACCAAAACACAAACAGAGCGAGGGCATGGCTCGCCAAGAGGGTCACGGAGTGATTCTTCTGCCCTGCTGAGACGGCTGATAGCTGCTGCCTAAACACGTCAGAGCCGGAAAAAAAAACCTCAAGATTTGGATCTGCCTGTAATTCTCAACATAAATAAAAGCACTAAACCACCTCAATAGTCTCTCTTTAAGCCAAGCGATGTGGAACTCTGCTGAAATGTAACAGGTCCCCTGAGTGCTGTAATATGCCTTACACACATGTGGGGAAGCCATTTCTACAAGCAGTGCAGTCGTCTCTGGATGCCGTCAGGTTTCTCTGTGCCGTGTAGGACTAAAGCACAACGCAGGAACACGTTTGATTTATTTTGTTTCCACAGTAAAGTGTGTGTGAAATCACATAAAGAAATCAGTGTTTATTTTCCACGCTTGCAGTTATGAAAAGTTGAGAAAAAGTTGGAGAATGATGTGCTTTCTTGTGTAAAAATCCGTCTTTATGAACTACTACGACTGTGTGTCCTAGTTACTGCTGCTGCTGCTGCGTTTCAGAGCCTTTTCAAGCTGAAATAACTTTTCAAACTTGTTCCAACTTTTTAAGTGGCTTCGCTGAAATGTGTTTTTTTTTTTTTCAGCTGCACACTGATGTAGATAGTTGTCCCCTAATTGTGGAAAGCTTTTGACACAGGCCTTGAGTGAGTGCAAACCCAGCACACATCTGAAATGTAATATGGCCTTACAGTGTGCTGAAGGTCCTAGGTAGTTCATCTCACGTCAGTGTGTTTCACAGTTCATCTTTTCACTTCTTCTGGAGATAATGGAATTAAGATCAATCCAAAGTTTTCACTGTTGCAAGCTTTCTTTAGCATGTTTTTCACTACTTTTCCTGTTGGTTTCCCAGCAGTGATAACTCTGTATTGGTGCTTGCTCGCCATATTCATACAGCAGATATTTATCACTGAAGTCTATTTCCATGTTGTTGCGCCATGTTTCAGCCAGTAAGTCCACAGACGAGAGGGAGTTTGGATAACTATGGCATTGTACAGCATGAATACACATTTGGTATTAACAGCTAACTCACAATGGCTAACTTTAGCATTCAGTGAGTTCCTTGCTAACTCTTCCATAAACTAACTAGCTAATTTAATTAGCTAGTTCAGGAGTCGGCAACCCGCATGCGTCTCTTTAGCACTCCCTTTGTGGCTCCCTGGAGCTTTTTCAAAAATGTGCAAAAATGGAAAAAGAATGATTTTTATTGTTGTTGTTGTTGTTTTAATATGGTTTCTTTAGGGGGGAAAGCTGACACAAATGTCCTTATGCTGTAAAAATTAATGTAATAAGTACTGAATTTCAGAATTGCGCCAAATAGCAGAATTGCGTCATAGCCTGCGACACACAGTGCAGGTGGCTGTTGTAAACAAACGCGGGTGTGTCACGGGCCATGGGAAGGGAAGAAGAGAACAATTGCTGTTGAGAACAGAGGATTTAAGGAAGAATGGACAGAATCGTTTGCTTTCAATGCCAGTGCTGAAGGACTGCCTGCATGTTTGATTTGCAATGAGAAGTTGTCAAATAACAAGAAGAGCAATTTGGAGCATCATTTCCAGGTAAAACATGCTAAATTTGCAGCCGAGCACCCAGTTGGGACTGAGAGAAAAATTGCAATTGCAGAACTTGTGGAAAATAGTTTCAAGAAGTGGATTGCATCTCCAAACTCTACGACTGCTGCAAGTTTTGTAGCAGCCCGGGAGATAATAAAGCGTGGGAAACCATTCACCGATGCTATTCTGCTGTTCCGCGGTGCTCAACCCAATGATACCTCAGGGCGCCACACTTGTATTTCTAGAATTTAATCAATGCAACAAAACATAAAACATTAATATTGTAATGGAAGTTAAACTTGAAGCACCAAATATGGTACAGCAGAGTAGTCACGTGGTGCGTCATTCTCTCCAGGATGTGCTGCCAGGAAAATAAACATTTAATCATGAATGCTCATTTTTATTTGTAGCCTACTTGGTCATTTTAATAGTAGGCTTATATAGCTAATATACTGACAGCCTATGTTGCCTTCATATTAGGCTTATATAAGGCTTTTAATTTTTTGCGGCTCCAGACAGGTTTGGTTTTTGTTTTTTTGGGCCAATATGGCTCTCTGAACATTTTGGGTTGCCGACTCCTGAACTAGTTAAACGAAAAGTGTGTATGAATTAGCATCAACCATGAACACATGCTAGCGTTAGCCACAAGTCTAATTTTATCTGTAGTCCCCAGCAGGTCAGAGTAGAGTTCATAACAATAGACAGAGATAAAAACATCATAACAGCTAAAAGATGAAACATAAAACACCACATTAACCTGGAGTGGGACTCCAACTGTCCAAACCATCATGTCCTGTGTGTAGTGTGCAGCTTTTGTAAACCAGCCTGTGTAAAGTTGCGCCTCTCTACACCCAGAGACTCAGCATTGTGTTAACAATTTTGTTTTTGTTTGGGTGCAGGGTGAAGGACAAGTCAGGCACACCGGTCAAAATAGTGGCTGGGACTTTAACGTTTGTTGAGCTTTGATGCTGGCACCTTCCTCTCAAACCTTTTCAAACCATAAACAAACACTGAGTGACAGGATAAGTCATATAACAATATTATATATAATATATTTCATTCAGAATAAAGTGCTGCTCTTTCACAGATACAAAACCCCTCTTAAAACAAGGTTTCAGCTCAAAACACAGCAAAGGAGAAAACCCACAGCTAGATGAAATGTTAGCAAAAATCATGGTGGACATACTCATATGAAACCGTGTTACAGACTCATCAAAGCTCATCAGAAAGTAAACAAGCATCTTGAGAAACACATTTTTTTTTAAGAAAACAGCACATGAACTGTTCACTATTTAAAATATTTGACTATGATGTGGAGAACAATCCATAGTATGTACGTCTCAAACCATAAACGAACACTGAGCCAAAACTGAAAGGACGAGCAGCAATAATCTGTAAAGCCTGAGGGTGTAGACAACAGAACCGCGCCGCCTTTTGGCCTATTTAGGCAGCTGCCTTACATCATGGTAGCTAATACTAGCTAGTAGCTAATATTTCTTTGACTCTACTCATTGTGTCTGAAGATAGCCACTTTTCTTTGATAGTAACGTTTTGTTTGTTCCTCAAAGGCACTGTGAGGAATTTCCAGAACAGTTAGTGTTTTTCTGGATTAAAGACTTTGAGCACTTGCATCCACTGTCATGAGGACGCAACTCTTACCAAGCTGTGCATTTGGTTTGAAGCAAATTAATGGAGAGCAGATCTTCTTTTTAACATGGCTTTTCCCAGGATGTAAAGCGATGAGGTAACATATTCATTTATGTAAAGTCAGTTAGTAGTTTAGTATCCTGAAGGTGTCCTGTTTAGTGTAACGTAACATTACACTAAACAGATAATGTTAGTGAACAATAGACATTAATAGACGTTACAACAGTGAATCCTGGGTCTGTCCTACCAGAGCTCATCTACCGACTCCAACCTCACCAATCAGAGCTAACGTAACCTGGCTCTTGTTTTAGCCTTTAGCCTGTGCTCTCTCACTCTCCTGTTTATCTTTCTTCTTCTCTTCTGTCCTTTTTCTGTCTGACAGTTCAGCTCCAGTGTCCACAATCACTAATAAATTAAACACAGAAATCCTTTTCAGCAGAGAAAGACACAAATCTCTCCTCTCACTGATAAACTCGGTCAGCTGGCGTGATGTTGTCATGGCGACTTCAACTTGCCGTAAATCAACCTAGAGGACCTGGAAAGGGAAACTGAGAAAAAGCATTTAGAATGAACCTGTATTGGTGCTGATAATCTTGTTTTAAACCGTGGATTTAGATCAGTAGCACCTGAGTTTTTACCTGAGGTTTTAACCACACCACCCACAAAAACACATGGTCTCAAACATGTTTTCCTTTGAGTTAACTGTAGTTTTGTTTTTTGCAGCTTATTATTCAACATTCATTTTCCTCACCTTGAAATGCGGCCTGACAGCTTTTCAAATGTTGCTCATTTCGTTGTATTTTGAGTTTAAAGTACATATTTCGTGGACTATCAACCTGACATCCTCACCCTGGCTTATCAACACAGATGGCTGTTGAGAGTCAAACACATTATGAATATTTCTATCATTGTAGTTTTAGTATTACACTGATTGTATATTGTGTTTATGATGTAGTGCAGCCACAGATCTTGTAAGTGCTACTGCAGTAATGTTTTCGTGTTCTACTGCCTGATTTGAAACATGCACAGTGAAAAGATTCTTCTCACGATGTTGTTTGAGCAGAAATTGTAGATAAAGTCTTGACTAACATGTACCGCCCAATCAGAACAGTTTGTAACTAAGCACAAGCATACAGATGTTAACTTGTAAGGAAGACTGAACGCTGATGGTGCTAGCTCTGATAACTTAAGCCACACTCAGCTAACTGATTTAACACGGTTTACCTGCAGACTCTGCAATCCTGCAACTAGCAACCAGAGTGTTTTTTTTTACCCTTAAAGCTAAAGTCTCTTTGTTGTGATTGAGTCATGATGTTTTGAGCATCCCAGTTTGAACTACCTGCAGGAAAAGTGGGAGCTGTGAATTGAATATTTCAAGGAGAATCTGGGATGCAGTTTTGTTTTATAGCAAAACACTTTACCGGTCTCTATATGTCACTGTCTTCTCTCTGAAGGTCACATATTGTCAGTATGATCCCTCTTCTGTTATTCAGCTCCTTGATATGAACTCGTGATGATGATATTTCAGGCGGCACATGAAGGCAGCAGGAACACAAAGCAGAGATAATATTCAATCTCCGACCTCTCTGCTGCCTGCCAGTCTGCACCATGCTCATCCCAGCTGCTTTTTTACGACCTGTCAGATGGTAGGGAGTCAGGTATGCACTCCATGTGGTTCCAATGAAATCTTAATAGACATCATTCTGTCATCTGTGTGTGCTTATATACTTTAAAAAAGAGTCGGCTGTGTTGTTGCAGAACATGTAAGTTATTTCCTGTCTCTGACATCCTGATTATTTCAGTTACAATCATGTTGTTTGGCCATGTTTTGTTGCCTTTGGCTTTCTGCTGTCTCCCATTACCAGTCTGTCAGAGCAGCCGCAGCAGATGTTTCCGAGCACACTCCTCACGAAGCGGGCGAACCCAGGCTGCTATTAATACAGTGGGAGCATAGCACTGTCTTGTTTTTATGACTTGATAACAGCAGATGTGAATTTCAGGAAGGCAGCTAAATGAGGACGTTTACAGCAGGGGATTAGTGATAACAGCTCCGGCCTCGGGCGGACACCCTGGGTCATCCAAATAGGAAATGTATATCCTGCCATCACATTTTACAGCCCTCTCTAATCCCTCCAATAGCAGCGCAGATGGAGCCCAATGCAGGTAAGGTGAGACACTATCAGTTACGCTGGTTTACAGCTGCATGTAAGGCACAGCCGGGTGCTTGATAGGCAGGACCGCCTGTGGACTTAATGGTTATATCCACCTGCTGACCAGAGATCTGCTCATGAACATGACCTTCACTTTAACATCCAGCTTGTTATTAGATACAGTGACTGGATAAGAAATCACTCCAGAAATGCAAACAGTTCACACCATAGAGCATCGCTATTCACATTGAAAGCCCGGCTCACGTTACTGCAGTTTGAAATCTTAACCCTTCTAAAAATAATGCTGAATCAGGCACATGAGAGACTTCACAGATAATCGCTGTAATCCTAAACATCCACACACGCGATGGGAAAACGATGCTGCAACAATCACTGCAGAATATCAGTGATAACGAAAGGTGCAGTAAAAACCTCAGATGTAAACAAAACACATCTACAACTACAAAACACACCATGAAATGCTCTGCTGTGAGGACAGAAAGCATTCAGCGTGATCAGGAAATATTTAGGGGTGGGGCTAACTCAACCTGTTTATTATTAAGCAAGAAGTGGAGATGTGAGGAACCTGCTTTCTGATGGAAATTCATCGAATTCATCTGGCCGTCCTTTTCCTCTGACAGCAAGCTGAGGGTGTGAAGCTCCAATGGTCTTGTGTCCTCGCTGGGTTCCAGGTTGTGAGTCATGTTGGTTGAGTCTGTCTGATGAATCCTCACCATGCCCTTGCTTCTGTATTGGTTAGCAATCAAAACCACAAAGAACAATAAACACTGATGGAAAGAAAAAGCAAAGTAGTGATCTTCAGATGGGAACATTTTTGACTACCCATTCCCTACAGTAAGCTTACAGCTAACATTAGCATCCAGGTACTTTCTAGATATGGTTTCTGCTGGCTTGGAGGTATGGTTACGTTAATGTTAAATTTTCTGGCCTTTTTCAGTGTGAGGACGCAAGGTTGTGGTGGACACTTGTCATATAGCAACACTTTGTTTGGCAGTATCATTCATGTCCAGCGGTCTCTTGGCGTTCGTCAGTGCATCATTACGTCATGCAGTCACATGACTGCACACTGCCAATCAGAAACAGCTTAACAGGAAGTCAGTTGGGGGGTTAAATCTTCAGGTCTAGCAGAGTGTCTGCATTTCTGCATTTCTGATCATTTGTCTGTATTTTCATCTGAATATGGTGAATTGTGGAGGTGCAATCTTCTAATAATTTAGTCTGCTCAGATTCGGCAGCTGCCTTGTTGGCGCTGAAAGAGGAGTCTTCAACATCTCGACCTGACTTAGTTCAAGAGATCCTCTGCAGCTTACTCCAGGCTGAAAAAATGGGGTGTCGGATTAAGTTTTTATGGGTGCCAGGCCACTCAGGGATTGAAGGGAATGAGGTCTCTGACAAACTTGCAAAGGAGTCTCTCTTAAAGCCAGATATTGTGGAAGAAAGAATGGAGCGAGGAGCGAAAGGGTAGGCACTTCTTCGCTGTGCAACCATCGGTAAAAAGGAAAAGGCTTTTGCTAATGTTTAGCAGAAAAGAGGATGTAGTTTTAACCAGGCTGAGGCTAGGGCATTGTGGGCTGGCTAGCTAGCTATTTAAAGGTAACTGGGAAACATCCAGATGGTTTGTGTCAGTGTGGAAAGTAGGAAAGAGTGAGGCATGTTCTGTATGTTTGTGATAGGTACAGTAATGAAAGAAGTCAGTTATTCAAAGAGTTATCTGACCTGGGACTTTCATCCTTCTCCTTGTAGGCTGTTTCTTCTGTTGATACTAACTTTCAGTATGTAGAGGGTAAAGTTATTAGATTCTTACGCTCGGCTGGGTTGTATCAGAAGATAGAGGTAGAGGTATTCTTATAGACTGAGGAGGGCAGCATTACACCCAGTGGTGTACAGCCTGCCGGAACCCTACAGAAGAACAAGAAGAAAACAGTTGAGGGGTGGGGGTGGGACACAAGGAGAAAGACGATCGCTGAAGGTACATTTATAGTTTAAAAACTGTAATTCACTGTGTCAACGGTTGAAACTTTTGGTAACTGACTAAACTAATGTCAGATTATAGGAGCCAACTACCAGCATCAGAGACAAAGTGATTTTATCTGTTTAAACTGCAGAACTGGTGAGTCACACTAACAGTTAGCTCTGCAATGCATTCATAACATTGGGTTAGCCTAGCTTAGCTGTTCCCATTATATTAGATGGAGCGGTTAGGATGGTCATTTGTGCCCGTTTCCTCCAAATGTATTAAACCTACCAAAGTGTAAACTCCATGAGTTAGTACTAAGATGTCTATTGTTGATCATCGTAATGTTTTGTAATTTGAAGCACTTTTAAAGGACAAACTTCATGTTCAAAACTGTCTTTGAACCAGCAGGCTCAAAGACAGTTTTTTCCACCAGGCAGTCAGGACTCTTAATTCCCTCCCTGTTCTGCCCCCACTCCCCCCCACTGGCCCCCACCAGTGACTCTGGGCCACAGACTCTGCCCATGCACAACCTATCTCAGGACTGCACACTTCACTTATACTCACTTTACACATGCTTATTTGCACTATTTGCACTATTTGCATTATTGTTCCAATACCTCATGTCTGTTCATTTCATTTTATCCATGCTAAAAATTTGCACTACTGTTTACCTCAGGTCTGTTTATTCTGTTTATTCTGTTTATACTGTTTATATTGTTAATTGTAGTATTTATGTAGTCTTTATTTAAAGGTAGTCTTTATTTTAAGGTAGTCTTTATTTTAAGGTAGTCTTTATTTTAAGGTAGTTGTTATTTTAAGGTAGTCTTTATTTAGTTTAGTTATTGTAATGTAGTCTTTATTTAGTTTAGTTATTGTGATTCTTATTACTCTGCTGCACCGTGGGTATGAGAGGACTGAAATTTCATTTATGATGTATGTCAAGCATGTATAGCATATTTGACAATAAAGTTGACTTTGACTTTGACTTTGACTTGATTTTGATTGTTTGCAGCCATTGGATGGATGCATTTCCAATGCACTCTAAGGTTAAACTGCTGTTACTTGTATATGTATTAATATTATACACTGTTTTTTGATATTTGAATGGATATAATGAATAACTTTGTATGCTTTTGTTATTTACAATAGCCTAAAAGTGTTAATATCATACAATATGGGAATTTCCATTATTTATAATTCAACTGGCATTATTTATTGATTGTTTGATTTATGAGATGATACATTTGACATTTTGTGTACACAGAGAACTGACACTGGTCCTGTTCCTCTTTATTCAGGCCAGGTCTGATGGCGAGCTAAGAACTAAGAGCTGAATCCATGTGCTTTGAGTAGTGAGCCGATTAGTTGCCGGCTACATTACTCATTCTCAGGAAACGGATCCTCCCGCTCTGGTCGGGCTAGTTGGAGGCTCTTCTTTGCAGCCGTTTCTTTTGCTTCTTATCCTATGCCCTGTGACTGGTACACTTGAGCGGCCTGTCACTCATTCACACACTCACCCATTCCCTGCCCACACCTTGGACAATACCTCCCTGGACACACAAGCTGCTAAAAGCCAACATGGTTGCACCCCTTTGCATTATGGGCAAATCTGGACTTATTTTGAGCTCACTGAAAAAAAAAATTTAACTCATTGCGTTCATTTGTTTTTTTTTATTTCTTGAATATGTTGAATTTATTTAATGTGACACTTTTGTGAATGGCCATTCATTCTGTTCGTGCTTTTTATGTTTGCAATATAAGGTACCATTTAAAAGGCAAGTTCCATCTCAGTCTTTTTCTTCACTCCTAGAGTAGAACCCAGATCTTTTGAACTAGCCTATTAAGAAATATCGCATTGCTTTGTGTATAATAGCACCTATAAGGTACTAATATTAGTGTGCACATGCTATAAGTATCTCCATGAATTTAAATCTAAGTCCTTACATGCAAAGCTCTGAGAACGAGCTGGGTTTGAAACAGGATGCATCTTTTTTTTAATTATTATTTTGTTTGAAAGACACTGTTAGAAATAAATGTGCAGTTTTAAGTATTTTTCTTACTTTGCAAAAGAAATGTGACAAGAGCATGCACTGTAATAATATACGCTACTTCCATTACAGGAAAGAGTTGATGATCTCTGCAGTTAGGTGTGCAGTCATCGGCTAAATGATTTGTTAAATACCAGCATATCAGATATCTGTGAAAAATTTAATGTCATACATCCCAGTTATGATTATCAGATACCCTTCATCCATGTGACTTAAAACCTAGAATACACTGGCAGTGAAACTTCATACCATCATTCCAGCTCCCAACCTGAAGAGAAACATGGTCACGGTGTTAATATGGTGACCGGCATGTGGGTTAATATTAGCCTCAGGAGCTAGAGCAGTTGTGGTGACTCCATCAGCTCCTCCTGTAGACTTCTCTATCACTGACTAATAAAGTATAAATACAAGCACCCAGCTATGAAATCCAGCATGTTAAAATACTTTTTTGAACACACTTTGACAGACATACAGTATCTGTTTCCATGCCTTTCAAGACTGACAATATTCACTCTGTAAACTCATAAAACTGCCAGCAAGACATCAAATCCAAGTTCCCTCTCAAGTTATCAGTTTGGGTAAACTCATCTGGCACACCCTGCTTCTCTGAATTTAAGCCCTCTGTGGTTAATCTGAGTGTCAGATGAAACACTTCTTTGGGTTAAGAGTGAGATCACACGAGCCGGCATTTCCAACATGAAAGGATGGATGTAAATCAATAACTTCAGCATGTTTTATTTGATATGATATGTTTTTAATGTGTGTAAAATGAACTCATACATCCCCATGAGCTGCTCCAGTGTAAATCAGTCATGTGATAACATGTTTATGAAGGGACTGTCTCTCTTCTTTTTTTTTTTTTTTTAATTACTTCATTTAGCTTTGAGATTTCCAGCTTCATTTCCTTCATTCCCTCCCCACCCATAGTTCCTCCACACCTCAGGCTCACAGGTAATGACGCAGCTTTGACCTCTTTAGGCTGTCTCTCTTAAACAGCCACAGCTGTCTCTCTCTCTCTCTCTCTCTCTCTCTCTCTCACACACACACACACACACACACACGTGTACACCCAGTGTTTGCTCTCTCTCTCCTTTTAAAAGGTATAGTTTTGCCTTTTTTCCTTTTTTTTGGATTATGTCACATTAAGCACTCTGCTGCTATTCCTGGAACATAAAAAAAGCTGCCTTTCCCTAAACTAGAAGCGTTTGTATATCATATTACCGCCACACATGAGCCGCACACAAGGCTTGACCCAGTGTTAAGTGTCTGCGCTAAATTTCATTGCCTCCATCTACTGGAAGGCCTGCCAATATACTGGCAGCGAATTCCTGGAGGAAAATAAATGGCAATAAAAGAGAGAAATGATAGCCCCTGCAAGCCGATAGGAGAGGGCTTTTTCTCTCCATCTTTTTTTCCTTCCATACCGCTCTTTATTGAGGCTGCCCAGCCCGGGGAGTCGTGATTTGGCACACTGGCTGTGGCTTTAGTTGGATGGCTCCCTGAAAGGCAGTTTTGAAGTAACGACTCAGAGGCACAGATTGAAGAGCTGGGGAATCGTGTAATTAATTGCACGCAAATTTCTTTGATGAGTAGTTTATGTGGTGATGAACGCTCAACTGGGCAGCTCCAAGGGTCGGCCCAAGCACCTTCCTCTCTCGGTTTCCCAATGCATTCTGGGAGAAGGGTTTCCTAGTTTGTGTGTGTGTGTGTGTGTGTGTGTGTGTGTGTGTGTGTGTGTTTTTTTTTTCCTCTCAGCTGAACATGGGAAATGTTATAGCTCATGGAATCAGGGGTGTGTAAAGTGGGCAGGAAGGTTATTTTACTGCCACGCTGGGCTACTATAACAAGATGTTCCGATATGATCTGAGAGAGTACAGGTCTCCTGCTGCTCTTATATTTTCCCCCACCCACTCACCACCACTCACTTTTTCTCCACCTGCTCAGTTCATTATTAAATCTGGGAATTGTCCCCATAACTCAACCCGCCCGACTGCAGCATTATATGACCATTTGTGAAGAGGGAGAAGGGTGATTGCAACGCAGGGCTGAGGATGGATGTTAAAAGCATATTGATTTGTCTGTAATGTCGTCATAGATCAGAGATTTATGGCGATATATAAGTGCAGCCACAATCTGAGGTAGCCTCCAGCCTGCGGTGGAGGAAATGGAGTCCTTAGGATGACTGATGAGATCAAGACAGTCCTCTCAACCACATTTACTCCCCTCACCGCATCCCCCAGAGTCTGCATTTCCCTTCCCTCGTCCTGCAAGTCCTCTCAGGATGCTCTCACCCCGAGGCGGCTGTGACTCGTCCTCAGTGGCTTCGTCTCTTTGCTTTGGCTCCACATTCCTGCACAGAGGCAAGAAAAGCCTCCTCTGAGGCCAGAGATTGGTCAGAGTTCTCGCTGATCTCTCCCCTGCTTGTAAAATGATGTCTGACAAGGTCGCCTGAGATTGCCTTCGGTCAATAAAGCTAAAGGACTGAATGGAAATGGAGCCTCTCCATGACAACATACCTTGGTACCAACACAAAACAGTTGCTTTGGCTAACTGTGAGTGACATCATGACCACAGGGAAACATCAGGCTTCAGGATAAACATGCCACATATTTTTGAAGCGTCATCGGAGACACAGCGGTGAAAGAAAACACAGCATCCATGCTTCAGCGGCAAAGATAAAAAGAGGTATTTTCACGCTGTGTGCCCATGACTCCCTCACAAAACACAGAGCTCTGACGGTAAACAAATCTGGGCCAATGAAGACCGAGCGCTGATGCTCAGTGACAGGCTGTGAGCGAGGGTGGCAAAGGGGGTTATGGGTGACGAGGAGAGCCGGGCAGGGCTCCTGTCCGTGGCGGTTAAAGCAGCGGGGCCTTGGAGCGAGCACAGGGTCAGAGCGCGGCCATGCTGGTGGGCTCGCCCACACACTCACTGTCAGACAGATGACGCAAGGCTCTTTGGCGCCTCCTCACAGGCCCTGACAAACCCTCAGCTCCGATGGCTTCTACGCAGCAGTCTCCACAGATAAAACCCTCTGTGAGTTAAACAGGCCCAGCACTTTCCGAATGCTGCTGTCGAGCAGCCTGAGGTGTGTTTTCTGGATGGGCTCACTGCGAGGCTGATGTGATGTATGGGCTGGTACAGACATAATTAGCTATGCTTAATGTGCTCTAATGTTTAGCCACAACATCTCCTAAGGCAGAGCTCGAGTGTCTGTATAAAGTCGGCAGAAATTCTTCAAGTTGCTCATTTTAACTGCTGAGTCGTGAAGCACCCAGGTTCTTTAATAGCCCCGCTATGCAGACCTGCAAAGGCAGCTTAAAGGAGATATTCAAAGAGTAGTCAGTTTCCACCAAGGGGAGCCAACAGTGCCGCAGGAAATAGACAATTTATTATCAGCAACATAGCCCAGGTAGTGGATTATCTATAAAACTTTCATGGTCCTCCCTCAGTGGCAAGCAGCCATAAAACTTCCCAAATGAGGGACTTGTTAATTTACTTGTTAAAGCAAATTAAAAATTTATAAGCGCTTTTAGGTAAATGAGATCCTCTTTCATTGCTGCTCTAGTGGGATTCTCTCTGCCGGATCCAGAGAGGACAGGTTAGCTGTTCTGAAAGCCGCAGAAGAACAATAAAAGCCGTTAAATTGTTCCAGCTTTTATTACAGCCCAGCTCCGCAGCTGCTGTTGTGCGTAACTAAGGGAAACCAGGAGCCGATGGCGATCCCTCTGAGGCCAGTACAGAAAACTGAGCCCAGCTCTCTCCATGTCCTTTCTGTTTTTTTTCTTTGTGGGATGAGGTTTGAGGGGGAGGGGGTTGGGTTGGCTGGAGCAGGCTGTGTTGTGTATGGCTCTGTTTAAAAAGGCCTTTGTGGTTACAAATGTTAGCAGGCCTACTTTTGTGCTTGATTGCATTGAGTTTGTAGTGTGGCCCTTGAGAATAGGTCAATACACTTGTAAAATTCCACTATGGCAACGGTGAGCACTTTTCAGTAAGTGAGGAAATAATTGACTCCACATGTTCAAGACAGTGTTGTAGGAGCAGTTGTTGCTCACTTTTCAGGAGCAGCGTTGAACCCAGCACCTCGTAACGTTACTCTCAAAGTGCTGCCTGAACGCTCAGAACTGGTTTAGAGTGCCTCAATAACATATTCATAACTTACCTTTTCTGGAGCAGAGGTGTCTTGTCCCATCCAAGTTTAAAACAGGCCACCTGGACTTCTTTTTTTTTGTCCTCAAAAGATTTAAAGCTCATCTTCTCGTCTTCCAGGAAATGCTAGCTTTTATCGTTAGCCCAAATGGTAGAAGATTTACAGGAATGAGAATAGCTTGCATCAATTGTTGACTGTTTTTGGAACGTTGTTGGATGTGAACTCCTTTTTAGTTCTGTAATACCTGGGATATCATAGAAAAGGTTGTATTTTTTCTTTTAAGGAACTGTTTAAATTTTCTCTCTAGCCCAAATGGCTGAGGAGTTACGGTAATTTAAAGAACACTTGTAAAATTGGAGCGCTGGTGCTCCCATGGTATTTAAAGGGTTTAAAAATAATTAAGTTTTACAGACAAATAAAAAAAAAAGTTGTTCATATTACGGTGTTGGTGGTGCTTTCATGGCATCTCTATATTCTCATCAGCCTGTTTGTAGCTTGCAATATTTTTGTGCACAGTGAAGTCAAAACAGACTTTTTATGGAACTTTCAGCAGATGCTTTTAACAACCTGATTCAGATCTTCTGCCCTGTAACTCTGTTATTGTTCCAAGCGCCAAAACTCTCTTTGTTTTTTGAGTCATATTTTTCTTTCCTCCAATTCAGTCAATGTGTGTTTTATTTAGCCCCTCTCTGTATTTGCTCTGTCTACATCCTTTCATCTTTTTTTGTTTGTTTTCCTGGTGACTGGTCTGCCATTACACCACAAACTAAACATATTTGTGTTCTCCAAATATTTTAAAAGTAATATACATAGTGATGGCCATAATTGTTAGAACACTTGGCAGTATTAAGAGGTTTCAGTTAGTTTTTGTTGAATTGGCCATTCAAATTTGAATGGAAACAAATGAAACAGATAAAATATCGACAAAATATTCATTATACTCTATATAGAAAAGAGTGAAACCATCATTTTTGATCACTTTTTCTCATAAATAGGAACACGGAAAATGAACACGTTCAGTTAATTAACAAAAGTGTCTGTTGATCTGAATGTCACAGTGGGACAGTTAAGTAAAGAGTCTTTATAGAAACCTTGGCTTAATTGCATAGACTGTGAGTATAATGCAGACTAATAATGAATTACGCCAAACTTCACACACAAACTAAGGAGAACATTCTTTATATTCAGAGTGCACCTGCAGTCAGAATTTAATCATGTGATGTGACTGAACTTACCTGTGCAAGGATCAATGTTTGTAAAGCTAGAAACAGATCACAACTTATCCAGACATTGTGGGACCACTCTTTATGTCATTTATCTTATATGCTGTTTTGCCAGCTCACACAAAAAGAGACCTAGTTCAAAGTTCAGTTCACTCCAATTTAAATGAACTACTTCATGTTCATTGTGTAATGTTGAAAACTTTGTACTTGATCCAAAAAATTAACTAGGTCACACGTTCTCTTTTTCAGTCAAGCCATCTATGCATTAATCTCTACACCTCAAGCCGATTCCCAAAATTAATGAATCCCTGTATGTTATTATCTCAAGGTAGCCTCTGTGTTTATGATCTGTTCATAAAACAGCAACAGTTCAAAGCCACAACTGATCTCGCATGCACTGCTGCTGCTAAATATATTGTGTGAACTCTACTGTTAGCAGGGCTAGCAGACAGCAACACAGACAGTGGCTCTGACTTCTGTTGCTGTAACACAGTGCTTGGCATCTCTCAGCCCCTCCCGTCACCTCTAAGAGTTTAACTGGCTGTTCGCTGCCCCAGGAGTGAACTTCAAGCATGGCAGGGTTGTGCCCTGATGCACACAGACACACAAACATACATACACACTGTTGCACCTCAGACGAGCACAATCAGTGTGGTCAACAAAAAGTCAGGAAAAATAACGTCACAACCACCACAAGAAACGCCATTTCTGTAAAGATGACAACACTCACTCTCCTGCGAGTTGCACATCACCACCATGCCCATGTCCTGTTTTTATATTTGAGAGAAAAATGTAACTGTCTTCTCTTCAATGTTCTGTCTTTTTTTTTTTTTTTTCATAGTGAACATGTTGTTTTGCATTTTTCAGCATGAGCCATAAAATCTTTAAAAGCAAAACGCACAACCCCTGGCACCTTCTTCGACATCTTTACACACGCTGATGCTGTGAACGAGCATGCAGGTAAACAAACACACGTGTTGGCGTTAGCTTGTAAAAGGATGTTACAAGGACCAGAAGAAATAGTAAAAATTAACAAAGAATTCATTGATAAATAAGCCCAA
The DNA here is from genome assembly GCA_030710495.1 of Labroides dimidiatus. NCBI lineage: Eukaryota > Metazoa > Chordata > Actinopteri > Labriformes > Labridae > Labroides > Labroides dimidiatus. The sequence goes on from CM061159.1 coordinate 2,786,290, forward strand.
GTCCTTATGAGTCCATGTTCTGGTCATCAGTGCACGAGTCAAGTCATGAGTCCTGCATATCTGGAAGCCTGGACTCAAGTACTACAACACAGGCAGAAGTCATGGTGTAGTCAAAGGTGAACAAACCGAATATTCAAATCTAATGTACATAAAAACAGGAGGACTCACTTCATCTGATATTTGTTGTGTTCAGAGCAACCATCTGCGTGTTTCAGGATCAGGATTTGGAGGCAAAAAACAGGTCTCTCAGATCTGTCAGCTGTTCTAATAATTTTAGCCACCACTAACCTTAGTGTTATTTAACAGTATAGAATGATAACAGAAAATGATGTTTTTGCCACAGTGTTAACAGGCAGGGGTGAAACGGGCCTGCCCCCTTAATGTGAATTAATTTGTTATGACATCTGATCTGGCTGTCTTTGAATTTTCAAGACAAAACACACTGTTATGGCATATTGACTGATTAAGTGTGTAGCTCAGACAGATAACCAACATAAAGGAGCTAAATAATGCTTGTTGCTTGAATTGGTTGTCTGTATTGGCAAACACTCATGTAGCACTTTAAAATGTGTCAAATTCCTGTCATCAAAAGTTGCATGGAAACAATATGGACCATTTAATAATAAGAAACTAAAAATGTCCTTCTAGGTCTTTGAAATGTTTAATGAAAAGTGAATCTGACCACCAAGTCTGCATATTTGAAGAGGGCCACAGGCTTTTATCATGCTACAGCATTAGTTCTTAATAATTTACAGGCCAATAATTTTTTTAAACCTACAATGTACACACGGGGACTTCATCGCCTCATTGGAATCCCTGTCTGCTAACACCCCCCCCCCCCCCCCCCCTTACCTGTTCACCCTCTGCTAGTGGCAACTACAGTGAAATGAAAAGCATTCCTCATTGATTTTTCCTCTTTAATGAATTTCTTCGGTTGTTACGATGGGCCTTTGGTTGCTTTGGTAGACATTTCAAGATAAGTGTTAGTGAGGCATGACATCCAGTAACACCTTTGGTATTCCATGTGGCAGCTCCAATAATTCGACTGTGAAGATGTTTGTTTACTCCTAACCTTCAAAAGAATGACTGAGTGGTGTGTTCTTTCAACTGTTCCCTCTAACACGTTGTGACTCTTGGAAACCAAGCATGTGGAGAGAGTTTGGCTTTTAATAAGAACATGGCTGTACGTCAAAGCTAGAGTTAAATTGATAATCAGTTAACACGTTATTGGAAATCCTCAACAATCGAGGTTTTTAAAGATGAAGTCCTCAAGAGCCCTGCAGATTGACCGATGACCATTAATCAGTGAGATGCTAAAAATCAACCCCATTAATCGGTCTGGCTCTAGTTTGAACTTCTTCCAGTGATTCTCCAGCTTTTTGTCCAGCGTGTACATCTGTTATCTGTTATTACTTCATTCCTGCAAAATTTACAACAATAATAAAAACATAAAAATTAAAATCTTAAAATATTTAATGAGGGTTTTCAATCAAAGTGAGACAAAAGAAACTGCAATAATGAGTTCATGAAAACCTACAAAGACACGGACAACCATAATATAAGAAAAATTAATCTGCTGCATGAAGAAACCCTGAAGTCTCCTTTTTTATTATTGTTACTGTTGACACCACGATACAGATCTGAACTTCACACATGTTGAACAAACCTGTACTAATTTGCAGCAAACTGGCTTTTTATGTGGTTTTTGTCAGATTTACAAAGTAGTTCCAGTCGTGTTCCTTTAAAAAGAAAAGAAATGGTTAACAGTTTTCAACCCGCCATGTTTCCAGAGGCAGCAGAACACTTTATTAATGTTTCACTCCACTCTGAGCAGCACTTCAAACTCAAAACTCTGACGCTGACACTTGAAAAACGGTTTAAGGGGATGTTCAGTTGTCATCATTGGCCTACTAAAACAATGCATGACAAATTAGCAGTTTGAGCAGTCACTGTCAACTTGCCTGCTTTTTTTTTTCTTTTAAAAAAAGAAAAATCTATTAGCTGATTTATAAGATATGTAAAATGATTTCTTATTTGTGGGCTGATCTATTTCATGCTGAGGTTTGGGCTGCACTCTCCAAAGCGTCATGCTGACTGCTGATTGAAAACAGTTGTTGATTCTCCACTTCAGTAAATTCTGACTGGTGAGAGAGAGAGAGAGAGAGAGAGAGAGAGAGAGAAAAGTTTATCCCCTAACACGGAACAGATTGCAGGAAAACAAGACCTCACTGTGTGGGAATTAATGGCAGATGCACTTACTACTAGTTTAAATGTTTCATTAGATGCTAATGTCTTGCTGTGTCTTTAATTGTTGTGAAATTAACCTCTGGAATATTAAAACCATCTGTTTGTTATCTTCCTGCAGGGCCACTTCTCACCCAGTCTGTGCAGATATAGTGAGCTTGTTAAATAAATGTGTCCGCATGCCTCAACCTGCCTCTTAATTAATGTCTTTATGTGAGTTCTTCACTATAGAGCGCTGTGCAGTCGGGGGCTGCAGCACACGTATGCTTCATCTGTTAGGAAGATACTGACTGTATTCACACAGCCGCTCTGGTCTCTGGTGTCAGGCTCAGGGTGTGAAGCTCAAAGGACGTTATAAAACTGCTTATTACGGGTCTGCAGTCATAAAAAAACAAGGAACAAATTGTTATTTTCAGTCTCTTCCTGATTGGTCCAGACTGAGAAGGACATTAGGCCAAGTTTTAATCAAAAACAACATATTCAAGGGCGCAGGTTCAGAGGCTCGTCCTGAAGTCAGACATAATTAAAACCACCGGCTGAGGAAATGGTTCAAAATGGCTTCCACATTTTAAGACTGATGACTTTGGACATCGATGCCTTTTTTTCTGGATTATTCTCTCCTAATTACCTCCAAACTGTGAGCCATGCTACTTATAAAATGATATGATGAGTACAAAGGCATATTTTCTGCCCCCCAAATGCAAAAATATGTTTTTAAATAGCTATAAAATCACTAGTATGTAATAGTAATGTAATATTATAAATTATATTTTGAGCTTATTTTGTTAGATTTTGGCTGATTCGTGTTGCTGGACAGTATACAGTAACTTTTAGGAGGAAGGATAGAGAGGAGACATCTGAGGAGAGATAATGTTTTTTGTGGTGATCTCACTTCTAGCCAAGCAAGGTGATGTCCATGTTTGTTTGTTTTTTTGTTTGTTTTTGTTTTTTGTTTTTCATTTAGCTAAAATTCATTTTGGCCAGATGCTGGGGCTGTGACCACTCAATTTAAGAAAAAAGCAGATTGGATGGGACAGGAAGTTGCACATGGAAACCGCCTTAAAACACCCAGTGACTTTCAAAATAAAACAAACCGTGCCAAAAGCAGATGGTATTCAACTTGACTATAATAACAAACTGACATAGTGAGAGCAGCCAGACCAGGAGTCAACAGGTCTGAGATTTTCCAGCACAAAGAAGAATGAGGAGGGGGTCATTAATGGATTGGGAAGTGTGGGAGCTCCTTTGAGAAAGTAAATGAAGATGAGGTGCAGTGCAAACTATGCAAGGTTAGCCTAGCATATCACAAATTGACAACAACTGTGCACAAACATGAGAGCGAGGCTCGCAGCAGGAAGTGGGGTGCTGTCCGCAGACCAGCAGTCAGCCGCAAACTTCAGCACCTGAAGAAGAAAGTTTGATGATTTACATGCAGAGTGACCATCAGCTCTCTCCCTCTTCATCAGTCAACTGTTGGCAGGGACGTGTATGTGGGCGGGTGGGAAGCCGGGGTGGGACCTTTGAATAATTTTCCAATAGTTACCAGAGAATATCAAATGGCACTTTGGCTTGAAATTCCCATCCCTATGAAATAACTCATGAAATGATACAAGTTTGTTCGGTCTCTGTGAGTCTTGAATCCAGCTGATCATAACTCTTACAGCACTCGAGTTTCCAACCTGAGCTGTATATGTGGAGGATTATGGGCGCAGTGTGAATCTGTTGAAAGATGTTCATTAAAGGAGGTTTAAGACTGACGCTGAGTTTAACAGGCTATAAAGATATATAGAACGACTTACAGGCTGTAATAAGCAGGAGTGATCGGATCAGCACTGATGTAGAGGAGGTCACAGAGCCTGCCCACACACACACACACACACACACACACACACTCGCCTCACATTTAGATTTATCACCAGACAGCAGGTCATTAAGTCTCATCTTCACTTTTTGATGGCACTGACCACCAGTCGTCCCTCCATTTGCTCAAGTCATCAATTAATCACATCATAAAAAGAAATGAATCCATCACCTGAGCCCCAGAAAGGAGAGCGCGGATATAAAAAAAAAAAAAAAAAAAAACACAATTCACAGAAGTAATTTAAAGGAGCTCAGGGGGAAATTAAAGGGAACAAGCTGAGGGCTACGTTTTCAAATAGCTGTGTAATCAGGTCCCGAGCTATGTAATAGCCCTGAAAGATGAGCCGCTCTTTATTGGAAGGCTTTTATTAGACATGTTCTTCAGACATTACACACTGTTCAATTTGTGCAAGATTTCTGATTTCACGCTGTACTTTCCCTCCGATAAGCCTGGATACAGATGTTGTGATTATGCAGTGTTATCACTGCACAGTTACTTTGATTCCACTTTGATGAACAAACGACACATCTCTGCATCCCTGCCACGCTTACCGTAAAACACAGAATATAACCCCCCCATCCCCACTGTTTTTTTGTTGTTGTTGTTGTTGTTTTTTGTTTTGTTTTGTTTTGTTTTGGAGGTTGTGAGACAGGAGGAAAAATTGCATCTGTGTTCATGCATTTTGCAACATGCAGATGTGCAGCTCCTCTGAGGAAAGTCATTTATTTGCCTCCTTCCAGCTGCACGTACGATGAATGCTGAGGTGGGCTCAAATAGAAATACATTTACTCCAATCACATTTTTCTGAAGACGAAGTTAAAGTAGCAGTTTGTAAATCTACTTCAGTAAAAGTAAAAAGCAGTTTTCTTTAAAAATCTTCTTAAAGAGTTCTTCATTTAAATCAGGGGGAGTGGAGTGAAAGATGTCCGTCAGATCTGAGCTCCATGTGAAGTCAAACCAACAGAAGAGCTTTAATGTGACAACAACACAGATTCAGGTTAAAGCTCCAGAATATTTGAGCGTCCTCTTTGTTTTTATTCAGCACTTTGTAGACGCTCCCTACATGAAGTGTCCGGATTGCAGGACAGCTTGTTCTAATCAGGGTCAGGTTCAGGCTCACATTTGAGCTGACTTTGGTTGGAAAGAGGAGTCAGACTTATTTGTGTTTCTCTGAGCAGTTACTGAGCTGAAGGACCAACCTGAGAAAAGATTTGTTCTTCTCCTCCTCCTTCTCCTCTGATCACTGGAGCAGAGGTGTCAGCCAATCAGCTGCAGGCACACTAAGTACGTTAACATGATTATGAGCTTAGTCAGACCGAGGACTGAGCATAGCTCGATTGGCACACGTACATCATGTGATTGCTGTCAGACCGCATGTGGATTCAGCAGGTCTCGGTACGCCTTGGCGTCAGTGTCAGCTTATTTCACCCAGAATAGGAAGCAGATGACCATGATAAATAGGGTTTCTGTGATCCAGTACATCAAACAAACACCATGGCATATACATAAATAAAAACAAGAAGATCTCCAGCTGCATCCATCTTGACCATCATCGTTAGCATGTCGCTTCCTTTTCAGGTGAACAGAACAAAAAGAAGAAGTACACAAACAAGCTCCTTGATTCCAGTAACTGTAATTTATCTACTCTGGCTTTTATTACTGTTACTTTAAACATGTGGTTTTGACCCAAGAAAGGAGACACGTGTTAGAAAATGATGCTTTTAAACCGGTGCCCAGCATGCTTAGTGCATGAAACAGATCCATGTTTAACGTTGAAGCATCTTCTAGTTAGAAACAGCAGAAAACTCTCTGTTTTCATACTGGTCACACTGGTCTTTGGATTGCAGCTCACCCTTTAAATAAAATAAAATAATATTCAAAGTGAGTCTGCTTCACCAAATTTCTGTATTTTTATTAAAATTTCACCAAATATGTGTTTGGTGTTCGTTTGGGAATACAGCATCTGCCTTCGGTGAAGTCTGTTTGTGTGTGTGTGTGTGTGTGTGTGTGTGTGGTTGTGTGGTTGTGTGTGTGCACATTCATAAATGCATGAGTTTGCTGGCGTGCACTGCCCTGTGTGTTCAGCGGGGACACAGTCTGGTTAATAAATATTATAGGTCAACATGTTTTTGATGAAGGAGCTGCAGACCGGGGCGTAAACATGGTCCCTGGCCTTTTCTTCAAGGATCAGCTCACAGAGCGGGGTGGAGGAGATATTATTCCCTTTTTCTCTCTAAAAATATGTAAACTCCCCTCAGACAAACTGGCATTTACAAAAGAAAAGGGGGAAATGTGCCCTGGTTTTTGTGGGAATAGAATGTGTTGGAGGTAATTAGTGCTATCACAGCACAGGGCATTGGTTTGTGTGTGTGTGTGTGTGTGTGTGTGTGTGTGTGCCACATTTGGTCCTCGTGTGCTCTACACAGTGCTCATTTCGGCACACAGAGTGAGTGGAGGAGGCCCGTCAGGCGTTCCCAGAGCTCAAACTCTCTTATCTATCAGCACTGGAGCAAACCCACCCGCCTTTTACCCATCATGCAATTCTCCCAAGGAATAGGATTCCTTTCACACCACTAATGGCTACAGAAAAGGGAACGTTTTCATTTTAATTACCCGCTCAACTCAAGGGTTCTCTCCGTATCCCCCTAACCTGTGGCCTTTCATCGCTGGAAATAATGGCCAGCACCTGGGAGAGGAGGACTGGAACATATACTGGATTCATGTCCCCCTGCTCCAGAGTCAAAGAGGAGAGCCAGCATCTCCTCGTCCTGCTCCTTTGTGTGTTCAGCTTTCACTGTCCCATAAAGCATGGTTTCACGTGCTTTGAAATGAAACCTGCAGCGTTTGTCTGGTCTGGAAGTAGCAGCACCAGTAGGAGCCTCAGACCACATCAATCACAGACTTGGACGGGGATTGCAGCCCCCCTCCTCATTCCACTCAGCTCAGCACTCCCAGGAGTCTTTTATTGTTCCCCACATTTTGAAGGGCCTCAGACGTGCACAGATTGGCACGTCCTGCGCTTTATTCTTGTCATTTTGCTGCATCTCGAACAGAGCGTCTAGAGGATGACACTTGCTGAGCTCCTGCTGCCTCGGCATGTGGTGTCTGCTTGGAAAGGATAGCGGCTCCATTTGAAGGTTCTGGAGAGGTCTTTGTCCCTGTTCTCTGTATCGTGGGCTGAGAGGAGTCTCATACTGCGAGATCAGATGGCGTCTATCATTGGCAGGCGCAGTGATGGCCGCTGAATGGGCTCAGAAACATGACAGATTTACAGAGACAGCGCCGCAGCTCCTGCCAGTTCTCACATATTCATGAAGCCATTTCTGTGGGATGCCTTCCTGAGTCAGAGTTATCCACGTAAAGCTCCAAAGTGCAGAGTTAACACGTCTGCTTCATGTTGTTAACCTTTGGTCTGCTTGTGTTTTGTGTTTGGCAGCTGAAGCCGGGCCAGAACAACTGCAAGGACAGCGACAGTGAGAGTGTGAGTGGAGGGTCCAAGCCGTCCATCAGGAGCAGCTCCAGAGACCGGCTGACAGATGTGAGTACAGTCAAAACACCTTCTCAGCTTCAGACGCCTGAAAACTACAACAGCTCTCAAAGAAAGCTGTCACAGGTCTGCTCCAAGTTCATAAACTGATCACACACAACCCTCACCGAATTCATGAGAGATAAAAACAAACCAAACAATATTTGGCAGAACTTTGGACAAAGGTTAAATATTATATATTATTATTAACATGATATCCATCAATTATTCTTTCAGTTGATGTTTATTTATGATTCAAAAAAGAAAACATTTAAAAAAAAAAATGTTTTTTTTTTTTTTTTTTACTTTTTGAAATGAAAACAAATAAATGGAAATTGCCTGAAATGACAGAAAGTGTGTCGGTCCATCTCACGGGACATTTTTCTCATTGATTATTTCATCTGCCAGCAAAATTAAATGATGATGACGACGTTAAAAGTAGCATACATTGTCTCTGATTCGTCAAACCCTGCAAAGAAAACAGAGAATTAAACCTGTTCCAAAACAAAAGAAAAATAAAATGATGGACGAAATTTTCGGCGTCAGTGTGACAAGGCCTTTAACACTTCTCTGTGATTTCATTTTTATCGTACTGCAAATCTTTCGCAATTAATAGAAAGATAAACACTTCAGATTCAGTGTTGCAACGTGTCTTTGTGTTACTTTTTTTTCAGATTATGATGTTTTGATGCATAATTGAACATCTATTGAACAAATGAAACATGGATTATCTGTTGAAAACTGATTCATCTGTTCTGAAAAGTCTCACCTGCATCCAAAACTAACTTCATACACCCTTAGAGGCTCCATGTAGAGGTTTATAAAATAAATTTACATCTACATTTTGAGATCCAGAACTTTGTTCCTGGAATTTGTGCCTTTAGTTAACCCTTTAACTACCTCTCCTTTAAACCCTTTAAAGGCAGGGTTAGTGGTCATGGAAAACTAGCATGAATTTTAGTGTAGCATCTTTTCAGGAGTCTGTTTAGCCCCGCCCTCCCACTCCAAAATGATGCCCCCACTCACATGCACAAGGGCAATTGGTTCTTAATCACATGATGGTGACTGATTCAAACCACAGACTCAAACTGGTCCTCAGCTCATGGTTTTTGTTTGCTCTACGTTAGCAGTAATCGGGGTATAGGTAGTTTGTCTGCTCTTCTCCAGCGTACTTGGATCCCTCTTGATTATGAGCATTGAATCAGGGCTAGAGCACGCTGGAAATGTACGCGCAGGAGGCGGGCAGAACAGCAGGACAAGATTTGATTGGTTTAACAAAGTGGATCCTAATCACTAGGACTCGTTGGTGTTTTTCAGGTTTCCTCCTGCTGTAGACAGCAGATATTTTTCACTCTGTTTTAAGAACACATCATGTATTGATTGACATCAGGACATTAAGATCATTTTAACCAGATTAACAGAAAGTCCGTCTGAATCTGATCACCAACACTGACTTTAACTTTCACTTTATAAATGCAAGAGATTTGAAGTCTATTAAATCAAAAATAATTGATAAATGCAATTTTTATTTTTTTTTTCAGGGGACTAAGATCAGAAACCACAAAATTCAGAAAAAAATATTTCAAGCTGTAGAGATGATCCAATCAGGATTATTTTCCAAATTCAGCACATCTTTTATGAGATATAGGGACTCAAAAAATGCTCTACCAAAACAGTTAAGCTGCGAGTTGAGGGGTTAAAAGACTGCCTGGTATATCCTGTAAGAACTCAGGTCTGAGGTTTGCCCACTCTCACATGTCCTCTCCAATAAAAGCAATTTAATATTAATAAGACTTCATTCTCAAATCTCCAATTAGCATCATCCTCAATGCTGTCCTAATGGTCCATCATACTCAATAGCACCACCAGTAGTTAAAAACTGCACAAGCAAGAAGTAAACTTAACTTTTTTTTTGTCAGTCATCCAAGTGAGGTGATTAAAGAAATGATTCAGGTTGGTAAATAACAGGAGAATGCCATGTTAAGGTAAGTTACAGGTTTGTTTCTAGAGCCTGGTCCAGTTCACTTTAAACCAGATCTCCTGCTTCAGGGTTACCCCTTCTGCTCTTCCCTCCACTTCACGCCCCAACTCCCTAAAGAAACCTTAAATACGATCTCATCTCACAGATTTGAATTTACAAACTGGAAAAAAATGTTCCACAAGCTTTCCTTTCTTGCGCTGCAATCTTTACCTTTGGAACAGAAGTTGTGTGTGGAGAGCTGGACATGTGCATCTGTGCATCAGGCAGGCTTCATGTTAACTACACATGATAACACTGAGGGAGAAAACCTTTTCAGACAGCTCATAGAGTGGCTTTGGTATTTTCCTTCAGCTCCTTCTGTTACACTTTCATATTTTCTGCATGCGGCCCTGAAGCCGCAGAATCTGACAGGAACAAAAGGTAAGTTTGTCATGTGATGTTTTCCACTTTGTCACACTTTCATTGAATGTTGAACCTGTAAAACTCAAGCCTCAGAAAAGAGCTCGTGCTAAATCTTAAAGATTGTGAGTGCAGTCTTGAAATACTTCAGGTGAAGAGCCCTACACAACACACACACACACACACACTCTCTCTCTCTCTCTCTCTCTCTGTCTTTGCTCTCTCTCCTTCAGGTTCTCTATGACTGATATGAAATAAGACAGTTCTTTCCCAGGTCCTCGTTCCTCCTCCTGGAGGAGCTGAAGGCGAGCATTAACTGGCAGAAGAAGCCGCGCTCGTGTCCCCGCGCTCTGTGACATATTCAGGATGTAAAGCGAGCAGTCTCCAGGGACCTGGCTGCCAGGCGCCCACCCCTGCTCTTTGATTTGTGTGAAGAATCCACAGTGAAGCGATCAGATATCTGGTCATAATTAAAGCTGTCAGATGGGAGGCATGCTAGTCTTTGAGAGAGACACGGCCGAACAACTGAAGCAAAACTGATGCTGCGTGTAGCTTTATGATGCTTGACTGGGCATGAAATGAAATAAGTAATTTGATGTTGACAACAGAAATTGAAATGATACTTGCTGATTTCTGTCGGCTGCTCTGTGGTGACTGTGCAGCAGTATCTCTCAGCAGATGTAGCTTCAAAAAAGAGCTTTGAAAGACAACATATGGATGATTAATGTGCTACAGAGTGACTGTCGTATAGAATGATGGAGCCTTCAGTTTGTCATCTGTTGTCATATTCCTGAAACTCCAGCTCAGTTTACCTTCAATATATCATAAATACTCTAGAAAAACATGGACATGGACTTTGATTTACACTCACAGGCCTTTTTATTTGCTACATTCTTCTAGTACCTGGTTGGACCCCCTTCTGTCTTCAGACCTGTCTTATTTCTTGGTGTCATTGATTCATCAAGCTGCTGAAACCTTCCTCAGAGGTTTGCTCCATGTTGTCATGGTACCATCACACAGCTGCTGCAGATTTGATGAGAATCTCCTGTTCCAGCACATCCCAAAGGAGCTGGTGGTGTAGTCTTCAGCTGCTGTAGCCTGTCTGCTTCAAGGTTGGACCTGTGTTCAGAGATGATCTCTGCAGAATGTGGTTGGAATCAGTGGTTCTTTGAGTTCCTGTTGTCTTGCTATCATCTCCAACCAGTCTGTCCATTCTCCTCTGACCTCTGGACTCAACAAGACCCTATAGAGCAGTGCCCTATTTGATGTTGCATAGATATAAAAAGTAAATGCTGTTGGAAAGTATTTTTAATCAGATTTATTTATTGATTTCAATACAACTTTTTTTTTTTTTTAACATTTGTCATGTACCCCTTGCAGTACTTTGCATACCTCTTGGGGTATATGTACCCCCATTCCAGAATCGCTGCTTTGATGGCAACATTAATAAAAGTTGATATTCAGTGAGAAAACCTGAGTCGCTGCATGTTTCTACTTTAATCTGTGGCTCTGAGGCTTCGCCTTCATGTCATTTATTCAATCACTGTTTGAATTCAGTCATCTTGCACCATTAGCATCAACAGCCTTGTTAGATCTGACCTCACTGGCCAACCGTTTCCATCCAAATGGATTAAAACGTAGTGATGATTTGGCCTTTGACTCATCCCACACTGATGAAAGATGCTGAAAGAACTATAGCATGCTTTGATCCGTGGTTATTACTCAGTCACTTCCTGGTTCCCTCAATTACTGCTGTCTGAAGTCCGACTTATTCATTTCAGTATCAGAAGTTTATTATTATTATAATTATTATTATGAATGAAGCATCTTTACCTCCAAATGAAGCCTTCAGTTTATTCAGAAGACTTCAGATAGAGACTGTCTAACTCCCTGACTTATTCTCAGGAAGCATCTTTCACTCTGTATTCGTTTCCACCTGAGCGGGCGTTTCAGCCTCTCAGCAACTCTGGAGGATAGAAGGAACATCAACCCCGGTCCCTCCTGCTTCATCTGGTCAAAACACCCCACAGGAGACCGAGCATGTCTTCTGAAGGGCTGCTGAAAGCTGGGGAGCATGAAGACAGACTTTTTAGACCCCCATGTCACCTTAGATGGTTGTTCTGCTCGAGAATTCATCTCGGGTCCCCACAGGTTTCTGAACAAGTCCCCTCCAGCCATGCTGCAAAAACCCACTTCACACTTTGCAAGAGGTGCAAGTGGAAGCTTTTGTAGCAGAGCTCTGTTCCCCAGACTGAAAGCAGGCAGAGAAAAGGATTGAGGGGATCAGATAAAGTAAAACAACTGCTTTTTTTTTTTTTTCTCTGAGTTTTCTGCAGGTTTCTTTTTCAAACTACAGATTAATACCCAGTTAATCAGTGTAAGCCAGCAAGCTTTCTCAGCTTTGTTAGCTGTGCTCCTCATCCTGAAATGTTAAAACTATTTTGGTTGTAGGCCTGGAACTAGGCGGCTCATGTGGTTCAGCTCCAGGGAAATGCTCCCTCACAGCTCCAAAACAAAGAGGCAGCATCTAAGTCACAGCGTAGTCTCAGGGAGCAGTGTGAGACAGGAGCTTTCTTTGACCCGGACTGTTCATTAGACCAACAGTTCGCTAATGGTATTTGCTGTAGCACTCCCTTCCTCTCCACGCTCTGATGAAGCAGATGAACTGAGTTTGCCGACCTGGCAGTGGCTGGCAGGGAGTCGGAGGCCATCGGAGGTCAGGGCTGGCAGCCTCTTCTCTCCCGCTCGCCTTCCCTCCTCACGCCGTCCTGCCAGCTCATTAAGGCCTACAAATGGCACATCAGCTCGCCAGTGTTTGCCTCAACCCCAAACCCCAGCTAAATTGGCAGGCTTAGCCGCATTTGCTCTGAAGTGCCAGCTCCCTTTCGGGTTCGTTTGAAGCCTGACATGGCAAGCCATCCCCCGCTCCTTACCCCCCCCCCTTCCCTTCCACCGCCACACCCCACCCCTTCAGTCTGGGTGGCAGGCATCGAGGCAGGCAGCAGTCCTGAGTGGAGGGAGTCTGCTGGATCGGGGAGGGCAGGGAGCTCGGGATGAATCACTCCTGTTTAGTCTCTGCGGCAAGGGGTGAAATGCCATCATTACCCGGCTGCCTATCAAATAAATTGGCAATTACGGGCCTGGGATTGCGAGTAAACAGCATGTTACTCCTTTTTTTCCACCCTAGGCTCTTTATGAGAGGCGGGTGCAGTGGAAAGAAGCTCTGCAGCAGTGGGTCAGAGCCCGCCAGTCAGTGTTAGCCAGCCTGATGAGAGGCACAAGAGGCGGCCTGTAATGAATGCAGTCCTGGATTTCAGGGACCATTTGTACCGTCAGCCAAAGCTTCCTGTTGTTGAATCCTGCTTCAGCTCTTCCACCGACTCCATTCTGCCTGTCAAACGTACACAGATGCTCTGTAATGTTATGGTTTTGGAGAATACCTCCATGCAGTTTATTGTGTGGAAAAGCTGCTGGAAAACAGAGTAAGGATTCATGAGCTGGCCTGCTCGTATGCTCTCTAGTGTTATTAATATTGGCACTCGATTGGTTTTACTCCAGTCTTACTCGCTGGTTTTTCCATCTGACATGAAAATTGGAAAATTGTGGGTTCCTGAAATCCATACTCGTGTGTCCTGGCTGCACTCACACACACACACACACACACACACACACACACACACACACACACACACACACACACACACACACACACACACACATAAAGAAAAGGTTTTCTTGCGGTGAAGTCTTTGAAAGTTGTTTTGTAATGAAACATCTGGAAGTGATATTGTTAAAAGTCAAGCACATCGTCTTCCCGAGCGTTTGAAGCCGTTTCAGCCCAAACACAGCCAGGGTCTCTTTTATGGCTAATAAAACTGCTCTCAGTTATTACTGGCTTCTAGGTTAAAACATGACAGCCCAGTCTGAATGAGTGCATGAGGTGAAATACTCAAATTACAGCTTTTGGACAGGGATTAATGTCATAAAGTATATTTGTTGCCACAGAAATCATCATTATGATGTCTGCTGGAGCAAGCCAAAGCTGCACGTAATGTTTTGTCCTTGACCCCTGAGTCCAGGCTTTCCATAAGCTTCTTGCCTGAACTGGATCTCACTGTCCAAGTGAACCGCTTATGTAATGTGACCAGAGCCGGTCTGCATTACACTTTACCCATCCCACCTACTCAGTACATTCTCCAATTATTTCCTGACACTCTGATGTAAATGAGGTCACAGTCCCCCTACATGTCCAGATATGCTGGCCAATTTGCTCCGACACAGAACTTGTAATTGCTTGCATCAATTATCCGTCTCTTTCTCTCTCTGCCTCTCAATAATATGAAATGTTTCCTATTAGAGACGAGCATTTAGATACGGAAGTAGGAATGTTGTACCTTTAATTAGCTCATTATCATGGGATCAGACTCTTTACTGAGGCCTAAGTGTGGGCAGTGACCGAGTTAAATGAGCAGCGGGTGCAGTTCAGAAGATACTGTCTTTCTGTCTGGAAAATGGCTTTTTAGCAATAAGGTAAATAATTCATGGTTGACTGAAAGATTTAAGATAATAAATATGGACAGACAGATCTGTAATCCTGTCTGAAGTGTCATTACAGATACTAATCCCTTCAAAAATAATCCTCGTCTATGTAGAAATCACAGAAATGATGTGCAAAAAAAAAAAAAACATGCAAAGTTTCATATCATTTATTTTCATGTTTTCCCTCCCTCACTCAAATCAATGGTAAACCACAGTGAGGAGGTGAAAAATCTGCTGCTAACGTCAGCTAAGCTAAAGTATTTGATCTGTTTGCAGGTGATTTAGCAGCTTCACACTTAAAGTCAGTGTCTGAGTAAACCCACAAAACAGACAAATCAAAGCATGTCAAACAAATCTACACTATGTGTTAAACCTATTTACTGTTCTTCACAGTAAACAGGGTAATAGGGTTTTATTTGTTTGGGTAACAAACAAATAATAAACAAACTTAATGGCACATACTGGTTTCAGGTATTGGGTATGTTTTCAAAAACTGTAAGCTAGGATACAGTCAGTGAGACATTAAATGTGGAGTTGATAGGAGTGAAGTCAATCTGTGGGCAGGGCTCTGCATAGAGTCAGAGGTATCAGAGGAGGCATCAGCAGGGAATGAACGGTATGAAAACATCTGCTCTCACTTTGTCCAGGTCTGAACAACAGAAACAGAATCGTACAAAGAGACTAAACAACTTTCCTTCATGAAATTCACATTATACAGTTTAATACTCAGTTTAAACTCTGTACCCACACATCGTCAAAGAGAAAACATGGCTCAAGCTTTTGAAGGGAAGTAAGGTTAAAGCCTTCTTTTTGAACGAAGTAACTGTTGGCAGTGTGAGAGCTGAGAGCACTTTTAACATGGTTTGATTTTAATGCTTTGAACAATGAAGAGGTTGGTGTGAGAAGTCCTGAGAGATCCGATCAACTCATCTCTACTCAGAGAGGTTAAAGTGTGTTTTACTGCTGATG
The DNA here is from genome assembly GCA_030710495.1 of Labroides dimidiatus. Lineage (NCBI taxonomy): Eukaryota > Metazoa > Chordata > Actinopteri > Labriformes > Labridae > Labroides > Labroides dimidiatus. The sequence goes on from CM061159.1 coordinate 2,801,809, forward strand.
ATCATTCAGCCCTCTAATCCAATGAGAGATCATCTTAAGCAAAGGTCCTGACAGGATGACTTACTCTTGGATTCACATCATGTAGAGTTCATATCAACCCAAAATGAACATTTATTCACCGCTGGCTTCCTCACTTTCCAACTCTTTAAAGTCCTGTGTGCAGTGGAGAGATCATGTCCCAGATTCCTGCTTCATTTTGGTAATTCTTTGTTAAAGATTGTCTCATCCTGCATAGTCAGCCCAGCAGAGGATCCAGGCACCAGATCCCCTGAAACGGCTCCACCTTGGACTCTAAATCACCCTGATGAATAGGCTGTCTCCCAGGAAGTGTCCAGACATGCTTATTACCACCCCTGGCACTCCAAATCAAGCCCCTTCGTCTTTCATCTCCCTCTCCTTTATTTCTCTTTCCCATTTTCTCTCTCATCGCCTGCAGTCGGGATGTCAGGGACAGATTGTGACACTTTGTGACACACAGTCGGGCGAAATTAAGCCGCGCCTCCATCGCCCTGCCAGCACCCCAACAGCAGAGTGTCCATCAGGGGCCTGTGAGGGGTCCCACTGGACGGCTTGTCTCTACAAGTGCTTGGGGCACAACTGTCCACATTCTGAAGTGTTCAGCTCAGACTGAGCTGCATCCACTGTCCAAAAATATAGATGAAGGGAGCCCTTAGCTTACTTCTGCTATTTATTAACGACGCCTACAGAGTGTGCTCTGAACTCAAAACAAAGGGTTTAGAGAAGCACCGTGATCTCTACTGTAGGAACGTCACTGTACACCCAGCAGAGCATGCCTCTTGAACTGTGGAAATGGATACAGCGTGAGGTCGCCGTGGTAAATACAGTTGGAGCTGCTGCTGACTGAATGCAATCCCTCAGAGCTGCAGTTGATAAATCTATTCTCATGGAAGATTAATGGACTGGAGAAGTGGTGTTGAATGTCATTGTTGAAGGTTGAAAGTATTGAGCGCCTGAATCCTATCCATATGTTTTCAGGAATGACATAAATAGGCTCAGCCGGAATCCATTTTGACTTATCAAGCTTAAACCGGTGCCAGAGCCTCGCTATACTTGCCAAGAATCCAGGCTCTGAGGCTTCCAATAACAAATCCTATTCCACATCATTTCCACTGAAATTGGCCATGGCTAAGCGCTACCTCCCTGTTTTTGCTTTTGCCATGCGTCCTGCAGCTCTTGGCTATACGTATCGCTTCCGCATTCCCTGCAACCCGACCCCATAGCCCCAATTTTTTATGTCATACAGCGGGCCACGGTGAGGGAGTCTCTCCTCTCTTTGTTCCAGCCTTTTCAGCGTGGAGGCTGTTCCGGTGGGGTAAGTTGAATAAGTGGAGCCCGGAGGAATCTCTACAAAGGTCTCTCTCTGATTGGATGCATGCAGAGCCCAAGGAGAGAGCGCTGGTTGCCATAGCAATGAGAGCAATGTGGGAACTGGCTGCATGCAGGAGAAAGGGGAAGCAGTGCTTTCTTTTGTGATGGGAGGTCTTCATCGACTGACATTCCTTCTTTATGAATACACACCGGACGCAAACACAAACACATGTGGGCACACAAACAGTATTACGTGCACCTTTTTACCCCCCAAGGAGAAGCCAAGCGAAAGTGCATACCTCAATCACAATGGCCTGGTAGGGGTGTACTCGGGCCCAAGCTGGGAGCCAGAGGAAAAAAACAATCAGACACACCAGGAGTCCAGAACCATCTCCGCCTCATAAACATGATTACTGACCATTCTCTACTACATATCACTTACCTCTCCTGAGCCAACAAATCATCCTCACCCGCTCCCCTGGCTCATCACAACCACTGCACACAAAGACGTGATGGAGACAGCTCTCCTTCCATGTGTGCATACATCTCCTGCAACCACGTCTGACGCAGAGCGTGCTTTCTAATTATTTCACCCTTAATATTCAGGCCACTTGACGAACCGAGGGTTGGCGCAAACCTCTCCAAGGAGCAAATGTTTATGTTCATTTGTGTGTTTTTATATATGTGAGTCCCTGGTGTGTGTATGTTTGTACCAGAGAGTTTAGCTGCAGGGGGAAGCAGCTGTGTGGGAGGGTAGAGATCTGTGCGTGTGCGTGTGTGTGTGTGTGTGTGTGTGTGTTGAGTCTTGTTGAGTTTGTTCAAAGAGCACAGGGGGCTGAAATTGCCGTTCTGATACCCTGATAGGATATTTTCCTAATCAGATTCACTATGAGTGAAGATAAAATATTAAGATGCTGCTGTATATTTTCTTCTGTAAGAGGTTCAAGTTGTGACTTTGGACATTCAACCTCTTCTGTAGTCCTGAATGATTTGACTAAATAAAAAAATGAAGTAAATAAAGCAATTTTTTAAATGTCTTTATCAAAGCTTAAAATTACATACGCATGAGTAGAACGTGTTATTATCTGGCTCAGTGGTTCCAAAATGGAGGTCCTAAAACACTCAAACTATTATTCATTCATTACTGTAAAAATATCATCAAAAATAAGGGTTTGATTTTATATGAAACCATGCAAACAGAAAACATTTGATCTGTTTTTTTTGTTTGTTTGTTTTTTTGTTTTCTTTATTTTGTTATCTTTATTTTTTACATTCCCTCTCGTTCATTAAGGTCCTTGCTTTCCTTTTAAATGTTCCCCGTGTCTCCCAGTCATCTGCTGGACAGAGAGCTTTCTGTTTTTATACCCTCCGTCCCTTGACATTAGAACAGCTCAGAGCTCTCTGGGTGCCTTTAAGGGCAAACTCAAAACATACCTTTTTAACCCAGCTTTTAATTTGGAGTAACTTCATTTTTAGCTCCAGGCTGTATTATTGCCTTTTATCAGCACTATTAATTTTTTAATCGTGACTCTTAATGTCATTTTTTATCATTCTTTATTGATTTATTTTTTATCTTATTTTATTTTAGGTTCATCTTATTTTATTATTATTTATTAATTTTATGTTTTTTTACTGATTCTATAGTATTTATTACAAGTTATGTTGATTTTATCGCACTGTTTTTTTTTTGTTTTGTTTTTTTTCACTATTTCTAGAACTCTTCTCACATACTGATGATTATCTAGTGTTTCATTGTTCTGTAAAGCACTTTGGGCTGCATTCTCAAATGTATGAAAGGTGCTGTATAAATAAAGTTGAGTTTGAGTTTGATGCTGTTTTAGAGGTTGCAGGATGAAGGTTTGGAAACTCATTCTATAGTCTTTCCCTAAATTAGTTTCCTGATTGGTTAGAATATCAGTAGTAACTGATCCTCAACTGCAATAAGACACCAGAGACAACCTGATCACAACATACTGTATCAGTTCACTCCACGAAAGAGGGCAAGTCCATTCCAACTCTGCTGCTGACAATGTGACAAAAACATCAGTCCTAAGAGTTGAAATTAAAAACAGCATCACAGGTGTGGGAGGAACCTGAGGACTGATGAGTATCAGCCTCTTCACCATGATGTGACACAGCCATGGATACCTTACCATCCATAGAGTCAAAGGTCCTGTATTTATCATCTGCATGAAGTAACTATTTTTACACCAATAAATTAATATTTGTGTGTGTGTGTGTGTGTGTGTGTGTGTGTGTGTGTGTGTGTGTGTGTGTGTGTGTGTGTGTGTGTGTGTGTGTGTGTGTGTGTGTAAACACATACCAACCCCAGTCTCCTGATTGGCCAGCTCAGTCAAAAAGATCTGCAATTGACTGAACTCAAACTTTAGAATCCAAATGGATTCAGGAACATCCTCTTTGATTGGACCTTTTATTGGTATGACCGATGTGTCCTGGGGGCTTCTGTTCTGGTTCTGGTTCATGATCACCATCAGTTTGATCAGAGACATGCATGCTGAGCTTTGTGTTTTTTGGTAATCCGTTGCCTGAGTGAGAACAGCACAGAGGGTAACTGCTGTTCTGAACAGAGTCTGTCTGTGTCCTCAGTGAACAGAATCAGACAGGTACTGCAGAGATAGCACTGAATGGGTTGGTGCTCAAAGACGGTCCTTGAGGAAAATTGTCTGAATCTCAGTGACATGTCATTGTCAGGATGAAGCAGAGTGTGCTGTAAAGTCTTTATTCAGTATCACGCTCCATATCGAGCTCAACCTCACCAAAGATCAACCAGTGTTGGCTTTATTAAGAAGCTGGAGCTCAGTCTGACACAGGTTCTGAGGACACACTGAAGGGTGTTAGATTACACAGGTTCAACTCATGATGTCTCACATATCAGCTCCAACACACACTTGATCCAAACCCCAGTATAGGTCAGCAAACTGTTGCTGTTATGGAGATAACACCAAATACCAAAGGCAGAATTTATTGGCTCTGCTGCTGCAGACTTATTTTTTGTTTGTTTTCAAATGAAATGTTCCTCATCAACTTACAAAATATCCATGTAGATTCTCATTCATCCAGGTCATGGTTTTTCTTGGCAACTCGAACAAGGCAACTGGACTCTACACAGTCCAGTTGCCTCTTTCAAGTCGCCAGAATCAACTTACAAACATAATCCTCTTTCTGTGAATACTTCATTCTGCTGAACTTTATCTCCAGTCATGGTTCTCAGGGGTTTGGATTTTCAGCACAGGCAGTGTTTGGTTTCAGTATGTGCCAGGTTTGTACTAACCAACCACGATCCAGCAGGTGGAAAAAGTGGGAGGTGGAACACTATCCATTAATGAGATCCCAGCTAGCATTGGCAGTAAGCTGACCATAACCAAACTATTTCACAAGACAGATATTTACATTTTAACGTTGGGAAAGACATCAGCGTTAGTGATGAATCTGGTGTAGCTGTTAGGTTCACAAACCTGTGTTATGATAGCTCATTGACCCATTAATTGCAGGTAAAACACTTGAAAACAGGTCTTTTTCAGGCTGATACTTACAAGGAGTGAAGCTTCTGTGAAACTTAGTGTTGAGCTGAAACCTACCAGAGACAGATGAACAGGATGATCTCCTCTAGAGATGGAATGATCCAAGCAAATAGTAACATTTACATATCCTGCTATTCTATGCAGCACAGACAAGAGAGATTTGGCTCAAACAGCAACCCTCAGTTACAAAAATATCAAACTCCTGCAGTATGGCCAAAAACTGCCGTCCTTAGAGATACCACTTGAGGCTGGCAGCAGAAACACCAGAAAGCACAAACACACCAAGCAACGAAGGCAGAAAGTTAATAAACATGTTTAAAGCCTGGTTCAAAAACGTTTCTGGCCTGACTCACTCCTTTCTTTATCACTACACACTGTGGAGTCCATCATTTACAGAATGTCAAAGATGGGCTTCAAAAGTCTGTGTCAAAAACAAAGAGGTGACATCACAGACACTACATTCAGGTATTATAAAGTCTATGATCCGGCCAGAAAGTTGTTAGCACCAAGAACCAGCGGTACTCCGTCAAATTACCTTTTGTCACCAATTTAAGGGGATGGATGATTACTGATGATGGTTATTGATTAGGATCGTTGCCTTCTCTTGTCTTTTCCCACACTCGACTGCAGGGATAAGGTCAAACTGATTGATGAAATCAGTTTTAGAATGATTGAAAATAGTGTTGAAGTTACTTTAAAAGTCAAACATTTGGTTATTTTCAAACCAAGGATGTGTCACTGAAAACTAAAACCACTGCTTTGACACGCTTTAAAAGCAGAACATGAGATGATCACTGTAAACATGGAGCATGGAGAGAAAGGAATTGTGATTTCAGGCGTTGCACCCTGTCAGTCTGAGAGTATTTAGTTAGTCTGATGTTTAGCACATGCTTTCAGGTCAGCCCATGTTGTTGTTTTTTTTTGTTTTTTTTTTTTGTTTGTTTTTGTTCTTCTTCTTGACAGCCGAAACGTAACAACACAGACTCAAAGCCTTGTTTTCTCTTCCAGCAGAAGGAGGGCATGTTCTGTCTCATTCAAGGCCTGCGTGTCTGTCAGGATTACTGTGAGGCATCGAATGTCACATCACTCCTATTTTAGAAGCCAGTGCAATTTCCCTCGGACCACAAAGCAACAGTGCCAGAAAAAAAAATAAAAAGATAGATACTGTAACAAGACAGACAGACAGACAGACTCATAGATATACCAAGACAGACAGAGAGATGGTGCCTCTGGAATTACAGCCGCAGAAGATTATTCCAGAGACATTATTTCCCTCAAGTCGTGGGCTTAAGTCAAATTTGGAAGAGAAATGAAATTGCCAGCAGTGAAAAACCAGACTAGGTAGGAGTTCATGAGTAGAGAAATAACATTTTCATTTGTTTCTGGCCCAGTGGGAGACGAGCAGCCTTTCAGTAAATAGAGACAGCTATGAGAAATGATTTTTTTGGTCGGCGGGATATTGTTTTAACGTGCTCTTATCCATCTGCAATCTATATGTCAGGCCCCGGGAATCCACAGGACGGCCATTCTGCTGTTTTCTTTATGACACACAACCGTTGGCCTCATCTCTCCTCCAATTGTCTCTGTTAGTATCCCATTTCCACCGGAGATTCGGTCCTGTATGTGGTCTTTTTGTTAAGAGCAACCAGCTGATGCCGGTGCTCTTTGAAATCAGACTTTTTATATTGAGCTTCAGTGTGGTTTGAAATGAAGATTCGATCCTAGCTCCAGAGATTGCCAGCTCTGCCAGCACAATGTAGAGGCTGAGCAGAAATGCACTTTTATCTTTGTTTTTTTGTTTTTCTTCTGCAATGATAAAAACATGAAGTGTTGTTCATTTTAGCAGAGATTGGCAAAAGAATCAGACTTAAACAGTTTCTTTTTTCACACAACTGTTGTGAGCTCTTTATTCTTTGTGTCTTGTATTGTTAAAGCTCTGCAGAATGTTTTTACTGCAAAGCTTTCTTCTTTGTGTTTACCAAAGTAAATTCAACACATTCCGACAGGTTGGCCCATTAAAGAATATAACATTTTTACACATTAGAAGTAAAATCCAGCAATGGTTCAAAGATACTTTTCTGTGAACATGCGGCATTCCTTTCCAACCAAAAACAAATCTTTAATAGAGATTCTGGTTTCTCCCTTCTCTGTTTTCATGGATGTTAAGTTTAGCAATCAGTGTTTGGACCGTTACTGGAAAAAGTAATATATTACTCGTAGGGATGAGCCGGATATTCTTTTCAAACGAGTACTCGTTATGGATAATGCATTTTTGCTGAGTCCGAGTACAACACAAGTTTTTTTTAGGATTATTCGTATCCGTGCTAAAATAATCCTCATTGGGTAGCAACAACTACTGTCTTCACTCTTCATGCTCTGTGATTGGCCAGTCACACACAGCACACCCCCCTCCCTGCACCCACATGCTGCAGCGAGGAGGTGCCTGCTCTCCTCTTTCACACACACACGGACAGGCAGCGAGTGACAGCGACTACTTCTCTTGCTTGCTTGAGTTGACTGTAGTTTACGTTGCTCTAATCTCTGTACTACTCACTCAGTTTTCTTCTGCTCGTGTCTGTTGAGGTTTGTTTGGTATTTAAAGTTACTTCTTCAACTTATTTCCTGTCATACGCGATGCATGTGACAAGACGGGGCTGAAAACGGCTCGTGTCGCGCTGGTCAGTGCCTCTTGCTTCATTTCAGGACCGTTTTTTTAAGGTTTTGTTTTTGTTTTTCTTTTTTAACTGGCTGCATGATTTTAGTTTGGCTGGTGAGAAAGTTAGTTGGAAAGCTTTGCCCATTCTGAAATTCTGAACACAGTGTTTTTGAAAATACAGTGAACAACAAGGCATATTTTTGATTTGTTTTGCCACTGAATGTTTGCACAAATCACCTATTAAATTTACACAGATCATAATTACTATTGTGATAAACAACAATAGTTTGAATCTCTTTTGAGGCGGTTTTTTTCATTCAAATAAAAAATAAATATAGCCATTTCAAATCAATTCTTGCCAGTTTCAGACTTAAAATAATGTTCAGATTTAAGCCCCGCCCATTTTCAGTCAGACACGCCCACTTCTGATTTAAGCCCCGCCCCCTATGAGTACAGATACAGATACAGATAATATGGATGAGTAAACAGATACAGATACAGATACAGATAATGATGTACTCGCTCATCCCTAATTACTCGTTACTCACTAGTCTTTTTAACAGTATTATTACTACTTTACTTATTGCTCCCTGCCAGCAGTAATATATTAAACTACTGATTACTTTTCTTTGCATCCCAAATAATTGTTAACTGTGTCTTTTCTCCTCCTGATTCTGAGTTTACTCATGGCTCTGTGTCAACGTCAGACGTTAAATTTCCACCAGGTGTTTATTTTTTTGTTTTGTTTTCTTTTTAGCTTATGAACACATCAAAGTTACAGGTTATCTGAAATACACACCTGGTTCAAATGAGGACAAGAGACACAAATTTTGAAATCCAAGTAGGGACACAGTTTAAACCTGGCAAAGATGCTGCTGTCATCTTTCATCTAAACTGAACTAAAATAAAGCGGTGGACATATTTCCAGCCGCTGAAGGTAAACGTGCACTGCTCCATCTTTCAAGCTAGCCAGTGTTGCCTGGTATGTATGACAGCAGATCTCACGCCCAAGGGTGAGTTTGTGTATGCAAGTTTCATGTCAGAGGGGAGCACAGTGCAGGGAGGAAAATCTTTCTGTAGCGGAGAAATATTGGATCATATGAGTGCAGAGCATTTACAGACAGACAGACAGAAGTTTGCAGATTCATATTTAGATTTCCGAAGTAGAAATGACATCAAGAATGTTTCGAGCATTTCACTCTCTTTCTACCAATCTGTAAAACACACCGCATATGAAGCTGATTTTTTTCATATGAAATAGACGTGTTTCCTTTATGGATTTACTTTGAAAATTAGAGAGGCTGTTTGCAGAGATTAAAAACACTCCCATGTCCACAGTAAAGACTCAGCAGAGATTATTCAGAAGACTCTGGATCAAACTTTAAACATTTTTTGCATAAAGGAAGCTGTACTGATGACAGTATTTACCATGAAGATTATTCTTTCACTCCTAAAAATAAAATCATATTAATCTCAACTGTGTGTAGATACAAGTGACTATTTAATGACAAAAGCCTTTCATTTACATGAGATTGAAACCAATCAGCTCGTCTCATGATAAAACTTCTGTTTGTGCACAAGCTATGATCCTCTTTGCAAAGATACAAAATGACCACAAATAAAGTTCCTGAAACAAGTTTGTAGATGAACCAGTTCACAGTCCAGCATACTGAAAATGTTTTATTATCTGTATCAGACACGGTGCAGGTTGGTCTGTCTCTGTCACTGTGCCTGAAACTGACACACAGCTTCATTCACTCCTCACTCCGTCACAGGTTGAGGGTCAGGTCCAGGTCCAGGTTCAGGTTCAGGCTGGAGTCGGACTGCAGCTTCTCTTAGAGCTGACACAAGTCTTTAATAGCATCTCTCCTCATTTTTTGACCTGAATGGAAAATGATTAATAATGTTGGGGCTTCTAATAGTTAGATATGACTGATTAATTAATTGAAGTATAAATGAAGGATATGTAAATTAAATGTTTAAAACTCTGCTGTAGTTTGGTTTGTTACATCGACGGCTGCAGACGTGGTTTTTCTGACTCTTTATCGGCACTTTTTCAACTGTCAAACAACACGGCTTATTTTTCTCTTACCTCGGTTGCTGTGGTAATGTTGATCTCCAGCACAGAGAAGTCTTCTGTTTTCCTGTAACGCATCCCTCCATGTTGTAGGGTCTGTGGTCCAGGTACCCCTGTCTCATAAATCACACGTGAATGTTGCCATAAACTCGTTTCTACACCCAAATCTGCACTAATTCACATGTAAGATTGATAAATGAGGACCAGGGCCTCTAAACGTTACACCCTCTCTGATCTTTATTGGAGACTCATGTCTGAAAATGTGAGGAGCACTATTCTCCTTGTTTTTGTATTCACAGCAGCGATATACATGCAAGTGGATAAAAGGTCTTGCTCCATCATCTCAGTCAAGTGTTCGCTGGTTTCAAGAGCTATTCCAGAGATTATTAAGGGATTATTTCCACTTTCTGTAAACTGCAGATTTCAGTGAAATGTCCGATCAATCATGTGCTTTCTATACATGATGGCTCTCTATTGAAGTTATTTATACGCCGCATTACAATCCCTGATTAATCTGCAGGAGCAAAGCTTTGATCGCGAGCTGTCAGCAGTGATGTACTCCCAGGTGATTACGTCTGCTTTCTGTCATCCACTATCAGCCAACATATAAAGCACCTGTCACGCAGCCCGTTCTGATTGTGCTTGATATTGACACTCGAATTGAGTAAATGTACTCAATAAGAAGATTAGTGTTTCCCATGAGGCGTTCGTCCCCCGACTGCATTCATTTCTGACAGGAGACGCTGAGCCTTTTCAGAGACTCATTTCATACAGGCAAATCCCATCATCCCTCATAATGTGTCAATAGAAAGGAGCTATAGAGACTAATCTCCTGGCCATCAGAAACGGAACAGCGGTGGTCTCACGGTGAGGCAGGGGTGAAATCGCACTTGGCCTTTTTGTCTGAAAACGTTCTGCATAATCGCAGATTGGCTCCACTTTGCATCACATATCCATATCAGTCAAAGTGGCCGTGACTTATTGCAGCTCTCAAGAGCAGGATTTCTGCTGTAATAAAGTGACATGTCACCCACTGGCTTTGGCTCCATCTTCTATTCCATATCATCCACCATGATATTAAACATGCTAGGATAATGTCATTTCTGTGATACTCCAGAAGTGAACAAGTTCAGCTAATTTTCATGTTCAAGGATTCAAAGAGCACTGCTCTGTCACAAGTAGAGTTGCAAAAGGATGGGAAACTTCCAGTAAATTTCAAAAAAGTTTCCTGAAAAAGTCCATAGTAGTTTAAGCTCAGGAATATCCAAAACTTGAGTTTTTTTGTTGCTGTCAACTTTAGATTTTTCTAAGACTTTCTGTTAAATTTTATGTCCATTTCTTTTGTTATCAACTTGATAAAGAAACATTGGTATAAGAGCAGGATGAAGCTTTTCAGCCCAAGATCCACAAAATAGTGGTGCCAGAGATCAGCAGCCTCCTGCCATGGGAATGTAATACCAAACTGATCCAAAAACAAACTAAGAGCTTGAGGTGCTTCATTAAGCTGATTGGTTGGAATCAGACTACCTTTGTGCACATATCGCTGTGTTTCCTGAATTATTCAGCTGCTACTCTTATTCTTGCTTCGTCCCCTCAGGGGTCTTCAACAAAATAGAAAAAAATGTGGAAACAGATCAAACATTCGGTTTTTATAATTTTATATAAAACTTTGCCTTTTGCCCAGTGCTCTAAGATGTATCTGTCAGCTAACATGCAACGTAAGTGAATCCTTATGTCCTGCTCATCTACCAATCAGAGCTAACGTAACCTCACTCTTCATTTTATTGACAGACTCTCAAGTTTGATCAGATCAGAGTAGAATAACTGCTGCATGTGGGTTGGAATGAACATTATCACATGTAGATTACCTTGTGTTTTATCCTTTAGCCTGTGTTTTAGCCTTTAGCTTGTGGTTTAGCCTTCAGCTCATGTTTTAGCCTTTAGCTTGTGTTTTAGCCTTCAGCACATGTTTTAGCCTTTAGCTTGTGGTTTAGCCTTCAAGCTCATGTTTATCCTTTAGCCCGTGTTTTAGCCTTTAGCTTGTGTTTTAGCCTTTAGCTTGTGTTTAGCCTTCAGCACATGTTTTAGCCTTTAGCTTGTGGTTTAGACATCAGCTCATGTTTTAGCCTTTAGCCTGTGTTTTAGCCTTTAGCTTGTGTTTTAGCCTTTAGCCTGTGCTCTATCTCTCTCCTATTTATCTTTCTTCTTCTCTTCTGTCCTTTTTCTGTCTGTCAGTTCAGCTCCAGTCTCCACCATCACTACTGTATTAATCACAGAAATTGTTTTCAGCAGAGACAAACACAGATCTCTCTTCTCTCCACTAAACTTCATCAGCTGGCGTGGTGTGGTCATGGAGACTTCAGCGTTCCGTAAATCAGTCCGGTCCTGTCTGACCTGATCAGGAAGCTAAGAAATATCAATAACCTGTATTGGTGCTGATAATCTCATTTTAAGTTGTGGATTAGGATCAGGCAGAGATCTAGAAGAGAGACTTTTTCAAGACCACTCAGAGAGTCCTCACAGAGACTCTAACTGTAAAATATTAAAGTAAATATAGTGTCTTCATCCAAATCAGGATAAATTGAGGTTTTGTAACAATTTGTAAAGTTAGCAAAGTTAGCAGCAAAAACTGCAAACATCAAATATCAGACTGACATCACCTCTGTAGCTGGTTCTGGTTGTGGTTGTGGTTCTGGTTCTGGTTGTGGATATAAAATCATCAATGGAAATGAGAAAGATGTGTGTTGGCAGTGTGAATTTGTATCCTCAGCAAACTTGTTGCACATGCCTGAAAAATTCAGTTCTTTGCCCCTCAACCAGTGACAGCATTGCTGAAGATTTGATGGACAGATTGGAAACACAGACTAACAGACATGTTGGATAGGAAGAAAACAGATGAGCTCATGTATGAGAGTGAAAGAGCCATAACAAAGTTTTGTTACTGAGAGACTGAAGATAAGAGCAGAAGTGTAACCAACTCTGTGTTCATGTTTTGAGTTCATTTATACATTCAGCATGCTTGTGTTTGGTCACAGCTCTGCAGGAACTCACATCTGTTTTTTATGGTTGGTTCAACCCCCCCTTTGTCCTCAGTTTCACACCTCTATATCTGACAGTGGAGCTGCTTGTTGTGCACAGGTGTAAAACCTGGTAAACTAATTAGACAACTGGCTCTGACCTGTTTAAAGGGAGTCACATTAGCTGTGTTTGTGTAGCAGTGAGAGGTCAAAGGGCAGCTCAGGGCCACGTAGTACAGGGAATTGGACGGGATTAACCTTGGCCTGCCCCCTTGGCCCCTGGCCCAGACAGTCCTGGAAGAGTGGAATTAGCCAAACCAGGCTGGGCCATCTGATTTCAAGCCCTCATCCAATTACCGCCTTATCTCCCGGCCAAATGAGATCAATGCATTGGAGGGCAGAGAGACCTGGCAAGCTGGCCAAGGTGCGATAATCAGCAGTAGGGAGCACGGCACTTAACTCCCTTGTGTCCCTGAGAGAGCCAGAGCATGTGTTAGGAGCACCACTCACTGCCATTAGCTCTCAGAGCCTGCTGGAGCCTGACCTGCACTTTGCATGAGGACAACCTGCTGTAGTGCATTTAGGCATCTTAGCTTTCTGTGTTCAAGTGCTGCACTTAGGAAGGTGAATAATGTGCATAATTACAGTTTTACCTCTTATCCTTGGTGAATCAACCCAGCAGATTGTGCTGCAGCTAAGAGAGGAAAAAATGGTGTAATTGCTTTTTATATGTATTGCATATGAAAGGCACTTTTAAGCATTTCACAGTGGCTAAGAACAACCCCGCGCAGCTAATATAGTCCACTGCTAATTCTCTTGTCAATTACGGGGAAAAACAAATGTTTGACGTTTGGAGGTGTAATTATGAAAATAATTAACCTCTGTGTGAGCCATAAAAGCGGACAATTTTACTCTCCACCTGCACTCCCTGAAATGGATTCATATTCAGCTGAATGAGGATTTTAATGCTTAAAGGAAGTCCTCATTTACATGGAGCCGTTTCTTCTACACAACAAAATCACATTTAAAAAAACAAAAAAAAAAAAAGTTTATTTATTTATTTAACAGGCTAAAAAGATTCCAGCTCTGCTTATTTTATAAAGACAGGACATCTCACAATAACAAAAAGTGACCAAATTTAAAAGTGTTCCCTTTGAAATGATTAAAAATATCTGTTTGTGGGCATCATGTGACACAAACAGATGACCTGCTGTCATCCTTGCACCCCAGTTACTGTATGTTGTTTTTAAGACCTGGTGGACAGTTTGGAAAGCTGGACTTTAGTCTTCCTCTCTTAAATCACTGGTTACGACACCTTTCTTTTGGATCCAGCTTTAGCTTCTTCTGCGCTCTGAGATTCAGTTCACTGCTTTGCCGTTTTTGGACCACGTTTGGTCCAAAGACTCCACAAGAGCAGCAGTTTTGGAGGAGCTCCTCAGACCCAAACCAGCCATCACAGTTTGACCACCAGAGCCGCTTTCTTTTTCACTGGAGTGTTTTTTTTCTAGCTTCATCAAAAATGTGAGGGTGAAATGTTCCCGCTCTTTTGAACATTTCCTGCCCACTGCCAGGTGCCATTGTCAGCAGATAATCAGTGTTAGAGACACAGCAGGGACCAGTCAGATTGCTCAGGCTGATCAATACTGATGAGACATGGAGTGTGTCTGTGAGCAATGAAACGCTGCAGAGAACGATAGACAGTAGACTACAGTTCACCAGAAATCAGCAAAGTGAAAAGCAGCATCAAAAGGTGATTTACACTGAGGTATTGATTCAGCACACCTGATCTTCAGCTTCGGAGCAGGTATACCTTGAAAGTCTGGATTGATTTTACATTTTTTTCATTGAACTGGATGTTTTGATAGAAAAAACTCTTGCTGGCTGAGACTTTATGAGATCTAAAGCTCTTCATATTTATTCCTGATACTTCTGCCATGCCAGTGATTGTATTGCACCACTGGTGTGTCCCTCAGCCATCTGGAGGACCGTTCTGTGCCCACAGTATGGCCGGAGTGGGACCCATTCTGCTGAATTTATGTTCGACTGTTTCTTCCCGCGCTTGTGTTCGGGGCCTGAGTATCCATCGGAGAGCAATAGGTGGTCCTGAAAGAGTGTCTGTCCTCAGCTGCAGCTCTGTGATTGTAGCGTCCTCCTCCTCCCTCCCACCTGTCCCCGGCTGCTCCTCCTCTCCTCAGCCCAGTTAGATTAAAGTCCTCTTAAATTCACCACGGCAGGCCGCCCGCACAGGGAGCGCTGGCATCACAGGGGCCCTCTGACAATCAGCACCCGGCTAGAACGCACTAATGAGCGCTGGGAGGGGAGGAGAGGGCGTTGGCGGGGTTGCATGCAGCAGCAGTAGCAGCGGCGGCGGCGGTGGGTAGGATTGGGGGATTGTTAGGCTGGCATGATGCTGGGCTTGGTCCGACGCAGCGCTGACGAGCTTCCAGGGGGCAGAGCTGTAGTCAGTTTGGGAAAATATCACAGCCCATTAGTTAGGAGCAATGAAATGAAGTCAACTTCTGGGACTCCATTAGGCACGCTGCGCTTAGGCAGACAGCGTCCCTGGGTGTGATGTTGCTATTCTGGAAGGATTGAGCACAGAGATATAATTGGACTGGGGAAATCAAGCAAGTTTCAGTGGTCCTGGTGGGGCTCTCAGACTGAAAATGAGAACACGGGCCTTTGTATTTTCCCTCCCTCTCCCTGTTAGCTTTACAGCAGCTTTTTCAAAACAGAAGTGAAAAGGCAGCCAGCATACTTGGGTTTCTCTTTTCACCCCCCCACCCCCCTTCTCTACTGTCTCTGTCTCCCTCTATATGCCTATCTGCCCCCCCCCCCCCCCCCCCCCCCCCCCCCTCTTTTTCATATTAGATTTAACCATCTGCTTTAAATTCACTCTTTTTTTTTTTTTTTCATTTGTGGCTCCCGCTCCAGCTAACCCTAAGCTAAACAATATGCATTTATTCATCCGTGCCTTTCTCTAAGCATTGATGAGACTGAGGATTGTGCTTGATAATAAACACAGCTTAGTCGAACACAGGCTGCTTGCTAAGCCTCGCTAAGGCTGTTTACTGCAGATCAGTGCCAGCTAACTCCATTAGTTTGGAATATACAACAACAACCATGAAAGCAATGCCAGAGTATAGCATGCCGTGTTTCCCCTCTCAGCTGAAACGCCCTTTCTCCAGCAGTGATGTCGGGATATCTAGCTGACATTTTGGTTCCTCACAGGCACGGTTTTGGATGTAGATAGAGCGGACAGGCCTCAGTGCTCCTGGTAATTGATGTGCAGTTTTTAGCACCACCAAGGGACGTCTCCATCCTGCCAATTTCTAGCAGGCACGCCTCACTTGGTTCCTCCAGAACGCTTGATGTACTCTGTCCTAAATAAAGGACATTTTGCCGATTCTCCAAGTTAATGTACTTCGTGGCAGCACTTTGTCATCTTCTCCTCATACAAGCAGTTTAGTGGCTGGTGAGTAATTTGATTCAGTCTTTGATGGTGTATAGCTGGTGGTGTAAAGCACATGTCTGTTGGTTGCATTTAAGTAATACCTTATGGCAGAGAGGGTCAAGAATTCAAATGCACTGTGCATTAGACGTACTTTAACAGCAAGGTAAGCCAATTACCAGGTACTTACTTAACATAGTCTTTTCATGGGATGGTTAATCAATCAGTTCGGATCTATCCATCAACTCTAATTGGTTTTGTGAGGGACTGATGAGTATAATTAGATTACAGACAGGGATTTATTCTTTGAAACTAGGAGACTGTTTGTTTACGCCAAATACCTTTGTTTTTCTGCTCAAACCTGGCAAAGGAAACTGTTTTTCTGGATGTTGGAAGTGCCTAACCGCCAAGGTGCCAAGCCGCTCTTGAAAAATCCTGATATATAAAACTTCCTCACGCTGCTTTGGTTGGCTGATCTGTCAATTTAAGAATGTCTGTTGTTGTTTCTTTAAAGCTATTTGTTGTATTTAAAGTTATTGTTACTGTTTTTTACAGCTGTTTTGGAAAGTGCCACCAGAATTTCATTGTAGAGATGCAATGACAATAAACATCTATTCTATTCTATTCTATTCTATTCTATTCTATTCTATTCTATGAAGCCTCAAGTTTGATTTGATAGTAATCATGTTGGTTTTGGGGGACAGAAGTTGCCACATTTGGACAAGAAGGTGGCAAAACAGAGTAGTGAGAGGTCAGGAACCCACTTATCTCCCATTCATAGATGAAACAAAAAGCTTCTTGGAAACATGCTTTAGCTTTCTTGGGCATAAATGTAAAACATGGCTCAAACATTACATGTTGTAAGACTTAGACTTTTCAGTTGCTTTGTTAAAACTCAAGGAGGATTCTTTGAGGGAAGTCAACGGTGCAAAAAAGTTCAGCTTTAATGAGGAAAAAACTCATTTTACATGCACTTCAACCTGAAGCAAATTTTTAACAGAATCCAAGCAAACCACTGAGGCTTCAAGACAATGATGGAACATTTAATGACCCACAACTAGACGTCAGAGTAACAAGTGAAAAGAACTCAAAAATACCCCTCAAAACCCACTTCTGTAATTTCCAAGTATATTAAAATTTCCCTCAAACGAAATACAAAATATCAACAAACACTTTTCTGGATAAAAAGTCTTTAATATTAAATCAAAGTCTGTCGGCGCACCAAGAAAGTCTCCACGCAAAGTTTAATCCAGAAGGAAATTTAATTAAAAAAACAGAGAGGAATTTACAGACGGGAACGCGGCTCCTTTGTTCTCCTCTGTGCGTCCAGCGACAGGACACTGGCCATCCAGAGAGAAGGCCACCGACCAACACAAAAATCACCTCCTATCTTACTTTGTTTATTAGATTTTTTTTGTCTTTTTTCTTTTTCTTTTAATTACTTTTATGACAATACGATAGTTCAAGGCTTCTGCTCCACATCCATCATACACATACACACACCTTTTCCCCCTGGTCACTCCTCCGCTCTTCGAAGCCACATCCTGCCTTCTGTAAACTTTGGTTCACACTGGTATCTTTTTTTCCTGCATCCACTCACCTCGAACATACTCTCCCTAACATACTGGAAAGCATAACTGCATTCACACAACAAAGAAAAAAAAAAAGTTTCTCTTTGTTTTTGCCTCTTTTCACTGACCTTGATTTAATGAGGTGACGCCGTCACGTCTTCCACATGCTTCCTTCAAATTGACTGAAATGTCATTCCCTGAGACTTGTGCTTTGACAAAGCAGTCTCCTGCATCTCTCCTGCTTTGTCTCTTTGTCCCCTCTCTTCAGAGGGTTATAAGCCCATAGCAGCAGAGTGCTGACATTTGTGCACCTCTTGGGAGCACATCACCATGAATGTTATCAGCACCTTAAAGACAGCCCTCAGCCTGCATACATCCCTGCCAGGAGCTCTCCATCCCTGCCTCAAAGGCCACAGCCCACCTCAACCTTCCACCCCTGACCCGTCTGCCCGCCTGAAGAAAGCGCCCCTGACAGCTCCTTTGATGGCATGAGGAGGGGGGTCGGCCTGTAAAGAATAGGTGAAATGGGGGGTAAAAAGGGGGCCAGCCATTTGAAATGTCTACACTGAGATCTAATCAGGTTGCATTGGCTGTGCCCTCTTTTTAAAGCAGCACTGCGGCGTTACAGCTAGCAGCCTCTCCTGGGTCCAGGCCTCTGGAACACATCATCCACCTCAGTCCCAGCTCAGGATTTATTCCCCCCCTAAAGCCGCCTTGACAGGTTTGTTATCTGTTCACCCGGTCGGCGAGCCCTGGAGAGTCGGAGCAGTGGCAGTTAGGAAGGGGAACGCTAGAGGAGAAGCAGGGCAAGTAAATGTCAAGTGAACCGCCAAGGATGGATATTATAGCTTCTGGGGACCACAGGCAGAGAGATAGAGGGTGAGAGAGGGGGGAGAGGGAGACAGAGGGGAGATGGCATGTGTCTTATGTCTGTTTTACAGCCCACTACTCAAGATGGCAGCCCTTAGTGAATACACTCATAACGGTTTAGACTGTTGAGCTACGATCTCTTTCAGCTCTGCCTAACAGCTGATCATGAAGGATCAAGCAAATCATATCTTTGAAAAAACACAATGAAATAATTTCTTTCTTTTTTTAATTAATATATTTATTTGGGAGATCTGTGCAGAGGCTGTTCAAACAGTTACAACAGAATATTGACATCTTCATGTACTGTACATGTAAAAATAGGTCTCAACAAATCAAACATCTTATTTCTAATATAAAAAAAAAAAAACATCTTTACAGCTTCTTACAGCACAGACTTATACTCCCGTTAAAGTTTTTTACATTTTTTGCAAAGAACATATACATACACAAAAACTACTATATAAAACCAGATAAAATAGAGAAGTAAGAGAGAGAGAGAGAGAGAGAGAAAAAAAAAGGGGGGGAAGTAAAAGAGAGTGAGTGAGTGGGGGGGATTTTATGGAATCATCAAGAGTTTAAAGAGTTAAAATAAGTCATGAAAGAATCCCATTTCTTGTGAAAAGTGTTTATATTACCTCTGAGAGAATATCTGATTCTTTCTAGCTTTAAAAAAGACGTCACTTCTCGAAGCCACTGAACACTGGAAGGAGATGTGGTAGATTTCCAATGTAAAAGTAGGTGGCGTCTTGCTACCAAGGAAGTAAAAGCCAAAACTTCTAATTGTCTGCGACTGAAGTGAGTATAGTTTTCCGGGACCCCAAAAATAGCGATATGAGGTGAGATGTTTACAGAGATCGAGAGTATTTTGGACATTGAATCAAAATAATTTTTCCAGAAGGGTCAATCAAACAGGGACAAGCAAAAAACATGTGGGTTAAATTACAAGGTGAGTAGTGACATTTATCACAGCTGTCTGTGACATCAGGATATATTTGAGATAATCTTGTTTTAGAGTAGTGAATTCTAAATAGCACTTTGAATCGGATGAGTGTGAGACGTGCACATGTCGAGCTTGTGTGTAGGGTGTCTCTAATCCCAACACAGTCGAGGCAGATGTCTGTCTAACATGAGGTGGTTCTGTCTGAGGTTTCTGCCTGTTAAAGGGAAGTTTTTCCTCTCCATTGTAACTTGCTGAATGCTGTAAAGGTCTGTACTCATGGTGGGTTAAGATGAGATCAGACTTCTTATCTTGTCTTGATGTTGGGTCTCTGTTAATAAAATTTATTATCATTTACAGGACTAGACCTGTGAACGCTTGGAAAGCGTCTTGAGATAAAGTTTGTTATGAATTGGCGCTATATAAATAAAGATTGATTGATTGATTGATTGATTGATTGATTGATTGGGTACGAAGGGCAGCATCCCACCAACCATCCTCAAAGGCCGTGCCAAGTTCATTCTCCCAAACCTTTCTCACCTTAGTGGTGTGGGTATCATCAGAAGATAGTCATTGTCTATAAATACTAGAAATTTGAGATTTTTTAAAAGGATTAAATTGTAAAAGTTCTTCCCACATTTGAGTCGGAGGTATTTGTGGGAACATTGGGAATAATAATTTTGAACAATTCCTGACTTGAAAATACCGGAAAAGGTGGGAGGATGGGAGATGAAATGAAAAATAGCAACCAACTCAGTAAAACTACAGAAGACAATATTTTTATATAAATGTTTAAAAGATTTCAGCCCATTATCATGCCAGAAATAATTTCATTTACAGTTCCCAGGTAAAGGTAACATGTAAAAAGGTAAGAGGGCAGTAAAATAAAACAGAGATGTTCACTTTGTGGGAGCAGTGCTCCACCCTCTAACGTCTCCCACTCCTCCCTATGACCTGCAGAAACTTTAATATATAACCCACCTGTACGATAACCTATCTATGCAAAAAAAAAAAAAAAAAAAACATTAAACAGCAGTGATGAAATCACGCTGACAGATCTTTCATAAGGTGTTGTTATTAAAACAAAAAGAAAAAAAAAATATTGCTGGTATGACTCACACCCTGTTCACGAAGCCCAACATGATTTCCTAATAAAAACAGGAATCCTCCTGCAAAGCTGATTTTACTGTGAGATAGATTTCCATATTGTGACACGGCAGTCAAAATAAGTGCTGCTCCAAACATCCAATGAAGAAGCAGCATCATAAAGATCTGTGTGGGTGAAGTGAAGCTGGAGATGGAAAGCATCAAGGATTTGATTTGATTTATTTTTTTCCCCTCAGCTTCGTCGTACATTTTCTGTTCTCCCAAAATAACTGTGCTTCAAGTCTTTAGTAACATCCAAAGGTTCAAATGACAAAAACATAGTTTAATAAAAAGAATATGGGTAAATCTAGAATGTGGGACCAGGACTGATATCAGATATTTCCAGCAGGTTTTGTTGCATCCAGCATCTCTGCGTTCACCTCGCAGGTTTTCCTGGAGCTCCATCACAGTGGACAAGATTGTTTTTACAAAGCATATCAGACTAAAGTCTGTCCATGAAGTAGTCAGGTCAACTTTATTTTGACTGTCAATCTCAAACAAGTGCAACTGAATGGAAAACAATCATTAATTCAAAGTGAACATGTTAGCTCCAACCTGGGTAAGAGGTAAACAACCAAACCAACGGCCTGGCTCAACAAAGTCTCTGGTGACAGCTGACTGTAGGTCAGTCAAAACTGGGGAAGACTCTGAGGTTTGCATGTTGTGATCTGTTCTGCCTGGTCACAAGCAGAAGTTTTCAGCACACAGGATGGACCAGTTTGAAAGTAACCCTAATAAAGCTCATTTAAACTGGATTTTCGGTTGCACTGAGCAGGGACTGTGTGACAGCTTGATTCTATTTTAAACAGTAAAAACTAAAGACCATGTTTGACTCTGATGCTGTCTACAACCCAAACAACAACCCCAGGACATTAGGCTGGAAACCACAAACCAACCACATTTTACAGCAGCATGTTTACAGCCTGCTGTAAAGAACAGGGTTAGGGTAAAAACAGATCTGAGGCCTCATTTGTAAAACAGGGCTGGAAAGTGGCGTACGCCACTTCCTACACAAAGGTTGGGATTTATTAAAACAAGCTTGGCGGGAGGTTTTGTGCGCACCGGTATGTCAACTTTGATCCTTGCAAACTGTTACGGTCTCCTAAACATACAGGCTTGAGACTGTAACATCAGAGGGACACCACAAGTAAGTTTGGAGAGAAAGAATCTAATTTTATTGAAGATAAATCAATGTTCAGCAAAATAAAGCAAGAAACCAAAAAAGACTGGAGACCCCAGCCAAAATAATCAAAAGATGGGAAACTACCGGGCCAGCCACACCATTGGACCGTCCTACCAAACATCTTCCCCCTAACCCATAGGTGTCAAACTCTGGCCCGCGGGCCAAATTTGGCCCGCAGTGTAATTATATTTGGCCCGCGAGGCAATTTCGAATTAATATTAGAGCTGGCCCGCCGGTATTATACAGCGGCAGTGCTATAACACCGCATTCACCGCTTAATTAGCCTGTGTAAGAAGCTAATTTTGACATTTACCTCAGAAGGCTGCAAACAGAAAGGAGGCATTCAATTTTTATTAAATTTTACTTAATATGCCATTGATGTGTTTTTATTATTATTATTAGTAGTAGTAGTAGTAGTATTAGTATTAGTATTAGTATTAGTATTATTAGCAACTTGATTTTGCACCCCTGCACTTTTAAGTTATATAAGCCTTGCTTGTTCAATATTCATTGTTAAATCAAAACTTGTTTGCTTCCATATTAAAAGGTTCATTTGTTCCACCTTGGCCCGCGGCTTTGTTCAATTTAAAATTTTGGCCCACTTCGTATTTGAGTTTGACACCCCTGCCCTAACCTAAAAACAACAAATAAATCCTGAGTAATAAATCAAAGGACAAACTGATAACTGGACTACTGGAGGTCTCCAGCCCAAACTACAACAACAAACCTGAATAAGAGACAGGAAACAAAAAGACAAAGGTTAAACAAACAGACAAGTATGAAAAACCTGTGTGCTGTTGGCAGGTGGGAGAGAAAGACTCTGCCCTGTCTGTCCCCCTAAATCACCTCCGCCTACCTGAGTGCTGACAGCATTCAAGGTGTGCAGCAGGCAGAGGGAGGAGGGACCAGGGAGGCAGGGAGAGAGAGAGCCGCACGTAACACAAACATTTTGGAGACGGGGAAAACTGGAGACAGATGGTGAAGTGGTGAATTGAAGCCTGCAGATATATACTGATGTCTCTCCCACACAGGAGCGGATCTACAGGGGGGCAAGGGGGGGCAGCTGCCTCCCCACTGAAGAGTCTTGCCCCCCCTCCAATTTTAATGTTCCTAAGAACATATCAAAAACATTATAGCATTGAAGTAAGGGATGAATTTTTATTATTATATTTTTAAGTATAAAGATCATCTTTGGACTTTGGCCCATCAAAAACGTAGCTACGCCCCTGCGTATGCAGCGAGTCTATGTGACGAACTTCCCGCTTACCGCGGCAGTGTGGATTTGAACGAGAGGACGCGGGCGGCAGAGTGGAGAGATTGAGCTGTAGCTGTCTGCATAGAGGCACTAAACACGCCTCTGTAATCCATCCAAACTCAAACAAAACTAGCTTGAATTGAGTGTTTCCAAAATGGCCACTGCCAACCGTAGGCTTCCAAACTCTGTGTCAGAAACAAATGGCTGATGTCATGGAGTATGTAGATCCAAACCTGCCTGTGAGGAAGCAAAGTTTAAACAGAACAACGTGATTCAAAGTGAGACTGATAACACTCTGATGTTCTTCCTCTTGAAGTAGTGATCCCATTCTTTAGGTCAGAGGTGAAATAATCACACACTAAAATTTCTTTATTATGTTTTCATTGCAGGTTGTTCCTTAACCCCACACAGATCAATTCACTTTTATAAGCATTTAGCGCTTTAAAGGTCAGTTTTGCAGAGACTTCTCAGGATCCAACACTTTTCCTATTTATGATGTCTTTATCATTTGGTTTTTTATTCTGTAAAAACTTAGTCCTGTATTGGTTTTTACTGTCTGCACAGTGAGTCCCACCCAAGCGGCAACCTCCAGTCTGAAAATATGAGACAATGTGGAAGTGCAAAAGTCTGCTGTTCCTTGAGTGTCTGTGTGAGGCTGGCTCTGGGAGTAACGGAAGTCACGTAGACACCAAGCCAAAAAAAAAAAAAGTTTTCACGGCCCAAATGAGCACATTTACAGCCTGGTACAAAGAATGTCTCCCGTCTGAATCGCTAATTTCACACGCACTGTGTGGGGGGTGAATTTTTTTTCTAACTCTAACTTAGACAATATGAAGCTCGCCAGTTTGTCCAATCAGAGGCACAGCTCAGCTCACGTGACTGCCGGATGCCATATGGCAGTTACTGTGGAGACTCAAAGGCTGCCTCGTTTCCAATATGGCCACGCCGGCCGTTTGCTTAAAAAATCCAGAAACAGACGGGTGACGTCGCGGAGCATGGGTCCATTAATTACACAGACTCTGGTCCCACCACACAGCAGCTTCAGTTGACATGAGAATGAGGCATCATATTGGATGTGAAGTGAGCAATAATCTGAAGTTTGCTAAAGTAAAGTCATTGGACACGTTTGTTTTTCTTTGGCTGTTTGTTTTTTCTCCACTACGATTATTTCGTTCTGGCTTTTTATCCCTTTAATGAGAGAGGACAGGACAGTGGAGAGAGCAGCAAACAGGGCGAGAGTGGAGGGACATGTAGGAAAGGTACCACAGGCTGGACTCAAACCTGGGCCACCTGCATGAGGGCTTGCCTCATGAGGGGTGCAACCTAGAGCACAAGGCCAAACCAGAACGCCAGTTTGACCCATTTTCATTGAGCACGTATAAAACACTGTGAAGAGACAACATAAAACGACAAATTCATTCTTCTCAACATCAAATGCTTTCATGTAACTTTGACCTTTGACCTCTATAAAACAGATACAGCTGAAGGAAACAGTAAGTATTAAACAAATGGAAGAATGGATCAGATTGGTGATAAATTTAGAAAGCACATCTTCAAAACTTGACCTCTGTTCGTCTGTTATTTGGTTTTCTGCAGCACCGTATCATTGCTTAACCTATTCTCACTTTTATACTCTGCATCATGTTTGTTTTGCCAACTAACTTCTCTTTAATCCAGCACTCTCAAATGCAACAACGATTTCATGACATTTCTCTTGACATCCTTATCCTCATTTTGATCACCTAATCTTGTAAAGAGGGATCACGGTCTGTATTTTGGGGTTGAGCTTCCCATGCAAAAGGGGACTGGATTTTTGCTCCTGATTAATTTACTCCCTGATCAGGTTCGTCACAACTGCTCCACCTCCAGACCCTCAGCTGGATTCTCAGCTGTGTTTATTGTTGTATCTGGTTTATAACCTCCACCTGACATATTCTCTGCCTGTTGTTCGGGTGGTTTTAACTTCTCACCTGATGTTCCTCTGATCCCTCTCTCACGCTGACAGGGGAGAATAGGATCTGAATTGTATGATAATTTCTTTGGCCTTAATTGCACAGCTCCAGTGAAAGCTGTGCTGCTCTCTTCAATCCTTTTAGAACTACTTAAACGTTGCGCCTGGGTGTGGATTAGTGCATAATGGGCCCAGCAGCAGGCCAGGTACAAGCTATTGAAGTGTTCCTGAGATAGCCTTGGAGGCCCCGGGGGTGGAGGGGGAGGGTTCATTGTTGGTGTGACAGTTTGGCTGAGTGGATTACATGCAGTTTAGGGGACTGTATTCGATTGTGTCCGTGGCCAATTATCCTCTCGGATTGGATTGCAAGTGAGTAAACTCCTATCCCAGTTTCCAGAGCACCAGGTGAAGCCTATAGGATCCTGCTGCTCCACATTCCCGGGAAACCATTAAGCCTCCGAGCACACAGATAAAGTGGTTGTGTTCACAGCAGGGTGTGATAGTGAAATTCTTCTGCTTCTTTACTAACACCACAGTATGTCCTCCCCTGACTGCACCAACATGGGTTTAGTGAGGTGTTTATTTTTCCACCTCTTACTTCCTGTACGCCATTACATCCAGAGACCTTTGAAGGCCAAATGTTTAAAACAGAACCCCGGGAGATTTAGAAAACCAAAGAAGGATAACTTCCCTTTCAATCCATTTGTTAAATCTTTTTGTGGCTCCAGGGAAAGTTTTCTAAAGTCCAACCAAACCTCCCTTAACAATGTCAGCTTTGTAATCTCTTTGTGGACTTCAAATGGGAACGTTTCTGATCCTGTCTTCTTTCCTGTTAGCCTTTCGGATATCCAGATGATGAAGTGATGTCAGACATCCCTCCATAAGACAATAAGAACAACCTTGGACTGTTGTATTATCATCATGAGCATGTTGGTGTGGCTGCTGTAACATAATTTAGGAATCTTTACAAGCAAACATCCAGAGCCCCTCCAAGAAAGACTAAGCTAACGTTAGCCACAGCTAAGCTAATGTCCAGTCAGAAGAACGATAAAAGAAAAAACAATTTTCAACCAAAAATGTACGTATGTTTAACACTTTTTATAACTAACTGAAAAATATTCAGTATTGATGTGATCTGATGCTCCTTGTTGAGATCAGTACGTTTACATGCTGTTGGCCTGCAGTTGGATTCGGCAGGTCTTGGAACGCCTAAGCATTCAGTGCGAGATAATTTAACCCAGAAGAGGAAGTAGCTGAGCTCAAACGCAACAAACGAACACCATGATGAATTTGTAATGCATCAACGGGCATGGTATGTAAGAAACACCAAGAGCTACAGCTGCATCCATCTCAGTCATCGTCGTTAGAATGTTGTTTTCTCTTCGGGTGAACTGAAACTAGATATGATATGATCACAGCGTCATTTACCAAAAAAAGAACACAGCGCCACCTATCAAAGTGGAGTGAGACATTCCCAGCAGGAAGTCTGATTATCTTTTCTGCATGTATACACAGACAAGACCAGACCCCCCCCCCGTGCATGTAAACGTACTGAGTATTACTTCATAAACAAGTAAATGTCCATTTTGTATCTGTAAAAAAAAAAAAAAACACTGGTTAAAAGAAAGACAAAAAGGAGCAATTATTAAAGGTCTAAGACTAAACAAGTCCTTACAAAGTTTTCAGAAAGTCTGCACACAAAAATGTCCTTTCTCAACTCTTAATCTGGGTATGAGTTTCAGCTTTCTGTTTTGGAGTTGAATCACATCTGTTGCTCGGCTGTACGCTCCCCAGGAAATTTTGTATGCTGACAAATTGAAGTCTAATCAGCCACCTCACGGCCAGAAAAAAATCCAGACTAAGTTTGGCTATTTTTTTTTTTTGTTAGAGATGAAACCTGCAGGGGGTTTTTTCCTCTTTTTTTGTAATTATTTGGTTTAACTGTTTGAGTTTTTTGTCTTCTGTTTTGATTTTTAGATGGAGCATATTTCATTTTGTTTGTGACTGAGGAGCTCCTGAAGATGAAGCTCCAAAGATCTGACTTACTTCTGTTGTTGAAGTAGATCAGTTACCCACAGGAATTCAGCTACTGTGTGATATTTCAATGATGGTACATCAGATAGTAAAGACATGGAGGGTAAATGCTGTTAATTTATGAGCACCATGTACTCTGTCACCCCTGCCTGGTGGCTGAAGCAGTCACAGGAAATTCCATCTGGACAGAATATATGAAATTAGCATGTTGGCTACTGTTTTCATGATGAAGAGCTAGATGAGAGATCTAAATCTTTTATTTTGTTTTTGTCTGCATATCACATTTAACTAATCAGTCTTTCCTTTTTTGTTTTCAGCATCAAAGCAACTAAAATATAAATTTGGAAACAAAGTTTATCAAGCTAAGAGAGGGTGTGGAATTAACCAGGATGAGAGGGTCTTCTCTTGTTCATATCATTTGCGCTGTTTGTTTGGCTTTTTAGTGCATGCACACATGCACACTCAGATTTATGAGACATTAATGAGTCAAACTGCAGTATTTCCATTGAACAGGGACCTG
Source organism: Labroides dimidiatus (assembly GCA_030710495.1). Classification (NCBI taxonomy): domain Eukaryota; kingdom Metazoa; phylum Chordata; class Actinopteri; order Labriformes; family Labridae; genus Labroides; species Labroides dimidiatus. The sequence goes on from CM061159.1 coordinate 2,829,348, forward strand.
TTCTCTGTACCATTAAGCTCACAATAACCTCAGCGTCACATGAAACAAAACCTGATCATGGCGATCGACTCAGCATGTCTTCACATGTGGAGTCATCTCAGTGTTATGTTAGTGATAGCTTGGGTTCTGTAACTTTTGGTAATTTAAGTTAAACCATGTTTACGGAGGCCCAGGACGAGGACGAGGAGTCCGGGCTTAATTGGTCGCCTGTTTTTAAAAAGCAGAAATGCTGAGATGCATATTCATCTCTGTTAGAAAACCAACTTCTTCTGGCTTCTTTTTACGCCACGTTTGGTAGAAAGTTTGAAATGATTTTTTTTCAGAGCTAATTCAATTCCTTTCTCTTCAGCCTGTAACTGTGTAACATTGCTGGGACTTCATTCACTCGTCATGCATGAGAATCTGAAATGCTGCTCTTGAAGAAAGTACACTCTGTGCCTGCTCTCAAAAATGTGTCTGCTTGGATAATGAATGTCTCATTTTTACAATCAACTCATGAGTCTTAAAGAAATTTGAACTCCTCTGTGTGTCCCCTTCAATGGTGTGTGAATGCACTGGAGAATATTTCTCCTTCTATTCAATATGAAAGGCAGAATTCAGTTCCATCCATCGTTCTACCGTGGAAACGTTACAGAGATTTGCTCTTTAGAGAGGGGGTGTTGTGCTCATTTTCAGGCTGATGCGGTCCCTATGATGTCTTTGTCGTAGCTTTACATCCCAAACCACCTTCACTTCTCCCAGTCTGCTGACTCTGAAAAGCATCATTTCACCCTCTGTCTGAAACACAGTCTCCCCAAACAAGCAGTCCTAAACCCAGCACTCTAGAGCCTCCTCCACTGTTGCCGTGCTACACATTATGAAATACAGAAGAATGTTTTGGACCCCTGATCTAACTGAGGGAGTTTAAAACAAAACCAAATAAAACCAACCCACAACAAACAAAGTCTTAGATTTTGCAGTTACGAAATCCAACATTTTAACTTAAAATAAAAAAAAAACACCCTCTGACTATTTCTAGATCTCTGGATTTTCTCTGAACATAATAAAACAGTTGCTGAACATTGCTGATTCAGAAAAAGGTTCTGAGAGGTACACCAGTGATTAAAAGTCTCATATTTTCATGTCTAATTTGTTATGAATTTGTTCCTGGAAGCTGACTCTTCTTGTGTTGAAAGCAAATGAAAAGCTTCAGTGTGTTACTTTGCACACTCCTGGACAGAGGATTGTGTAAAAAAGTTCTCTTTCTTTTTGAGCTGTTTTTAATTCATTTAGCAGATTGTTTTGAACAGCAAAGTTAGAGTGTCCAAATTTAGCCCCCCTCCCGGCTCACACCTGTCGTCATGTCTCGTATGGGGAGCTGTCAGGCCCTGCTGTCGCTTCTCTCTCTTTTGACTTTTTTTTATGCTGCAAGTGGATAACAATGAGTCTCCAGGCTGTGCTCATCTGATTCCATCAGGAAGAGGAGAAAAGCACCACAGCGCCTTGGGAATAATGCGCCTGAAAATGGTAATTTGCCAGCTCTAGCAAATCCTGAGAGAGCAGTGAAGATGAAGAGTAGACAGATTTCACTTGGTTTATTTATTAAATTTGATAACCGGTACGGGCCTCCAGAGACTCTGAAACATCCTGCTCGCTGTCATTTGGAAGGAAATGGAGAATATGGGAGATCCATCGAACGACAGACTCCCAGTCGTGCATTTAGTCTGATCTTCAGCATCCAAGGGTCCACTCCCAAACTGCATTAAATGCCACTCAAGCTGAAAGTTCTCCCTAAGGAGGCTCAAAGGCACAGTCCTAAATTTAATGACGCAAGCTGCTTAGAGGTAGTTGGGACAGTGACAAATAAAGGTTGGTATCAAAAATCTGCTTCAAACCTGTTCAAACAACATGTGAGACGTTTGTTTAAATGTGTAGTTTTCTACCATTATGACCCAATTAAAGAACCAGTCCCATTAAACTGTTAGATGGTGTCACCACAAAAACATGACAAGTATGAAATAAGTCACCTTCCTAGAAGTTAGGACAGGGTGCTGATGAAATCACTGTCTGATACACTTTGTTTTAGCTGCTGGCTGTCTCTTTAAGGCTCCTGGCTCCACAAACCGCCTTTCCTCTTATTGGCCAGCCCTTCTAGAGGCCTGTCAGAGGCAAATCTTAAAGCAGACCTTGGTGTTTGAGACCCACTCCTGCAATGTGTCATGAACCTGTTAGGAGATCCATATGTGATGACCTCGTCATTTCAGGGTATCTCTTGAAGATCTGTTTTCAGAACAGACCGTTTTGAGCACTTTACAAACATATGCTTAAAATAATCTGAGACACTCCACTTTCACTTCCTGCATAAACAGTTTAAGGATTTTGACCTGACAAATCTGACGCGTTCAGTCAGGATGGTCTTTGTGGTAGAGACACGTGCACAGTGAGGCCCTGTTTATACGACAACGGTATCAGGGTGAAACGTTTTTGTTGCGTTTCAGCCTCTCGTTTATACGGAAACGCCATTTCGGCCGACCTAAACGCAACTTTTTTAAAACGCCCTCCAGAGTGGAATTTTTCTGAAACACTGCAGCCTCCGTTGCCGTATAAACGGCAAGCCGGCGTTTTCAGTGAAAACGCATACATCATGCTACGTTTTGCGCGTGCGAATTCCACTTTCGTTGTGGGAACTTTTGTGAACCGGACAACAACAACGGTTCAGTGGAGGACTTACCGGGTTGTGCTTGTGCTGCTGAATCTGCTGACTGCCTTTAACTAAACTTTCATCTGTTGCTCCACTTCTGCTCTCAGATAAGACGTTTTTAATATATCCACCAGACGATCAGCCCGCCTCTACTTTGGCTGCAGACTACCGAAAGACTCTACAGTTATATCGCCATCTACTGGCCATGTATGCATACTACAGTGTTTTCAGTCCCTCAACGTTTCCGTATAAACGCAGATTTTTTTCTCTGCGTTTTTTGCGTTTTCGGGTGAAACGCTGGGAAGCATTGTCGTACAAATTGGGCCTTAATCAGGAGCAAAAATCCAGTCCCCTGTTGCATTGGAAGCTCATCCCCAAAATACAGACCGTGATTCCTCTTTACAAGATTAGGTGATCAAAAATGAGGATGAGAGGCTGCAGACAGGTTCACTGAAGCCACTGTGAAGGATGTCAAGAGAAATGTCATGAAATGTCCGTGTTTTTGCGTTTTAGGGTGAAACGTTGTGAAGCGTTGTCGTATAAACGGGGCCTGAGTCAGCTTTCTGAAGGTTTTTTTGTATGGATTAAAAACAGCTCTCCTAAATCTGATGGCTATATGGAACAGTACATAGCTCCAAAGCCTCCTCTAGGCTGATCTTATGGTAAACAGGAAGTGAACTAATTGATTAGCTGACAGCCTCTGTTTGGTGTCATAGGGTCTTTCTGCTCCCTCAGGCTTTTATTTAATACAGCTGTGTTGTTCTCAGTTTCCTCCCTTTGTCCAGGAAAAGCTCGCTGCCCTCTCAGTCCTCAGAGGCCTCCTCACTGACACTCCACACAACTCTCGGAGGAGGGGGAAGAGGGAAACATAGCCACAAAGCCATACTTGAGAGGTATCACTTTGCCATCTGCCCGTCTCCTGGCTCTGGCGTCTCATTTGTTCTGTGTGCTGATGTGCATCAGGGTTTCAGGGCAAGGTGATCGTCTCCAGGGACGAGTTGCAAAGGAAAGTTACCTGAGGAGATAAGACGGTGAAGAGAGAGGGGAGGTAAAGCCCTTTTCTGAGCTGTGATTCTTTGTGTTTTTGCAAAGATGGATAACAGCAGTTAAGCAGTGACCCTGCAGAAACTTGACTGCAGATCCAGAGGTCCTTGAATGAGCTGCCTTTGAATGGCTGAAGTCCTTTCATTGAGCTCTGCTTGAGAAGAGGTCTTTGTGATATTCCTCAGCTGTTATCAGTACGGCAGGTCCGCGTGCTGGATGAGGAACAGCTCTTATTGGTCGTGTTGTCTGACCGCTCTGGTTTATGGTAATGAAGAAGAGACTCTGTATCTGTCATGTTCATCAGGTGGTGTTGTGCTTTTAGTGTTCAAGTCATGAATGACTATGTTACCTCGTTAATTGTCTGCACTATTGGGACAAAATGTTTTTACATTTTTAAACAATTTAAAATTTTTTAAATCAACTTCACTTTTATTGTGTGTTTTGTATCAGCTTTTTTTCTGTCCCTCTGGGGCCCCTGTAGTAGCTTTATATGTGATTTAAAGCTCAAAAGATCCATTTTTTGCTCTCTGGTGTTTTGGAAAACCTTTACTTCAGCATCTTTCTGACAAACTTTATTTGAGATTCTGTCTCTTTAAGGCTCCATGCGTCACAAACACCCTTCACTCTGATTGGCCGGCCTTCTGGCAGCAGACCTTGGTGTTTGAGGCCCACCTCTCCAACTTGTCTTGAACCAGTTAGAGATCTTTTAGTGATGACCTCCTTATTTTTAGCAAGTCTTTAGCAGGTTTTGTGCTGGTTTCAGGACAGAGTGTTTTGATCAGATTCAGAGATTTCTACAACACATGAAAATGTTGCCGTTTGAAAATTTGCACACTTTTTGCATGAACATCCAGCATTTTTTAAAATTCATTATTTAAATTTGGTGGGTGCAAGCAGTGAGTTAGGTTGAATGAGGGGACAGATACACGCTTCTTTGCCTCTGTCACGGTTCAAATGTTGACAAATCAACAACATGGCAATCATGTTGATGGGCCATCAAGCATTTCAGCAACACACATTTCATTCTTAAAAAACATGGAGCCTTATCTTCCATGTTACTCGTTAACTGCAGTCCAAAAGGTGGCCCTGGCGTGCTGAAGAAGACCTGAAACCATCGAGTGAGACCACAAAATCATATGAAAAATGTTTATTACATTAAGAGATCAGCTATTGTGGGTCCTATTCAAGTGGCCTCGTTCAACTGGATCTCTGTTTGGTAACGGCTGAGTTTGCAGGACCCATTGCAGGCATCCCTCCTCACAGGCTTCACTTCTGAAACAAAGAGACTTCATTCACCTGTCAAATGTAGTGTGCACCTTTTTTTCCATGCAGTGTACATCCTAAATGAGGAAAATGTAGCCGTAGTGAGTGATTGACGTACCACATCTACCAGCAATAGTAATATTTAATCCCTCCTGCTGAATCCTTGAGCCTCTCCATTCTTCAGTATACAGGCGCTCATACAGTTTTTGTAATTAACAAATCACAATTTAATCCACAGTGCATGACAATTCAATTTGTTGATTGCCTCCCCTCCCTCCACCCGCCTCTCTTCGTCTATTTAGGAGCGAAAAGGAAAGGAAAAATAATCTGGTTGAATGTATTAATTCAACATGATGAATCCTGTATTCAAGTCAGTGGAGTGAATAATTAAAATTAGCTGATAAAACTTTCAGCAGAATTACTTTGCCGAAATTGCTGAACAGATGTGTCATTTTAATGAAAATCCACAGCCAAGCTCCTTTCCCCTTCCCCTCTGTCGGATAAAAATATTATTCCCCTGGCACATTCTTAATTTGGTGGTAAATACACTCGCAGCCATCTCAGGGAGGGTGGGTGGGAGCAGGCGGAGGGAGAGGAAGAGCAACTTGTCACACTTAGTAACTTGATTTCTCCCTCTGTATGCAGTAACAGCTATCTACAGTAATTCACAGCACTCCATTGTTGCAGCAAGTCCCAAGGAGGACTTATTAAAATGCAATAATCTCCCTATTTAAACAGAAACAATAACCATTAGAATTCCCGCAGATCTAAAACAGAGCGTAAGCCCCCATCTGCTGTGAATGATTAGAGTCTTGACGAGGGAATTTAATTTGCAACATTCAAAGATGGGAATCTGAGCAGATCCGTCCTCCGAGGCTCTCACCCTCATTCTCATTTGCCTCTTGCTTTATTTGTCTTTTTAATTATTTATTTAGCTGCCACTAACGTTGCTCCAGAGAGAGGCTATCGGATGTGTTCAGGCTACGCAACAACATCCTTCACCGAGCTGTTGGTCTTAAGGAAACCTCTGCTTAGTGCTTAATAGACCATGAATTCCTTTCAGTTTAGTTATTTGGTTTTAAATCCTGACTCTGTCATGTGTTGACCACATGATGTTTATTACTCTGAAGTTAACAGAACAGGAAAAATCTTTAACATCATCAGCCAACAATAAAGACTTCCTGCTCCAACATCCTCAACCACTAACTGTTTATGAAAACCCCCAAATTTACCAAGTGGCTCCATTAAGTGTTCTGACAATTTTATTTATTTTTTTTTTTTTTTTAACTTTTAATTGTGATTAGCATCTTGTCATGTAGGTAAGAACATGTATATCAATCAATCAATCAATCAATCAGTCTTTATTTATATAGCGCCAATAGCAGCTGGAGTCTGTCAGGTCCATGGCAGCAGGCCGTCCACAGCAACAATCCAAAGAACCTAAAAGACAAACTCAGAGACTCCCAGAGAGATCCATGGTTAATAACTTTAATGAGACATTAAGGTTAGAAGTTAGACTGACAGATAGAGAAGAGAGGGAAGCAGGAGCCTTGTGTGTCAGTTCCCCCCGGACAGTCTAAACCTATAGCAGCATAACTAAGAGCTGGTTCAGACCTGAACCAGCTCTAACTATAAGCTTTATCATAAAGGAAAGTTTGAAGTCTACTCCTAAAAGTAGAGAAGGTGTCTGCTCCCCGAACTTCAGCCGGTAAATGATTCCAGAGAAGAGGAGCCTGATAACTAAAGGCTCCACCTCCCAGACTACTTTTAGAGACCCTGGGTACAACGAGCAGGTCTGCATGCTGGGAACGCAGCGATCTAGACTGATAATATGGCACGATAAGCTCTTTAAGATAGGATGGTCTGATACCATTAAGAGCTTTGTAAGTCAGAAGAAGAATTTTAAATTCTATTCTATATCAAGCAGGTAGTTCATAAAACACTGGTGTCCTGCTCACCCAGTTTAAATTTAAATATGCATTACCACCCGCTCACTATACATCATCCAATTCACCACTAGGCTTCAAGCTCTCAGGTGGTAGTGCTTCTTGAATAGAGATTTTTCAGGCTCATTTGGAGACAAATTAACATCACGTAAACATTTGCATTCAATATCGGCCACCTTAGAGAGGAAAGACTTTCTCACAGGCGTAAAAGCTGTCAGTCAACATTTTCCAGTGTTTTATTTTGAGTGCCCTCTCTACTTATCTCAATGACATGCTTTATAGTCAACCAAGAAATTTATAGGCCAATCACAAACAGATGAAATAATTAAACAACGTCGCAACACCTGGCTGACCAGGTGCAACCCATTTTGGAGCCAAACAGACAAAAGTGTTGCCCATTGGGGTGCATGAACTTTTGGGACGGTGTACAGTCTTACAGTTTCACCTGAGAGTGCGTACAACATCAGTAAGGCTCTGAACAGCAGGATGAAACATTAATACACAGAGAGGCTGACATGCAGTGCCAAACAGACCACAGTGGGATAACATCATCAGCACCACGGCATCAACAACAACATAAACATCATTTCATAAAACATTAAAATATTGACACATCTGTTATCATCCCTGCTCCTTTTTCATTTGTTTAAATACCTTTATGTGGTCGGTTAAGGCTATGTGGCAATGTAATATTTACGTTTGTATTATTTATTGATTGTATTGACATTTCATCATCTGGCTAACACTGTTCACATGATGCTGTGCTACAGTAGCATACTTCGCCACATGCTCAGGGTTGATGAGCTGAAGAATGAATGAATGTCTAGAAAAGCAGAGTTTTTTTTTTATTATGTGGGACCTTTAACAGCAATTGACTTCTCCTGTTTGCTTTTAAAAGCTCACACTCCAGTTTATTTCATATTCCTTTCATTGGTGACTTCATTGTGTTGTATTCAAGGCCTCCCTTGGATTAAAGTTTTACAGCTTTAACAGCTCTACATCAAGAATAATGAATCAAAACTTTTGTGTGTTTATGTTCAGAAGCTGTTGAATTCCAGTTTTTGTTTGGATATTTTTCAGCCCTGACACCATGTCAGAACTCTTATCATGCTTATGAATGGCAGTACCTTTTAGCATGGGTTTCTTTTTTTCTATATAAAAAATAATTAAACTGTGTCCTTGAAGATTCTCCAGATATAACACCACCATCATTTTGAACTGCTCTGTGTGGACTGAGACACAGTTTTATTCTGAAGTTTAGCACCACTGGAGCCACTACAGCTCATTGAACCACCGGCAGCGCTGATTTTAAAGGCCTGCTTCACAGCTTGTCTCCAAAAATAGCTTAATGATAATGGAGCCTTTTCTTTTCAATGAAGCTGTTACTCCAATTTTTTGTCCATAATCAGCAATCATGCTCTCTCACACACTCGCTTCACCCATTTAGGTTGTGTGATTTCCACACCAGCTCTGGATGAAATCTGGATGGTCCTTGCTCAGGTGCACAGCTTTCAGGAGGTTTCTTGCTCTTGCTCTCAGTTTGGGATGGTGAGAGCATCAATCCATTGGAAAACAGTGGTTCTTTATCATTCCCAGTGACTGTCAGAAAGGAGCGCTTCACCCTCCACACAGCACCTTAGCAGGCTAAAATGAAGCAGGTGCACTGCTAAATATATATTAAAAGTGCCTTACTCTGCAAGTTGCTGTATTCCCGTGGGCTCCCCGCGCTACTGATCTCTCTGCCTGGTATCATCCCTTTCTGGTAGCAAGTGTTCAGAGCCAATCCTAATTCCTGTCTCTGGTTAGCAGAGCGCCCCAGAGACTCCTGATAATGAGCTGCGAGGTTAAAAAAGTGGAGTGCCAGTCCCTGAAGGTGTTGTTGAGTTATGGATGGAGGGGAGCCGGGGATCCATGGAGCCTCCAGAGACCCAGTTAGGGCCAAACCTTTGGCAGAAGGCATATTATTCCCTGATTTGAAAGGAAAGCTGTGCCATTTTGAATCAGAGCTAATTGGCATTGAATGGAGGGAGACTTCACAGGGAGCAATTTCTTTCTTCATACATTAGTCCCAGCAAAAAGGTCCTTTTATGTGCTATAAGCAGAAAGCACTTAAAAACTTAATGAATAGAGGTGCCTGGCTTCTTTTATATCACACTTCAAGTGTAGAAAATTTGTGTGTGTGTTAGTTCGGATATTAAAAGAAGCTGACCTAAAGGTTAACTTCTAATGAGTTCTAGTAATGATAACAACTCCCAATGTAAAACAGTGGGCTGTGATAAATCTATTAAAGCTATCTGAGACCTGTTTCTTGGGCTGAATGTGAAGTGCTGGAAACATTACACTAATATACCTCAGATTTTATGTTTCCTTCTGTTAAAAGCAGTGTGTAAGGTGCGCATTCAATACATTCAGAATCAGAAATACTTTATCCATCCCCAGGGGGGAGTCGCTTTTTAGTTTACAGCTAATCCCATTAAACAAAAATAATAATAATAATAATTAAAGTACATGAAAAGTACAAAGCATGAATAAGTGTCATATAGAAAAATTAAATATTGCAAAACTGATATAAAGTAAGTACATTCTACTAATAAACTCAAGTTATGGGTTATTGCACATGTACTGATATGAAATATGGGTTTTGCACGGTTGAAATTGTTGCACATTATTTCTTGAACCATAATGAATTTAGTGTGGACTTCATCATACACATGAAGAGAGACCCTCCAGTTGACTGGAGACCAGTCCAGGGTGTACCCTGCCTCCCTGACACCCTGAACAGGATAGGAGGAATAGAAGATGTTACATAAGGGATTATAACTGTTTCTAAATATGCATACTTCACAGCATGTTTCTGGACTTACAGACCTGTGATACGTCATCAATCAAAGTGATATGTCATCCAATTCAAAGCCCGCATCTAAACCAGTTCAGTCTTAGAACCCGGATGTGGATTTACCCGGTCCCTTATATCAAATCAGCAGCCAGACATAACTTGAGCGGACTTTTCACAGTTACAATCCCAGAATGCAATATGTGCCGTCCAGTGAAAAACTCCAACAATGGCGGAGGGGAAGAGGCACAACCTGTAGGGGCAGAGGGTGCGGCTGCCCCGGGCCCACGGTCACGAAGGGGCCAACCACAAGACCGGTGGCGAAAAAAACAAAAACAACGGAAAGTCGGAAAGTCAGTCACTTACTGCTGTATTTGTAAGGATATAAGTGTAAGAATAAACGTAAATATAAGTGGAAAAAGCAATCCAGATCAAAGTGATTCTGAAATACCATGAGGAGGTAGCCTAATGTGACGTCATACTTACCACGTCAACCTCTCTTGCGCTGTCTGTCAATCTTTCTCTCTCTCTCTCCCTGTGGGTCTACGCGCATTTGACAGAAAGTCACATCTGATTGACATACGTGCGTGCGCGGTATTATATTATATTATATTATATTATATATTAGCAAGAGCAGAGGAAGAATCTTGTTGCCTCCTGCGTTCCGCTGACAAACTTCTTCTCAGCAACTCAACCCCCAACCATGGTGCTGAAATAGCCTATCGGTAGTTGTGGTGTTAGATTATCAGCAGTTCGCTGTTTAATGATAAATCTGTGGTGCTGTCCATGGTGCTGAAATAGCCTATCGGCAGTTGTGGTGCTTGATTATCAGCAGGTCGCTGTTTAATGATAAATCAATGGCACTGTCCATGGTGCTGAAATAGCGCACATTGTGCTGCACAACTCATGGTAATCCACTCTCTCTCCATTTTGCTCTTCTGTCTCCGTTTCACATTAATAACGCTACTAATTGATCAGCTGTGTCTTTAGATGCTGTCACTGTGCAGCGTCTTATGTTGGGTTTACTTTGTTTTACAGAATATCTGGCCGTTTATGAAGCAAATTGAGTCTCTTTGTTGAGCTATGATTTTCTTTCATATTTTGATGGTTCAAAGTGTGAGACTTTTTTTTCATTTACGAAGCTAAAGCCGTTCATTCAGTCCCTTTTTGGCAGCGGCAAATACAGCTCAAATCCACATAGGAGCCATAATGTGAATTGTTAACAAGTAAAATAGCCAATACGCTATAAGGGCCCACTACAAGTCCCCGCCCCCTCTGCAATGTGACACTGGCTCCGTGCCTGCGCACAACTGTAAGTAACAGTTGCTACAGTGTAAAATATGGATGGGATACTTATTTTTGACAGAACTGTGTTTGAAACCCAGAAACGTTGAATGAGTTGGATAAAATTATGTCAACAAACTGCCGGCAGTGTAACCGGATGTGACGTGCAGGTATGCAGATGGCTGTTGGTATGTAACCCAGCTGCAGTCAGCTCTGGGTGCAGGCTGAGCGTGTCCAAACATGCTCCTATCTCTTGCATTGCAAAAGAGCCACTGCACATGAACAACTTTTAATGAGAGTCAATGGCCAAAGATTTTTGCACCCGGGAGTGGAACAACTTTGACAATCGGACAACGTAGATGAATGAAACAACTTTACTCATCATTAACTGTTTAATATGTATCTTTATCATCTACATTTTTTTTTTATTATTCAATTTTTATTTATTTATACTTTTATATCTTTTTTAAGGTCATGTGGTGAGTAGTGAGATGGCGCCCTAGCGCCCTCTATTGGCCAGCAGCCATTGCTGAAGTGTCTGTTTGAGAAAAACTGATGACAGCTTAAATCAGTCTTTTTGTATTTATGTCAAAAGTATCAGCACGTTGTCATGTGACTCATTTGGTGCTGGTTGGTCTTGGGCATCATTGGATGTGACTGTGTTGATCTGCTGTGTCAACATTAGTTTTCTCCCCCTCTGGAAGTCTTTGGTTTGGACAGAGCATTAAATCAGCTGTGTCACGGTCTAACACCCTGTGAGAGGCCCAGTATGTGTCAGGATGAGGGAAATTAACAGGGAGCTGAGCATGGTCCCTGAACACCACATGATGAACTGCAGTCAGTGACATACAGTGAGTCTCTGCTCGATAGCCAGAGATGTTCAGCATGTCAAGGTTCAAGCTGTCATAGATTATAGGATGAGTGATTGTGTTTGAGCTGGCTGATCTGGTAAAAGACCTTCACTGTCACAAATAATGGATCTATGTAAGACCTTAATTCTGTGTACTTGTAAACTGCTGCAGTGTGGATACCATGTAATCAAAGTCATCTGGTTTAGATTATTGGTTTTCTGTAGTGCTAAAGACCCTTGGTTTTCAACTGGTTGTTCAGGACCAAGAATGGGGTCTCTGCGCCTTTACCACAGGGTTCAAACTAATGGGCCATATTCAACCAGATCTGAGTCTGACTCGTCTCCACTATGACCGACACTGGATCAGAAAGGTTTAAACTGTAGTGAATACTTTCCCTTGATTTATTTTTGCAGTAATGAGTTTTTTTTAAAATTTTACTCCAGCCTCTGTTAACAAATCAACCAATAGCTAACGGACTTCAAGAGAGCGACACACACATTTATTATCTGAAGACTGTTTGATTTTTTGGATCCAAACATTAGCAGAAATGTGTGAAATAAATCCACCAATAAAAACAAATTTATATTCCAATCTTTGGAAATTAGCTTTAATAAACCTTATAAACACTGTTTGTGATGACCAAACATCAGACAATTGGTATTAAATTAAATACAAAGAATGGTTTTTGGGGGCATCTGTCATGTCTTTAAATAATACAGTCTCATAAAGCTGGACTGTGATTGGTACCAGCATGTTTTTGTTTACATTCAAATGTGACTCACTTTACTCGATGTTTGCACCTTGAGTTATCTTTGGATTTCAGGTATCTGGGGTAAAAGCTAAGTGCTTCAGCTTTGGATGTGTTCCCTCTCTCTCTCCTGAGTCTTTCACGGAGCTGTCTGTGTGATTTTTGGAGAAAAGGTGGTTACCTAAATATTACACGGGTTCCTTTGATGAATTATTCTCCTTGAATACCATCGTCCCCTTTAATGTTGCCTGTTCGTATTCTGCTCGTCTTTCCCCTTTCAGGATGAACGAGGACAACAGAATCCAAATCAAATAGTTGCCATAATGGATAAATTGATTGGAGGCAGCCAGTGTGCCTCGACGTTTCCCTCCACAGCCACAGAGCAGGTTTCACTTTGTTGACTCTCCTGTTTTTTTCTGCATTTAATTGATAGAGGGAGAGAGTTGGATTTGTTTTGTAAAGGTAATGTACTGAAGCCCCGTGTGTGGTGACTCAGCCTAATGAGGCTAATTACCCATTGTAGATGTCCGATTCAGAAAGGTCTTTCTTTGATTGCTCTGATTAATTACAACACCCTCTCTTAAAGACTTTTACAGTGGGAGCACATGGAGAGCAGCACAGCTGAGCAGTGAAGTGGTCAAAGCTCGCTGTCAGCAGAAGACTGAGAGCAACCACATCAGCTCTTGAGGTTAGGTGAAACACACTTTAGGATATCCTTTATCAAAATGGCTAACAACTTTGAGCCATTTCCAACCAGAATAAAATCTGACTGTCCTGCAATCAGGAAAAAAAAAAACTAAATAAACAAATAAAATCTCTGATATTTGGCTCAAATGAAAACATCTCTGAAAACTATTACGATGGTAGTTAGATATGAAGAGTGCTTTGTCGTTTGCTAAAACTGAAACTTAAGCAAGTCTTTATTTCTTATTTTTAGTAAAACATATCTGTATTGGACTTAACGAGTCACATTCACCAGAACAGTCCAGGAAGTGTCTTATTGTGAGATATAAAAAAAAAAAAAAAAAAAAAAAAAAGAAATTCTGAGTTTCTTGTAGCAAGTTTAAAAAAAAGAAAGAAATCTGCTCTTGGGGATGGAAAAAAAAAATACTCATTTCGTTTCTTGTTTTAAGACATTTTTTGATTTCAAGAAACTTAACAAGCACATTTGTCTTATCCCATTGGCAGATTTTTTTTAACTTGTTTTTCAGACCTCATTTTTGTCTTTTAATATCCTTAAGTTAGATGTTTTACTTGACTTTTCAGCTGAATGTGACTCTTATCAAGGTTTGAGACAATCTTTTTCTAAAAGTAAAACAAACACTAGCTTAGTTTTCAGTTTTTGCAGTGTAGAAGTCATCACGTCACTTTCAACGACAGAAATCAGAGCTTTGTAACACTTGTGTAACTCCACCTGAGATCCATGAGTGAGAAAGACAACTCTTCAAACCTGTTTCTAAACCATCCAGACAGCATTTGATCGACAACTCGGACTCTTGAGTTTCTGAGTTTTTTTTTTTTCCATACTTCTCTTGTCACAAAGACCCCCACAGTGTCCAGGACTGAGCTGGTCTTCTTCACCAGTTTGTTCAGGTGCAATCCATCCAATATGGCGTTCATGTCTGGTGTTAGCTTCATTAGCCATGTCCCCCTGACTAGCATGATGCTACTCTGCTGGTATTCCCTCTGCTGGGAGATATTCCCTCTATTGGAGATAGATCTTACATTCCCCATATCAAAGGAAGGGCAGGTTGATGTCGTCTCTTCTTGGCTCACATGGCCGTGCCAGTATGTCATCCTCACCTCCTTTTTCTCAGCTGGGTGGGGAACATCAGGCATAGCAAAGGTTAGCAGTGACATGCCACAGGCTGCTTGCTTGTGTGCAAACAATGTGGCCATAGTTACATGTAGGATCTCCAGATACAGAGAGGAACAAAAATAGTAAAAAGACCACTGCAAACGTAACCAGTTTGGTGTCACCAGCCAGGGCGGAGTTGTTGCCCCCACAATCAGAAGGTTGTGGGTTTGATTCCAGCTCCTGCAGTCACATGCCGAAGTGTCCTTGAGCAAGACACTGAACCCCAAGTTGCTCCCACTGTTAGTCAGTGGTGTATGAATGTTGTGTGATTGTTAGATATAGCTGATGGTTTGATTAGCTTAAGCTGGCCATCAGTGTGTGATACATTGGGTGAATGAGGCTAGCAGTGTAAAGCGCTTTGAGTAGTCGGTAAGACTAGAAAAGCGCTATATAAGTACTGGTCCATTTACCATTTGGTCCATTTAACAAATGAGTCATTAAAAGTAATGACAAGCTCCAAATGCATAGATAGCTAAAAAATTAAGAAATATAGGAGAAATAAAGAACAACAAAGAAGAAGGAGCTGCTGCAACAAGCAGGCACTTGAGCAGCGCTGACCAACATTAATATTTTTCCACATCTCCAAAATTATGCTGAATAAAGTCTGTGAAGCAAAATCAAATAAAGAAAGGAGTGTGACTGTGGGTTTTTGTTGTCCTAAGCACACAGTGTTTGTATTGTCGTGATAGCTGATGGCTCTATGGTGACACCTGGGAGCTAATTTAGGCAGTGAGCGCAGGCTGCACTGATTTCACATTTGCAGTGCACAAACTGACTCTTAAAGTCACACAATAACCCCCCCAGAGGACTGTTTAAGCTGCAAGATTTCAAGTCACTCACCAACATCCTACTGCAGAGAGCAGCTAGGAGGTTTTTAACAGACTAACTCAGCATTCCTTAAATTCCTTTGTGTCAGATACATCTGAATAGGTTTATTATCCAACTGAAATTTATTCTAAGCTTAGGTTGAAAAGTTCATTCATAAAAAAAAAAAAAAAAAAGAGTTTGAAGATACTCAGTCTCAACAGGCAAAAGTACCGATGTAACTGCAGGAAGACTCGTGTATTACAAAGATGAATGTTATTGAAATGATGCACCAAGGCCACTTGGAGCATTGATCAATAATTCATCTGGTCGCGGTGTGGCGAGGTGGCTGGATGGTGATACAGTGACTCATGCATGCATTAACTCCAATGTAGCAGAAAATCCCCTCCAGATTAATGCTCTGTAGGAACAGGCCATCTCCACAGCAGCTTGGCTGCAGCACTGTGCGGAAAATTGTAATGAAGGGAGGCAAGTGAGGGGAAAGAAAAATTCTTGACCTGAATTTTGTTGGTTTGGTGACAATGAGAAAGATAAGTGGTTGTGACAGTTGTGAGTGATGTTCTGCCACGGGCCTGTGAGCTGTGCTGCGCCTAAATTGACACCGTTGTCAAACACACTTTTCACAACGACCAAACCTCCCGTGAACCGTCTAATGCGGCAAATGGGAACCCTAATTCTTCATTAACTGGAGGAAAAAGGAGATTTGGTCGTGTAATTTTCTCCTCGCTGGCTGTTTTAAGATTCCAATAACCAAGCATTTACAGTTGACTGGGCAAGAACTGCTCCTCCCGCTCCTCCCACACCAACCCTCCCCTGTCCTCTATTCCCTCCTCTTCTCCTCTTTTTACAGCATCGACACGCCGGCTGTGAAACCTAGTGATGCTTATAGCCAGACTTATTGCCATGGTTATCTTTAATGACTTTGAAATGTATTGGCCTCGTTAATAAGCGGCGAGGTTATCAATTCCTCTAATTAGGCCGCGTGCTCCCCGAAGAAATTTCCCATTAAAGAGCCAAAAGATGAGTTGGAGGCGAGGGACGCTCAGTGGCGAAAGATGGGGGATGGGGGGGTTACACAGCAGGGTGGGAGGTGGGAGTTGAGATTCAAAGTCTTACTCACCCAGTCCGAGAGGATTAGCATAAAACCACTGTACCCCCACTACCCTGACTTTCTCTCCCACCTCTTGAACGACTGTTTCACTTACACATTATCGCTATCAGCGGGTGTGTGCGTGCAGGACGGTGGGGGGGGGTAATCACAGCCGGGCAGGGCCGGGTGGCAGTAATGGGACATGAGCACTGCTGAGGTGTGTAATACGATCAGGAGTAACTGTCACAGAGCACTGATGTGCATATCTCTGGCTGACATGTTGAGGCCGTGGCGAGGCCATTTGGGGAAGCTTTATGTGGCGTTCCAGGGGAGCTTCAGTCAGCCGCCAGCGAGGAATATTGGCCTTTTAGATGAAATGGTTGCCTGCCTTCTGTCTCTGTCAGTTCTCAGAGTCTGTGAGCTTGGCAGCTCTGTAGATATCAGATGTACAGTGTATATGCACAGCTTAGAGCGACAGAGCCTCTTATTTATGTAGGAACGACTGCAAAACAAGGATACTGTGTAATTAGTCAGGAAAGAGAAGATATTTACCATCCAAATGTTCTCACTTATCTATGTAAATGTGTTTACGTCAGATTTAGATCCAAATTCTGCTCGCTGCAGACGTTGGCAGCTCCATATTTATCAAGTTTCTACAAGATCTCTGTTTAGAGGGGTTTTTGTTTCGTCCTCATTGGTCTTTATGGTTCATACTGGTGTTGTTCCATGAGCTTTGAATTAGTATTCATCTGAAAGCGTCGCATCTCATGATCTACAGTAAAATCTTGGTGTCTGTGTTCATGACAGATTTCCTGTGAATAAAGTGGAGTCAGTTTCATCGCTGCAGACACCCAGAGGTGTTTATGTTTGGAGCTCCAAAGCAGGAGGAGTGCTTCATTCTTTAGGTCATTATTTACTCACATAATGTTCTGTATGCTGGAGCAGGATTAGCAACAATAAACACATTTCCTGTTAAAGTCTTCTTGCACATGGAAAACTCAGCAGCCAGGGCTCCTACAGTTCAGGATTTAGTGCTAATCTCAGTGTTTGAATGCTTTGCTGCTCTTTTTTGACACAAATGTTGCCTTCTATGTGCCTTGGTACTCTTACTTTTTTTTTTTTTTTTTTTGACTTTTGTTGCACTCATCATTTTCATTTTTTCACAATTTTTTTTCCTTTGATATTTTTACATTGGACATATTCTTTTATTTTGAACTTTTATTTTATTAGTTTTTACACTGATGTTAACTGTTAATACTAAAGGTTTACCATTGACTGTAGCACCGTGGGCCCTTGAGTATTGCGTTTTAAGTCTGTGTGTGTGACCCATATTGCAGAATTGACAATAAAGCTACCTTGTGTGTTGTTGTACCTTGTAAAAGAGTTAAACCATGTGTGTATTTACATTATCAGACATGTATTAGGACATCAGAGCACACATCATTAAACTGGGGATGTGGTTTGTCTTTTTGTAAGCTAACTAAGTAGAAGGTTTAGTTTTTGTAACAGTGTAAAAGGGAGTATTGGGCTTTTTTTTTTTTTTTTTTTTTTTTTTTTTTTTTTTTTTTGCTTTTTTTTTGCTTTATTCTAACTCTGTAGTATGCCCATGATACCTTTTGATGATTTACAGCTCAATGGTGTTTTAGAAAACCCTGTCTCTTTAAGGCTCCACAAACCCCCATCACTCTGATTGGCCAACCCTCTGGAGCTTTGGACAGATCTTTGTGTTTAAGGCCCATCCCTCCAATGTGTTATGAGCCAGTTAGGAGGTTTTTTTTTTGTTTTTTTTTTTGTTTTGATGACCTCATCCTTTCATTAAGATCTCGTGAGGATCTGGTGTAGCTCGCGTGCTATTTTTAGGACATTTTTGATCAGTTTACAGACAAATTCAGGGATTTATAAACATTCAACTTATTGAACTGAATCTGTATTTACAGTTTATTATTTATGTGTAGTTGTGCACTTCTTGTAGAGTGTGTCAGTGCGACCCTCAGCATATAATGTGTTTATCCCGGTGTCTGTGTGTCTGATGTGTACTAATGTACATGTGTCCCCGTCTGTACACAAATGTGGAAATAGAGATTAGCTATAAACGGCTCTGATTTATTTGTGCCGTGGCCCCAGCCTCCTGCAAATTTATAGCCAAATGTCACTTTTACATGATGGGTTTGTAACAAATATCTGCTGCATATTGTTAAATTAATCTTCCATTTAAAATTAATGGAGTTAGACTCCCCAGGTTCAATGTAATTTGGTGTTCACGGGCAGCCAGCAACGCGGTGTGAATACAGAATGAGCCGCGGCCAAACGGCCTAATCTTCCATCACCTTGAACCTGAGAGGAGAGGACGCCTCATCCAGCAGCGGCTAATGAGATTGTGCTCACCTCCCGGGAGAAAGAGAGACAGGGAGGGAGGGTGAGTTAGAAAGATGGAGGGAGAGAGGATGGATGTGTTGAAGCATGCAGCGGCGGGGAAAGGTGAACAGGATATGAGGTGGGAGAATGATGGTCCAACTTTGGAAAAGGGACGTAAAAATGGAGGGTGGGAGATGTATAGGGCAGGTGCCTGATAGCAGCTTGCAGTTTTCCACCATACCTCACCACTTGTCTTATTTTCCTCCAGTCTAAGTGTTGCTGCAGGACGTGGCTGATGTATGTATGTGAGAGCTGCGGCATGTTGAGATGAAATGAATTCTATATCATTATTTCACAATCCTCAGCTGGCTGTGACAAAGACAGAGGACACATTTCAGCGTTAAGGATGCAGCACTCAGCAGGGGTGTCTGTCTCTCCATAATTCATAAAATGAGAAAATGTTCCCCAGTGCAAACCAGACCATATTATTGTCAAAGAAACCGCAGGGAATGCTGCAGCTCTCTGATGCTGTCGCCCTCTCTGCTCGGCTGCTGCCCCGTACAGTATATTCTTATAAACCTGAGTCTGCCAGCTCCTGTCTGCTGTATAAATCAGCTTTTGCATACACAGTAAAGCTCTCTTATTCCTTTTTCTGCTGTGATACTTTATTTTAATGACTGTCTTTGCTTTGCATTGCCCTCCAGCAGAAGGTGGCAGCAGTGTGAGCCAGCCTGGGACGGAGCTCTGCCAGCATTTAAAGCTTGTATCGTTGGTTTTGGATGGGGATGAAGCTTTTCTGGCCAAATGGGTGGATTAGCAGCTCTGTCCTGTACAGTAAAGAGCTCAATTCAAAGATTGGCCTACTGTAAAAACCACAGCATTCGTAATTCAGACATCAATTCCATCTGCAGCACGTTCAAGGAGTCAAATCCCTTTTCTGGATTGTACGACTGTGTAGTGTTTAGATCAGACAGATTTCAGTATAGGATGAAAATGACAGGCCAACTAAGATCTAAATTATTTCCTGATTGTTGAGCTCCTTTGAACAGACAATTCATGACACCTAATTGAAATACAAACCCAAAAGTTTTAGGATGACATGTAAAATATTGATAAAAAAAGAATTTGATTGTCCGCAAATTAAACCTTATAACTGAAAAGAATATATTAATAATTTTATCGGAAATGCTGATTCAAATTGTGATGCTAGCAACATGTTTCAGGGTGATGGGGCAGAGAACTTACCTCTGGCTAAGCCCCGCCCCCCTCTGTTCACTCAGACAACCAATGATCATTCAGTGTCAGGCGCTATGGCAGGTGTTACAGTAGGAGACATTTCTCAGGAGGCCCCTGATGATCTTTGGAGACAGAAAGATCACAGATCATCTAGAAGTCACCAACAGGGTCTGAACTCCTCATTGGAGGATATATGAATCATTTTACTGTTGAAGGTCCATAAAAAGCTTCAGTTACAAGACAAAACTTCCAGGTCCCAGAGCAAACCTGATAAACCACATCTGGTTCCATCAGCATCTCAGACAACAAGATAGAGGATCAGCATCAGTCATGAGAAAAATCTAACCTCCTTTTTACCAACTTTACCAAGAGTGTCTCTGTTAGCTGGGAGCTACAGTATTTACACTGAATCATTCAGCAGAACGTTTGTCAGCCTTTGTTATCTGGGCTATTACAGATAATGAAGCTAAGCTCCAGAAGCTAACGTTGGTTTAACTAGAGCCCTTTGGACAACAGCTAACAATGATGGACGATCACCAAAGAACAAAAACTAGAACAAAACAGACCAATGAACTCCAACAAACCAAGAGACATGATGAACAACACAGCTAGGAGCTAACACTAGGCTAACATTAGCTAACGTTAGAGATGTTAAAGATAACTTTATATTTCTATACAGCAAAGTGACAACATGTTGCCTCAAAAATGATGTTGACTTACAGATGTACAGATGAACAGATGTAAACATCCTTGTTCATTTTATTCACAGTGAGTTGATATTGTGGTCTACCGCACATCTTTATCCAAAGAAGACACCTTTCTGGGTAGAGATGTGTCTGAGGAAATGGTTAAAAATACACCTCATTACCCAGCCTCTCAGAGTCCAATGTACCCCATGAATGCCAGTTGAACATTTTTAAACCTAAAATCTCAGAAAAACCTCACAGAGAATATCTGAGTGTTTGGGAATGGATATACACACTGTGATTGGCTCGTCATGCTAAAGGGCGGGACTTAACCATGGGTCAGTTGTTAAATGTTGTGTTGCATTGCTGTTTGTTTTCTAACTCTATGTACAGTTTTTTGAGACGTTTGCAATAGATTTCTGGAGTTCTGAAAGTGAAATGTCTCATACTTGCCTGATATATCAATCTTCATAATACTCCCAATGTTTTCTCCAACAGGTAGCAAGTTGGGATGTAAAGCAAGCCAGTTTACCAACAAACTCCTTTAACAGAACTATACTGTTTTAATTAGTTGGATTTGTCAAACCACAGGACAGTTTTCCTCCATCTCAGTCTATTCTGATTGGCTTTCGGTCCAGAAAGGTCACCTGGATATTGGACCATGTTTTTTCTGGGTTTTAGTATTTGCATGGTACGATCTTTACATTTGTTGAATTACTAACTAACCGTTCACTGACACTGGTTTATGGAAGTGATTTTGAGCTCATTCAGAGTCGTGTCTGTTTTAAATGTAGTGCCACCTGAGGGCCTGAGATCATGGCTGCCCAGTGTTGGTCTTCAGCTAAAAACAAGCAGTGAAGTCAGCATATTTTAGTCAATCATATCTACCTGTTTTGTGGCAAATACAGCTCCGGTGTTGTCATTTTTTTTTCTAAATATATACAATGCCCAACAAAGTTTTTAGACCAACAGACAAAAAAATGAGAAAACCATCCAGCAACACAAAAAGCTTTCACTCTTTCTTTCTCTGTGTTCAACAAGCATCCTTTGAATAACAGAGCCTTGTATCTAAATTACTGTTTCTCCCTTTAAGAATGACCCAAAACAATACACTACCTGAAAAACTGATGGATATCATTGGTGCTTGATAGTAATTTCCACCAGTTTCCACACACTGATAGGCCTGATAAACTGTGAAGTTAATCAGTTCTGAACCAGTCACAATGCTCTTTACCTGCGTCTACCCCGTCGCTAATCACCTGGCTAATGACTCAGTAATGCTGTTATTAATCTCTGCTCTACATGCCTTTGCTTTTATTCATCATTAAAACATCTCTTATGGGTTCAGTGATTAACTTCATCACCCTCTCATTTTCATCCCACTCAGCACTTAGTTCTTGAGATCACTTTACATGTTTCTAGTTTTTCCTGGCTGTACTAATCTATACTCCTACATGCTCATTTGCTTCTTCATTCATTTATTGGATTTATTGATTCCAACCATTGATCTCATTCCCTCTTTCACCCATGTTCAATCAATGCACCTCTGTGTTCGCTCGTGTTGCTTTGAAGTCCAGATGAATGATCAAGGCTTGTATGCATGTTTGGACAGAAAACAACCAATGATCACAACATGTGAGGTCACATGGTCCTCATTCAGTCTTTAGAGTCTCATTCAACTTCCATATGAAGCTAACCAGGGTTCGAAATACATAGTGGCCTTCAGGGGAGCCCTACTTTTTACAGTGCGCACCACAACCTTCCAATTCACATGAATGCGTAATAATTATTATCCATGTGTGGCCAACAACAGGGTTACTAAGAAAAACATTACACTTTTATAACTACAAGTGCTTCATACTGTCCAAAACTATTGATATAAGGACAGTAGCAACAGCTCAAAAAGTATGCAGCAAGTAAAATCACCATGCAGTTTCCCCTCGCAGGATAAACAAAGTATTCTGAATCTGAAACAAATGGCCTCCGCTCCGGTGCAAACAACATACTGTAACATCACAGTCAACAAACAGTGCTATCCATGGTGCTCAAACAAGCTCTGATATCAAAGTGAGGCTCATTAATAATGGATTGCGTCTTAGAAACAGACTCATAACAAATCCTAGATATACAGGACTGATAAAAAGGAGCAAAGCCGGTCCAAACGCACAACTCAAGCAACTCACTCCGTGATTCTTACCATACTTCAGAAGCGACCACCACCCACTCACTTCAGGCCCAGGTTCACTGCTGCAGGTGGCGGTGGTGGTAGGCGCCAAAGCGTCCTCCTCTGTTATGCTGCTGCTAGCAAGACCCGGTGCTAGCTGACTAGCTGAAGCCGGACTTGCACTGTTGTCATCAGTGATGACTGATCTTTTTGTTTGTTTTGCTCAGAAAAAAACACTGAAAGGTGCTAAAAGAGGTGATTTGTCCCTGTCCCGCTTACTCAGGAATGAGGTGTTCAGGTGGCTACGTAAATTAGCATTTAGTTCAGTGCCGCCACGACCACAGCAGGAATATGCAGAATTTTGTAAAATAAGTGAGTTTTTAAAAAATGTTAATGAGCAAATAAGCACACACACACACTCACTCACACACACACACATACTCACTCACACACAAATCTTTGTTTTTAATTTTATTTCAGGTAACAAGGGAAAATAGAACAGTGCACAATTTTTAGAGCTCCCCCTGAATGTGTCAGGTCAGGCTTTCGTTTCAAACGAAAACGAAAAATACGAAAATACTGTATTGAAAATACAGTGAACAACAGGACATATTTTTTAGTTTTTTGCCACTAAATGTTTGCACAAATCACCTATTAAATTTACGCAGATCAAAATAAAGAGACAGTCTTTCACACCACTACATACACATTTTACCAGTTGTTCATAATACATAGCTGATCAAACAAAAGCCTTAAAAAAAAAAAAAAAAAAGCCAGTTTCAGACTTAAAATAAAGTTCGGGTTTATGTCCGCCCATTTCCGGGCAAAACACGCCCACTTTCGGTTTAGGCCCCGCCCATACGAGTACGGATACGGATAAAATGGATGGGTAAACAGATACAGATACAGATAATGGTGTACTCGCTCATCCCTACTTGTGACCCTTTCAAGGGAGCCGAGCTCCCCTTAGCTCCCCCGTAATTTGAACCCTGAAGCTAACATTCTTTTTATTACCAACATTAGAGTCACTGTGCACAGCAACAGTGCATCTGACGACACTGACAGACTCCATCCATCAACAACAAAAGTCCAGACTCTCAAATCTTGCAAAACCTCCAGTGGTCAATTGTGACTTTGTAGTCAACAAATATGAAACACAAAGAGATGGTTCTCAAGCTAAATGTTGCTAGCTGCAACAATATTAAGCTAACACCCATTTTGGAAACGGTTTCTTATCAGTTTTACTCCTCGTCATGCTGATTGTAGTGAGTGTTAGAGTGGCAGAGCCTTTCGTTTTAATGTCTACATGTCTGAGTCTGGGTTGGTTTAAGATGATCCCATGGATCCCACTCCATTGTTTATAAAACAGTTTCTGCAGGATGCACAATGTTTGTTCACCATGTTGCCATTGAATCAAGAAGGTAATCCTCTGTTTCTAATGGCTGTTTAAATTTGTGTTTTGTGTTGGCTGACTGTGTTGGTTGACTTTTGGCTGTTTGTGATGTTCCATTCCACAGTTACCTTGCTTACCGACTAGCTATTGTTTTGTTCTCTTTACAGATTTTTTTATTACCAACATTAAAGCAACTGTGCACAGCCACAGTGCATTTGATGATCAGCATATAGAGTGTTTGCACTGACACCACGATTTGTGTAGTTACCCAGATGCACGGCCATATTGGAGGTACACAAACGTAAATATTGAATGGAGACACATTCAAGTGCTCAGTAAAATATGATTATTTTTAAAAGTTTTTTGAGGGGCTTTTTATGACTTTAATATGAGAGGCCAGGACAGTGGATGGAGAAGGAAACAGGGTGAGAGTGGGGAGTGACGTGCAGGAAAGTAGCCACAGGTCAGACTCAAACCCATATGGAGCGCGACCTTCACCACCAGGCCATCTGTGCTCCATGAAATATGATTTTTATCCACCAAGAAGCACACTAAAGCTTGTGGTAAAGGACTCGACTAGAAAGAAAAAGAGAGATATTCTGAAAAATTATGCCTAATAGGCGAGAGAGACTCATACATGGAGTCAGCATCTTCATCATCTTCTACCCAAAGTTTGAAAACATAGCTGTTACTACTATATTTTTCACTGGGTAGGGAATCCACAGAATAAATGATGTTCTCTTCAGAGAGGCAGAATTAAACATTGTACAGATTATTACCTTGGGAATCCTGGTGGAGCTGTGATCATTTTTGGTTGTCCAAAGCATTTGAGATGTTTTGCTCCTACCAATGAGTGCAGCCAAAAACATGGCAAAAATTTACCATTTTGTTTGACAATAATCCCATATACCTTTAAACTTAATTCTGTTCTGTTGTGAGAATACCTCCAACATGGCTGATACTGAATTGATGACATCCAATGAAAACACTCTATTCCAACCCTGAATCTGATTTGTTTACAGAGGTGGGGCTGTTGGATAATATTCATTTTGACTGGTCATGGCATGAACCACAGTGTCTGTGATAGTGGGCTGTTAGCTTTCACAAACTTAGCTGTGATGTTAGCTTAAATGTCCTTAAGAGTTGTAAATAAATGTTAGCTTGAGCTAAAGTATTACAGAGCTGAATCCCTCAAAACGGATCCAAAACAAAATCTGTTAAAAGATTTAAACTGCGCTGTAAGTTGAGAAAGGAACCACTGTTGTGTATGAGTGGCTTGATACTTTACAGCAGAAAAGGAGGACGTGAAGGTGATCAGCTAAATAAAACGTCTGGATTATGGAGCTGAACTGTTCAATTCAAACCCAATGCAGGGAAGTTACAAGAAACAGGAAAAAAAATTGGATTGAAAATAGCTTCTAAAAATGAAGCGACATGAAATAAGTGACAGTACAGAGTGAAAGGATTAGTGTATTTGTTTCAGCAGCTAATGAAACCCAGGAGACTGTCACTGAGTCACTGCTCTCCTCAATGTGTCACAATGATCCTCCCTGCCTCTGAGCAGCCACTTGGCTCAGGTTCATACCTGTCGTCTTTGAGCGATGGCGGGCTTCACTGTCTCTCTCCTCGGGGGTTTACGTGTCGATGGTTCAGGCACCTAGCATTTACCCGGCCAGGATTGATTGGGAAATAACCTCCCTCGACCAGCTTTAAAAGAAAGATTAAAGATTTAGTACTAGCCTGTAAAGCTGAACCTGCACGCTTCACCCTGATGATCACAGCCCCAACAGAGGCGGGAGGGGGGGGTTTGTGATCAGCCCACTCAATCCATGCTGCATTGAGTGGGCTGAAGGGTTATAAAGTTCCAGCTGGCAACATTTGTTTAATTACTTAAAACCATTCGATCAAAGCTTTTCAAGCAATTATGTCAGTGCTTTCAAGGCCCTAACACGAGGATAAATGGATTAATACAGCTGGACTCACACAGCAAACTTTCCCCTCTGCAGGGTCAAATGGGGGTCAGTAACAAGCGAGCTTGATGCGGGGGAGTTGCATTGATATTTCCAGTGAGCGTGCTTTGTGAACACAGACTGCACAACAGTCCCAGGCATGAAGAGTGGAGAGCAACCTTGAGGTTGTTGAGGTTGCAGTGGGGTCAGCACTGAAAATGGAGATAAGTCACATTTAGCTAAAAGCTTTAAACCCATTTCCTGCCATCCCTCATCGACAGCGACAGATCAGAGTCAGACACTAAGAGAGAGCTGCAGAGTGAGCAAGAAGAAGTCAGGAAACGCGGGCGTCATGCTGCACCACACGAGTGCCTGAAGCTAACTGGTCAGATCAGAACTGTACATCAGCTCTGCTCTAATTTGAAGAAGCAGATTATAAAACAGTACAGACGTCTCTCTGTGTGAACTAGCGGAATGCACATGTGAGATATTATAAATAGAAAGTGGCTGCCTTTTTGAGAGGTCACAGAGCATCTGGCCAAAACTGCTCCAGTCCACTTTTATTTTTACTGGCACAACTTTTCTGGTGTTGACAGTGTTGATTGAGCAAAGCTGGAAACGCATGGACCAATTGCATTTGAGTCAAGGCATCCCACGTGACACTTCTTAGCCAATGAAATCTCTGCATTCCAGGCCTTAAATATTGCCGCTCGATATATATATATATATATATATATATATATATATATATATATATATATATATATATATATATATATATATATATATATACAGTGGGGGAAATAAGTATTTGATCCCCTGCTGAATTTGTAAGTTTGCCCACTTCCCTGGGAAATTAACACACTCTAATTTTTATGGTTGTTTACTGGTTATAAGTATAGACAGAATATCAGTTGAAAATACATAAAAACCCACTGTATAAAATTTATAAATTGTTGTGTATTTTATCAAGTGAAAAAGTATATTAGTATCAGCAGGGGATCAAATACTTATTTCCCCCACTGTATATATATATATATATATATATATATATATATGCAAAGATGATGTGGATCATTTTGTTAACTGTGGTTCAAACTTATAAACTTTGAATCAAACTTCAAACTTTGTTATGAGTGTGAAAGAAGACTTTTCTTTAAACCTCCAAACCTTGAGCCATCCTCATTCCCATCTTTATTGTGAACACCACCTTTGACCATCTCTCTGTCTTTTCATCTCTGCAGCCCAGGGCTCGACCTAAGGCTGTTTTTATTCAACACATAAGCAGCACACATCCTGCTTCAGACAGAACTTCATCTGGTCTGTTCCTGACATTCAGCAGAGCAGCTGGAGTATGTACAACATGTATCAGAAAAGGAAAACGGGACGTCATGCATGCACACAATATAATCATGGCAGACGCGGCTAATGGAGCTGCATTATCGGCCAGAAACATCATCAGTGGGGAAAAATGTGCTGCTAATACAAAAATGATTCAAATCCAAGCTGATCAAAAGACAAAACACATGCAGGAGAAAAACTCTATACACCACTCTGGGCACTAACATTTTATTTTTGATGAGGAGGAGATTGAGGAAGACAAAGAAGGAAAATTACCATATTGACTATAATATGAGACAGTTTTTAATACTGTTTTTAAATGTAAAAAGTCTGATTATCACGTTCTAATTGAAGACATGTATTGGTTAAAACGGAAGACAGCTGTACTTATGTGTAATGCTAGTTACACTTCACAGGGGAGAAAGACTTAGAGACGGCAGAAGCAAGATGAATTAACCAAGAACTGCAGCAAAATATGCTTTTATTTAATAAACATGTTGCAGATGCAACAGGAAAGAGAAATAAAAGCTGTTCCTAAGCATTATGTCCAAAGAGAGTGACAGCGCAATATGTTTGTCTTAATTGCACATTTGAACACAAGTCAAAGAAATGCTCTTTAACAGTCCCATCATCCATCAAACAGAGTGCAGGTCATTTTGAATATTATGGCACTGAAATACTGATAACACAAAAGCTTCATTTACATGTGTGACCACATTTAAATTCATTTAAATGTGACCATTTAAAGACGATTTGGTCCTCTTCTGAAAATCAGTCCAGAGAAGGGTCAGGAGGTTACAGTTTTATCAGACCAGATAAAAAAGCCCACACAGCTATTACTGCAAAATAGTTTCTAATGGACAGCTAGCTATGCTAAAACTATGCTAACATGACCTCTTTTAAGTCTGGATGGAGTTGCTAAGTTAGCCAAGCAGCTAGCTGTACAGAAATCTTTTTTTCTGTCAGCTGTCAGGCTGTGAATACAGTGTGTGTGTGTGTGTGTGTGTGTGTGTGTGTGTGTGTGTGTGTGTGTGTGTGTGTGTGTGTGTGTGTGTGTGTTAGCCACAGAGCTCCATGAGCCCTGCAGCTGATGTGATTTTAATGTTACTCACTGGGTGAACTTGATGTTCCTTTGAGCCTCTCCAGCGTCAGGTCTCCAGTCTTCATGTTTTCTGCATTTGCAGCAGAGTTGCTATTATTTCAGATGTGTAGGTTTTCTTCCACACAGCGTTCACTCTGCTGCATTGGTGTAGGACTTGCAAGTTTTCATGAATGTGCATCATGCTCCTCCAAGTAAAAACTGTGATGCTAGTTTTAGATCACACCATAATATGGTAAAGGGACAGTGCAACTTTATTTGTTCTGCACTCACATACATGACTGCAACTATCAAGTTATTGTTCCAGTGTTTATTTTATTTGTCTCTACATTGTTTATTTGTAAGATTTTTACAAAGAAGAAAGTAATAATAATAATTAAGATATTTAATTTCAGTAATCCTGAAAAGCACAGAAGCTGGTTTTGTTTCACGCATATTTCGTGCAGCATGTCTATGCAGTGACAAGGATTAAATGGAATTTTAGATTTAATTGAATTAAATTTGAATATGATATTTGCTTTCTACTCATTCAGGTCTTAGCAACATGCTTTCATTGGCTAAAGTTGAACTCAAATGTGTGCCACCGGCAGCAAGAGCTGAACAGAGGATGAGGCTGTCAGGGCCTCCTCATATTTTCCTCCTTCCAGCTCATTGGACAGATGAGTAATTATATTTCCTTACCCAGTGAACATATGACGGCCTCATCTCCTGTCGCACTCACCTCATCCATCTTCCCCATTTACTTACTTCATCCCTTTCTTTTCCAAGCCTCACAACTTTTTTGATTTAACAACCTTCCAAATGACGGTCTCACAGGGGAGTTTCCACAGACTGTGTGCAGATTCACATTTTAAAATGCAGGCTTAGCGGGGGCTTTCTCCACTGCCAACAATGGATTCTTCCTGGTGCCCTGATGCTGAAGTAGTTAAGCTCCTTGTTGAGGCCCATCCAAGTCCTGGCTCTTCTCCTCTGTCTTTCACGTTGTACTAACGCTGCCAGGAGAGTATACACTGAGATTCCTGTCCTGTCATACACTAAATGAAGTCGTGACTGCTCTAATTATCTCAGGTCCTGTCTTTCATTTTGCTGATTGGTAAGACATAAAAGCTTGTTCATGTCATGTTTTATTAAATGTCATTCGCTTGTTAATTTCCTAAAGAGAAGCATTCAGAAGAAATTAATGAGCTTGGTTTTAAGCACGGACTCTCTACGAAGGCCAGTGTGTTGCCTTTCATAGTGTGAAGAAATTTGCTCAGCTTACACTGGGATCAAACAGAAACAGAAGGAGAGGAGCCTTGAAACATTTATGAGTTGTGACGGATCTGACCTGAGGGAAAACATCCCTGATCTGATTGTGGAACTTGGAGTGGATCTGCCGGGGTCCCGAGATGCTCTGAAAGGCTACAATTAGACCTGGAGCCCCGGCGGTTTTCTTAATTTATACCCCTTGCTGCTGACGCGTACTCCTGTCCTGTGGAAAATACTGCAGCCTCCCCCAGTGAATAGCTGGCGGGTGACAAATAGCTCCTGCTTTACACTCCATTTGGTCTGAGGCAGCTCACACCCTCCTCCCTGTCTTTCCCGCTCCATCCTTCCAGCTTCTGTCATGCCCTGCCCCTCCTGTTTCCTCTCCAGGCGCTGACCTTTCTGATGATGCCTTTCCCGGCCTCCCTGGCCAGTAGCTCCCCTGGGAGCCGTAATGGACTCAGTGTTAATTGTCTGTTGAAGGACAGAGGCAGTTCTGCTCAGGCTGATTGCAGACTCCCTTGAGAGTACAGCTGTCTGTTTGTGTGATTGTTGCTCTAATGCAGCACGGCTGGGTAATTCACCCAGCATGTGCCTTACACATATGTATGCATACTCGGTGCACACACTACATGTGGATTATTAGCTGTTTTCACAATTGCTAACTGGACTTTGGTGTGTTATCCTCCTGAGGGGACTCTTCAGACTGGTATGGAGGTAAAAACACAATGCATCTCATCCATAGTCACAGATTTAGATTTTCACTTTGGAAATAGATCGCAGAATATTAGAATTTTAGAGCCAAATATTACTCCCACCTGATTGTGATTCAGATGCCTAAATTCTTAAACAAAATATCAGCATAGGAATGTTAAATCTGCAGACACATGCTGCTTTTTTTGCAGTCAAAGTGAGCTGGTTCCAATTGATAGTCTTGGCAGTAATATACATTAAATTAGGGACGTCCTGATACAATCTTTTCACTTCTAATACAGTACTGATATTGATCTGATACGGTATCAGCAGGAATAGTGTGACGTTCTTGGGGGAATGTTTAAAGTTTAGATGTATTAAGCTTCCTCAGCTCTGTTCCACCACAGGAAACTTGTTCATGACAAGATTTTCACTAAGATGAAATGTTTTTCTTCAGACTTGAAAATACTGCCACAAGGCCAACATCACTCCTACTCCATGCTGCTTTGTTAGCACCTTAGCACACGCTGTTGTTGTGATCATGTGGGCTCTGCATGCTGGATAGAGGAGCTGGAGCGGAGTCTGGATTGGACTGCTTGAATCAGAGTGCTTATATTCGAGATTTCAGATGCAGGGGGAAACAATCCTAAACTTTCTTTTTTTTTTTTTTTTTTTGCTGATATCAGACTGATATCAGATATCAATACTCGATTGAGAAACCCCTACATTAGAGTTTAATCTAGCTATTAAGAAAGCTGACAGATGCCCATTCTTGGACAATATGCACGAATGCAACTTGTATTTTGGGTCAATAATTTCTTTGTTGCTGAAAAAAAGGACATGTCTAGTGCTTTTAACGTGCATTTCAAACAGGCTTGCCTTTTTGAAGAACAGTACCCCAATCTTAACTTGAATCATGGCGCTGTGCCCCCTAATCCAGCTGATATTTTACCCATTTTTGAATTGAGGCCACTTTTTGTATCAGAAGTAATGCAGGCTTTAATGTCTCTTGACTCGAAAAAGGCTGCAGGGCCAGATGATCTTGACTCCAACTTTTTAAAACTTTCAGCCCCAGTCTTTGCTCAACTTGTAACTGATAATTTAAATCTTTCAATTTGTACACAGGCAGTGCCTGATATGTGGAAGCAATTCTTTGTTTCTCCTTTATTGAAAGCTGGTGACCCAACAGACTTGAATAATTACCATTCCATCTCAAATCTGTGTGCTCTAGCTAAAATCTTGGAATCACTGGTTGCTGATCAGATGAAGAAATCTATTGAACAGCATAACATTCTTAGCCCTATGCAATCTGGCTTCAGACCAAAGCATAGCAGTGTGACTGCCTGTTTAAAAGTTTTGGGCCCAATGTGATGAACTGGTTTCTAAGATACCTTTCTGACTGATCTCAACTGGTCAGGCTACGTGACACTGTTTCTGACCAAGTCAGCTTAGATAAAGGGGTACCACAAGGGTCCATTTTTGGACCGATACTTTTTTGTTACGTCAATAATTTATGTGCCCACTCATCATATTCATCGTATCATATGTATGCGAATGACACAATTTTGTATGCTTGTGCTCCTACTTTTGATGCTGCACTTTCTAATCCACAGTCTGACTTTGACAAACTGCAGCAGAGCTTATTGATTTTAAATTACTTTTGAATGGGAACAAGACGAAGGCTATGGTGTTTGTACCAAATAAGACTGTACTCTCCCAGCCTCCCAGACACATTTTAACTCTTGATGGTGCCAATATTGAGTATGTTGATACTTACAAGTATCTTGGCATCTGGCTGGAGGTCAATCTTAACTTTAAGCAGCATATTGATTTGTTGTCAGAGATACTTAAGTTTATTGTTGGTTTTCTTTACAGGTTAGAATCCTGTTTTTCTTTGCCGTCACGCAAGCGATTGGTAGCGAGCCTATTCTTACCACAGCTTGATTATGGTGATACTGTGTATATATTTGCTTGTCTAACTGTCTTGGCAAAACTTGACCCTCTCTATCATGCTGCGTTGAGATTCATTTCAAATTCTGCTTTTAGGACTCACCATGGTACACTGTATACTCTAGTGGGCTTGTCCTCACTACCTAAGCGCAGGATGAGGCACTGGTATGTTTTGATTTATAAGGCCTTGTTGGGCACTTTGCCCTCGTACATTAAATCTAAATTTGTCTTTGCCCAAGACTCTCACAACCTCAGATCCAGCACCTGGCTGCGCTGCATCGTCCCCTGCATCGTGCGGACTGAGGCTGGTCATAGGAGTCTGTCCTATTTTGGCCCTTGGTCATGGAACGACCTCCAAACTAGGATCAAGCTGGCCTCTCTGGTCTCTTTGACGTGCTTTAAGCACAATATTGCTGATCTTTTAACCTCTGTTTGCTTGTTTGTTGGAAATGCTAAACTCAACCAGGCTATCATCTATCATGGCATGATAGAGAGCTGTTCAGACCCAAATCGTTTGTAAATCCAACCACTTCACTCGTTGACCAAACTGCTTTGTTTTCTCGTCAACCCTGAGAAGCTGGTTTTATCTTTGCTTGTTTCTTCCTCTCACTCCTCCTATCTTTCCTCACGCTGGATTTTTAAAATTCTGCAAACTCCAACACATCAACTCATCCATTTATTCCATATAGTTGAATCAAACATGATCACTATTCCTGCTATTAGTCACCCTTTTTTGTGGATGGAAAGGGAGTTAAAGTTGGCAATATGGATTTAAATTATCCTGTTTTAATCTTTGTTGTTTTGGTGTTTTTTTTTTCTTTTTAATGGCACTTGAATGAAGGGAAATTTGAACAGATAAACGTCACCCTTCAAATCCTTTTGATCTATTCAACAGACACTACTGAAGACTCACTCACACCTACTCATGCTGCTTTGAAGGCTGCTCAAAGAGCAACAGACGTGAACAAAGTGGTTTGAGAGTTTCTGTGCGATGTTTTCATGAAAATGTGAAAATGTTCTAATATGCTAATGCTTTTCATGTTCCCTGTGTCACCGAAGTAATTTTGTGATTACTCTGTGCGACTTGTGTTGGTTTGTTTCTTACCGTGGTCTTGGTTTGATACTGATCCAAGCTCATTCTTAATTCCTCAGTCTATGTCCAGTCTCAGTCCAGTACACCCTATCCTTGTTCCTGATGTGGTCTTGACAAAGGGTGATACTGACTTCACCAACCTTTGTGTTTCAGTTTTTCGTCTTATGATATAAATCTGCACATGACGCTGCCTGAGCTTTGTCTCCTTGTTTCTGGTCAGCGTGTAGAAGAGGGAGTGGGTCTACTCTGCAGAAACTCCTGACTGTCTGAGTCCTCAAAGCATCTCAGCAAACACTTTTCTGGATGAGTTTCCAGAAAATTGTCTGGATTTGTCTGGATTTGAGTTTTGCAGTGTATAGACGAGCTTTTAAAGAGTTAATCCCCCCCCCCCCCCCCCACACACACACACACACAGAACACCTAAAAAAAAACAGCTTCAGTGTACAAGGCCAAAAGCTGGACCTTGATCTGCAGGGTTTGAAGTTGAAAGTGTGTTCTATGAACCTGGCAGCTGAAGAGTGATTCCTGCCAGATAAAGACACCCCCCTCCCCCTCCCTTTCATCCCCTGTTCATCCCTGAACCAGGCTGTCATGGTGAGGCTGATTTACTCAAGCAGGCTGCCTCCTGGGCAGACTGGGCCAGGAGATGGCCATGCTGGGGATTTGTTTTGACATGCTGCCGAACCCCCCCCCCCCCCCCCCCCCCCCCCCGCCCCCCACACACACACACACACACACACACACAGCCTTCGATGTGGAATTTCTCAAGAACTGTGAAACTGAATATTGACACTCATAAGTGGGATGCCAAAACCATGAGGGAAATGATAGAGTACACTTTGGCTTTATCCTCAATTTAGACATAAGCCCAGTTTTGGCTGAGAGAGCCAAAAAAGTTTTATTTACTCCCAGTCTTTCCCAATATTCAGTCAGTCCACACAGGAGTGCTGCTGCACACCAACATCAACCATTAAAGATAAAGACAATTAACTAGGATACAAAATGAATAAATGCAGTGGGGTACTGTGGGGTTTCACTCTGGTGGTTTGCAGTGGGAAAAAGCATCAACCATAACAATAAACTGAAACACCTCGATAACTTTATCTCCATAAAAAAGAAAAGTAACCACCATCACTTCAGGATCCTGAAGGATCAGCGGCCGTAGCGTTTAGCATTGGCGGCTAGCTAAGTTCGCTGAAGTTGTGGATGATAACAACAGGATCTAGCGCTAACACATCACTTGGCCCAGGGGGCGTTCTGTCACTACACATCAAAATCTGATTGGCTGATGACACGGTCAGTCAAAGTTAGCTTCAAACATTAAGGAAAGGCTATAGCACTGCTCGAGCTGGACTTTCAGATATGACGGAAATCCCAGCTTGACCAAACACAGAACAACCTGGAGACATTATTGTAACCTAATAGAAAATTACTGAATTCAGACAAATTCAGACACACATTCAAATAATTATTAAAATGAAAAAGTTTTGATTTTGACAGGGGCGGCAGAGAAGGCCCTGATACATGGTTCCGATAAATTAACAGCTTGATAAGATGCACGTTTTGAAGTGTTTTTTTTATATAAATAAAAAAAAAAACTTCTTTCAGTAATGCAATCCACATCAGATATTAAGAAATAGAACAAGGACATCCTTAACACGCAAGCCAAAGTAAGCAGAAAAGTGGACATTGTGAAAAGGATGCAGCAAAGAAATACAAAGCAACAGTAGCTGCAGCTCACATCAGGCATCATTAAAATGGAACTCACCATTTGACTGAATATTGATCATGACGGTTATAAACAGGATGCAAAACCCATGAAGGAAATGACAGATCACACTCTGGCTTTGTTAAGGCTCTGCCCTAATTCAGCATCACACATCAATAAAATGGTGAGTCCCTTTTTATTGATGCCTGATGCTGATTTGGACTGCAGGAAGAAACCAGGGGGAGCACAAAGCCGAAGGATTTGGTAACATAAGTGAATTTTCAGAGCTTGAACTTAACCCTAACCATTACTTCTTCCAAGGGTTTCATGAGCTCATGGCGCACTTGGAAAGGTGACTGAGTCAGGTCTTGTTTGCAGTCCCTACCTGTACTGTAAGGTGTAACCTCTGCACATGTTCACAGTCTGCTCCACAGCAACATTAGCAACAACAAGCTTCCTGCAGAGATGAAGCCCATTGGCTGGGTGAAGACTTTAACATGAAAAAGATATTAGTTCATTCACAAGAAATACTCTGTTTCATGGTCCAAACAAAGAAAGGACACTTAAAGAGACATTTTTTTTTGTATTTAACAATGCTGAATTCACTGCAAACTGGAAAGTCTAAAATATTGTGTGCATCTTTGCTCACTGTTTTTTTTTCTGCTCAATTTGCTCAGTGCGTAGACTAAACATCTAAAATGTAATTCAGAATTTAAGTATTCTTTTCTGAATTGGCCATTAGCGACTAATCATTGGTTATTAGCTGAAAAAAAAAATCAAGTCACTGTGTGTCCCTCATATTTCTTTTACACAAAATAAAGAGAAATGCTTGAAAGCTGAGATGTCCATAAATGAAGGCTTTTATTCCTCCATCTCCCCGCCTCTCTGACTAACTGCCTCTCTCATGTTTGTGCCTGTTTATTCCTCTCAACTGACCATACATTTCTCTCTTCACTAATTCTCTACTTCCAACTTGTTTCCATCTGTGCAGTTTCCATTATGTCCTCCACCCACCGTCATAATTTCTAATATGTGTATCTGTTCAGGGGAGAGCAGCAGTAAGTGCCTAAAAACAAGCCGGAGTCAACTGGAGATGCTTAATGTTTTCCAAATCCGTTTTGGTTAAGTGGACATGATAAATCATTTCCATTACGCACATGACTAATTTTTTTTAATTTAGCCGGGGATTCAATTAGCTGGTGTCTGATGGGAGGACTGGGGGAGGAAGAAAGGTCCACCAAGCTACGTACAGCAGCATAATCACATTAAAAAAGCCATGAAGGGGCCCTTGTTAAGACCAAGAAATCACCTTGAGTTAGGAAAAGAATAATTTGAAGAACATCAGAGACCTCATGGGTAAACTCTGCCACAAGCTTGCCGACTGTTATAGACTGCAAGCTTATTGGCTCAAAATAATGGATAATTATTTTCAGACATGGTTTACCAAGGACATGAGGAGTTGATTCATTTATTCATTTTGTTGGCCTGATGGAGTGGACTGTTTCCTGTAGAGTACAGAGCTATGATGCTGTGGTCTAATCCTTGTGGGGTTTTTTGTTTTTTGTTTTTTTGTTTTTTTTTTCTTGTGTAGATATTAGGGATGAGCCGGATATTCGTTTCAAACGAGTACTCGTTACGGATAATGCATTTTTGCCGAGTTCGAGCACAACACAAGTTTTTTTTAGGATTATTGGTATCCGTACTAAAAGAATCCTCATTGGGTATCAACAACTACTGTCTTCACTCTTCATGCTCTGTGATCGGCCAGTCACACACAGCACACCCCCCTCCCTGCACCCACATGCTGCAGCGAGGAGGTGCCTGCTCTCCTCTTTCACACACACACATACAGGCAGTGAGTGACAGCGACTACTTCTCTTGCTTGCTTGAGTTGACTGTAGTTTACGTTGCTCTAATCTCTGTACTACTCACTCAGTTTTCTTCTGCTCGTCTCTATTGAGGTTTGTTTGGTATTTAAAGTTACTTCTTCAACTTATTTCCTGTCATAACGCGATGCATGAGACAAGACGGGGCTGAAAACGGCTCGTGTCACGCTGGTCAGTGCCTCTTGCTTCAATTCGGGACCGTTTTTTTAAGGTTTTCGTTGTCTCGCATCTCTTTAGTTCTTTTTTTTATATTTGAAGTTACTTGATTAACTGTTTTGCAACATACACGCAACACATTTGAAGGCTTAAAGCTGTAAACTCCTTGTGTCGCGTGTCCCCCTAGTTTCTCCACGCTGGTCTTTTTCTTTTTTTCTTTTTTTAACTGGCTGCGTGATTTTAGTTTGGCTGGTGAGAAAGTTAGTTGGAAAGCTTTGCCCATTCTGAGCACAGTGTTTTTGAAAATACAGTGAACAACAAGGCATATTTTTTATTTTTTTGCCGCCGAATGTTTGCACAAATCACCTATTTAATTTACACAGATCATAAATAGACAGTCTTTCACACCACTACATACACATTTTACCAGTTGTACATAAAACATAGCTGAAAATAAATATAGCCATTTTAAATCAATTCTTGCCAGTTTCAGACTTAAAATAATGTTCGGATTTAAGTCCCGCCCATTTCCGGACAAAATATGCCCACCTCTGGTTTAGGCCCCGGCCCCTATGAGTACAGATATGGATACAGATAATATGGATGGGTAAACAGATACAGAAACAGATGATGGTGTACCCACTCATCCCTAGTAGATATTATAATAGAATTTGTATTTCCTGTATTATTCATAATTCATAGCGCACAGAAAGCTTTAGAGAAAATAAACATTACTGAAAAACTCAGAGTACTTAAATCAATCCTGTACTTCAGCGCTCTACATGGCTCTCATTTCACCCTGATCTTGTATAATGAAAAGACTTGAAGTGTCCGTTGTCATCTTATGGCCTCTGCTGTGCTGCAGAAGAAGAGGAAGAGTATCTGTTTGTAGCTTACCAACAGAAACATAAAAAGCTCTGTGTCTGGAGTATCGCTGGTATTTTTCTTTGTTGTGACAAACACAGCTTATGCTAATTCCAGCAGAGTGCTCTCTTGTTCAGTCTGATGGTTAAGAAGATGTTGTACAATATCAAGCAGTCTGTGATTTGCATCTTAATTTATCTACAAACACTTGTCCACAGGAAGTGTTTTGATCAAATGTGCGTTTATGTTGTGTTTGTCAGCGTAAATTATTCCTGCACAGCTCTCTTTCATCAAACTGTTCCCATTTGTTATGTTAAAGGTATTATTTACTTACATTAAAGGACATGTTTTCCTGTTTCTTTAGTAATTCCTTCATCCTCCTCTTTACATGAAAGTCCCTCTTGCCGTCTCTCTTGCTGTGTGTGTGTGTGTGTGTGTGGTAACTACGCCAGAGTCATCATTGTGGTGATAGCAAGAGAAAGAAAGGAAAGAAAATTTGATTTGTTCCTTGGCATGTTTTTGTTCCACGGATGCTTTAGTTTCCTTCATTGCTCTCCCTCCTGCTCTCGAGGTAAATGGCGGTAACGGTTGTCGATCAGGAAATAGTGGAACAGAGGTTGAGGAGGGTGACAGCCTTTGTCTTCAGTCAGCATTACCACGCCTGTTGAGTTTTTTGTTAAAGCAATGGGATCCTTCAGCAGCCTCCCATAAGAACTGTAAGAAAGCTAATAGCAGGTGGCAGTGGATGTGAAATGGGCCTTTGGACAGGGCAGCCATGGAGAGGATAATGCAGCCATTCAGGCTCTCTCTAGCTGGGCCCCCCTTTGTGCCCAGAGCTGACATGTTACTTCTCCGGGCCTCCTGAAAGGCTCCATTTTGTTCAATTTGTCTAAAAGCCGCTGACTTATGTGACAATTTAAAGACTTTGGATGTTAAAGTTTCCCTAACCCACTGACTTCTGAATGGCTTTTTCTGTCCTGGCCTGTGATCTGTCCGTCATTCTTACATGATCACAGGAGAAGGAGGGGAGCTGAGAGCTGTGGAGTGGGCACCCTGACGGGAGATCCCAGGGTGCTCTGAAGAGGCCCAGATGACTTTAATTCAGTGGAAAGTGTGAGAACTCAAAGAGTGGGAAGCTTGGATTGGGCTCCAAGTTAGTTCCAGCAAATGTGTCCGTTTCCTCATGAGGTTTGCATTATTCAGGAGCACTGATCGACTGGACCAACTCAGCAAGTGAGCCAAGTGTGACTGTTGGCTGCTCTGGAGTTTCTTTTTTCATAGTTTACAGGGAGTCTGAGCTCTGACAAGGCCGACAAGGGTTCAAGAGCCTCAGATGACATGCTGATGGTATGGTTCTGAAGAACAGTGACCACAGATAACTGCTATGCTAACCAGAGCACCATTTCTTATTTGATTTGGCACATCATTCTCTTCATGAGGATGAGGAGTGAGCAGAGGATGAAAGGGTGATGCTGGAGTGTAATGAAGTGAGCAAAGAGTCTGTGGTTAATGCTTCAGCTGGACAACTGAAAGGATGTTTCATTGTTTCTGTGGCAACACAAACAGATCAACACACACGACAGATTACATTATGGTACTAAAGCATTCATCAACACTTTGTTTTTGCTTTTGTTTCATGATTCCTGCACATGTAAGGCTCTCTGTGCTCTCATTGGTCAGTGTCACTGATGTGCTTCTGACACACTGCAGAGGATAAAACTACTTTTGGGTTAACATGTCCTGAAAATACTGCTTCTGTCAGATCAAGCTTTTATTATACTTGGTCTGACATCCACATTTAGGTTACTGACACCACAGACATACCCAAGAGAATCCCATAAATAGCTAAAGAGTCAGAGGTCATTGATCTGTAACAGGCTCTGGACATGTTGAATTCCTCTGTAAAGCTTCACATTTAAACACCTGGTCAACCAAGCACTGTCCTCCGATGTAAAGAAATAAAGCCACTTCTGAAGTACTGAAAGCTGCAGTTTATCCAGCATCTGATTGGTGCAGAAGTACCATAGTTTTGAAGAAAATCATGGGAGGGAGCCCCATTGGAAATGGGGCAGACTTTGAGCCTCTACACTAAACAGTTTTAAGACGTCCACCTGTCAGTCAAACTCGTTATCTCAAGCCCCGTTTCCACCAAGCGGTTCAGTTTGGTTTGTCTAACGCCTACTTTGTGGTGTTTCCTTTGACTGAAACCAGGACAGATCCCCAAATGACTGACTCGTACTATCCCACATACCGATCCAACCCTAGAAGGAAACACTGCAGTCTGTAGATTGGTCGAAAGAATCATCACTTCCTGTGCAGCAGCAGTTATAAAGAACAACACATAACCCCACCATGTTTAAACCTCCAGTCCACTTCCTGAAGAGAACTTCCTTTTTGTTTGGGAAGTTGCGTCACCGAACAGTTTACTGTGATGCATCTTTCTTCTTCATTAAATTTAGTAGCGGTGTATTGACCTGTACCAAACTGTACTGATCCATACCAGACTGCTTGGTAGAAACGGGGCTTTAATATCTTCTAAACTGCCGATTAAGAAAAAAAAAAAACCCTGTATGGTGTGTGCCG
Organism: Labroides dimidiatus; assembly: GCA_030710495.1. Classification (NCBI taxonomy): domain Eukaryota; kingdom Metazoa; phylum Chordata; class Actinopteri; order Labriformes; family Labridae; genus Labroides; species Labroides dimidiatus. Next base: position 2,870,171 of record CM061159.1, read on the forward strand.
TGACAGAAATGAGCTTTTCTTTCAACAGACTGTAAACATGTTTATTTCTTCTGTTAAGTGTTGTGTCTATCTCTCTTGGTGTGTCTCTTGAGCCAGCCTAAAGCAGACACTCGATGAACTGCAGATTCAAGCACTTCCGCGTTACCTCATGTTTTGAATACCAAAGCTTGCTGCTTGATACTCATTCATTAGGAGAAAAAAACATTTTAAAGCTGGTAAAAAAAAGAGAAAAAAATCTTGCCCTAACTAGCTAGTTTCAGCAAACATTTCATGTGTTTGGGTTAGGGTTTGTCTGTTTGAAGTTATTACGAGTTTGCCCCATTAAGGGTGTGGCTGATTTGACTGATATGTTGGTTGTTGATGTTAGCAAAGAGGATGACTTCACATAGATGACGTCCATGTGTTAAACAGACCATGGGGGTTTATCATATTTGAAGCCAGACTGAAGTGGCCACTCTTGAAAGTGTCGAGTTGACTTTGTTTTTCCTCACAGATGGTTTCAGCTTCAGGATCATAAACCATCTGAACTTTGGACCCCATTCAGCAGCAAAAAGAGATAATGACATTGCATTTGATGTAGCAAAATACGTTCTGACAAACATGTTTCACAGCCCGTTAATTCTGAGCCAAGCTTTAAAAAATGACAGACACATTCAGCAGTCAGTGACTGTTACTGAGGGTCTATGTGCATTCAGGCGCCATGACATGGACACAGAGAGCTCACACACATAAAATGTGGATCATATCCACTGAGCCTCATTCCTCTCTCTGATCTCTGGTTCATTAATACTGGCTGACCATGGACCTGTCCCTGATGCACATGCAGAACAAGAGCAGAACAATGGAGGTGCAGTGAACTGTTAAAAGCTATTATGTCTCTGAAATGAAATGAACACAGAGTGGAGGTGAGCTATTAAGCCATGACTCGGTGAAGGAGCGAAAGGTTTGGATAAAGTCCGGGTCTGGAGGCAACCTTCTCTGTGATGAGAAACAAAAAAATCAGATGTTGGTTGTAAAATGTTATAGGAAATTGAAATGGGATCACAGCTCAAAATTACATGACTGAGTCTGTTCTCCAGCATGGGGCCACATAGACCTGCTAATGCTAACAGGGTGTTTACAGACTAATGAATAGGCCCACTGATTCCGCTCAGATCAGGTCTGTTTTATTAAATTTATGCTTGAGAAATTCTGCTTCATTTGTGCTTTATACCAAACAGTACCTAACGTGTAGCCGTAGCCTCTTTTCACGGTGAACATCCTTCTTCTTATCGTAATCTTTAAAGGGCGCTCTGTTATCCCCCTGCATCCTAATGCAGGTATTAAAATGTGAAACCGGTGGTGAAAGGGTTAACTGACAGAGACAGCCTTTGCTTGCTCTCTTGGTGTTGCGATTCATCTCAGAGGCTGAATATTTCATGTGGTAATTAAAATTTGTAGGTCATGTCTCCTATGACACCTTTTTTTCTGTTGATATAGGGAGAAAGCAGCGGTGCCTGGCTCTAATCCGCCTCCTTCGCCCAGCCCAGATTTAAAGGATGAAGGATGACATTTTCCCCCGTTTTGTAAATTAATGCGATTGATCTGCCTAACAAGAACAAAGTTAGGTTTCCAAATACTGCATGATAAAGAGATTAAGCCTTTAAATGGATTTCCAAAGGCAATCTGTATTGCAAGCCCTAAAGTAAGGGCATTGAACTTTCAATTAGAATTTCTAATGGGCTATTGACTGGAATGTATTAAATGTTGCTGCACAGCTCTATAGATCCTGGGAGGGGATTTCTCTGGATCCAGGGTACATGACCCTGAAATCCCTCAGAGTGGGATGCACAAACAGTCAGCCTGGTCACCTGATGTGGGCTGATGGAGTCCAGCATGTGTTTCCTCCCTGTAAGTTGTTCACATGGTTCTTATTGTAAAGGCCTGATGTGAAGGTGTTTACTTGAAGCGGCATTACATGGGCCCACCTTTCTAATCTCTGGTAATTTCAGCAGAGCCTTTTGATCCTTGTTTGCTTTTATTTATGCTCAGGATTCTTTTGTAACTCCGTGTCAGCTTAGCTCAGTCTATTTCTCTGCTTTGGCTTTGATGTTGCTCCAAGACCTTTTGTTAGTCTTCATTTCTGAGGTTCTTCATGTCCGAGCAACAAGAGCTGTTTCTAATTTTCTCTGATTGATCTCATGGTCTGAATCCTATTTAATTGCCTTTAATGCCGTATTAACTGTTGTCAAAATATTTTGCCTTGTCATCCTAATTCAGCTTGCTACTCCGAGGACAGCGCGGTCAAAGAACACTACATCTGTTTTTCATCAACCCTGCGTCAGACTCCTCGCTTTTTCCATCTCCAAACCATAATTTCCTCCATCTTTGTTATTCTCTGCCTCTCTTTGTTTCTCTCTGCCGCGTACATATTGTAGCTGCAGGTGATTACATGCTTTGAGAAAGCTGCATCAGGATATGATTTGTCAGGGCCTAACAGCCCATTCTGTTCTGAGGGGGTTAACATTCTGTTTGTGTTACAGTGCATTCAAACTCTAATTAAAACAACATTACATTCCCCATCTGCCAATCTACCATAATCTTCTTTAATTGCTGTAATTAAACTATATTTACATGTGCAAAATACTTGTAATTTAGCAAATTGCACTCTACACTCTGCACATTTAATCAGCGGGGCTGCAGAGGAATGGAGTGATTTCAGTGTTTGGATTCCGGTGGAGGGCTGGTTCTGAAGGGGTAAGTGGACCTGTGCCTGGGGTCTCACAGAGGTTAGGAAAACAAGTCATGGAGGGAGTATTGTCATTGGGCTCTGATTGCAGCTTGTACAGCTAATTATAAGCCTGGTGAAGGCAGGCAGAGCTGAGGTGCGTGTGTGTGTGTGTGTGTGTGTGTGTTTTCCTGTGTTTGTATGTACAGTACGCGTGTTCAAACAAGCCCCTGCAGCCGAGTGTACTCACCGCAGTGTGCCTCATGATTGACACCAACCAATCCCTTTCATTTATTCCAAATGCAAAGTGAATTTGCAGTTTGAGGTGTATTTGCCATCCAAACAGAGAGAAGCGAGATGAGGCAGTAAATACCTGGGAATTAAACCTGCAGCTGGCGAGGCAACTGCTGCTGTAATGAAAACGTCAAGGACTGGCTCAGGCAGAAGAGGAACAGCATGCTTGCTTTCAGATTAATGGTATTAGATAGGGATTAATCTGGAAGAGGGAATTTGTCAAGCTGTAGCTTTATATTAGCATCACTAATAAGCTAGCTTTATAATGCCCAACAAGATGACACCATATTTTAAAGACTTCCTCATGGTTTATTCAGTCATTACCACGAAAGACTGAGGCGACAGGCTGTCAAACGCACAGGCTCACACTCCTCTGCTGAGTATGAAGTTATTTCTGCAGTTATTATGCGCATAACAAAAGTCTGACTTAAAGCCACTCCAAACCAAATTACTTAAAGCCTGCTGTATGTATGCTAGGGTCTCATTTATTGTGGTAAAACTAGCACCACATTTTATTCATAGATAAAGTGAAACAGCAGTGACTTAGCCTTGTACACGCTGTGTTCGTAGCGTCGCCTGTTTGCCGTGTTTTCACAGGTGCAGATGTTGGCACCAAATATTCACGGTCAGTCTGTTTTTGTATCTGTTCAGAGTGCACAGCATGGGCTCCTCGTCAAGGCCTCAATCTACAGTGAAGACAAATAAAGCAAGTGTAGAGGTGCAAAGAACTGAAGCTCCACCTGTCTGCTGAAAGCTGCTTCAAAAGCCAAGGAAAAACTATTCAGTCATACTTTTTACAGCAGAATTAATCATAAAAATCGATAGTTATTTGTACAATTCAAGGTTTTGGTCAGTGCACCTATTTTTAATGCATGAAAATGGTACCTAATGGAGTCTATTGTGATAAATAGCAGCGCATGACTAGGTTTAATAAGAGGTGCGACTGATATGACAGTCAGGTGTTCAGATGTTTGCCAGGCAACAAGGCTTATACGCCAAAAATACTAGAATTTGTTGGCAAAGTCAAAAGAAGTGAAGTGAAAGCCAAATTGATCTCTTAAAGAGTCAGTGAAGGAGTTTTGCTCTGTAATAATATAAATGCATGTAGCAAAAACCATTATTAAAGGGAGGGTATTTTTTTTCTTTCTTTATTCCAGCTTTACATGATTTACAGCTCTTTTTTTTCTTTATTTCAGCCCCTGTCGAAATAAAGGCATCCCACTCCACAGACTCCCTTTCCTCTGATTGACTAGCCCTCTGGAGGCCTCTCAGAACAGAGCTTTGGGCAAACCTTGGTGTTTGAGGCCCACCTCTGCCTAAATGGCATGTAACAACTAAGAGATCCTGATTCAGTGACCTTAAGATTTCAGCATTTCAGCAATTCTCGTGAAGATCTTTTTTTTAAATTTTATTGAACGAGCCTTTTGATTGGTTTACTGACAGATTCAATGATTGTTACAACTTTACACATTTTGTAGGAACATCAAACATCCTTACTTTATATCCATGTTTAAAATATTAAAAAGCAACCCCCCCCCTTTAAAAAAGTTAATTAAAAGCTTCAAAAATAAGTTGAGGCACCTTGGTCAAAGATATGAACTGAGTTGTGATGGGTCACTCCTCCACAGTGTGTAGTACTGGTTTAAAACAGAGATGTGCTGTTGTTTGATTTGGCATGTGAAGCTTTATTTTGACTCAGGGTTTTATGGGTACTTGGTTAGACTCTCAACCTTCACATTATATTTGTATAATTTTACCATTTCAAGCCTAATTTACAGAGCCTTCAGAGTTTACTGCCTCATCAGTCAGGTCAGTGTGGCAGCAGTTTCTGGAAAGAGCTCCTGGCTTTCCATCTTGGCTGCTTCTGAGCAGCTAGCATTAGCCATGTCTGCTGGCCTAGTTATGTATCTGTGTGCAGGGACAGGAACAGCCCCAATCCATCCAGATGGAAGCAGGCATAACAGCTCAGCAGTTTAGAGTCAGGGGTCCTGCCCTGGACAACCCTCCAATCCTCTCCCTCCTCCAGGCGCCGTCAGGTGGAGGCAGACCTGGCAGGGAGAGCGGACACTGAGGTAATTGGCGTGCTTTTACTAGTTTTTCTGTTCTGCAAGAGCTGCTTATTAGCCTTAGAGCAGCAGTATGCACATCATTAGGACACACCAGAGCAAAGCAGAGACAGTGAAAGGAGGGAACTATCTGCTCCCAAACACAGACCTTGGATTCAGTGCTGACTTGATTTAAAGGAAAACTCTTTTCTGGGAATTCCTTGTAATAGCCTTTCCCCTGTTCTGCTAACTGAGGTTTTAATTGCTCATCCTATTACAGCTAGTTTGTGAATGACGCACGGAGCATGCTTCTGTGTGCTTTGGTCCAATATGAAAGGCATCTGTGTCTTTCTGAGTCAGAGAAGATGTTTTAAAGGAGAGGAGAGGTAGCCAGCGGGTAGTGCAGAGCAAATGATGTTATAAGATGGACACAGCCCCAAATCCTCATTAGCTGACACATAGTTCCTCTTAATTAGTTTCCATTCACTGTAATTAGCATGGATGGAGCTAATCATCTGAAGTGAAAGCAATCTAACGCTTGGGATACGACGTCCTTGGCCTCACTTTCATGTCAGGTTCACAGTTTTTATTTTTTTTCTTCAGGTGCAGTTTCTGTTTTATAAGCTCACATGAACAAAAAGAAGCATTAGTCAGGGTTTCTTTAATGGTAATGTTTTATGTCCTAACAGTACATAAATTACATAAGCTGTATGGGAAATTACCTCCTTTCTTAAACTAAAGGCTTATTTAGCAATAGGCTATGAATCTGTTTATTTTTGACCCATTCAACAACAACTTAGTTTAGGATAAGCCACAGTCAGGGGCCCACTGGTGGGGAAAACAAAACTGAAAGGGTGAGACAAGCCTCTCAAGTCATCCTGTCAGGATAAAGCATAATATTTAGCATAACATTAATAGATAATAATTATTTAGCATGATAACCCACTCACAATTTATAATTTCACATGTAACCCTGAAATCAACTGGGTTTGGCACTTTCAAATGATTTGGCACTTTCATGGCATTCCATCAGCCCAATTGCTGAAAGAATTACCATAATTTTTATATATATATATATCTATATTTTTTTTTAGGGGGGGGATATATGCCTTTATTTAGAGGACAGGGCAATGGATAGAGGAGGAAACAGGGTGAGAGTGGGGAGTGACATGTGGGAAAGTAGTCACAGGTCGGACTTGAACCCGGGCCGCCCGCATATATGGAGCGCAACCTTTACCACTAGGCCATCTGCGCTCCATTACCATCAAATTTAACATTTTCTTTCAGATTAGTCCCAAAATTACTCTTCTTCATTGAAAAAAAAAATGTTGCTGAATGAGTGACTCTTGACCTTAAATTCCCCATAGCTGACTGTAATCTTTGCATTCAACCATGATTATTTCCTGTTGTGAAGTGAGGTGTGCTAACAGGTAAGGTTATGCTAATATAACTCTGTAAGAAAAAAAAAAAAGGAAGTAAGAACACAAGTAAAGATTTGGCAGTGGTTAGCATGACTGTATAAGCTCCTTTGCTAACTGGTTGCTGTAACCATCAGAATGAGGATGAACAAATGAAGAGTTTTTTCATCTCATGTCTTCTACTGCTTCTTTCCAGTTTTCCCTTTTTTTGGGAGGGGGGTGGGGGGGTGGGGTGGATCACTTGTTTCCTTTCTGTTTTCCACTTGTTAATTTGGCACAGTTATACATCAGCTCTCCTCCCTGGCACAGCCCACCCCAGTTCCCTGGCATGGAACTGGCACTGCACTGTTCCTCTCCTGTTTTCTCTAACATCTTGTGACTGTAAGCCATTACTCACACATTTAGAAATGTTGCTCACTCCAAACACATGAAGAGTATTCAAAGACATTTCCTCCACGTTGTTTGCAGATGCAGTTGGAACCAGTGTTTTGGACAAATGGTCAAACAGGAAGTAGGGAAATTTAAAATTTATGATCTTGCTGGGCTTCTTGGTCCGTATTCACTAAACCTCTTAAAGCTAAAAGTTTCTCCCTCTGATTTAGGAGAAACTCTCTAAAATAATGGGCGTGTCCGTCCTAATTTTAGGACTCCTAAATAACTGGTCTAAAAGTATTTCACAAAGCGTTTAAGCACTAAGACAAGCTCCTAAACCTGTGAGGAGTTAGAGGGAGTGAAGAGGACTCCACTGAGTCACTGAGACCAGTTCAGAAAGAGTCTCAGCATGGCTGCTGCCAGTCCACCTCATAAACACACGAACACTTTGGTTTATGCTCTTTTGTCCGTGTTTTTCTCTGCCATGGTTACTCCTGAGTCCCAGTCATGAAAAATGCTGCTTATAAGATCTGCTCATCCTTTAACCAGATACAGCTGCTCACAGTTAGCTGAATACAGACTGGACTAGTCAGTATATTACTCTTGGTTTGACGTTTAATCAGTGGCCTATTTTTGTTTTTAGTTTTTAAGTTTTTTATTTATTTATTTTTTTAACCCTCAAAAGTCTGACCCATCAAAAAGTAGCCTGTTTTTTTTTTTTTAACTAAGGTGTTTACTGACCTTTTTGACAAAATCCCCCCCCCCCCCCCCCCCCAAAAAAAAAAAAAAAAAAAATTGTTGCTATGTCATTTTGTTTTGTATATATTTTTTGAATCATGTTTGATAAATTGGGTGGTCATGGTAATTTTTTTTTAGTAAGGCTTTTAGTAAATATGCATTCATTCGATGTAGAAAATAATTATTTTAAATAATGAGTAATAATTAAGATATTATTCTTACCACAACTTCTTGACTATTATTGAAAGAAATGTTGGATAATTTCCTCAGAGCAGCAATTTTGAAAAGGGCCAAAATAAAATGTCATCTGCCTGTAGTGGAATGATAATCCTCAAGGAGGTAGGATACATTTATATTTATTCATTTAACAGGTTTTTAAGGAAAAGGGTTAAGGTCTTTATTAGAATATGCCAACATGAGACCTTCATCTAAACTTAGTGATTTCAATGTAGAAAATCTACACATAGACACATTTCCTGCCAGCCAATCACTGTAGGCATAGGAAGTCATGTGGTTCCTGAAACATGACATCATCCATAGCAGCAGGGTCAGCTCCACCCCTTTCTTTTAGCTTCAGAGTTCTCTGAATTCCTCAGTAAGAGTCAGTCTGAGCAGCTTCGTGAAAAGCTTTGAAGAGGAAACTCTAAATGACACTAAGAGTTCTTAGTGTCATTTAAGAGTCCTCCTGGAAATATGATGAATGCTCTGTGAATACGGGCCATGTTGGGGTTGATCAGTTTTTTATTTATTTATTTATTTCAATTATTTTTTTACACTTTTTTTACACTACAAAAACTGAAATCTGTGTCTTATTTTAGTAGAAAAATAAAGTCTTTTTTGACTTCATATAAACCAAATTCACCAGACTTAAAAAAAAAGTCTCATGTGAAGTTATTTAAAGACAATATGAGGTCTGAATTGCTTGTAATGAGTAACAAAAAATTTACCAACGGGGTTATTCTCATTTCAATAACCTTTACAGGTGATTTTTTTTACCCTGTTTGTAGATTTATGTTACTAGTTACAAGCAATTCAGACATGTCTTTTAATAATCTGAACATTGAATAAAGACATTTTTTGAACTTGTCAGCTGAATGTGGCTTATATCAAGTTTAATGAGACAATTTTCATGAAAATAAGACAAACACTTTGCTTAGATTTCAGTTTTTGCAGTGCTACTGTTATTACAGGATTCTGACCAATCAGCATGGCTGGATGTTTAGTACTATGTATGTTTACTGAGTAATTCCAGACTTTGAAACACAGCTTATCTCTGACGCAGGACTCCAAGAAGGTCTGTTTTTGATGGAGTTCATCTTGTAAAAAAGCCATTTTCAGGGTCTTGTGTGAATAAAAGAAGGGATGGAAAACAGATATTGCATTAACCGTGCTGCAGTGTTTGAGGCTTTTGTCCCCCATCAAAACAAACGTGCGTTGTGTAATACAATGGAGCACTACTACAAGTACAACAAAAGCAAGTGATTGAGGATTGCATTGTTGGAAGCAGCTTCTGCAGCAGAGTGATTGATACTGGCTCTCTCTGCCTGTCAGACCCCTGAGAGAGATATACCTCCCACTAATGCTGCATCTGCTGCCAATCAGCCTTTGTCTTCCAGTGGTTACGGAGCTCCAACCACTTCCACTTTACCCCTGAGCACATGTGACTGTCTTATTCTAACAAGGCCTTAGACAACTGGACGGAGGATCATATGGTGTATGGCTGACTGATAAACAGGGTGGGGTTACACAGGATATGAGCTCTTTGTTTGATTTGAGTTTTCTCTTATCTCTGTCTTCATTGATACCAAATCCCAAAAAGGGATCTCATTTTAGATCTTAAATGTGTATCCATTCACCACCACCAGAATGTCCTCACACATCATCTTTTGGCTACAGACGAAAGGATGTAAGCACTGAACGGAGTGAGTTAGTAAAAACTGATTTTCTCAGAGTGCAGAGAGCCCTTTGAGCTGCAGTACGGCCCTGATCTAAAGCAGAGCCCTGTTTATCCCTTCCACTCAATCTTATTATGACAGTGATTATTTAAGACTGAGAAAATCTGGACTGGCTCTAAGTGAATGAGATGTGTATAGAGCAAACAGTATCACATCCCTGGCACTCAAACATCTTGCCATCATTCTCTCTCTCTCTCTCTCTCGTTTATCTGTCTCTTATTATTTCTTTCCTAATATGCTTTTGCTTTCCCGCAGGCTGGATCTTTTTTGTGAAATGGAGTGTTTGGCATGAACTTTTGCCATATGCCTGTAGATTTGCCAAGAAATATTCAGAGCGGCTCTTTTCTTTCGCCAAGTATTTGGCCATCTGCTTAAGTCTTTAACCAGCAGCATCCAGGGACTTCATCGAGCTTGAACTGTGAAGTCAAATGGTTTTCTTCAGCTCCCAAATCAAACCAGGCACTGCTGTGCAGATTTACTGCACTGGCAACTCAAAGCAATCCGACGTATATTTTATTACGCAGTCACATTTATGGGATTTGCACTTAATGACAGGCAGGTTTCCCCTGAGCTATTTTTATGTGGTTAAAATTATATTACAGTTAGATTAGACAAAGTAAATCACTTTTAGAAATAACACTGAGCAGACAGGAAATCTATTTGGGTTAGTTTGACGGTTAGTGTTAAGTATCTGCAAATGAGGGTGCAGACAAATAGCTGCGGCAGCTGTAATAGTCATTTACAGTCATCTCGAGCAGCTCCGACTCCAGGTCGATGTGGGTACGACCGTACGGGCCGCAGTGATGCTCGCAGACTGAGAAGGTGAAAGCAGCACCGCTTTCTGCTTGTCAAAGCGGCAGAGGAGAGGAGATAGCTTTTACATGGGGATGGGGTTCATTATGTGGCGCACAGGACACCATTATTAGCCCCATTACACACAGTGACAGCCCCACATTCATTCTCCTATACCTGCTTTTTAAAGCCACCCATAAATAATGAGCGCGGCAGCTAGCCGCCTCGTGGAGGAAGGGAAAAGGTCATTAGAGAGCGCGCCTCCATTTGTCAGAATTATTTCATAATCTCAGGTCGTGAGGAGGGGTTTTGCTTTGGCTAATTGTAGATTGGACTACTGAACATAAATTCACATTAGCAATCGATCTGTAACTCTGCAGATTGTCATGCTGACTGCTCGTCATTGACAGACGTGGATGAGCAGGACGAGGCAGACTGAAATAATGACTGACTGCATGTTGCATCTGTTACTAAGTCAGTTTAAAACCATGACCACTTCATCCCTTACGTGTATCCCTCCGGTTGTTTTATGCAGTTTTTCTGTTCACTCTCTGGACTGAAGCGACGTCACTGTGGATTTGAGGCCTCTCCTTTGTGATTTAGAGGTCACAGAGCCATCCTGGTTAAATGTGCTCTGACTGGTAATCGCTGCTGCTGTGCAGTATAATTACCCCTCCTTTTATCAGAGTGACCTCTCTGACAAACTTCCCTGGTGGAAGGAGACACCCGAGAGCTTCCACACTTCCTATCTGCCCTTGTTTTATCGAAAAAGCCCCGCCTGAATGGATAATAGAGCCCCTGTTCTCCCCACAGACAGATAATAGAGGGTGGAGTGGTCCTCTTTGGCAGACTGCTGCCTCTTCCCTGCACTAGAGAAACCAATACCAGGCCTATCGGCTGATATATGACACTAATACACAGGCTGACTGTGGCTCTAAACAGAAAAGAGGGATTGTTCCAACTTTCGACTGGCTGTAGGATCCATGACTCACAGGTACCGCACTGTCTGGCCCCTGAGACCGCTCTAATTGCTTTACATCTGTACAAAGGTTTCTTGTAATCGGGCCTTCTGCCTCCATTTGTCTTCCTTTCAGTCTCCTACTGAAGGCCTTAATTGGTCTTAGTGGGGCTTTTTTTTTCCAGTTAGCTTCGGGCCTGAGCTGGTAGAAGAGTCTTCCTCGAGGGGCAGCAGGGTTTTCTGGCTGCTACTCGTCAGGGAGGTTGTAGAGGAGAGGAAGTCAATACTTCTTTTACCTTTAACACTTTAATTAATGCTCTCCTGACAAGCTGCTTTTTTCCTCCCTGCTTCACATGGGGGGTGGGGGGGTGAACTCCTGGGAGCCACGCTGGAATCAAGACTTGTTCGGCTTTGTAAGAAGACCTCATATAGAGTCTCAAGTGGCTGGTTGACTTGGGCTAAGAATCCAGAGTTTTTTGCTCCTCAGTGTCCGCAGCAGCCATGGCCAGAGGCCGTGTCGTGTTTTGAATTGTCTGTCTGTGCTCTTATGTGAATGTGAACATCTGGTGGAAATATCTCACAGTCTGGCTCTTAAATCCACTTGGTTTCAAGGATTACCTGATGAACTGACAGAGATCACTGTCAGAGCCTTTTAAAGTGAATGCTGTTCATGAAAGTCCTCCTCTGGCTGACTCCCCTGTAAATGTCCCTTAGAAATGACTGTAACCCCTCCTGGGTAAAGGAGGCCTACTCATCCTTTTTTGTAGTTTTTAGAATAAAGTCATCTTCCAAATGGTTTTAGAAAGCAAAATAAGTCTCCGGTACTAGCCACAATTTAATGACGGGGAAACACTGAAGGACGTGAACTCTCCTTTGATTGGTTGGCAGTAACTGTAGTCAGTCAGGGTTTTTGTTGATTGTTAAAGCGTATTCCTTTCTCTGATTATGTCCCACAGTGTGTTTCTTGATGCCTGAAAGCACAGATCAGAAGCTGTTTCTTTCCACAAAAACTGATCCACCCAGCCGCAGCCCGCTGTGCTCATCTTTGGAAATACTTCAGTGCCACGACCGCCTTCGGAGCAATCTTGGTGAAAAACATTAAGCTAAAAGAGGCTGTTCAATGTCAGCGATTGTTTTTGTGGCCTGATGAAGTAGTTAAGTATAGGGCCATAACTAAAACAATAAAAAAATAAAAAAGAAGAAGAAAAGGAAGATATTGCAGAGTATGCTGGTACGATTTAAGACTACCATTTCAGACTCTGAGCCCCTTCTTCTGAGAAAAGTCAGCAAAGGTCTGATGGTTCTGCAGATTATCATCCTGGTCCTCCTGTGGCGTGAGGTTTATCAGATCAGATATCTGATGAACAGCCCAACTCTCACTTTGTGCACTGACACATAAACTGGAAGAATATACCAACCAGGCAGCAAGCTGAATTAAAGAAGGAACTGACCTATGGGCTAAGCCCCGCCCCCTTCTACTCACTGAGACATCATCATCATTTAGTCATTCATCTTCTCTACTGCTTATCCTGTTCAGGGTGTCTGGAGTCTATCCCAGCTGTCTTGGGGCGAGAGGCGGGGTACACCCTGGACTGGTCTCCAGCCAATCACAGGGCTGACACACAGAGACAGACAACCTTTCACACTCACACCTACAGGCAATTTAGAATCACCTGTTAACCTGATGAGCATGTTTTTGCTCACTCAGACAACCAATGATCATTCAGTGTCAGGCGCTATGGCAGGTGTTACAGTAGGAGACATTTCTCAGGAGGCCCCTGATGATTTTTGGAGACATAAAGATCACAGATCATCTAGAAGTCACGTTGAGTTGATGTTGTGGTCTACAGCACAACTTTATCCAAAGAAGAGACTTTTCTGGGTTGAGATGTGTCTGAGGAAATGTTTGATCTGTTTTCACATTTCTTTGCTGCTACAAGACCCTTGAGGTGATTATATCAGGAAAACCATGGTGCCAGTGGCGGCAGGTTGCGTTAGGTAATATGACCATATTTTCATAGATCTGGTCCAGTTTTCTTCACATCAGTTTAAATAAGTTTAATCACACAGCAGGAGGTTGCTGGTCTCTGGCTACACTAGTTTGGGGATCAGGGGCTGAAAAGTTTGTGAGTTAGCCACTGAGACAGTGTTTACTCTGTCAGAGAAGGCCAAGAAGGCAGTAACATATGTGTGGTTGCATGTTGGCACATAATTCATTGTCTGTGAATATTCATACCAGGGCCTGAGGACAAGGGAAGATTCCTTTTATTTATTCATTCATTCATGAAACAACTCATTTTACATATTTATGATAAAACTTGTTCCATACATATTTTCAAAGCTTCACTCTTACTCTCTTCTTTTAGATACACAAACACACTGGGAGGACTTCTTCACTGGTTATACAACAGATTGAAATCATCAGGGATGCACTTTTTGACCAACATGTGTAACCACTGTGACGTAACAAAGATAACAAAGAAGATCATTTACAGCCCTTTGGAGAACAAGCCTCTGGTGAAATATTAAAAATAAAGCATCACCCACAAAAAAAAAACAAACAAACAAAAAAAAAAACATACATCCTGGTTTTGTTGAAAGAAATCAGAATGTAGAAAACACTACTTCAACTTATACGGGAAAGTATCAGTGAAGATGTAGGCAGTACTCCTTTCTCCAGAGAAGGGATCAACACTGAAACAATAATAAGTGGCTGTGGATCAGTATTAGAGTCATCGCCTCTCAATCGGAAGGTTGAAGGTTCGATTCCAGCTCCTGCAGTCACATGTCAAAGTGTCCTTGAGCAAGACACTGATCCCCAAAAATTGCTCCCACTGTTGGTCAGTGGTGTGTGTATGCACGTGAATGTATTAGATAGAACTGATGTGCTCCTATATATACAGAAAGTCTCAGCCATCAGTGTGTGAATGTGGTGTGGATGGGTGAATGAGATCAACAGTGTAAAGCGCTTTGAGTGGTCGGACAGACTAGAAAGGCGCTATATAAGTACTGGTCCATTTGGTCCATGGTCCAATAATACTAATAATACTAATAATAATTTAAAAAATAAACTTTGTTTAAACCTTTAAGCAAAAGTTACAAGGTGCTTGACAATAAAAAATAAAATTAAGAACAGGTAAATAAAAAAAATAAAAGGCAATACTATAAAAGTGAGTTAAGAAGAGATTTGAAAGCCGACACTGAGTTTGCCCTCTGAGCCCCTCAGGCAGGGAGGTCCAAAGCGTGAGGGCTCAAACAGCCAAAGCTCAGTCACCTTTTGTGACCAGTCTGGATTCAGGAACCACGAGTAGGGCCCTGCTGGAGGATCTCAGGCAACAATCAGGCTCCTGGGGAGTAAGTTAATCATTAATGTAGGAGGAGCCTGATCACAGAAGGCTTTAAAAACAAGCAGTTAAATCTTAAAGTCAATTCTAAAACTCACAAGTAACCAGTGGAGGGCAGCAAGGACGGGTGTGATGTGTTGGTCTCTTGTAGTGCGGGTTAAAGCCTGGCAGCAGTGTGTTGTATTAGCTGGAATTTGTGCATGTTAAATCTGCTGATGCTGGAATAAAGTGCGTTACAGTAATCAAGTCTAGAACTAGACTTTTTCCAACCAGCATGGCCCGGGGGGGGGGGGGGGGGGGGTCCAAGATTACCCACAGGTTGTGAGCCTCTTCACAGATATTACCTGACGGATCACCGAGGGATGAGGTGAGGTTATCTGCAAAGCTCATGCTAGAACTATAAAGAGCTTCAGATTAGGAGTCGTTTAGTTGTAAGAAAGTTTTGGACCTCCAGTTTCTGATGTCAGATAGATTGGACTTTTATTTTTGGAGATATC
This sequence comes from Labroides dimidiatus, assembly GCA_030710495.1. Lineage (NCBI taxonomy): Eukaryota > Metazoa > Chordata > Actinopteri > Labriformes > Labridae > Labroides > Labroides dimidiatus. The sequence goes on from CM061159.1 coordinate 2,885,291, forward strand.
AGTTGATCCAGGCTTTAGAGGGACATAGAGCTGGGTGTCATCAGCATAACCATAGAAATCTACACCATGATTACATATGATTTGACTCAGGGGAAGCATATAAACAGTGAATAGAATGGGACCCAAAATGGACCCCTGGGGGACTCCACAGGAAAGAGGAGCACAACAGGAGGAGACATCATCAGCCATGACAGAGAAAGATCTGTTTAAGAACCAGTCCAGCACCCCACCACTGAGACTAACACAGTATGAGTATGTGTCCTACAAAAACTTAGAGACAGCCTCACTCAGTAGAAAGCTTTCCCTCAGTCCAAGTCTAAGAGGACTAAAATCAAGCTCACCATGCTTACAGTCCCAAAAACTTATTTTTCCCCTCTCTCTTTCAGCATCAGCTCATTCTACAAGTGAGTCTGTTAGTCATCAATCTCCACCAGTCTCTGTTTGCTTTCATTAAACTACTGGAGAGTGTTTACTGGCAGTAGAGTGCTGCTGTTAGCTGAGGCACAGGCCCAGAGTGTAATGTGACCTCCCTCATTTTATCTGATGAGACCCTGTTCACACTTGCCTTAGCCCAGAGATTACATCTCTAGCACATCACTCCACAAACCGCATTTCCCATCTTTAATTTAAGATTACACCACAGGTTTGTGGCTCCATACTCCAGTCTGCTCCTCACACAAGTTTCTATGCAAGACGGCTCTAATCTTAACCTGACTAATCCTTTTTGAAAGCACCTGAATTATCAACCAAATCAGCTGCCTTCAGCTACAAATGTCTCTGTCTCACATTGATAATGAAGGAAATCAGTCAGCTAACTGGACAGGATCAGCTTCACAACCTGAGGCTTCAGAAGTTTTGCCCTTTTTTAACATTTCAGTGAGTAAAAGTTGTCATGTAAAGGAGCAGCTCTGAGTTGTGTGCTCTCCTCTGCTAGCTTCTGCTCTGCTGTCCTCCCTGCATTTCCTGCTGACTGACTGATATGGCGCTCTGCTGCCAGGGCTTAAATAGCAGCTGTAAGAGTCCAGCTGCTCCCTGCCACGCTCCACTTCTCCCCAGATGGCTCCGAGACGTTCCAGCAGCCCTCCGGAGAGGCGCTCATGAGGAAAGTGTTATGGAGTGGCTCTCTGAAACACCAGGGAGCATCCCTCACCACACCACAGCCGCCACCCTCCTTCTTCTCCAACCCTTCGGGCTCAACGCCCAAATCAGGGGAGGGCTGCTTGTGCGGCCTCGTTTGCCAACTCCCCAACGGGAGGCTGCACAGATGGTGGTGTCCGCTGCGTAGGCCAGCATGCAGCAGGGCCTGGAAAGAGGGGAGCCTGGAGGGAGCACATGCCATGCCTGGCCAGGGATGCCACTGATATCCCCCAGGAGGAGCTCTTGCTGGCCCTCAGTAGATGACCGGCAGGAGTCTGGTGAGCTCGCTCGGCTCAGAAACTGCGTGCTGAAATGTATTTCTGTGGCCACGTGTCTGTCTTTGATAAGTGGGTTGTTTCAGAACACAGCCAGCCCAGGAGAGAGTGTGATGAGTGAAAGGGAGCATATTCAAAGTCATTGTACTTTTTCCTCAACACTCAGTGTTAATATATCATGCCGGGTGTAGGGCTTCAGGGCTGTGGGCTCTTACCTCTGCTGTGGGTTGAAGTGATGAATGGTCCATCAGCTTCACAGCCCTGCAGTGAACCACAGGGTTCACTTCAACCATGACATTGCCCACAGAGATAATATCAGGTTTAACATATCCTGCCCTAACACCGCTCTGAAAAGATACTTTGGTTAAATGAACTCCGAGGAGAGTCTGACCGCTAGTGGCCGCTGTGGGGCCACTGTGAGGGTGTGGTTTAATGAAGTCAAAGCTGCACTTTCTGCTGACTACAGAGGACAGAAACAGGAAATAATAACACCAAACAGTTTTAGGGACAGAAAAACTTGAAGCTAACTTCAAGAAGAGAGAACCTGGAACATTTAAAAACCTGCTGGGAAATCCTTTTCAACATACCTCATAGCTTTTATGATACAAACATCTGATTTGGTGGCACATATTTTTAACTACAGAATAACATCTGATTGAAATAAATGTTGCTTATCTAAGTTCAGCTAAACTCTTCTCCATTTCTTATCAAGTACTGGGATTGGCTCTAATATGGTGTTTAATGTGTAAGCGAGCCATCAGTGCACCATATTCATGTGCCACTTATCTGAAAAAGAAGCTCACAAAACAGTAGCACAATGGCTTATACCAGCAGCAACTGTTCAGTGAGGAAAAAAATGAACTGATTTTCAAGATATTTATGTGATGAGTATCCTACCAAAAACAACATCAGTTTGCGCTAGCTGAAAGCGCAAATTAAAGCCGGTTAAAACACAAAAGTGTTTCATTTTGGAATTCACCACTACATTCACTACATTCAAACGCAGTCACTATCATCAGTTGTTGATTAATGTGGTATCATGTATAATTCATTTATTCTATCTTACAGCAGTGTTGTGAGGATACTTATCTCTAGATTTGGTGTTAGGGTTGGAAACCCTCCCTTATTACCCAGGACGTCCTGTAATTCAATCTAAATGAATTATTCTAGAACAGGACTGAACCGTTTGTTCTGACATCACTTCACTGTAACCAAAAGACAACAGCACATATCCCAGATCAGATGTGATGCCCACAAAATCCCATCATGCTCCGATCAGATCCATTGGGCAGCACCTTCCGTCCAATCACAGCCCCCTTCACATGTGGCTCACAGGTGTGGATAAAAATACAGACAAACTGTCAAAAAAGAAAAGTCTTTTCAGCTTCCATGAGCAGCAGGGAGCACATGGGTCAGCAGTGACTTAACAAAAGCATTCTGTTTTCAATGGCATCGGGTGTTTTCATTTGGCCACAGAGACCTGACCACAGCATGCTGTGAAGACGCACAAGAAAATCATGGCAATAAAAGCTGTGGAAAAAAAAAAAAAAAATTAACTATTATTATTTCTGGGACAAAAGTCAGCTTGAAGCTTCCAAGAGCAGAAGGAAATATCCATTTTAATTAATTTTATTTATTGATTTATTAAATCAATCAATCAATCAATCAATCAATCAATCAATCAATCAATCTTTATTTATAAAGCACCAATTCATAAAAAATGTTATCTAGGGATGCTTTCCAAAATCATCTTAAAGAGGGGTATCATGTTTTCCCAGGGTTCAAATATGGATATAAAGTATTAGTGCTCAATGTTCAGACTGAGCGTGTGCAGATTTTCAAACCTTTACATGTTCATATGTTATTGAAATCCCTGAATCTGTCTTTAAACTGATCAAAACACTCTGTTCTAAAAACAAAACCAGATCTTCAGCAGACTTTCTGAAGTGATGAGTTCAGCACATAAGGATGTCCAAACTCATCTGTGACACATTTGAGGGTTTGGCCTCAAACACCAAGGTCTGCCTGTAGCTCTGCGCTTTACAGAGGGCAAGCCAATCAGAGGGAAGGGAGTGCTGGGCCAGGAGCCTTAATGAGACAGCAAATAAAACAAAATGTCTCAGACAGAGGCTGAATGAAACACCAGAGAAAAAAAAGAGCTATGAATCATGAGAAGCTAACAGAGGGACAGGATAATGCTTAAAAAGGCATAATACCCCCTCTTTAATAAAGGTTTATTAGAGTAGTTCTCAAAGTGCTTGTGAAGAGTCAGTAAATGGGGTAACAGGAGTCCCAAAGTAGGAGCAGAATATTTATTTCATGATTTATTCCCTTCATAATTATGTCTTTTTTAAAATTATTTTTGGAATTCCACAAGCTTTTATATCAAAATTTATTTCAGTTTTTGTCATATTTTTAACACAAATAAAAGTATCTACTCACCAACCCCAAAAATGACATTGTACCCAATCTTCAGCTGACTTTTTATGCCAAAATCAGTTTCACTCATTCAAAAATCATTGAACAAGATCTCAGCGTTAGCCAACAATGACGGCTGCACAGTGGAGCCCGAGTCAGGGAAGAAAAAATAAATAAACCAGAACATATGGAATCATACAGTCCTCAGTAAATAAATACTCTGAGTTTATTGTTATACAACACAGGGAGGATTTAACAGCCTGAAACACACGTTTAGTTTAAACCAATCAAAAGTCATCTCTGGTGCTGTCACTCTGGTCAGTGATGTGACTCACCCTCCTCTCTTCTTGTCCTCCCTCATTCTGGGCTTTGGAGTGAGTGCTTCAGGGATGGATGTGGGACTAGAATTGCTCTCAGCGGGGGGGTCGGTTCCTGCTCCGCTGACCCCACTGTTATCCTTGTCGTGACAGGAAACATACATCACAGAGGGGCCTCTAATGTGAAACACATTCCACCACAAGCTGATCAAAGCCAGGCTGCCTGGACAACACAGTGCCCCATAATGCCATATTTTGACCATATAATTGGGGAGCAATTACAGCTGACAAAACACCCGAGTGATTTTCTCTTTCTCTCTCTCTCTCCTTCTCTCTCTCGCTCCCTCCCCCTCTCCTCATGAGTGTCTTCAGGCGGCAGGAAAGCCCACAGAGGGCTTGTCATAAACTATGTGGGATATTGTGTGCTGAGTTGGCTTGAAAGCTCCTGAGAGGAGCTGAGGGTGGGTCAGTTTTTATTGGAGTATGATCGCTTATTCAGAGATGCTGTAACGAAACACAGGGGTGAGAGTGAGCAGTGAAACTCAGTCATGGAAAAGACCCCATCACTCTGAAAACCAGACTGGCCTAAGTCTTTAAAGGTAAGGTTGATTGAAGCTCTTCACTTCTTCTAAATTACACCCAAAACAACAAAAGTGCTCACAGTGTAAAGATGACAGATTTATAAAAGATGTTTCTGTGCTGTATGTACACACATGGAGGAATATTAAAGCCCAATCATTCTCATCCTATATTTAGAGATCATAGGAGTAAAAAATACAAACTAAGTTGATGTACATTTTTTGAAACTAGATATTTTACTTATTTCAAGAAACTTCAATCAACTCCAAACTCAGAGTTAGAAGCTGGTTGACATGACTGATGATTTCTGTAACTTATAATGCCCACTGTGAGGGGGTGAGTGTCAGACCAGAAGAGTGACTGCAAACACACACACACACACACACACACAGACACACACACACACACACACACACACACACACACACACACACACACACACACACACTTAACGATCAAGCTATGACCTTAGCCGGACTGCTGTGTGCATGTAAACACATTGAGTGTGTATCAGTGGTTCACATACAGGAGGGGTGAGTGAGGGAGGGTTTTGAGTCAGAATCTGACTGATAGATATCACTAACCCATCTCTGGACTCTGGACCTGGAGTCCTCACTCCTGGCTGGTCATATCATGAAACCAGATTTAGATCTGAGCTGGTTATTCCAGTGTTGCTTTTATTAACTGTGTGATGAGATGTTTTAACTTAAATAAGTAAGATCTGAGTGTCTGCAGTTTACAAGTTAGTTTGTTGATCAAAAAGACATTTTCCATGGTTTGCTTTCCCTCCCTACTGTCTCTTTTTTGTTTTCTTGATGTACTTTTATGCACTTTTTCCATCAAATTATTTGCACGAGTGACAAGACCAAACAAGAGTGAAACATTCAACAACAAAAAGGAAACATGGGGGTACTTATAGTCAAGCAACCTATAAAAGTAATCAAGCATGATAGGAGTTGCATCGACAGATCAGGTCAGAGGAAAAAAAACGAACCGCAATCCAAAGAAGGAAAATAAAGGACTGTAACAGCCTGTGTGGGTTGTTGGTGTTGGTGGTGAAGTGTTGTACTGTTTAGATGCCTTACCATGAGCGTTGAGATTTACAGAGCTCAAGTGAAGGCATCACATCTCAGTAGCCAGTGTCTGTGGGGACCAAGCGGCAACCTCCGGTCTGAAAATATGAGGCAATGTGGAAGGTCTATAGTCTGCTGTTCCTCGAGTGTCCGCTTGAGGCTGGCTCCAGAAGTACCAGAAGTCACAAACACATCAAGCCAAAAAAAGCCGTTTTCACAGCCAAAATAAGCACATTTACAGCCTGGTACAAAGAATGTCTCCCATCTAAATCGCTAATTTCACTAACGGCACGCACTGTACGGGGGGTGAATTTTGTTCTAATTCAGCAGTTTCCCCAATATTAAGCTCGCCAGTTCGTCCAATCAGAGGCACAGCTCAGATCACGTGACTGTGGAGCGTACTATGGTTGTTACCGTGGAGACTCACAGTCTGCCTCATTTCCAATATGGCCACACCGGCCGTTTTGCTTCAAAAGTCTGTTTAAGAAACAGACGGGTGACGTCGCGGAGACTACGTCCATTAAATATACAGACTATGGTGGGGACAGAGCTTGCTGATTGGACGGGACTAACTTGTGTTCATGTTGAGTAGTGGGATCGAGTGGTGTGTTTGTGTGTGTTTTCTATACAGAAGGTTTAAACACGCTCATTCAGTTTTGTTTACTATGTTTGGTGTTGGTTAGAGCCCACAGTAGCCTGTGTACAGTTTCCAATAAAGACCTGCAACATCAGACCAAGCTTAAGTCTCAGACCCCATTTATACGACAAGGCTTCACAGCGTTTCACTCGAAAACGCAAAATACAGAGAAACGGAAACACTGAGGGACTAAAACACTGTAATATGCATGCCAGGCCTGTAGGTGGCGATGTAACTGTAGAGTCTTTTGGTAGCCCTCTGCTGAAGAAGAGGTGGGCTGATCATCTGGTGTTTATATTAAATGAGTCTCATCTGAGAGCAGAAGTGGAGCAACAGATGAACGTTTAGTTAAAGGCAGTCAGCAGATTCAGCAGCACAACACGGTAAGTCCTCCACTGAACCCTTGTTGTTGTGCGGTTTGCAAAAGTTCCCACAACCAAAGTGGAATTCGCACGTGCAAAACAGAGCGTGATTGATTTAAGGTCGGCTATAACAGCGTTTCCGTATAAACGAGAGGCCGCAACAAAACTTTTGCATTTCACCCTGATACTGTTGTCGTGTACATGGGTCCTCAGTCTGTTTTACAGGATGCTACAGTATTAAGCATCAGTGTTAAGTGATGTTAAGTGAAGACACTTTTTTGTTCAGTTTTTGTCTTTTCATAGTGATTTTTGAAGGGGCGTAATAAATGTGAAAGCAATTATGAGAGTTCATGGTATCATCTGAAAGGTAATTATGGAGTTTATACCCTTTGTTTACATGCAGGCTACACTCAGCCACATGAGACATGCACTAACAGATCGATCACTTTCAAATAAATTGATCTCAGTGCTTGAAAAATGGTGCATGATGTGTTTAATTTAAAGCAGGGAACCTGTTTTGCACATTTTGAGAGTAAGGAGTGCAGATGACTGTAAAAACACAGTCAGTGTGGTTTAAAGTAAAACGATGTCAGAAAGTCTGAATTATTCCATGTTTCTCATTCTCCATCTTATGACTGTACGGTCTGATGCAGATGAGGTGAAACAAGGGAAAAAAAAAACTAACAGATGCCACTGAAATCACAGCAACAGAGCAGGATTTTTTGAAAGATGAGAAACTTGGGAAGACTGCAGCTCGCTGAGATATTTTGGCAAGTGTTGGCAGTGTGGCACACACGCAGAAGAAGAGAACAGAACCTCTGACAAAGCCAAAGATGTGGATTTGAAGCAGATGTCAGTGTTTTGTTGTGTTCCAGTGGCGGTTGCCTGAGATTGCTGGGCAAACATTTTGATCCGTGGGTAGTCTTTCATTCTGAGGTCCTCCCCCCTGCTGGGCCAGTCAATATGAACATGAAGCCTCGGGCCTGAGCTCTGTGGTATTGTGCTGCACAGAAATCAAACAGAAAACACATGAAACACTGAAAACTATTACTGCTTCACCCAAGTCTGGAAACTTTGAAGCATGGGACCAGGATCAGGCTCTTTATCAGACTAATGTTACTGCTGATGGTTTCAGGCTCCAAAATAAAACTGCTCTGAGTTAAAATGTCAGACGCTACAGAGCCTCTACTCTGCCAGCCGAGCTCTGCAGGAACTTTTTTTCCCATGAGTGTAAGTTTAGCAACGATTCTGTCTGTCATCCTGTGATAATTCGGCGTGATGCAGCTTGTTAACAGACTGTTTACGACTTCACTTCAAAAGATCTGACCTGGAGTCATTTTAACGAGCAGAAACTAGGAACATCAGGAGTCCTCTGAGTTACATGTGGTATGATTTGTACGTTTCTTAACTGGAGATGTGTCAGTCTGAGCCGGCTGATCTTTCCTGGAAGGCCTAGGTTAGCTTACATGTCGCCTGTTCATCTCTGTGAGCTCCTCTCCAGAGGTCAGTTCAGCCTGTGAGTGACCAAAGGCAGCCTGTGGAACTCAGAGCCTGACTGTTCTGCTGGTATTGACGGAGGTGGAGGATGTCAGATGGTTGGTCCGTGGCTCTCAGCCTGCTATCGTGCTCCACCACTTAGCATGCTAATTAATCCCAACCAAAGGGCTGCGTCAGTCACCCCACGCTCCACCAGGGACGCTCCCACTGGGCTCATCCTGCTTTAATTGAGCACGTTTTTCAGAAGCCCGCTGTCCCTGGGATTACATTAGATCCTTCTAATTCACCCAGCCTGCCACCAGCGTGGGCAAAGTGAGCGAGCGCAGGAGGGAGGGAGGGATGAGATGAAGAGCTGGGAAATGTATAAATAAACCAAACAAACAAACAAAAAGCCAGACTGAGTGTTTATTAACACCCCTGGGATGAAAACGGAGGTGAGTACAGGAAATCATTAGCGCAGGAGAGTCAAACTAGGCTTGTTTGATCTCGCTGATGGAGGAGCAAATGTAATTTAGCGCACTGCGAGTAATTTGTTTTAGCAGTTAGCATGGGTTCCTTTTAATTTCATTTTGCCTGGCATCAGTCTTTCAAATTAAATATTTTTATTTTGTACAAAGCGGATCTTTGTGCGCCTCCAGGCTCAAAGACCAGCCCTCCACAACAACTAATGTTTATTCATCTCTGCTTGTTTGCATGTGTGTGAGACAGAATCCTGACAGCAGTGCGCGGCGGCGGCGCTTTTTATTTGACTACTTTCTGTATAATGAGGCAACTCAGATGTGCGCTGCGACAGCTAGCAAATCATAGTAGCAGGATAACAAAGTGTTTTTGTCACCACAGCTCTAATTATTTGGAAGACGGTGCTGAAGCAGCTGCGTCTGTTTTTGGTGTCTCACCTTATGTCCTCGCTCTGCTGAGAGATGTTGACTGTGCATTCTGCTTGTGAAATCGAGACGCTGTTTCTGAACCAAGCTAACTTAACAGTTCCCAACTAATGACATCCAGCTTTCAGTGAAAATATCTCATGTCAGCTAAATAAGCTGTCAGAGGAAATTTAAGAGAAGCTGAGCCAGTGACTGCAGGGTGTGCTTTCTCACACGTAAACTCACATGACTTATTTAAAGATATTATTCTCATCTTTAATTCAGTGATGAGCACTCAGAGGTCAACCAGGCAAGTTAATCTAGGCCCGTCAGGGTGCTGACACTCAGTTTCTATAACACACAGACACACACACACCGCCTCACGCTGCACCAGGACATGCCAGTCTGACTTTATGTGTGTGGGCCAGAGAGAGGAATCTTATCAGGATGAGGTGCCGGATGCTCTGAAGCCTCTTATCAGGCACGTCTCCACTCTGTGTGGAGTCTGAGCTCCTCTGCTTTCAGGCTGCAGAGATGTGACGTGTTGTCTTCTTATAGTAACAAGAGACAAGACACAACAATGTGGTTGGATGAGCTGCAAACTGTAGGAACATGAGCAGCCATCTTGGATGCACAGGAAGCCTTTACAGAGACTCTTATTTTGAAAGGAGCTGTACATAACTGCAGATTAGAAGTCTCCACCACCTCCCTTTCAGCAAAGATGGGTCTGAAAATGCACCCCAGGGATGCTTTGCCCCGGTGTCATTCTTAAGGCAGATTTTAGGCAGTAAGGATGAGCTGGTGGAGCCCTGGTATAGACATCCTTCCCCATCCACTCACCAAACAGACATTTAACTCAGCAGATATCCCTCAGGGCTGGCTGTGAAACAGATACTCCTGTTTATGAAGAGGTCATTGACTGTACTAGAAGTGTGTGTGTGTGTGTGTGTGTGTGTGTGTGTGTGTGTGTGTGTGTGTGTGTGTGTGTGTGTGTGTGTGTCTGTGTGTGTGTGTCTATATTTTTCTGTCTATTTTGGTGGACACAGTGCCACAGGAGGAGCATTTGGTAACGGAGCCGTCAATTATGAGGTTGCTCATCCTTTTTGAAGCATCAAACAACAAATTAAAATCAAACCTGTGCAAAAACAGGTACACTGTGACATAACATAAATCAGAGTAAGCGCTCACTACCCTCTGATAAGCAAGTTTTTACTCTAATTTATTGTAAGAAATATTTTGTCAAACTCAGTTTACCTCTGGTCTTAAAATATGAAGCCTGTACCTGCAGTTCATCGAGTGTCCACTTGAGGCTGGCTGCAGAAACTACAGACATACTAATTTAAAACAAAATTAACATTTTTTTACAGTCTGGTTAAAGAAAAAAAAATGATTTTTTTCCACAACTCGTTATTTTTAAAGTATTAAACTTGCGAGCCTTGCCCATATAAGGGCATGATTGATTGACTGACAGGTGAGCACCCTGTACCTCTTGACCTCATCCTAATTCAAAGCTGGGTTGAGTTCAACATTTCCAAACTGTCTTCCTTCAAAGATATGCTTCAAAACTCTGTATCAGAAATAAGCGGGTGACATCACAGAGACCATGTTTATGTATTAAAGAGTCTCTCATTTCTATACAAGAAAAACAAAACAAAAAGAAGATTTAAAGATTTAAGTCTGGATCTGTCAAAAAAAGAATGCTTAAATCAAGACAATCAGCAAATATTTTATATTAGAATTTAAAAGTTTTTGCAGTGTAAGATTACACCAATTTTGAGAAAAATAAGTATTAATAGGGAAACCGGTCAGTGGATACTTTGGGATGTTTTAAGCTTCAGTTTACTCTCATCAGACATTAGAAACATTGGATCACGACCCCTCTTTAAATCCAGACTCAAAATCTGTTCCAAGCTGCAGTATCTCTTTAATTTCGCTGATCTTTCTTAACCTGGTGTTACTTTTGCTTGTTGTTTTTAATAAGTGTGTTTATAATCACTCTGTAACCTGTCCTTAAGTGCTCAGAAAGGCGCTTTTAAAAGGAAATATATTATTATTATTATTATTATTATTATTATTATTATTATTATTATTATTATTTATTTCAGTTTCAGGGGGTTTCAACATCATCAATCTTTGAAACAGTCTGTTTACCTTGAAATACAGGATTTCCTTAAGAAGAAATTTCTCTTTGTTTATTCTCTGGGAGAGAGAGAAGATTTCTTTGGTTGTGGTTTTGTTTCTTAGTGTGAAATAATTCTTGCATTTTTCAAACTATAGTCTTCGGATATGTTTTAGTTTTATTTTATTTTATTTTTTCCCCAGATGTCAAACTTATCCAAAGCACCGTGTACCTGGCTGCCACTCCAGCCTGATAAACAACATGTGCTGTAAAGTGAGGGAGCTGGGAGTATCTCAGCTGTGTCCCTGGCAGAGCCTGCAGGGGTTGTTAGCACTGACAGCGCCGGTCTTTATGCATGAGACTTCCAGGCAGATTGTTGGCAGAGCGGGGCACTTTCCCTCACATGGGCGTCTGCTGGCTGCAAGCCTCACAGCCTTCCCTTCCTCCTCCTCCTCCTCCTCTTCCTCCTCACCGTCCTCTCCTCCCCGTCATGGCAGACCCAGGGAAGGAGCTTTATGGAGCCCTATAATGATGCGAGGTGAATGTGCAGCACCAGGGTGATTGTTAACGGCGGCAGCTGTGCAGATAGCCTGGATGATGGAAAATCAGTGGGACCTCATTTTGGTTTGCCAGTATGAATATTAATGGCTCGTTTCCAAGCCATGGCTAATGATGAGGAAAATTCCCTAATAAAAACTTGATGTGATGGGCAACGACCCGCGGGGTCACTGGAGACAGTCAAAGTTAATAGTGTGCCATCAGGTGTGAGGAGTTAAGTGATTAGAGGCATGGAACCTAATCCTGATGTTTTTCTCCCCCTCAGCCATGAGTCAGAGCGGGGGGAGGTGAGGGGGGAGGATGAGGGTTATATCTCTTGACAGCAGAGGGTTGCAGCAGCCTGTTGTTTGGCATACATCAAATACATGCAAGCTGTGAGGGTTACAGAGACGGCAGAACGATCCCTTTCTGTATGACTGTTATTTCACAGAAACATTAACACATTCAGCCGTGGGTGATCTCATCTGAAAATGATCTTTTTAACAACCTTTAAGGACACGACGCAGACAAAATCAAAAATAAGGTCTGTTTCTGCCCTTCAGACCTACATGGTCTTGAATTCTTCTTGTGAAATGGGTTTTTATCAGGGGTGAAGCCTAATCTTGTCTGAACTGTGAAGTGAAGTGACTCATTTAACGTATGGTACCAGAGTATGGATGTAAAGTCATTGGAGTAAAAGTGAAACCTGAGACCAAAGAGGTCACATCTATGTTTTTGTAGAAAGATATTATTTCTGCTGAGTCATGATGTTACCAGTTGGTGTGTGAACGACCAGTGACCATGATGGATTCTATAATGGTTCCAGCACATCAGTCGTGCCTCCTCAATGCTGCAGCTCTCTCTTTCTTGTCCTTTTTTTCTTCTCTTTTCAGTCATCTTTGTATTTGGAGTCTGTCATTACTTTTTTTTCTGGCTCATTTGTTGAAAAGGGACTCCAAACTGGTTACTTATGCAGTGTTTTTTTTTTTTATTTTATTTTTTTATTATTACTACTTCTGTTCCCATAATTGTCCGTACTGTGATCCTACGTTTAACCATAGTTGCATTGCTTACACACACAAACAGGTGTTAGCAGTCCGTAGCATGTCGATGCTAACAGGTGCTAGGCCTAATGTTCCCCACACACTCAGGAGAAGCAGGCGAGGTGGATTTGCTGACGCTGGGATGCAAGCCAGGAAGAGATTACCTCGACCTGTAATGTGAGATCCATCTCCAATAAGATGGACAAACTAGCCATGCTAACTCAGCACCAGAGGGAATACCAGAGGGTAGAGTAGCATGGCTAACAGAGCTAACACCGGACACAAAAGCCACATGGGAAATATTTCACCTTCTGTGAGTGGACAGGATGAAGGAGAACAAGACTAACCAGACTGGAGAGGAAGGCCAGCTCAGGCCTGGGATGCCCTCTGGACACCATTGACCCTGTAGACTCTGTGGACCCTGTGAAGGTGGAGGCTGACAAGAGAATGATGGACAAGCTGTTGTCTTTGGTGGACAACATGTCCCACCTCTTCCAGGAGACTTTTTTACCTTTCTGTTATCAGTCTGTGCACATTTCTTACCTCTTTACTAGTTCTTCACACATTAATTGTGGTTGAATAGTCCCAGGATACACTCTTTTATTATTCTCTTTAATATATTCATATTGTAATGTTTGCACAGCACACTTTGTTTGCTGCTCTAACTGTTCATCTCTCTGTAAAACATGGAGACGCCTCTTCTTGTTGGGCAGCCTGACTGAAGTGAATTGGGGGACATGTTTTGAGCTTTTCAGACTAATAAACCAAATTCTAAGCATGAACTGTGTAAATTTGTTGCATGTTGAACACTTTACTTGCTGCTTTCCATATTTGTGAGAGTGGAAAATTCTGTATTCCATTTAAACCTGCAGCGATAGCCAATCAGCATGGAGATCCCGCGGTTGGATTACGAGACCTCTTTCTAAATTTAAACACAAATCATTTGCACTGATTCAGATTAAGACAGTCTGGTGTATTTATTAACCTGGTTATCTTTGCATTCATCTTTGATTAATCCAGCATCTGCTTCCTGCCTCAGTCCCCTGTCTGCTTATAGAAACACAGCTCAGAGTTGGGGTGAGGCAAGGTGTGAGTTTGTGGGTGTTTGTGTACGCGCCCACACTTGAATTCTGCAGCTGTATCTTATGTTTTTTTTTTTATTATTTCCATCAGATAACCAGTAAACACTTCCCGCCCCCAGGCGCCTATAGCCTTGAGAAAAAAAGTGAAGATGCTTCTAGAAGGAGAGATACTAAACTCGGTGCTTGTGTAACAAATGGATTTTTGAGAAAGCAAAGTGCTGCACCTCAAAGTTCCTTCCATCCCACCTTGGTCCTTGTCAGGTGTGTGTGTGTGTGTGTGTGTGTGTTTGTGTTTGTGTGTGTATGAGTGTGTGTATGAGTGTGTGTTGGGTGGGTGGATGGGACTGATCAACAGAGAGGTTTACCCTGCGGCAACATCTGTTTCTGCCAAGCAGCACTTCTGTAGCGAGATGCCACATCTCTGGTGCAAATGTCCTACCTTCCTCCACACTTGAAAACAACACACGTACACACACACACACACACACACACACACACACACACACACACACACACACACACACTTGCACACACACACACACATCTTAATAAATCGGGCATTCAAGTGTGTGAATGTTTGTGTTTCTGATGCTTCTTTCGTGGATTGTTGCTCTTTTGAAAATGTATTTGTTTTGCTATATTTAAATGTTTTGGCACAGTCCAGTTGAATAAAAAAATAAAAGGACACACTCCAGAGTATTGGAAACAGACTATAAAGTTCTTATTATTTTATAGGTGGCTCAGTTTTCAGCCCGTCTCCCCCGTCATCCCCCCTCAGCTCTGCTCTCCTAGTGACTGGAATCCAGAGTTTGCGGTCAAATCGAATATCTTCTGGATAAAATTGAACATTTGAAGGGAAATTGCATTCAGATGTTGGTCTGCTAGGTTTGGCCTGTGCTTCAGATGTGGATCAGACCAGGTTATATTAGTCCAGACAGAAGTCTGGTCCTTCCTGACGAAACATTCTTGGCAGCAGAAAGAAGGGTTTGCTGTACGTGACTAAAGACTGTTTCAAGACTGAAGCTGTTTTCTCCTCTTTTTGATTGTTTGAGCTCTTTTCTTTCCTACCGTCCTGTTATATGACAGCTGGACATCAAGCAGACTCTGGGGAAATTAGATGTTCGATGTCAACGCTGCAGAGCTCTGCTTATTTTAAGGATCTGTCCCAGTCAGACTTGTCATCTTGAATTTCCTTCCACTCGCTGAACTTTAGTGTGCGTTAACAAAACTTTCTTTTAAGGATGCCTTTTTTTCTGAAAAATGCGTCTGCTTGGCCCGTTTCCAAAGTAAAGTGATCCCGGCAAGAGTTGGAGTTTATCTGAGGTTCAGTTGACTGTGAAGCCACTTGAGAATTGTCTACTCCTGGAGGTGTGTGTGTGTGTGTGTGTGTGTGTGCGTGTGTGTGTGTGTGTGTGTGTGTGTGTTCTTTTCATTCATTTTGATTATGAGTGTGAAACAGAGCTGTGTGAAGCCTGGGCTGGAGTTTGGGTCACTAAACCTTAAACTGAACCTGTTTCTGGGCCTTTACAAAAAAAAATAAATAAATAAGACGATAAACAGTTTAAAACTCTAAACAGGAACTCAGTCAGGAAGTTTGGTCTGCTCTAAAAATCACAGTTGTATTTCACTTAAGATGTGATATGTGTTATTTAACATGAACATAATATAATGTAATAAACCCCGGTCAGTAGTGGGCCATAGTATGTTGCTCTCCTGTCAGGTTAAACACCTTGATGACACATTCTCATCCCACCATGTCAAAATAATCCATCAGTGTCTTAAAAACTACAGTTTGTACTGTTGGGTTATATTCATACTTTGATGCTAATGATTCATTCTACTAAATGACCATAAAAGAAATGTGTAATGAGAGCATATTATGCACTTTAGTGATGACCTGCTGGTTCTGTAACCTCAGCACTGTCACCAAACACAGGCTGGATTATGTTGTCAAACTTAGTTGGCTCTGACCTGGATGATCATGGCCATAGCTGTCAGGGCAGAGTCGCTCAGAAGGCAAAGACCATCCTGGAAGACCCTCACCAGCGTCTTCATGCAGAGCTCCAACAGAGAACACATTAGCTCGTGCTAGGAGCGCTAAATGAAATGTATTCCTGATCATTTCTTCCATCATCTGTATTGATGGATTCTAAAACACGCTTCCAGATGTGGACTGAAGGACTTGTTGCCTCACGTCTCACTGCTCTGATATCATCATCTTATTTGAGTTATGTTTTTAAACTTAGACCACACTCCGGCCAGCTAATGTGCCAAAAGCTCTGAATGTTTTGGCTTCACTTGCTTTGTTTATTTTGTTTTTTTAAGTTTTTTTTTTTTTTGTTGGGCTTTTTTATGCCTTTAATGTGAGAGGACAGGACAGTGGATAAAGGATGAAACTGGGTGAGAGTGGGGGGTGACATGAGGGAAAGTCTCCACAGGTCACACTTGAACTCGGGCTGCCCTCTCAAGGGCTTTTGCCATATTGAGCACAACCTTAACCACTAGAAGCCATCTACGCTCCCTGTCCATGTGTTTATCACAGACTTTGAAATTAATGGACGTAGACTCTGTGACGTCACTCGTCTGCTCCTGATGCAGAGTAATGAAGCTGATCATCAGCTGGGGCCATGTTGGAAATGCTGACTCAAGAGGCGGAGTCTGAGCCTCCTCACTAACAGCTATAGGGTGCCCGTTAGTCATGTGAGCTGACCTCTGATTGGACAAACTTGTGAACTTAATATCTTCTAAACTGCCGGGCTAGTGTTTTAGACCCAAGCTGTATTTGAACCAGACTGTAAATGTTTTCTTTTTAATGCCGTAGAAGTCTGTTTGGTATGTTTGTGGTTTCAGCCTCTAGTGGATACTTAGTGAACTGGAACTTTTAGCACTTCCACATAAGCTTCATTTTTCTAATGAATGAATAATGTTGCCCCCTGGTTTTTACAGTCTCCCCTGAAAATCAAACGCCAGTCTCTTACATCTTAAACTCTCTTTTTTGTTGTTGTTGTTTTACATTTTTGTACTTATATACTTGTCCATCCATTGTAACCAACCAGCCTGACTGTAAAAAAAGATGCAAAGTCTGCTGCCTGTCTGTCCGTGCAAACATTCATGGAAATCCTGGCTGTTTTGTTAATTTATGTAATGTTTCTGTCCTGTTTATGAAAAAGCGTAAAGTTTAGATGAAGTTGAGTCTGTTACAGTACTTCTGTGATCTGAGAAACTAATTTGTGAGTGTGTTGTGACAGAGCTTACCTCCTCAGCTCCATGTGCCAGAGCAGGTGCTGTGTAGCAAACCCTGAGCTCATCAGTCTCCTCCTGCAGCCTCTATTTGTTGTTCCTCAATTCGCAGTGGTGGACTGGCAGACGGTGTAATGTTGGGGTGAGAAATAGAGAGGCATATAGGAGGTGTGAGTGGGGGATTTGAGAGTAAGAACGGCACAGATCCTCACTTCACCACCCTGCTCTTCCTCTCTTCACCGTGAATAATGTAGCACAGCCCCAACCCAGTGGTGGGCCAGGCATGCCGCCATATCAAGCTGAGGTGGAGAGTGATACGTCCAGCTTGGCAAGTCTAGATTCTGCCACATTCGAACCCCACAAACCCCCCTCCATGCCCAACCTGCGGAGAGGAGCGTTAGGCTCCAAGATGGCAATCAAGGCTTGATTTGCCAACACATTTCCAATGATTAAAATGTAATTAGCACAAGCGAGCACCTCCTCCCCAGCTAATTTCCACGCACGCTGTGACAGGCAGGCGGTCGGCGGCACCCAGGCCCCAGCAGCAGATGGAGAAGGCTGCAGCGGGAGGGGAGAAAACCATTTTGCCATGCGACTGTTTGCATCAGAAAACCATCAGGACGTGCAGCTATATCAGGAAGGAGCCGTTAGGAGGAGGAGGGAAAGAGGAGCCCTTGACGACAGCACGTCAAATTGGCACCGTCAGAGCTGACCCTGGCAATGGCTGCCATCCTTCATGCTGTCTCTCCAGCTCCCAGGCATGCAGGCAGGTTGGCTTCCTCCCCCTGCTTTAACCCCTTCAGCCATCCTGCAGGACAGGCTGGCTCGAGCTGATAAACAGACACCATCCTGTGTGCAGCGGGGCGCTTTAATGAAGCCTGTATCAGACATAATTAATTCTAAGGTCATGGATAGCAACCAGCAGAACTGGAGGCTAATGTCACTCATGGGGGTGACAATGCGCTCCCTCCACAGATCCCAGCTTAAGACGACGGCTTAAAAAACATCTTTAATGATCATAATAAGCCTTTTCAATACACACTGTTGCCTTTAGAAATACTGTTTACACATGTCATTATTTTATGGACTGATCTGACATCTGCTGGTATTTTTACAGATTTGCTGAAGGTTATGTTGGAACGTGGCATGCTTGCCTTTCACGCATCCCTGTGTGATGTGGTGAACTCTTTAGCGCAGACATTTTTCTGCGGGTAGCTCTGGCAGCAGACTCCGGAGAGCCCTGCTTCTTGTGCAGACGATAACACAGCCGCATCGTTTAGCATGCAGCCCGTGGCTCCTCGTGTTCCCCTAGTACTGGGCCGGTATTACTCTCAGCTGGAGAGGATTTAGGACAAGAATAATTTACTCCTTATTCTAGACCAATGTAAACAAAGGGCTCCATGCTTGGACCCAGCGCAGGGAAATTTGTAAGAGCACTCAGCCAAAAGAGAGGCCCGGCTGAGAGCGGAGGGGCAATCAGAAGTGCTCCGGATACACGCCAACATCAACAGCTCTTAGAGCTGACGCTAATGTTTGACATTCCTGTGTTACTTAAACTTAACACCAGGGTCTAGCTGTACAGTATAATAGCAGTCTGTGTAAATAGCAGAGGGCCTGGGTAGAGTATCAGTTTTCTTTGTAAGCCCCCTTGGTGGACTAATGGTTTCCTTATTGGACACGACTGTAGCTTTAAATAAGACTGCATCAGCCTCTCACAGAGCGCTCTGCTGTCAATACAACCATTGTTGTGTTTTCTCTCTGCTGTGTTTTTTTCTCCGCCTGCCATTTTAAACCTCATACATGTCTCTGCATCAGAAACAACCTCTGTGGATTTGCTTTAAGTGCTTTTGACATGAGCGCTGGCCGTAGCTCTGCACATTTACAAATACTCCCGTCAGAAGCAATAACTGAACCTCCCAGCTCACGCTTAGCGTTTAAAAAGTAACACCACACCTCGGTCGATAATCGCAACATTTCCGCACGTTTCCACCAAGAACAAACCTGAGTCGCTCGGGCTTCCGACGTAAAAATCAGGAGGCAGAAAGTACAAAGAGGAGAAACTCGATGGGGTCTCTTTATGCATGAGGTGTCGCATTAGTTCACTCTGATCACTTATCAGTGAGTGACAGCTCAGCCTTGTTTGTATGCTCCATGTGTGTGTTTTTTTTTAATCTCTTACGCATGTATTATTTGTTACTTTTAGCTCTTTACTTTAGCAGCGAGTTTGCAGGAGCTTCGTCGTCTGCTCTGTAAGGACGACCAAATTGGCTGCCTTCTCCTGTCAGGCCTGATCTCAGGATTTTTTTTACTTTGCTCATTATAAAGGTATTTCCATTTTATTAAGTTTTCCTCTTTTTTTTTTCCCCAGCCTTTGTCGCTCTGGGAAATTTGCATACCTCTATTCCTAGGCTGGAAAAAAAAAGGAATAATGACAGCAATTCTTTTTCCCCTCTCTCTTCCCCCACGAGCTGTGTGAGTGCTTCGTTTAGTGGCACCTGCAGAAGCGACAGGCGCGGGGATGAGAAGTGAAAGAGAGCAGTTGATTAAATCATCATCAAGTCGCAGCACAGAAAGTCAATTCTGCTCGCCGTCTACAATGATATCCTTTTATCTTAAAGTAATGAGCTATGGCACTTTTGCATCGGGTAATACGATGAGTTCCATTAGCATGTTCCATTTGCTTCACAAGCAAGGGCAAGTCATTCCAGCCGGCTTCTATCTCAGCAATCAAAGCAATTGGCTGCACAGCCGGGGAACAGGGGGAAGGAGGGAGAAGGGGGAAGAAGGGAACAGGAGAAAGAAAGGCTAGAAAGGCTGTTTTTTTATGGATCATAACACAGAGGAAAAACTAAAATGATGTCCATTATTCCAGGCTCTCTGCATGCCTGCTTTCTCAGTGTGTATACTGCAGCACGGGCAGAGAAGCAGCTAATGAGTGCTCGGGCACATTACTGCTGTCACAGTCAGAGCGCCTGAATACATGGAGGCAGTTTAGACAGCTAATACTGCTCATCAGTCTGCTGCCGGTCGCCAGTCCTGGGTTTGAGGCGTCAGAGTGACGTGGACCACGTCCTTCTGCCCCCACACATTAGCTGGATGTTATCCTCATTATTACACAGCTTCTAAACACAGGGATCAATGAACAGGTGCAAAATATTCAATTTATCAAACACCGAGCTGTCTAAAGATGCTTCCACAGCAACACTGAACTACACAGAAAAAAAAGGTTCCTGGCCCGATTAAGCATTCTTTATTATTATTATTATTATTATTATTATTATTATTATTATTATTATTATGATGATTATTATTATTATTATTATTATTATAATAATTTCCAGAGGGAAGGGGCAGCGATGGAGAACGCTCTGTCACCCCAGGTTCGGTGTTTAGTCCTATGCGGTGAGGAAAGGAAGTTACCATCAGAGGAGCGAAGACTAGAGGGTGGGATATGAGGGGTAAGCAGGTCAGTCAGATAGTGTGGGGGCAGGTAAAAGAGGGTGTAAAACACACCTCAATTGAATCCAGTATAAAAGTTCATTCATAAGAATCGTAAAAAAACGTAAATATGCCGTATGTGAGCTCAGTTAAAACAGTTTGGGTAAACTCCATGTCATCAAATTGGATTTACTGCAACCTTCACTGAAATTGGGCTATGAGTATGAAAAGTTCATTTATGGACCTAGAATTGGTTTTACCCCACAGTGAAAATAAAAGGATTGTTTTAAAGTTCTGCTTATAAGAAGTGTGTGAGCCTATCTAAGCTATTCCTAGAATGCATTTCAGCTATGTACTATCATACTATATGTAATGTTACAAATTGTTCATTTTGCAAATAGTTTGTCTCAGAATTGGTTGCGTCCAGCGACTTTCTTTCTAATGAACTGGGTTAGAATTTTAATTATTTTACTCAACAGTTTTTCTATCCATGAACAGGGAGGGCACATTTGAGGAGCATACAGGAGCACACTACTTTGCTAAATCCCTAAATCACAGCTGTGCAAGAGTACTCTAAGAGAGAGAGAGAGAGGACTTTGATAATTATTCTACCAAGCACTACTGATGATTATTACTGGTAGTGGTGCCCGATACTGTAAAAGATACTGCAAAGTTTGGTATGGATACGATACCAAATTTTAGAATTAAGAATATATAACTTATTTTTATAGGGCAACCTACACTGTGTGGTGGTCTAATAAATGTGTTCAAAGGTACAAATTGATTGAATTAAGTAATTGGATAAATTGATTTCTAAATTTACAACCATGAAGACCATTTATACTCCAAAAAATAACATCAACTAAAGTTGGAGATGACTTCATCTTACTTTCCTGTCTATAAATCAGCTTCTGGTTTTAGTTCGGGATTCTCCTCCTCCAGCGATGTGGTCTGAGTGACGTGACTCAACGGCAACACTCAGTCGAGCAGGGGAGGAGGAGAGGGGGCAGAGTGTGCGTGGATGAAGTGAATGAGAGGAGCGGAGGTAGAGATGACAAACTGAAACTAAAGTATTGTAATTATCATGCAAGTATTGATCAATACTGATACCACAGTTGGTATAGAAAGATTGATGTTTCAGATCGATCCGCCCACTTCTCACTAACCAATGAGAAATGCATGGATCTTGGATAAATAAGTGTTTTATGTAAAGATAAAATAAAGATTACATGTATTAAATACAAAAGATTTATGTTCAAGAGCAACAAAAAAAGAGTACTTCTGTGAATTCTTGTGACTTGAAATATTTTCCCCTATTTTTCATACCTTTGTTATGAATGACTGTTTGTTTTATAACTGTTAAAAATAATTAAAAAGTTTGTTATGAAAAAAAAAGAGCAACATAACTGCATTTGTATCAAATTAACACAATTAGATATGTTGAAGTTACTCAGTTTATTCAAGCTGTCTCAGGGTGATTTTATTGCTCTGTATTTAATGCAGATTTTTACTTTAAATTCATGTAATGAAATCACATGGATTATTAACATGTGATTGAAGTCGAGGCTTTTGGCATTATTAATATTATTGTTATTATTTTTATTGGATGCAGCTGAACGTTTCTATCGGTGGTGAAGTGATGCGAGGTGAAAAGGTTGCATGCTGAACATAACTGTCGGAGTATGTTGACATTTTATTTTTCCATTAAGCTTCCTTTAAAAGCTGACGAAGCCCACACTGAGTTATTTCTTCATGTTTACTTGATGTGTTTCTCCAGTTTTGTTGCCGACCTTCTTTATTTTCCCACTCGATGACGTTTTCTTTTCTCTGCTTTTGGCCTCAGTAACACTCACACAGACACACGTCAGGATGAACAGGATGGCTAGAAATGTTATTTGTGCTGATTTATTTGAAAAGATACAGAGGTCTCTATGATGGACTGTCGGACAAAATGAGATATTGAGGATGAGTGATAGATTAATAAATAAATAAAAGCTTTTATTTTGAAGTCAGCTGACTGCACTGAAGTTGTAGCATCCTGTGAAGGTAAACTTCAGTTTAGGTTTCATAAATATCTGAAAGCTTCATATTTTATTACTTCAGCACCATGTCATGAATCAAATACAGGACTTTGAACCTACTAAGAGAAATATGAGTCTGTTCTGAAGAGAGGGAGACCAACAGGCAGTCCAAGTTTTTCCCCAGCTTTGAGGAGGTTTGCAATGTTTCACTTTCTTAATTTAGAGGGCTGTCTGGTTATTTAACACACCGTTTAACTCTGACCTGTGATACTGACTTCTTTTCCTATAATCACAACTATTCTAAAACGATAAAAACTTAATTCTCGTATATTTTTAACTTTTTTTGTTTGTTTTTCTCAGAAATGCTCTTTTCTCTTTTACAAAGACTAGGATTCCCTTCTCATGATATAAAAACTGTCCTTGTAAAAAAAAAAAAAAAGAAAAAAGAAAAAAAGGCATTTCTCTTTTTTAATTGATGAGTTTTTTTCTGGCGTATTGAAAACGTTTTCTTTCTCTCTGTAACATTCTGACTTAATTCTCCATAAATGATTACTTCTTTCTCAGAATCCCTTGTTTTCGTGACCCTTCCTCTGATTCTCCATGGAGGAATAAAAACTGCGTCTGGAGGAAGAGTCTGTTCAGGGGCCAGAGCTCTTTTCAGAAGCAACACCATCTGAAACAAACTCATGAGGGTCTTTCTTCTCTCGTCCCTCTTTTGTGCATGATGGAGTGAAAACAGAAAATAAAGAAACACACACTGATGTTTATTCAGCTACACACATCAGCTTAATGTTTGTACTCTAAACTGATGGAGGACAGTTTCTGTGCAACATCAGAGTGAGAGGAGGAAGCAGCCAGATGATTTATATTGTATACAAGTAGAGATGGATTATTGATGTTTATATTTTTTGTAGTTTAATTTTCATCATAATTTCTTTTTAGGCCTCTGTAAATGGAAACTCCAAAAAAGATTAAAGGCTAATCTCAATTCTACCCATCAGCCCTTGGTTTACCAATCAACCCTTGGTTTACCCATTAGCCTTTGGTCTTGTGCATTCATGTCTAGTGACAGGGTTTCCCAATGTTGGATAAGGTTAAAGGGAAGCGCTGCACAGTCCTCGAACCAAAGACAAACCAGGACCTCACTTGAAAGGAAGGGGTATGAAAAAATTCCCATGATATCCAAACTGCTGGAAATAATGATAGTCAAGCTTTCATCAGATATATCCAATCAGTGATGGCTCAGAGGACACCACCCTCCCTGGTAGAGAGTCAGGTTTTAGTTTTATGTATTTTATTTTAAAAATGATTATAATATTAAAAAGATATACATTTCAAATTTACCATATGAAAATACATACTGTATGTACATTACTTAATGTTGATTGGTGATTGGTTCCCACCTCATTGGCGCTTTTTCTAGCACCCCTGAGACGGGGACCAATAACCAATCAGGGACTGCTGCTCTGGCAGGATTTGCACATTTTAACAAATTTGTCCAATTAGTGTCATAGAGAATAAAAGACATTAAAATGAGAAAACAAGCAAGCAAAAAGAGTTAAATCCTGTTTTTTTAGGAGGAAACTGCTCAGAGTGGAAAACTTCTAAAGCTGAAAACAAAATTCAAGATTTTTACAGTAATGTACTGTAAGGTGAAATGTCATTTTCTAAGTATGGCTCAGCACAGAATATTTCTCCACTGTATCCTGTTCTTTGATTCTTTGATATAATGCAGCACATCGTACTGAAGTCCCTTAGCTTTGAATTTATCAGCCTTGTCCGACATCAGTTCATCATCACTTTGTAAAAACGTGTTCACTTTGGAAGTCAATAATCAACCGTTGCTCTGCCTACGACAGCCAGCAAGCAACTAGGGGTGATGACGTAGCGGGGATCGAGTGGCGCCCATTTCTTAGGGGGCATGTTGGGAAGACAGAAGGGTGAGTGGAAGGGAGAGGGAGAGAGGGACAGCTTGGATTGTCCCAAAATCACCAACACTAGAGCCTGATATCTGACCAATCAGAGTTGAGAACTTCATTAAGATGTGTTTACGGCTTGTGTTTCAGATCAGTTTTGAGTCACAAAGACATTCAGGTCCAATCAGAATCCATCCTCGTCTTCCTTTCCTCTCATTTCTTCCTCCAGCTGACGCTCCATAGGTCTGCTGGCTCCCTGCACACTGTATTCAAATGGAGGGAAGAATGTTGTGGGTGTTGGAGAAAAGAGAGTGAGAGAGAAATGGAGAGCAGGGAAACGTCTGAGGAGTGTTTGCCCAGTACGTTTATTGCCTCTGCATAATTTATGAGCTGCTGGAGCTGACCATCATGGCAGTGTGCCGCGGGCGGCCCCTGGGGCCGTGTGGGACAGGCCTGTAAATTGGATGCTATGCTCCTGCTGAGCTCGCAAGCCCCCCCCCCCCCCCCCCCCCCCCCCCTCCCACCTTTTTTTAACCATCCAGCCTCAGAAACAGAGCAGCCGTGAGCCGGGCCAGCTACCTCTGAGCTCTGCACGCCCCAGATCAGCAGAAAACAAGAGATGGCGGCAAGAAAAAGGGAGAGGGAGGAAAAAAAAACAGCAAGGCCTTCTGTCGCTCACTCCCTGTGCTGTCAGTCATTTCACCCCCCTCCTTTACTCCCTCCCTGCTTTAATCGACACCCACCAACCCCTCCCTGCACACACGCTCTGTGCCAACCTCTGCCCATATTCCCCCCCAGTGCCTTCTTCATTACCGACTCCAGTGCTTCTCTGCACCTCAGCCATATGCACCACGTCGAGGGCCGCCAGTCACCCAGCATCACTCTAATTAGTTGATAAAGAATTAAGTGGACCTTGAAATTGAAATTGGAAAGAAAAAATGAAATCTAACCACTTTTTTTCCTCCCTCCATTACAAAGTTCCCCTTCCTGGTGTCATTCCTTGGTTTCCAGCCTGGAGCAGGAGCACACATCGTGGAATTATAATTCTAGTGGCGGCTCGTGTGTGCAGCTTCCAGCTCTGTATGAGTTTCACATCGGTTTCAGTGTGAACGTTGGCACGGCTGCTCAGGAGAAGCTGCTGCTGGTTCACACTGGTGTGCTCATGTCAGCTCATGAAGCGATCTGACGATGTTCACCTCATGCCTACAAAGATGTGACGTGTTGATCAGTTCAGAGCTGATGAGATGCTGTTTGTAAAATATGTTTCTCACACCTGTTAACACTGACTGGTTGAGCTCATCAGTCCTGATCCGTCTTTTCTTTTGTTTCCAGGGCGACACAGAGAGTGATCAGGATGATAAGGTAAGTCTGCCTTTCATGTGGTTCCTCACACGGTACTAAACGTTCTCCGGTCACCTCAGGCCTCTTTCAGCAGCTTCAATAGGCTCAAATATTCGACTTCTTTAAGGCTGAGACTTTAATGTAATTAGAATTAAACATCCTGTTAATAAATATGTGAAAGCTTTAATTAGCTGTGAATTAATTATAAATGACTTAATGATGTGCAAAATCTAAATCGAACTGTTCTGGTTTTTTAGGATTTAGATGAAATTTAAATGAGACTGTAACAGACGGGGCGGAAGGTGCAGGCGGTGCTCATTGCATGGTACTGACTGACTCTAACAATATGGAGTAATCGACTCATGTTGGCATTTCTTTTTATCTTTTATACCTATGAGTCAAACCATCCAACTCTTTATCTGCTCAAAGTATTTCTGCAGATTAATTTTGTTTGTTTTTCAAAAACTAAATCAACATTTGCAAGGATGCACGAGCCACGTCTAGATAAATGTGCTGCAGATGAAATGAAAAATATTAAAAAAGGTGAACATGTTACTGAACATGTGACAGTTAGTTACATTAAAACAGTGGAACTCCTCAACCAAAAAGTTTCCTTTGGTCATGAGGAGAAGCTGCACCATAAATACTCCCTGCTCTCACAGCTGAAGTCTGAGCTCAGAGTGATGCTGCACAGAAAGTTGTTTCACCATCTTGAAGGAAAAACTGCATCAACTCAAAATTTAACAACCTTTTTTTTTTTATTAATGATGAAAAAAGAGCTCTGGTTAATCTTATTATAAATTACAATTAATGGAAGAAATCCAGATTTTTCAGGATGATTAAGGCAAAAACTGACCTACTCATAATGAGTAAGTATTGTTAGAAAAATGTATACATAAAGTTTCTTGCAATAAGAACAGCATCTGTATTTAAAAGACTTAAGCTAGGATGGCAGCCTAATCATTGGAACAGTTGAGAAAGGAATTTACACTTCTGAACTGACTTTTTCAGATATTTACGTATGGAGTTAAATCAGTGCCAAAACCTCACAAACACAAAAACTGTGTTTTATTTGCGGCCAGTGATTCACAAACAAACTTAGTGTGATTTGCAAAAGCAAAACATAATTCACAACTAATGTATTTAGTTTTATTAATGAAAAAAAATGTCTCTCCAACAAATACATCTTGCTTCACAAATACAGAAAAATGTATTTTCACTTAAATGAAAATAACCTTGAGGCGCAAAAATAAAATCTTTCAAGTACAAAAAAAATATATTGTTCAAGATTTAATTTTTTCTTCTCGAGTTCAAAAAAAATCTCTCCAACCTCATATTTACAGCTCAGAAACTTTTTAAACAAAACATACAGATGATGATCTGTTTATTAGACATGTTTAGAAATGACTTTAAGAAATATACTACATATAAAAGAGAGATGGGAAACAGGTGAATACAGACATATAACAGCACTAATCCGACTTCTGCCACCTAGTCACCTGTTCAAATGTATGGAGGAAATTTATAAGGAAGGTTGTCTAAAGATTCTTCAGAACACTAGAAACAAAATGAGCCAAACCCTCTCACAAAGTCTCTGGAGAAACTGTGGGGCACAGATGGGCAACCACACAAACGTATTTTAGACATGCCCATAATAAGGACATCCTGGGACGCTGTCTTAAGGACTCATTAAGAAGTGTTTCACCAAGACTTCCTGAAAGATCTGGTGAGGGAACTGTTGGAAAATGGAAAAAGTACCTTTTATAAATATTTCTAACATCAGCGCTTAAATGCATCTGTAAAGTCATTTGCAAATCTCCTCAGTCTCAGGTTGCATGTGTTTTTGTTTTCTGAAGTGTATTTGCTTTTCTTTGTGCTTGCTTTGCTGCCTGTATGATACCACCTGATTCTCTTCCAGCTCTCACATTCATGTTTCAGTGAAGAACATGAACGCAACAATGCCCCCCCCCCCCCCCCCCCCCCCCCCCACCACCACCACACACACACACACACTGGAATTAATTTTATTTTGTATTTAGCACCAAATCTAAGCAGAAGTAGTTTAAAGCAGCAATTATTTGTGTTATGAGTTTGTCACACCAACATGTGTCATTGACCCCTGAGCCAAATTTGAAAGATTAAAAAATGACTAAGTATATAAAATTGGGTCTCAAAATCATGGAAAATGAGCACTTCTCTCTGCTGTGGAAGGCTGGGGGTGATTCAGGAAAAAAAATGTTGCAACCACCACAAAAAACGCAGAATGAGATCTATGCCCAGAGTCTTCTTTGTGAAGATGGGAACACCTGCCCCTGCTGCTGTGCACTTTAATGAGACCCCCTTTTCCACCATTGTCTCAAAACTCTCTTCAGCTCCTGTCACTAATGAGTAATAAAATGTTTGGATAATTTTAATATGTACTTAAATTTCTTTTTATTTTATTTTATTTTATTTTATTTTATTTTATTTTGATATACATCTCTAACTTCAGCGTAGGATTAATAAAAATTTAGTTAATAAAATGACTAAAATGAATTCAGTTGCTCCCATAATCTTTTAGGCACAGGGAAAAATATTGGCCAGAGGAAATATTGATTGGCTGGTGACCAAAAGTGTTACTTTAGAGCTATGAAGCCATAATACCTCGTCAGAGGTGCTGCCACTGTGCAGCCAGAATCTTTGTTGTAGAGTCTGAGTGCAGCTTTTTTTTTATCTCCTAAACTCTTCCTAGGTCTCAGATGACATATCCTACTAGTCCCAATAAATCTACACAGGAACAGCAGCTGTCAATCATCACTAAATGTGACGTTCAACCCGTTTTTAGCCTCTATGACTGATGAAAAAAAACTTTTTTCAGAAAAAAGGACTTGAAAACCATGCAGCCCAATAAAATCTAAATATTACCACAGCATGCGGATGAGAGAAACATTTCTCCTGCAGCCAGTCACCAGGGGGAGCAGTTTTTGACCTATGCCGCAGTCAGTCACCAGGGGGAGCAGTTTTTGACCTATACTGCGGTCAGTCACCAGGGGGAGCAGTTTTTGACCTATAATGCGGTCAGTCACCAGGGGGAGCAGTTTTTGACCTATACTGCAGTCAGTCACCAGGGGGAGCAGTTTTTGACCTATAATGCGGTCAGTCACCAGGAGGAGCAGTTTTCGACCTATATTGCGGTCAGTCACCAGGGGGAGCAGTTTTTGACCTATAATGCGGTCAGTCACCAGGAGGAGCAGTTTTTGACCTATATTGCGGTCAGTCACCAGGGGGAGCAGTTTTTGACCTATACTGCAGCCAGTCACCAGGGGGAGCAGTTTTTGACCTATACTGCAGCCAGTCACCAGGGGGAGCAGTTTTTAACCTATACTGAAGCCAGTCACCAGGGGGAGCAGTTTTTGCTCTATACCGCAGTCAGTCACCAGGGGGAGCAGTTTTTGACCTATACTGCAGTCAGTCACCAGGAGGAGCAGTTTTTGACCTATACTGCGGTCAGTCACCAGGGGGAGCAGTTTTTGACCTATACTGCAGCCAGTCACCAGGGGGAGCAGTTTTTGACCTATACTGCAGTCAGTCACCAGGAGGAGCAGTTTTTGACCTATACTGCGGTCAGTCACCAGGGGGAGCAGTTTTTGACCTATACTGCAGTCAGTTACCAGGAGGAGCAGTTTTTGACCTATACTGCGGTCAGTCACCAGGGGGAGCAGTTTTTGACCTATACTGCAGCCAGTCACCAGGGGGAGCAGTTTTCGTGGTGGCCTCTGAACCCCTGCCATCTCTCAGTGCCTGTCACGTGGATAATTTGGTTTCCCTTTTGTGCGGCAAGAGGAGATGGAGAAACGTTGTTCTCTTTTTTATGCTGTCAGTGGTTTGAACCTGTTTGTCATTTTAACTCTGGAAGAGGTCGAAATAAGGCCAAGGCTGAAAGTTAAAGGGCTAAACCATATACTAGTCAGCAATAAACATCAATCAAACGTTTGTTTGTTTTTTTAAAAGAGTCTATTTCACATCCTGGTTTGATGTTAATCTGCCTCATGATTTGGTCTCCAAAGTAACTGTATACTATTCTTATAAACACTGCCACATTTGGTCAGAGTAAAGTTTTAATGATTGCAGAAGCACTTTGTGTTAACCATAAAGTTTAAATATCTTCACAGCGTTGAGCAGGGCTGTTTTAGTAGCACTCAGGTATTCATGGTCGAAGCGTACCTCATATATTCTAAGAACAGCCATATTTCTTCCTGATCTCTAAGTAGAGATCTGGATCCAGTCTAATGATTAAGTAATGCCATTTGCTTGTAGTGTTTAGACTGTGCAGCAAATTGAGTCATTACTCAGTGTTGTCGATTTAAATTGCTCCTGTCTCTGTGGCAATTCCTTTTTGTTTCAGGAGCAGAGAGAGCGCACGGTAGGCTGTTATCCCCCTGGTGACGGTATTAATTCACCCTGGCTCACGTTACGCTCCTGATGAACAGCAGCAACTACACCTTCCTGTCATTGATTAATTGTGTGTTAAAGTAACAGAGGAGTGAATTAGTAAATAGAGAGCCCTATGACAGAGGCTGACTCATGTGTTTCATCCTCAGTGTGAGGGGGTAATTGTAGCTCCCACTCAACGCTCTCACCCCCTCCTCACTCCACGTCACCTCTGTCACTATCTGCTGCTGCCAGGCGCCAGGCACACGACGCCCACCGCCGTTGTTGCCATCATTTGCATTCTGTGGGCGACGCAGTCTACTTTACAACACGGCAGCAGAGGAGGACACTGGAGAGCTGAGTCGTTTTAATGGGTCAAATGTATTCAGAGGAGGACAAATGTGGCTTATTTAGTTTCCCTTCAAAAGCAGGAAATGGAAAAAGCGTTCCCAGGAGAAATCATGTTCTGCCTGGTGTAGAAGGCCTCTGCCGTGTCGGCGGGAGCTGCCAGACTCTGATAAGAGACCGCTATTCGCATCACAGCGTACGTGAACACACACACACACACACAAGCCTGCTCCATCCTGTGTGAGAGTGTGTGTGAGAGTGTGTGTGAGAGTGTGTGTGTTTGGAATCTGTCAGGCATTTGCTCATTATAAAGTGACCTGTAGGACGGCCCCTCTAACATGATGTGTTAATGGGATGGTAGGAGACAGGTGAGAGGCAGGCTCACCTGGTGTGAGCGGCTCAGTATGCATCATCATTAGCTTCTCTGCTAGCAAGAAAGTGTAACCCAGTCCTGTGTTTTTTTCTACCTGCATCAAGCAGCCCAATCAGAGCTCAGATACGACAGGAAGTGAGACTTTAAAGAGCCGGAGAAAAAAAAAAGCTCAGTCTTTAGCGTGTATGATCTATGCTAATAAACACCTAACATGAGTATCAGGGCCAATACAGAGGTTATTTTTGTAGATTGTTTTCATGATACTTTGGAGCTGATGATTTTCTCTCTGTTTGTTTAAGGATGCTCAGATATTCAGGTCCACACCACAAAAATGTAAAAATGCTCAAATGTTTTCTATTATTTCTAGTTTTTAAAAAAAATCTTGTTAAACTTGATGTCAGACACACTCCCTTCGCAGCTTCAGTTTTAAATCTTATTTCAGTTAAGTAAAAAATGTCTGCCAGTAGGGTAAGCTACATTTAATCAGGTCTCCTGAATCAAGACATTACTCTAGTTTTGAGAAACTCGTCAGAAAAAGAGTGTTTCCCCACAGGCAGACTTCTTTACTCCTTTAAAACATGATCCAGATCCAGATGTGCGATCTAGATGGGCTCAAGCCTCTTGTACGACACTAAAATCTGTGTACGTCATCTACCATTGAGCTGTGAAAGTAGGAAGACAAACACCCACCATCATTGTCACACAGCGTTGCCAGACGTACGATAATTATTGTATTTGTACGATAATTTAGCCCTCTGTACGATGTACGATGAATAATTCCAAAAAAGGCTAAATGTACCATAATTTGACAATTTCGTGTGGTTGTTACAGATCTACTCCAGTCTGACGGATTTATCTGTAAACCCTAAATGCATCTTATATCATGTGACGTTTCCAGCCAATCATAGCTTAAGTGTCATTCGTCTCAGAACAATTGACAGCCAATCACAGTCGTAGGAGCTCCGTCAGGAGGAAGTCAGTCAGTTGAGAGAAAAATGAGCACCGGAGCCTCGAGCTGCTGATCAAACGCTGCTGATGTGGGGCAGGGCGATGAATGCCCACAAAAGTGCCTGTAGGACACTAAACAGAGTGATCAATTGGGATTTGCACATAACAATAAGACAGTTGTTTTGACCATTATCAGTTATTTTGATTATTTTGTCGGGTAATAATAGAAGATAATTTTGAGGCTCTGGTACGATAATTTTATATTTCCTATATGGCCTACGCTGTTGTCACAGCATCACAAACCAGAACCTACTGAGCTGAGATAATCCTGTTAAATTCACAGATGCCTGTCTGTGTTGTAGTTGTGTATAGTTTATAGATAAAGTGTTGTTTTTTTAATGTATTTTAATGAATGTAGTGCTCGTGTCACCTGCCTTAGAGGCTACGGTGGAAAATTAGCCAACTTGTCTAAACCGGCATATTTACAGCAAGGTTTATGAGTGCGCACTCTGCATATTTAAGCCAATAAACTTAACTAAGATATTAGACATTTATTTGGACTTTTTAAGTAACTGTTGCTTTTATAATATTTTTATAATATATATAAATCAGAAGACATTTTAACCTTTTTGTTATCAGTCTGTGTATATTTCCTACTTGCATATTGGTTCTTTACACATTAATTGTGGTTAAATAATTCTGTACATTTTTTTTTCAAGGTAAAACATATGATATTCTATCTGATGAATACTTATTGTAATGTTTGCACTATACACTTTTTTTTTTTGCTGCTGTGATTCATCACAAAAAGTAAGCTGAACAAAAAAAAACAAACTTTAAAATATTTCTGAGTTTTTGCAGTGTATGAGCTCTTGCATGAACCAGTACCTGGAGCAAGTTCCTTATTTTACAGACAAAAATCACAAAGTCAGTACAAAGAATCAAGTTAACCCTTTTTGTGTGATATCAGCCCTACGTTAGAATACCTCAGAAGGTCTTGTAAAATGCCAGATGAATGTGAACTCACCAACTGGAAAAACCACCCCTGCTAATAAATCAGAAGTTTACATCACTCTCTGACCAGAACGATGAACATGGTGCATTATTGGCACCATTAACAGTATGTAAGTATCCTTCTGCAGCAATCGTGTTGGCAAACCTATTTGCTTTAACATGCAGAAGATTAAGCAGGTCAACAGGAAGTTAGCCAAACAAAAATCCAAAATGTCAGTGATGTCAGCTTTAGTGCTATTGACTGAGTGTCTTTGAGTATTTTTTTTATGTTTCATTCGTTACTTTTATAAAACCAAACAGGATTATCCAGTGTTGAAGGAAATGATGTTAATGTGAAACTGAAGTTAGCTTCCAAAGTCAGGGAGCCCTATCAGAATCAACAATCAAACATGTTCACAGCCAGCTTCAAGAAGTGGTTTTGGTCTCCATGCCTCATTTTTTGGTCCATTGGCATCAGGAAGTGAAGTGTTCTTGTTTTTTCAGCTAATTCATTTTCATTATATTCAGACGACACATTGTGCTTGACTACACACTGACAGGTTGACATGTTTAGCGCTGTTAGCCTCAGCTCCACTTCTTCACTGGTTTCTATTCTATCTGAAAATAATTAATGGTCAGCAGTGTGTGAGACCACGTCCATGTTTTATAGTCTATTCACAAAAATACAGTAGTGATGAATTTCTGCCTCGTGTCGTTGTTGTGTTGCTGGTATGAAAGGGATTATTCTCCTTTTTTTGTATCCTGCACAGACGGTCTTTTATAAATCATGTGGTCACCAAAGCGGCAGCTTTTTTAAAGGCCTGAAACCTGCTCTCAAAGCTTTAACTCATCATGTTGCACGGCCCACCATCTATTCCTGAAACACAGTCAGCAAGCCAAATGCCCTCTCTCACTCATCCTCCCAGCCCTGCGTCCTTCTGGTGGCTCTACAAAGGATCAGGTGGTCATTTTTATTGGGTCCAGGCAGGAGCGCTCTGTTCATTTGGAGCAGCTTGTTCCCAGCTCCCATGCTCGGCTTTACTGGCATTGAAAGCACCCTGACAGAGCTCCACAGCCTCAGGTGTCTTTCATGTGCATCTGCCAAAGCTCCAATAACGTTACCTTGTTTCACGGTGCAGTTTCCACCAACAGGTTTTATTTTACCATCTGAGACCTTTTAGGGGGCTGTGAAACCTCCCGAAGCCTCAACATGTGTTTGATTCACAGCTCTGACACCTTCAGTGAACCCTTCAGGGAAAAGACGAACACACGCTGAAATACTTTAAATGAAGGAAAATGTCTCTTTTGTTTTACTTTTATGTTGAAATGAATGCAATAAAACATTCAGTCAGTATATTTTTTCTGCGCCTTGTCTTAGCCGCCTTTGTTATACCGTCAAGAGTGCTCAGCCACATTCTCTGTCTGCTTTGCTAATGCTAAAGTGATTTTAGCTGATAAGTGGCACCTTGAAACTACCAGTCCCACATTTCAGTATGAATATCTGCAAGTGCTCAAGTGCTTTCTCCAGCATAACTGTTCATCAGCCGAGTTACTCCAGCACTTTGCTGGAGACGATGACTCCTGGCTGTAATCTATGGGACTTTATCACTCGGTAGCTTTTTTATGTCTCCTTCCTTTGCCTCTGGGCTTTTCTTTATGGAACCACACCTTGCCTAAGTGTTATTTACTCGCTCTATCAGTAGGCGCGAGCTGTAAATGCCATTTTGAAAATGCTTTGCGTCTTATTAATGGCCATGCAACGGAGTGCTGTAATTTGCGGCGCTGTGTTCTTATTGGATGCGAGGGATCTAAGTGGGTGCTTTAGAGCAGCCGAGAGAACCTGTTTGTCCTTGACATAAAATAAAGATCTGAACTGGTAATATATTTGCTGTTTCTCTTCTTTTATTGTTTTGCTGTGTTTGCCCTCAGGCAATTACAGCAGAGGAGTCGAGTTTCTCAATCACTCGACAGCACTGTACATAAAACCATTTTATATCCTCCTCCTCCTCCTCCTCCTCCTCCTCCTCCCCTCTGAATCCTCCCTCTTTCCACCACAGTGGGGAGGATGAGTAATAAAAAGCAGAGAGCAACTTGTCAGCGTTAAAAGATTATGTGTTTTGCCCCCTCCAAAGGAAGAGAGTAGTGTTTACAGGCTTGAGTGGGTGCTCGCTAGGCCGAGGCTGAGGCTGATTGCACTAGAGTACCCTGTCAGCCAGTGATTTGTCATGTACTTTATCATCCTTGTCACTCTGCAGAGCGTTGTCATAGGTAACGTTCCCGCCCGCCCCCTCCCCGTCTGTGCTTTGTACCCAGTCGGTGTAGGAAATTTGTATTTACTTTGGGGGAGTGTAATTTGTTCCTCATGGATAATATGACCCTTAGCGGAGCTGGATCACGGGTTAGTTGAAGTGATATTTTCCGGTAATGGTAGTCGTACATCATGGCTGTCAGGCCGGGTTAGGAGGCGAGCACATTACAGCTCCATTTTAGCACTGCAGGCATCTGGGATTATTTTCCATAACCAAGTATGACATGACCGCTCTGCGGAGTGCATTAAATTTTTACTAGCTTTTTTCCCTCCCCCGGCAACTTCTGTGGCTTTTCCCCCGGTCTGGGTCTCAGGGCTGCCACAGTGATGGATACCCCCAGAGTCCCAGTAGCCCTGGCCAAGGTTAGCGGGTGTCACAGACCTACACAGCTACCCTCCATCCAATAACTGGCAAATCCCTGCTCCCTGTGAGGCGCATGCACTCAGGCCGGCCAGCACACACCCAGAGATACAGAGGAGAGGAAGGAGTGAGTTCTCCTCTCACCAGTCTCTAAACAAAGGAACAATCAAGGCAGGAATGAAGACAGAGCCTGACTTTGTGCTGGTGATTAGAACTCTATGACAACATGAAGGAAAGATGATCTCTGACAGACTCCCAGTCACACTCTGAAGGGTGTTATCTTACTTTCACTGAGGACATTAAGTCATTAATGAGCTAATGAATGCTGACTCTTTACCGTCTTACAGGGTTCCAGTGTAATGGAAACTATTTGTTTAAGCAAATGGACTAGCTATGATATGGCAAAAATTATATAACTTGAATACTATAATAATGATGATAATTATTATTATAATTTACCCATACAATTGTAATTATTTATTTCTTAGATGGTATAATTATATCCAATAAAAATCTATTTATTTAAAGATCAGAAACTTTATTAATCTCCTGTGGGTGAACTCATTTTCCACTACGTCAGTTCATAAAAACAATAAGAACAAAGCATTTGTTATATAAATAATAAATTAATAATGCAGTTTAAACCAATTAAAACATAATTTACAGCCAAAGGTCAGAAGCACAACCAAAAATGTTTGTGTAAAAGTCCAACTGCTGCTGGAACAAGAGACGGTCAGTTGAGCACTGATGGAGCTTCAGAGTCCATTAACAAAACTGTGCAGAGTAATGCAAAGAAAACCTATAGCTATCAGAGGTATCACCCCCGACAGGCAGGTTATCATTGGTTAATGGTATTGTTTAAAAAAAAACAAACCAACAACATACTTTGCATCCCTGATCATTTCTTATCCTGGCAGAACACTTGGATCTATGAGCCAGAAACCTGATGGTATGCAAGCAAACTACTGTATACTTTATTTATTTATTTATTGATTGATTCATTCATTCATTCATTCATTCATTTATTCATTTATTCATTTATTTATTGCTCATTCCACTTCTGTTTCACTTTCTACCACCAGTCATCATTTATTTATTCAGTTCATTTTCATTTCCATCTACACTCTCCCTGCTACCTAACATATGATCACTGCTGCTACCTCTCTCTCATGACTGCACCTTGCCTTACCTGCTGCACCTCTCCACTCCTTGTCACGTGTTGGGCTGTGTTCACCTGCTGCATACAGAATGATGATAAAGTCTGTTGAGGTCAGAGTGTATTTGTTAGAAGGGTTTAGAGATGTGACGGCTGTGAATGAGTCAGTCGTTTGAACGGCTCTTTTAAGTCAACGATGAGAAGCAGTTCACAGTTGGGAGCCGTTCAGTTTACAGTTGGGAGATCTATTTTTGTTAATCAACAGACTAAAGCTTTAACAAGAATGAATAAATAAATAAATAAGTAAGTAAATAAATAAATAAAACAATAAAACAATAAAACAATAAAACTCATATAAATCAAACTGGACTGAAACATACTGTTAAAAAAAATTCAAATTTAACTGAACAGTCCTGTACTGCACTGAAAATAGTACTGTACAAGCTTCTTTAGTGGTATTTTAAAACTCAGAACATATTTATTATTTATTTGTTTCAATTGAGAAGTGCATTTTTCACAGCTATCAATAATCTCAGCATGTTCCTGTATAACAAAGCATGTAGACTCAATATATTATTTATAATAATCACAGTCACGCAATACTGTTATATAAACTCGACGTCATCCCACCAATAGAGTTTATATCAGTAGGATGTGTAAGTTTGAATAATTCTGATCCAAATCATATCTTATAACTGCTTCACGTGATTGTCTCCATGATCAAATCGAGCTACCACTGGTAGACTTCTGAGAAATCAATAAATTGAAGAATGAGCCAGTCTTTTGAACAGCTCTTTGAAAGGAACGACTCCTGAAGATCCAGCTCCCTTCACAGAGCCATTAGATTTTCACAGAGAAAAATAATCAATCATGGCTACCGTTAGCAGCAACCTGAGCTAGCAATTCAAACAGCAGCAGTCATGTAAGGCAACTGCTCATGTGACTCAGGATCGGATCCACAGGCTGGTTTTCAGAGCTACTGAAGTGTTCTGTGCGTTAACGCAGAGTCTTATTTTTGGCTTTTGATCTTGAACTGAACACAGTCAGAGCACGAGTATGAAGCACCAAGTCTGAGGTGATAAACCTGGACAGTGTTAGGAGTTAACAGACAAAGAAACAGACGGATACATGGACCTCTTTGGACCTCTTTGGACTGAGACTGTCCTCACATACGACAGCGCTTACAAACAGCTCCGAGCTCCCCAGCTGATTGCTTCCCCCTCCTTTTAATTCATTCCTTTTTCTTCTTCTTCTCTCTGTCTTGATTCTTCTCTCCTTGGCAGCAAGGTCAGCAGTGTAAATGCCACCTCTTGCCATTGACAAATGGTCAACCCCCCATCTGATAATCAGCAGGGTCTCAGAGGTGGACGAGCAGGCGGAGCTCATTAGGGCGCCACAGATGAGAAATTAATGTGGAGGTTCCAGGCCTGGCAGAGAGCCCTGCTGATGGGTCCTGGGTGGGTGGGGAGATGGGGGGTGGGGGGGTTGGGGGGTGGACCCAGTCTGATGGATGACCAGGTCAGCAGGCAGCAGCACTCCCCAGACAGTGCCACACATGCACAAACATACACACACCCACACGCCTGTCCTCCCCCTGTAACCTCCCCCTCTCCTCACCTCCCTCGTAGTGCAGCTCATCCCATCCCTCCACCCAGCAGCGTGGTAATGACACTGCAGAGCACAGGGCCACAGGAGTGTGGGGGGGTCAGAGGACAGACATTTTACCCCCGACAGACACTCTGGTAATTGAATGGAAGTGGCCTAATTGACTCAATTTTCCACATTCCTTTTTTTCCAGAAATAAGACAGAGACCTGAGGTGAAGAAGTCAGGCCGTCACTCTGCTTCACAGGTTATTTATACTTCCTGTCTGTGATTTCTTCCTGCCAACAGACTGAATCTTGTTTTCTCTTCATTTACACTTGTTTGTTTCCTGCTGGGTTGCCAATATTTTGCACTCTGGATGTGATTTATATTTTCACTGCTCTGGCTTATTTTGACACATTAAGGTCATGTTGTTCAAAGCAAGATTTAAGGTCTTCCTACCTGCTTCCCTGAATGCATCACCACTCTTTAGTCTGAATAATCGAGCACACACCAGGTTCAAAACCAGGAGAAGGAGAAAATTTAAGGTGCTGTGAAGCTGAACTGAGAGTCAGCAGGTTCACAAACTGGTCTCTGGGACTTTGACCCTCATCAATCCTCCTTTACATCAACTGTGACCCAGTGACAGAAGCCAGCCACAGAGCTTCACCCTCTTTACAAGTAAATGTTCACTGTGCTGCAGCTCATCTTTGCTTGGTTATGTCTCTAAAGTTGAATTTAACATCATCCTTAACTTTAAACCTTTTAAAAGAAATGGAAATACAAGGAGTATTCCATAATTCTACCTGTTGGGCACTAATACACCAAGACCTTAAAGCTCCTGAATTAAATACACTTAGATATAAAAGATAAAATAAGACTGTTGAAAGCTTACAGTGAACCACAAGGCTAAAGCATGCATGGATTCATTAGTGGGAGACACGTCCATCTATCTAATTCCTTTACTGCTTTACTGCGTCCAGCTCTCATTGGCCAAGACATGCAATGGACAGGTTTCCAGTCCATCACAGGGCTAACATGTAGAGACAGACAACTGTAAACACACACGTGCGCACCTAACTAGCAGTTTGGCGTGACCAAGCTGCCAAGCATGTTTTTGGACCCATGCACGGGGAGAACATGCAAACTGCACGCAGGAAGGATCCTGCCCAGAAAGGGAACCAAACCAGAAAACTTTGGTCTTAATTCAGATCCCTTGCTTACACACACACACACACACACACACACACACACACACACACACACACACACACACACACACACACATATATATATATATAAAACATACATTATAAAAAATAATCTATATAAAAATATAAAAAAAATATTTTGGATTGGTAAATAAAAAATGAAAATAAAAATTTAATTGAAAAATAAATAACTACTATTATTAAACAAAGATGGGAAAGGAAGAATTTTTTTTTACAAACACAAGGGACAAAAATTCATAATCAAAAAGTTCAGAGCAGTAAATATAATTCATCATTTCAGAGGAACAGTTCTGAGCCCATCTGGATTCTGTCTTCTGGACAGTTTAAAGGGTTTATTAATCAGCTATTGAGCAGATGAGCAGACAGTGCTCCAAATGTGACAAAACAACAACATCACAACATCTTTCGGCACAAAAAGTGGTACAAATCCAGAACATTTCCTCCAGTTAGCCTCGATTCCCATTCCCATCTTGGAGAGGATATAATTGATTTAGTTGGACCACATCAATAAATTTTCAATTTTAAATCCAAGGAGCTTCACTTTGGTAACCAGCTCCACAGTTCTGCCATCTATCGACAAGTTGAGAGTAGTAGCATTGGCCAGAACATTTCTGTCACCATCTACAAAACACTTTGTTTTCTCATCATTCAAAACCATTTCATTCAGGTTAACCCATTGAATAATGGAGAGCAGCTCAGCGTGCAGATTCTCCCTCAGCTCCACTCATGTTGGTGATGCATGCTGGAAAGTAGCAACTTTCCCGACTGCACCACCATGCAGCCCATAAAGACATGCTCAAGCCGAAACCTGTAACAGCAGAAATGCATTAATGGTAAAGGCAAAGCAAAAAATGTATAAACTATGTGAATCCAAAAACGTGCTGGAGCTCCAGGCCTGCAGAGGTACTCAGCTGAAGAGTGTCTAACATTTTAATATTGACAAAAGCGTTTGGAAGGTAAGGCAGTGAACGTATCATCAGGTCACATAACAGACTGCTAGAGTGGAGGGTCTACGAGAGGTGTCGAAACCACATCGAGCCTCTGTCCAGTATCAGGACTTAAAACCATAAACAAAACGGGACCAACAGAGATTGTTTCTGATGAGCAGTATGCTAATGTTAGCTCTCCTGAGTGTAGTTTAAGCTAGCCACAGCTCTCAGCCTCACAGCTAGCTACACTATGAGCTAATTGCCCGTTGTCAGGGCCTGAATGGAGTGTGTGTTAGTAACACAAAGTGTGCATGAACTCCAGAGCTCAATTAGCCCTGCAGCTACTGTTATATTAAAGTCAAAGACTCCCTGTTGTTCTACTCTGCTCCTTTCTCATCTTAACTTTTAATCTCGTGGACTTCATGCCATTATTAAACTGTTCTACTGAGCACCCCTGGAGGCATGGAGCAACTCTTATTTCGTGTCTATATTTGCAGCTTTTTTTTTTTTTTTTTTTGTGCATGTTTGTGAGCTTGAAGAGTCTCATCGTATCTGTATTTACAGAACATTTGCTGCTCATGCGGTTGCTTTGAGAAGAACACTAGACCCAGTATTAAAGTCTGTACACATTTGTTGGATAAGCTTCTGGATGAAAATCATCTTTTTATCCAATTCAGCACTGGTTTTATTGGTTGCCGTTAAGAACTCGTTCATTTTGCCGGGTTTTGATCTGCGTGCAGGAACATACAGCCTGATAAGAAGTCTAAAGTGCACTGAGGTCTCCTGATTTGTGCCTGCTTGTATTGGACCTGCCTCATGTGTTTGAGGAGTGTGTCAGCTCTGGCTCTGGTATGTGTCTGTGAAATGATGTTGAACTGTTTACTAAAGGCATGTTATCAAAGTCGTGGTTGAAGTAGTTAGACCCATGCTGATTACACTGCCACAGCCGTCTTGTCATTGTTTCGTGTCGCACACTTTTTATTCAAAAGCATTTCATTCCTAAACTATTTCAGCATCAATAAAAAGCTTTTCCTGTTGCTCTACAGAAAACCTCCTGCTTCTCTTTGATCGCTACCCGCACGGTGAGTTCTGATGCTGAAAAACAGGAGTGTGGAAGGTTTGACTCTTACCTTGAGACGTGATATTATACAAGCCCTAATGTGTTACACTCGCCTCTTGGGTGCTCAACCTCACCACTCATTTATGGCAACAATAAAAGGTAATAATGCACACGTTTGAATAGGACAAGGTTGCCAAGTCCTTGGAATTGAATGGGGGATAAAAAAAAAAAAAACAGTCGCAGCAGTGAATCATGTTTCAAAGGCAATGATTCAATTCCCAGTGCAAGCTGAGAACACAGGGAATGGAAAATAATTCAATCAGCAACAAAACCCATAAATATGCTGTTTGACTGAGCTGTGCACTCCTGTGGAAAGAAAAAGCCATTTCCATCTTTCCTGACCTGGAAAAGAAAAATGTCTCAAGCAAATTGTGCACATATATCAAAGGCTTTATGAGATCGGCCACACACAGAGAAGCTTTGGAGTGGAAACAAAACTGCAGTTAAAGAAATGTGAAGTCTGCTTTAGGTTAAAAAAAGAGTGAAAATAAGACATTTCCTCTGCTGAACTCAGCATTTAGTCTTCCTGCAGAGTCGCTTTTATCAGTCAGATGAAGAAAACATGCTATAGTGTTCACGTAACTGATATTCAGATCCATCTGTTTTGTGCATCATTAGCTCTCTCCATTATTCACGTAACGGCACAGCTTTGGTTTCTGCAGTTCTGCCGAATCGTCCGTCAGTGACGAGCCAAAGCTGAAACATGTTTGGTCATACTGAATGTCATTCATTTCTCATCACATCCAAGTGCGCCATGATGAACTTTCCACCGTTTGCCAGGTGCGGTGACTAAATCAGAGCAGTGGCCTGCTGGGTTGAGGATTGTGCTGTGGCGTTCTGTTTGCAGAACCTTCTGGGTCATGTTAGGCCGCTAGATTTGCGGCCGATCAAGAGTGAGCAGAGCCCCGGCTCCTCGGGTGTCTGTCCTCATCTCTATTTATGAGGCAGTGTTGCCTGTTACCAGTCTTTAATAATGCATGGAGAGAGACCTTGGGTTCAAACCAGTGTCTCTGGAATCAGGCGGCTTATGAAAAAAAAATTGGTTGTTGATATGCAGAAAGCCGTTTGCAGATCCTATCTCCTTTCTCTCATGCAATGTCTCTCTCCCTTCATCGCTCTACCCCTCTCTCCCTGCTCAGAGTGAGTTTCACGACATGCCAAGGTTAAATTTTCTCTCTGCACTGGGCGGATGTCAGTCAAGGCTCGGCTCACCTGCACATAAGCCCCCCCAGCTGCAGGGCCAGTGACTCTCACACAAACCCTCTGCCCTCTTATTGCCCTGTTGTCAAGCTGACGATTTCTGCAGGCAGCTCGCTTCAGAACCGACTGGCTGCTGCACTCTCCACAGCAACCTCATCTCACCCATGGAAAATGGCTTCATCTCTGCAGCCAAGGCAGGTTTGCTCTTTCTGTGATTTGTCACATGACAAAAGCAGCCATAGAATATATGTATATATCTATATCTATATCTATATCTATATATACCTATATCTATCTATCTATCTATCTATCTATCTATCTATCTATCTATCTATATATATATATATATATATATATATATATATATATATATACATATATATAGATAGATAGATAGATAGATAGATAGATAGATAGATAGATAGATAGATAGATACATTTTACTTTGACACTTTGCAATATGAAGTCCTACAGTGCGTTGAGTTCAGGCTAAATTCAAATGTAAATACAGGGTTTGTCCATCATTCAGAGCTTGAATTTCATGAGAGCCAACAGTTTATTTTCTGCAAATTTTCAGTGAAGATGAGAATCAAAGTGGTGTCAATTCAATTCGCAACAGTGGGTTTGGGATCCAGAGAGTTTAGTTGGTATCAACATGAAAAACTGGGAGAAAATCAGGAGAACTGGTTAAAAAGCGGGAGACTCCCACAGAAATCAGGAAATGATTTTGTCACTTTACCTTTTCTCAGTCTGTTAAAGGAACCAATCCTTGGTGATGAAAAACCATGAGCATTCTTCTCTCCATCCATCAGATTGGAGGAGCTTGACTCAACCTTGTACCAAACCGGGCTGGGAGAGTTAAGAGGGCAGTGGCTAAGGTGGTCGTGAAGCAGCAACTTCCACCTGTGTCTGCTCCGTTGATGCTAGCTGCTGGTTATCTTTATCCCCACAATCTGTTCTTGAATATTCTGTTTATATTTTGTTGAAAAAAACAGGAAATGATTTATTGCCATTTCATATCATTGCTTTTGCTCCGTAGTCAAGTTGTATAGCTACTTTAACTTGACAAGAGATCATCTACCAGCAGGGGCAGATGATGGGATGCTTTTAAAGTAGTCTGACCAGAAGTTAAAGATGAGATAACAAAAGTAGAGACTGGAAATGTCCCTGATGGCTTTAGCAATTAGCATCCTGACTGTACAGCAGCATCTCAGTTAGCACAGTTTGAAATGACCGTCTTACAGGAGCACACTAGCTGACTGACTTTTTGAAACTCCTTTAAAACGGGGTAATAAAAATCTCCTAAAGCTGATTTGGACATTAATGCTCAGTCCTGAAGATAAGATTGATTATTATGCACCTCAGAGAAGTCTCACAGATAAATAACTGCTG
The DNA here is from genome assembly GCA_030710495.1 of Labroides dimidiatus. NCBI lineage: Eukaryota > Metazoa > Chordata > Actinopteri > Labriformes > Labridae > Labroides > Labroides dimidiatus. The sequence continues at coordinate 2,929,539 of CM061159.1, forward strand.
CATTGGACCATTTCCCTGATCTCCTGCTGTGGAGACCACCAGAAGCAGTGAGTCAGTGCAGAGAGGCAACTTAAATGAGGGGAATAGAGAACAGGCTTGTCAGAATGACTACGATGTCCCAGCATGCATGGCGGCAGCCACAAACAATCCTAATGACATCAGGGGCTCTGAGGAGGGGCTGCACGCTAGCAGCTCCTGGGCTCAGGCTGGTCCCTTCCCCCTCACATCCTTCCCTTTGCAGCAGCGTACTGCTTGTTAGAGGCAGTGTAATTAGGTGGCTGAGCTTGTTGCAAGTAGCCCAGGTCACAGAGGCATGTCCAACCCTTGTCCTGATTGCTCCTCTGGGAATTATTGACAAAACACAAGGAGCATTGCATGTTGGGCTCTAATTATGTGTACAAGACATACCCGGCCCCGGGGAAATTAAATGAAATTCCCCAGCTTGATGGGTCCTCCACACTCATGGGATCCATTCTGTTTCTTATTAAGCTCAGCCATTGTCTGCCTTTATGGGGCTGCAAGGCACCAGCTAAATGCCTCTGAGTGTGTCTCTTTTCACAGTGGCAATACATCAGCGGCACAGGGTGGAAAATCGCCTGTCGATTGGGATCTATGCTGAAAAGGGTGTAAGCAATAAGGCAGCAAATGTATTTAACTAACGCCCAATAATATAGTAAGTACAGGGTGTGAAATGGAACACCTGCACGCTGTTTCCACCTGTAATCACTGCCTTCTCCCTGCAGCTCGGTGAGGGCACATCCAAACACCTTTGCTCTAATTCCCCTGGCCCAGATAGCGGACAGGAATTGATAGTCTCCTGCTTGTGCAAATGAAGTGATAAGGGGTCTCACCCAGATTACACAAGGCCTAAGTGGAGCTGAGGAAGCTTATGGAGATGAATGAATTCATGAGGCTTCCTGACAGATTCTTAAGAAGCAATGTAATGAGGGATAAATCAAACAGCTACCATTTTGCCTCTGAATGATTTCAAATTAAAGCACAGGGAGATGACAGAGCTCCTGGGAGCCACTGAGCTGAAGTACGGAGCCATGGCTGACCCTTTATGTATATTTCTCTATCATTTGCACATCCTAATGGCTAATACATTAAAAAAAAAGCTGCATAAGCAATAACTACTGTATGCTGTTTGATTCAACGCAGTAGGACATTAGCTCTCTGCCTGTGGGGGCAGGCCCAGTCCTTCAGGTCTGCCCTACAGCCGTCTTATCAACCTGAATAATTTAACATATTATGTTGTAAGGAGGTGGATCATCCTGGAACATTTGGAGAAACCTATTCTGTCTAGCTCTCTTTTCCTTTCAAGAAGAAATATATGTCCGCTAATAATGATTAGGAGGTTTCAGATGGAGGTGTGTTTGGTTGTTGATTGGGGCAGAGTTTTAGTGCTGAAAGTTCCTGGATTGGAAGGATTCATCAAGGAGATCTGAGATCCCATTTATCTCATCTGTCTGAAAACACAGACAGATGATATATATATATATATATATATATATATATATATATATATATATATATATATATATACAGTGCACAGCAATAATGAGTACACCCTCTTTGAAAAGTAACATTTCATACAATATGACAAGGAACACAAAAATATATTTCCAAAATGTTCACAGACTAAGTTAAACACAGGATCTGTTAAGCTTTTGAACTTAAAACTAAGGTTAATAATATAACTTAAGTTGTTTTTTTTTTCCGTTTTAGTAAAATTAGTGTGGTGCAGAAATGAGTACACCCCACTGAAGGTCTCTGAGTAAAGCAACCTTTTAGGCTCCCAATGTGGACCTGAAAAAACAATTAACTACAGGTGAGTCTAATTACTCATTACACTGTGTTAATTAGACAGTTGGCTACAAAAGGCTGTTACCTAAAGCAAACCGCCCTTTCCCATTTCCTGCTGTCAGCAATGGCACCACATGGCAAGGAAATGTCTCTGGATCTGAGAAAGCGGATTATTGCTTTACACAGGAAAGGTGAGGGCTACAAGAAGATCAGTAAAGCCTTACTTATTAGTAAGAACACAGTCGCAAAAGTGATCCAAAGATTCAAGAGAGATGGAACTGCAACCAAAGTACAGAGACGTACAGGCCGGCCAAGAAAATTAACACCCAGGCAGGAGCGTCTTGTGATGAGAAAAGTTGAGGAAAATCGGCATGCAAGTGCACAACAGTTGGCTAAGGAGGTAGAGGCTGAAATTGGACTGACTGTATCACGTGACACAATACGCCATACAGTGCAGCGGAATGGCATGCATGGGTGTCGTCCACGAAGGAAGCCTCTCCTAAAGCCAAGTCACAAAAAAGCCCGCCTAGAGTTTGCCAGGGCCCATGCTGAAAAGGATGAAGGCTACTGGGACTCTATACTCTGGAGTGATGAGACCAAAATCAATCTTTTTGGAACTGATGGCTTCAAAACGGTCTGGCGTCGCAAGGGTGAGGAGTACAAGGAAAAGTGCATGGTGCCCACTGTGAAACATGGAGGGGGTAGTGTTCTTATGTGGGGTTGCATGAGTGCTGCGGGTGTTGGAGAACTGCATTTCATTGATGGCATCATGAATTCTCAAATGTACTGCTCTATACTGAAGGCTAAGATGCTTCCATCACTTCGGGCCGTTGGTCGTTGTGCCAGTTTTCAACATGACAATGACCCAAAACACACATCTAAGGCCACTGCTGACTTTCTGAGGAGGAACAGGGTAAGAGTGATTCCATGGCCAAGTATGTCACCTGATCTGAACCCTATAGAGCATCTTTGGGGAATACTGAAGAGGCAGGTTGAGCATCACTCTCCATCCAACATCCAGGTTCTAAAAGAGGTCATCCTTGAAGAATGGAGAAAGATTGATGTGGCCAAATGTTGTCAACTTGTGCGCTCCATGCCAAGGAGACTTGGGGCTGTCATTGCAAGTAATGGAGGCCATACAAAGTACTAAATGTATTGGATGTAGTTGTGTTTGTTGTGGGGTGTACTCATTTTTGCTCCACCCCACTTTCACGGAAACAGAAAAAGAGCAATTTCAGTTGTCTTTTCACCTTTCTGTTTGAGTTGTTATGTAAGAACATAGTGCAATAAACATCATCAAGGAACTGTTTGGGATATATTGTTTGTGTTCATTTTAATACTGTGAAAAATGTCTTTTTTCAGGGGGGGTGTACTCAATATTGCTGTGCACTGTATATATATATAGAGAGAGAGAGAGATAGAAATATATATATATATATATATATATATATATATATATATATATATATATATATATATATATATATACACACACACATATATATAATATACGTGTGTATCTATATAAATATATATATATATATATATATATATATATATATATATATATATATATATATATATATATATATATATATATATATATATTATTTCATCAAAAACGTGCACTTAAACTGCACTTGTACATACAGTTATTGAACCAGAGAGCCCTGAGCATCAATTTATGTTTAATAAACTGACAAAAAGTAAACTTGAATGAGTCTCATTGAGTGACACACAACCTCTGCTTGGGTTGTAAGTAGTTTTCCTGCTGAAACCTGCAGACACCCTGCGGGGGGCACTCCATTAGACTGCAGTTTTTTGCAGTGTAGGTTGTGTCCTTGAAAAATTTGCCAAACCTCCTCTGCCAATGCTTCTGCCATTGACTCTTGTTTGTTGTTGTTTTGAGGATTAAATGGTTAAAGCCAGGAGTTAAAAAAAAACATATTATCAGTTTAAAAAGGGTATTCATTTAAGAAACAGGAGCCTCAGTAGCATGTGAAAGATCCAAACACAGCCACAACAGCCTGGCACCTCCTCAGACACTCTGAAAACCAGCACACTTCCATGACCACGATCCTCACCCAGCTCATAGATATAAACACACATCTTCATAAAGAGCTCACATCAACAATCCCTGAACATCCTGGTGTGGCTCTGTAGGTAGCTGGTGTGAGCAGCATACACTTAAACACTCTTGAGAGCAGTGTTTCTCAGGATGATGTTCCTTCATTGATCGTTCATATGAAAGTCCATACAAGCAGACAGCAAAGGCTCCGACAAACACAGGCCTTTATGAAACAGCTTCATGCATGAAAATGTCAGGTCACCTCATTGACATGACCTGCAACACAACAACACGCAGCTCTCCGGCCAATTAAAGATGGGTCCGAGTAAGCAGTGGATCAGCATGTTTACCCAGTCCCTTATGCCCTATGGTTACACAGACAGCAAACTCACCGATGCAGCAAGCACACATGCTCTGGAAACCTTACCACAACCAGCAGTCGGAGAATAATTGGAAGAAGATGCAGATGTGCTGGCTGTGAGGCCGAGACACAGAATATGATGCATTTTGAATGGCAAGTGGAGGTGAGTCACACTGACACTGCTGGCTGCTCTTAATGATATTTCTGCATGGCAAAGCTAGAAAAGCAGGGGAGGGAGGCGGAGAGCAAGAATGTCAGCGTGCAGACTAATGTGGGGATGGCATTTGTTGTTCGCTGTCATGCGTCAGCTTGAGTTATGTGATTTAGCACCGCCGGTCGCAGCGATTTCATGTTGTTAATCAGCGCCAGGAATCATTCAGACCTGGTTTCCCCTTCCTTCAGCTAATCCTCCTCCTCATCTTCATACCAAGAAACATGTTATGAAAGCTGGCGAAGTCATAGGCACACAGTTCTAAATAACAAAGCAAAAAGACGTGTGCCCTTTGGGTGGTGAGATAGCTCATTACCTATGAGCGACCTTCCATCTGCACTCATGGCTGCTCTGGGAGCCATTATGATTATGATGGAAATCTCACAAGCCATTACTGGGAGACAGCGCAGGGCTCACTGCAGACACACTAATGGACTCATTTGTAATTGGGAGAGAGGGAAATGACTCCACGAGCTAGCAGCGGCTTTGTTTGATGGAGTACGGCGCAGCGCGTGCTCGATTTGACAAATGAAAACGGAGTTAGTTGTCTATGTGAACTTAACTGCTGTGCTTTCATGATCACTGCACACATGCACACATGCACACATGCACACGTGCACACTGCCCACACGCACACACACACACACACACACACACACACACACACACACACACACACACACACACACACACACACACACACACACACAAGAAGCAGCCTCGTTTTTGTGTGTCCAGCAGTGATTCGTCTCCCATGGGCCTGTTCACATTTTCTTTTGATGTGTGTGTGTGTGTGTGTGTGTGTGTGTGTGTGTGTGGGGGGGGGGTCAGGGGTTTGACAATCAATCTTTGGGACCCCACAGGACATGTAGGCAGAGATATTAAAGAACACATACTTTAGAGGTGATAATGGTGTTGAAATTGACTTGCTGGGGTTTGGTGTGCATGCGTGTGTGTGAGTGTGTGTGTGTGTGTGTGTGTGTGTGTGTGAATAGGATGGAACCTCCTAAATCTTGGGATTAATAGTAAAACTCTTGATGGTCCCTCAGCGACTCATTCAGTCAGAAACAAGAGGAAGAAGAAACGTCTGGAAGATTGAAGCAGCAGCTTTTATTGGTTATTTCTGCTTGTTTCCCCATTGATCCTCTCTCACTGTATCCACACATACAGAGGAGCCATTTCTTACCCACTAACTTCTATTTGTTTCTTGCAGCTTATTTCAGCAACATCTGGGCAGCAAAGTGCCGAGGTTTTATTTGTTATTTCTCATTATTTTAATTAGCTGATATTCCTTGTTTTCGTCTTGCATTGTCCCCACAGTGTTACTGCACGCATCGGTTATGGTTATTCTAATCCTCCTGGAATTGGTGCATAACAAGCAAATCATAAGTGCTATTGTGGAAAAACATTAGCTCAGCATGAGTTTACAACTGTAACAATAAATGCTTATAAACAGAGAAGAATGGGCTCTCGTATAATTGGTGCTAGACTGGAAATGCAGAGTGCAGGAAAATTATTTAGCAACAGATTTTACATATTAATAAACCACTGGAATAAAAAGTAAAAATATGAACACTTTACATGAAGACTTTGTGCTCATACTTGCTTTAGTTTGTTCACTTATAACATTTTTTTCAGCCGTCAACCCATTTCTAGATTTTGATAAATTGAGCCTTTTTTTGTACGGTGGCCCTGAAGGTCAACTGCACAAACATTTCATGCATCAGGAAATACATTTATTTCATTAACTCAAAGATCTCAAACATTTCAGGTAAAGCAATAATAGTTTATAAATTGCAGAAACAATTCACAGTAGGTGAAAATATTTCCAGTATGTTAAAGCATTTGGAAAAAAAACCATTTAAAAAAAAGGGGGGGGGGGGGGGGGTGACGGCTTTTTTTATGTCATGACAGTTTTTTGAACAAGTGATTTTGTTTTATATCATCAAATATATTCGGGTGATGTGAAAGAGGTTTCATTTTATTGTTATTCATTTATTTTCCTTTTACTTGTGCACTCTCTGAAGTATTTTTTGTACGTCATCATTTTTGCAGTCATTAAATATTTTAGCTTTTTCTTTAGTTTTGTAAAATGATTTTGCATTTCATGATTACAAATTGTTTATGCCTTGTGCCTTCAGAGCCACCGTATTATTTCCCTAGAAACAGGACGTTGACATGTTGTACTGTACTTGTGTTCATGTCAGACAATCCTAAACAGACTGAATATAACAAACACGTATTTAAAGTGTTGAAGGCTTCTCTGGTGTGAAACGCAGTAATTAGTTTTTGTAAAGGGTAAAAAAATAAGACACATGACATTACTTTGTATTTTCAGGGTTTTAAAGACATCCACACCCAAAGCAGGTGAAAGGTAAACACAAACCAGACCTGTTTTTACCTCCAGCCTGTCCTGATTGTGGAAAAGTTTCATTCTCAAACACGTCAGTTGAAAAGTGAATCCTGCATTAACCATTCCTCACTGCAGCTCATCTGTGTTGTGAGTCCACATCCTATTTATTAAACCAACAGGACATTTAACTGCATGTTTATACAAGGAAGCTCCCTCAGCAGGTTCCTGACAGGGACCAATCACAGAGAGGGATGGGAGGGGGGTTATGGGAAGGGGAGGGGGGACTAATAAGATTGCCCTGACCTGGCTGATTTATAGATTCATTTGTGTGCTTGTTTGGGAACCTGATCTGCATTATTCATGTCCACAGAGGAGCAGTAGTGAGGACATTAGCTGGTTAACCCCCGGCTCAGGTTAGGCCACATTATTTTAATGGCCATTGCGAGGGCAGGACTCTCAGCCCCGTTATCAGAGCGAGCGAGAGAGAGAGAGAGAGAGAGAGGTGGAGGAGGGAGGAAGAAAATAGCTCATTTATTCCTACCAAAGAGCTACCTCCCCACAAACACAGAGAACAGGTGGGGCCGGGGTATTATTGTTCAATTATGTGTGTTAACGGTAAACCAATGCACAGCAGCTTTACTGCTCACAAGAGAAGGATAATTGGTAACTGAATGCAGGGCGACTTTTGACTGCCACAAGCTCCATTATTAATGTTGCACGCCACCTGTCATGCATATGGTGCGGCTGCAGCATCCCGTGTTTTCTGTGCATGTAATTATTACTCATGTTTGCAATGATCATGCCTCAAAGCCATAAATTGGACCACATCAGCTTTGACATGAGGCCACATTTGTCATCATCTCTGCAGAGTGATGTGATGGTTATTAATGTAACAGCAGTGTCCTCGCAGGAAGCGGCATCTGGGAGAAAAAGAATCACAGCGTCATTTAATATCCATACCGTTTCTATTATTTCATTTATTTAACATATCATCTAATGTTATTCTGAAGCTAGCAGGATAAACAGACCAATAATAATAATAATAATAATAATAATAATAATAATAATAATAATAATAATACATTTATTTTTAAACGCCTTCTTTGAGTTCACTTTACACATGGACAAAAATGTAGTTAAGTGTGTGTGTGTGTGTGTGTGTGTGTGTGTGTGTGTGTGTGTGTGTGTGTGTGTGTGTGTGTGTGTGTGTGTGTGTGTGTGTGTTTAATTAATTCTGTCCTTCTGGTAACCCTTTATTGTTGTTACATGATTAGCAGATCAAAAACATCCTTATTTCTCTCTCTCTCTCTCTCTCTCTCTCTCTCTCTCTCTCTCTCTCTCTCTCTCTCTCTCTCTCTCTCTCACTCTCTCTCTCTCTCTCTCTCTCTCTCTGTCTGGAACACTTTGTTTTAGCTGCTGTCTCTTTAAGGCTCCCTGCTACACAAACCCCCTGCCTTTTGATTGGTCAGGCGTCTGGAGGCCTGTTAGAGGCAGACCTTGGTGTGTTTGCAGCCTGCCCTTCCAGCATGTCATGAATCATTTGGTATTTTCAGAACAGAGTGTTTTGATCAGTTTACAGACAGGTTCAGGGATTTCTACAACATGCACACGCTCAGTCTGAACATCCAGAATTGTTACTTTATTCATGTTTAAATTCTGAAAATACTAAATAGCCCCTCTTTATTTTTTTTCCCCCATCTCCAGGTCTGTGCGCTGATCAGCTGCATCTGTTTGTTTAGCTTGGACTTTAATAACCTCAGCCATCTTTTACTTTTCTCCTTATTTGAAACACAACAGCAGCTCCGTCTGCTATAAATTCACTTTTTCATGTTAAGGAAACAGACTCTGTTTTCCAGCCATGGTTCTTGCTGTGAAGGAGCTCTTACTTTATTTCACTGAAGCACCTCTCAGTAATCAGCACCTTTTCTTTAGTTATGACTCAAGATGATCTAACCTCTGTTTTGCAGCTGTTTTATTCACTTTAGTCTTCCTAGACGGAGCCTGTGCTGTGCAATTTGTGAGGTTTCTGTCACCATGTATTATAGGATCACTTTTCTGTTCCAAATGACACACACAAGCACAACAGACCCCCGGATGAGGGAGAGAGAGATTTAATCATTTTCCCTCCATCTTGGGATGATCCACCTCTTCCTCTTTTCCTCTCCTCGCTCTCTCTGGGGAGAATGCCATCATGCATAAAGAAAGACACGGAGAGCGGCAGCAGCATATGTCTGCTGCTGTGGATGCGTCGCTGACAGGCCGGGCTTATCGTCTCTGCCGCTCTTCACTACAAGCGTGATTACCGCTGACAGCTCCGACTGCTGATAAAAGCAGGAACATTAAAGAAAACAGAAGAGCCGAGCAGTCGATGTGTTTCTTCTTCCACTGTTTCTTCTCTTCACCCCCCCCCCCCCCCCCCACTCCCTAACACCAACTCCACCAGCAGCTCCCTCATTTCCTCGTCCTCCCAGTTCCCCACGCCAGCGTGTCAGAGCTGTCGAGAGCGGGAAGTGACATCACAAGAATTTGCCAGCAGTCTCGAGGCTCATCATGTCAGCGGCAGCCTGTCTTGTGTCAGGCTTCCCCCAGGCAAGCTGTGATCCAGCCCTCGTCTCTGCACATCAAGACTCCTCGCTGAGGAGGGGAGTGAAGGAAGGAGGGGGAGAGAAGAAATTAACAGAATGTTTTTCCATCTTGTTAACTGACAGCATCGTTTGTTAGAGCGCTGTCTCAGCAAGCCGAGTGTGGACGGCTTTCAGATTGGCAGAGGGAAGAGTTGGCAAGTGGAGGCCTGGTGAATTATTGAGTTTGGACGAGGTGTCAGAGCTACCGCGTTGCCTTTGCGTGGGCTTCCAGAAAGCATCTGAGGTGTGAGAGGAGAACAAACGAGGAGGAGTGCTTGATTAAAAAGCTGTGAAGATCTCAGGGGCATGGTTTTCCTGGGCTGGTCAGAGTATTTGTGTTTGGGCGTCTGCAAATGTGTGCATACTAAATCTATAATTACTTAAACGTCCAAGTTCAAGTAAACAGCATCAAAGCTGTCTCTTGTTTCTTCCAGGACTACTTTCTTGTTTGCCAGAGTGAGATACGGCTTCACCAGTCATGGAAAATTTGCTCCATCTCTCGGGTAAATCTCCATCCCACAGATCTGGCCCTCTGTCAGCTCATTTGGACGGAGAGCGCGGCTGCCTCGGCAAAGAATGCTTTTGATTCTCTTTTCATTTATTTGAACTGATCTGCTGTGATTAAGAGCTCCGTGTCTCATTATTCTCTTTTGGAGAGAAGCGGGGCATCGCTTTATGCCAAAATATTTGAGTGATTAGGGCCCAGGCACGGGCCATGCCAAAGCGACGGGAAGCATTCACTCTGCTTATTAGATTCACTTAAATGCTGTTGTAAATCATGGCTGCCAGTGCATGCTGCCAGGCCCCAGCTCTTGTTCTAGAAGCTTCCACTGCCAACGCCAGAGCACAGCGTAGAGCCACCAGAGGCGACCGAGGCCGTCCATGTGCGCTGTGCTGTTTGTTTAAGCTCGGCCTCTTCATACAGCAAAATGCTTGTTTGACCGGTTTTGGCTTCATTTCCCACATGAGACGGCGATTAATCAAGCAGCTGTGAGACGTGGGTGAGTCTGAGAAAACTGATCCCGTCGAACAGAGACTGAAACCACCAGACGGCAGCTGGAGATGATTTCTGTCTCCGAACTGTAATTTCTTGAGTAACGATGACTTCAACTTCAAGGCACGGAAACATTTATGGATACCAGGATGCTGCTGGTCAGCCAATCCAGATCCATCATATAAGAAACAACTGAAGTGGTGAGTGTGATTGTGGCCCAGAGACTGAGAGAGAGCCATTAGCAGCAGCACGAAAGCTGAGTTTTACTCTATTGTTCTGTTAAATCTAAGATTGCAGAGTGACAGAAAGGAGGAAAAATAGGCAGCTTGCTGAGCACTTAAAGAAAAATACTGGCTTTGGTCTTTCAAAGTACCCCTGGAAGCTCAATCAGGACTTCAATTGTGGAGCATTGTCAAGAAGCAAATGCAACAAATCAGAAGGTATTGTTCCCCAGGGGGCGTAATAAGAGTCTGTGAGCCCTGAGCACCGGCTCTCTGCTCGTGCCCTCATGTGACCAACTGACTCTCTCACTTTCTGCCTCATGTCACAAAAGTCAGCTCTGCTCTCAGCAGCCATTTGTTGTGATAAAGTAAACCTGTTAGCTATTTCATGAACTTTATCACAGGTAACATGGAAAACCAGCCACTTCCTTCCAGCAGCTGTGAAGCCTCATGTTTGGAGGAATGGGAGTTAAATACAAGTTTAGAACAGCTGTGCATTAGGCCCAAAGAATGAGCTCACTTAGTGAAGGTCCCTGACTGGAGTCGATCGTATGTTAGATGCTAAAGAGCAGACATATTTAAGAAGTATGAAAATGGAATTGAATGTCCTTTATCAACCCTTGAATAAAAATCATGACCTAAAGTCTGTTGATGTTCATGCTGCTCTCATCTGTCTCCAGCAGCTCACTCCAGTCTGAGCTGATCATTCAAAGCAGTCCCTCAGAGCCTCACCAGCCTCAGGTCTCCATCTCCTGACTGCGAGGGTAGTTACAGGCTGCCTCAGTACACAGGGTCCACACCAGGTCTGCAGGAAAACCAGACTTCAGTCTGACCTGCCCAGTGGAGGTATGGCAGCAGCTCTGTAGTCATGTTTCCATTAAAAATAGGTAAAAAAAATATAGTGATACATAAAAGAGTTATTTTAAAAATTCTTTGGAAATTTTGTCCCTGATATTTCTTTTTTTGTGCTCATAAACTTGATTTAAAAAATTGCATTAGACATGTGTGCATACATGTCTGTTTCTAACAAAACAAAATTTTTCATATTATAAATTTATGTGACCAGGTAAATATAGTTAATATAAATTCCAGAAAACAAATTCTGATCAATTTCTGAAAAATCCCATGGAAAGTTTCCAACTTTGATAATTCCAAAAAATCTTGCAACCCTGCTTTGTAGCGAGGCGAGCCACCATCCTGGTTCCTAAACTCAAGCTAAGATTATTTCATTTACAGTCTGCACTGTCTCACCAATAAGCTGCAGTAAGGGTTTCTTGGATTGCTACTTCAGAAAGTCTAATAAAAACAAGCTGCGATCTTTGTTCTAGACATGAAAACCTGAGCTGGTTTAAGTGATAAGGGTTCACTTACAGTCAGATCATACCGGATCTGTCTTAAGTCGGTTTCTTCTCTGGTAGGTTTCAGGTCAATATATCAACTCACACCAGCTCAGTCTCAGCTGTTCTCAGTCAGACACTGGAGCAGCGGCACATCAGTCTTTCCAGAGCAGATTGAGCAGGACAGGAAGTCAGCATGAAACAACATCAAAGAATCTGGTTAACTTTCTGGTTAGCTGTCTGACAATCCTGCTACTTGCAGAAACATGCAGCCAGTGTGAGCTGATGGGTGAGAGAGTGAGCAGCCAACATGCAACTCAGCGGAGATGGAACAGACCTGGATCTGGTGTGACTCTGATGGTGGTGACACTAATCTGAAAGCTTGCAGAAACCAGCCAGTGAGCACTGCTCCAGTACAAAAATACATAAAACACTTCTATGACCACCAAACACCAAATAAATGTTGATGTTACAGACGATTTCTACAGGCAACCTGCTCCTGTCACAAACTCTACATATATTCACACTAGTGCTGCAACTAATGGTTATTTTCATAATTGATTAATAGAGTAGTTGTTTAGTCCCTAAAATGTCAGAAAATGGTGAAAAATATCAGTGTTTCTTGAAGTCCAAGATGAAATCATCAAATGTCTTGTTTGCAAACCAAAGATATTCAGGACTGTGGTAGAGAAGCAAAGACATCAGAAAATATTCATGTTTGTGAAGCTGAAATGAGAGAATTTGAACTTCTTGTTCCTAAATAATGACTTAAATCCATTAATCTATTAACAAAATAGTTGATGATTAATTAAGCAGTTGATTAATAATCGATTATTCCATTAATTGTTGCAGCTCTAATTCACACACATGACTAACAATCAGACCCACTACTGATATGAGTATGTGTTACACTGCATCACAGTCACCAATGAAAGACGTCACTGAGCAACCAGGTTTCAATCACTTCACCTTCTTCATCAAAACACTCAATATCAATCAACCATGTCTTCTTTCATGGATTCATGGATTCCTTTAAAGTCTGAGACACACAGCCTGAATGCAAATACATGTCAATCAATCAATCAATCAATCAATCAATCAATCAATCAATCAATCAATCAATCAATCAATCAATCACAACAAAGATCATCTCAAAACACTTTATAAAAAGAAACATTATTTATATTATTAACAAAAACCAAAAATCAAGGCAAACCCTGGTGTTGTAGCCATTACAACGGTCAGGACGACGACGACGATGATGATGATGATGATGATGATGATGATGATGATGATGATGATAGTGAAAGCCATTTACACAATGTTTTACCTGAAACACACACACACACAAAAAAAGCAGTGAAAAAATCTGTTGACATGGAAACGCTGAGGGACTGAAAACACTGTAGAATGCATGCCAGGCCTGTAGGTGGTGATACAACTGTAGAGATGCACCCCACGTGACAACTACCCGTTCCTCCACAGACCAAAGAAGTCAAGCCAGCTGCTAATAAACTAATAAATGATAAAGTGGAGCAACACATTTTGTCAGAGACAGTCAGCAGATTTGGCAGATTTGGCAGATTCAGCAGATTCAGCAGATTCAGCAGATTCAGCAGATTCGTCAGATTCAGCAGATTCGGCAGATTCAGCAGCACAAGCTCAACATGGTAGTCCTCCATTGTTACTGTTGTTATTGTCTGGTTGACTCATGGTAGTTAAAGTCAGTGAAAGTTATGAAAAGCATATCTTTTCATAGACAGCTATGGTTGGAAGATGACTTTGGAGGGATGCTTCCAGGCCTGATGTCACCTTGTTGTGAATCTCAGTGTTAGAACCTGGATCAGAAATAAAACCCCATTCATCTGTCATGAGTGTATAAATGAACCATGGAGACCAAAGCCCTTCCCTGTACAAGGCTGTGACCATAACTGAGTCTACTGTTAGAGTTCATCTGGGGCTCTGTAGGGACTGACTCACTTTTGGTGCCAACCTCAAGTGGCCACTCGAGGAACTGCAGTTTTTTGTCATGTCAGCGTCATTGGTCAGGTCCAGATGCTGCTGCTCGGTCTGTCTCCTGAGGCTGAGGTCAGCATGTGAGGATGGGAGAAACATGAGGGGGATTTCCTCAGACCTGAATGGCCTGTAAACACTTGCCACTGGCTTTGACTCCACACAGCTCACTTTTCAATAACTGCAGCGGTGCAAAGGAGGACAGATGAGGATCATGAGGTGTGACTGGGGGCTTGGGAGGGGGGTAAGAAGAACAGGAAGAGGAGGAAAGGGGACAGGCAATTTACCAGTGGCTGTGACTGTGGAGGAGGGGGAGATGTATGGCTGCCAGCCAGCAGAGCAGTGGAAAACAGTGGTCCAGACTAATGATCCACAGCCTGATCGTTATGGCCCCCACAGAAAGGATGGGCACATGGCGCAGTTCCCTGGAAATCAATTCCCAGGAATCGACTGAGTACGAGTTGTAAATCATGGCGGTATGGCAGGATGGATGGAAAGCAGTGGGGATGAAAGGAGAGGCTGGTTGCAGAGAATAGGTAGAGCTTTCTCGGGGGGATAGCCGGAGCATGAAGGGGGAACTCTTTCCATCATAAACCCTGAAGGCAGAATTATTCGTGCCTCCCATCCTCCCCCCTCCACAGCCAAAGCAAACCAATGATGTGGCGGTTCCACCTTCTTGCCCCTCAGCCACCCCTCTGCTTGATGGCTCCATCGGAGGTTGAGGCCGAGGTTTCGAAAAGTGTTCTCAAATTGATTTATACCCCTCAGAAGAGGCCCATCAATCCTAATATGAAACTAATGAAATCATTGGGTGTTGAGGGGAGAAGTGTAGGTGTGCATGCGGGCACTAATGTGTGTGTGTGGGTGGGTGCTTATGGTGTTGGGATGAGGTGGGGGTAGAAGTCGCTTTAGAAACAGATCATGATAAAGAATGCATTGATCACAGAGAGTCCAATGATGACAAATGCCACAACTCCTGAGATAAACAGCCAAAAGCTACATTAATGTAGCCTGCAGGTCCTCAAGGCTGCCCTGAATCAGAGGTTTGTCACATGTGGCTTCCCGTGGTTCAGTAGGTAAGCGGAGCCAAATACATACTTTGAACTGAATATTAATTTTACCCCAACTCAGAGATTGTGTTTCCCTCTTGTTTGAATGCCATATCTGAACAGACAGTCAGGCCATTTCAAGGCCTGTTATCTGTGAATGAACAAAACTCGTCCAATCATAACAGCATGCATAAAGACTTCTGGTCCATGTGTTACCACTGATGGACACTGACTGAGAAAAGGACAAAACAAGACAAGACACAAAATAGCAACAAAACAGTTGCATGAAATCCCGATCAGTCGGCTGTGGTTATTCATGCAGCCTGTTCACCTTGAAATGTTGGAATCAGAGATGCAGGTTGAGGTTATGTCTGTAGAATATCAGTGACAAGTTTAGTAAACAGAGGACATTTATTCCTTTTCAATCAGCTGAATGAATCTCTTTTCAATAAAGCAATAAACACTTGGTGACCAGAAATGTCAGCATGAACAACTCCAATTGGCTAAGAATGACAGCATCATTGAAAACAAAAAATCAATTTTTCCCATACCTGTCTGAAAGGCTCCCCGCTCCGCAAACCCGCTGCACTCTGATTGGCCATCCGTCTAAAGGCCTTTAAGGGGTAGGGCTAAGGGCAGACCTTGGTGTTCGAGGCCCACCCCTCCAACATGTCATTTGCCATTTTGAAGATTCTGATGATTCAGCAGCTTGAGTATTTTCTCACCCTGTGTGCGGTTTTCCTCCTCTGGTCTTCTTTTCACTGCTGTTGACTGGTCAGATGTAAACTACAAAACCATCTCTCACTCTTACATTGATTTATAAAGACATCATTTAACGGCGTCCTTGAATGTAGAACCATGAATAGAACTTGAGGTTAGAGCAAGAGAAAGGAGTATTCAGATAACAAGAGGGCCCGTTATGCTAAGTCCAACAAGTACAAGAGGAATGCTGCATCAGACTGCAAACTGCAGGTTTAACTTCTATCTGAAGCAGGGGTGTGACCACAGCTTTGATGTGCAGCACTTAAGAGTACAACTACTTTCAGTTTTACCAAATGAAGAGGTTTACATTTTCCTCCCTGTCATGGCAGAAATTACTGAATGTTCAAGAACTATAAAAGTAGTATGGGGACTTTTCCAGGGGTTTGCCTCAAGGTAGCAGGAAGACCCCAAGATCTGACAGGCCGACCCAAAATCCAAAATCATGAATGACTATAGAAGTGGTTCCTAGAGTAGGGATCTGGACCTACAAATAAATACATACATACATACATACATACATACATACATACATACATACATACATACATACGTACATACATACAAACGTATACATACGTACATAGGAAATTGGTGGTAAATTTCATATTAAACCATGCAAATATAAAATGTTTGATCTATTTCCACCAGGAGTGTAACGATTATTTTAACAACAATTTGATTCATATTGTGATTCGTGGTTGCCAGTACAATTCTTGGACAATATTGGTTCATTTAGAACGATACGACCCGAAATGAGTCAGGGATTTGAAATTGATTCAGTAACTTTTTAGCCAAAAACAACAAAACTCAACAAGTGAAAGTGTGAAATACATAAATAGAATAAATAAAATAAAAAGAGTCAACCTACACAACTTTAAAACGCTTTACAATAATCGTATATTTGATAATGGTGGACGTGTGAATCAACAGTTGCATGTATCTTTATCTCACAAAGACAATTCACACAGCTTTATAACTATAATAGTTGTATTGTTTTACGTAGCATTGACTGAAGTGGGCCATCTAGGGTCTGGAAATGGTTTTAGCAATGCTTTAAGTTATTTTGAGCCTTTTTTCCTTTAACCATCCTGTTTGTAAACATTTGCCTGTTAGCAGTTTGATATTTAAAGTTTTCAGTATTGCTTACAAAGAAAACTGTGATATGTTTCTGTGATGAAAGATAAAATTCTGTTTGAAGTTTTATCGATGCATGCTAACCGCTAGCATATCAATGCAATTTCCGATATGCATTAGCAACAAGCTAGCGTAATTTTCTTTTTGTATCATTTTTGGTACATCAGGAGATGTGTAACCTGCCTGATGTATTGAATATAGATTTGTCTGCGTGTTCAGTTTTACGTGTTTTCTAAGTGAAGCTTAAACTTTAAAAGCCTGAATCAGAGATGTCTTGGGGGAACTGTTTTCTGTCTGCTAAGCTGAGCCATGGACTGTAGGCTGTGTGTGTGCTGATGATGTCACAGTCAGGCTGACTCAATCGAGTAATGTTTTACATCTTTTCCATTAAAAGTACATAAAAAGCACATCCATATAAAGTTTGTCATGCTTAAATCCAGTGTGTCACTTCCTAGTATCAATACAAGATGGTTTTAGATTGATTTATGTCGTCTGGAAAGCCAACTTGCTGAGCACAGATCGATGTAGTTGGATCATAGAAATATAAATCGATACATCGATGTAATACGTGAATCGTTACACCCTTAATTTTCACATTTCTTTGTTGCCACAAGACCCAGACTGAGCCTTGATAACAATGGTTGCAGCAGATTGATTTCAGAAACACAGCAAAATGTGGATCAGTTGAATGAGGAAGCCTGGGGGGATTGGTTCTCTTTTTTCTTTGTTTTGACCAGCAGAGGGTTGCTGGTCTCTTTTTTAGCAGTCACAGGATGAAAAATTTGGAAACCCCAAAGGCCAGAGGTTGGAAATGATAATGAATCACATTATGATGTTGCAAACAAGATATGAACATAGCAGGACAGAAATTATATATCAGTGTTGTTTGGACACCAGTGATGGACTCATACTCCGAGCCACCCACATGCAGTCAGTGACCTTGTTGGGCCATCCCAGTCATTTTTTGTGTAAGCACCACAAACGTGACTCCTGAGCAGACATTTCAGGGAGGAAAAATGTGGCGTGTGTTGCTCTGATAATTAATCAGGGCATGACTTAAAGTTTCATCTGCTCCTGTCTATAAGCTGAGCCCCCCGCTGCCTCTCAGATTGTGGTGGAGCCGTATCAGTTTCAGCAATAACAACTGAAACCATCCCCCTTTTCCCATTATTTCTGTCCCACCGTCGTTCTCTTCACTTCATTATGCAGGCAGCCTGACGCTGTTTGACAGAACGTGCTATCTGCAACCCCCAGCTGCAGTCCCACATCACTATCGCTACATCACTGGCAGCTTAACCCCACTGCTGCCTGCCACGGCGGAGCAGGGAGGAAATGATGATGCTGCTGTCTGAGGGAAGACCGACAGAACCCAGAGCACCTTTACATATCAGTGTTTTGGCATCAGAAGTGTTTTTCTGTATGGAGGCTTTTGGCACAGCTGCAGTTGCAAGAATTAACACTTAGCGGTTTATGTAAGGTATCTTTTCCTGTGTGTTTCAGTCGTTTGGAGTGTTTGTGGGTGTGTATCTATTTAACATTCACTTGTTATTCAGCTGCCTTTCTGAAGCATCATGTTCAGTTTTTTGGTGGTTGTTTTTTAATGACAGAAACTTAACACAAAACAATCAGAGCTACACAGTCAAAGCCACGCATTCACTGGCTAACCACTCAGTTAACCCCCTTTATCCTTCAATCATGTGATATTTGGGGTATAAGTGACCAGAGGAGTAAGAGGATGGAACAATTTGCCGCTAGCTTGCATGGATCAATCTTGGATATTAGACAAAATCGCCTCTTTTAAACAAGCGTTCTTCTTGTTTCCATCATCCTTCTCACCTTTGCAATTAAACAGGCCTGAATGAATGCACCACCCACCACACATAAATCAATACATGACAAGAACTGACCGAGCCATGGCACAACGAGAGTAGACACTGATACCTTCTAATTAGTGCTAACAGTGCCAGAAGCTATGTGGTTCTTCAGGAGTCTAAGCACTCAAGGTTTGTTGATCAATGAAAAAAAAGGTTTATTTAACAATATAATCATCATTAACCACATACTCCAACAAGTCCTTCATGTTAGGATGGACTCTAACCATTGTGTTCACCAGAGCAGTGTTTTTCACAATGGTTTCAAACCAAGGACCACATTTGGACCATGGACCACCAAGCTAAATAGCCCCGGAACAACAGCCCAGATAGCCAACTGATATAACATAAACTGCTATCATCCATGCACTGGCCACTAGTACTGGCGGCTCACTGCGGCTGAGTCATCCTGCTGCTGCACCTTCTCCTGACCAGTGTCGACGGTTTTCTTTTACTCATTTGATTTTCTTTTTACTGTCCCCGTCTTAAGCCACCGATACCGAGGATTTTGCCGGTAGGCTCGTTAATGCAGTGATGTTAGCTTGACCGTTTTCTCTGGGGGAGTTCAAGGAAACTTTTGTGAGTCACTGTAAACTTGTCTTTTTTCTTTCTTTTTTTTTTTTCAATGTAACACAAAAAAAAAAAAAACACTTGGACCACTTGGAGCTGCTGGTGGACCACTAGTGGTCTGTGGACCACAATTTGAGAAACACTGCACTAGAGGGTTCTCAAAGAACCTGGATTCCTTCACTGATGTCCTCCTGACACTGACGCTGTGTCCCAAATCACCTACTCCTGTAAATACAAGGACAAGAAGTTCACTGTGTTCACTCTGCACCTACTGGAACAGAGCACGAAATCTTACAGGCTCATGTTGTCTCAAATCAAGCACTGCAGTGTCACACTTATCAGACGCTACGACCCTTATCCATCTGTCCCCGCCCCTTCCTCTACATAGCCAATATGATGACCACTGAGTGTAAGAAGTGTCCACTATTCCACACTCAACTTTTTGGATGTTTTGAGAGCGCCAGCTGAGAGATCAAAGTGCTCTGTGCTTTTCCATACTGTCAGTGTGAACAAACCTGTGCACTCAGAGTAGTGAGTGTAAGAACAGACCTATACGATTTGGGGGATAGCACGAGTTTCCACCTGATCTAAACTCAGCCTCTCTGTGGTAGCAGTCCGGCTCTGTGCTATGGCTGGCTAACATCTTTAACATGTTTGTACATCCTGAATTCCAGCCCTTGGACACCGTGTCAAATCCAACAGCTGGCACAGGGACAATAACTTGATGAAAATGTAAAATAATATTATAATCCACCTGGAGGAAGATCTATTTACTAATGAGGTTAATTTGCAACAAATTAGTAACATGACCGAGGATGGGAAGAGGTTCCACAGTTTGTGAACAACTGCATGAGCAATCAGTCCAACAATTTCAGAATAATCTTCCTCTGAGTGGGACTCAAAATTATTTTAGGGTCACATTAGCTTTGTTATTATTTTTCAGTCATTTAACTTTCAGATATTGCCCATATAAGGGCATGGCTAAAGACCCGCCTCTGTGCCTCATCTCAACTCGAATAAAGTTAAGATGAATTCAGCATTTGAAGATGGCTGCTATCAATGAACGGTTCAAAACTCTGCATCAGAAACAAATGGATGATGTCACAGAGTCTCTTGTTGTCAGCTGTTGTGAAGGCCTTCTGGATTTTGGAGCGAGAGTCCTGTGGACACTAAAGGAACTGAACTGCAGATATTTTTTTTCAAATCAGCTTTGACTTCATTTGTCCTCCCTGCTTGTTTTTTATCCCTTTTTTTGTTGTTGTTTATAAAATCCTCAGAAGACACTAACATTACAAACATAGATAAGTTGTGTCACCTTGTAGAAGAGTAGCAGCCTTCATCTTACCATCAAAGGCTCAATTATACACATATAACTCATAACAGAATACAATACATACGATGCATAAGGGAAATGAACGGGATAACTATATTAACATCCAGTGCTTGTTGCCGCATACAGAAAAATGTGCAACATCTGCTCGACCAAATCAAGATTCCCCAGATTACAGGCTGTAAAGTTTGATTCAGCTGTAAGATATAAAAAAAAATAATAACAGCAGTTTATACAGACTGACTCAGTTTTGGAGCTTCATAGAGCCAGTTTCTCTCCACCTCATATTTATGTCGGCTCTTTAAACAATGCTACACACAGCAGTAAAGCTCATGCTGCCTTCACATTGATACCAAACACAAACCTGAAAATCATCCTTGTCCTCCAGTTTCCTTTAAAACACCGTGTAAACAAGGTTATGACGGAGATTAGGATTTCATTCACACACTTATCACTATACAGTTGGCACATCTGAGTCCAATCAGTATATTCTGGCTTTGTTCCTTTGGCATTTTGTCTTCCTTACAAACAAGTAGGCTAGTTGTAACGAGACACCACCCGGATCAGTCTCCTGAGAGCTGTAAATGAGCTTAATGAAGAAACAAACAAACATCTTTAGGGGTGAGCTGGAGAAAGCTGCAGGTCTGGAGAGCCCAGCATATCTAATTTGTAGGTTAATGTCTTTGCAGCTTATTTATCCGTGTTATCCTTTGCTCCAGATAATTAGATGTGCACATTTAGAAACAGATACCATGTCAACACAGGCTGTGCATGCGTCTGGAATCTTTTACTTTCAGTGTTTCTGTCTTTTTACGCCACAGCAGCACATTTCAGGGTTTCTTTTAATAATTTAGAATAAGACTGATATTGGATAGAGGTTGCTGTGTCTGATGTTCATTGTTATTCCATTTTCAGACATCATCATTACATTCAGTACTTTAAAAGATGAGAATCTAATAAAGGGGAAGATATCGTGCTGTAAATCAGAAACAAACGGCCACTTAGGCTCTAAAACGTGTTTGTTCATCATATGCATATTGCTAGAACTAATGATGTCAAATCAGAGGCGCTGTGCCAGCTGGTGCATTGTGGGTAGTGGTATAATGAGTATGGTGTGAGATTAGCCAGTGACAGGTCTTTACTGCCTGGACTTGGCTCTGGTCTGTCTCTCCCGATGCGTGTTAACTGTCAGGTGTTGAGAGCCAGACTGTCCTTCAAGTTTTTTTCTCCTTCTGTCTCCTTTTGATTTCTTTTCCCCGAGGTGTTTCAAAAAGCAGCTCGATTGTTAGTGACAATCAGCCGCTCTGGCCCTTTTGGGCAGAGGGTTTGATTTAATCGTGAGGCTGTCATTTATTATTCTGAAGCGGCAGCCGCCCCTCTGAGGTCTGGGCCTGATCAAGCGCCTCGGAGCTGTCCCCAAGATCTCCCTCTTTTCCCTTTTCCCCGTTATGTCTAAATCCTCAATACAAATCGCAGTGTTTGGGCCCTCCCAGTGGGGCCTATTACTGCCTGTGGGGCATTAAAGATCATTAATAGTGCTGTCAGAGACGGAGAGGGGGGAGAGGGGGAGAGAGGGGGGAGCAGCAGTGAGTTGCTTAGCTGCTCATAAATGGGAAATTAATACATCTGCTTCATTAATGCTGCCTCGTGTTTGATGTTTGTTAGCTGGCAACTTTAATGATGTAGGTTTGAGCCGACGGGGCGCTTGACTAAATTTGATTCCTCCAATTAAGTAGTCAGGCTTCTTTTCTTTTGGGAAAATGGTTCGAAAGGAAAAACTGCTGCCTAATTATGGACTCCAAACCTTCAGTTTTGCATCTTGTGCTCTTTTTTTTCCCCTCCCTCCGTCTGTTTTTTTTTTTTTTTCTGCCTTTCTATCACTCCTCGTCTGTCAAAGACTGATTGCAGTGACTTGTTCATCATCATCATCATCAGCAGCAGCAGCAGCAGCAGCAGCAGCAGCAGCCCACACTGAAAGGTCTGCAGTCCACTAATCAAGAAGAAATGTTTTAATCATGCCTGCAACTTTGTTAATCATTAACACTGGAAACGTAGTATGTTAATTCATATATAGTACAGGGTGATGATATTCAGTCTTGAGTGTGAGCAATAAAATTAGCACTATCAAGGTTCCACACGAGAGCAACCACGTCTGAATCGCAGCCTTGGATTTTGAGCAAGCAGGAAACATAAAAGCTTCTGAGAGCTTCTCCTTGTGCATAAATTCCAGCCCACTATACATAAAACAAAAACCACTCAGCATATAAAAAGAGAACCATTTAAAGCAGAAATATGAAATACTGTCTAAAAAAAACACACACATTCATCCACTGACTGGAGGCTGAAGATGAAATCAGTCCTTTGTTTCATGTACTTCAAATAGAGTTCAGAGGGAATAAGTGTTCTCCTTATTAAAAATAAAACCACAGAGAGATCCGTGATTTTTCACAAGCAGTCATTGAAACATTTTATACGGAAAAGCGAGCGTGCAATCACAGATGTAACGACCTTCCAGAGACAAAAAGTGCTTCATGAGTCAACCTGAAGCTTTACGAAGCTGGTAAACACAAACAAACAACACAAAACACACAGTTAACTGGACTAGTTAAACACTAAAAGTTACAAAGCTTGTAATGGTTTGTTAAACTCCACCCTCTGACTGAAGGCCCATTTATGCTCAGCGTTAAATACGGCTCCAGGCGGGGCCTTCTGTCCGTGCTCTGCGTTCATTTCGTCTGTATGTCTGCACATTTCCATCAAGCTTATGGATACGGATCAACGGAGCAGTACCAGCAGAAACCATGGGGGCAGTGTTGCTGTCACTACCTGATACACAGCTCGAGTGAGACACAAAGAAGAAATAACAATGGAGGAACTTTTGTCAAACTTGTGTTCCATTTGATGGTGTTGGAGTTTAAAATGTAAACTTCCTTTAGATTTGTTAAGGTCCCTGCCAATAGGTCGCATCTTCCCCTCCAGTTATCCTCTCTCCTATTGGCTGTCATGTCTCCCTCATGTGATGTCATCAGAGTCAGATGTCGACACGTCAAACTGCAGCACAAAGAGACCTGCTAATGTGAGGACTACAGTCATCCTGTTTGAACATCTCCTGCCCTCTTTGAATTATTCAGCACATCAACAGCTTCAGCCTGTGCTCCATAGGAGTGCGTCTGCCCCGGGCGAGGTATATGCAGGAGAGCAGGCAGAGGAGAGCATTAGAGGGCCCGGCCTCAGGCTGTGCAGACCTGGGACTAATGATAATAGTCACTCTTGAACAACCAGCCAACTAAGCACTTTCTTCTCTCCTCCCTCTGATACTTACTCCTACACGGCTCGTTCTCTGTGCCGGATAACAAAGGTGAGATGTAGCTGAATCAAAATGTATTCAATGAACTGCTGAGCTGCTCTTTGAATTTGACTGTAAGAGCTTCTTCAGCTTTATAAAACATCGGTTTGTACTTTTTTTCTCCTCAAAGCCATGAAGCAGAGAGAAATTCATCATCCTTCTTCTCAAAGATTCTGAAATAATGAAATGTGCTGAAGGAAATATTTGAGAGTGACGGTTGTCATTGAGTTACTGGTGGAATGGGGGTATATTTTCTCTCATGTTCTTGCCTCTTAGCAGAAGAAGCCCATTAAAATGGGTCGTCAGGTAGACTTAAGTCAACAAGGTGTGTAGGTCTGTCTTTCTCTAACCAATCTGCTGAATGTAACCCAATGACAGAGACATCTTATTTGTCAAATTCGTTTGATTCTTGAAAACAGCACAGGAGTGCAGTGTGTATGTACGGTTACAGGGACCTCCTCTCCTGTTGGCGCTGCATATATATATATCCACTTAGATCCCATCTGATGCACCGTTTGAGAGCAGCTTGTTGAATGTGAAAGAGGCATAACAGGAACTCGTCAAATTCAGAAAGAGCTACACTATGTTTTTGATGACATGCTAGCCCGAGCTCAGCGAGTCTTAAGCTCTCACTCAGCGTGCCGCTGAACCAGAGTTAGCTGTTCTCCTTCCTGCGGCTCAGTGGAAGTTGATTGTGTATTACGTTGGAGGGGTGCAACAAGCTTCTGATTGTTGATGACCAAAAAAAAAAAGATTTGAACTTATATTAACAAATCTTGCTGAAAGTGAAATTCCAAAGGCATTTACTTACAGCAGGTCACCAAATAAGACGCATCACACAACTGTGCTGTTCATCATCTGATTGGTCGACAAGTTTTTTCAGTTATTAATGACTTTAAAAATAGTTAAAGCTCCACTGTGCAAGTAGGTTAGGAGTTTTCCAACATGACAGTCAACCAGCCTTTCATTCCAGAGTCCATTACAGACATTTTCTGTACGCTCAGCTGGATTAAATTTGGGGTTTGGCTCATTATATCCCACCTCAGGTCCCCCTGACATAAAAAACAATATTTTCCTCACTAAATAAACAAATTGTGAAAATTGTATCCATCTGCCATCTTTAACAAGTCCTGTGATAATGTTTGAAACTCTTCAACTGTGTCAGTTATTGTGTGGATGCTTTATGACTTAAGTCCTTCATGCCTGTTGTCATGAACTTGTGACATCAGGTCTTGATGCAGCTGAGATGACCTTCTTATCCCACTGATGCCTGTTCATTCATTTTATACACATAGCAAAAGTACTGTCACAAACATATTAGTCAGAGGGTGAACTTATCTATCTTATCTATATATATATATATATACACCCACATATTGTATGTGTTATATTCAAATTTACAATCTTCACTTCAATTGTAAGAATGCAAAAAACAACATTGTTTTTTAATAATATAATCGTAAATTAATTCAGGCAGTAAGGAGTTAAGGAACATTTCACCCAAAATGCATCATTTTGTAGTCCTCCCTTATAGCCTTGGGGGCAAAGCTGTTGTCATGGTCATTACTCTCTTGTATTCTTATCTGGATTTTTTGTACTGTATACTTTATTTATTCATTCATTTGCTGCTGTGATTGTAAATTTCCCCTTTGTAGGACGAATAAAGGAGTATCTTATTTTATCCTCTAATGACTCCCATAAATGAAGGACAAAAATAAACAGTACATTTACATGATGTAAATGAAATGTATATTTAGCTTTTGTCCAACTAAAACTTGACTTTTGAAAAGCAGGTAAACATGTAGTCCAGTTGAAACAGAACTAAGTGGAATATCTCCCAGCAACACTTATTTCAGTGATGCAGGTGGGGAGAATTATCTTTTCATGTACACCTTGACTGGACCCAGTTTGGCCACAGGTGGTCTGAGCATGCCTGGGGTTTGATGTGAGACATGATAGGTCAACTGGGTCAAGGTCCAGCTTTAACTGATTGAATGTGAGCCCTTACAGTGGAGACCAACAAACAGTCAAGAAGCTTTTATACTGGAACTGCTGTCCAAGGAAAATTAAACAGCCTGGTTAGTCGTGCATTATGTTAACACAGTGAGTGACGCTGCACAGATACAGACCCCTTCATGGGCTCCATTTCAGACAATGACATCTCCAGGCGGACTGCATACGAACAGTTTAATAAGCATAAAACCATTACTTCTATGCCCAACCGCACGTCTGGTGTTTGTTGCATTTTCTCAGCAATTATCTGCTTTTCCTTTGTAGTTTGGATGATTTCCTGTGAGATATTCATGGAGGAAAGATAAAGGTACAAGCCTGCTTAAGCTGAGATGTCTTGCTGATGCATAACCAGCATCTATTATCAGTGTAAATGAGCCACCGACTACGCTATTTAAATGGGAACAAAGTAGAAAGTTTGCTTGCAGGCATGCTGACGGATGAAGCAAAGAGGGAAATGAGAGCTGCACACAAACAAGCCATTATTAAACACGTTTCTTCTGTAAGCTGCTTTCTGAAGAGCATCGAGCCTCCAGCACTTTCAACTTGCCAAAAACAAGCTCCTTCTTTTGCGCTTTGAAATCAGGAGGTAAGATCAACGCGGGATAAAAAGCTCAGCACACAGGAAAGCAGAAGGACGCTTTATTTGTTTACCGCGCGGCAGGCCGAGGGCGATAGTCAGACTCCTCTTCATCCACAGGAGAGCTCCTGCTTGGCGGCAGCGCCGATGCAGCACATTGCCTCCCACCAGCATCGCACACAGCGCCATCTGCTAGGACCTGTTGGCTTGTTTGTTTTCCAGAGCAAACAGCAAATCACTTCTTTCCTGTTCCTGCTTTTTACCATATGCCACTGCCTGTGTATCAGAGCGAGGCATGTATATTAATGAAGTTAATCAAAGACGCACACACAACCACATCTGCCAGGGGAATTTTCAAATGATCACACCCGCTGGTTGATGCATCACGCCGCTCCCTCGCCTGTCACTACCTATGGATTAAAAGGGGGAGACTTTTAGAAACTGCAGTTATATCTTCTATATTTTCATGTTATCCAGAGTCTGGAAATGCTGTTTCATGTTTCATGAATGAAGTTAATAGTGGGTAAAAGTGATTGTGTGTGAAGATTCTGTTTCAATCGTAGCAGCTTCTGTTTGTTGACTTTAACGTTCAGATTCTGTTATCATATTTAGCTTCCATATTCCAGGTTTCACATATGATAAAGTTAAGAAATCTGATCGACAGCTGACATTTCGACATTTCCTGTTTGAGAAGGAAACAGATGCTTGCATTAGCATTCAACAACTCAACGCACATATTACAAGCAAATGTTGTCAGGGTGGGGAAAGGCTTCCTGTCCGTACCTGTGATGCTCTTTGTTAGCATACAGCATGGTAAGGTGACATTTATTGAGTGCTGCTGCGAGTAAGCTGTTAGCACCTCGTAGGTTTTGATGTTCTAACCTTTACAGGCATCGTGAGGAGTTTTCATCATGCGTTGATTCTGGTGAACCCTTTGAATGAAAGACTTCCAGTGGAAAACTGTGTTTCCCATGAGCACCATCACTCTCATGGAGATGTGACTCATGCCACAATGAGTGAGAAACAGATCCTTTTAATTCAGCTACTTTCCTAACTTTGAGCAGAATTCATAGTTTTACCTTTACACTTATTCCTCACTGTACAAACTTATCTTCACTTTTTATAGTAAAAATATGAAGTTTAAGCTAACAACAACAACAACAACAACAACAACAACAGTCCTTAAAGTGATTCATTACTGTTAGTTTATAAATCAGCCAGACTCACTTGTGCAAAGCCCTGGTTGTAGGTTTTAGCTCCAGATACTGAAAACATAAAACTTTTTGCTAATCCTGCACCCATACCAGCTAAAATCCTCCTTCTTGCTAACTTACTTATTACTGATGATTTAAAAAAAATAATCATAATAACTTCAAGAAAGTTGTATTTGCATTTAAACTGGGTTTATGGAAATACCCAATCACATCACTCATAATCTCATTTTACTGTGTGAGTCATGAAGAGACGACAGCATAAAAGTGAAATATTTTCAAAACAGTGGAGAACAGTTTCACAGTGTAATAATTCAAGAATTAACCTGTCAGTTTTCAGGAGTCCTTGTCTTATCAGCTGCTGATCTATTAATGAGATGTTCATGTTTATTCAGATATTCTGCGTTTCAGGAGAAAACCCAGAGTAGAGTCCAGTACTTAACTATCCAGGCTGTTTTGCAGCCAGTTGTTGACTTTCGTTGCATTTTGATGAGGCACATTTTCTTTTGGTGATACTTTATCTTTTCGAGTAATTTTGCACTCAAATTGTTTTACTTCTTACATTTATCCTATTTATAATATTTAAATGTAAGAAGTTAAAGTAGATAATGGTGATTTAATAAAAAAAAGTGAAAACAATTCTGTCATAAGTGAATAAGTTCTTGTGCAAACATGTATAAGTTAGTGCTCCGGTTTGGTCACAACCAATCAAATAAAAGTCATATCTGCTTCAGCTGAGTACTAGTGGTGTGCAATAGTGCATATTTTGGTATCAATCTGATACCCAGTAAATACAGGGCCAGTATCGCCGATAATGATACAATACTGATTACATAGAAAAAGCAGCATGTCAAAATTAATCATGAGTAACAAAAAAAAAAAAAAAAAATGAATGGAAGTAAATAACTCATTCATCAATCAGAAATTAGTGATGTTCTTTATTTTTTCTGCTTTGTTGTAAAACAGTACATTTTAATATTCATGGATAACAATTATTATATTTTAGCTTAATATATATAATGTGATTAAACAGCTGCACAGTGTGGTGGATTAACCATCACAACATCACAGCAAAACCTAAGTGTTGATATTATCATGTAAATATTGATCAATACTGATACCAAGGTTGGTATCAATATATCGGATCAATCTGCCCACTACTACTGAATACAGCAGTGTTCATGTATTTACAGTGCGCCTCCCCTCTGAGCAGAATGACCAAATATGGCCAGAGTGTGACTATGATGAACTCAGTCCCTGGTATCTCTGCTGTCTGATGTGTTTAAATGTACGATAGCGTTAAGCTCACTGATTAGCTTTGTTTAGCTCGTAAATACAGCTGCATGTCTGAACACATCCTTCTGTTTCACAGCAGTGGGCTCTGAATGTTTTATATTTTGATCCCATCTGAAAGCTCCTCCCTCTGCTTTCACAGCAGTTCTTGAAGAGACCCAGAGTTTCTGGTGTCATTGCAATTAGCAGCTACGTTAAACAGCAGGAATAGCACAGC
Source organism: Labroides dimidiatus (assembly GCA_030710495.1). Taxonomy (NCBI): domain Eukaryota; kingdom Metazoa; phylum Chordata; class Actinopteri; order Labriformes; family Labridae; genus Labroides; species Labroides dimidiatus. Next base: position 2,958,900 of record CM061159.1, read on the forward strand.
TAAGCAGAGTCTTCCCGTACAGATGGCAAATTATCCCACTGAAGCCTTCAGAGTCTGTCAGGTACACACAGTGAGCTGTCTTTACCAAATCAATCACCTGAGGTTTGCTTATAGTGAGTGATTACCTCCACTGTTTCACAAGGTGGAAACTTATTGACAAGTAAACAATCTTTCGTTTTTATTCATTCATTTGCTGACAGCTGTGGAGTTTTTATATAGATGCTGCAGAATGAGCATGCAAGGACTTGATTTCTGTAAAGACTGAGAACATGAACATGTTTTCAGGAGTCTAACGAGAGTTTTTACACCAGCTGATCCTGTGACAGGTACGAGCTGGCCCTTCATGGAGGAGTTTAAAATCTTAACAGATGTTAGAAATGTGAGAGACCCACAAGCCGCTCCAGTCTGGTTCCTACTGCGTGCTGAGGGCTATGACTCAAACAGCACACCACAAACTAACAGATTGCATTCTCATACAACAGACTCTCAACCAGAAACCAGACAGCATGCAAAATCTCAAGCCGTCAAACACAACTCGAGACGTCAAGCATATGGAATGAGATTGGCACAAGATCGGCACAAAGAATTGGCGATAATCCACTGAATGTGTGCTCGCCTATCCGTGGCTTTCCCCCAAGACTAGAAGATATCTTACCATAAATATTTATCATAAAGGATTTGAAGTAACTGTGGCCACGACAATCTTCAGCTTGGAGGAAGAAAAATAACTTTCAACTCACCTCACACCACAGGACAGTCTCACAAGAGGATCTTGGGAACCATCAGAAAATCCAGACTTTGAGTGTGCTGAGATGGACTTGGTTATCTTGTGGTTTGAACCATGTGATAGTTGGATCTTCTTCATTCTTTTGTAGTTCAGGAGCTGCTCTGTCTCACTGATAGAGTTGGTTTCTCTCGATTGAATGGTGGGAGTCCCATCCCCCAAAGCTGCTGTTGGTGTTGAGATGGAGTTATATATATATATATATATATATATATATATATATATATATATATATATATATATATATATATATTTTTTTTTTTTTTTTTTTTTTTTTTTTTTTTTTTCACACAGCTGTTCGTGAGCGTCGAGGACTTTTTTGTTTTCTGGCCTCAAGTGGACAATTAAGGAAGTGCAGTTCCATTATTCCAAACAAGCAGTTTTATAATAACAACAGGATATTAATTTAACCCTGATTAATGCTGAACAAAATGAATAAACAACAAAAGACAGAAAAACAAGAATGCACAAGTCAAAATGTCTGAAATATAAAGAAATGAAGAAGATGACAGCGATTTACTGTTTTATTATTAACACTGCTTTGTAAGCAATAAAAATACCAACATGAAAGACGGCTGTGACCAATGAGCTCAGACCACAGTAAACACAAAGAGTCGTCTGAAAGGAACCGTCAGCCTCACATCACAGAGCAGACCAAAGCTGCACTCTTTCCACATTATAGATTTCTTTTTTCTTAGCGTTTTTAATTATCACTGTTGTTCATGAAAAGAGCCTTGTTCCTTCCTAATGACTAATTGAAAGTGACAGTGGAAAAGACAACTGCTCTTTTCAGAGTCTATTAAGTCCTATTCAGTCTCTCCTCTGTCAGGACGGTGTGTCAATATTACTGTACGACTGCGCTGCGTGTGCTGATTTGTTCCTACTTAGAGCATAATTACACTTGTGGGTTTGCTGAGGGGGACTTAATTTGATTGTTCTGCCTGTCACTCACTATGAAAGAAGACAAATATGAAACGACGTGTTTGAGGTTGTTTGATTATCAGCTTCGGTTGGACAAAATTGAGGACATACTGTGTGAAACTCGGCATTGTGGCTTTGTCAGTCCAAACCTCGCCAGCCTTTCCACCACAGTGTTGCTGTAATGCATCATTAATGCGTCTCTGAGAGAACGAGGTGAGCTTTGTTTTGGATCACGGGTATTTTTGTTTTCATGCAGCATCGTGTTTTTTTTCTGAGGTATCTGACGGGGCTCTCTCGTCATGTCTGGTGGAATAAAAATCTGCTCTAACACAGACATTGATTCAGAGGAGCTCTCGTCCACCTGTGCTGGACCCACGTGTCTTTGCCTCAGGCTGTGTCACGCATGATTGCCTACATGATGCCTACAGGAGTTTCTGTAGGGGGAAGAAAAAAAGGCATCAAAACATCGCAAAACAATCTGGCAGGGCTTAACCCCACACCAAGCTAGATCTGAGGCATGAGAGGAGGGATGCAGAGTCTGTCTCGGGGTCTCCTCCTGGGTCCTTGTTGATGAATCAGTCAGGGGGTTGGCAGATTTACAGGAGTCCATTTGACCACCTTTAAAGCCCCCAAAAACATCTCCTTCCACCTCCAAGGCTGAGTAGCTGAAGGCAATGCCCTGATCCATCATGGTGGTGGTCTAACATCCCCCGCTCAGACAGGGATGTACTGTGGGCTGCAGTCTGGGAACCACTGACCTTTTGTTAACTTGACTGATGGGTTCTGGACAAAACATCATTTCCAGCAACTTGATATGATGTACTTGGAAACATGTTAGATAAATCTTTCTCTGGCTCAAAGCTACTGAGGATAAACTTAGTGTTGGACAAGAGTAGCAACATGTAGGTGTGGAGGCATCGATCACACTCAAGATATGTCTTCCCAGTGGGTTAACTGGGGAGTTTTTCTCGTCTGATCGCTCATCTCAGCCTTATCCACAGTTTGAGGCAGCAGGAGGGGGCTTCTCCGAGACACAATGTTACACAAACAAACATTTAAGGACACGCTGAATCACAGCTGTCATATTTAGACTCACAATGTGCAAAGCACCTTTGGTGAAACCACGTTCCTCTACAGTCTGACCCACATGAGCCAGCTTACTGGATAGAAAGCCAGTTTTGCTGTCAGAGGGATTTAGATAAAATCACCCTGCAGTCATGCCCTCATACCGTCACCCCTCTGCTGACCCCCGCCTCCGTAGCTGTCTTCTCAGCCTGCTTGTCTGCTGCCGCTCCACACTGCTGCAGGCGAGGCTACTCACTGAATCAGCCTGCACGTTGGAAGTCGATGCCAAGGGTCACCGTGAGCCAGTCCAGTCGACATTTACGACACCCCCACTGTCAAGACCCTTAAGCGTTTGGTCTGCTGCACATTAGAAACTTTGGCCTGTGGCTGAGGACTCCTGCTGCAACAAAAGAAGAGCATGTGGTGAGCGTTTGCTCACATCGCTGCTTAAAAATGATGTGGGACAATATGCTGTATTTTTTTATTTCTCCTGCAATATGAATAGAAGGTCAGCATATCCCTGATGTTGCTTTTTAATAAATCAGTAAAATTAAAAATCAGTTGATCTAGTTCATGAAAGGATTTTGTTTGCAATTAGAATCTTAAAGAGGGGTCATTGTTGGGTTTGTTTTTTTAGTCTTTGTACTGTCCTTCTGGTACCCCTGTGGTAGCTACACCAACCCTTAATTCAGTCTACATTAGGCTGCTTGTGCTGTATTTAAACCAATTCAGTTAGGTTTCAGGAATAGTTACCATGAGCACTCTAATTGGTTTTTTTTTTTTTTTGGTTTTCAGAAGTTGTGTTAGAGTGAGCGCTCTCACCGCTCTACACAACATAGAGGATTTCTGAAGTTTCTCTTTGTTGCTCTTGAGTTCAGTTCAGAGATTTAACTCAGAGAGTTAAACTGAGCAGACTTCTTCACGTTGTTTATGTATTCTTTGATTTACGGCTTCGGCCTTGGAGACCCTTTGTCTGAGAGTAAAATATGCTCAGAGAACATGCCTTTTTTAAAGAGTGTCATGTGTATTGCTAAGCAGTACTTTTTTTTACATGAATAGTCAGTACTGTAAACTAACCGAGCTCATCAGGGTGCAGGAAAAACAAGTGCTGTATCTTTTTTGAAGAGCTACAACCTTGTTAGCTAGCTGTCTAGCTGTCTAGCTAGCACATGTGCTATGATTACAACACACTGCTGTCGCTTTAAGGCACCCCCTCCCCTCTCTGTGATTGGCCAGTTCATTATGCAATGACCTCATCATTTCAGCATTGCTATTTTTTTTTTTTTTTTTTTGAACCAACATTTCTTGTGTTGATGTGTATGTGCATATTTTCTCAAAACTTTATTGATAAATCTTTTCCAAACATATCACTGTAAAAATTAAATAACAGTTAACCTTAAGAGGTGGAAAATATTTGATTCCAACTTTATGGGCAACAGTGTGGTTACTAAAGTCTCAGCTCAGCTCAACTTTATTTATAGAGCACTTTAAAAACAACCTCAGCTGTATAAAAATGGAACAAAACAAACAGATCAATAGCACTGAAGTGATTGTTTCATTGTTTTTAAAAACAATTAATAACAAAAACTGAAAACAACCCTTCACACAGCATGGTTTCCTGCTGACTGATGCGTTTCAAAGCTACGTGTTGCTGCATTGTGAGGTGTAGCTGTTGTCTTATTTATGCTGAATGTGTTCACAACCTGCTCCAGTCTTTTATCAGCATATTGTCTCAGGAAATTAACTGGAGGCTCTTTTTAACACTGTGGTAAAGGCTCATTAAACCACCCAGATGGTGCTTTCTTGTGGCGTTCTAATAATAGCTCGGTGTTTTAGTTATGATCCCCCCGAAGGCCTCCGCGCCTCATCCCCACATCTTCCCTCTGTCACACACGCTCACACTCACACCCTCGGCCCCGGCTTTGACAGGCGGAGCGGAACAATAACCACGCGCCAGCTGATGCATGATCCATGGGTTTGACCTGCTGACCCCAGCACACATTGTTACAGCCTGTTTACATCGTGCAAATTGACAAATGTTTTCATGAGGCCTTTTCACTGGCTCCCAACGTGATTCCAACATGACCTCTGTATCGTCTTCATCTTGCATTTTGACTAGTAGAAGCAGTAACTCCTCTTCTCCAAGACAAAATGTAAACATGAGTTAGTGAGGAAGTACTGCAGTTAAAAGGATTAACTTTGTTTGCATCTGACCTTCGATACACAGAAAGACTTTTAAAATTATCAAATTAGATAAATAGAAAATAATAATGATGAAAGTGATCCAGAAAGGTCAACCCAATTCAAATTTAATTCAAAGTTAATAAAGCTGTTGTAATCTAATTGTGTGACAGCAGAAGCATCTGAAAACATTACAGCCTCAGTCTGATCTTTTATAGTCTTGAGTATTTTGCAAAGTTATCATCTTTGCAATCTGGATGAGATGGCGTCAGTGTTTTAAAGCTCCTGTGGGGAGTTTTTAGCTGAATATGAAACATACTGAAAACTAAAACTGGTTCTTTATTCATGATCTACCAAAGAAATTTGATGATTTCAATCAAAATTTCTATGATGTGGTTTTAATGCCTATTACTGCTGCAGAGTGGTAAACTTCTCATGATTTTTTGGTAGCTTTAAAAAAAATCCTCTTTTTTTAAAAAAGAAAATTCTGGGAACCATAACAGATGTGCTTACAATTGAAGCTCAGCATGAAAACAAGAGGCATCTTTGTAACCACAGGGGGTGCCAAAATCAACACAAACAAAAAGTTCTTCACAGGAGCTGTAAATCATATACTACTACTACAATAATAATAATAATAATAATAATAATAATAATAATAATAATAATAATAATAATAATAATAATAATAACAATAATGATAACTTTGCTTTTGTGGCACCTTTAAAAACAAGGTGCCTTGACATACGAGCAAAAACGAAAGAGCAAAGCATAAAAAACAAACAATGAAATCACCAAAACAATGTACAAACCCAACATCAGGAAAGGCCTCAAACATCAAGAAAATCAAGCCATGCGGCTTCCCAGGGACGACATTGACATCATTTTGATAGCCTCGCCCTCTTGTGCAGTCCTTTTCATCTAGAAAATGTCTGCATCATGCACATCCAAAAATGTCTAACTTCTGTACAGAGACGTGTGGACTAACAGGAGCCCCCTTAATGTCCAAAGTACAAAAATACTGTTTATGATTCATCACAGAGATCACTGTGATAACTGTGGGATAAACAATTCCAGGTGTGAATTTGCAGCCACACTCAGCAGTGAAGAAGAACTGGCAAAAAAAAACAAACAAACAAAAAAAACGATAAAAGCAGGTAAAAGATGTAGACGTATGAAGGGACATAAAAACATTAATGCAGATATGAGCAATCAAAAGCTTAGGGTCGGTTAAGCTTATAATAATAATAATAATAATAATAATAATAATAATAATAATAATAATAATAATATAAACAAGTAGAAGAAGAGTCGTCATCGCAGCATTTTTTTGGTTGGCTCAGTTGGCAGCCTAATGTGAGTCTCTTGTCTGTCTTGAGTTCTGGCCCATAAGAGATATCAAACTCACCTCATTCAAAGATATTATGATTAAAAAAGGTGACGGAGGGTGGAAGTGTTGAAACACTCTAGTTGTATGGGGAAACAGATGGATAGCTGTGTATCATCAGCATAAGAGTCATATTAGACGTTATGATGACTACCAATTGAAACATGAGCGAGTGACGGATGAAGACCAGGAGGAAGTGTGGGCAGCAGAAAGAGCACATTTGTATTCTGGCTGTGCTCTCAGACATTAGGAGGGCATCAAGGTGCAAATATGAGTCCGACAGCTCTCATAATGAAGGAATCCAGGCGCATTATGAAATAAGTGGAAGTGACCAATGAAGAGAGACGCGGCACCGGCTGCTTTGAATTTCAATTACAGAGACTGATAGACAGAGAGCAGGGGGGCAGTGGGGGGGGGGGGGGGGGGGTGTTCGTGGGGTGTTATGGGGCTGCAATATGGACCCAAGCCTCACATAAAGGTCAGGGTGGCAGAGGTTGGCAGGTCATGGAAAGCAGACTCAAGCCTCTCCACCACATCAGAACGAGGAGCTGAACCTGCCACCACTCCAACAGAGGAACACGTAGCAGGCTTTCATCTCCAGCCCTGAGATGTCTGCGGTATCTCCACAGAGGGGCGACCGGGGTGAAAGGGAGCTGCGAGGACCACTATTGAAGAGAGTGGATTATCTCATGAAGGGAAATCAATTAGAACGTTACGGTGGACTGTGAACATTTATCCATTTAGCTTGACCACTATTGAATTTCCATGATGGGCTTTGACTGTTCAGAGGGAGAGATCAGAGTTAATGGCGATTGTTCTGCTCTCCTCCAAATGTATTATCTGCCTTATTCAATGAGAGACACTTCATCAAACCAGAGAGGGCCCTGCAGCCTATTGATGGATGGGCTTTGTGTGGGGTTTGAAGAAAAAAAGATGAGGCATGGGGGTTGAAGGCTGAGGGGAGAAATGGGAGGGAATGTGGTGCTTCGGAGGGGGAGAGAGGGGGGTGTCACAGATGTCCAAGCCTTTGAAAGAAAATTAAACAAGTACCTCATTAGCCAACGCTCCAGTGCTCCCTGGAGGTGGCCACTGAGCCAGGCTTTTTAATGAGCTGGGAACTTAAACGCTGCCAAAGTTTACCCCGGCCTTGCCTTTCTCTGTTAGGCCACTGGGAAGAGCCGTGCCCTCCCCCTTCGCCCCTGGACTCCTCCAACCCCCCGCCTCACCCCGACCCTCCTCTTCCATTGAGGGCCGCTCATGCAGAGGAGAGAGAGGCACCACGCTGATTCCCTGCCTTTCAGCTCCGGAGAGGGGGATAATGCTGTTTTTGTACCACGCATCCAGAGGAATTATGTGCGCTAATTTGATTAGGGGAAGATTTGATTAACTGGAAAATGAGGGCTTTGCTTAGACTTTCACACGCTTAATTTATCCCTTGCAAAGCAGACGCAACATTGTGTCATGAAACTCAGAAGGCATATGAGAAGCCCATTCACCAGCTCGATGGCCCTTTCAGACTTAACAATATCTAGGACTGCCACGGTTCAAATTGGGATAATCAGTTTAGAGCTCTTTGCCTGGCCTCAGAATACAAATTGCATTTGGCATTAACAGTGAAAAGGTTCAAAGGATAATGAGGTTAATGTAGCAGGGAATTGAGCTAAGGCAGAAAGATTTCAGAAGAAAATGCAAAACTAGAGGCTTTGTTGTACGAGCTGGATGTGAGGATTTTCTTCCTCTTGTGTGATTTATATTTGTGTGATTCTTTCTGCAGTTGCTAGGATATTATGATAATTCTCTGGCAGCAGTTGTCAATCACAGATACAGTATGTCAGACACAGTGAGAGCAGCTCATACTGTAGCAGCAGCAGCAGCAGCAGCAGCGTCTACGCTCATGCAGTGCATGTGCCTCTGCATTTTTGTGCAGAGCAAACGGGCCATTGTTCAGCGCTGCTTTGAATTCATTTAGTGCTTCTCGCTTGTCTCTATGATCCCTTTGTATACCCTGGAATGGCCACAGGGACTGAAGGAGCTGGATGCTTTGTTTTTTCTCCTTTTAACACGCAGCCATGAAGGTCATATTACTGCGCCGTGATGATTACATTAGAATGAAAAGCGACTTCTTCTGGGAGAGGGAAGAAAAAGGAGCCACAGGCAGGCTTGATCTTTTTTTCTGATCTAAAACCCTACACTGAGTGACCTTCCCCTCTGTCTGCCTCCATCTGCGGTTGGCGGTTGGCTATTTTAAACAAATAGCTCTTTTATTTTACACAGGGATTGCATGGATTACCTTTTAATAAGGGCTTAGCCACTCTCAGCACAACATCCCAGGCCCAGTGCAGGGCTGCTCGGCTCTTGCCCAGCCCATAATTATCCACAGCAAACTGAAGGCCCACGCTCCTTCAAGAGCCCATATGAGCTGCAAGTCTGCTTTTTTTTTTGCATGGTTCTGTCGTCTGTCGCTCCACCAGTGAGCGAGCTTTGAATTGGGACACTCTGGAAGCCAGGAATTTATCTAGAAAAAAAAGTGGAGATGAGAGAGGGAGCAAGGCGGACGGAGGGATGGAAAGAGAAATGTGGAAACCCAGACAGATGAGCTGTCTCCTGTTGGACTTCGCTCCATCTTCCCCATCTGTTCACCCCGGTTTTAATTAAATCTACTGAGATGAGGATTTTTTCCCCCTCGTGCCACCTATTTCCCTCCTCGTTCCCCACTCGCTGCTTCGCTCCCATGCTGTACTTGAGTGCAGGTGGGTTGATGCCAGCGTCCACTCATCTCCCCACCTCGCTGCCAGCTGCTAATGAGAGCGAGCCAGGGTGGCGCGAGGACTTTGCCAGCCATTATGAGCTGTTAATGAGGAGCGTTGGAGAAAGGGCCTGGCCTAAGCCTGCTGCCATTAGCTAGTGCAGCCTTTATCTCCTGCACACACACACACACACACACACACACACACAGACACTCTGCACATATGCAAGCATGCTGACTAATTCTGGTACACATACATACACACGCATACATTCCTTCCACTAACAATGAAATTATAACTGTGACAAATTAAATGAGTTTTCTGACACCTTCAGAGACGACGTGCTCGCACAGCGAACATGCAGCAGCGTGCTTTAATGAGCCCGTTCCCAGGTGATGTGCTCATGCTCGGTTGGCTAACCTCACACCACCTCCTGCAGGAATCTGCTGTTCTTTGCTATTGACACGTTCCTGGCAACTCCTCTTCATATTACCATAATGGCCTTCACATCAGGTTCGTTCTCCCCGCCAGCCCCCTGTCAGACAATCGCCAGGAGCTTCACCTGCTCTTGGCCCGTCAGCATGGTGTCTGCTGAACCTGTTGGCCGTGTGACGGAGCGGGCAGGTTGCAGTAATGCTCTGAGCACATTCTCTCCTTCCAGGTTGGCACAGGTGCCTCAGGGCTTAGCCAGCCCTGTTGGATACCTGTAAGCCAAAGTCCTAACTCACAGCAGCTTTTCCCATCCAAACATGAAGCTGTAAAGGTGCTAACGGAGGCAGGGAGGCAGGGAGGTGACCTTTTCTCCTCCTTCTTTGGTTATGCTACGTCATCTCATCTGTGCTAATCTTGGTTTAAAGTTGTGAGCGATCTGACATGTCAGAGTAACTTTCTGCTTTGACTTTGTCGGCCATGTTGGCGGTCTTTCTTTCATCCATGTGAGTTCGATGCACCTTGTCACTCACAGATGTCACTTTGGCTTCTGCTCTGTCAGGTTTCCCATCATTGTCTCTTTCATCCTGATATGTCTCTGAGGTTATTTTCATAATGTTGCATCTATTCTTCAGGATCTGCACATATGAAAGGGCCTTTTTTTCTGTACAGTTCTGAAAGTTCTGTGCAGTTTGAAAACAGTTTTGATAACAATAATAAAGAATAGTCATAAAATGTGAGTTATATGGACAGTTTTATAGTTCTGACAAACAGTAAAAAAATACCTGGAAAAGTTCCCAATAACTGTTTCACAGCCTGCGTCAACTGAGGTTCTTCGGCCCCTGCAGCAAGGACTCTGGTGTGTCCCCTGACCAAGCTGAATCAACTTCTGAGACATACTAAATCATTTATTTGTATGTAACAGCACATGTATTGTGAAGAATTAGTGAGAGCAAACAGAAAATAAAAGTTGTCAGAAACAGAAATACTGAAGTCAAATTGGAGATCCGTGAACATCCAACGTCTGTGTGCAGTCACTGACCATTTCTTCTTTGTGTTTTTCTAACTCTACACGTGGGTTCGGCGTTCAGGAGCTTTAGCATCTGTTAAAGGAGAGATGCTTGCCTTTGCTGATTTGTTTTCAGAGACATTGAATAGCATCGCTTTGTGTAAACAAACATGTTTTGACCTTTTTCCCTGTAAATCAAGTGGCCTCTTTACTCCTTTAATGAAACTTCTCTTCCTCTTCCGCCTCTACTGCATGCTTCTTTCTTCTCTCTCTGCGTCTCTGACTCCATCGCTGCCTCTTCCTTTGTCTCACCATCCCACGCCCAGCAGCACTTGTGCTACAGCGAGGCTGATGCTCGTTTATTGGGACATTTTTATCACTTCATTTGGTTGAGCTGCACCTCTGGTTAAGAAAAAACACATCACACCTCTCAAACTGTAACAAACCTTTTTTTTTCTTACACTGGTTGAGAAAGCAGACTCGGTTTCATTATCTGCTGTTTTTAAACCACATTTGTCATCTTAAACACCTCCAACAGCAAACATCTTTCTCCTGCCTGTAGATTCTCTTGCATATGCCCACACATATTTATAGAGATTAATGATGCACTGGATCAGATGCACTGTCAAAGTGTTGTTTAGAGACACTGAAGCTCTGGAGATCTGACTTTTAAATCTGAAACAGAAAGTTATTTAAATCAGGTATGCTGATTTTCTGAGCAGTTAAAGCGCAAACCTTGAACAAAAACATCTCCAGCCTCCTCCAAGAGGGAAGAAACACATACTTCTTCATCTCCTGTATCTTAAGGTTCCCCTCAAATCCGCTTTCTCAAAATGTGTTTTCAGCTAAAAGTAAAGTGTGTGTCTGAAATGATGTGTTCAGTCTGCGTTTGGGCTGACACATAGAGACGATCACCCGTTATTACAGACATCTGAAGACAGTTTTGGGGAAACTAATCAACCTGATGAGCGTGTTTTTTGATTATGGGAGGAAGTCTGGACCGCTGAAGGTAACCCACGCACCCACAAGCACCGAGAGAACATGCAAACTCCACACAGAGACTCAGCAAGGGACTCTTGTAACATGTTACAGTAATAATATTACTTTTACTTGTAATGAGGAGTGTAACGAATTACTCTGGAAATTCCAGTAATGATATTACAGTTACTCACACAAAGAGAACAGGTTACCCCCTCACTGTTGTTATTGACCCGCTAGTAATTAAAATACGACAACCCACAGATTAATTCCATGGCCGAGCAGCAAAGTAGCTAACTTCATGGTTGCAGGGTGTGTGGTTTTCCTGTGGAAGTGAGCATCTTTTTAGGCACTGCCACGGGTAGTTTCTTATTTAATTATATGTTTTTTGGCCGATGACATACCTGGAAAACCTTGGCTAGCTTGAAAGATGTAGCAGCACACGTTTATGTTCAGTGAATCAGAATCAGAAATACTTTATTGATCCCCAAGGGGAAATTGCTTTTTGGTTTACAGCTGCTCCCATTCAGAAGTGTTAAAATATAGGAAAGTACAAAAATACAAAAATTAACATAAGTGTCATACAAAAATTGACTTGTGCAAAAGTAATATAATTACGTTCAGTGGCTGGAAATCTGCCCACCACGTTAGTTTTGTCGAGAAGAAAGATGACAGCAGCATCGTTGTGGTCTCTTTCAGCTCAGATCAACTCAGACTGGATGAGAAAAATTGTAAACTGGATGGAAAAAACACACCTGCTGGAAATTAAACGTCTGAGGTTGACACAGAGGCCATGTGCAAACTCAGAATCAGGAGGAGAAAGGACACAGTTAATTTCATGGGATGTAAACATAGTGTAACATATTACTGTGGACAGGGAGCAATAAGTAAAGTTATAAATTTAAAATAAAAAAGTCCCTACCTTACCCTTGTCATATAAGTTTAAAAAAAAATGGGGATTGGGGGGGCTCTTGAAAAGCTGAGCCCTTTGTGGCTTCAATGCTGATGGAATTTGAATGTAAAAAAGCTGGTTTCCCTTTGTCCCTTATTACATCATCACCTCTAAACCTAATGACATCATCAACTGGGCGACTGTGGATCAGTGGTAGAATTGTTGCCGCTCAGTCGAAGGTCAAGGGTTTGATTCCCAGCTCCTGCAGTCTCATATCAAAGTGTCCTTGAGCACTGAACCCCAAAATTGCTCCCACTGTTGTTCAGTAGTGTGAGTATGACTGGATTAGATAAAACTGATGGCTAATAGGTAGATTGTTCTACCATCAGTGTGTGAATGTGGTGTGGATGGGTGAATGACACCAGCAGTGTAAAGCGCTTTGAGTGGTCAGAAAGACTAGAAAAGCGCTATATAAGAACTGGTCCATTTACCATTTACCATAACTGTGTGGTTTCCATGGTGACAGATCATTTCCATTCATATTAATGACACACAAAAAAAAATAACAATGCAGAATATTTTAAAAAGTTTAGTGGTTACAAATGTGGAAAGTTCACATACACTTTTCCTGAACATGCTGAACATTTTACATTTTGAATCAAGTTCAACAATGAAAGAAGCTCAATAATGAAGTCAGGTGTCTATTACAGCAACAACATAATTAGCACTGAATTAGCACCTAAACTGAAATAATCTGACTTCATTCCATGTTAAAAATTATATCTACTTTAACCATAATAGTTTGTAGAGAAAAAAAATATGTATCAAAAGGATTTCAGAGTTTCGCTACAAACATCAAATTTTCTATTTCTGTTACTCTTGGATCTTAAATCTTACTCCAGTGACGTCCACAGGGTTATTATCTAAGTGTCGGTGGGGATTGCTCTGTACATTTCTTATAAAAACGTCTTATAAAAATATAAAGACGTGCCTGCTTCTTTAAAATCCATCACAGTAATACAACATCTTTTCTTCTAAGGAGGACACGATGAAGTTACAGCAGAGGACGTGATGATCTCATTTAGCCTCTGCATGCAGCTGTCTTGTCAAAACTGTTTTGTCAGTCGGTGGCAAAGCTTATTTTTCCACGGTGGTGATTAATATCCAGTCTGACACGACGGGGGAGAGATACTTCACTGCAGTGACAATAAAACAAGTGTTTTCATCAGCCCACAGACAGGAGCCCAGGGCCAAGCAGCTCGCTCACCACATGATCACAACAGGCAGATTATGGGCTGTGGGTGCCATGTTTGTCTCAGTAAACTCCACTCTCCAGGAAAGAGCTGGCCTTGTAGTGTATAATTAAGATGTTGACTAGTCTGCTGCTAGTTACAGACACGAAGTGATGAGGAGTGCAACAGTTTCCTCTTTGTGTTTCAGCTGGCTCTTTCAGCAGGGCGATGTAAATGGTGTGAGGCATTCTCACAAAATAAAAGACAAATTGTTTGGATGGCAATGCTATCACTTCACGCCTACCACTGCTCCTAACTGGAGGGCAGGTCTGCTGTGTTTGTACCCAGAATGTTTTCAGACTCTGAGCTGCTTGGGAACTTAGCTTTGTCTGAACACAAAGTTAAGGCCAACACTCTTCTTTTTCCTTTCAAGGGAAACACCACAGGCAACAGACTGTCGAGGTCTATTCACTTTCCTCTCTCAGTGTCACTGTTAAGAGCTTTTTCTGAGAGAATGAAGTCCACAGGGCTGAAGAGTATGAATACAAGACCTCTTTTTATGATTTCCCCCCCTCAGGACTCTCTCTCTTATTTACCTCTGAAGTATTTCTGCATGTTTTTAGATGGAAGGTCATGTCGAGGAAGAGGTATGTAAATAACCCCGCTGTGATAAACCACAATCATTCTGCAGGAAATTAAAGTCATGTAGACATCATCTGTGAAAGTGATATCATGAAGTGTTTTCAACATGGGTGTCGTCATGTGTGTGTGTTTGTGTGGGGGGGTGAAGTCAAACTGACTATTAAGGAGGAGGGAGCCCCTGAAGAGCCTGAAATGAAAGTATACAGGTGTTTTTGTATTTAGTACGTGGCCACTGGAAATGCATGGGAATAACCCCCATTTCTACAAACTATTACTTAAAGAGGGGGTATTCTGAGTCCACTTATTTTACACATGGATATAAAGTACCAATGATGGATGTTCAGACTGAGCATGTGCACATTTTCAAACCCTACATATTCATATGTTGTGGAAATCCCTCAAATTGTCTGTAAACTGATCAAAACAATCTATTCTAAAAACAGCGCCAGATCTTGACAAGATTTTCATGAGACCTGCTGAAATTATGAGGTCGTCACATGAGGATCGTCTAACTGGTTCTAGGAGGGAGGGCCGGAACTCAAACACCAAGGTGTATCGACAGCTCTGCCTAGACAGGCCTCCAGAGGACTGACCAGTCAGATGGAAGAGGGATTGTTGGAGCAGGGAGCCTTAAAGAGACAGCAGCTAAAATTAAGCATATGAGACAGAGACTGAAATAAGATTGTAACATAAAACAAGTGTGAGAAAATTAGAGATTTTTGTGAGCATTAAATCCACGATAAAGTTTAATGAAAAAAGTTCTATACCCTCTCTTTAAACTCTTCAAGTAGAGAAATGTGAGTCCCTCTCACCCTCTCTACACTCAAAAAAAAGACTGACTTTAATCAAATTTATTGTCAACCAGTTCCATGTAAATGCATTAGGTTATTTGAAATAGAATTTCAAATTCAACCTAGCTGAGCCTAATTTTATTGTTTCAGCTAAACTAATGAATTTATATGGAACCGGTTGACATATATAAATTTAATTAAAGCCAGTCTTTCATTTTTTTTTTTTAAAGTGTAACACACCAAATAGGTAAGTCTCCTCATGCAAGTCAACAGGCTTTATCTGAGTCTAAGGCAAGAGAGGTAAGGGAAGGGTGCAAGAGTGCAAATCCAAATAATAAAAAATAATAGAAAGAAAGGAAAAAAGAGAGACAGCTATCTGAGAAGAAACGTTTAACTGTTCCAATGAGGAAGAGGAGTCAAAATCACACACTCTGCAGTAAAAACAGTCCTCCATAGAGCCGTACTCTTTTGTGATAAGCTCTTTAAAAGTAATAACATAAGCAAATTCATCACAATCGCACATTAATTGATATCACAGGTGTACAGAAAGCTTTAAAACCAAACCAGCCTGCCTGGTTATGTAGAAAGAAATCTCATCAGTTGGCAAAATTCTAGAAGATGGCCTCTGAAAATTCACTCAGGATAATTTTAGTATTGCTGTTGGAGCCTTATCATAATGCTTCAATGAAAATGCTTGTTAAAATATATTATACAGCCTAAAATGGTTCAAATGTTGCAAGAGTGCATACAATACATAATTCAATTTATTCTTTACTCCTCAGTTCACTCTGCCATCAGGATGTCTGTTTATTCACTTCCTTTTTGTATGTTGTTGAATTTTAGTGGAATAAATTGGCTTTAATAACTTTCTTACATGCAAGTGACAGAGAGTGAAAGTCCCTGTGAGGACTTTCTAAGTGATCTTGAAAAAGTCTCTCTTCCAGATATCTGCCTGATCCTAATCCAAATCTTAAAATCAGATTATCAGCACCAATACAGGTCAGACAGGACCGGGTAACTAAATGTTCATCTGTTGCTCCACTTCTGCACTCAGATAAGACATCTTCAATAGAGAACAGCAGAAAAACTACCTATACCCCGATTACTGCTAACGTAGAGCAAACAGAAACCATGAGCTGAGGACCAGTTTGAGTCTGTGGTTTGAATCAGTCACCATCGTATACACACTGGTGCATGTGAGGGGGGGGGGGCGTCGTTTTGGAGGAGCTCCGAGTGTAGGAGGGCGGGGCTAAATGGATTCCTGGGGAGATGCTACATTCAGATTCATGCTAGTTTTCTGTGACGACCAACCCTTCCTTTAATGGAGGTGTGGGTAGAGCTGTAGTCTCAGGTAGGTGTGAGCTGTTGTGTTGATATCTTTTCATGGGGCTCCAGCTCTTGAGGGACGCCTCTGATTTCCAGCATGTTTGGACTGTTTGGACCGTGTGTTCACCTGGAGGCTTTTATTTTCTCTGCACATAGTGTTTAATGTTTTTAGCTTTCCTTTATACCCTGACAGTCCACATCACTCTCAGTTCATGACCCCACAAGGCTTCTGTTTTCCTTTTTTCGTACTTTTTCGCTCTGGTGTCCTTTTCAAAGTGGATAATTGACAACAACAGCAGCATGAAGTCAAACTAAGGCCTGTTCCAGCTTCAAAGCTTCCTCATGTCCAAAGGAGCTCAGAGTGAAAGCCCTCACCATGCGTCTAGGCAGCCTCTATTCCTTTCACACACGCTGGGAATCATTGATTCTTTGGTCGATTGTTCTAGTCTAGTCATCAGGAAAAGCCCTAGCCTATTCTGTCAGCAGTGTGTGCAGCTGTGAGTCTGTGTGTGTGTGTGTGTGTGTGTGTGTGTGTGTGAGTGTGTGAGTGCGTGTTTGTGTAAATGAGTTCCAGCTAGATTTAGCTGAGGGTTTTAGTTCTAGGCGAGGCTGAGCCCATGGCACAGCCAGAACAGGTTGAGTTTCAAAGGGGCTTATCGGGGGAATTAGGCAAGCCTTTGGAGTTTGAGCATAGCCTAATTCCTGGTGACCTTTCCCTGGCTCGGGTTTGACTTTTTGTGGTGATCAGCAAGTGCTCTAACAAGCTTTTCCGTCTGTGTGGCTGGGGATTACTGTGGAACAGCCGTGCCCTCCCCTGCACTCACAAGAAGCCATCTGTGGAGAGAGAGTAGGTGTGTGTGTGTGTGTGTGTGTGTGTGTGTGTGTACGTGTGTGTGTGTGAGAGAGAGAGAGAGAGAGAGAGAGGGAGCAGGGAAGGGAATAGCCTGAAGGGGCATTGTCATGCCTGTCTGTGTGTTGGTGAGGATTCTGTGCTTGTCAGAGTCGCCTTTTGTGACAAATTGGTATGTTTTGTTCCGGCATTTTTAACTGCCAGACACTGGCAAGCTTTTCAGCACATTATTCAGGCGTTCATGGACATTTGAATTATTTTTCTTCTTTCCAAAGGGGAGTCTAACTTACTTTTTCTCTGGAAAATTGCCTTGATATTCATTTTACCTTCTCTGCAGCGCAGAGGTTAGGATTATCATAACTTACAGAGCAGGCTCAGCAGTGTCTGAGGTAAGTGCACACTTTCTTTCATCACTGTTGTTGAATTTCTTCACCGTACCTGATGGAAATGTGAAAATATGTTGGCTCAGAACAGGCAGGTGTCAGGTGCCCAGACTTTCCCCCGATGGCTCGTCTGATCTGCTTTTCTTTGTGTAAAGTAATTATGAATAACCCTGTAATGTTCTTTTAAAGCAGGTGAAGACATGGTTTAATCAGGCTTTATGTGTCCTTCCTCTGCGTCAACATAACTCTATGTAAATGAGGTGTTATGTCATCTGATTGCACTCATTATACTTCCACAGATGATCTTTGTTCGGAGCCTCCTGCTGTGTTAACAATTGCATTGATTGCATTTAAACAGAGCTCTTCTGAATTAATTATTGAAACAGAGAATGTCACATCACTTGTGATTAAACAGAAGCTATAGCTGGCTGACTGAATGAAAGAAGCAGAAACCCTTATTTGACTCATTATAGCGGTTTGTGGATTACTGGAGTGCATCAGCTGGTCTCTGTCGGTCATGTGTGATTGAGACTATAGCTGCCTGATTATCTGTTGACTCTTTTCTGCCTCAGAGCCTCAGAGCTGCTCTATTCTCACTGGATGAAACACTACTGTGTGGTGGAAGCACCACTGGCAGTATGAAACATGGACATACTCTCTGTGACATCACCCGCTGGTTTCCAGAGAGACATTCTGAAGCCTGATGTTAGTCCCCATATTGGAAACTTCAGTCCTCCTGCAAACAGACAGAGAGCTGCTGAGCCCACAAACTGATGAAATCAACCAGTGATACTATGTATATTTTAAACCCTGTCCAGGGTGTATGCATCAATAAACTAGCTACACTGAGGGTTTAATATTTTCCTCAGATTAGATGGATCAGATCCCGGGAAAGTTCAACATCCTGGGAAATCCTGGAAAAACCATCCGTGTTGTGCTCACATTTGTGCTCACCCCTGATTCACACATACAGCGTCAGCGCCGCAGTCCGTCAGCGCCGCGGTCCGTCAGCGCCGCGGTCCGTCAGCGCCGTGCACTGCGCTGTATTTCGCTGCCATTCAAGTCAATCAGTGCATTCACACGGCCCGCGCCGCGGTCCGTCTCCGGCACGTGCTACCAACGGCTGCTCGTGGCTGTTCTGCTGCGAGTCTATTCTTGCTGGAGTACGCTGCAGAGACGCGTCAATCTCCACAGAGCAGATCGTACCAAACAGGAAAACAGACACGAAAAACGATCAGAGTTTCTGGTCTTTTCAAAATAAAGCACCATGTTCAGCCTGACGATCGTAAAATTATCCTCGTATATCAAAACTACGACACTGGCACAGGGCCAGCAGTCATCAACGGGTCAGACCCAGAGGAAATCTGACGCCATGGACGAGGAAAAGTTTATATTGGAGGCGGAAAACCTTATGATTATATACGATACAACACATCCTTTATATAAGGACACCAACAGAGACTAAAAGGGAAGGACTGAATTAATGAAGCTCTGGGAGGGCAGGTGAGTTTAACATACTAAATATCATGAAAGTAGTTGTCATGGGTGTGATTCCTGCAGGAACATGTGGTTCTCCTGTGATCTTGTGTATCCAGCTGCTATGAGTACGCTGAGCTGCGCTCCGCTCCTGAGACGGATGCTGACGGACCGTGGCGCTCACGGAGTATGTGTGAATCAGGGGTCACAGTTATAATGCAAAACTTTCAAACTCTAATCTAAATAAACACCCAGACAAAGTTTCAGCCGGGCTCCCATAAGTTTTGACGGGGCTGTTTAATGACACTTGGCTGATTCAGATACACTGTTAAAGGCAGGATAACACAGAGCTGATTGGACAGGTTTTGATAAAAACAGATGCAGATCAAAGTGAGGAAAGAGTGGAGAAAAGGACAAAAATCAGCCAATCACATTCAGTTATTCAGTTCAGTCTTTCTCCTACACCTCCGTCAGCATCTTCAAGTCGGCTGATCTCCAAGATAAATACTGAACATTAGACTGAATAAAACCACATTACTGCAGCACATTCTGCTGTTTTGTGTTTTTACAGTATTCCTTATTTAAAAGATTTTTCTAATTTGAAAACATCTACATCAATCTTACTGTTGCTTTACAATAGAGGCACAACCCTGAGCTGTGATGGGCGGTTTGCTTCAGAGAGACGTGCCTGATGTTAAAATCAGTCATTTGTTTTTGTCGGACAGAGACCTCGGTCCTTAGATAATTTGAAGCCTCTTCGGACGTGTTTAAGGCCCCGTTTACACGACAACGCTTCACAGTGTTTCACTCAAAAACGCAAAAAAAATGCAGAGAAAGAAATCTGTGTTCACACAGGAACACTGAGGGACTGAAAACACTGTAGTATGCATGCCAGGCCTGCAGGTGGCGATATAACTAGAGTCTTTTGGTAGCCCTCTGCTGAAGAAGAGGTGGGCTGATTGTCTGGTGTTTATGTTAAATATCTCTTATCTGAGAGCAGAAGTGGAGCAACAGATGAACATTTAGTTAAAGGCAGTCAGCAGATGCAGCAGCATAAGCACAACCCGGTAACTCTGCAACTTGCTGTTGTTGAGTTTGGCATGGGAAGTTCCTACAATGAAAGTGGAATGCGCACGTGCAAAACGGAGCGTGACGTCAGCGTTTTCACTGAAAATTCCTGCTTGCTGTTTATACGGAGACGGAGGCTGCAGTGTTTCAGAAAAATTCCACTCTGTGTTTCATCCTAAAACCGTTGTCGTATAAACAGGGCCTAAATCACAGTTTTTCAAGAGTTGGCTTGAGGCTCGCTGCAGGAATAATAAAAACTATGCACACACCATGGCAAGAAAAAAGATCTTTGGTCGTTGTTTGGTTTTATGAGACTACTCAGAGCTTTCTTTAAATTAGAGTGCAGCCCACTGTATGTTATCTGTACTTTAACTGATACAGGTCAGTCTTTTTATGTGGTTGTCATGTGGAGCTTTGAAGCCTGGATAAAAAAAAAGGAGTTATGAGAGGCTCAAACTGAGGCTTCATTCTGTGAATCCAAGAAAATCACAAAACGGATTGACAACATTTCAAATGTTCAAGGCTTCATCCCTCAATAACTGAAGAAAAAAAAATAAAGATGCTTATAAAAAAGGACTCCTGCATAAGGTTAGACACAAAAATAAATGCAATGCATGAATGAATGCAACACTTTGGTACAAGTCTTTGACTCCAATGACTGATTCCATCACTCACCTTTCTTTTGGCTGCGTGAATTACTTATCCACAGTCACTGTTCAAACAGTGACATGTTAAACATGAAACAAACTCACATTATTTTACATGTAAAAAATCACCCTATGTACAGGATTACAGCATAATTAGCCTGAAAGTATACCATCATCATCATCCTCATCATCATCATCATTTTAGATGACATTTAGACATTTTGAACCTGCCAGAGGAAACAAAGCATGCAGTCCTTCAGTGTTGTATGTTTGGCATTGTATCAGATATTAAACCCTTAAGCAATTATTTATCACTGCTTGCAGGATCGGTAGATTAGCATAGCAAGTATTTTGGCTAATCTGGCCTGAAGGCTTGAAGAGACGCTCACCTGATTTGAACCTCTCAGGGTTTTTTAGGCCTGCAGCAAGGTTACAGTCTGAGTGAACCTGCTGCCTGCGAAGAATTAAAAAAAAAAAAAAAAAAAGAGTCCAAGAATCAATTCAAATAAGAAATTAATGTTGCTTTAAAATCTAGCCCCAGTGTAAAGTGTGAAATCTGTCTACAGCTGGTTGTATATTAGTTAATGACTATGTGCACAGTGCTGTTATTAGTGGCTTCCTGTTAGCCATGCAAGGGCACGCTGTAGCAGCAGGTGTATCACTTTAAGAAACCTCCACCAGCACAGAGGTGGGGAGAGAAGAGCATCATCATCATCATCATCATCATCATCATCATCATCATCATCATGCAGGAGTCATCTGGGTAGCTTCTCCTCCCTCTCCACTGCATTATCATAAAAAGTGATTTAGGGCTGATTGATGCAAATGGCCCTCTGTTCTTTTCTGTCATTTACGGGCCCTTCGCCGTGGCCACAGGCGGTGATTAAAGCTGTCATTTCCAGCTACTCATTAAAGGAGCGTGCAGGGCCATGGGAGGGATTCAGAGAGAGAGGGAGGGAGGGAGGGAGGGAGACAGGCTAAGGCAGGAGGAGGAATGGGGCCTCTTTTCCTGAAGAGAGTTTGGTTTATTGAAACTCAAAAAGCAGAGGCCCATGCGATGTTTTCATAATTGTTGTATTCCCGAAAGTCTGGCTCAGACAGAGGGAAAATCTGCGGTCAGAATCCATTAAAGCAGCATCTTTTACCATTCCCCAAATGCTTCTTTAGTTTGGTCTGCCAGTGGGGTTGCTTATGATAAAAACAAGCAATAACAAGCGACAGTAGGGTTCAAATCGAAGTCACTTTACAGTTTGTATTCATTTTCATTTTTTGTGTGGAACTGGGAAAAGTTATGACGCACATAGACAGTAAAAAAAAAAATCAATAGAGCTCTGTTTTATATTTCTGTTTTGCTGCCGGCTATAAATTACAAACAATGCTCACAAAGAAAGTGAAACTGTTGACAAAACGAGCACGACAAGCCAGATAGAAGAGTGTCTGCAGCCGCCCCACGACTCCTGGCAAAGACATGACTGTGTCTGAGTGTGTGTGTGTGTGTGTGTGTGTGTGTGTGGATAGGAACCTCATCTTCTGTGATGGGGGTGTGGGGGGGTTCTTGGCTGTGAGGCAGTGAGATGTGAAGCTCCAGCTGGGCTCTTCTCTGCAGGGGCCTACAATACCACCGTGTCCTGGGGACCTGTGCTAATGGCCTGGGGAGCCCTTACTGCTATTGTGCCCAGCACGCCCCCCCACCCATCCAGGCCCCACATGCACATACAAAACCCCAAGCCATCATTCGCTCCCTCTACATCTCCTTAATCTTTGAGTATGATTCAGACGCCCTGAAATGACGTGCTGGGATTCTGGTTTTGTTGGGGGGCGATGAGGGGATTGGAGAGGATAGAGAGAGAATCTCAAGAGATGTGTTTTTCAGAGATTATCAGTCCTCCCATATCAGTATAAGAGCACTAATCTCCTCTCACACTGATCAGTGTAACTTTAAATAAAGGGTTTCTTCATGGCCTAACATGGGATAGCCTGTGTACTGCCCTGAGCACAGGGAAATAAATTGAGAGCTCTCTGTTATGTAAAATGAACACAGCCTCAGTTTTCCTCCTGCCTTGACAAAATACAAGTTGTATAAAAGCAGAGTCAGGTGATCTGAGACAAAGGGTTTGTTTGTCTGCAACATCAGAATCAGATTTATCACCAAGTAGTTCTTACATTTTTTTTTTTTTTTTTTGCACAAATGTTTCTTTCTCCTTTGATATTATTACATTTGATTTATTTATACCATACCTTAATTTTTATACTGATGTTTATTTTATACTAAATGGTTACTGTAGCACCGTGGGCCTTTGAGAATCATAATTTAGATCCTCTATATGTGTTTCACATATTTCAGAGTGTACAAAAAAAGCTTTGTCTGTTGGCGCAACAGTTAAAAAATGGCATGATATAAAATAATGTTAATAATACAAAAAACAAAAGTATTTGCATGCAATGAATGAAATGATGAAATGAAATTATTCATTTTTTATTTATTTATAATTTCTTTTATTTAGTTGGGACAATGTACATTAATCAACATTGCTGCTTTGAGTATCAATGCAAATGCGCCACACTTAGCACAGATGCTAAATTTCATCTGTAGTCTCAAGGCAGGTACCCACACAACACAAACAGTAAAACCTCATGGTTACATATTATACAATAGACAACTACAAAAATGGAACATAAGCAGACCATATCAACACAAAATTGATGTAATGTCGACACAAAGAGCAGAAGAAAGCTAGACAGGAGAGTAATGGAGCACAGGCTAAAGGCCAAAACACAAGCTAACGGCTAAAACACGAGCTAAAGGCTAAACCACGGGCGTCTGTTTGTGACATACTGATAATACTGATTTTAATAATAAGTGTGATTGTTTATATAAAGCAGTGATGGTGGACAAAGAAGATACTTATATCAGTGCTTCATACAAACATCTTTTCTGTTCTCAGCCACAGCATGTCGTCACTAGAGATGTGACATTTGCAAACGAATCAGTCATTTGAACGACTCTTTTAAGTGAACCATGAGAATTTGTTCCCTGTTGTGGGCCATTCTTATTGGAAAATTATCTACGCGTCCATTTAAAGGACTTTGTCATTGTTTACATTGTTTTGATGTGGATTGGAGCAGGGTTCGAAATACATAGTGGCCTTCGGGGGAGCCCTACTTTTTACAGTGTGCACCAAGACCTTCCAATTCACATGAATGCGTAATAATTATTATTCATGTGTGGCCAACAACAGGGTTACTGAGAAAAACATTCCACTATTATAACAACAAGTGCTTCATACTGTCCAAAACCATTGATATAAGGACAGTAGCAACAGCTCAAAAAGTATGCAGCAAGTAAAATCACCATGCAGTTTCCCCTCGCAGGATAAATAAAGTATTCTGAATCTGAAACAAATGGCCTCCGCTCCGGTGCAAACAACATACTGTAACATCACAGTCAACAAACAGTGCTATCCATGGTGCTCAAACAAGCTCTGATATCAAAGTGAGGCTCATTAATAATGGATTTCGTCTTAGTTCAGAAACAGACTCATAACAAATCCTAGATATACAGGACTGATAAAAAGGAGCAAAGCTGGTCCAAACGCACAACTCAAGCAACTCACTCCGTGATTCTTACCTTAATTCAGAAGCAACCACCACTCACTCACTCACTCCATTGTTTGCTTGTCCAATTGAAAGGCAACTCACCACTGGGTTCAGGCCCAGGTTCGCCGCTGCAGGTAGCGGTGGTGGTAGGCACCAAAGCATCCTCATTATTTGACATTATATGATATCTTAAGAATACTCCATCGCTCAGAAAAAAACACTGAAAGGTGCTAAAAGAGGTGATTTGTCCCTGTCCCGCTTACTCACGAATGAGGTGTTCAGGTGGCTACGTACATTAGCAATTAGTTCAGCGCCACCACGACCACAGCGGGAATATACAGAATTTTGTAAAATGACTGAGTTTTAAAAAAATGTTAATGAGCAAATAAGCACACACACACACACACACACACACACTCACACACACACACACACACACACACACACACAAATCTTTTTTTAAAATTTTATTTCAGGTAACAAGAGAAAATAGAACAGTGGACAATTTTTAGAGCTCCCCTTGAATGTGTCAGGTCAGGCTTTCAGGGGAGCTTGTGACCCTTTCAAGGGAGCCGAGCTCCCCTTAGCTCCCCCTTAATTAAAAACCCTGTAAACATGGATTGGAGTCAAGGAGCAGGGCTCCTGTTTGTAAAGTAGTTCAGGTGTGCACACACCAGGTAGGGTAGAACAATTTCTATCATGTCTTAATTTTTATCCTAGTTTCATAAACATGTTTTAGTTCCATATATACATTTTTTCTTGATTTATTATTTGTATTTTTTTTATGTTGTTAAAAAGTTTTTGTGTGGAACATTTTACAGTCAAGTTGTTTTGCTTGGAACTTATCTGTGGCTTATGATGAGGGAGAATTCAAATCTCATTGTCAAAGCATGGACATATGGCACCACCTTTTGAATGTTTACATGAAAACACAAGACAGATGAAACGATAATCAACATTTCAGAATAATTACCACCAACAGAGTTTATATTGGTGGGATGAGTAAGTCTGAATTATTCTGATCCAAATCATATCTAAAACTGCTACCAGTGATTGTTTCTGTGATAAAAAAAACAAACAAACCAAGTTACTCCTGGCTGACTTCTAAAAATAAATAAATATAACAAAGAGCCAGTCTTGTGTTTATTTATTTCTAGGGGCTTTTTATGCCTTTAAAGTGAGAGGACAGGACAGTGGATAGAGGAGGAAACAGGGTGAGAGGAGGGATGACATGCTGGAAAGCCAACACAGGCTGGACTTGAACCAGGGCTGCCCACTTGAGAGCTTTCGCCATATGGAGCGCAACCCAAACCACTTGGCCATCTGCGCTCCAAGAGCCAGTCTTTTTGAACGGCTCCTCAAGATCCGGCTCTTGTCAAGGAGCCATAAATCCCATCTCTAGTTAT
Organism: Labroides dimidiatus; assembly: GCA_030710495.1. Classification (NCBI taxonomy): domain Eukaryota; kingdom Metazoa; phylum Chordata; class Actinopteri; order Labriformes; family Labridae; genus Labroides; species Labroides dimidiatus. Next base: position 2,984,711 of record CM061159.1, read on the forward strand.
CACCTCGTCTGTTAGCTTGCATTAAATTATCCTGAATTTCTCCTGCTGTGTTCTGGTATCTGCTCACTTTAACTTCACGTGGAAACTGACATGGAAACATGGGAGCTGACAGGACAAAGCCTGCGTGAAGTTGGGATGAGCTGTTTGTGTTCACACATGCGGCTCGCTTTGAGAACCTCAGGAGTTACCTCATTATACTCTTTCATGTTAAGGTGCTTAACTAGTTGTTTGGAGTCACTGCTGAATTATCTCTCAAAAGTCTTTTCAAAAGATTTATTTTTACTCACCCAAAATAATATTTTCTTTAGTTTGAAAGGAGAGAGATTTGAGTCAAGCCTTAAAACCTGCTGCTCAGTTTGATGAATGTCCACCTGCAGTGAGTCAGGATCAGTCCTCAGAGAAATGACACAGCTTCAAAGACTCAGAGCTCGTAAACCTGACTGTGAATTAAAAAAAAAGAGAGAAAGAAAGAAAAACAGTCTTTTCCCGTGCGTTCATTGCCCGTTAAATGGAAGTTATTTTTATCTGAAATGGTTCCATAATTGCCCTTTTTAAGAGCAGTGTGTATGCACACATGCATCTGTGAAGGAAAACCAGCCCAGCTTTGTCTATTGGGGGCCTAATGGCGCAATTAATTTTGTTCCGTCTGTTCTGGAGACTTTTAGGGAAATGGATTTTTTTTTCCTTCCCACTTGCTCTCTAAACTGGTTTTAATGAAGAAGATAAAGTGGATCCTTGGGTGTCTCACAGGCTCTCAGCAGTCAGTTCATTTGACATTATTGTAGTGTGGCTGAATGGGGAAAGCAGTCCGCCTCCTGCTTGGCTCCATGTTGACAAGCCAGCAGCTCCCTCCCAGGGATGCTGTAATGAGGAACCATCTCCCTCCCAGCATTCAGCTCCGTGGCACGGATGGCCCATTACACAGTCTGCATCAGTGAGAGAGGAAATGGAAGGGCAGGACAGTCATCCATCCTCCATTTGCAGCCTCAGCCTCACCTTAACATGGATTATGTCATATGTCAAGTCATGCCACACAGCTCTTCCAGCCTTATCTGTGAGAGGCTTAAGCTCTCAAGGTGCCCAGGCAGGCAGCTGACAGTGGCGTTATTGCTCTATGGGATATGCCTGCAGGGCCCAGCTCTCCAGGGACGCTCTGCAGACGGAGGTGCCCACAGAGGGGAGGGGCTGACAGGGTCTTTATGACTAGACACTCTCCCTAAGGACCACTCAGGAATAAATTAGCATAGCCACAACTCTTCCAGCATAATGTGTTTGGACATGAGGGGAGGCAGCCCCACCCCTCATCCCTCCCAGAGGACGGGTACACTCAGCGCTCAACCTTATCTCTGTTGAGCATTAAAATACATGATTGTACCTCCGGGGCGTGCGCGAAATCTGTCCTTTGTGTTCGTTCATCTCGGCATGAAGCCAGCGAATCAGAGAGCATGAACTCTGCAGCTGATCCCTCCCAAAGCAAGGTATTGTTTTTAAAACGAATAAGCACGCAAGTTGTTCCTATAAAGTTTTGTTTTTATTGTCTCCAGAGCCAGTTAGCTTCTGTTTGTTTGGTGGCTGATCCAAAAGAGAGAGAGAGAGAGAGAGAGAGAGAGAGGGAGGAAGGGAGCTCCAGAGCGGGGAGGAGAGTGGCTTAGTGTAAGGCGGTAAATCCCCAGCCAAAATACGTAGCCCTCAGGTGGTGCGGCTTCTTAACCTCAGCCTGCTCACTCTGATAAGAGTGTTTCTTTGTTGTTGGCTGGAGAGTAATGCAGACTAGCTAAAGGCTATTAAAGCGAGCTTTGCCTGAGTGTTGTTAATCAGTAGATTTCATCACCCTGTTAGAGACTCAGAGCACAAACACGGTCTCTGCTGGTTGTGCAGGTAAAGTGGGTTCAGTAATAAACAGTTTTGTTTGTGCACTCTGAAGGTATGTCACGCTCCATCAGCACAAATCCCCTCCTGGGACGACACTGTCTGTGACCTCCACACTGTATTAAAGAAACAGTTTCACAGAAATCCTCCGTGGCCTGTTCCAGCTGTTTTTACGTAAGTCAAACTTCCAGCTGCCAGTGATTACTGCGGGGACCGTGCCGGGGGCTTAGCCCTCAGACCCCTTTTGATTAGTAATTATCATGAAAAAAAGAGCAGGGGAAACTCAGACGCTCAGCAGAACATGGCTGCAACCTGTTTTTCCATTTAGTAAACTTCTGTCGGGGCAGGCAAAGGTTTCTGCGGTTCAGCGGGGTCCAAGGCACCACTTGGCTTTGATTCTCCCATGCTGCCCCAGATGTTGGGATCTGGCTCCGTGCAGCTCCATGTGGTTCCACTTACTCTCCGGGGGAGGAAAATAAATGGTTTGTTTTTCTATTGTGGTCTCCGTCATTATGCACTTATAAAACCAGCTTTTGAAGATTAGAAACTTGTGCCTGTGTTGAGCCAGATATAAGCTGGCATGTTAGCGTGGAATGTGTGGCTTTTTCCTTTTAAGCTCAGAGTATTTTTTCGGAGTTCACTTTTATACTAACAGGAACACAGATTAGTCCCGCTGCCGTACACCAACCGTTCATTTTGATTGTAGCTTTAGCTGTGTCTGCTTTGCTTCCAGTGTACCCGACCTTGGTACATTGATATTTTAAAGCCTGCAGCTTATATCCTTTGCCAAATAAGTACCTACAACCACTTACATAAATAGACTGTGAAAGGTGGAGCAATGACCTGATACTGCTGAAGCCGTTGGAGCTGCAGCAGGTCAACAAAGATATCAGAGTATGGGAAATGTGCCTGAGATGTTGAACTCTGATGTACGTTTCTAGATTTAGTGGTTTTTCCGCCTCCTGGTTTTACATTTCTGTCATAAATATTGATAAAACAAGATTAGATCAGGAACTTCTGGAAGCACACCACTTCTTGGCAGGCTCACTTGACCCTCTGACCCTGACCAATCTCGCCTCCTGCCAGCTCCGTGGAGGTATTTCCATCACTCTGTTTTCCTTCCAAACTGCTGCTTTCAACTCCTTTTGACTGACAACAACTTTGTTTTGCTCTCTGGTGTTCCTGCCCGTCCACAATAGCTCAGTCCCTGCTCCCACAGCTCCTCCAAGCACTTAGGGAAGTGTTGGTTCTGTGGAGTAGCAGGTGTTCCCAGACCCGGTCCGCCCTGACCTCTGGAGGGTTAGTCGTCTGTCAGTGGGTGTCAGGCCTATAAGTAAGACAGGGGTCACTGTTCATACTGAGAGGTCACACACCATGGACACTATGAAAGGAAGAGAGGAGCTGAAGATGAGAGGAGGAAGAAAGACGAGAGGAGCCCTCCCCTCTTCACATTTCTTACCTTCGACTTTTCAGCTCTTGAACAATGAGAGCACATCTGGCCCCTTCTCTGCGGTTTGTCACAGTTGTCCTTCACTCTTGAAAGATATCGCCTGGGAGAAAAGCAGGAGAGAGACTGACAGGGTTGTTCTCCTCTTACCTCGACTGCTCACTGAAAGAGTCTTTTGGACTTTGATATTTCCTGGGGTTCAGCTGGAGGCAGTGTAGCATGGATCAATATAACGTAATGCTGCACAAACAATCATCGTAAAACAGCCGCTGGGAGGAGCTCTGTCTGTTCTGGTTTTGGACGGACCTGTTGAAAAACAAGCTTCTTCTGCTGTTTGTAAAGTCCTGATTCGTGATGAACCTTCCTGTTTCTACCACTGCTTTCTGTTTGCAGGTCATCATGGTATCATTATTAATCTGTCGTGATGTTGGTGAAATATGTGGACATTGTTTTGGAAGTTTGATCACTTTATTCGACCTGTTTTTATAGATTATTGATATGTCCCCATACTGTTAAATTGTTATAGTCATTCCCCCATTGGATACAGCATCATTATATGGAAGAATGGTCAAAATTAAGTGATCAAATTTAAGAAGTTTATAACAAAGGTCTATTTGTACTTCCAGTTTTAAAGCTCTTAGTATGTCAGAAAGTTAATTTTGAATCTATTTTTGATTTATTGATAGTTTAAAGACACAGTTGCCCCTTGAGTTTGTCACATTTCAGCTAATTTTGTTCTTTGTAGTTTGGTTTCAGTGGATAAAAACACTTCATTTTATTTTTAGCACAAATTAAGTCAATTCAAAATGTTATTTTTGTTTGTTTGTTTTTAAATTGGTTCATTGAGCTGATCAGAAATTAGAGTCAAATTTGCAGCAGCTTTTTTTTTTCTGAGTAATTGAAGAATATCCAGATTCTACAATTTAATTAAGCGAATGCTTTTGTCCAAAGCGACGTACAACACAAGCAAGAACTGATCCCTGGCTAAGCCCTGCCCCACTCTGCTCACTCAAACAATCAATGATCTTTCAGTGTCAGACGCTATGGCAGGTGTTTCAGTAGGAGACATTTCTCAGGATGCCCCTGATGATCTTTGGAGACAGAAAGATCACAGATCATCTAGAAGTCACCAACAGGGTCTGAACTCCTCATTGGAGGATATATGAATCATTTTACTGTTGAAGGTCCATAAAAAGCTTCAGTTACAAGACAAAACTTCCAGGTCCCAGAGCAAACCTGATAAACCACATCTGGTTCCATCAGCATCTCAGACAACAAGATAGAGGATCAGCATCAGTCAGGAGAAAAATCTAACCTCCTTTTTAACATCTTTACCAAGAGAGTCTCTGTTAGTTTGGAGCTACAGTATTTACACTGAATCATTCAGCAGGACGTTTGACAACCTTTGTTATCTGGGCTATTACAGATAAGCTAATGAAGCTAAGCTCCAGAAGCTAACGTTAGTTTAACTAGAGCCCTTTGGACAACAGCTAACAATGATGGACGATCACCAAAGAACAAAAACTAGAACAAAACAGACCACTGAACTCCAACAAACAAAGAGACATAATGAACAACACAGCTAGGAGCTAACACTAGGCTAACATTAGCTTACGTTAGAGATGTTAAAGATAACTTTATATTTCTATACAGCAAAGTGACAACATGTTGCCTCACAATATGAGGCAATACGATGTTGACGTACCTTAGAACAGACGTAAACATCCTCGTTCATTTTACTCATGGGGAGTTGATGTTTCGGTTTACAGCACAACTTTATCCAAAGAAGACACCTTTCTGGGTTGGGCTTGAGGAAAGGGTTAAAAATACACCCCGTCACCCAGCCTCTCAGGATACATTGTGTCAGAATTACATGTACCCTTTAAACACATTTTGATCATTTTTAAACTTAAAATACCAGAAAACCTCATAAAACTGAACAAAAACTGACTTTCTGCATTTTAATGGGTGTCCAGCGGAGAATGTCTGAGTGTATAGGAATGGATATATCCACTGTGATTGGCTCATCCATTTGAGGGCAGGCTTCACTAGAGTTTAATTCAAGATGACTTAGTGTGTCTGTATAATTTAGCCTACAGACTCTCCCACCATGTGATAACATGGTGTTATGACCCCCCCCCCAATTTGAAAAACAACACAGCCTGTGGCCACTGAGGCTCATCTTACTTTCTTGGACTTCAGATAAAATAACCACACGTGTGTGTATGATGAAAATGACAGTTTTGTCATTTGAAACAAGAAGAATGTGTACCTGAGACACACTTGTTGCAGATGAGTGAAAAATGTCAGAGCACCATCAGCAAAGTGGATCTGTTACAGGAATAACAGACAGATTAGACGCTCATGGATTTTAAACTTCTGACAGTCACCAACTGAAATTTCATGAAGTCATCTCGTGGAAGAGGAGAAATTTCCTTTACTTTAAACATGGAACAAAGTTTAAATGTTATGGTTAAACTATGCTGGATGTCCAGACTAGACATGCAGATTGCGGTGGGCCTCAAACACCAAGGTCTGACCCTAGCTCTGCCCCCAGAGGGCTGGCCAATCAGAAGGTTGAGGGTTTGGGAGTGGGAAGCCTTAAAGAGACAGCAGCTAAAATGAAAGGTTCCAGACAAAGGCTTGAGTAAGGGTTTGAGCTGTAAATCATGTTAAAATACTTTGAGGGTATGAAAGGGAGCCCTCCTTAAGGGAAGCTTCCTCTTTGAAGACAGAAATACAGAATATCTGCTTGTCAGAACTTTGATTGTTGATGATGCATTTTTAGCTCATTAGTGTCTCAAATTTAGATTCGTCGTCATTATTTTCATTATCGTCATTAAGTCTGTGTTTAATAGGGATGAGCCGGATATTCGTTTCAAACGAGTACTCGTTATGGATAATGCATTTTTGCCGAGTTCGAGCACAACACAAGTTTTTTTTTCAGGATTATTCGTATCCGTACTAAAAGAATCCTCATTGGGTATCAACAACTACTGTCTTCACTCTTCATGCTCTGTGATTGGCCAGTCACACACAGCACACCCCCCTCCCTGCACGCACATGCTGCAGCGAGGAGGTGCCTGCTCTCCTCTTTCACACACACACAGACAGGCAGCGAGTGACAGCGACTACTTCTCTTGCTTGCTTGAGTTGACTGTAGTTTACGTTGCTCTAATCTCTGAACTACTCACTCAGTTTTCTTCTGCTCGTCTCTGTTGAGGTTTGTTTGGTATTTAAAGTTACTTCTTCAACTTATTTCCTGTCATACGCGATGCACGTGACAAGACGGGGCTGAAAACGGCTCGTGTCGCGCTGGTCAGTGCCTCTTGCTTCAATTCAGGACCGTTTTTTTTAAGGTTTTCGTTGTCTCGCATCTCTTTAGTTCTTTTTTTATATTTAAAGTTACTTGATTAACTGTTTTGCAACATACACACAATGCATTTGGAGGCTTAAAGCTGTAAACTCCTTGTGTCGCGTGCCCCCCTTGTTTCTTTTTTTTCTTTTTTTTTCTTTAACTGGCTGCGTGATTTTAGTTTGGCTGGTGAGAAAGTTAGTTGGAAAGCTTTGCCCATTCTGAGCACAGTGTTTTTGAAAATACAGTGAACAACAAGGCATATTTTTTATTTTTTTATTTTTTTGCCACTGAATGTTTTCACAAATCACCTATTAAATTTACACAGATCATAAATAAAGAGCCATTTTAAATCAATTCTTGCCAGTTTCAGACTTAAAATAATGTTCGGATTTAAGCCCCGCCCATTTCCGGATAAAACACGCCCACTTCTGGTTTAGGTCCCGCCCCCTACGAGTACAGATACGGATACAGATAATATGGATGGGTAAACAGATACAGATACAGATGATGGTGTACTCACTCATCCCTAGTGTTTAACAGATCAGTGTGCATCGTGGTGCCAGTTGGGCTGTTTTCAAAGTAGGATGACTCTGACCTCAGTTACAGTTTCTGAACAGAAAGTTACGTAACCTGCACTTTCCAGTCTGGTGACCTCCATGTTTGGCCTTCGTCATGCCTCTTTAGAAACAAACGGCTGATGTCACAGAGACTTCGTGTTGGAAAAGGTTCAGACTTCCTCCAACACCAACCCAAAGTGTTGTCATGTGTCAACACCTTTATATCTTCACACAGAGACCAAAAAATGACAGATTTCTGTCTCAAAAACTGTAAACAAAGGTTCTTCTGGTCTGCAAACTAAGATTATTCTGACAAATGTAACCTGATGAAAGCTCCGACAGGCTTTGAAAATATCTACACAGACAGTTTGGCATGTTTTTTGTAGTTGATTTAGAGACAACGGTGTTAAATATGTTTTCATCTGGTTGAAATCTGGCCAAAGCCATCAGTAAGTTTCACAGGAGTGGTATTAGTTACTAATGACAAGACAACCGTTGAGTGTCAAGAGCGTGTTAACATCTTTTTCATTCTTTGTAAGATCTATTATTTTTAGACAGCAGTCACTTGATGGGACTCCTTTCTGCCAAACTGACAGCTCCTCTGCTAAACGAGAGCGACTCGTCAAAGGCAGAGAGAGGAGGAGAGCTGCAGCCCATCTTCATTAGACCTTCTTTAATTGGCTTTGTAAGGAATAATCTCTCCATCTCTCTGAGCTCCTTGCTTGGCAGACGTGCTGCATCGTGGCGCCGCTCATCTGTCAAAACGTCAGCCGGATCTCAAAAATGAAAGCGACACATGCCAGCAAGTTGTTCAACACTGTGTACAAACACTCCAGATCACACTCCAGCAGAAAGCCCTGTCACAGTCACGTTTCAAGGAAATGAGATTTTTTAGGTAAACACAACTGTCATGAGCAGCTTTCTCACATTTTTCTTTCTCCTCTTTCTTAGCTTGTAATCTTGAAAAGACCCTGGGCTTTGAGTAAAGGCACATTCCCAGTCATCACATGGCTTTTCTGCTATTGTTGGTGAAACACTGACAGGATCCACAAATTCTGAAAGCCCTGGAGCGCTCGTGTTGTCAAATTGAAGCGTTGGAGGTAGAATTGCTGCCCACCTGCGTAGCTCGAACGGCGCTCCAGGGTCTCGCCTTGATGTGCGGTAGAAGTAGAGAGGTACCAAACAAAACATTCAGTGTGCCCTCTTCTGATTAGCAGACAGCGGCGTGATCTTCCCCGTCCTTCACTGAGGCTTTATGCAGTGACAGGCGCACACCGGGCCCCTGTAAAATAACAATGAGCGACTTGCCAGCTTGTCAGTCTATTTGCTCCATTTCCTGTCTGGCAGCGCTGTGTCTCTCCAGGCTGTGCTGTATCCCAGAGCTTAATAGACTGTAGAGCTCTCAATTGAAAATGTGAATGTGTCCGTCAGAATGGGTAACCTTGTTCGCCCCAGGTATTTAACACAGGACATCTGAAGGCGATGGCTTGACCGAGGCATGTCAGGGACAAATGAAAAGCTATTACAGGAGACATGCCTGTGTGTGTGTGTGTGTGTGTGTGTGTGTGTGTGTGTGTGTGTGTGTGTATTCATGTGTCAGTGCCTCAAAGCCATCCCTCCAACTCAATTTCAAGCGAGTGCATCAGTCCAAGCAGGAGTGACATGCGATGGCATTCTTTGTTTATCTACTCCAGGGCCGTGCTCCTCGTGTCTCTTCGTGTCTCTTTCTGTCACCGGAGCGCTGAGCTCTGGAGGAGGGATAGGATCGCCATATTAACAGTGGAAACGCATTTGATTGTAAAGACAGCTCTGGCTCTCCGGGCGAGGACGGCGTGGGATTCATGAAAGCTGACAGCTGTTTGGATAAGAGAGGAAGCAGAGAGGCAGTCGTCAGACTGACTCTGAAAGAAGCTGACATTTAATCCTGGATTCACTCCTTTAAAGCTATTTTAATGTAAAATCTTTACGTCACGCAGACACAGTGAACTCCTCACTGCTGTAAGGAAAAGGTCAGGTTTTTAATCTGTCTTTGTTTATGCTCTGTATCGACAGCTCCTGCTGTGTAGATAAGGTATGCCTCTGTACATGTAAACTCAAAGAGAAGCGTCGGGGTAATTAGCCTGACAGGTAAGTGGTGAGGTAAAGACAAAGGTAGAGATACATGAGAGTGATCAGAGGTTTTATGGTCTGTTTGTTTCTGCAGTCAAACAGTAGACTCAATGAGCCTGAAGGCCTGAAGTGAACCAAATGGATCATTAGGCAGTTGTAAACAGTGGTTAGCACTATTAGCTGCCATTAGCATTTCATGTAATTTTCCTGTTACTGTACTTTCCGCCTTCTTTTTTCCAACTTTGTTAGAAAATCTAAACATTTGAGACAGCAGTCACGCTTCACTGTGGATTAATATCTCAGATGACTCTGAGGAAAGTCACATCTGATCCCGGACGCCCCGAGCATCACGCACGAGTCACCTGTTCCATTATCTTCAGTCCTTTATGAGCGCACTAACTAATGGATTTGTTTTAATGCGGAGACGTCAGAGGGATCCATCAGGCGCTCAGACGACTCACGGTGTCTGTGTTGGTTTGATAATCCATCGTTACGCAGGGCGGTGCACGTTGGCGATGTTTCCAGTGGAGGACGGCTGTTAAACTCAGCGTGCACAGTCACTCAGAGGGGGAGAGAGAGAGGACACACCAGGCACTTTGCTTTTAATGAGGATGGCAGTGAACACACGCGTTCCCCTGTCATTGCACTAAAGAGCTTGATTGCAGATGCCGACGCTGCCGATGACAAAAACGACATCTGTGAACATCTGCTTTGGAAATTGAAGCTGGCCTTGGAACAGAACATTGACTTTGTTTTCCGTCTTCATGGACCAATTAGGGCTAACAGATTTACACAGCCGGATCAATCTGAAAACAATAACGACATCGCCGTTATTTCTCTCTCCTTTGATAGCAGCACGGCTCCGTTGTGCCCATTAGCATTACAGAACAGCAAGCCCTCCTGACCTCCACAACATCTTCGCTCAATCTCACATACATCCCTGGAGATGCTTTTTCCTTTAATCTAGAGAACACACAAGGCCATGCATGTCTGAGCGTGTGTGTGAGTGTGTGTGTGTGTGTGTGTGTGTGTCCTCCCTTGCTTCCTCCTCTCCGGCATCCTTGCTACAGTTAATTAACAGTTATTAGTGTTAGCGCAGAGCACCGGATAAGATGTCACAAATCATCAAGTCTCTAGGTGCAGTTGCAGCAATTAAGAGCTCTGTCGCACCTTCCCTCTCCACAGTCATTTGGTACGCATCCAGGTTCCTTTTTAGACCTGAAAGCACTAATCAAATCATTTCTGCTCGGAGATTTTGTCATCATTATTTCAAGCCCTAACGACGTGAGACTCCCAAATCAGCACCTCCCCCGGCTCAGACTTCTGTCTGCAAAACAATGCACGGCGAAACTCCTCGGTGGTGCTAATGGAGAGGAATAACTCTGTACTTTGTTCTTTTTTTTCCCCCCCTACTGAAAGCAAATCTTCTATTTATACCCAGCAGGCAGAGATAGAGATGTAGAGCCAGAGCAGAGCAACTTGTCAAGTGTTAATAAAGAGAAGGATGTGTAAAACTTGGCAAAGGAGGTAACGTCAGATTAGCAGTGTTCAGCTGCTGATTTCAATGCAGGCTGTGACTCTTCTGCTTCGATCAATCACTCTAAATGAAAGTTAATCGCATCTGCTTCAGTGAAAGGACCTTGAGTTGTGTGTCTTGTTGTCTGCAGCTCAGAGCCTTTGCCTGGGCTTTTATTTATCTGCTGTTTCTTTTGTGGCTGATATAAGCTTTGGCCTCTTAATGCACTTGGAAAAGCAGTGAAGTGCAGTGGAGTGGTGCTCAGCAGCGAGAGAGGTGAACGCTGTTGAATCAACAGCTGACACTTTATAACTTGGACGTCTGTATTAATACCATCACTCTTCAGGACTTCTGAGCAGAGTAAAGCTGTGAAAACTGTGGCTCTTTTCACACCGCCTGTTTGGAGAGGATATTAGGGAGATCTGGCATCAGGACAGAGTGAGGGGGTGATGTCGCTCTGCCTCCAAGCCAGCAGCAGAGGTACTTACGCTGTCAGGATAAGGTTTGTCTGTGGTTTTAGGAGGAGGTTCAGGGGTTGTGATGTTTGAAAGTTATTATTTCTCTCTGGATTTTTATGCCTTTATTCAGAGTGGACAGTAGAGTGTTCAGAGCAGGAAACAGGAAGGGCGTGCGGGAAAGAGGCCGCAGGCTGGACTCAGGCCAGCCGTTTAAAGACATTTTATGAGCACAACCATGATACCAACACACAATTAACTGAGACAGGAGCTTTACTAACAAGAGAGGACAGTTTCAAACGCTGTCAGTGTCAAATCCAAGCAGCAACCGCCATTTTTAAAAAACAAAGCCAGTGTGGAAGTGCTTCAAGCTGCAGTTCCTCAGCTGTCCACAGGAGGCTGGTTAGAAAACTCATGAACCCTCCTTTGAAACCATATTAACCCTGTAAAACCTGACCCATACAAAATATAGCCAGAAGAGAGCCTTTTTTTTTTCTTTTGGAAGTGAGCTGTTCATAAATGCTTTTAACAAAATTCACAAAAAACTCTCACTGCATCATTTTGTTTCTGATATATTTTTATATCGCGTTTGATAAATTGGGCTGTTTGGCAACTTTTTTTTTTTTACATAAAGTTTTTAGTAAACATGCTCTCATTCAATGCAGAAAATACTTATTTTACAAATGAGTAACACTTTATTCTTACCACAGCTTCTTGAAAATGAGTAACCATTTTCCTGAGAAAAAAGTGAGCAGGATTTTAATGAAAATATTAATCATGTTGATGAGATGGTCTCTGAAACTCATGTATTTAATATGACATGTTCGCAATAAAGGGTTAAAAAAAAGGGGGGTTTTAAAAAAGGGTTAAAATGTCCATTTTTGTCTCAAATTCAGAAATAGTGCACGATATTTTTTTTTGATTGTCCCCTTCCTTTGTTGCTTCATACTGCACTGGAGATATTTGATTTGTTTTCTATAATCTGTCCGCCTTTGAAGGCATGAAGAGCGATGTGCAGAGATTTGTACAATCAGGGACATGGTTGAGTCAACAAGCTGTTAGCCAGGATGCTAAAAGCCCATGTCCTGGTTTTGTGCAGAATTAGTCAGTATTTCTAGAATGGTAATCAGCATAATCTGGCCTCAGAATTTATGATGGTGACATCACGTAAGAAAGCAGAACGTATCGTCACTGAGGTTGTGTCCACGTCGGACACAGTTTGTGGTGAAATCACACTCAGGCGGCCTGTTCTGTTGCTGTTTGGTGCTCTCTCAGCTGGTACACGGCAGTTCGTTTGTCAAGTCACAGGACAGAAGTTTTTCTGTTATAAATTTATTCTTTAAATGATGTGTCTTCACAGACTGACAGCCCTGATTAAACACCACAGAATCCCTCACCCAGCGTCTGCAGAGTGAGTGCTGTTAAAGTGACCTGACTCCACGCTGAGCCAGGACTTTGATCCTCTGCTTTTTAACACAGCACAGAGAAAACAGCTCCTCTGTGCTCCTTCACTGTTTCTAATCCATGATGAATCATTTAAAAGTATCCTCACTGAGATAATATGATTTTTTTAAATACTTTTAAAGAAGCTGATCCGTATACACCTTCTGTTTGCTGCTTTTGATTATTATTCATTATCTTTTAGTTGCAGAGTGATAAAACATAAATTCAAAGAGATTCTTTAAAAAAGGGGGGAATAGAGGAAAATGGTGATAAAAAAAAATACACTGGCCATGCCACTAAATAATTTGTATGGATGAGTAAATCCCACTGAGAATATATTTAGTCAAAATGAAAAACAAGACACTTAAAAATAACAAACTGGGGAATGATTTAATGAGGTGAAAGGCTCAGAACACAGATTTACATCTCTAGATTAAAAACAGGACATATTATGGGATGTTTTATGACAGGAAGACAATAATAACATCTAATCCCTTTATTCTCTTCTGATAGTGATGTTAATAATAATGCTGTATTGAGCACAAGTTTCATCATATTTCAGAGACATGACTGGATTTTCCTTTCACAGCCCACATAGAACAGAATAGAATCACTTCATTGATCCCAAACTGGGAAATTCTGGTGTTACAGCAACAAATGTTTGAGCAATTAAAACGATACAGGACTAGAAACATTAAAAAAGCACTTCAGAAATCTGAAGAAATCGCAGAAATCTTTGGCCTTAAACTTTGGAAACAGAATTTGTTGTGAGTAGTTTCAACTTTGTGCTGTCTCTGGTGAACTTTCTTCGGTTTGTATTTAAAGTGACATTACAGCGCTCGTCTTTATATTGTTGTTAATGTTAGCAAACTTTATTTATAGAGCACTTTCATACATGGAAGAGTTCACACAGGGCTTAACAAACAGAAAACACGCACATCAACCCCACACACAAGCACACCAACACACATCCCTGACACCCCCAGTGCATAAAAATAACACAACAGAATTACGATGTGAGCTGATGAGCTGAGGAACTGAGGAAACAGAGAGATCAAATCTGGATGAGGAAACAGTGCACATAGAATAAGATGTTCAAACCCAAGATAAGAGAATAAAACAACCAAATTAAAAGAAAGTAATACGACAATAAAATATTAAAAGATTAAAACTGAAAGCCTGAGGCAGCAACAAAAAACAAGATGCTACGCTTAAATACAAAAGCACAGTATTTAAAAAGCTGATTACAGGGGTAAAGAAAATAACTTAAAATAAAAATTAAAAAAAGATAATTAGGTACACAGACAATAAAATAAATATTCATGTAACTAAAAGAAAATAAATTATTTGAATTGAAATAGATTAAGATTAAAAATAGTTAAATACATGAATAATTCAAAGTCATTTAAAAGCTGGACTAAAAATAGCAGGTTTTTAGTTTGCTCTTAAAAACGTTGAAGCTCCGTGCAGCCCTCAGGTCTCCAGGTCTCCAGGCTGTCTGTGGGCCTTCGTGTTGAGGAGCTGCCTGACTGCGGGTCTTTGTTTCCATCTTTGGTACTGTTAAAAAACACAAGCTGAAGACCTGAGGGCACGTGTGATAAAAATAAATCAGATAAATCCCATTTTTAAGACCATTCAGACATTTACAAACCAGTAATGAAAACCAATCGGTGTATATATATATATATATATATATATATATATATATATATATATATATATATATATATATATATATATATATATATATATATATATATATGTTTAAACATAAACTTAACAGGCCATCATTTACTGTGCAGCTGTTAGCTCACACTTCCTGTCTCATCTTCAGTAACTGAGTATCTGTGAGTGTCTCCATTCCTCTCACTTGTGTCTCAATAATGGGTTGACCATAAATCACTCTGCTTTCAGTTGCAGTTTGTGGTCAAACATTTGATTTGGGTTGGGGCACGTTGCCAGCTCTGCTCTGGGCTGTCCCTTTAAGAGGCTGTAAGCATCCTGTCAATCTTCAAAGTCTGAACTCCTCGTCCTGTCAGGTGTCTGCAGAAGAATCACAACTTAACTGTTGTTTGAAATGACACAGGAGCTATCGATCCGGGGTCATGAATCTCCGGCAGCTCAGACACAGGCGGACATTTTTCATGAGGAGTGTGGAGGCTCAGCAAAAACTGATGCTGCTGCTGCTGCTGCTGCTGCTGCTGCTGCTGCTGCTGGTGCTGCTGCTGGCAGTGCTGGACGTTAGTATCTACCTGATTTTCATTAAAGCCTGAGACGAGATCAGGAGAGAGGAGGGAGCATCCGGCTTTGCCTCACACAGTGTGTGTGTGTGCGTCTGTGTGTGTGTTTGTGTGTGTGTGGTTTCATACTGTGTGGCTTTATTAGCAACACTGATGTCTATCAGTGGAGAGAGGCTGATTTCAGGCCTCAGAGTTCCTCGAGGGTGTTATTATCCTGAAGTGATCTGGACTGGAGGTTCTCACACACGCACACACACGCACACACACATGCACGCATGCACCAATGGACCTGAAGCGTCTCTGAGTGTTACTTTATATATGTGACTGTTTATTCATGCAGTCTTTTCTTCAGATTCTCATGAAGCCAAACAGTTCCTCAGAGTTTACTCAAAGCTTCAGCTCTGTGAGCGAATTACAAACAGAAGCTGTTTTTATTCATCAGCTTTTAAAAGGCTTGTACCAATAATTAGGTCAGCTGGTGGCAAACATATGAAGCTGTTATCACTTAGTAGTTGTCGTTCTGAATTTGACAGAAGACAGATTTAATAACTGTTACATGGACTCTTTTATGCACATTATGATCTATTATACATGAAGAACTCAGTCAGGGATAAGCTTCATATCATTTTTATTACTTTGTGAATTAGAGGAACATGTTGGGAATGCTATAGATTTCAGAAAATGACATTTCTGTCAGAAATGATTCTGAAGTGTTTTAGATTTGATGTGCAGCCATCGCCGTGTGATGAGGAAACCTGTTAGCATTGAGGAGGATGTTAACACTGAGGAGACTGCCTGCAGTGTCTGCAGACGTTATTTATTTATTCTTCTAACTGGTCCAACAAGCAAAGACATCAGCCAATGTCAGTTACTTCAAAACACCATCAATCAAAGCTGGATTCATTTATCATTCTCTGAATACAGTACTCACTTATTGCGTCTTGGAGGAGCATCTCAGAGCCTGGGAGCTTTTTCCATGTGTAGCATGAATAGACTGTGAGGTTCATTCTGCCTGTTGAGAAGCCTTCAATAAATATAAAACATCATCTTTTGTGAAGAGCTTGTTTCTACAGCTGACAGGCTGAAAGTTTTTTTTTTCACAGGTATCTGACATTGTTACAGAAGGAATAATTAAAAATTAAAGGCTCCATTGACAAAAACAGTATTATTTTTTTTTACCTTTAATAAGGTATTAAGCCCCCCAAAAGTGAAGTCAAAGAAACACCAGAATGAAAATGTAATAAGTCAAACCACACAGAATGACGGAGGTGCTGCAGTTTTATAGACAGTATCTTTCATTATTCTTTGAAACACCAGAAAACGATGATGAAGTGAAAGTAGGAACATGTCACCCATCATCTGTAGAAACTTGCAGCCATGTATTACAACCTCATATTTTCAAGCTTGAGCTGCTGCATCAGATCCATCAGCCCGTGATTCCAGCTGAGTGCACCAGGAGTCTTTCAAAAATAGACAGTAATACTGCTCTATTTTCAGGGTGACACTGAATACACACACACCACTCGTAGTTTGCCCAGTAATCTACTCTACTGTATGTATTGTACTCGGAGTGAAACTAAAATAACTCCTTCTAAAGCCGGTGGAAAACAGGAATCAGTGCATTAAATGACGGTGTCGCCTGTTAACTTTGCATCATAAATTTAAGAACAGTTAAAAAAGTGTTTTGTGATGTCAGCTGTATCTGTTTAGCTGAAAAAATCAGGATTCAGAAATATAACCCAATGTTAACTTTTGTTCAGGTAATTACGGTAACTGCTCCCCCCACGCTACAGTATTTATGGTAGCAAATGCTTTTACTTTGAAAGGAAACAGTTATTTCCTTTGAGTTTCAAATGTTTTATTCAAATATGGAAATGGATGATTTCATTACAAGTTTCTTTATAATAATTTCTCAAGTCTTCATCTTTAAATGTGTAACTTCTGAACAGTACATCTCATCCTTTTTATATATAAAAAAACTTCTTATAAAAGGCAGTGTCAAGTGCAGAGAGAGAGAGAGAGAGAGAGAAAGAGAGAAAGAGAGCGAGAGCGCCCTGTATCGTGTAATAAAGTGTGCGCTCTCTGTGAAGGAAAGAGTTTTGCAGCCACTGAGTACGTTGCACTGAGGAGTATGAGAGCTGCAGAGATGGAGGGAATAGTTTGGAGGGCCATAGCTTGAATGCAGAGATGTCCTGTTTTTGACCAAAAGATGGACATCATCTCGCTCGGCTCAAACTGAGGTCCCCATAAAACCTGCTCCCCCTGGTGGCTGGCTGCAGTATAGGTCAAAGAATCTGTCTCCCCCATTCATTCCAGATGGGCTGTGTTGAAACTTTAATAAATTAATACACCTGGTAGAAATGTTTCTCACATCCGTATGCTGTGATGATATTTAGATAGTATTGGGCTGCATTGTGTTCAAGTCCTCTTTTTTTTTCTGAAAAGTTTCTTTTTCATTAGTCATTAGAGGTTAAAAACAGGGTTTAACGTCACATTTAACGGTGATTGACAGCTGCTGTTCTTCTGTAGTTTTTTCAGCAATGGTCGGATGCGTTGGATGAGAGCTGAGATGAGATTAGACTGGGTTATTTTTGCTATATAAGTGTACTATGGTTAAAGGAGGAGCCAGGCTGTCCACTCTATATACAGTCTGTGTTTTGGATGTGTGGCGGCTGGCTGAAGCTGCAGACCGAAGGGGGGCAGTCCCCTGTACGCCTTTATGAGTCACAGAGAGACTCACAGAGAGTAGAAGCTCTGAATGTGCTCCAGCGACAGACCTCAAAACCACATTTGCTGTGCTTGTTACAAATTTTGAATAATGTCCAACTGCAATAACAACCCAATAATATGGTTTCTGATTACAGGGTTGCACAAGCTTTGAAGCTACACCAGTTTTTTTAAGTGTGGGATACACTAATGGTAGGTTACTTGACTGGTTGGAGGCAAAAAGCACAAACAGTGAATTAACTGCTCACATCAAAATCTTACATATAGAAGTGGAGAACGAAGAGGGGTTACTGTGTTTTATTTGGGTTTTATACCGCAAGATAGTGAGCCAGTCCCTGTTTCACCCTCAAAATACTTCCTATAATCAATACTCCATCCCTGGCAGTCGAGTAAATACATACAATCAACGTGGGAAGAGTTGCTATTAGAGGATTATAAGCTAATTCAGTAGTTAACCTCAGCACTACGATCATCTAAAGTATGTTTAATGACAGGGTTTGTTCACCATCCTGTTATATATCAATTAGTTTCTCTCTCACTGCGCTCGTAGTGTTGCTTTAATGTAAAATCTCTCATTAACCTACTGTACTCTACAGCAGACAAACAGCACAGCAAATAGCCTGTGGACAGAGATGAGTATTAAGCATCTGCAGATCCAGTTTTAAACAGACCGAAGGGAAGGGCCAGAGACACGGTTTAAAGAGGGGCTATTCTGCCTTCCTGCACTTAGACATGGATTTAAAGCACCAATCCTGGATGTTCAGACTGAGCATGTGCAGATTTTCAAACCTCTGCATCCCTGAATCATCTGTAAACTGATCAAAACAAAATCAAAACAAGAGGGGGTGGGCCTCAAACACTAAGGTCTGCCTCCAGGGGACTGGCCAATAAGAGAGAAGGGGATTTATGGAGCAGGGAGCCTTAAAGAGACAGCAGCTTAAACAAAGTGTTTCAGACAGAGGCTGAAATAAAATGTTTTCTGAATTCCATAATTAGTGTTTACTGTTCTCCACTGACCATATGGCTAGCATCTTGAAATTTGCATCGTATGGCAATTTTCTTCATTTTTTTTAGATTATTCTCTGGATGTGGGCTGGGTCACACACTAAAATCAGGCCTCAAAACACTGCAACTTGCACTGAAGGGCTAACAGGCTGAAATCCTGAGGGGTCAGGGACACTCCATCACTAACACCAAGCAGCCGGTGTTTTCTGTATGCTTCAAAGTGACTCTGAGAGACTTACACAGCAGCACTGCAGCATACTGTAACTGTGCTGGGTCTTAAACTTCCCATGATTGAGCCACGGTGAGAATATCACCTTCACTATCAGCGTTCACTATCTGCAGTCCTTTAGCTAACGCTGTAATGTCAGTTATGTCTCCAAGATTTGTTTCCTTTGGAGCGCAGATGGTCCACTGGTTTAGGTTGCACTCCATATAGGCAAAAAGCTCTTGAGCAGGCAGCCCCGGTTCAAGTCTGACCTGTGGCGACTTTCCCACACGTCACTCCCCACTCTCAGCTTGTTTCCTGCTCTATCCACTGTCCTGTCCTTTCAAAATAAAGGCATAAAAAGCCCAAAAAATAACTTTAAAAAAAAAAGATTTGCTTCCTTTGCCCTAAATTAGCCACAAATTCAGTTTACATTTTCATTTTTATCAATGTAATCACTGCTTTAGTATTGTAGAATAATACTGAGCAGAGCCAGTGGATAACAACAGCTAACTGTTAACCCACATTGTCTAAAAGCAGCTACTTGACTCATGCTAGAGGACTGTGTTTGTTTGGTTCCTGCTCTCAGAGGTCAAACACTGACAAGCACTGTTGATCACTGCGACAACCATTACCAAGACTGGCTGTGGATAAAGAGCTATAAAAGATTTCTAATTATCACCATTTTGGAAGCGGTAATTATGGGCATCATTAGCATCCATCATTATGTTTAAGTGGGGCCACGGTCCACTAAACGAGTCTTCATCCTGCTTTGAAACATTAGAGGACGTTTTCCAATCAGGGCCAACTTAAACACGGGCGTCTGGTCTGCTGTTTTCCCACAGGCCGACCGCTCCCTCATTCATTTTTAAGCAGCTTTCACAAAAGGCTTCAACCTCCCCTGTGGTTCAAATCAGTGTGGAAAAGAGATCACAGATGTTGATGTTGGAGAGAGAGTGCTTTTCTCCGTCTGTCAGCCGAGCACAGACGTGTGGACAGTATGTGAATCTGTGGAGTAAGGGTTGAAGGACGGTTCGCAGCTTGTCTAAGGGAGCAGGGGAAGCAGAGCTCTAATGAAAAGAAAGTGAGCTGAAGAAAGTAGGTTATATTTAACAATCCCTGCTGATAGAGAGCCACCTCACACTTTTTACAAGACATAGATTCAAGAGCAGGGCAGGCTGATGTTTTCATTCACAGCTGAAGTCCTGCACAGCGTCTCAGCCACAGCTTTTCCTGCAGATGAATTAGTGATGCTAAAAGATTCCATTTGGTCTATCTAAATGCTGTGTGCCGTGTTCAACCTGGTTAATATAAGGAGCCACTCAATTTTTCATGCCCACGCTAAGAGTAGCCTTCAATTTAACATGCGCTTTTAATCCTGGGAGTGCTAAATTGCTTTTTAATGTCGACGAACACGCTGTTTTCAAGTAACTCGTAAAAAATGCATCAGCAATATGCAGAGCAAATCACATCCCGTGTTTTTTTTGTGGGGGGGGGGGGGGGGGTAAAGACACAAAGCAACACCACAGCAAGGAGGAGTGAAACCAATATGTTGTTTTGACACATCTGTCACCTCAGGGGTCTCTGGAGGACGCCCCCTGCAGGCTGTGATGAGGGATTGTGTGCAGACGTGCGTGCAGATGTGTGATGAATTGCATGTCTGTTGTTTGGTCTGTTTTCAGTGTAGATCATCAGTGCGCAGCTTTCCTTCTGAACACATGGTGGTTGATGTGTCATGTGTCCGCTCCATACCCCTCTGTGTGTGTGTGTGTGTGTGAACTCAGTGTCAGGTGTTATTGTGTCTGCAGAGCTCCGGGCTGACAGGTGTTTGCAGGCCTCTCCGGCCCTGTTAGATTCCCCTGCAGACTGGAGGCTTCGGAGGAGGCAGGGTCTGGACTCCATCGAGCATGACTAAAAGACGCTGCTCTAATATCCCCGGTCAGAGAGTCAGTGAACTCACTCCAAATGACTTCCTCAGGGCCAGCCGACCGGCCGCCCTCTGTTAGCACGTAACAATGTGGCCATCGAAGCAGACTAATAAGGAGACAGCAGAGGAAAACACAGCCAAGGCTGCTTCTGCCCACAGTCCCCCTCAGAGCTTAATGTGGAAGCTTTCAAACAAATGGAGGCGATAAAAACACGTCGTAAAAAATGTGATCAGAGGAGCGAGTTGGTTTCTGTGCCATTCAGGCAGAGTGAAAAATGTATGATGGCGTCATTAAGTCTTTAATTTGTGAGAAGCTGATGAGCATGAATGACGTGATCCTGCTTTATGTCATGTTCAAACAGTCAACTAACAGAAAGTATAAAGAGTGACTGAATGTTAGGAGTCAAATTCTGGAGAAACAAACTAAAACAGGCTCAAAGGTTGAGTCCTGTCTGCTACAAGACACTGTCCCCCTCTGTCATCAGCTGGACCACAGGTTCCTTCAGGGGACTCTGTGTGTGTGTGTGTGTGTGTGTGTGTGTGTGTGTGTGTGTGTGTGTGTGTGTGTGTGTGTGTGTGTGTACTACCTGTGCAGTCAGGCATGTGAGCTGGGGTCAATCTGTGTGTGGTGCCACAGCTTTCTCTGTGGATAAGAAACGCAGCCTGTCCCTGTTGCCAGTTCAAATCCTCTTACAGGCTGTGTACGTGTGTGTGTGTGTGTGAGTGTTTGTACGTGTGTGTGAAAGAGAGAGAGAGAGAGAGAGAGAGAGAGAGAGAGAGTGAGACAGACAGCAGGCTGCTCCAGATCATCTTGTTGAAGCCTGGTGTTGGTAAACATGGTACACGGTAAGCCCAGCTGAGACAGGCACTGGTGATTGGGCTTAGTGCTGGATGTGGTCTGTGTGGCCCCTGTAGACTGACCGTCCCCTTTGACCCCCCCACACACACTGACATCAGGCTCTAAAGCACATGCTCAGACATGCTGTGGCCCTGAACATTTTGGAGAACTCGTCATGAGTTTTGGTGAATTCATTAAAATAACCACAAAGTTCCTGTAGGGATAACCGCCTGTGTGTGTGTGTGTGTTTGTGTGTGTGTGTGTGTGTGTGTGTGTGTAAATCACGTTTAGCTTTACAGCAATGAAACATGAATCTGTGGTTTCAGATGCATCTCTCTCTCTCTCTCTGTGTGCCGTCATCCTGTATGTTCAAACTGATCCAAAGAAAGAGGAGCTGATCTGTTACAAAGCCCCATCCAACACCAGCAGAGGTCTGACTGTCTCTTCTGTCCTTCTGATTTTTGTTTTACCTCATTAGTGGTTGGAAACATGTTACAAGCACATAATCATCATGTAACACGCTTGATTAATTGTCTTTAAGTCACATGGCTCATTAAAGTCAGGCTCCGTCTTTCATCAGCACAGATTTATCTGATGCAGAAACAGCTCTGAGGAGTTCAAAGTAACACAATAACACAAACACAAACACAAGAGCTGCTCACAGTCTCCCTCACACTCTCAGAGAGAGAACACACACACACACATACTGTGTGCCCTGAGAGCCTGCATCCACTCAAATAACCCCACAGTGAATGTGCCGCTGTCAGACAGCCAGCAGGGCGGCCTCACAATGTTCACATTTAGGACCCCGAGCCCAACAGCCGAGGAGAGTTTGTGGAGGAAAGCATGGAATGCGTCCGGCGGGCAGATGCAGGCGGCTCTCAAAGGCATCTCTATTACGGGCAGACAAGCGGGGCCTTATGTCACGGTCACCAGCCTTGGAGACGCGCTCGCAGGCCGGTGTCCTGAGCCACTGCAGCACGCGCCCTCATGGAAATGTACTGGCACTTCACGGCTGCAAACACATGTGCCTGATTTGATAAGAAGGAGTGTTTACTGTGGATTCAGAGTCATGAGTGCTTCAGTGAGATCCTAAGAGTGTGTCTTTGTGCTTCCTTTGACAGTAATGAACAGAAATGAGGGTGTGGCGAGCTGTGATGCTCTTTCATCTGATATCTCCTCACTGCTCCTGTGACATCCTGCAAAGTCTGCTGTCAAAGCTGCTTTATTTTCACTGAAGCTGCGTACAAACAGCTTGATTATGAGCCAGACATGACAGCCACACTCAGGTCTGTCTTCAGCCGCTGGCCTTTCATCCGTACTGACAGATAAAGAGCCCTGTGATCTTTTGAAGCACCAGGCACTCGCGTTGATTACCATCCCTGCTGATAGCGCCGCATGCTAATCATTGTAAACATCGTGTTGTGGCTTTGACACACTTAGGCTTATCTGTAATTGGTGTAATTGTTACTAGCGTTTAACGAGATCGTCTTCCAGATAAGCCGAGTGCCAAAAGGGCCCGGGTACAGCAGAGGCTCCCTCAGATTTGCCTTGCTGATGGAGGCATTAGATTCACACTAACTCTTCTTGCTGTGCTATTAATGAAAGGCAGCCACGAGCCAGAGCGCAAATCCGATAAAAGGGGGCTGGAGATGAGGGGGTCATGAAATATTTAGATACACGGGGCTTCAAAGCGGAAGAGGCCTCCCGTTCTTGTCAACAGACAGCCCCCCTGCAGCCCAGTCCCTGGCCCGTCTCTGCCCTGCAACCAGCTCCACATGTAGGTCACAAACCAACAGCTCCCTCCTCTGCTGTACGGACGCCACCAGGGAGAAGGAGGAAATTCACAGAGGAAACATCCCCTGTTTCCAAACACAGAGGGAGAGAGAGAGAGAAAGAGGGGTGGGGGGGTTCTTTCCTAACATGGCTCCCATGCTCTCGTGTTACACAGAGAGGGAGATGAGCGACAGAGAGGTGATGAGGTCATGAAGGATACGGACACATCAGATCCTCTTATGACAGGTTAAGTCTTCTCCAAACTCGAGCAGGAACAGAGATCTTCTGATACGGGTCTCTTCCTTTGTTTTCCTGAGTCAGGGTATCAGCAGCTGGAGACCAACCCTCTGATAGCAGCATGAAATCTATCTCTAACAGAGCCAAGACGGTAGACGCTGGACAGCAGGAGCATTCAGCAAAAAGTTTGGTTTTTATGTACAAGCTAAGTTTCAGCAGCAGGTCCAATGAAGCCTCTTCTAGTTATTTTTAACGAGTAACAAGAAATCATCCTTCATAACTTAATGTTTCCTTGTTGGAAACTTATGAATGAAGAAATTTCCTGGAGTTTGTGTTGTGGTCTTTGCAGCACCTGTTTCTAAATGCTGAGCATGTGTTGTCAAACTGATGAAGATGTTTTCTTTATTTGCTTGTTTTTTTGTCTTTTTGCATGTGTTCTCTTAAGTTACAGTGCTGTGAGCTCTCAGGGTATACAATCCTGATGGTAAAAAACATTGTTTGAATATAATTTTATTGATTTAAGATGGTTTTTTTGTACAGTTTTTAAGAAATAGTCCCAGTGATTCCACTGCGATGGATTTTTATCTGTCCGTGGTCCATTTCACATCTAACTTCTGGCACTAGATGGCAGCACCAAACAAACTCGAAGCACTTCCCGCACTTATCCTCCAGTCTAAAGTCTTGCTTGTGTTGTACGTCGCTTTTGACAAAAGCATCTGCCAAATGAAGTGGTAGAATTGTAGAATTCGCATGCTAACCAAAACCAGTGTTTTAGCCATATTGTTGACCAACATGATGCTAACTGAAGCTAACAGTTTTACCTCACCTTACAGTGTGTGGTGTCAGCAAGGAAGAGCTGGACTCTCTGAACTCTTTTCTGCAGGTTGAGTTGATTTGATGTGTGTTCACTCTGGCATCGTTCATGTTAGTTAAAATTAATAACTGTTGTCGAAGGGTTTTGACCAATCAGAATTAAGTATCTTAAACAGCTGGAAAATGAAATTACCAGGTAATAAGCCAGCCAAGGCATGTGGAGCAGATATGCATTCAGAAACTGTTTGACGTCTGTAAGCACTGAATGTAATGTTGAAGTCAACAAAGATTCACTTTCTGAGGAAGTTAACCTTCTTTAATGTTTTAACAAAATTCTAAGTATCTTACCAGTCTGTTAATGGAAGTATTTCAATGCACTCTTTGCTGGTCTTTACATGTATTGTTGAGGTCTGCACCGAAATAATCAGAGTTCAGCAAAGAGACTTGAGTTTATTGAGAGAGAGGGAGGTGAAGAAAGCTGAAGGAATAATTTCCCAACCTCACCACTTTCTGACCTCTGAGTTCACTTCACTGCCCTCAGGCCGCCGCTTTATGGCACCCCTCAGGAAAAGAACCTGTGACTTTAAATCAGTCTGATAAACCTCGACAGTAGTCTCTGAGAATCAAGGTACTGACTGTTTATTGACTGTTTATTACCTGCTTGTTGATTGTTTATTTATTGTCTCTGGTGTACTCCAGCCTGTTGATAGGAAATGACTGTCGTGTTGTCTTTTCTTTGGCTGTTCCATCTTTACTCTGCTGATCCAGAGCTGCCAGTCAGTCATCAGACTGACAAGAGCTAACTATCATGACCGAAACCATGTCTGAGAAACCATGTCAGTAGACTCCAGCAGACTCCAGTAGACTCCAGCAGACTCCAGCAGACTCCAGTAGACTCCAGTAGACTTCAGTAGTCTTCAGTAGACTTCTGTAGACTTCAGTAGACTCCAGTAGACTTCAGTAGTCTTCAGTAGACTTCTGTAGACTTCAGTAGACTCCAGTAGACTTCAGTAGTCTTCAGTAGACTTCTGTAGACTTCAGTAGACTCCAGTAGACTTCAGTAGACTTCAGTAGTCTTCAGTAGACTTCTGTAGACTCCAGTAGACGCTAGTAGACTCCAATAGACTCCAGTAAACTCCAGCAGACTCCAGTAGACTCCAGTAGACTTCAGTAGTCTTCAGTAGACTTCTGTAGACTTCAGTAGACTCCAGTAGACTTCAGTAGACTTCAGTAGACTTCAGTAGTCTTCAGTAGACTTCTGTAGACTTCAGTAGACTCCAGTAGACTTCAGTAGACTTCAGTAGACTTCTGTAGACTCCAGTAGACGCTAGTAGACTCCAGTAGACTTCAGTAGACTTCAGTAGTCTTCAGTAGACTTCTGTAGACTCCAGTAGACGCTAGTAGACTCCAGTAGACTTCAGTAGACTCCAGTAGACTCCAGTAGACTTCAGTAGTCTTCAGTAGACTTCTGTAGACTTCAGTAGACTCCAGTAAACTCCAGTAGACTCCAGTAGACGCTAGTAGACTCCAGTTGTGCCGAGGTGTGTAAAAAGTTCTTCTTTTGAGGAACTCTTGAAGAGATGCTCCCAGATCTGCTGCCAAGCACTGAGTGATAAGGAGTCTGAAACAACATCAAGGTTCCTGTCTGCAGATCCATTCAGATCCCACGTTCTCTGATATGCCAAGCATCTCCTATTCTTCCAGTGTCTTTGTCTTAAAGGGGCCTAACCTCTCCATTCCTCTCCCTCCCATGGTCCAGCCCCCCAGCAGAGAGGCGACTGCAGACAGAACAACGACCTTATTTAGCTCAAGTTCTGCAGAAATGCAATTAGAAACCTCTCAATGGCCGGGGGGGTCTGGGATGAGAGGAGAGTCTGAGAGAGAGAGAGGGACAGAGGCAGAAAGAGAAAAAGGGACTGCTGAGGTAGGCGGGCAGAGACCCCCTCGCTGTCCGTCACCCTGCTGGCGTTTGATGTCCTCGGCCCATCTTGCGTCCCCCTGGAGAGCCTATCATCAGGCGCCCTCTCTGGAGCTGTTGAGCAGGGAGAGAGGCTTGGAGAGGCTTGTTTGAGTGGAGAGAGGGGGGATGACTGGGGCTGTCTCTGTCGGTGCCTGACAGAACGGTCTTGACGGAGCGTTTCAGAGGCCTAATCCCTCCGACTACACTCCTCTAGCCGGGCGAATCGCTCAGGGGGTCTGCTGAGGGTCAGACAGGTTTTAATACAAAGACCTTAGTGCTGATTTCCTCAGTGCTTCCCTGTAGTCACTCTGCTTTAAAAGAAACAGCAGGCTGCTTCTCTCCCCTCTCTGTACCTCCCTCTTTGGCTCCTTCCCCCCTCTTTGGCTTGTCTGTCTCTCCCCGTCTCCTCCTGTTTTGTTTTCTCCTCCCGCTCTCTTCCTCTCTGGTTCCTCCTCCTTCATCTCACTGCCTCCCCTTGCCTCCCCTTGTCTCCCCTTGTCTCCTCACTCCCACTGCGCCGCGCACAAGAAAGAAACTTTAAAAGGGGGAAAATATTATCCCTGCCAGCACAGTTGCTCTCGCTTAGTATTAAGTCGAGGCCTCACGGGGGGCTCCAGCGCCGCGGCTCTTTGGTTGTAGATGTCTGCTGGGTCTCCACACACATAAAGACATGCAGATTAGGGAGGAAAATGAAAGCTGGGGGTTCGTCATGCAGCGGGTTATCGGTTAAGACTGTTTTGTCTGTTGGGGATGTGGCTCCACTGTACGGCTTCAGAGAGAAAATTGGGGTCAAATTAGAACAGGCTTATAATCCTCTTTTTTTGTCATTGGGATCAAATAACAGTAGAGCCTGATGAGGTGACACAGAGTAAGCTCGTCATTGAATTTGTACGACGGGAAGCTCTGAATCTTATTATGCTGTTTTTACTGCAGGAAGAATAAAAGACGTTCCTGCAGAAATACATTCAAGGACACGATGTGGAGATGAAAGTCAACATCACTAACCAACAATCTCTAAAACACAGCTCATCATCCAACATTCAGATTTCCCATCTTCAGAAACGTCTGGCTCCATTAAATCTCTGTAAACACTGAGTGGCAGCGCTATAAATAAGGACGGCGGCCTTCGAGATCGTTTGGTTCAGGTCTGAGAATTTACACTGACATGACACGAAAACGTGCATGTGTGTGTGTGTGTGTGTGTGTGTGTCCAGGCGTGTAGCACATGTGCTCTGCCCTGTTTGAAGGGGAGGGTTTGACTGGCTGGCCACAGCAGTGTCAGAGAAAAAGGGTCTCCCATTGCCCTCAGACTGGGCAGAGTGGTGCACCGGGGGGCTCTGGGTGTGCTGGAGACGGGAACCAACCAAAGACACAGAGGCAGGGAAGGCTAAACCAATTTTCTCATCTCCATTGTTAGTCCCACGGCGGCGCCTTTAAAGCCAGGGTCAGTGAGGAAGGTCTGTTCCCGCTGACAGGCCACTTCTTTCTGCGCCTGCAATGTTTACTGGATCTGATTATTGCCCACCAGATCCAGATAATGTCTGCCATTGATCTGGCCATTTATCTCCGACTCGTGCAGCCCCCTGACTGCTCTCAGAGACCACAAGGGAGATAAGCTGATTCAGATAAGCAGATAACATATTCTCTCCTGGCTTTTAACAACCGGAAGAAATACTTCTCAGCTGCCTCCTCGGCTGACGTATGATGTGAGTTTCATATCTCTTGGCTCAGGAAGCTTTATTAGAACACAAAGGATCTTCTTTTAGAGGCTTCTTCATCAGATCAGATCGATGTTTTCATCCCTGCGCCCGTCAATCTTCCCAAATGTTCCCAGAATGTCAGCCGCCTGCTGTGTGATAAGAAGAAAGTCAAGGCTCGTTTTTTGGCATTATTTACAGGTTTAATTTTTTAAATCCTGCCTGGCAACGCAGATGGAGATTCTCAAGTCTTTAAATCTTCCATTCTCTGTCTGGATATTTGATTGATGCAGTTTAACAGAGAAGACTGTCAGCTTCTCCAAAGGCTTTCTCTACTTTTGGCATGCTGCGGTGTCCCAGTTTGTGTAACGGTTTTTGAGACTGGATGCATTTTTTCTTTGTCTGTTTGGTGTGTGTGTGTGTGTGTGTGTGTGTGTGTGTGTGTGTGTGTGTGTGTGTGTGTGTGTGTGTGTGTTTGCATGCACAACCATGTGTCATCTCCGCATTAATACAAGCAATGAGTGACAGATTAATTTATGTCTGGCTACGTGTCTGAGGAACTGGGAAGAAAGGGCCTGTCAGCGCTGCTTGTCGGGAGGGGGTAGAGATTAGAGCCAGTTGTCATTGACAACCCAGTGCAGGCTCAGCGAGATAAGGTCGAATGTAATGACTGTGGAAAAAAATAAAATAAAATTAATTTAAGAAACATCCTCACTCCGCCCTCGGAGGGCTGGGAGAAGAGGAGATGTTGGCAACTCGGAGTGTGTGGGTTAACGTGTGCAAAGAGAAATATTTCACAGTTCTTAGATTTCACCGAAACATTTGGACATTTCACATCCTAAGAAACAAGGAGGGTGTGAACTAATCCCACCTCCTCCCTCTGATAAAACAGAGACTTAGATATCAGAAATTCATTTTGAACAGGTTTTATTTACTGTGAGCTCAGAGAAACATGTTTTTTTTCCAGCATTATTTAGTTCATTCCAACTGTCTGATGATTGTGAGTAAACAGCCACTGAAACAGCACCTGATCACCTGCTGTCTGTCCGCCATAGATACACCGCCAATCCTAATGTTCATGTTTCATGATGGTGATTATCGAGTGTTTCATGTTTGTATTTTCTTGTCAGTAAAACCAGATTTTAAGTGATCCTGTAAAAAGAAGACACCAAAATAAAATACTTTTTTTAAAGTATTTCTTTAAGCTTTGGATTTGTTATTGAGTTCCTAACTTCTTTATTGAACTACCTTGTTGCCATCTGGCTCTGCTCCACATTTGTCATGTTTTTAGAGCGGCAAACCGCAGGACAGACGGACAGCTGGAGTCACAGACCGGGTAGTTTTAACGGTAACTCGCCATCCAGTGGGTGTGTATGTGATACATGATTTTAAGGACAGTGATTGGCCGGGGTCTGTGCCTTTTCCATGACTTCTTGTGTTTCTTCCATGGCTGAGCTTATTGAAGGAATCTTTTATAAATGAGTTTTCTTTTGATTCATCCCCTGGTTCTGTTACCTGATATAAACTATCATCACTTTGTTGTTTTTCACCTTAATGATGAGCTTCTCCTCATCCATGTTTTTGCTGTTGGCCCTTGGTAACCTCTGACCTGTTGACTCATTGTGACGTTTTGTTGCAATGGTAAAGACAAATACGGTCTGTTTTTGACACAGTTTCTTTTATTTTGAAAGTCAAACGCTCCCTGTAAATAGTTTCAGTGCATGAATCCTCTTAACGTTGATCCAACGTTGTTTTTGTGATGTTTCCTTGAGACCCACTATCAGTCCAACATTAACAGAACAGCTCTTGAAAAGCCTCGAGAGCAGGAGCTTTTCCTTCACGAAAATCAAGTATGTTTTACCCGAAAGAGAGATGAACGGAGATGTGGACAGGGGCACACGAGAATAATAACACAACAAAACTTCAAGACACTCTTTGTTTTAGAAAGTTTATTCTCAGTTCTGGTTGGTTCTGTAAGAAACTCAATCACTAGTCAGCTAAGAGCTAACACTGACATCTTAAAATAAAAATCTACCAGTGGGTCAGGGGCCATTTATAAGACATCGGTTTTAGGATGAGACTCAAAGGTATTGTTGTGTTACAGCCTCTGGTTTACTACCTAAAACATAAACTTTTGGAAACGGCCTCCAGAGTGGAATTTCTCTGAAACACCGCAGCCACTGTTTGCGTGTAAACAGCAAGTCAGAGTTTTCAGTGGAAACATTGACTGCGGTT
This sequence comes from Labroides dimidiatus, assembly GCA_030710495.1. Taxonomy (NCBI): domain Eukaryota; kingdom Metazoa; phylum Chordata; class Actinopteri; order Labriformes; family Labridae; genus Labroides; species Labroides dimidiatus. The sequence continues at coordinate 3,015,125 of CM061159.1, forward strand.
CAGTGGTAGAGTTGCCGCCTCTCAATCGGAAGGTTGAGGGTTCGATTCCCAGCTCCTGCAGTCTCATGTTGAAGTGTCCTTGAGCAAGACACTGAACCCCAAATTGCTCCCACTGTTGTTCAGTGGTGTGTGAATGAGTATGACTGGGTTAGATAATACTGATGGCCTTCAATAGGTTGTTTGTTCTCCCATCAGTGTGTGAATGTGGTGTGGATGGATGACACCAGCAGTGTAAAGTGCTTTGAGTGGTCAGAAAGACTAGAAAAGCGCTATATAAGTACTGGTCCATTTACCATTTTACCATTGTCATCACACTTGGCTCCACTTCTGCTCTCAGATGAGACTCATTTAACATAAACACCAGATGATCAGCCCACCTCTTCTTCAGCAGAGGGCTACCAAAAGACTCTACAGTTACATCGCCACCTACAGGCCTGGCATGCATACTACAGAGTTTTCAGTCCTTCTGTGTTTCTGATTTTTTTCCCTTTGTTTTTTTTTGTGTGTTTTCAGGTGAAACACTGTCATGTAAAGGTGGCTGTGTAAATATGTCAGATGACAGCATGCTAGTGCATTTTTTACGGTTCATGGTGGTTAAACCAGCTCGACTGTCTGATAACAGCAGGAAAGGATTTATGTTAGCAAACACTTCAGGCATTTTTACAGAATATGGGAAGAAGTCTGAGGTACCACTTTAGCCCTGTTTCCACCAAGCGGTCCAGTATGGACGGTACAGATCAGCAGCCAACTGTTCCCTTCTTGGTAGGCGGTGTGTAAGCTGGATGCTGATTGCTGCATCAGCTCTGTAATATCATGACGGCATAGCAGCACAACACAGTGTACCCTGCTGATAAATCCAACGAAGAAGAAAAACATGACACAGGAAACAAAGAGCGAAGATGGAAGACAACCAGCAACTTGTCTTCTTTGTGATTGGCATATAGATCTTTGTTATAAAGCACAAACCTGCTGTCGCACAGGAAGTGATGATTCTTCCGACCAATCAACGGACAGCGGTGTTTGTAGCTCAACCTTCTGGAGTTGGATCAGTATGTCTGGCACCCCAACAGAAGGGAACCAAAAAGTGGGACGGTAGCAGTCAGCAATTTGAGGACCTGTCCCAGTTTCAATCAAAGGAATCGCCACAAAATGCGTGCCGTACCGAGACGAACTGAACTGAATTGCTTGGTGGAGACGGGGCTTTTGTCAACAGGGGGCAACAAAACCTGTTGAATGTATAATATACATTTGACCTGCATTAATAATGGCTCATTAGGTTCTTTATAAAGCTGCGTAGGAACATCATTCAGATCTCACAGAGGCGTCGCACTGAGGACAAACTCTTCCTGTTTTATCCTCAAACCTTCGACGCAATGATGACTCTGTTCAGCGTCATTTAGAAAACTCTCTTCCAAATTTCCAGGCCTCTGCATCCAATCTTCGTTTGAATCACGAGGGTTTTTTCCAAGGCTGCTTAAAGCAGAGACAGATCTCTGAGTCCACACGCAAATTTAATAAGAGCTTTTAACATATTACATCGCCAGCGCTCATGTTACACTTATCAGTAATATTTCAAACGAGGGGCAGATTTGGCATAATGGCAGGAAGGCTCATAACGGCCAGCCAGTCCCCTGTGATTGTAATCTAGGAGAGAGTTCCTGTAAAATTAAACCCTGGATGTGGGGGGAGAGACAAACATGCCTCTGGTTCCTTTGAAGCAGAGAATCAGCGTCCAGAAAAAGGAATAAAAGATGACAAAATGTCAGTGTGAAGCTGATGGTCTATAGACAGAAGTTACGTGCCAAGACAGCAATTACTGAGCTACATTTCATACATTCAGACGTTGTGTTTGATCTCAGCGCTTCATTCTCGTACACCGACCATGTTTTTCCATGTGCAGGCTTTTCATTTCTCATGTGCACATTCATCTCTGTCATCGTTGCATTTGAATTAAAAATAATGTGCTGTGAGAGATTCGTGTGTCGATTGTTTGGCAGCGTGGCTGTAATCACAGACTTGTGGTCGCTCTCAAATCTGATAATGAGCGTTTCAAACGGAGAACAGCAGCTCGTTCGTGGCTGCCACCGCCGCTGCTCCTGGAGAGGCCTGAGAAAACGACTGGTAGCCATTTTCTGCCGTTGCAGTCCTTTAAATGCATATCTTAAAACCAGACATGTCGTGCATATGAAGCCCAAACCACAATGCACCCTTCATGTTTCATCCGAATCACCACTTCAAACAAAGCTATCCCTCTGATCTAATTACACGTCACTACAGTCGGTACATCGGGTACTAATTTTAAACATGATTTACTACGTTTTCTGAAATGGTGCAGCCGCAGGAGGAAGGTTCAGCTGTGGCTATCAAAGAGCGTTTATTCAGCACTCAGTGATACACATACAACTCATTACAGTGAAAAGAGAGAAATCACAAACTGATATCACTCCACTTTTAAAGCTTTAATGCAAGGGTTTCTTCAAACTTTCTCCTGCTTAATTTTAGGCTTTAAACTGTTGCTCTGAAAATAAAAGCTACATTTAAATTTCTATTTTTCTCTCCTTGGTGTTTTAGAAAACTCTTTTTCAGCCTCTGTCTGAAACACTTTGTTTCAGCTGCTGTTTCTTTAAGGATACCCGCTCCATAAAACCCCCTTCACTCTAATTGGTCAGCCCTCTGGAGGCCTGTAGGGGCAGAGCTATGGGCCGCCCTTGGTGTTTGAGGCCCGCTCCTCCAACAGTGCTATGAACCAAATGTGATGACCTCATTGTTTCAGTCTCATGAAGATCTGGTTTTATTTTTAGATCCGTTTACAGACAGATTCAGGGATTTCTACAACAAACGAATCTGTAGAGGTTGAAAATCTGCACACGCTCGGTCTGAACATCCAGCCTTGTAACTTCATAAGCATGTTAAAAACATGGGAAAGCAGAATACTCCCTCTGTTGCTGATTCTGTTTTTGAAACAGGCTGTGTAGTACCTGGCAGGTTGCCGTGTTATAAGTTTCAGTCATCCTGAAGAGCGATCCTCTCTGTACACGCAGCATCAGCCTCGCCCCTTGTCTGTTTCCATTTGCTGACGTTTAGTTTGACCTGTTGGGTTGATCTTACCAGTTAGTGAGCTGATCATAGACTGTAGGCGTAGTCTCAGCGATGCCATCTGTTGGTTTTGAAGCAGCATTATGAGGCCCAGAGCTGGTGTACTTCACTTGATAAGCCCAAGACAGGAAACAGTAAAGAGGTGGAGTTCAGGCTATGATGTTACTGCCTGGAAAACAGCTGCAATGTAATCAAATTAGGTAATTCAGCCTATTTATGTGAACTCTTAGCCTTATAATTAGCCTATAATTTAATTAACACAGATAACCTACAAACAGGATAGTGGGACCAAAGTCGTTTTTTGTTGCCGACTGTGAAAGTGTTTAATTTGCTTTGGAAATTTAAATCTGGACTCTGGTTGGGTTTCCATGGCCTTTAGAGCCAGCCTGGAGTGGAGTTACCCGTCATTTAGCTTTGCATTCATAGTTTTGAGAACAAAAAGGAGCAGCTGTGTTAAAACTGCATGTACATGTCAAATTTAAACAATGACATGAAAAGCAAAGCCTTTCACAGCTCAACGTCCACTGATGAGCTAAACCTTCAAACCTTTTCACGTAGCAGTTAAACCAGGTGTCACATCCCACAACTCTTTCACAGTCTGTCCCTGTCTGTCCACTGTTTGTCCCTTTCCGTCCACTGTTTGTCCCTTTCCGTCCACGGTCTGTCCCTTTCCGTCCACTGTCTGTCCCTGTCCGTCCACTGTCTGTCCCTTTCCGTCCACGGTCTGTCCCTTTCCGTCCACTGTCTGTCCCTGTCTGTCCCTTTCCGTCCACGGTCTGTCCCTTTCCGTCCACTGTCTGTCCCTTTCCGTCCACTGTCTGTCCCTGTCTGTCCCTTTCCGTCCACGGTCTGTCCCTTTCCGTCCACTGTCTGTCCCTTTCCGTCCACTGTCTGTCCCTGTCCGTCCACTGTCTGTCCCTTTCCGTCCACGGTCTGTCCCTTTCCGTCCACTGTCTGTCCCTTTCCGTCCACTGTCTGTCCCTGTCTGTCCCTTTCCGTCCACGGTCTGTCCCTTTCCGTCCACTGTCTGTCCCTTTCCGTCCACTGTCTGTCCCTGTCCGTCCACTGTCTGTCCCTTTCCGTCCGCTGTCTGTCCCTTTCCGTCCACTGTCTGTCCCTTTTCGTCCACTGTCTGTCCCTGTCTGTCCCTGTCCGTCCACTGTCTGTCCCTTTCCGTCCACTGTCTGTCCCTGTCTGTCCCTTTCCATCCACTGTCTGTCCACTGTCTGTCCCTTTCCGTCCACTGTCTGTCCCTATCTGTCCCTTTCCGTCCCTGTCTGTCCCTTTCCGTCCCTGTCTGTCCCTATCTGTCCCTTTCCGTCCACTGTCTGTCCCTTTTCGTCCACTGTCTGTCCCTGTCTGTCCCTGTCCGTCCACTGTCTGTCCCTTTCCGTCCCTGTCTGTCCCTGTCTGTCCCTTTCCATCCACTGTCTGTCCACTGTCTGTCCCTTTCCGTCCACTGTCTGTCCCTATCTGTCCCTTTCCGTCCCTGTCTGTCCCTTTCCATCCACTGTCTGTCCCTGTCTGTCCCTTTCCGTCCACTGTCTGTCCCTATCTGTCCCTTTCCGTCCCTGTCTGTCCACTGTTGAATAAAGGCATATAACCTTAAATGAGCTTTTACACCATACATGAGAGTTACCATGTCAAGTTTGAGCTCATACGTACACCTGTTCCTCAGATTGAGGTAACTGGCATACTTTGAATCTCATGGAAAATGAGATACTTTGTGCTCTGTTCCTGAGCTAAGATGAGATGAGGTGATCTGACATGATCCACTCTGTGTGCAGGGTTGGCAGAAAACTGATGAGAATAGTTGTTGATACTCACATCCTCAGTGGACGGTCAGCACCAGGACAAGCTGGTGTTAGCCTGTTGACCAATTTTACACTAACTTCAAGGTTAAAGCGTTAACCCCCCCCCCCCCCCCCCCCCCTCCCGTGGTGGTACTTCACTTCTTTTATTCTTACCTCCATCAATGTGTCTCCATAAAAAGCAAAGCTAACTTCATGTTGACGTGGTTAAATCTAAACGTTTCTGTGGCGGGTGTATCGGAGGAAAAAAAAAAAAAAAGAGGTGTTGTTTAGTTGACTGTGGTGTGAGAGGATTTGTTTTCTTAGGCTACTGTTCATCTCATTTCCCATGACTTCATGTTTGTACTGCTGGTCCAATCCAGGCACCAGGCCCTCACTCTCTCTGTGTTTCCGAGGGAAGGATTAGCATCTCTGCTATGAGCTAAGTCTGTTTTCTGCTCTGTGGGCAATTCGGCCAAACTGGCAGGGAGAGACTTCGCAATGTGACTCTATTGTACATCCATTGACCTCCCTGCTAGTGGGTTAATGCTCATTAGGCAAGCGATTGGATGCAAGGGTTTGCACCAGTAAGAGGATTTTCCAGGAATATCCAGCATTGGATCAGGATTCATCCAATGTGAAGGATGAAGGCAGAGGAGGATGACGAGGTTGCTTCTCGTGTAAATATGACTTTCAGGCCTGAAGTGTGAATCTTAACAGGATGGTGTTCCAGCTTAAATCTTCTTTTCCTTCTCAAAGACACTCTCTGGCATCAAACCGGGAATGAAAAAAAGGAACAGTTTTTGGTGGAAGATGCAACGCCGTGGGCGGCACAAGGGTTTGGTGAAGTTGAAGCCAGATTGTGATTTGAATGGTTACCATGATAGTCAGGATTTATGTGTTCCTTCGGTCCATCAGGAGCTTTAATGTGAGGCTGGAGGCTGAATGGCACAGACCAGCTGACCTTCCTTCAGACCAGCAGAGTGGCACATCCAACAGGAAGACAGAGCCTGGAGGAGGTGCACACTGCTCATGAAGGCGCGTTTTGTTTTTCCTCCCCTCACGGTAGCAGCACCCTACTGGGGAATTCATTAGGGGCTGACATCATCTCACTCGGTGCTGAGTGAAAGAAAGAATATCTTTCTGCCTCAGCTCTCCCTTCCCTCCCTCCCCTGCTTTCTCTTCTTCCCTCTTGTTCTCTCTCTCTCTCGTCCTCTCTCTCTCTCTCTCTCGTCCTCTCTCTGCCTTCCTATCAAGTCGCGCTGCGCCGCTCTCTCCTTTTGCGCGCCATTTACGCAAAAAGGTACACCGCTGATGTGTGCCTCTGCAGCCGAGCTCGAAGCATTTTCGGAAGCCTAAACAGCACGAGTGTGTTTGTCTACTGAGGGGGAACCACTAAGGTTGAATTCAAGTCCGCCAGGGAATCAGGAAGTGGGAGGACCCGAGCGTGAAGGCAGCGGCGGCGGCGACAGCGCTCAGGCAGTCAGTCGCTGGATGAATGGGAGTTTGTCTGCTGCCAGGGAGCGGATGGGGAGAGGCTCTTACGTGCCCACGACCGGGATCCGTCAGAGAGCGCGCGGCAGACAGGCTGAGCAGCTGAACACGCAGCGACAGCGGGCTTATTCCCTGAGAATCTTTTGCTCTCTGCGTGTGTGATTTCCCTCCGTCGGTGTCTCTTTGGAGGAAACTGGCAGTGCGCTTTGTTGGATCGGTTTACTCCTGCGGACGCAGCCCCTCTCTGCGCACCGACACACAAACCTTCCTGGATCCTGTTTGTTACCTCTCACGGATATTTCCAACAGGAGCATATACTCAGAGTAAAAAAAAAAAAAAAACCTATTGTGTAAACTCGGGAGAAAGGTGGATCAGGGGATTTCTCCTCCTCTTGTCACCTCAGCGCTGTTGCAGAAGCTCTCCGCTGCGAGACACATGGTTCCCTTTGTCCAAACGGCGCAGTAGCTTTGTGAACGGCTTTGGGCTTGTTTTTTTTTTTTTTTTTCTTGGAAAGGCTTCTTCTTCTTCTTCTTTTTCTTCCTCTTTCCTCCGCATGGCTGTCTTCACTTTGAACGGAGTAGACTTCGCCTCCCCGTGTGTGGATTATACGATTTGAGAGGCAGAATGTGAAACGAAGCCATATTTAGCAGACAGAGAAAGTAATATCCTGACTTCCACATCAAAGGTATGCGCGCGGGCTCTGAGCCCTTTGGATTCTTATATTTTTCTTGTGTGTGTGTGTGTGTGTGTGTGTGTGTGTGTATGTGTGTGTGTGTGTGCATGGTGGCCTGAATGCATTCTTTAATGCATGAAATTTTGTGTGTGTGTGTGTGTGTGTGTGTGTGTGTGTGTGTGTGTGTGTGTGTGTGTGTGTTCTGCTGTCATTTCTTCTGCAGCTTTCATTGTTTACATTCAGCCAGTCTTGTATTTGTGAATGCAGACCTCTCTCATTAAGCAGTTTCATTGCCTGTAATTACACATTAATTCAGTTGTTCGTTTTTTTAGTGTGTGCAGCTTTTATTTGAGTTTGATTTGCGCTCCTCTATCAGCAGACACACGTCGAGATAAAGGCACGAGCCGCGCACAACTGAGCTGTCACCGGACGCAGATTTAAAACCTGTTATTTCACCCCGCAGAGATACAAACCTACCCCACAAGCATTAAATGATTTTTTTTACTTGTATCATGTTGTTTAAAATGTAGCATGAAATAAATCAGGTGCCTGACCCTCAAAGCCAGTTACCAAGAAATCTTTTCTTCAGAGAACCTGTCTGTCAGTCTGCCTCCCATGTGCATCTATCGGGTGTTGTCCTGTGTCTTTCCTCTCTGTGCATCCTGCAGACACATCGTCAAATAATAATAATAATCACACAAATGTCCTCTTTGAAAAAGCATACATCCCTGACTCAGTAATTCCACATATTTTGGTCTTTTATTTTGTAACTCAGGCTGCATGTTTTATTCCAGCGCGGTGACGCTCGTGGTGCTCTGCTGGGGAAGGGCTGGGTGACGTTTTCACGGAGCAACAGTGCCATCAAGTGGCTGCGAAACACAGCCCCTGTTTATTTGCAGAGTGAGACCTTGTGCTGGTTTTGACCGTGATGCTGAGGTTTCAAAAATGACTGTGGACATGCATTTAAGTCCTGATCTCACTGGGATTAAACTGATTTAAGTGGGATTAAAATGATTACATTCAGAGAGGGAGAAAGTCCAGGAGATAAACACAGAGCAACATGAAAGATAACTTGAAAAACCAAGAATTAGTTTAATTTAGAGAGAGGAAAATGTGGTCATCCAGCCTGATGGTTGTTAACCCAGTCCCAGTGATTCTCCTCTGACCTGTCTCCAGACAGTCTAGCAGCGGGCTCCAAAATCCCAGAGGGGATCCATACAGCCTTCAGGTGTTTTGCTTTTCTCTTTGTGATATCTGGCTCATTAAATTCTCCTCTTTTCCAGGTTTCTGATGCCAGCTCAGAGAAATTCTTCAGCACAGCTGCAGTTAAAGGTAAACACTCTTTTATTCCAGCCAGCTGAAATGTACCATGGTGCGGCTGTATTTCCATTTCCCTGGTGTTATTACTGTGGGTGAAATTGGTTTGCATTGGCCTGGCACAGTGTTTGTCACCTTTATGCATGATGGTGTAAAAATATTTCACATCCATAAAGCTGGAGAAATTTAGCAAACCTCTCAGTCAGGACTGTGTGTAATGAAATACTTTTGCACAGAGGGAAACCATGAAGGTCACGCAGTGTTTCTTGTTATGTGAGTATAAAAACTGGTATGATGCACTTTTGGTGACCCGGTGTTGCAAATGTGCTGGAGGTAGCTGGAGTTGTTGTGCAGCCAGAGGCAGACTGAGGAGGAGGAGGAGGAGGAGGAGGAGGATGCTATAATACTGCAAGAGATGAAGTCAGGGCAGGACAGGCATCTGTTTATGGCCTCAGTGTGCCAACACCACATGTGACCTCATTATCAAGTCACTAATTTGCTGTTAAAAGCAGCCCCATTTTCAGCGCTCAGGGATAATGGAGGTGCCCTGTGTGAATGGACATTCCTCTGTAATGGGGGGAGTTTCCACACAGGGCAGAAGAGGGGCTCAGAAACCAGGGTTATGACCCCTTTAGGGCCGTATCAGAAAGTAGGGGCGGTTGCTGATGATGATAGCCCCCCACTGGCCCTGCACTTCCCCCGTGCAGACCTTTAAACACATTTCCCACATTCTGGCCTTTGATTCCCTCCAGGGCTTGATTTGTGGCGTCCATTGGGGAGGCTCAATGGACGTGCTTGACAGGGAGGTTTCCTTTTGAACATGCTCCTCTGTGGACTGATTTGGTTCCCTTGAAAGGATTAAGGCCCCTTTTGTGCAGCCTAAATCAACAGAGCCCCCCCCCCCCCCTTTCTGAAAAGACCTGACTGGGGAAACAGTACACAAAATACGCTCTCTCTCTCTCTCTCTCTCTCTCTCTCTCTCTCTCTCTCTCTCTTGGCCTCTGTCCCCATTTAAATACCACCTCTTTTCTTTCCTTTAACCACCTCTCTCCCCTCCTCCTCTTGGTGTATGCTAATGCCACCAGAGCTGCACAGAGCAAGTACAAGAATCCAGGTGCAGCCAGAGCCGGGACCTGTGGTATTTTTATGGAGGGCGGCGTTGAGATTAAAAGAGACGGGTGGGTTTTTGTTGGAGCAGATTACCATCAGTGCAGTACAACCAAACCTGTGTGGAGAAATGAAAGTAGCGGCAGAAGCCGGTTGTGTGGCGGCGAGCGTCAATATTTGCAGAGAGGCAGGTGCATAAAGACTCAATTTGTTTGAGCGTTTGTGAGCTGTAGTGTTGGTTTATATAAAACACTAATTTATGAGTCAGCATAAGGCCGAGAAGCTCCAAACAGCCTCCAGACAAAGCGACTACAGTAGCCGGCTCATTTTATTGAGTTCTGTAATGAAGGAATACTTACGGCTGCTTTTAACTGAGGTGAAAAATGGACTGGAGTCAGCAGAGTTACTTCCACAAATCAATCTATAGACTGTGGGGGGAAAAACGCTCCACTCTGTCCCCAGAGAAGGGTTAGCTGAACGTGCGTTTCTCTGGAACTGGAGCGAGGGTTAAGAGAGTCCAGCCTTTTCATTTTGTCTCTCTGAACAGATATTAATCTCACTAATTCACAGATGACCATAAATAGGAATGCCTCAGTTAGTTTATTCTGCCACAGCATGGTGCAGGAAGATATCCAACTATATGCTGCCTTATGAAAGGATCAGCGCAGATCTGGAGGGTGACGAGAGGAACCTTACTTATTAATTAACAATATGCACAGTATTTGGGCCTTGCAAAGTACATGTTGCAGGTTTTTGCCTCCTCTTTCTGGATCATTTTGCAGATAGGAGGTTTTCTGTTTATTGGTAAGACGATCAATAAGTGGATCGATAAGTGGATGTAGTCTGTCTGATTTTATTCTGCATGAATGTGCTGAAAGCTCATTCAAATCTCGGTGCTCACTCTGGCGAATGTCTTTAAGTAAGTTCATCTGGAGTGTGCAGTGAATCAACAGTGTGCAGGAGGTCATTGTAATTCAGCTGATGTGCAGCTTTGTTAATGACAGACTGGAGGTTTTTTTTTTCCTTTTTCTTTTCTCAGCAGCAAGGCTGAAAAAATCAGCCCAGGGCCATGTCAGGTCTCTTTGAAGACTCCGTCCTGGTCCCTCATCTTTTAATCTCACAGCCTTCTCACCTACTCAATAATTACACTGTATATTTCATGTTCACTCCAAAGCCTCAGTGTTTTTCTCTCTCGCTCTCTCTCTCTCTCTCTCTCTCTCTGTCTGTCTCCGCCTGAGGCCTACACTGTGTTCAGAAAAGAAAATCCCGCTGATGAGAATGAGGCTTTTGTGTTTTCAGACCTTGATTTGTTTTCTTTCTCTCTTTGTGTCAGCGTCACCTCGGGGTCGTCGGTGTCAACTCTGCACGGTCGTCTAATGCGAAGCTTAAAGTCGCCAACACTCCCCGCTTTCTCTGCTGCTTTTCCCCCTCTCTCTCTCTCTCTATCTCTCCCATTCTGGGCTTCACCCTCACGTTGGATTTCATTAACTAAGAGTCATTAAATGTGAGCTGTAATTACCGGCGGTTGTGGATGCGCCTGCAGGTGTCAGCCAGCTAACCTGGTCTGTTTGCTGTGAAAAAGGAAACAGATTTTAAAAGATGCTCTGCAGTCTGTCCGCAGCCCCAACAAACAGCTTTTTCAGAGTGTAAGCTGCTTGTAAGATGCCGTGGGTGGAAATCGGTAACCAAGCCTTATTAAGTCTGTGACTGCTGTCCAGGGAGCAGATTGAAGTGCCGAGCCGCACAGATACTGATGATGACAAACCGGCACAGAGTGTCAGCACAAAGGCCTGCAGACAGATCTATCAAATGATTAAAGCCGTGTCCCAGGGCAGTAATATCTTGTCACCCAGTTACATTCCTGTCCTTTATGATATTGTCAATCCTCAAGCCGTCACTGAGGCTCAGGCAGCTCATAGGGGAGCAGAGACTGAGCTCAGTGTGCATTGTTTGTGGAGCAAAGGCCCTGCAGTAAGATTAAGATAATGCTGGGTGACATTTGAACAGCTCTGCAGTGCCATTTATCAAGAGCAGGCTTGGAAATTTGCTCATCAGTCGTGAAACTGTTGAGTCTGATTTGTGCCTTAAAGATCGGATCTGTGAGAGGAAAGAAAATGTGTTGTAGACCAACACTAAAAGTCTCCATGATGTCGACACAAGAACAAGTAACGCCTGAACGATGGTTACAACTCTGGGAAATTTCTGCTTAATTAACTCAGATCAACATGATATGAGTATCGTGTATCCTACATCTTATTATGCATCGTAGGGTTAATGGTATCATGCATCATATCGTGTATCGTAACATTAATCATACTGTGTATCATGTATCGTAGCGTGCACCGTATCATGTAACATATGTAACCTAATGTGCATCATAGTAGGGCTGCCAAGATTAGTCGACTAGTCACGATGACGTCGACGATCAAATTCGTCGGCGACTTATTTAATAATCGACGTCGTCGTTTTATTATTTTTTAAAACTTTATTTTTCCCTCATAACTGCCGCTGTACTTTCTCGTCTGCCGTTCTGTCCTTGACGCATACGCGCAGAAGTGGTAACCAGGGTAACCCGTGATGTCACTGAAAAAGTTCTGCCCAACAGTATCATGGCTAGCCGGCAACAGAGCTCGAAAGTTTAGGAGCAAAGGAGAAAAGTGTGCAATGCAAAATCTGCAAAGCAGAAATGTCCTTCCATGACAGTACGACGGCGATGAACGAGCATCTGAAAAGACAGCACGCCGTGGCTGATTTATTTTCTGACGAAGAATGACAATCTCGGTAAGCTAATTGGCTAGTTGGCTGCTAACATTAACGTCAACAGGGAGCTACCTACTTAATAGCGATGTCATGTTTGAATAGAAAATTGGTACATTAAAAAAATGTCAGAAATGCTGCTACAAGCTGCAAAGTTTATTAAAAGCTGAATGAACTATGATATTAACTGTCTTCATTTTTAGTTAGTACATACCTTAAACACTTGAAGCTGGAAGCTAATGATGTTAGCTGTATGCTGGTGAAATAAGCTGCAATTTATGTATGATCCAAATAGTCGACTAATCATAGTTGATTATCAAAATAATCGTATGTGGCAGCCCTACATCATAGTGTTCATTGTACTGTGCGTGGTAGCAAACATCGTCATGTATCGTATCGTGGATCGTATGTAACTAATTGATCATGTGTGTCATCTATCATGTCTTTGCGCGTTATATTGTAATGAATTGTATCATATTCCATCAGAACGCATCAGAACGTATTTTAACGTACCCATCATATATCATATCGTATTGCATTGTATTAAATTCAACATATTATACCGGTTGTGTTGTTGCATCAGCTTCACACTTCAAATCTCTGTGCAGCCACACCCCACTGCATCAAATGATATCACACCGTTTCTGCTGCACGTCACTGTGCTGTGTCCTGTCTTTACAGATCCTGTTTGAATTGTACAGACAGTAGCGTGTCCTCGTGTCACATCTCTTCACATCAAATCACATGTTGTGTGTTCTATCCAGGGTAACCTGCTGCAGAGTCCTGTTCCTGGTCTCATTGTATGGTATCATGTAATGTTGTCCTGTATCATATCAGACCCTGTTATGCCCTTTCATTCTCTGTTGTTGTTTCCTAGCAGCTCTAATTAATCCATTCAGCTCTGCACTTCAAACACTACACAAAGAAAGTTCAAGGAGAGAAACTGTTCAGTCTGAGCTGTCTCTAACCCGCTCGCACATTAACATGTCTGCATTCAGAAATGGTTTCAGTTGGATGTGACTTGATAGATTTTTCACTTTAGGAGCACTTGAGATTTCGAGTAAGAGTTCGTTTGGTAGGAGTATCGGAGAAACACGTCCCTGATGAGACATCTCCTGCAGCTGTGTCTGCGATGTGAGGCCGAGCTCGGTGCGGGGGTGAATTGAAGTGCACGGTGCAGAGCTTCTCCGTTCCCCCTCCCTCTGCACAGCCCTGAATCCACCATGCTTTACTGGAGTTAATGTGAAAATGAAGCGGTGCTACAGCGAGACCCGGGGCTGACGCCGGCATGAAGAGCGCTGCTGGTGAAGTGTGTCGGGCTTGAGTGCGTCTGTCACCAGGGGAGAGAATAATGTGCGATGTGGAAGGTGTAATTTTCAGCGCTGATGGCATTGTTTAAAAAAATAGCGGAAAGAGAAAAGCGGAGGTGAACTTTTGTGGCAGATATCAGAGCTGAAGAGCTCCCTGGATTGTCATCGAGAGCTCTGCTGGCAGCGAAATTGCCTGTGAGCGTATTACTGGTGTGTGGGAGGGAGCTGAGGGCTTGTTTTTCTCTCTCGGCTTCATTCTCCGAGAGCTGGACCGCTGATAGATAGAGCTGTGTGTACTTCCAGGCCGTGGGCCGCCACCTGCTGTAATCTCAAGTGATATAGAGAGCAACAATCACGCCACAAATCACCCAGGCAGCTCCCTAACTCATTCAGCCGACTGGAAAGAGGAGGCTGGCCTTTCACAGCAGCAGCAGTGTTGGTTTACTGCCTCAGGCTGCCTGTGCTGCCCTCACGCTGACCTCTGCCGTCTGTGTGGGTTTGTGTGTCAAGAAATGAGGGCTGCCTGTGGAACTTGACCTGATGCTCAGTGGAAAGATGACCTGACTACTGTTGGCCTTTGGTTCATGCTGAACGGCTGCAGTCAAGGACGCTCTTTTTCCCGACCAGGGGCCAGGAGGTCACCGAGAGGTCTCTGAGAGGTCTCTGACCCCCACCAAGAGACATCGCTCCTGGAAATGGGCTGAGTTGTTGTTCTGGCTCATCCGCAAGCTTAATTCAAACCAAACTGCTCTTTTGATATTTAATAACCCTGCATGTTTGGAGTAATAAGAGGAGGATCTGAGGTTTCCACTCCTCACTGAAGCAGGCTGAAGCCTTTTCTTTGCTCCTGTTGGTAACCTGTCCCCTGCTAGGAGCATTTAATGCTTCTCTGAGGGGGGAAAGGAAGCTCAATATCCTGTACTCCACCCCCCCCCCACCCCCCCACCCCTAAAAGCCTTCCTCTCTGTGCCTCCTACAGAAGGAGAGGCCGTATTTCATGAACATGAAAGGAGCCGCTCCAGCCATGCCTCATGTGCTGACACAGCCAAACAAAGGTTAACAAATCAAGGATTGCACCGGCTGATTTACGGCCCACTGCTGCCGCAAACAATGTCCACCCCCCCCCCCACCCCCACAATGTCTGCAGCTCACATTTACCAAGTCGGTCTGTTGCAGAGAAATATGGCAACATTTACAGAAGTGCATATTTCAAAATCACATTTGAGATGCTTTATTGACCACACCTCATTAGAGCTGGTGGAAGCGGTAAGAGATTACTCTTCCAGACCTCTGAGCGTGGTATTAAATGGATCGCACTGCAGCCACAGGAGTAGGATCTGCACTTTTAATGTTTTCTAAAAGACTTCCTGTCAGGATAAAGAGCACGTCTCTGATATAATGTGATGTATAATGTGCATCAAAACATCATAAACAACCCATTATCTCCACAGAGGCCCAGAAGACTTTTAAACTGTTTCCACGGCGGGAACTTTCTCCATGAAAACGGTTCTCAAGGATGTAATCTGTGTGTGTTTATGGCTGTAGTCAGTGTATAGAAGGTCCCAGGGACTTCTAAGTGGCTAACAAAAAGTTCTTGTACTTTTTAAGTGTGTAGGAACTTTTTATATTGAAAATTGTCAGATCACTTCTCTACAGGTTTGATATTTTTTGTCATATAAAAAGTATTCTTCTGTAGTAACTCAATGGGAGAGGTCTTTTTGGTATATTACTGTAAACAGCAGAGGATTGTGGGAAAATAAATGCAGTAACAGCACTTTTAATGAAGAGGCAGTATTGAAATTGTAAATATCAGCATCACACAGATCAGCTGACAGGTTTTCCTAACTTCTCTCTGACTTGTGACCTCTTTTGAAAAGCAGAAACGAGTGCCCTACAGGAGCCTTTAATCCCATGATGACTGGTTCCTGGGTCTAAGTTTTCTGGGTACTTTCTGTGCAGATGAGACTTTGGTATCGAGCTCATTCCTCCGACTGAAAACAGTAAATATATTCATGTTTCTACAGCAGAAATAGACTCCTGTGCATCCTGGTGGATATCTTTTCCATCAGAGCTCATGTCTGTTTTTCCCCCTCGCTCACCTGTTACAAGCACAGTACCTGCAGTCAGGACTAATTAAGGAACTTTTGGCAGAGGACTTTCTCAGGTAAACATTGGCTGTGAGTCCAGATCTACTTGCAGCCCACTTGGTTGGAGTTTGTTGATGAAGGATCAGATTTAAGGAGAAGTTTCTGAACGGCTCTGTTGGTGCGCACACATGCAGCAGTGTGGGCCGCTCTCCCTCCATCCCCTGCAGCCACACAAAGAGGTCATTCAGAGTTTGTTCCCCTCAGTCCAGAGGTTAGAGACTAAGTAAATCCATCCATCTTAATGCACTTATTTCAGCACCAGGAGAGCAGCAGGGAGACTGACAGAGTAAACACTCCTGTATCCGACATGCCACACTCAAACCCAGTGAGCCTGGAACACATCAGGACAAAATTAAAGGTCTACATCTCAAAGACAAACATGGAAATGGGCTGAACTCCAGAGATCAAAGTCAAAGGCCTTTAGTTCCCCCTTCTGCCCCCCATGTGTGTCTGCCAGACTGAGATATGTGGCAGTTCAGCAGTCAGGCAGAGAAGTCTGAAGGGCCAGTGACTGTACATACGTGTGTGTGTGTGTGTGTGTGTGTGTGTGTGTGTGTGTGTGTGTGTGTGTGTGTGTGTGTGTGTGTGTGTGTGTGTGTGTGTGTGTGCGATGTGTGTGGTGACGCTCTGCAGCATGCTTCCTCTTGGTTCATGTGAGCATACAGAAACATTAGACTGTGTTACAAAGAGAGTATTCAGAGGTATAATGAAAAGCTTTTCTGTTTCTTCGCCTGCTTCTTCTTCTTTAACTCCTTCTGAAAGATTTTGTCTTTTAAATGTTGGAGAGTGAAGAGTTGTTATGTTAACAGCTCAGGCTGTAGCTAATGATAAATGAAACCACTGAGCATCTTTTTACACTGGTACATTTCTTTTTGAGTCATTAAATGGGAAACAGACGTAGAGATGAATCTGATGTTTGTTTTCCACCACACCGCCCAAAACATGAAGCAACAAATGCTCTCACTTAGGATCCGAGAACAGCCGTACGTCTCTGCCTGGAGGAAGGATGACGTCTTTAAACTTAAACGCTGCTGTTTAAACACCACAGATACACTCGGTGCAGTGCTGTGATCCAGATTCCAGCCTCAAGACCAGGTCTTGCAGCTGTTGAGTAAACTCAAAGTACCTGCAGCCTGCCTGCTTTTAATCAGTTTTAAATGTCGGTTCACTTTAGTTAATAGTGTTGCAGTTAGCTTGCTAACAGTAACAAAAACATATCTGCTTTTAAGTTATAAATTCTCTAAAATTTACATATTTAGTCATACATTACATTACGAGCATTGTTACCTTGCTTCTACACATGCACTTTTTAAACTGTATTTTTGTTTTCTTTGCTTGTTGGCCTCTATTTTCTGTTTTTTTAACCTATACTTTTATTCTTTTACCTGTGTAAAGGACCTCTGAATTTTTGAAAAGCACTTTACAAATAAAGGGCATTATTATTATTATTATTATTATTATTATTATTATTATTATTATTATTATTATTATTATTATTATTATTATTATTATTATTATTAACAGTCTAAATAAGTGGACTTAATCCCCTCACTTCATTTCCTTGGTGCATCTTGAGATTGCAATTTAAGAAAGTGAAACACAAAAATTTCTGGCATCTCTTTTGTAGAAAGAAACACGTACAAGTTCACACATGTATCAGCCTTTGTTCTAAACTAGTAGAGCCTTCAAAATCTAACACAAACAGTTGGTTTGGTGGTTCCCAAAGGGGGTGTCCAGACCTCTTTGAGGATTGAGAAACACTGATAGGGGTCCCCAAATGTCTTCCAAAATCAAGGACTATTTAGAATAGCATATTCAATCCATTACTGTAAAATATGAACAAAATATGGGGGTTAAATTTCATGTAAAACGATGCGAATAGGAAATGTGCGTCTGTAAGACCCCAGAGGTGAATTAGGTAACAAAGCTTTTTGTTTGTTTTTGTACTTTTTAATCCGCCTGTAGTGTGCTCCCATGGCAGGGGGTGTGTGGGGGGGGGGGGGCTGGTCTCTGGTGGGAACCTCTGGTTTATATCAGTAGAGTTAAATTATGGGTCTTGAATTTTGTTAAAGCTGGGTAAAAATGAAGTCCTGTTGTGTTGTTTTAATTAAACTAGTCAGCAATTTGTTTTCTCTCCTTTGAATTATTGATGAACGGATGAATCATTTGAGCTCCATGAGGAAGCAGAGTCCTCTCAAAGCCAGCCTCATCCTCTGAGTTGAACATATGTTGACGATACAGAGGCTGCAGACGGACGGATGCAGGTTGATGGGCCTGAATTGGATGGAGGTGTTGAAAGCACCAGTCCCCCCTTCCCCAGAGAGCCCCCCCACCAACATCACCATCACCAGTAACCACTGATCCAATGTGACATCAGCCACTCTCCTGCCAACTGTGCAGCATTAACAGGGTCAAAGCAACACACACACACACACACACACACACACACACACACACACACACACACACAGAGAGCCATTCCCAGTGCACTGTTGGTGTGTTCAGGCCAATTATGTCTGTGTCAGTCTCTGGTCCCTGCGGCAGAGGTGACATTGCCAGAGAGGGAGAGAGAGCGGCGGTCTTAATGAGGCCTCATGGTGGCTTAGAGGTGTGTGTGCATATGAGTGTGTGAGTCAGTGTGTGCATGCATAAGGAGAGCTGCTGTGGACTGATCCTCTGTTCTATCTCGACCCACCGTGTTTCTGAGACTCTTCATCTTCTCAGCGTCTTCTTCCCCCTGCAGCCATTTCCATCTCACCGCCGCCTCCCCAAACACAGTGACTGTAGGAACACCAACCGCTGCAGCCTCCTGATTCCCCACCCAATAAGCAGATTTTGGACCTGGTGAATAACTTGAGGGCCGTGTCCCAGACTTGCAGGCTTGCAGCTGTGCAGACGTGGGCTAAAAGAGAGATGGGATTAACACAGCGGATAAGATGTTGGTTTTTCGCTGTGAAACGCTTCAGCCCAGCGGTGCTGGTGTAGCTTTGAGCAGCATGAAGCAGGATTTGGTCTCTGATGAGCGTGCTGGATGACAACCCAAAGTTTATGGAATCACAGGTTTTGGATGATACGGTCACAGAGAGTTTTATTGGAGAAAAACAAAGCCAGAGGGCCTCACATTGAAGCCTTTATTGGATTGATTGGACACGGCAGAGTGTTTCCATCACGATAAAGCTGCTGTGAAGAGTTCTTCAGGCCTTAATATGAAGACTGAAGTTTACTCTGACACATTCATACCATTACAAGAGGATGGATTCCTTCTTTTTAGTTACCGTTTCTCCTGAATAGTAATGAACAGGTGCTGATTATGTCATTTTACCATCAAACCCATGAAGAGGTATCAGAGAGTAGGAGTGAGACGTCCTCACAGGGCCTGAAGACTTTTTAATCCTGCACCAAATGAACAACCAGATCCCAGGTGCTGATTTTACCATAGTTTCATAATCTGTGACTTCAGGAGAAGAATTTTGTTTTTCAGTGTTGGTGTCAAAATAAAAAATCTGAAAAAGTGATCAAATTCTGGCATCTATCTTAATGGACTTTATTAGTGATAGACCGATATGCTTTTTTTTTTTTTTTTTCAGGGCCAATACCAATTATTAGTTGTGAAGGAGGCCGATAACCGATATTTGCAGTCGATACTCATTTGCAGTAAAAGTGAATATATTGACATCAAATTTTGAATAATACAAACTCTGATCCTTAACTTTGTTTAAATGCCTTTCAGCACATGTTTATTTAACATTCTCCAGGCTCAGCAGCATGTCTTCTTAAGGTCAATAAAAATTTAAACAAATAAATAGCTCCCTTAAGTTTTCTACAGTATATAAACTGTTTCAAAATTTCAATACAACTAAAATGTTTATCTCTTTTTTTTTAACTTCAAACAATAAAAATAACAATATCATTTTCAAGAGCCAAGCAAGCTGTGAAAGTTATAATAAGTTAGTAGACTGTGAGATAGTCACGATGCTAACTGCGTTAGCCGGTCAATGGGATTTTCCATTCATGTTAGCATTAAGCTAGCGGACTTTCGCTAACCGAAGCAAAGTAGTTAAGAATAGCTTTCCTTTGCCAAGTTTTGAAATGAGCTATTATCGGCCGTCGTATTAAAAAAAAGGCAGATGCCGATATGGGTCAAAATGACAAATATCCGCGCTGGTCAAAATGACAAGTGACAAATGGCCGATAATCGCCGCGGCCGATAATCGCCGCATATATATGTCATTTTGACCAGCCTGTCCCTAGACTTAATCAACTCTTGAAAACAGAGGATGAGGGAAGTACTTGCTGCTTACACTTTTGCCTCAATTCCCCTCATTTCGGAGCCTGTCACACAGATGTCTCAGACACAGACTCCCATGTTTTAGCACCGTCAGCTATCAAACTGCTGTGTTGTTATTCTAAGAAAAGGAGAAGCAGAGTGAATATGTCTGTGCCTTCCTGTCCCCTCCTTGACAGGGGGGGGGGGCACTCCAGTGGAAGTGAAAGTGTAAACAGCCTTTTAGAGAGCAGAGAGACAGGAGCACAGGGACTGTGCTCAGGATTGATGAAAGCAAGGCTTTAATTGCTCCCACAAGAAGGAGGTTATCTTTTTTTCCCTCCCTTCTCACCCTCTCTGATTCTCATAAATATGCAGGGCAGAAATAAAGCCCTGATGAGCCGCAGGGCAGATTAGAGAGGACTACAGAGCAGGATCCGGGTTTGTTAGCAGCACTCCACAGATCCTTTGCATGTGTTTCTGCCCTGTGAACACATTGCCTGGCTTTCATTTGTCACAACCCACCTTTCATTATATTTCCACAGGCTGCTGGCTGCAAGGGGGACAAAGAGCACTGGGTGATAGTGATGAGGCTGTGAGAGCTTTAGTGCAACATCGCCCCCTGGTGATTGGTGTAAGCTCCAGAGGGGGGACGGTAAACAGGGTTTTAAAGGAGCTGCAAGAGCAGGTCCATACCCATGAGAAGATCTGTTTTTCTAAAAGAGTTCATCAGAAAAGGTTAACGCACATTAAACATCAGATCAACAAAACGCACCAATGGAAATAATGTACGTACGTCATAACAGTAGAGCCGGACAATTAATCTCTCAAACATAATCAAAGAAAAAGGATTCAAAGGATTTCTTTGTTTTTAAAAAGTGTTTGAAAAGAATTAAAAAGAGTATTTTGGGTTGTGTTGTTGTTTTGTTATTTGTGTATTTTGCATGCTGCAAATTTTGCAGGTTTTACAGGACTACATGTAGATTGTTTAATTATTTTAGTGTGTATATTCTTAATGCTATTTAATATAAAATTATTATTTAACTAGTAAATAATTTATTTTTGATTGCTCTTTTAAGTCTTGGTTCAATAAATACTCAAGTTTTGAAATCAGTCATCAATCATGTTTGTTAATGTTGATCTCAGTACCAGTCAAAACAATGGGGGTTGTTGTTTTTGCCATAATCGTCCAGCCCTCCGGCTAAGATTCATCAAAGTGATCCGCTACAAACGTGCAAACAAACCAACACTCCCCAAGCTTTGTGCACTTTGGAGTCATCTTTGGACTTTTAAGGAGAAACTGTAGTACCCTGAGAGGACCCACACATGCACAGGGAGAACACGCAAACAAGAAAGGCCTTGGTCAGGATTCGAACCAGCTGTGAGCTCGCTGTGAGGCAGCAGTGGTGAGCACAGCACCACCGTGCAGCCCACATGAAAAACTTGAAAAGCAAAATTGGATCACTAAATATACATGGGTGGCTCCTAATAAACTTCAGTGTCCTGCCAAGTAAAGTGTGTGTGCTGGAGGCTGTGTGTGTGTGTGTGTGTGTGTGTTGGGGGGGGGTTGTGGTGGGGATGTTTGTGTGCATGTTAAGTTATATGTTTGTAAAACATGTGCATTTGATACACACAAAGAGCATCAAAATGTTCCATTTCACCACCATCCGTTGGTTGATGGTCTCTGGCTTTGGCTGCTGTTCTCAGCCGCCTGCCTGAACCCATCACTGTCCGCTGGACTGTCATCATCTGTTACAGATTAAGCTGCTCCTGGAGGGGGCCTGCTCGGTTTCGTGGCTCCAGAAATCCCCACTTTATTCCACGTGTCAGGTTTTTACTGTAAACACTGTTGTACAAAAACCAAAATCCCAGAAGGGATTGCTTTTTCAGGCCTTTCAATCCAAGAGCAAGCGGGCTGTTACGCCAGTGTGGGCTCCATGTCTGGTTTAGCTCTTAGCGTGCTGAGACGGGGAGCTCTGCTGGGCCATTTAGAGCCAAAGCTGGGAATCCGTGTTTGGAAGCTTTTTCCCCTAAAGCCTGCGCTCAGTCAGTGTGCAGTGTGCTGTTGTGATGTATGAATCCCCTGGCCATGCCTGACACTAGTGAGCCTGTCTGAGCCCATGTCTTCGCCGAGCAGGAGGCCCCGGACAGAGGCTGCATTGTTCCCCTCAAGTAACCCAAGCTCAGGGCTGCCGCTGCCCAAAGGGGGATATCAAGTTGTTCTCTCCCCACCGACACAACAATCCTCGCTTAAGCTCCGAGGCTTGATGAGGGAGCAGAGAGGCAGCTGACTGTTTGGATGACGGGGAAGTTCAAATAAACAACTCAAATCCCAACCAGCCTCCCCTACGCTCGCCCTCCTCCCACAGCCGCAGCTCATCGCTGTGAAGCTTGCCAACAGCTCTCAGCTAATTTGTGGTGTTATTTTGGAAAGCATGTTGATGCGGCTGCTCGGAGGTTTCCAGAGAAAGGCCTCTGTGAGCTGAGTGCTGAGAAGAGCCACAGGCCTGGTTGCATCTCCCTGTTTTCCTGTCCTGTGAGGGATGGCGAGGTTTACGGTCACATCAGCAGACCACACGGCGAGGGGGGAAGAAGAGGAAGAAGAAGAGATGAAGTGGAGTGAAACCTGCAGCAGTGAAACCTGAGCACGGGGGTAATAAGATCACACACACACACACACACATCAGCTGCTTTGGTGTACAGGAGAAGCTTTCAGAGGAGAACAAGCTGCATGCAAATTCAAACTCCGACAAGTTTTCAGTCACTTGATCCGTGCGTTCAAACTAACACCTCTCCACAGCGAGCTTCTCTTATATGGTTTTAACTCTCATCCAATGAGAGCTTTGGAGGCTGCCTGTTTGTGTGGTTTGTGTGTGTGTGTGTGTGTGTGTGTGTGTGTGTGTGTGTGTGTGTGTGTGTGTGTGTGTGTGTGTAAAACCAGTTGGCCCCATTTGAAAGAGAGTGAAAGAGGCCCAGACTGATGACTCTCTGGGGACAGATTTCTCTTTCCAGCCCTCCATGCCTCTCTCCCTGGTGAAATCATGCTGGTGTCAGTGTGTCAGCTCGAGCTGTCACTCTCCCCGTTGCTGCGAGCCAATTCCTCTCTCACTGAAGAGGGAGAGAGAGAGAGCGAGAGAGGCAGGGGAAACAG
Source organism: Labroides dimidiatus (assembly GCA_030710495.1). Taxonomy (NCBI): domain Eukaryota; kingdom Metazoa; phylum Chordata; class Actinopteri; order Labriformes; family Labridae; genus Labroides; species Labroides dimidiatus. The sequence continues at coordinate 3,038,231 of CM061159.1, forward strand.
AGGGCTTTTTCTACACTTGACACAGCGGCTAAGCAGCTTCAACAACACTTGATGCAATTGGAGAGGCTCAAAAGAAGGAAGGAGCGAGCCAAGACTGTCTGTCACCTTAGAGGAGCCAGCTGAACATTTAACAGACCCCCCCCCCCCCCCTGTCCTAAGGGTTGGTTTGGTACAGTCCGCTGGGCTTAGCTGACAGGCTGACAGGGCATCATGGAGGACAGGCGAACACTGAACAGATCCATTCAGAGGACATAGAGCTGCACTACGAGCAGGGTGGCAAAAGACCTGTTGACTGGTACAGTTTCTGTGTGTGTATGTGTGCGTGTGTGTGTGTGGACATAGAGGGTGTTTATGAGCTGGTGTGTGTTTTATAGCTGTGTAAGTGAGATGTAGACATGTCTGTGTTTGAGCTCTGTCCGTTGTTCCTTGGAGCTGTCACAGTGACTGACATGAAGCATGTGTTGCCATGTGGCTCAGTGGGAGCTGAAGCGGCTCAGTGGTGCTCACGCTCGGCCTGAAACCTCAGAGTTGTGGGAAGAGTTTGGAAGAGTTTTCAGGCCTGCTTGACTTCGTTCACAGTCTTCAGGCTGTGAAAGGTGCCTGTGCAGCGCCCCTGTTCTGACCAGAGGGGATCTTATTCAGCTCTGCAGAGTCGAGAACAGATCATAACGGCGTACCTGAGGAGTCCCCTCACACACTCGGCCTCTGGTTTGATTTCTCAGCTGTTGCAAACAGTGATTGTTTTCTATGTCAGTGGCAGCTTGTTTCTTTGATTCATCCTCTGAAAATCACAGCAGCAGTCACATGACAGCCTCATGTTTGGATGAAGTGGTGTGTGGTGTGTGTGATTCTGTGAATGTTTTGGACAGAGATGCTGTGGATGTGAAAACAGGGCTGATCCCATCATTTGTGAAAACACTTCATCTGATTTGAAACATTCCTTTTTTCTCCTCTTTCATTTTCTCTGGAGCACAAACTGCATCTCACTGATAGTTCAAAAGCAAACCAGAGATCGTCCATCATGTGACTTCTTCTGCCCAATAGGAACCTTTCCTCTGAATAAGCGTTTATTATGACAGTATTGTTATACATTTAATCTGCTGCTGTCTGCTTATCTGCCAGTGAAGAGTTTGAAATCAGTGCGTCTGCTTTGTGCATGTCTGACTTCAGTAAAAATGTGACGTCTTAATATGAGCTGGATCAGCAAACATGTCCAGAAAGATGTCTTAGTTCATGATATTAACCCTTTAACCGCCGCTCTTGAATGAAGACAGAACTTTGATTTAAAGAAGCTTGACAAATATATTTGTCTCACTACATTGCAAGATTTTATTTCTTTACTTCTTTTCTTTACTTTGTATCTTTTCATGTCTTGACAAAGACTTTGTTTTTCCTGACTGTTCAGGTCAGTGTGGTTCATATTATGTCTAATAAGACATTTTATATTAAGAAGACATAAACACTTTCAGTTTTCACATAGAGACGTGTTCATTTTTTTCTAATTTAACTAATTAAATAGGTTTTATGTTATTTTTGCTACATGTGAACTGCCGTTTGGGGTGGGTGGACTGTAGGTTGTGGGGTGGTGGGGGGGCTAATGGTTGGGATGAATTACCATTTATGATTACACTGCTACTGAAGCTGTAGAAAAAAATAACCAATAAATGATTGATTGATCTCAAAGCTATGTGTATTCTAAGGTAACAGATTCCTCGACTTTAAGGTAACATGGCAGGAAAATGTTCAACATTGTCATCAGCTTCTGTTCAGAGATGATCAATGAGTCGCTGAATATGTTGCTTCATATTAAATATCCCCAAATGTCTCCAGATTCTCACCTTACATGACTTCACAGTCTCATTTCAGTGGCTCTTCAGTCAGGAGGGAGTTGAGTGATGTGGATGAATCAGATTTTCTAACTTGCAGTCTTGAGCTCAGTGTTGCAGATGGTTATAGAATAGGACCAAAGATTGGGCCATGCTGTGTGGACGATGCTTCAGGCTGAAGTGGTGAAGGGATGTCAGGCGTGTCACGGTTGGCTGGAAGCGAGAGCTGCGTGTAACTCAGACACGTAAGTCAGTGAGAGTGTCTCAGCAGCCTGTCCTCTGTGTCTCTGAGGAACAACATGTTCACCAAGCATGGCCTCCTACCGTTCCTCTCTCCTCTCTGGTAGAGATATCAGAGCCTGTGAGGAGTCCCATCAGCTGGCTGGCGTTCATGTGACATGTCTGAGGTCAAACGGTCTGCCTCACTCCACAGCTGCTTTGTCTCTGGGTGTAGTTTTACACCGCCGTGACAGTGTTGCTGTAGACTAGATGGATCCTCATTACACGCTGCTGTTGTTTCAAAGCCTCGCTGAGCCGCGGCATGACAGCCAAACCTGCAGAGGATCTGTCAGCCGCGGGCTGTGAGGGTCCCCCTGAGGGCTGCCCTGGCAGAACAAGTCTGGCCACTTGGCCAGCTTTCCACTCGGCCCGTCTGTTGGTCACCTGTGCCAGCGTACCCGTCATCGAGTCCCTGACCCGGCTCCTCTCCTGTTTCGCTCCCTGCAGCCTGACCTCACACCCTCAGGGATATATAAAGATTTGTTCTCTAAAGGGGAGTTGGAAACGGGACACCCTGCAGCCGCTGATCCCACACACACACATCCTCATGTGCTTGAGGGACGCTGTCCAAACACTTTGGCCCCTCAGGAGCACACTAAGACAGCAGATTTTCTACATGCTGCTGGGGTGAGAAGTGAGCAGTGAGAGCCAGACACTGAAGCAGTTAGGAGTCATTAGAGGAGCAGATGTAATCAGAGCTACTGTGGGAGGAGGACTGTGTGCTGCTGCAGCTCTGTGTTAGTGAACGGCTTCATTATGACGGACAGAGGGGAGGCAGAGCATGAATGGAGCTCGGATGGAGTCCAGTGAAGGTAGGAGACGGGATGGAGGGAGACCTGGATCCTTTTCTGCTCTTTTCTGTCAACCTGTGTTCCTCCTCTTGTGCTCCTCCTCTTGTGTTCCTCCTCTTGTCATTGCTCTATAAACGTCTCGCTGCTTCTTCTCTGCGGTCTGGTGTCTGTCAGAGGCGCTCAGAACATCCAGTGGCTCGCTCAGCCCAATTACCACAGATTGCTCCCACTGCACAGAGGATCACCGAGGATCACAGACACAGACGGTCTATCTTTAAAGAGGAGTCAGGATTTATGTGTTGGTTAACCGCACCATGCACACCATGCACACCATGCACACCATGACATCAGTGCATATACATGTGCTATTTATATTAATATATTTATGTACACACTTGCATTGCCCTCAAGTTCTCATGTGAAATTCATAAAGCAAATGAGACAGGCATGAAATATAGATGTTAAAAGGGGGGCTTTACACCCCCCCCACACACACACACTTCCCTGTCTCTTTTTGGCCTTTGCTCAATCAGCGCTTGTTAAAGCTGTGGTTTGTGTTTCTGTGAGCACTCAGTGGTGTTCTCACTGGAAGAATACACATGTCCCGCTCTCACAGCCAGGAAAGCTGGCCTCCCCCCTCTGATCCCTCTCCTCTAACCCACACCTTTATTTCTGTTTAGCCTCCCACTCCCCTTCTCCAGCCACCCCTGGGAGTCTAGCTCTAATAAAACAGCTCCAGTCCAAGACCCTCCACATGGCGGGATGTCCAGGTTGTGTAACCTAACACCCCTCTGGGCTCCAGCTTTAGAGAGCTGCTGACATGACGGAGAGTCTGGGAGGGCCAGCAGGGGAGCGTCCATCATTGTCAGGCTCTCAGCGCCCCGCGCTCCCATCCGGAGCATGTCTAACACGCATGCCTGTGAGCTGTGAACTCACTGCTGTGAGGCGCTCCGACACTCTGGAGACTGGGGGGGGGGGGGTATCACAGGGTGTGGTGTTACTGCTCTTCGAGCAGCTAATGCTGTTAAAGTCTTCAGAGCTGAGGAAGGAGGGGATAAGGAGCTAATAGACTGGAGATCCTCTGGAGGCTTTGGCGATGAGATCAGGGGAAAGCTTTAGCAGCTAAGTTTACCCACACAGGGTTTGTGCTGCTCTGAGAGCTGACACCAGCAGACCAAAGTGCAGGTCCAGGCGTCTCTGCTGGCCAACGTTACACATGTAAACAGTTCTTCTGTAGCTTTGAACATGACAGGCAGAACAGGAACTGACCACAGGGCAGATCAGACTGGTTGTTGGCTCCACGTTTGGAGAAACTCATCCTTCAGATCAAATGCAGACTTGCGATCGCTGGATTCCAGGCACCAACACAGATTTTTAGTCTCACTGATTAATTTGTAAATTATCAGTCAATCTGTAACTGATGTAATGAGTTTTTTTCACTGTGTGCACTGTCTGTAGGACCATCAGATCACCTGTTTCCTGTCCCGCTACGTTTTCTGCTTTTTCACTACCATTCTGATGGTGTTATGTTATATCCAAGCTTCATGCAAAGGCCTGTGTGTAGATATAGGGCCTAAAGAGGAGCTGTTGATTCAACACAGAAGTTTAAAGAAGGCTTAGAAGTGTCAGAAAATGAGTTCAAGGCCCATTTATGCTTTATGTTAATCTAGATCCAGACGGAGCCTCCTGTCTGTGCTGTGTGCTCATTCGGTCTGTAGTCCTGCACATTTCCACAAAGCTTGTCATGGAAGAATGTGAGCAGTGACAGTTACATGGTTTGAAACAGATGTACACATTTTCATACGTTAAGGGAGAATAAATGGACCTTTGGTCTGAACCACCACCAATCAGAAAGTGAAAGAGATTTTTGTTCACGACCAGCAGACGTGGTTCAAACACACGTCCAGGCATTTAAAATGACTGAAACTGTTCCTTAAATTATCAAAGAAGAAATCCAGAATATAATCTCTGTCTGCACTACAGCTGATAGCCAAAAAAGTGTCATTGAAACACATCTTCCATCATCTCTGACTGGCTCCAGTAACTATCATCTCCAGTAGGCGTGAATCACAGTATGTCTTTGTGTTTGTGTGACTTGTGAGCTCATAAATCCACGAAAGTCAGGTGAGCATCTTTCCAGCGTCAGTCAGCGTCTCATCTCCTGGTCCCCTCAGGCCTGAGAGATTAATGCAGAGAGCATGATCCAGTGTCAGCTCCAGAGTGTTCAATGAATGTGTGGACCCTGTTAGCTTCACACAGCGAGAACTCACTGAAGGTCTGTTTGATTAGACTCATTTACAGGCTGCAGCTGTATCCACTAAAGACACACAGAGAGAGAGAGAGAGAGAGAGAGAGAGAGAGAGAGAGGACGGTGTGTTATGCTGGGCCTGATGAGATGGAGGCTTTTTAATAAGCATGTGCAGTGAGTGAGAGTGATCCCTGACAGAAAGCGTTGGCCTGCTGTTTATTGTTCTGCTCGGTGTGGGAGGCAGATCTGTTAAAGATGGCTGCCGTTAATGTGACTGCAGGCTTCATTAAGAACAAATAAACACAGCCTGCTCCCTCACCAACAGGCTCTTTGGGGAACATGTGCTGTCTTAACCACCGCTGAGGTCACACACTGTCAACACTTGCTGCTCAATTACAACTTCTAATTTTGTTGTCAAACAAAATATGGAGATAGAAGAGGAGCCAGCTCGTGGAGCATTCCTTTATTTTCTTTTGAGGGATTTAATGCTTTCCAGACTCGGGCCTGAGGGAAGATTTTCTCTTTAAACATTCAGAATAACTGGAGACTGTGAATACTTCTGCAGGGAGATTTAATTCAGCCAGCTTCTGAACGCTCAGCCCCCAGCACGGAGAGAGATCCTGATTGTAATGAATGTTTACTGAGACATACCACTGAAGGATTGAGGTTTCACTGAGGGAGAGAAAGTCCTGCTTCAGCACAGTGTGCTATTTAATTGATTGGAGTTGAACAAACAGTCTGCTTCTCTCTGTTTATTTTTTCTCTGTTTTGGGAGAAGAAGCAGGAGGATGATGTGTGCAGAGAAGACAAAAGAGAGGACGGGAATAAAACTCAACATCACCAGCAGCCACCAGACTCTCCAAACCGAGAGCAACTCCACCAGACTCTCCATGTAGCTTTTAGAAAGAGAACAGTTTGAGCTGTGGTCGGGTAACACTGTGATCTCTGGAGGAGCGGTGTGAGCACAGAGAGGTTTGGGCCTGATTCTGCTTACTGCTGCACATCAGAGAGACGGGCAGAGAAAACCAGGCGCAGACAGAAAGTACGAGAAGCAGAGGAGACAGTGACGGAGTGGATCCTCTCAGCACTCTGTCAGCTGTGACAGGCAGCTCTGGGTTTTGGAGTTGTCACCGCTTCTCCTTAAAAAAAGGCTTTTTTGAAAGTTACAGGACTGAGAGCCTGTAAGCTTCATCCTCAACATATTCACATAGAGCTCACATTGAGCTGCCAAGGCAAAGCTTCTGAACCGCCAGTCACAATCAAAGATTACTTTGTAATATCCACAAACCTCGGGCACAGACAAAAAAACCCATCATGTGCTGGCTGTGACTCTTTAGGAAGGTGTGACTTTTTTCGTCATGTCATGGCAGCACGGCTCCATCAGTGGTCCTATGAGCTGGTCGGCCAAGCACATCCTTCCAAACTGAAATATTTCCAAATGTCTCAAAATCCAAAAGCAGAAATGGCTTCTTGGTGTGAAATGTTGCTACAACTTTTAGACCACCTTGTGATCAGCTTAAAATGTTACAGAAACATCCGTAGTTGAAGGAAAATCCTTTTCAAGCAACATTCAGTGAAGTAGGCGCTGCCAGCTGATCTCTGCTGCCTTTTTGTTAACACATTCGTCTCTGCAGCATGCTTTTGGTGTGCTGCCTCCTGATTCTCATCTATATCCAAGATTCTCCTTAATCTCTTGTGCAGAACTGCAGATTTTCAGAATGTTATTTTTTAGGGTGCATCTATGAACGAGCCCTCACGCTGTGTGGGACCTCCTCCCTGCACACCAGGTGACAGGAGTAACAGCTTCAGCTGTAGCATGACTTTGGTTGAGGACAGTCCTGCAGTCAGCATCCACAGGTTACCTGCCATTGCATCATGCGGTGCCCATCAGACCATAACAGAGCGCCCCCCCCCCCTCCTGTTAGCACCTGTTCCCTTCATGCTCTCTCAACAGTTACACAGCTGTCCAAGCCTTCAGTGCAGTGACTCCATCCACCACAAGGAGACCGCCCTAAAACAGAAGCAGATCAGGGATGATGATGTGTGAAAACAGATTTGAATCTGTGAATTATCAGGCGCTACCTTTGGTTGTTTCTGTGGTCAGATGAGGTCACAAGCCCTGAGAAGTCAAATAAAAGAGTGATCGGAAACAACCTGAATCAGGAAACAGTATAAGATTATCATCCCGACAGTATTAACAACATAAACATGATCACCATGTTGAATTTTGTGATGGTGTAACATTGAAGTCCCACTGTGTGATTTCAGGCTGTGAAGGCAGTGTAGGAGTTAAAGGCCCCGTTTATACAACAATGCTTCACAGCATTTCACTTGAAAATACAAAAAAAGCAAAGAAAAAAAATCTGGGTTTACACGGCAACGTAGCCAGCAACGTATCAGAAGAATCCCACTCTGGAGGGCGGTTTGAATAGTTGCATTTTAGGCCGGCTAAAACGCTGTTTCTGTGTAAAGGAGAGGCCGAAACGCAACAAAACTTTTGCGTTTCATCCTTAAACCGTTGTAGTATATACGGGGCCTTATGTAGAGCTGGGTACCGAACTTCAGTTCTCTTGTGGCACCGACTGAAATGCTTCAGTATAATCAAATATCAAATTACGCCTCATTTTTGGGTGCCAAGTTTCGGTACCCAAAGGGTTAATCATGTGATCATGATCTGATAATGCCGCCGGAGATTCACTCCACACACCAAACACAGTGTTGGTGTATGTTGTTCAGTCTTATTCTGCCGTGAAGTGGAAACATGTAAGAGGCTGGTTCTTTTGCAGAAAATCAACATTACTTCAACATGCCTGCAGAAAAAGCTCACGTGTTGTGATTCATTAAACTATCAATTTGTATTTGAAGCCAATAAAACTGGTTCCATGCATTGCAAGAGGTGCAGCGTTAACCCAACACTGGAAAAAAACACTTTGAACATTCACATTTGAAAGTGACGTTAGCGACTCGAACTCTCAAACAAGAACATAGTTTTTGAAAATTTGTATTTGAAGGAAATCTAAATGTTGATAAAGAAAAAAACTCTGGTGCTGCTGCTGTCTGTCTGTCAGTCTGTCTGTCATGGAGTTATTTTCAGTGGTTTGACGGTAGCTGGGTTTGACAGAGGCCCGGTCTCTGAAGTACGTGTCCATCAGGTTCAGCCCTCTCTATTATTTTTGCTGAGAGCTCAGTTCAGACGTACGTGCAGCAGCCACGTCTCAGCTGTCAGTCTCGTGGCTCCTGCTATGTGTGAGGTTGTTGGTTTTGTGTGATTGCAGCTATGTGACCCCTGCCGGCATCAAATCCCATAAATGAGTGCGAGGGTTCAGGATTCATCAAGGCTCTATTTTAAGGTGGACGGGTGACAGCAAGAGGCGAAGGCTCGGGATGTCTCAGAGGTCTCAACAGTCATCAATCTGTCAGGGTGTCTTCAGGCCCCGGTGTAGGCTGTCATATCCAGCTATGCTCAAATGATAGAGAGAGAGCAGTGAAGTAGTTTTGGCCGGAGCTGGGTGCTAATGTGTTTTTCAGAAGGACGGGTTCTGGCCTGCCTGTCACACTTGTAAAAGCTGATGTTGTTGGTGCTTGTTTTGCCAATCATTTATACAAGCCAGGCTGTATCCAGGGATGACATTGAAATATAATCTGCTAAATGAATCCCCTTATGTTGAGCAGTAATGGCCTAACAGCATAATAAACTTCCTGATGCTCTGCAGCTCACTTTGCCAAGCCTGCTGTCACTCGCTCTGTGGTTCACAGCGCTGTGCAAAGATGGCTTCAAAGGTCTGTCACACACATGACTGCACCAATCCAAACACCTTACACTGATGAAGGTCCATTAAGCAACAGAGAGAAAGAGAGTTAACCATGCAGCCGTGTTTTTATTGAAGCAGCACATTAAAAAGGCTGCCAGTAAATACAGCTGCATGTGTTAATGAGCTGTGGTCCTCTGCAGGACACTTACAACAGAGGTGAGCTGAACAGCAGAACATTAAAGAGTTGAAGCTCATGTATTATCACAGTTAAGACCACAAATGTAAAGTTCCTGTCCACACAGCAATGGACTGAGGATGAAACCCAAAGGTAGAGGTTTGTTTCGGCTTCCCGTTCGCTGCGTTTTATCCGACCTAAGACTGACCTTTTCAAAACGGCCTCCAGAGTAGAATTTCTCTGAAACGCCACAGCCACCGTTGGTGCATAAGTAGCGAGCCTGAATTTTTAATGGAAACACTGATGTCACGCTCTGTTTTGTGCATTACACTTTCATTGCAGCAACTTAAATTTGCATTAATGAACCGGACAACAGCAAGGGTTCAGTGGAGGACTTATCGCGTTGTGCTGCTGAATCTGCTGACTGCCTTTAACTAAATGTTCATCTGTTGCTCCACTTCTGCTCTCAGTTCAGACTCATTTAATATAAACACCAGATGATCAGCCCACCTCTACTTCAGCAGAGGGCTACCAAAAGACTCCACAGTCACATCGCCACCTACAGGTCTGATATGCATACTACAGAGTTTTCAGTCCCTCAGTGTTTCCATGTGAACACAGATTTTTTTTACTGCATTTTTTTTGCATTTTCAAGTGAAACATAGTCGTGTAAACGGGGCCTAGATTACTTTATACTCAGAAAATGACTGCTGCCATATTGGAAATGATATCTCAAAGTAGTTATGGACTAATCAAGGTACTGGTTAAGAGGTTGAGCTGAGGCGGGACTGAAGTCCTGGCCAACAGATACAACCTGGCTACCTTTATGCCAACTCAGCCATGATCAAATCAGATGAGTTACTAATCCACCCTGTGAACAAGCTACTGAGACCAAAATCATTTCTCAAACTAGGCTATGAAATTATTCAGTGTGAATTTGGAGGTTTTGATATAGGTGGTATAAAGATCTCCTGTGGTTTTAGAGCCAGCCTTTAGTGGACACCTAAGGAACTGCAGTCAACTGCACTTTCCTCTCAAAACCTAAGAGGTTTCTGCTTTCTGCAAAAAGATTTTAGTGCCAGTCGACGAGCTGTTCTGATCACTCACTGTCACTTATTAATCTCACTGATCTTTTGTCGTTCCTGCCAGATGCAGAAGTCACTCGCCTCATTTGTAATCAGCCAACACTTTGTTAATTTATTCATCACATCTAATCTGTGGCACAATCTTATTTTAGTCTCGTGGGCTAGAAAAGCTTTGCTCCCACCACTCATGCCTCCAGTTTTGCTGTCAGAAGCCTTTTGTCTCTACATAGAGAGGACGGTATGGAGACTGGAAACCAGGGCTGAACGATTTTGGAAAATAATCTAATCTCATTTTTTTGGACCAATATTGGGATAGTGATTTAGCATGTGATTTTTGGGGGGTGTTTATCCTCTGCATTATTCACTAAAAACAAGCAATAACTCATTCTGTCGTCTGACTGACAGGACAAAGGATCCTGTCAGCTTATAAACAGTTCTGTCCTTGGTGGTTGGGGTTTCAGCCATGCAGTTGTCATCCATGGCCTTGTGCTGGTTTCTTTAATGCACAAACAGGTTTGTGGTGTTGCTCCTTGTTGTAGCTATGGTAACCAGGCATGTTTTGCACAGTACCTTACATTGTGCTTCATCTTCTTTCCTAAATCTAAAACAGGTCCAAACAACTGACGTGCTATTCCTCTTTGACACCAAAGTCTCCTCCTCCTCTGTCCTCTCTCGGTTCTTCTGCTGAGGCCGTTTTTAAAGATGTCAACAACAACAAATCAAAACTTAGGTTGCATCTGTGTACATGAAACTTTTTTTAATTGCAGCTTTTGTGATTTGAAAATTGCATTCTGTTACACAGTGATGTTGGATTAAACTGATTAATTGTTCGGCCCTACTGGAAACCTGCAGTGTGCTGCCGAGCTAACCCAGGGAGCATCCTGATAGCATAGCTACTAGTGCTAATAAAAGTCTCAGTCTATGATGAGAGCGCCCCACAGTGAAACACGGTTAGGACAGTGACCACAGAGAATGGCGGATCTGCAGGTTTCATATAATATTCTGGGGGACAATAACAGGTGGAAAAACAATCAAGGGAAAAGTCAGCGTGCTGGGGTGAATTTATTTTCAGGTTTGCATGAGATTATCAACTGGAGCCAAAATGAGTATAAAAATCCAGATTTCAGGAGCAGTAATCTGTGTTTTCTAATGATATTTTAATTATCCCCCCTACTAATATACCTGTCTCTATTATATGAGTATGGATACAATCAAAGCACAAAATACTGTCAATGATTAAAAGAGACAAAACCTGCCTAAATGTTACTTTAGTTTCCAGCGGTTTGTGGTTAGAGGTTTGCCTCTGCTTCTGTTTTAAATTCTACCAAATCAGCCAGACCAGAGCGAACCTGTCTGATGATCAGACGCTGCAGTGCAGCTTTAAGTGTGGAGGGTGATAGAGATCAGGAGGAGTGCTGGTCTGCAGCTAACTCACTGTGAGCAGGGATGGCTCACCCTGGGATAATGAGTTATCCCCCTAAGCCCCTCACTGGGTCCCCTGACATCCCGCCTTAATGAAGGGCTTTCCTGCACACACATACACACACACACACACACACACATCAGCTGACCCTCACAGAGCCCTCATGTAGCCCCTTCACCTCTTAACCCCCCCCCAGCTTTGCCTCCCAAACTGACCCACAGGCCTCATTCCGCGCTCTGACGCCTCACAGAGCAACACGTGCTGGTTAGAAACCCAAAAAGAAAATAGTGAAACGCTGAGGAACAGCAGTGCTCCATATTTGAGCTACCCAAGCGGGAATTGGGCTTATTTGTTTCCAGGGATGAAGAAGACTGACAAATGAACCCTCTGGGGAGAGAGGATGGTGAATCCTTCTCTCCTCTTCATCCTCTGCTCCACCCGGCCCTGGAGTCTTCATTATGACCAGAATAGACACCTTCTTTTTAGCGTGTTAGCACATTCTCAAAACAAGCTCTGGACCTCAGGGACTGAGAGGTGCAGCGGGAAGCTTGAGAATTGGGATTTTCTGCTCTGCCCGTCTGCTGCAGTGAAGTTGTTTGCCAGCAGCAGTCTCTCCCGACCGGTAATAGCATTTGTAAGTGAAGAAGATTGACATGGATGAAGGAGATGGATTTAATGGCTGCTGGGCTTCGGTTTTTATCTGCTGTAGTCACACAGCAGATCTTTAACTCAGAGGCCCTGCTCAGCACGGGAAGCTGATATGCAATCTTTAATGACCGGCTGCTTTGTGTGAGGTTTGCACGTCATTAATATGAAAAATCTGACAAATAATCATCATTTTACTGATCCCTGATCTATCAACACACTGTAACTAATATTTGATATCTGCACTAACTTTAAAGGAAGGTCTTTTTAGTACATTACTTTTCACAGCAAGGGAAAAAAAACAGCTGTGACACTGTAAATGAAGACAGTGATGATTCTGTAAACACTTGTAGCCTACAGTAAATTTTTCAGCATTCATTTGTTTTACAGTGCAGCTAAAAATACTGGCCAAAATAAATTAAATTAAAACTGTTTGGTGATTAATTAAGGAAAGGTTTGACAGTAGGTGTTAGCACTGAGCTAACGCCCTTGTTTCAAAATGTAACTAGGTGAATACCTTGTAGCTTTACAATAGCAAAAGTCTCCTAGCTAACATTTCCATGAGTTAATATGAGCTTAATACCTCAGCCTGTTAGCATCATTTTAGCCAGGTAGACATAAGACTAAGCTAACGTTTTTTACTTGCATTAAAGCTATTGGATAAGAACACGCCTTACTATTCAGTAAAGGACTTACTCTTTTTAAATGTGCTATCTGTAATGTTAGCTAGGAAGTTGTTAAAAGCTAACGTTTATTTGTTAGCAAAGCAAAGTGATCAGAATAACAGGTTGAAACTTCTGCTCTGAAACAGCCTGAGCTTCATTTCACTCTGAGCTAGCCAGAGGACGTCACGTGTTGATGGTGAACCGACATTTTGAGCTTCAGTGTTTCAACCTTTCAGGGTGTGTTTTCTGTCAGGCTGGCAGATGTAATCTCACACACACACACACACAGGCTTAGGTGTCAATAGCTGTTATTGTCCATGTTGATTGTGATTTTGCATCTGAAATTACCTCCCCTGACTCTTAACGAGGGTATCACATGCACCTGGGGTTGCTAATACCTCACTTAGCATTTTAATGCAAATGGACAGACCCTGTCAGCTCAGCCTGCTCCCTGAGGAGCAAGTCTGGAGGGAGCAGTGCAGGGGGTGATGGAGGCCCACTGTGACAGGCTTCTGTCTGAGCCCGAGGGAGCTGGGTCCCATCTACACCTCTTTGGCAGGTAAAGGATTTAGCTGACTTCCCTAAGGGGGATGAAGAGGGGCCTTTTCTCTCGCCCCGAGCCCCCTCTGAGGCCCAGGGAGAGTTAATTACAGTTTATGTATGCACTGTCATCCCCCATGAGCCTCTCTGCCTCTGGAGCGAGCTGACTGCCGATGTCTGAGCACTTAGTTTGGTAGGAGGAGATCCCTGCAGAGACAGACGGAGCTTATTAGCCATTGTTCTGTGTGTTATTGTTCTTTCTTTAGGATTAATTCACACTTTGGTCAGAATTGAGTCCATCTGGACAATTCTTGGATTTCGTCAGTTTCTCTTCATCTGTTAAAAGGTCCTCATCAGACTACATGTGTGCCTGCCTTGTATGCTACATGAACAGGTGCTTTAATGAATGCGGTAGAAATACAACAGCTTCCTCCCTCTGAATCCTGCTGGCATGCAGTGGAAGACAAACATAGTCGTTTCTGAACATGCACAGTAGAAAATAATCAGTTCAAGAATATTAAAAGAACTGGATGCTAAATAATCAGTATATCCAGCTGTATATCAAAAAAAAAAATCTCTGCATGCATTCAATTTGTCCTAGAAATGGCTGCTCTGTTGAAATAACCTTGAAATGTAGCTGAAGACGTGTAAAGTTTTATACCAAGTGATTCAGCCTGAAGGAGAAAAACATGTTTCTGCTGTGTGGTTTGTCTCCTGGGATGCTGTTAAAAGCTGGCACTGCTATAAACCTCAGCAGGGCGTGTCTTCATGAGAGGGGACAGGAGGACAAGATGTTTGTGTGTGTGTGTGTGTGTCAGTTTGTAGGACCGTCTGTCAGCTCAGAGCACACACACACACACACTGAGGCCTGCATGATGTGCTCAGTCTTTGTGTGCTGGAACCCTCCGTGCACTGTGCTGTTTGTTCAGAGTAATGTTCAGATGTGTTGAATTTTCTGTCATTCTTTATAATGTTCGTCGTCAGTGTTTCTGATTTTGTTCTTGATGAAATGGACCACTCTGTTTGAGATTCAGATCTTTAACGTCCTCTTTCTGTTTCATTCAGTTCCAGATTTTGGCATCCATGTGCTCTCCACCAATGGCAGCCAGGAGCCTCATGGCCCAGGCCTCCACAAGGTGTCAGGCCTAGAGCACAGCCAGGAGAGGAGCCAGGAGAGCTGCAGGGACCCCCAACCCACTGCAACCAGCAGCCCCAGTCAGCCCTTACCTCCTCAAGTCCCCCCCCTGCCTCAGCTGCCCCCACCACCCTCAGCCCCTCAACCCCTGTCCCCTCTTAGGACCCAGACTAACGGCCCTTCCCAGGCCCCGGCCTCCATTCATCTGCCTCCACGTTCAGAGGCTCTTCCCAGGCCTCAGACGCCCGCAGCCCTGCCTCTCGCCCAGGGCCAAGAGCCCTCACCGCCCCCCCCCTCCCCGGCCCCAGCACCAGCCTGAACTTCTGTCCCATCCCCGGCCTCCGCCAACGCCAAGCCTCCACCCACATCCACCGTCTCCTGCCCTCCCTACCCATCACCCTCACCAGCAGCACCCCAGTCAAGCAGGGCCCCACCGGCCCCCGTCACGCTGTCATCCACGGCCTCTTTCCACCTACAACGGCCTCAACCTCAACGGTCACAGGTGAGTCAGACAACACGAGACCTGGCACGGCGATAAATCCGTTTATTTTTGAAAACAGTCACGTCCCTCATGTCCTCGTGTGCTCTGATGCAGAAAATTGTGTGCAGAGCAGAACCGACAAAACCTCCATATTCACACACTTGAAAATACTAGACCGTCTCTCGAGCTGAAAGCGTGCATGATGCCCGATCAGTATGTAAATTGCTATCAGGGAGAGCTTCAAGTCCCCAAGCCAAACAGCAGCACTGATTATTAACAAGCGAATAAAAGGGCCACAGAGCGCTCGGAGTGCCTGTGATTTATTAGCCACCCACATTATCATCGGGCTGTGTGAGGATTTCTGCTCTCATCAGTTATAGTGGCCTCATGCACCACAGTCTGGTGCAGCCTTGAATCAGAACCGTGATGATGTTTTGATTCCAGTCAGGCCGGCTGATTTATGGAGGGAGCAGACGAGGAAACCAGCGAAAAGTTAAGATATCTTTTCTTTTGGAAGGCGTGGCAGCTCGGGGATCTGTTAACCCGTGCACTTTGAAATAACCCAATCATAAACGGTTGATACCTCTTTAAGATGTGACTCAACATGGGAGTTAGTGTTCTTTCTGTGGCTGTAGATCCGTCATATTTTCTCTGACTGTCTTCCTTATCAAAGAGTTTCTTTTCGTATGTGCTGATGGTCAGAGCCTCAGTCGGTCTGATCACCGTGTTCTTCATCTTGTTGATGTTTTTTCCTCCTTATTACTTCAAGTGCTGAATGAAAATGGCTGCAGGAGAAACTTCTTCAATCAACTTTCTTTGAACAATGATTCAGACTCATGGTGACCAAGTCATCTGGAACGATTACATAGACCAAGGAAGTCGTATGTAGGGAGACTATAAATGAGACTGATTTTAATTGACTGAATTAGCTCAGGAGAACATTCGTTCTGCATCAACTAAGGCTTTAGACTTTGGTGTCAACAAGTTGAAAACCTATTTCTGAAATCATAACATGATCCATGATGCAGTAATGCATGGTGAGAATGAGCCACAGTTTGCAGGAGTAGAGAGTTGATTAAATGATCATGTTTAGATCCAGACTTAAACCTGATTTTAGGTCATAAAGGTCTGAGAGATGTGAAGCGCTGGAGGATACTGAATGAAATCTCAAGAAGCCCAATCATTGGGACACCAGCAGACTCGAAGCAGAGTGAAAGGTTCAGACATGCTGACAATAGAGAGAGAGTCCTGCTGAGTCTGGTCTGCTGAGTCTGGTCTGCTGAGTCTGGTCTGCTGAGTCCGGTATCTTTGAAAAGCTCTCTCCATTAAATTAGGACTCCAGTATCCCTCCTTCAGAGCCCACTCAGTCCCAACAACAGCTCTTCCTCTCAGGCTCTCAGGACTTGGCTTGGCCTCCCTCTGCCTGTGCCAGCTCTGCCAGTCTGCCAGTGCACCAGCAGAGCCTGGCACCCTCTGTGAATAATCACAGCCGGGCCCGCAGCGAAGAGCGAGCGCTGCAAATGAGCTTTTAGGCTTAGTGCGCAGAGCTGTGGAGACGCAGGCTCTGCGACTGGCCCCGGGGAAAACCCACACACACTACAAAAGACTGTTTGCTTACACACACACACACACACACCATCCCTGCCTCTCATCCCATTTCCGATGCACATGTTCAGTACCTGGCTCTGGAGGAAGTGCCTTAACAGAAGCTGTTCAAAGACAGATGCTCGTTCTCTTCTGCTTGCCAGCGGTGCTTTATTTGCATGTGAGGGTGTTGTGAATGTGCTGTTTTTCACGGATCATGTTTGCCCTGGATTCTGTGAAGCACGAGGGAGAGGCAGGGAGGCGTTTGTAAATGGAGGACAGTCGAGGTGTGAAAACACTGTAATGGGAATTGAAGGTTGGAGCAGATGGAGACGAGGGGATGTGGAGGAACAAGTGTTAATTTTCTCTGATCACGCCTGGCTTAACCTGGCTCCTCTCTCAATCTCTCACTTTTTTTTTCTTCTTTGCAGCAGCAGCAGGAGCAGCACCCCAGGCGCCAAGCCCCACGGGCCCCCTACACCCTCCTTACACCTCCCCCACCATCCTCCTCCTCCTCCTGCGGCAGCTGGAGCAGCAGCCTCACCCTTCCCCTTGCCCTTGACAGCTAACCCGAGCGGCCCCCACAGCTTCCCCCCTGCCTTACAGTCCTCGCCGCATCCTCACCACCCCAATATGTTTGCTCCTCCAGCGGCCTTGCCTCCACCACCACCACTAACGTCTAGCGCCCTGCCAGTACCCGGACATCCTGCTGCTGGGAGTGCCTACTCAGGTAAACAACAATAAATCATCTAAGCCAATGTGTTTTCAAAGCACATTTAAAATCAGCAGCATCTGACCACTGGGCGGGAAACATCCCGAAGGAAACAACAACAGACGAAACCACGAGGGCCGTTAAACACAGCAGCAAACAGAGGAAATTGATCTAGTCTCTGTTTGGTCTGATAAAGACTGAACCTGACCTGTCCATGGTAACCACACTGGAGGCAGGTCGTTCAGGTGAGATGAAGGCACGCCAGGGTACAGAGTCTGCATCTGGGTACAGAGTCTGAGCCTGGGTATAGAGTCTGCACCTGGGTAAAGAGTCTGCATCTGGGTATAGAGTCTGCATCTGGGTATAGAGTCTGCACCTGGGTACAGAGTCTGCACCTGGGTTTAGAGTCTGCACCTGGGTATAGAGTCTGCACCTGGGTATAGAGTCTGCACCTAGGTATAGAGTCTGAGCCTGGGTTCAGAGTCTGCACCTGGGTATAGAGTCTGCACCTGGGTATAGAGTCTGAGCCTGGGTACAGAGTCTACACCTGGGTATAGAGTCTGAGCCTGGGTACAGAGTCTGCACCTGGGTATAGAGTCTGAGCCTGGGTACAGAGTCTGAGCCTGGATACAGAGTCTGCACCTGTGTATAGAGTCTGAGCCTGGGTACAGAGTCTGCACCTGGGTATAGAGTCTGCACCTGGGTATAGAGTCTGCACCTGGGTATAGAATCTGAGCCTGGGTACAGAGTCTGCACCTGTGTATAGAGTCTGAGCCTGGGTACAGAGTCTGCACCTGTGTATAGAGTCTGAGCCTGGGTACAGAGTCTGCACCTGGGTATAGAGTCTGCACCTGGGTATAGAGTCTGCACCTGGGTATAGAGTCTGCACCTAGGTATAGAGTCTGAGCCTGGGTTCAGAGTCTGCACCTGGGTATAGAGTCTGCACCTGGGTATAGAGTCTGAGCCTGGGTACAGAGTCTGCACCTGGGTATAGAGTCTGAGCCTGGGTACAGAGTCTGCACCTGGGTACAGAGTCTGCACATGGGTATAGAGTCTGAGCCTGGGTACAGAGTCTGCACCTGGGTATAGAGTCTGAGCCTGGGTACAGAGTCTGAGCCTGGGTACAGAGTCTGCACCTGGGTATAGAGTCTGAGCCTGGGTACAGAGTCTGCACCTGGGTATAGAGTCTGCACCTGGGTATAGAGTCTGAGCCTGGGTACAGAGTCTGCACCTGGGTATAGAGTCTGAGCCTGGGTACAGAGTCTGCACCTGGGTATAGAGTCTAAGCCTGGGTACAGAGTCTGCACCTGGGTATAGAGTCTAAGCCTGGGTACAGAGTCTGCACCTGGGTATAGAATCTGAGCCTGGGTACAGAGTCTGAGCCTGGGTACAGAGTCTGCACCTGTGTATAGAGTCTGAGCCTGGGTACAGAGTCTGCACCTGGGTATAGAGTCTGCACCTGGGTATAGAGTCTGAGCCTGGGTACAGAGTCTGCACCTGGGTATAGAGTCTGCACCTGGGTATAGAGTCTGAGCCTGGGTATAGAGTCTGCACCTGGGTATAGAGTCTGAGCCTGGGTACAGAGTCTGCACCTGGGTATAGAGTCTGCACCTGGGTATAGAGTCTGAGCCTGGTTACAGAGTCTGCACCTGGGTATAGAGTCTGAGCCTGGGTACAGAGTCTGCACCTGGGTATAGAGTCTGAGCCTGGGTACAGAGTCTGCGCCTGGGTATAGAGTCTGAGCCTGGTTACAGAGTCTGCACCTGGGTATAGAGTCTGAGCCTGGGTACAGAGTCTGCACCTGGGTATAGAGTCTGAGCCTGGGTACAGAGTCTGCACCTTGGTATAGAGTCTGAGCCTGGGTACAGAGTCTGCACCTGGGTATAGAGTCTGAGCCTGGGTACAGAGTCTGCACCTGGGTATAGAGTCTGCACATGGGTATAGAGTCTGCACCTGGGTATAGAGTCTGCACCTGGGTATAGAGTCTGCACCTGGGTACAGAGTCTGCACCTGGGTATAGAGTCTGAGCCTGGTTACAGAGTCTGCACCTGGGTATAGAGTCTGAGCCTGGGTACAGAGTCTGCACCTGGGTATAGAGTCTGAGCCTGGGTACAGAGTCTGCACCTTGGTATAGAGTCTGAGCCTGGGTACAGAGTCTGCACCTGGGTATAGAGTCTGAGCCTGGGTACAGAGTCTGCACCTGGGTATAGAGTCTGCACATGGGTATAGAGTCTGCACCTGGGTATAGAGTCTGCACCTGGGTATAGAGTCTGCACCTGGGTACAGAGTCTGCACCTGGGTATAGAGTCTGAGCCTGGGTACAGACTCCACTGGCCTCATTCGTCAACATCTTCTTTTTTTTCAAGATTTTTCCTAAATTTGATTTGTTGAAGGTTTCTGAGAGATGTTTTCGGCCACTTCATGCTCGTTATTTATCTAATGAGCTGTTCAGATCTGTGATCTTAACAGAATAGATTGTAAATGGAAACTTAAACTTTTGGAGTAGGAGTGGTTTGGAGTCGATTTGAGTGGTTTAGGGTCTTTTAGAGTCGTTTGGAGTTGTTTGCTTGGGTCCTCCTCACTGTCATACCCATTGTAACGTACTCTGAACATAAAGTCTACAAACATGCTGCACAAAACCTTCAGCTGAGAAAGATTTGAAGAACTGTGAACACTACAAGACAAACATGCTCTGATTCTGCTTTATGCTGTGAGTTGTTTCCTGAAGGAGAAAAGCAAAATGATTTTCAGGATGAAGGGAGAGGGTTGTGAAGTAAAATGTAAAGTGATTCCAGCGCTGGACTTCAGATGAAAAACCTGGAACGGCTGATTTAGATCATATTAAGCAGCTCCTGGAGTTGATATAGAAACAGATGAGCTTCATTCTGTCAGACTGAGAAGGCTGAAGAAGATGCTCAGATGTCTGACATGTTAGACATGTCTTATAGAAGCTTCCAGTGTTGAACATATGTAGAGACACAGACACCATGTAACCATGCATGTAAAGAAACAAACATGTGACCTACATATACTGCATGCTCAGGGTTTTGTATGTTTATGCCGGTGTGGACAGCTCAAGTTCACACTCATCATGTTCTGATGGATCGACTGTCTGCACACCAGTAATAACCAGCAGCATGTCAGGCCACGTAGCTGAGGCCATTACAGACCCCATGCACATTTCCTCACCGTGCTGTCGAGCTAAATGTCAGGGTCAGCGTGGGAAGAAGAGGAGGAGGGGCTCGCAGTCAGCGGCGTTCCCAGAACTTCCATTTTCACCTGGAAGGGCGTTCATGTGCAAGAAATCAATGTGGTCAATACGGAACGGAGCGAGCTGGATTCTGTTCAGAAGATGCTAATGAAATTTTTATGAAGACCAACCCCCCCACCCCACATCCCCCGCTCCCTCTCCGTGGGCCCAAGAGAGGCTGAAATGAATGCAGAAAATATAGTGTTGAGTCACGGTGGAATAGGGAGGATAAGGTTACCCAGGAGGAGATGTAATCTCTCAGGGCAGGTTCTGTTGGATTTAGAAGAAAAGCCAGCGATTACGTGAAATCCATTCTTTGTCCTCAGGGCTGAGCAGAGGTTATTAGAACAACAGATGTTGTTGTCTCAGCGGGGCTGCAGTGTATCAAATCACAGCGTTTGACAGCTCCAAGAATCAGAGCGCTCTAATCAGCCCGGGGCTCGCCGAAATTTAAAATGACATGCTGATAATCACTGCCATTTCCTGATTCTCCTTCTTTTTCCTTTCACTGCAGCACAGCCCATCGTTTGAAAAATACAAAGCTCTGACATGTTTTAGAGGCTTGAAACGAGACTCTGCAGTATTAGGAAGACTAAAACTCTGTTTTATGAATAAGTCAATCAATCATAGCCAAAACTCAGTTTTTCTTCCAAGGTTGAACTTTCATGTATACAAACTTTGAGTGAAAACCAACAAACTGCATCAAGATCCCTCAGGGAGAAGAACCACAGACTCTGCAGAGACAGTGGACACAGCCAGCTGTCAGGTGGCTTTAACCTGCTATCAGTCGTCTCTCCAACAGGGGGCGACATGCTGCACAAATAGTTATTTACATATAGAAGAAGAACTAAGCCAGGCTCTCATTAGATTAATGAATGAATAATAAGTAAATAATGACTGAATGAGTTCACATCTCTGAAGTCTGTTCTGTAAATCATGACCTTCAGTTTTCCTTTTTTATTGAGCTGCAGCTGTAGCTGGATCAGATCACCAGCCTGTCTTTGTACTTCACTCTGAGCTCTAAATAGTATAATATTGGTCCCAGTGTGTTATTCTATAAAGCTTCATCATACTTGCCCCCTCAAACACACACACACACTCGCTCACACACACTGTGCCTTTGTGTCAAGCTGGCACCAGCATTCACAGGGACTCAGTTTCTCCTCTTACGACCTTCTTCTACAGGATCACTTGTAACAGAGGGACGAAAGGACCGATCTGAACCGACAGCTTAAAGGAGTCTGGTCTTATTTTCCTCCTCCCTTTACTGCAGAGCTACGACCCAGTTCAAGGAAAATGTTTAACTTCTCACTGGAGCCGCACAATTTATCATTTAAGATCTCAGTCCATCTCTTATTTTTAAACCGGACGATCCATCAGCATTTTATTTCACAGGCTGCTCTGTAAACAAATGCCCCCGAAATGTGGCCCTGCCTCTGCCTTCTCCTTCAACCAATGGTTTTTACAACATGTGAGCCTGCTGCCTGCAGTTAAGTGAGCAAGAAGAAAGTGCTGCTCACTGTACTTGAATGACGAGAGATGGGCACCAAAAATCGGTTCCTGGAGTGCAGATGACCTAGTGGTTAAGGTCGCGCTCCATATGTACAAAACCAAAAAAAAGCCCTTGAGCAAGCAGCCGGGGTTCGAGTCTGACCTGTGGTGACTCTCCTGCATGTCACTCCTTACTTTCACACTGTTTCCAACTCTGTCCAGTGTCCTGTCCTCTCTCATTAAAGACATAAAAGCCCCCAAAAAAACAACTTCAGAAAAAATCTGCTCCTGCTAAGAATCCATTAGAAAGAGTTCAGTCCAGTGACATCATTAGCCTTTATATGCTTAAGGATTCTCTTGTTGATTCTTTACATTATGCCAGGCCAGACCTCATGTCCATTGTTCTGCCCCAGTTAGCTTAGCTTAGCTTAGCTTAGCAGATGGATAACAAAACTCTGATTCAGGATTGTTCTCTCGAAGTTTGACTCAGGAAGCTGTAAAACTAAACACAAAGAAACGTACATTACTCTCTGTCAAGAGATGCAATATATTCAACATGTGAAACGTCTCCCAATGGACCAAAAACCACAGATAAGACATAGCGCTAGCTTGATGCTAACATAAATAGGAAATTGCATTGATATGCTAGCAGTTAGCAGTTTTTTCTTATTTTTATTTACGTCCAGAGATAGAAAGAATCGGATCCATAAGGGCACTGGTATCAATCAAATCTTATCAAGCTGAGTTAGACCATGAAAACACACTTTGGTCTTCTTCACTAATGTGAAATGAATGGGGTCAGTTAGCATTACAGGGCATGCTCTTCAAAATAAAAGCACATAATATTTGTCAGGACTTACTGCTTTAGGGTGTAGGTGCCACTTATTTAAAGTACAATTTGGTCTATTATATGCTTTTTATAAAGCACTCCTGTCACATGAAAAGTGGGCTGCATCCATACACCAGTGCAACCAATACAGCAGGATATAATGCTGAGTCATGGTCACGCACTTAAAGAAAACTGTGGTATACCTTCAAGTTAGATTAAAAACCTGAGAAGAGCTGGTTTGATTGAAAGACTCCTCAGTTCAAGACAATAAGGGATGAGGATTTAAAGACGAACCCTTATCATTCTTTCATTATGACTTAAAACAAGATGAGGACTTCCAAAATACTGAACTCAAGTCCTCTCAAAGGGTGCAGAGATCCCAAACCTCCCCATCATGTTTCTGAGGTCCTGAAAGTTTCACTTCCTTCACTAACAAACCCAATCCTAATCCTTTATCTCTCTCTCTCTCTCTCTTTCTCTCTCTCTCTCTCTCTCTCTCTCTCTCTCTCCTCCAGAACAAGACATTCTGCGTCAGGAGCTCAACACACGTTTCCTGGCTTCCCAGAGCGCTGATCGCGGTGCCTCGCTCGGCCCTCCGCCCTACCTGCGCACCGAGTTCCACCAGCATCAGCATCAGCACCAGCATCAGCACCAACACACTCACCAGCACACCCACCAGCACACCTTCACGCCCTTTCCCCACGCCATCATGCCCACCCCTGCACCGCCCATGGTGCGTACCCCTGCCAGAAATGTGAGGATAAGTAGAACGCACCTGAGTTGGGTTGAAACGGAGATTTGTTCTGCTCTAAATGTTTTCTTCTTCTAATGATGATGATGATGATGATGAGTCTAACGTGTGTCAAAGTGTGGGCGGGCCTGGTGGGCCTGGAGGGCCTGGTGGTGTGAGAGTGAGGATTTTACACGGTCCCACATGTGCGTGAGCAGCACGCTCCACAGACCTGTGGGTTCTTCTGCGGCAGCCTTACGATGATGACCATGTGTGTCCGTCCACGCCACAATGATGCCTTTATTCTCCCAGAAAGCCTTTCAAGTGTTTTCTCTGGCAAACTCTGCGACTCCAGACTTGAGTCGCTGCTATTTTCTAAATTGGCAATAACTTGCCCAAAGCATGTTAACTTCAGAGCCAGCTCTCAGAGCATAATACACTTAATTCATTCTGAATTTAATGACATCATTTGGGTCCCGTTTGGGGGTTTTCATTACTGGCAAATGCTTTGCGTTAAGAGCCTTGCTGTTTGTCGGGGGAGACCACAGGCAATCGGGTGGCTGGACCTAAATCTCTCTCACACACACATATTCCTAACTGCCTGGCCCATAGAGAGTTCACTTGGCTCTGATGATGCCTCAAAGGCAGCATGGCGAGGCCTCTGACAGCTAATGAGGCCATAAAAAGCCTCTTTATGGCTGCAGTGTTTAGTCTTGACTGGGGAAATGTTCGCCCTGAGCCCGCGCTGCACCACTAAAAGGAAACCAAATGAGACACAGAACCCACGCTAGTTTACAAGGTCTTCAGATGATCACACAAAGGGGAGGATGAAAACAGTCTGGGTTTGGGAAGTGGTTGAACTTTGAGTCTCCGTCGAACATTTTAAATCTTGATTCATAATCCCAAATGTAACCCTGTCTTTAGCTCCAAAGTACGGCTTGTGAAGCGTTTTGTGTTGGCCTGGATCGACCTGAACGGAGACCAGCTCTGTTTGAACACACACATATGAACACATGATCATGTTTTCTCTCCACACTGTGCTTAGCTGTGTTTTATTTCCTCTGCAGTTTGAAAAATACCCAACAAAAGTCGACCCCTTCTACAGACACAGTGTGAGTTTCCCTGCTGCACACCTCATAGCGCTTCTCTGCCTGCCCATTTTGCCATTCCAGCCCATGCAAGTTAATGTTATAGCTCTGAGAGAGAGTGTGTGTGTGTATGTGTGTGTGCATGCATGTGAGAGAGGCTACATGCAACAGCTCATCTGCATCCTAATGGTTACTGTAAGCATCCTAGCTGTGCCATTCCTCCCATCAGCTCCAGCAAATGTGGTGATTTATGAAACTGTGCTGCATTCTCAGACCTCGGAGCTCCAAATTTATTGTCCGTGCATGTTTGCAGAGAAAGTGTTGTGCATTGAAATTAAAGAAAAAGGCATCTGCATTACACACAAGTTGCTCTGTTGTCAGGGGAACACTACATCTGTCTCCCCTAGAAGAGAGCAGGAGATTACTCTCTAACAAAGAGACGTATTTTACTCAAAGCTGACATTTTCTGTGTGTGTGTTTTCTTCCAATTGTTCCCCAGATCATGAGATCAGAAACATTGTGTAGATGTTGCAGAATGTTTCTCGTTTGTTTATTCGGTGCTCTGGATCTGATCACAGTTTTTCCTTCTTGTTATTATAAAAGCAGTAAATACCCTGCAGCCATTTCCTCTGCATGAATAAACCTTAAAAACATGATGCACAAAGAGACACAAGTTGCATCTAAAAGTGCGCAGTGTATCCTCCAGCTTTTCTAATAACTCATCCTGGCAGCCCCGCTTTAAATAATTCTGTTGCACCATATGAGATTAAAGCAAAGAGAGAAACAAGAAACACACGCTCCACATCCGCCAAGGCAAATAT
This sequence comes from Labroides dimidiatus, assembly GCA_030710495.1. Classification (NCBI taxonomy): domain Eukaryota; kingdom Metazoa; phylum Chordata; class Actinopteri; order Labriformes; family Labridae; genus Labroides; species Labroides dimidiatus. The sequence continues at coordinate 3,063,781 of CM061159.1, forward strand.
GATTGACAAGAACAATTATACGGAGGAGTATTTCTCCACAGGATAATTTTATGGAGGCCTTGAGCTCTCCTTTGGTTTACATGTGTTTTGCTTGTATTACAACATCTTAGCTCTCATATCAAAGGAGTGTTTTCTCTTACTTAAATCCACCGGGACCAGCAGTTTTTAATATTTTTTTTAGCTTGCAGTTTGTGAAACATGAAGGCAATTCCTCTGCTGAGCAATTTCAGAAAATAGAAAAAATAAAAATAAAATTATGATTAGTTGGTTCCACCCCCACTGCCTCATGAAGCTGTTGTGTTTCATTGCAGTGATGTCACTCTTCATTTATCCTTTCCCTCTTTTCTTCCACAGCTCTTCCACTCGTACCCACCGGCCATGTCTGGCCTTCCTCCCGTCATCCCTCCAACTGGGCCCTTCGGCTCGCTGCAGGGCGCCTTCCAGCCCAAGGTAGGACACCCAGGGACTCCAACACACACCCACACGCTCAGAAACACACATATACAATCTGATAACAGGAGTTATTTACAGCAGCTCTTTATTCGATCCATGTCTGCTGCTCTTTTAGACATCCAATCCGCTCGATGTGTCCACGAGACCTGGAGCCGTCCCACACACGTTCCTACAGAAGGACCCCAGGGTGAGTGCCCCACACACACACACACACAAACACACACACATGCACACACACACGCACACACACACACACACACACAAGCTCCAAAACACATGCAAAGCAACACTCAAAAGTGTGTGTGTGGAGGTAACCTTTAGACCTTTTGTACGAGTTGCATAAGCCTTCAAGTCATCGCACCGAGGTTTTCAGCACCAAATGATGTCACTGTGAAGAACTCACATTCAGACAGTCAGTGGTGAGGACTCGGCCTTCTCTGCAGGAGCTGAATTTTAAAAAAATCTGATTAAGAGCAAAAAATAGCTTCATTAAGATTAATTGTTATCCTACAGCTTCAAAACAAGTGTCCATCCAGGCGAACATGCCTCTAAAACACAAACCACAGGTCATGTGTAGGGTTGTTTTTTTTTAACCGAGTCACTTCAAGAAAATTTAATTCAAACTGAGTGACAAAAGGTGAGGAAAAAATCTGAAAAAAGTAAGTCAAAGTAAGCACATTTTCTTTAGCACAGCTGAAAACAGGATCATAGAGTGTAAACTAAACAAAGACAGATTGGTTTACAGTGTGCGAATACCAACAGCAGAGCTTGCACCACCGATTTCCAGAACTCCTTGGTGATTAAAGAGGGGGTATGGTGCTTTTTTTTAGTCTTTATTCTGTCCTCTGGTGCCCCTGTAGTATCAGACCTTGGTGACTGAGGCCTGCACCTCCAACGTTTCAGGGACCAGGAGGAGCAAGTCAGTGGAGATCTGGTGTTATCTTTAGAACAGAGTGTTTTGATCAGTTTACAGACAGATTCAGGGAACTTTTGAAAAAACTTTTTGAGGTTTGAAAATCTGCACACGCTCAGTCTGAACATCCAGCACTGATACTTTATATCTGTGTTTAAAATATAGGAAAGCAGAATACCCCCTCTTTAAAGCCTGCATGCCTGTGCCCTGGTGTTTCTTCTCCAATCTGAGTCAGTGGCCCTTTAAAGTCTCATTTATAAGCGGTGACAGTTTACACTCTTGGTTTAAAAGTAGCTTAAAGTCTGTGTCTAAAAACAAGTGGCAGCTTCGTCTGCAGAGGGTCACACTGAGGGAACCCTGCCTAACAACCCTGTGTTAATTACTCCTCAATGCTTCATTTTAAAGGGAAATTTCAACATTTTAATTTAGTTCATAATGAATGCCACACACTGAGACTAATTAGGGGGTGATTTGATTGACGGCTGAATAACTCAACTGCTTTTTTTCTCTCTCCCTCCTGCAGCTAACGGATCCATTTCGGCCCGTTCTCAGGGTGAGTGCTCGCTCCCTGCAGAGCCTTGTGCAAAAACCACCCCAACACACACACACAAAGAAACACACACAGGCAATTACAGCCATATTGCCATAAAGGGGTTTTTGCTAATGGAGTAGATGGTGTCTGTAATTAAATGAGGGTTGCTCCTGGAGGCAGAGTGCACCAGTAAACCCCACAACAAAGCTCCTTTTGGAGACCAGCTCGGCTGAACGAGGAAATTATGTTGTCTTAATTTTAACCTGTGCATTAATCTCTTTACAGCCTTTTGAGTCGAAAGAGTACAAATTAAAGAGCTTTATTTAAGAGAACAGGATGTTAAAAACCTTTTTTTTTCTTGTTTTTACAGAAACCGGGGAAGTGGTGTGCCATGCACGTCCACATCGCGTGGCAGACTTACCACCACCAACAGAAAGTAAAGGTGAGGACTCATCTGTCTCTCCTCTCTCTCTCTCTCTCTCTCTCTCTCTCTCTCTCTCTCTCTCTCTCTCTCTCTGCTTTAAGGTAAAAAAACAGAAACATTAGCACTTAGCTGTGTCCAACTTACACACTTGGTATGTATCGGTCAGCTTTAAAGTTTGCTGTTTTTGTAGTTTGCACTTAAGGAGTGATGCAACATGCTTGCTGTGCAGAAGCACACAAACTGTAATATTTTCTAACCTTTACCAGAATTTGGCTGAACTTTTCCTGGAGCTCTTTTAACAGCATCGGTTCAATTTATTTTTACCTTTAACAAGCTCCAGCATCTTCTCTGCGCAGTGCATTGTGGGAATCTTTGCTCCACATTGAAATGTATCTGATACTGTCCTAACTGAGTGTTTTCAGTGAGCTCTACCTGAAGAGTAGTCTACAGTGTCTCCAGATTGAAATGAAGCGTTCAGTCATGTGTACTGCTGGAGAGCCTGTTTATTTCCCTTTAGATGGAGACACACCTGTGAGGAACATGCATTGAGCAGCAGAGCTCAGTATGTGGGTTGCACCCGTTAAAAATATGCCACATCTTCTCTGCCGATGCCAAGCATCTTATTCTGCTCACCAAACACACATTTTCATATTTTTTAGGTGAAGTTTACGATCCAATGGTGCAGGAACACAAATTTCACAGTTCATTTCTGCTGTTCGAAGGTTATTCTCTGGATTTCAGTCTTGACTTTTAATTTGACTTCTATTTTCTAGACTCAGCTCTTCGGAATCTTTGGTCACAGTTTTTAAAGTAAAGACAGAAACTGAATGTAAAGTTCATTTGATCATCATCAGTCATCAAGAGTTTGGTGTGACTGAATGTGTTGCTGTGATCTCTTCTTTGAATTTCGGTGATGAGTCAAACAGAAATAGAGAACATTTTGCCTTTTTTGGGTTATTAATGACTTATTTTCTGATTCCTTTGTCACATATAAAGACCTTTCATCCTGCCGTCCGTGTCTGAAATGATGAGGGTTGATTTGAAGTCTGCTGTGATATTTTGGGTAAGGGTGTTTTACGTGTGCTCCTCTCTGTCCGTTTGGCGCCTTCCAGCAGCAGATGCAGGTCGACCCTCACAAGCTCGACTTCGGCCTCAAGCCTGAGTTCCTGAGTCGACCTCCGGGCCCCAGCCTCTTTGGTGCCATCCATCACCCCAGTGACTTGGCGAGGCCGGCCACGCTCTTTTCTGCTGCAGGTGAGTGTGAGTCAGGTCTGCAGGTGAGGAGATTGATGGATGGTGAACGGCAGTGACCTCTGACACACAGCAACTGTCCATCCGTCCGTTCCTGCCGTGTGGCCTTGTATGCTCATATTAGAGTGAACGTGTTTGACTGTGGTCAGACCAGGACCAGATTCATCCTGAAGGTGGGAAGAAAACCCTCCTGAGAAAAATTCAAGTTAACTCAGGGATTAAACTTCTCTATCCCTATGATGGATTCCTGTCAGTTCCAGAATGGTGATAGTTTTAGTCAGTGTCAGTCAGACAGAAACAAGCTGAGCAGACTGCTGTTTTTAATGTTGGTGTTTATCTGAATCCTGTAACACAAGTGTGTAGTGTGAAGTTCACTCTGTGTAGGAAGCTTTTATTGTGGCAGTGAGCATCAGCGTGGACTGCCTGTCATGTCATTATGGGCTCTGGTGTGCAGTTTATTTACTCGAACAAAGAAATACCAGGGCTGTAACAATCTGTGGAGCGCAGATGGCCTAGTGGTTTAGGTTGTGCTCCATATGGTGAAAGCCCTTGAGTGGCAGCCTGGATTCAAATCCAGCCTGTGGCAACTTTCCTGTGTGTCACTGCCCACTCTCCCCCTGTTCACATTAAAGGCCCCCCCCCCCCCCCCCCCCCCAAAAAAAAAAAACCCTAAAGAACAATCTGTAAATTGACAGAGTTTATGTTAAGTTTCATCACGTGCAGGCAGAGCAGATAGTGTCTGAGCAGACAGTCTCTGTTAGGAACAAACATCAATACAACAGGTGATACAACACATTAACCACACAGAGCACTGCACCACATGAACCAGCTTTAAACTGGACCACTTGACAACACAGTTCTGACACAGCGTGTTAGCTTAAAGAGACTGTGAGAACTTTCTAACTGATCTTTAAAAAGTCTCACTTCAGAGGGCAGATGGTCTAGTTGTTAAGGTTGCGCTTCATATGGCAAAAGCCTTGAGCAGGCAGTTCAGGTTCAAGTCTCGCCTGTGACGACTTTCCTGCATGTCTGGCATAATTTACTTTTAACGACTGAGTGGGTCAAAGTTATCACAGTACACAGCACTGCAGAAGTTCTGTCCAAATATTAAAAAATCCTTCTGCACTTAATAAAAATATACTTCTTACTACACTGAATTTATCAAACATCTTGGTTTGTTTCGTAGTTATTTCTCAGATTCAGATTTATAATGTAGAATAGGATGAAGACACTATTTGTCTAAATATCTTTAATATACGCCCTGGGAATTCACAAGGTATCTAGCTACAGTTAAGTAAATAGGATTAGCATCAAGTTTAGGAATGACAGTAAAGTGAGCAACACATTAATGCATTTTAAACAAATAGAAAAACTGATATTCTGTAAAAGGTACCTTCAGTACCTTGTTTGAGGGTCTGTTTGTGTTGTTACTACTTTAAGCTGCTGATGGTCAAGAACAGAGGAGGCTTCTTATCCCACCTGATTAGTATAAATAAACAAGCTCCTTATTTATCATAATCTGACCTCAAAATGCTGCAGAAAGCTTCAGTTTAATGTTAGAATCCCTCCAGAGGACATTCCCCCAAACCACCCTTACTCTATTGACTTATTTATACTTTAAGTTATTCAAAGTTTTATACAGAACACCTGTTGCATCTGTTACTCTATATAGACACAAAATTCACTTGATTGTGGGTCAAATTTGTTTTAAAGAGGCGAGCTTATATCCATCAGCTTCGATCTTTAGCTTCAAAAAAGTCTTTTTTTCCTTCTTTTTTAGCTTTAATCCTTGATTACCAGAGTAATGAACTGAGTGGATCCTGCTGTCAGCAGTCGTGGATGTTCATGTATTACTTCCTGTCTCTCTCCTCAGGTCCTACTCACCCGTCAGCTGGTCCTTTCGGTCACCCACCTCACCATCCTGGAAACTTCCTCACCCCAGCATCTCACTTAGGTGAGACCAGAGGAGCCTGTAGTTTCATTATACTCAGTCTCATCAGGAAATGGACAAATGAAGATGTGTTAGTGTCTCTGCTAATATGTTGTGTGTCCTTCCAGAGCCTTTCAGTCGACCTCCGTCCTTTGGGGGACTGGGGTCCCTCAGTTCATCAGCCTTCGGGGGACTGGGAAATCCAGCACTAAGTGAGTTTTAACTCAGTGATCCTCTTTCAGAAGCAGAGTGTGTGTGTGTGTGTGTGTGTGTGTGTGTGTGTGTGTGTGTGTGTGTGTGTGTGTGTGTGTGTGTGTGTGTGTGTGTGTGTGTGTGTATGTGTGTGTGTGTGATGAAATGTGATCAATTCACAGGCAAACATCAGCTCATGTTGTTGAGATATGCATTTAACTTGGATCCTGTCGTTTTTCCACGTGTTGAATCCCTAACAGCGGCCAACTCAGTGTTCGGCCATAAAGACGGCCCCAACGCACCGCAGCACTTCAACAACAGCAGCAACAGCAGCCACCAGGAGCCGTGGAACCGCCTGCATCGTACGCCGCCCTCCTTCCCCACGCCCCCACCCTGGCTGAAACCTGGAGACTCAGAGCGGAGCGCGTCCGCCAGCTCGCACGAAAGAGACCGAGACTCTGACAAACGGGACTCACTGAGCAGTAAAGACGACAAGGACCGGTGAGTGTTACCTAAACTGGTTCCTCCAGGATGACTCTAGAAAGAGCGGGAACATGGAAACTGTCTGCGTCATAATTCTTTGGTGTTTGATTTATTCTCTTTTACCAAAAAAAAAAAGGATCCTTTTTAAGTTCCTGGTACTAAAAGAAGGACCTTGTTTTGTTTCTAGGGACTCTGTCGAAAAGCGCCATTCAAGCCATCCATCCCCGGTCCCAGTCAACCCCATCAGCCTCCTGGGTCACAGCCGGCCCCCTGAGCACCACAGGAACCACCTCCCTCCTACTCCTGGAGATCTTCAGAGGGAGAAGGAGAACAAGTCCAAAGACCGGGAGAGGGAGCACTCAGACTCCTGGAAGGACAACGGCACGGATGACCACAAGCTCAAAGACAACCAGCACGGCGACAAGGATGCACCAGTCATCCTCGACGGCCGGGTGTCAGACAGCAGAGCGTCAGACGACAAAGTGGTCAACAGGGGAACGCCGTCACCGTACATCCGGCAGACCAGCCTGGAGCGTCCAAACGGCGGTCTGAGCAGGGAGGTGCTGGAGAAGAAAGTGGAGCTGTCGTACGAGCACCAGAAGAAGAACAGCGAGGTGAAAGTGAAGGAGGAGAGGAAGGAGGAGCAGGAGGGGGCCACAGAGAGGTCCATTGAGCACCCAACACAGGCTCCCCCCACGCCAAACCTCCACCCCCCCTCCTCCATGCCCATGCCTATGGGCATGGCCGGTGTCCATCCCATCAACTCCATCAGCAGTCTGGAGAGGACTCGGGTGGTGGCGCCCTTCATGGGTATCAGCCCCATCCCAGGAGCCGACAGGTTCCCCTACCCCGCCTTCCACTGGGACCCAATGAGGGACCCCTACAGGGGCCTGGACATTCACAGACGGGACCCTTTGGCCAGGGACCTTCTGCTGCGGAACGACCCCCTGCACCGGCTCACAGCACCGCGCCTTTACGAGGCGGAGCGCTCCTACAGGGACCGAGAGCCCCATGACTATAACCGTGAGCATCTGGCCCTGGAGCACAGGAGGGAGCAGGAGCGCGCCCAGCTGGAGGAGAGAGACCGCCTCAACATGCTCAGAGAGGACTTTGAGCACGGGCGCCTCCACCCTGCAATGCACCATCCTGCTCTGGACGGACACCTCCCTCACCCCGCCCCGGGCCTCATGGCTCCTGGACTCCCTGGCATGCACTACTCCAGGGTCAGTCCCACGGCTGCAGCGGCAGCAGCTGCAGCAGCAGCAGCGGCCCATCAGAACGGTCTCTTGAACAAAACCCCGCCCACCGCCTCTCTGAGTGCCCCGCCCCCTCTCATCCCATCGCTGGGTGCCCGACCCGGCTCCCCCAGACGGACTACTCCCCTGGGCACAGATATCAGAGACAGAGCAGCTCACAAAGACATCGAGGCTCGGTGAGCTGAGCCTGAGCGGCTGCTGCCTGTGCCTCCCTCACACTGAACTCAGCACTTAGCTCCGGGCCGAGCCGGACTGTAACATAGCTGTGAATAACTTATGTGGGCACAGACACGCCCACACATGAAATGTTTTGGTACAAAACTTCAAACGGACAGTAACCAACAAACAAAATTTGGATTTTTCAGAGGTTTTTTTGCAGTTTGCTCCAGCTTTTTGTGCTTCTTCTCCTTCTTGTACAGCGATGTGGAGCAGGAACGATCTCTCTGAGATTGTACAGGTCCTTCAGCACTGACAGACAGCAGAGTGTGTAGATAACGTGTACAGTCGCTGTGCTTGCTCTGTGTGGATTCAAATCATGGTACAAATATGCAAAAGGAGTTTTGAAAGCTTTACTTTGAACACATGTAAATAGAGGAGTATTACAGAATGTGCTTTTTGCCCTTTCCTTTTTGTTTAATGGCAGATGAGAAGCATTGTACCACCACAGACCCCCATATTCAACTATGCAACAAGTATCTGGGCTCCCTTCCTGACAGCTGGCCTTCTCTCATCACTTACTGTGCACCAACGAAGGACAAAAACGCTGTATTCTCTCCACAACGCAGACTCGCCCCACTCAGAAACAGAGCGAAGCTTTAAGTGAACCACACAGGGTTTGTGGGGAGCAATCTGGACTCAACTAAAAGGAGGATCACTGGAGTCAAAGATAAATTGTGGTGACAATCGTAAAAAAAAAAAAAAAACAGGCGATGATTGGAGTGTTACACGTCAGAGAGTTTTCAGAGTTAAAGCCAGCAGCACAAACGATCCCTCTCTCTGCGTCCCCGGATCCTTCCTCCACTTTCACCTCCAGTCTTTGTTCTGGGGAGAATGCAGCACGACCCCCCCCCCCCCCCCCCTGACAGCACACGGCCCTATTGAAGGAGTGTAAAGTACATGTTTTGGAAGTAGGTTCTGTTGGTCAAACAGTGTATTAAGTGCTTTCCTAAGTTGTTGTACTTACAAAATCAAAAGACAAAAAAAGCTAGTCTGAACTCTGGACGGTTTGTTTCTAATGAGCAGAGATCTATTTTAGTAGTCCACTGAAGGTTTAGTTGTGCGCTTCAAACTGTGATATCATGTCGTGCAGTGTTTTTTAATCCAACATAAAAATGTCCACCGGAGCCATAGTGGTTAGTCGACGCGTATTGCAAAAAGATTGTTAAATGAGAAACTTTTTTTGCTGTTTACCATGTACAGGGAAAAAAATGAAGTCTTTCTAGATCATGTACAAAAACCTGAAAAAAAAAATGAAGCGACTGAATCTTCAGCATGCTCCTCATTTAAACTTGTGTTATGTAAATTGTGCCATGTTATTAAAAAATGTGTACTAACTCTGTCTGCGGGGCTTTTATTAACACGCCCACATGCACTGAGCAGAGGAAACAGGCCATGTCTCTTCCTGACACTTTCCACACATAATGACTTTCCACATTCCACTCCCATGGAGGATGAACTACCTTTGGTTCAACCCTCAGCTGCCTCTGAAGTCTTTGAGGAGGAAAGCAGTTTTCTTTAGACACAGGCTCCATGTTTGCATATTTTAGAGTCGAAGTGAGTAAAAGGTATTTGAAGTTTGGAGCCGCTCCAGGAGATTCCCTCAGCTGGCAGCAGAAAAACAGCATCTAACAGCAGGGATTAAGACTCACAAGCAAATATGCTCAATCAAAGTGCATCAACTAAAGCACTGATTTTGGCAGCCTGTGCTAACAGACAGACAACAAACAGACCTTCATTCAAAGTCTGGACTCGTCTGTTTTTCAGGCTGTTACTGCTTTTGTTTGGTGGGAAAGACGAGGAGAAGAAGGAAGTTTAAGGGGTGAGAGTTAGGATTGAGGTTCAGGAAAAGGAGCGGGCTCAAAGTGAAAGCCGGGATCAAACCGCTAACCCTCTGACAGAGGAGTGAGTGACTGCCACTGAGTCACAGCCGCCTCTAAATAAAATATAAAACATGAATTTTCTCACATGATTAAGCCACAGATACCTTCATTTACACACTAATGAACAGATATCAGCATGAACAGACACATCATCAGATATCACTGAAGCCAGAGGAAACTAGCCGGTTATCTAAACTTAAAGCTTGCCTCAAAGATGTAAGAATCTGGATGAGCAGAAATTTTCTACTTCTGAACTCAGAGAAGACTGAAGTCATTGTTATTGGACCTAAACACCTCAGAGAGGCTTTCTCTAACCAGATAACTACCTTAGATGGCATCAGCCTGGCACCTGGCTCCACTGCTAGGAACCTAGGGGTTCTTCTGGATCAGGACCTGTCCTTTAACTCTCACATCCAACAGGTCTCCAGGACGGTGTTCTTTCATCTTTGTCATATTAGAAAAATCAGACACATCTTGTCTCAGAGTGATGCAGAGAAGCTGGTCCATGCTTTGGTTTCCTCCAGGTTAGATGACTGTAACTCTCTTCTATCTGGTTGTCCTAACAAGTCTATCAGGACTCTTCAGCTGGTTCAGAATGCTGCAGCCCGGGTTCTGACTGGGACCAGGAGGAGGGAGCATATCTCCCCAGTGTTATTGTCTCTACACTGGTTACCTATAAAGTCTGGAATAGAATTTAAAATTCTTCTTCTGACTTTCAAAGCTCTTAATGGCATCGAGCCATCCTATCTTAAAGAGCTTACCGTGCTGTATTATCCGTCTAGATCGCTGCGTTCCCAGCATGCAGGCCTGCTCGTCGTACCTAGGGTCTCTAAAAGTAGTCTGGGAGGTCGAGCCTTTAGTTATCAGGCTCCTCTTCTCTGGAATCATTTACCGGTTGAGGTTCGGGGAGCAGACACCTTCTCTACTTTTAGGAGTAGACTTCAAACTTTCCTTTATGATAAAGCTTATAGTTAGAGCTGGTTCAGGTCTGAACCAGCTCTTAGTTAGTCTGCTATAGGTTTACACTGTCAGGGGGGGGCTCCTGTTTCCCTCTCTCCTCTATCTGTCAGTCTACCCCCTGTACTTATATAGTGTCTTTCTAGTCTTTCTGACCTCTCAAAGCGCTTTACACTGCTGGTATCATTCACCCATCCACACCACATTCACACACTGATGGGAGTGACTTTCTATGTATATAGCAGCCATCAGTTTTTAATCTAACACATTCACACTCATTCACACACCACTGACCAACACTGGGAGCAATTTTGGGGTTCAATGTCTTGCTTAAGGACACTTCGACATGTATGACTGCAGGAGCTGGAATCGAACCTTCAACCTTCCGATTGAAAGACAACAACTCTACCACTGAGCCCCTCTTTGCTTAACCTCTGATCTTAATGTCCCATTAAAGTTATTAACCATGGATCTCTCTGGGAGTCTCTGAGTTTGTCTGTTAGGTTCTTTGGATTGTTGCTGTGGACGGCCTGCTGCCATGGACCTGACAGACTCCAGCTGCTACGGCTTCTTACAGTTTCTCCATCATCATCACTACAACACTGAAATATGGAATCTGTGTCTGTTCCTCTGTGTCTGTGTATCTCTGCACTTCTCTCTTTATCTTGAGATAAAGTTTGATATGAATTGGCGCTATATAAATACAGAGAAATCAAAAGATATTAGTCTCCATTGTTGGGTTTGTTTAAAGTGGGTCATATATGAAGCTCCTCAGTTCGATGTTTTAATCTCACACATTGACCTCAGGTCTCCAGACTGTTGGAGCTGTTCTTCATGATTGGATTGTTTTGAATATTGCTTATTTTTTATGGATTTGTGGGAAATTTGGGAACAAGTTTAACCCTTTAAAGCCAGACCCACCAAACAAACAAAACAAAACAAAACAAAAAACTCAGAAAATTCTAATTTCTTGGAACTGAGACATATTGTAAAGTTTTTTTAATGAAGTTTTCATAAATAAGCATTTATGCAGAAAATACTTATTTAAAATAAGTAACACTTTAGATGTTATTCTTACCTCAACTTCTGGAAAACTACAGTGATTTTCCTAAAATAACAGGAAAAAAAAGTGTGTTGATGATTTCATGAGAGCAGCCATTTAAAAAAGAGCCACAATACAACCTCAGCTGCCTGTAGTGGTATGATGATCCTCAGGGGGCAGAAAACATTTTATAAACAGGATTTTAATGAAACTATTTGTCCTGTTGATGAGACAGAGGTCTCTGAAACTCAGGTACCAAATATGATACATTCAGCGTTAAAGGGTTAATATCATCTGCACTGTCATTCAGACGTTTTGAAAACTTCATTTTATAGTCTGGTAGAATTTGTTACAACATATGAGCAGCTTTGACTGGATGGGTGTTGAATTGACACCAATAAAGAACGCTCCTCCAATCAAACCTTTAAATACAAGTTAGAATAAGAGTGAAGATCAGATGAACAGAACACTATTTGCTTCATCTTCAAGGTCAAGGTGTCTTTATTTGCCTCCCTTGGGAGAACTTTTTCTCAGGCAGAGAGGTCTGCTGCACAGACAACACACTCCTCACACATTCATAAATAAACAGAGATCTATAAAATACAATTATAAAATACAATACAATACACTATACAATACAATACCAAACAATAAAAAGTGCATTCAAGCATCTCAGTGCAAGTACAGTGCAATGTAATATCAGTCAGCATCACATCTTGTACCATCCACTCTCTCCATGCAGGCAGTTTGGTAAGAAAATTGTGGGGGGGGGTTTGTAAGTTGATGCATTTCACACAGACTAGTTTACAAAAGTTTGTGGTTTTTAGCAGGAAGTGCTGCTTTGTGATTTTTAGTAAAATGATTTCTGTCACTTGCCAATTTTAACAACTTGGTGGGATTTTTTTTCCAGAGTAAGATCTAAACCTAATTAGTTTGGGCATGTTAATGAAATAAAGAGATGGTATTGAATGACAACAAGTGCACCAAACCCGGGCCACCTGCACATGGGTAAACCTCATGGAGTGAGAAGGTCAAACTCCAGCAGCACCAGCAGTAAGACAACGAATTTCCTCTAAACCAACATGTTTCATCGGTTTCAGTGTTCGACCACAAGCTGAAACAAAAGCTCAACCACACCGGCCTAAGCAAATGTTACTGACAGGTGCTGCTGAGTTTTCACCTTTGACAACTTGTAAAATTTGATGTAGCTGTGCCACAGTCCTCTGCTCCACTTCAGGATGCAGGAGAACTCATGATGGAATAAGGATGTCCCAGTTATTTATAAAGAGTTATAAAAATATAGCTATACAGAGCCCACTGGGGAAAAAATACAGAATGAAAAATTATAATTTTTTAAAATTTTTACAGTTTGCTTTTCAAACTGAAAAAAATGATGTGCAATGAAATCAAAGCAGAACATCAACGTGAAGTCTGACTTTTATCAGTAAAACTCAGTAACAACACAGGGCAGGTGTTCATTTTCTAACTGGCATGTACTGGACTAAATTAATGCAAAAAAAAAAAATTAAACTACAGTTTTATCCACAGGGGGCACCAAAATCAGCTGATATCAAAAGTTCTCCTTTTTTCAGGAGTTTAGGTTTATTCAGCTTAATCTGCCTCCGCTGCTCGACGTGATGATGCTGGAAACTGCGGGGTTCAGAAACACTCATGTGTGGAACGCCATCAGCTGCTCAGACATATGAGGGCCTGCGCCGGGCTCTGTAACAGAGCTTCAAACATCAGCAGCCTTCACTTGAGAATCATGGCGCCAAGCTTGTGTATTCATCAGAGGATGCAAGAGTTATTGACATTCCCATTACGCTGAATAACCACCGCGTTCATGCCCCGCTCTCTGATTGATGTTCAGCACCGCAGCAGGCGGGTCATGCATCAATCACATGTTGGCTCCATCAGTAACTGCTGGGAGATGTGGTTTGTCTGTATTTCCTCCTGCCAAGTAAACGCCTCCTGCTTCAGGGACCAGCACTAATTCTCCTCTCAGACCTGGATGCATGAAAAGAGCTGTTGGTGTAATAAGATGTAGTTCATGCTTTTGGCCAGGAGAGGGCGGCAGAGGGCTGCACGCAGACAAAAAACCTCTCAGTGCTGCTTCAATGCAACTGTTGATGACCGGACAAAAAGAGTGGCCAGTCTGCAGACAGAGGTGCTAAATGTTTCTGAAGTTAAATGATTTGTGGCTTCGTTTCTGTTTTTTTTTTAAATCAACATTGAAATAACATTTAAATTAAATGTCTTCTGATAAATGCTGATGGACAGGAACCGTTAGCATTTGTAAAGAATTTGACATGGGCTTTTTTATGTTCACACTTTGATTAGTCTGATATTTTATTCACCAAAAAAAAACTACAAATGGAGAAATACCTGAAACAATAATTATAATCATCTCAACTTCCAGAAGGCTCCAACACTAAGTGTGTGAGTTGATGTTCCAGGATGACATTTTTTGGTTCCCCCTGCTACAAGGTAGATAATCTGACAGTTTCATTCCATTTGTTTTTTCAATATGTCTGCAATCTGTAAGGTTTCCTTAAAAACTCTTAAAAACACTATACAAAATAATAATAATAATAATAATAATAATAATAATAATAATAATAATAATAATAATAATAATAATAATAATAATAATAATAATAATAAAAATTATATAATTGTTCTTGTTTTTGTTAATATTTAAAATGTTAACATGTAAATAAATGAATAAATAAATAACAGCACGTAGAAACATAAAAAGCCAGTAAAAAGAACAATCCCCATATCAGCCTAAGAACTAAAACATTTTTAAAGATTAAGAAGAAGCTGAAGCTTATTTAACCCTCCTCCTTCAGTCACTGGCTGTTGATAACTTTGTAAAACTTCATAGTTTCTTCATACTTACACTAACTTTGGATTTATTACAGTATAAATCAAAGCAAACCATCCTCCTCCCTGTGCCTCACTAAAGCTGTTTGCCTACATCTACTCTGAAGCTCTGTCTGTAATTAATGCTGTGGATTCCACTTCCTGCGGTTCAACAGTTGCACACCAGAGACTGAATTATGAAAACAAAAAAAAAGTTCTTTGTTGTTCAAACATTTAAAATCTTTAAATTCCCTTTCCTCCTGAGCCACAGCTCTCCTCTCTTTCTGAATCTGTCCTGACCTCAGATTGCTCCTTGCTTTATTCTGTGTTTGTGCAGTTTAAAAACTGAAAGGTCAAATAAGTTTATGGTTCTGGACCTGTTAATGAATCACTAAAGAAGGTCAACACTGTCTACGGTTCTCATGGAGCTTTGTAGCGGCTCTGAAAACAGTTGCATAGAGCTTTTAAATGTGTCTCCTTGAACCTCTGTAGGGTGAATAAGATGAGATAAAATAAGCTGAAAAGAATGTGAAGTGATTCATGATCTGGATCTTTGCTTTGGCCAGGCCTGAAACACTCCCTATATGTTTGGAGGCAGATGTTTCATGTGGAGTTTCCAGAATATTCCAACATTAATCAAAAAAACACCAGTGAACCTGTTTCGCAGACACTTTTTTCCAAAGCAACGTACAACACAAGCAAGAATTTAAACAAGAAGGAGAAACTTCATTAAGTGTGGTTTATGGTTTCAATACACCAGAATTGAAGTGTTGCTCAAATTCAACAACTATCGTTATTGATTCAATTAATTCTTCTGCAACTCTGCACCAAAAACCAAAACATGAGAAGGGAAAAAAGTATAGATTTCATTAACTTTGCACACCAGTGATGTGAAAACTGAAAAGAAAATGGTCCCAACACTGACCTCTGGGGGATGCATCATGCCACAACAACCCAAACATTTAGATTCAAACATAAAAGTTTTATTTTAATGTGTTAATCTTGCAGCGTAGATTCACTTTTCACCATAAAAAATTCAAATATGTGCGTAAAATGTTGGTTTCTAAGAACATCGGGGTGAATGTCTGGATCAGGTTTCCTGAGGTCACCTGAGTCATCTCAGCTCTGTCATCTTTTATTTATCTGTCAGCTGCTGCAGTAACTCAGGTGTGTTGTGTACTCAGCCTGTGTTTAATGAGTAAATAAAATGTGTTGTGCCAACAACAACAACAACAGTCAAGTTCAGTGTTTACAAAGACAACACCTTCGTGACTTCAGGGAACTCCTACTATGAATATTTCATTGTCGACTGTACTTTTTTTAAAAACTCAGGCTGAATTAAACCTGAGAAACATTCACTGCTGCTCCTTTCCCAGTTCAATCTACTCTCATATTTATTTAGTAACAACATTTTTGCTGTGTATTTTGTGAACTGATTTATGGTTTCCGAGTTGTTGTTTTTTTTGTTTTTTGTTTTTTTTTCTTTTTCTTTTTTTTTTTTTTTTTTTTTTACAAAACTTCCAAAACTTGTTTCTCTCAGCATCTTAATCTTAAGGGCTCAAAACTTTTCTGTGTTAAGATCATGAAACAAGAGCAGCGGCAGCAGCGGCAAAAGCGGCAGCAGGAGCAGCAGCAGCAGCAGCAGCGGCAGTGGCGGCGGCGGCAGCAGCAGTTTCCTGTAGGACAGCTGGAATCATGACTTGGAAATGTTAGTTTGAGTTTATGATGAAATATGAACATGAACATTTAGTTTTTGTTTTTGTTTTTTTTTCTGATTTTACGGACAGAACATCTTTCAGCAGTTACTCCCAATCATCTCAGGCAGATTGCTGTTAGTTGGATAACCAATAACAGGCTGAAGCACAGACTGTGATGACTTGAGCTGCTGACGTTTGAAATGCACCTCTCAGTGTAAACACAAGGTGGCATCAGTGTTCCCTCCACACTGTGAGCTGACACCAGAGCAGGAACAAAGAGAGTTTCAGCGGATGGTTTTTGTACAGCAGGTGGTAAACAGAGACACACAGAACAGGTCTGACAGGTTGACTTCCTCTGACCAGCCGCAGGTTTCTGGTATTTGCCTGGTTTGACAAGATCACCGTCATCACACATGCTGTCAGACAGGCAGAGCAGCATGGCGTGGCAGACACTCCTTGAGTTTTTCTCTGTTTGTCTTTGAGCTCAGCTGAAGAGAAAATAAAAGCCTCGATCCGGCTCATCAGCTGCTTCAACCCTGAGGCCCTGAATCAGTCCTGGAGCTGAGCGTCATCGTCTCAGAGCAGGTGCCACGCCTCGCTCTGTGAGCTCACATGATGTCTGCAAACAGGAACATCTGACGCCTCACAGGGACAGTAAACACAGGCTCTTTATGAGGAAATGAGCTAAAGACAGATGGGATCATCTGACATACAAGAAATAATGAAAGTAGCTGAGAAACATCCCCAGAGAGCAGCCAGCACTGAAATGATCCCTCAGTGGAAACTCTGGACTGTAGAGATGTACAGTGAGTTCTGACCCTGACCAGGAAACAAGGCCAGGAGGCCTTTCACTGAGATGATGTTTGATGATGTTTGTTTTTTTACTAAATTATTGGTTCACACTGATCTGAAATACAGACGGACGGACAGACAGATGGGAGATCAATAAGGTTTTTACTGACTTATTTTTTATTGATTTTTATTATTGTTACTGTGACTGTTTTCCGAATCATTCTGATTGTACATTGGCTTTGGTAGCATGTTAAAAAAGGGACCAACTTCATGCCAGTAAAACTGATTCTGAATTTGAATTCAAAAATATTTATGAAACTTCTCTTCATATATGAATGTGTGTATTTATGAGCTAACATCTGCTTTGCTGCGTTGTTCCTTTAATATAGTAACAATGTAAATATCCCTGACACACACACACGCACACACACATACATATACACCTTGTCTCTTTGTGACCTTACAACGGTCAGGTCAGTACAGACTAGAGTCTGACTAATATGGGACTTAAGGGGCTGATACTGAGATTGGGGGCTTAAAAAAAGTATTATCTGATTGGCCAATCTCTGCTCTATAAAATAAGACCATCAATGTAGTCCAGATATAAACTGAACATGAACACAGATTCTTATAATTCCCAAAACCTGACTGAATGAATGAATAGCAGCATTAATCAAAGATCATTTACACAAATCCATAAAGTGAAAAAAACTCACTACATCAGTTACAGATCGACCGATGACCAGTAATCAGTGGGACGCTGTAAACAGGCTCCAGTGCTGGCGACTCCCTGCTTGAGTTTATATCGCTGGATATCAAACAGCATTTCACCTCTGAATGAGAGCGATCATGTTTTGTTGGAAAGCCAACCTGACACAGCGTCTCCAAGTCACGCAGCCTAGACATAACTCAGACTAACAGCGCAGATACAAACACAGTCATCTAACTCAATAACAAGTAAAAACATCATCAGTCATTCAGTTGTTCTCAGATGAGCCCTCCAGCAACGTTTCCAGCCATCCTGCTGATCCTCCATGATGCATCAGGCTGGTGGCCTCCACAGCTCCAGCTAACGTCTGGGAGCTCCGGGAGTCTCTGGAAATGACTGGCTCCCCTCTTCCTGTGGTGACTGCTACATGCTTTGGGTCTTTTTTAAGTTGGAGAAGCATTTTTTTTTTTTTTAAGTGAGGAAATGTTTATTTATCTATTGTTAAGTAAATAATTTCAGTTTTAGTACAGCCTTTTATTTTGATACCAAAGAGGGAACTTTACGGTGACAATGATTTCTATGTGTACAAATCATTAATTTTAAAAACATCTGTATTTATTTTTATTTTCATTTTATAGTTAATGTGCTTATGTTTTGTGCCAATTTTGCTCACGATTTTCAGGGTTAACAACAACCACAATGTTATTGTCAATGAAGAATGTTTCATAAAACAGACTCTAATAGTGCAGCGCTGTGTTCTGTCTTTTTTCCAACTCAGACTGATTTGCACTTGTTTAGGAGGTACATGACAGAAAACAAACTTTAACAGAGGTACATCACTGAAAAAAGGTTGAGAACCACCGGATTATGGTATCTATCCCACTGTATCGTATCATATCACAGCGTACATTATCATCCAATAATAATGCTGTACTTTAATGAATAATAGATGAACTCAGGGTAAACCAGACATTCTCATGGTGTTTGAAGTCACACAGGTCTTAATGAAGCCTTCCTGCTGCTTTAAGACTTCATTTCAAAATACTGATTCTTGTTCCATGTTACTCTCTTTTTCACTTATTTGCTTATCTTACCAAAGACCTGATGAACATCTTTGACGAACTTGTTTTCTGGGCTTTCAAAATTCAATACAAAACAAGAAGAGACGGTTTAGCAGGATCTGGAGAAAAATGAAAAGGAGGAACCAAACTGGCACGTACCTACAGAGACTTACTCCCCCTCCTTAATCTGACCTCCTGCACATCTCCTCCACCTTAATCTAATGTATTACAGTGCTCTGGTTCAGGCTAATACTCCTCCCTGTTCTCCTGGAAAAAAAGCAATTATGTGGTAATGCTCAGAGTCTTTTCTCCCCGCTGACAATGGTATTAATCACGTCCAAACAAACGCGCTCCTAAAAATACTTTCCTGTTTATTGATGGGAAGGCATCCCGCTCTCAGCGGGAGCGCTCCCTGGTGTTTTCACTCTCCTGAGAAAAAGCCCATAAACCTACAAACACAGGCCCACCAGTCTAACACTTCCAGTTGGTCTGCTGGGACTGAACTCATTCTGGAGCTTTTCTCAGACATAGTTCATTCATTCATCGTATCCTCAGAAGATCAGAAGAGCAAGCGCTGGCCTCAAATATGAAACGCTGCATTAGCTCACAGAGGATCCAACCTTCTGCTGAACCCACAGACATTAGCATAATGCTTCAGACCTATGGATCTAATATATTATTTCTGCAAGGCTGCTCACAGTGGTCACAGTGAGAGAGAGCTGCACTCCATGCTGGAGGACAGGACGAGGAAATTCAGATCTTATTTTCTTAACCGCTGTGTAAACACTCTCCCGGTTCACACTCCAGTTTCAGGCCATCTTTTCAAAATAAGAGATTTGTTTTCTTGACAGTTAGAGATCCTTTTGGACCTCCCTCTCTGCTGTTCATTCTGTAAATCTGCTGTTTGATTCGGAGCTAAAAGAGGAGCTGACTGAAGGTTTAAACTCTGGGAAGAGTGGCTAAACTCACAGAGAACTTACATATCCCATGTTTTAGGCAATGTGTCAGTTTTTTTTAAGCTTTTCCTTTCTTTTAATAAATGTATTAATTGTATAAATCAATAAATTGTATAAATGTATTAATTGTATAAATCTTTTTATTAATTGTATAAATCTTAAACCTTAACAATCTAAACTCTGACTAAGAGGTCTCATGTCCTCTTGGTCATATTTGAGCTGTTAATGCCTCTTATTGGATTTTTCATGGAAATACTCAGTAAACTAAAAGGTCGCATGTTGGTCCTTTACTATGACAGATTTTCCTGAAGTCTTTGCTCCACCTTGGAGGATCAGGTGCTGCTGAACAGTACAGCACCTGAACCCTCATGCAGGTAAACACTGAGTCTGTACTAACATGGAGAGCAAAAGGGTTCAGTGACTGTGCTGACGGGCTGCAGTGAAGGTCACAAAGCACGTCTTTAAACGCTGACTGATGGAACTTAGATCTAACTGTAGATCCATGGAGAGGGTACTGTGCTCCGTATAAGGCTTAATGTCGTCCCTGTGGTACCCCTGTAATAACCCCTGTTTCTGTGGTGGAACTGCAGGTCAGCCTCTAGAGTGCTCTCTGCTGCCACACTCCTTTGAGCTTCATTCAGTGGTCAGTCGATGTAACTGCAGGTCAGTTTTCTCTGACCTAAAGATGACGACACACACACACACACACACACACACACACACACACACACACACACACACACACAGTGTGGACCCCCTGCTGACATATCCTGTCGATCCTTCTATTCCAAAAGAAGCATGGAGGTAAAAAAAATAAGTTAATAAAAAGAAGTTAAAAAAATATGATATTTGTTTTATTAGTAACATTTCTTTTAACATCACAGTAACATCTAAGTAATACTGTTGTTCTATTATTTTTGAAAAATTAGTTTCAAATAAGTAGTATTATTAGTAGTATTTATTTAGTAGTATTATTTAGTAGCAGTATTTATTTTAAACACAGGGTTAGAATGTGTGAAAATATGTTCAAATGTTTATACAAAGCATAAAAAAGGAATAGATTAAAGGAATAATTTAAGGGATAGTTAAAGGAATAGTTAAATGAATAGTTAAAGCAATAAGTAAAGGAATAATTACAGGAATAATTAAGGGAACAGTTAAAGGAATAATTAAAGGAATAATTAAGGGAATAGTTAAAGGAATAGTTAAAGGAATAACCACACTGACGTCCTGTCAGAGCACCTTCAGTGGTAGACTGAGACCACCGAGGTGCACCAGAGACGCCACAGGAAGTCCCTCCTACCTCCTGTGGCCATCAGACTCTACAACTCCTCCCCCTTCTGCAGACACACATCAAACACTTGGACTACTCTGTCTGTTCAGTCAGCAATGCAATGTAATTTGTAATATCTAGTTTGTTTGTTTAGTTTCTCTCTTGTCGAACAGTTTATTGATTTATTGGTTTACATATGTGCAGTATTTCACTGTGCTATAATTTTATGCAATGCTTTATTTATGTGTTCTGTGTCTGAAGTGCTAGAATTTGCTGTTCACTGAGTGTCAGCTTGAGGCCAAAAAAAGACGTTTTCACAGCTGAAATAAACATGTTTACAGCCTGCTACAAAGAATGTCTCCACTCTGAATCTGGGGGTATTTGTAACTCTGCAGTTTAGAAGATATTTAGATCACAAGTTCACCCAATCAGAGGCACAGCTCAACTCATGTGTAGAATAGAATAGAATAGAATAGAATAGAATAGAATAGAATAGACAATGAAATAATAAAAAGATCAGACAAAACAGGAACTTCAGGTGTCTGGTAGATGGTGAGCTGTAGGTTAGTGCAGTCAACAAAGCCAGTGATGTTGGTCCTGTATTCCTGCTCGCCCCCTCTGATGAAACATCCAACGATGGCTGTATCATCAGAGGACTTCTGGAGGTGACAGCTCCCAGAGGTGTAGCTGAAGTCCGAGGTGGACAGAGTGAAGAGAAAAGGGGGGAGAACTGTCCCCTGTGGGGCCCCAGTGCTGCAGACCACCAAGTTAGAAGGCACAGTGAAGTAGTCCACAGTCTGTGCAGCCAGTCTCCTCTCGCTCTTACAAGCTTCCCCCTGAGCAGTGAAGGCTGGATTGGGTTGTAAACACTGGAGAAATCAAAGAACAGGCACTTTCTGCACTTTTCTCTTGGATACTGATATATACAGTCTCCACTCCGACACTTTGTAGTGGCAGACGTGTAGCCGTCATTCAACTCTTGTTCTACATTAGAGGAAACAGTCACAGGCTGTTTACTTCAGTCCTGCAATGAGAAGAGACGATGACTTTATAAAAACTGCCTCTACTGCTGCAAATGAGAAAAAAAGAGATGACCTGCAGAAAAATACAGATACTTTACAGTTTCATACAGTCCATTGATTTCATCACATGAATACACACAGAGTGCTTGTTAACTCTGATATGACAACAACATACAACAAAATACAGCAACATACAACAACATACAACAAAATACAGCAACATACAACAACATACAACAACATACAACAAAATACAGCAACATACAACAACATACAACAACATACAGGAACATACAATAACATACAGCAACACACAACAACAGACAGCAATATACAACAATATACAGCAACATACAACAACATGCAGTAACATACAACTGCATACAATAACATACAACTGCATACAGTAACATACAACAACATATAGCAACAAACAACAACATACAATAACAAACAGCAACATACAATAACATACAACATACAACAACATACAGTAACATACAACTGCATACAGTAACATACAACTGCATACAGTAACATACAACAACATATAGCAACAAACAACAACATACAATAACAAACAGCAACATACAATTACATACAACATACAACAACATACAGCAACATACAACAACAAATAGCAACATACAATAACAAACAGCAACATACAACAACAGACAGCAACATACAATAACATACAGCAACATGCAGCAACAAACAACAACAACATACAGCAACATACAGCAACATACAACAACATACAGTAACATACAGCAACAAACAACAACATACAGTAACATACAGCAACATACAACAACATACAGCAACATACAGCAACATACAACAACATACAGTAACATACAGCAACATACAACAACATACAGCAACATAAAACAACATACAACAACATACAACAACATACAGCAACATACAACAACATACAGTAACATACAGCAACATACAACAACATACAGCAACATAAAACAACATACAACAACATACAACAACATACAGCAACATACAACAACATACAGTAACATACAGCAACATACAACAACATACAGCAACATAAAACAACATACAGCAACATACAACAACATACAGTTACATACAACAACATACAACAACATACAGCAACATACAATAACAAACAGCAACATACAGCAACATATAACAACATACAATAACACACAGCAACATACAGCAACATACAATAACATACAGCAACATACAACAATATACTACAACATACAACAACATACAACTATATACAGCAACATACAATAACAAACAGCAACATACAGCAACATGCGGTACAGTTATGGATTAAAGAACTTCACGCATGATTTAAGCAGAGCAGGCAGAAACTGCTGTTACACTGAATTTCATAAGTCTTATTACCTGTTTCCTGTAAAATCTTGAGGATTGCTAGATGGTCCATAAAACTGTGACTGAATATGATTTTACACTGTAAAAAGGTTACTGTAAAGTATTTACAAAGTCAATCCTGTATTTTTTCCCTAAACCCTTTGCTGTTCACAGAAATATACAAAAAAGACTTTTCCCAGTAAGGAACTGCAGATATTTCAGTACAAAAAAAAAAAAATCATTTAAAGGGTTAAGCTTTGGGGTTAATTTTACCTGAAGCGAACAAGTTAAAATGAGAGGAGGGAGATGGTATGGGTTGTATGATCCAGATCCGTCAGAGAATTAAATTGAATTGAATGGGATGTGTGTGACCGTGTGTATTGTACGCCCTCATTCTTGTTGAAAACTGCTCTGTTAGCTGATCGTGAGGTGGTAACCTGTGGAGGAAACCATTAAACTGTGAAATCACAGCCCATTTCCAGCTCTACCTCTGAACATAACCTGCTGCTGTTCTCAGCCTGCTGCTGTGATTCAGTCAGCTTAGAGGAGCTTCATGAGAAAGAGAGGAAACTCTGTCAGGGCTCTCCAGACCTGACTGAACATCTAATCTAGCTTTGAGTTCAACCCCTCTGGACTCCAGCACTGCATCGCTGCTCGTAATGTACGATCAGCTGTTTAATGTGTCAGCTGTGCTCCTAATGACACACTCTGTGTGGAGTTAGAGGAAATGAATAGCCTGCGTCTGTCATTGTGCTAAAGTGATGTAGAGAAACACTTGATGGCTTCTTTTCTGCAGGCAGGTTTGAAAACATGACCTTCACAGACAAACACTGAGCTACAGTGTGTCAGAGGAGAGAAAGAGAAACACTTGTTTATCGCAACCAATTAAGGCAGCAGCATTCTTACCCAGAAGGCACTGTGCAGTCCTTCACACTACATACTACTTGTTACTCCTCGGCTTGTCTTCTGTTTTTCTTCTCCAGATAGTCATGGATCACGAAGCTGACCCAGATACCATCTGACCATGAAACAGTGCAGCTTAATCCTGTTCTTTGTTTTGATTTTATTGCTTCCAGGACGCTTTGGGACGACCTTCACACACTCACACACTCTCTAACACACACCTACAGCAGCAGAGTCTCATTAGCCGTGAGACTGAGCTCCATCAGCGCGGACAGATGAACTTTAATTATTGCAGGAGCTGTTTTTTTTTTTTTTTTAACCTGCACCAGAACACCTCACTCAGCCAGGTCACGTGGAGCGCTGTTTTATGTGAATGCAGAGTATGAACACAGTCGATATTCGGAGCTCTGACCTTCTCAATTCCAGGAAGCAGACACCAACACGTCCAGCACAGGAGAGACGGGGGAGTGAGTCACCTCCACGCATTCACCCCCACGGAAAAAAAAGCTTCAGATTCAGAGCACAACACCAACCTTTGTATAGTGAAGGCCAAGGAAACAGCAAACAAGAAGGAAACCCTTCAGTGGATTAGCCTCAGACAATGAGGAGTTATCTGAATCCTTAAAGTCATTTTGTATTTTCCTGGATAAGTGCCCACAGACTCCAGGTGAGTGATGGAGCTGCACAGACAACACATTTATTTTATCCTCATCTTTTGCATTTAATCCTCACTTTTTGAGAAGTGTTTTACAAAAATAAAAGGCATGCACACAGGTAAGATGTTTGCATGACTGCAAAGACTTCATGTAAACTCACCTTGAAAAACATCCAGATCCGTATCTGAGCTGGCTGCAGCCTGCACACAGATAATCTGTTTACAGGAAGGCTGAATCACACCGGCTGAAAAAAAAAAAAAACAAACATCAGCATGACTTTCATGAAACACCAGTAAATGACGTATTAGAGGTCAAACACCTGGTTTCAGGAACTCTCACGGTGATCTTTGTGAAGGTTTGTCTTTGTGACTGAAGACAGACGACATTACATTCCTGTGAAACTCAGTGTGTCTCTGATGTTATATAAATGTGCGCTAAATAAATGATCTGACTGAACACAAGCCTGTTTCTGTGTGAGTGATGAAACTCAAACTTTTTTATTTATTGATTTCACGCTCAGGGAAAATTAAAATTTTCATCTCCAAATACTAATGTAGCAGAAGATGGGTCAGTCCGACTCTTTCTGTGTTTATATTAAAAACAAACAAACAAACAAACAAACAAACTGTATAAAAGCTGTTATCCAATCAGCCGTCTGTGGACACACATAGTCAAAGCTGGAAATGAGTCTAAATGCACCAAAAACAGCACAGCTGCATCATGAAGCTAAAATCTGACATAGAAAAGAAGGAAAAGCAGCTTAATGAAGATGTTTATACTGGTTTATTAAAGACAGCTGAGACTGCTATAAGTCTAAATTTGAAACATTAATCGGACTCAAAATTTTATAAGAAAAAATGTGAAAAAGGTCAAGTATCATTGAAGCATCATAAAATTTTAAGTTTGTAACCAACATTATTCCTACCCATGATTTTTTTTTCTTTGCAAAAATGCTGAAATCTAAATGTTTTTGTCAAATTTTTAGTAAAAAAAAAAAAAAAAGTCTTTTTAGTTTTAACATAAGCCAAAATCACCTGACAAGTCCTGAACTAGTCTAATTATTTAAAGACAAAAATGAGCTCTGAGTTGCTTGTAGCAAGTTAAACAAAAAAACTGCGAGTGAGGTAAGAAATAAGGTTTCTTGTTTTAACACATTATTCTGATTTCAGGAAACTTGATGAGCAAATTTTTTTTAATTTCACTGGCAGATTTTTTTTTTTACTTGATACAAACCATTCAGAGCTCATTGGTCTTTCAGTATCTTGAATTAAGACGTGTTTGGGGGCCTGTCAGTTGAATGTGGCTGATATCAAGTATAATAACACACGTTGCTAAGATTTCACTAAGTACCCCAGTAGGAGCTTTACATGATATAAAGCTTAAAGGTCCCATATTATGCTCTTTTTCTGCAGGTTCATATAGCTCTTAGAGGTCCCAGAATGGTCAATATGAAGTTTTTTATCTCAAAAAACTGTTTTTTACTGGACTTTAGCCAGCCTGAAAACTCTCTCTAGAGAGCTCTACCGAGAATAAGCTGTTTTTGTGGGCTGTCCCTTCTTCAGCGCAGGCCACGCCCCTACCTGCCCCTCTTTTTATAGAGTTGGGGGGGCGTGGCCTGCGTTCAGGCGCGTGCTCTGATGTTTACGAACACAGTTCGCCGGTATGATGGCTAGACACAAACAACCGCAATACTAGCGTCCACAACAACAACAACAACAGCTCACAACAGCTGCTTAAAAAGCATCGCGAAAAAATGTTACATGCATAAACAAAACACCGAATTCTGTCTGTATAGCTTCTTATCTGAATGAAGCCTTATCAGCTTGATTTATTAGACAAAAACAACCCCAGTAATAGCGTCCACAACAACAACAGTTGCTTATAAAGCACCGCGAAAAAAGCTACATGCATAAACAAAACACCGAATTCTATGTCCGTATAGCTTTTTATCTGAATGAAGCTTTATCAGCTTGATTTATTAGACACAAACAACCCCAATACTAGCGTCCACAACAACAACAGCTCACAGCAGCTGCTTAAAAAGCACCGCGAAAATATGTTACATGCATGAACAAAACACCGAATTCTGTCTGTATAGCTTTTTATCTGAATGCAGCCTTATCAGCTTGATTTTTTAGACACAAACAACCCCCATACTTGCGTCCACAACAACAGCTCACAACAGCTGCTTATAAAGCACCGCGAAAAAAGTTACATGCATAAACTAAAGAGATATTGCGTAAAGATAGCTCTATATGACATATATGGTCACAAAACTTCTCTTCAATTATTTATTTATTGTGTGACGTGTATATTACCAACACCGACTCATGTTAACTGCCATGCTAACAAGTCAACAGGCTACGAGGCTGGGTAGGCCACTACAGCAGCATAAAATACTGAAACTTTCAGCTCGTACCTTAGTTGGGTCACGGATAGTTGGAAGTGATCCAGGTTTCAGCTTTAAAGTCTTTGCAAATCCTGCTTTGAGCTGTCCCTCGTTCAGAAAGCAGTCCCCCATGAAGTGGTGAGCACAAACATACATTTTTGGGGTTGTTGTAGGTATTTCGCCGGCATAAATAAAATTAATCCACTCTTCCATCAAAGTTTCAGGTGAAGATGGAGGTAAAAAAAAGACTTTTGTGCTGCTCCATGCAGCCAACAACAGTGCATTTGCCATGCTTTGTTCGTACCTTTGCCATGTTAGACTAGTGTTGACTAATGACTGAGGACCGGGAAAAGGGTGGGGGGAAAGCTTTTGGAGGCAGATCTACCTTTGGTAGGGAGCCAATCAGGGAGCTGAGCGGAGTATTTGCGCCCTTTGTGACGTCACAAAGGGCGATTTCTAAAACGGCTCATTACTGCACCCAGGAGCAGAGATTTTCTGAAAAGTGCAGCTTGCAGGAGAGGGAGAGGATAGAATTTCCTCATGTTGAGGGGTGTTGTTAACAGGCTGGGGGTGCATATTATTATGAGGAAACCATTCAAAAGTGAATT
The DNA here is from genome assembly GCA_030710495.1 of Labroides dimidiatus. Classification (NCBI taxonomy): domain Eukaryota; kingdom Metazoa; phylum Chordata; class Actinopteri; order Labriformes; family Labridae; genus Labroides; species Labroides dimidiatus. The sequence continues at coordinate 3,091,612 of CM061159.1, forward strand.
TTGCATAATATGGCCCCTTTAAATAAATCCTCATTTTTCTCTCTCTGGTGTTTTACTCACTTATTTCAGCCTCTGTCAGAAACACTTTGTTTTAGCTGCTGTCTCTTTAAGGCTCCTTTTCCACAAACCCCCCGCTTTGTGAGGCCCACAGCTCTAACGAGTCATGATCCAGTTATTAGGAGGTCCTCTCTGATGACCTCATCATTTCAACAGGTCTTGTGAAAATCTGGAGCTGTTTTTACAGCAGAGTGTCTTTCTACAGCATGTGAACATGTAGCTGTTTGAAAATCTGCACACGCTCAGTCTGAACATCCAGCGTTGGTACTTTATGTCCATGTTAAAAATACCTGAAGAAATAATAGCCCCTCTTTAAATTTAGTCGTCCAGTTCATTTTGACTTTCTTGAGCTGCAGCTGAGGTCTGACACATTTTTATGACTCTGACTGCTACATTTTGTGAGCTCCTCTGTGCAGAGCTCTCTCTCTCTCTCTCTCTCTCTCTCTCTCTCTCTCTCTCTCCCTCTCTCTCCCAAACCATCTACTACACATACTACATGTGAATTTAGTATGTGGTCTGTAGTCTGACTGTTCTGTTGGTCTGTTCTGATATATTCTCCTCTGGTTTCCAGCTAAGGACAATGAGACTACAGCTAATGGGTTTTATTAACATTTAACTTTATTATAAAATATAAGTGATAAAATAAATTGAATTCAGCATGTGCTGCTGGTGTAGTAGGTGGTTTGGAAAGCACCCAGAGTGGTTTGAGTCCTGGTTTGGGCACGGTGTGCCTTTCTGTGTGTAGTCTGCATGTTCTCTCTGTGCATGTGTAGGTTCTCTCCAGGTACTCCGCCTTCCTCCCACAGTCTAAAAACATGCTCATCAGGTTAATTGGTGACTCTAAATTGTCTGTAGGTGTGAGTATGAAAGGTTGTCTGTCTCTGTGTGTCAGCCCTGTGATTGGCTGGAGACCAGTCCAGGGTGTACCCTGCCTCTCACCCTTAATCAGCTGACACCCGCTACCCTGAACAGGAGAAGCAGTAGAGAAGATGAATGATGAATGCATGAATCTGTCAAGGGGTCCCAATGATGGGCAGCATGGTGGTGCAGTGGTTAGCACTTTGCCTTGCAACAAAAATGTGTCCAGTTTGATCGCTAGCTGGGCGGGACCCTAGTGGAGGTTTGATGTAGTTCTGTGTGGACGGGTTCAGCACCACAGCCTGAAGCCATGAATGGGGGATTCTGTGTGAGTGTGGACACGACTGATTAATCATCATGGACCAGATCAGAGAAGAATAAACTTGATTCCTTCAGTTTTTGATTATCTGGACGGCTCAAATATCTTTGTTTGTTTGTTTGTTTGTTTGTTTGTTTGTTTGTTTTCTTGTTTGTTTGTTTTAATGAACATTCTCTGTTTCAAGCACCATCTTGATATCGAAGGCTTCCTTTTAGAGAAGCATCCGTGGTTTCCCCTACATAGTGAGAGAAATCATACTTTCCATCAGATTCAAGAATCATTTGACTGACCCTTAGATTATTCAGTTCCCTGAGTGAGAGTTACCTCTGCATAGCCATAGCATGTATGATTCTTTGGCAGCTGTCAGTATATTTAAGAGAAATGAACTTTTTTCTACAACCTCAAATCCAGTGAAGCTGGGACCTCCTTTAAAACAGAAAACATTTACCTGAAAATCCTCTTGAAGCTAAATTCAAGTGAATAAAGGTTAAAGAGACATAAACACACACAGCAGAATGAAAAACAAAGAAAGTCTTCTTTCTTTGTCTCTATCCTCTCTCTGCTTTAATTATTCACATCCTAAATTCTTCCCATGCACCTCCACCACCAAACCTGCCAAATCAAGACCTGGTCTACAGCCTGGGTCTGCAGCCTGGATGTCACTCAGCACCTGTGACAGGCGGGCTGCAGCGTGGAGGGGAGGATCAGCCGCTGAAGGTGGTCTGAGCTACGTGTCCTGCATGGAGAAGAGACTCTGTCTAATTGCTTTGTTGGAAATAGCCTGAGCCGTGTGTGTGTGTGTGTGTGTGGGGGGGGTTATGTAGTTTCTCTGCCAGTGCAGAAGGAGAAGGGATTGCCCCATCCTGTTAAATCAGCACCCTGACCTTTGACCTCCCTGTGGCCATTCAGGGTGATGCCTCTGCACATGGAGCTCTCGCACTTATGAACACATACATGAGGAGACACAGATACACATTCACACACACACACACACGATACATCACTGACATGACGGAGGCAATAATAGAGATGACCCCAATCATCTCAGGGAGGAAAAAGGGAAACTGAGACCTGCTCGCTCGCCAAGGCTGCGTTTTATGGCCGGCCTCCTGATGACATGGCACTGGAGGTTGATCACCTGTATTAGAGTCCAGCCCAGCTGCAGATTAAAAGTACAAATCACATTGTAAACCACTGCAGACTGAAGTGCTCTGTGTCACCTCCATCTCGCTGTGTGAGGCATACAAACTAAACCACAATGCTCCCCTGATTCTAGAGTCTCAGCTGCACTCAGAGATAACAGAGAGATACCTGAGAGATAACAGAGATACCTGAGATACCTGAGACACCTGAGCACAATGCCAGCAGCAAAGAACAGAGAGAGCTACTGTACAACACACAGAAAGGATGGACGAGTGCTCCTCTGGGGATCAGACTGTGAAGGAAGCAAAACCTGATGTCTCTGTTTGGTTCGTGGAGTTTCATCTCTGAGCCTTGAGTTCTGACGTCTTCAGTTTTTGCAGCATATTCAGACTGGAGGCTTGAGGGGACGAGTCCAGAGAGGTGGCCTCAGGGCACATCCTCAAAATGTCATCCACTCCCCTGGGCCCCCCCCCCAATGTGACATTGAAGGAGAATTTAAGTATCATGAAAATGATCTGTTTTCAGACTCCTCCAGTTTGCTGGACTTCAGATGGTTGGATCATGTAAATAAATGGCAGATATTCACTCTAACAGTATTCACAGTGTCATTGCTCTATCTTAATTTTCAGCACCATAACTACAGTTACAAACAGAAAAGAGCTTTCCAGTCAGTTACTGCAGATATCTTCAGTAAAATTCTCTCAAGGTCACTAAAGCTCCAGGTAGTGTCAGTGTTGTTGCTGCCTGGAGCTTACATGTATGGAGCCTGGGTCCTTCGCTGCGATCCAAACGACTCGGAGGTCAGGATTTTCTGACTTACGACTTGAAGAAGTGGACTGGAACAGCCCTGACTCAGAAACCCCCGACACAGCAGAGCCAGTGTGGTGCTCTCGTGCAGGGTGTTGAAACTCTGACTGAACACCAGGGTCAACCAGAGCAAATGAAGACAGAGACATAGTAAAGTTGACCATTTAGTGTCACACTTCTTCAATAAACATGGAACACTGAGAACTGTAAATAAACAACACAAAACAGTCAGCTTCTATGTTTCAAACTTAAAGTCAGGGTTGGTGATCAGATTCAGATAGACTTTCTGTTATTCTGGTTTAAATGATCTTAATGTCCTGATGTCAATCAATACATGACGTGTTCTTAAAACAGAGTGAAAAATATCTGCTGTCTACAGCAGGAGGAAACCTGAGAAACACCAAGCAATCCTAGCAATTAGGATCCAGTTTATTAAACCAATCAAATCCTGTTCTGTCGTTCTGCCCGCCTCCTGCTCGTACATTCTTCTGGCGTGCTCTAGCCCTGATTCAATGCTCATAATCAAGAGGGATCCAAGTACGCTGGAGAAGAGCAGAAAAACTACCTGATTAATACCCTGATTACTGCTAACGTAGAGCAAACAGAAACCATGAGCTGAGGACCAGTTTGAGTCTGTGGTTTGAATCAGTCACCATCATATAAACGCTGGTGCATGTGAGGGGGGTGTTGTAAGTGGCTTCAAACGTTCACGTAGGTTCATGTAAGCTACTAGCATGTTTGTTTTAGCTTATAAATAAATGTAAATAAATGTCATTTTTTAGCACTTATCCAACATCACTTTTCAACAAAACATCACAATTTAAATTCTTAACATCCTTAACAGCACATTTATGAACTTCCAGCACTGCCATGGAGTCAACTTCTATGGAGTTCAGAGCGTTATGGAGCAACCAGTGTTTTGGAGTAAAGAGTGACCATCACTTACACGTTCAGCTGGGAGTCTCCAGTTAACGGGTCACACTTTCCACTGAAACACCAGCGCCGTCTGCAGCTGTGTTATTAAATGTGTCTTCTTTATCCAACCTCAGTTAACCAGGTTTGAGCTCCAATAATCAATATTAACTGCTGATATTCTAAATCCAGTTTTTACTTTGAGTGTTTGATGAAAAAGTTGGTTTGGAGCCGAGGTTATGACCAAATATGGACTCACTATGGAGAGGAAACAATAAGTGAAGCTATAAATGATGATGAACAGAAACAGATTTGAAGTTCAACGTTAAACTACGGTATATTATCAAACTATGAAGCAGTCTGATTAGTAATCTGAAAATATCAAAGCATTAATATTCTGATAGATTTGGAACAGTTCTCTGTCTGGACCTGGTTTTCTGGATCCTTTATTCTGACCCAGGTCTCAGACTCAGCTCTCTGTGAGCTCTTTTTGGTTTGGGAGGGTTTCTGCTTTATTGACACAGTTCATGTCTTTATATTTCACAGTCTGGTGATGCAGTCATCAGCATAGAGTGACAGCTGTGTTTAAACTGCTCTCTGGGTACACACTAGATTCATACACTAAAAACATCTGTCCACTGACTGTCTGTCCACTGATTGTCTGTCCTCTGACTGTCTGTCTGTCCAATGACTGTCTGTCTGTCCACAGACTCTGTCCTCTGTCTGTCCACCGTCTGTCTGTCACTTGTCGATGTCTTCCCTCCTCTCACTGATTTCTAACAAACCAGGATGGTGGTTAACTGTCTGTCAGATTGGTGTTATTCAGGATTCAGGTTTTTTTTTTTGATGGTTAACACCCTCACGCCCACTGACCAGCCGTTGTTCTCTGCAGCACTTCTGTTGCTAAAATGCGTCTGCAGCCATAGAAACGTCCTCCCTGTTTACAAACATGAAAGGGGTCTTCTGAGAGCAATTTGTTTTATTCTTACAACAGTGCGTCTGGATCGCTCTTAAGATTGAGGTTGAAGTTTTCAACTTGGAAAATCACAACCTCTGAGTCGTTTGAACGCAGCACTAGAGCTGCCGTAACGGTCACTTTGACCTTCGTGATTTTCTCTTCTTTTTCTTTCTATTGGGGGGGCTCACTGACTCCTCCTTACGTGTCTATCATGTCATGTGCAGTTGATCTTATATAGATTACACTGAAGGATCATTAAATATCACTCACTCTGCCCGTTTGCCATAAGCAGTCACACTTACAGCACAGTTTCTCGCATTAGAGTATCCCAAAATGAGTCTTTTGGTTACTCGGCAACCAGCCACGGGACCTGTCAGAGTAGGTAATATCAGGTCTGTTTGAAAAAACTTGGAAAATTTATGGAGAAAGTTTTAGTAACAATCAAAGGATGGGGTGACGGTTGCTCAGGCGGTAGAGATGCTGCGAGCTTTAGACGGCGGTGAGTCGGATGCCGACATGATGTCAGAGATAAACATGTTATAAATGGGTTGAAATGTAATGCTGCTCTTACTTTGTTCTTTTGAGAGGTATCCACCTTATTCACCTTTTTCCTAACTCCCCATAGTTCACTGTGATTGCTGATTGGGTTGTGGTCCTGCTGATGGATATGCCTCTCTGAGGTGTGGTGGGCTCAAGGAAACATCAGAGACAGGAGGCGCCTACTCGATGACCCCGGTGATGTTCAGGGTCCTTCTGCCCGTCTGGCTTCAGGTTTGGTTTCAGGGCTCTGGAGGCTCTGGATGGAGGAAGACGTTCAGTACAGGGGTGGGGTACAGGGGTTCTTCTTCTAGAAACACAGGTGTGTATGGGCAGGAATATTTCTATTATTTGTTTTTAGAATTATTTGACATTTGTTTTCAATTTCAGATGTGCCCTGGAGTGTGTGTGTTTGTAGCATTATGGAGGAACAGAAGCATCCGTTTGAGCCCTCGGCTCTGTGTCCGGTAGTTATCCTGCCCTTGGGAAGGTGGACGGGTGACTCCGCCTTAAATCAACCCCTGTTTTATTATGTTTCACTGTAAATGATCATAACGCTGCAACCAAGAAGACATAAAATTAACATCTGAGCCCATTAACAAATAAGGAGGTGTTAGCTGGAGTCATAAATCAGCTGAGATGTGGCGTTCTTAGAGCTCAGACGTCTTTTTGTAACCAGCTCACAGACAGAGTGGAGGATGATGGCGTCTCAGTAAAGAGGCAGCATCGCTCTCATGGTCACATGTGGCTCCAGATGAATCCTCTTTTATTCTTCCTCTCCTTCTTCCTCTCCTTCTTCCTCTCCTTCTTCCTCTCCTCCTCCATGAGTGCCTCTGATGCTGTTTATCTCCCCACACGTGAGGCGTCTCCCAAGCTAAAGACTAAGTGCAGCTCATTTTTTCTCTTATGCCACACGCAATGTTTCTGTCAGCGAACAAAATGTCACATCTGTTGATGAGAGTCACCTCACTGATCCATGAAGCTCAGCAGACGACGCCTCCCCAGAGGCGGGGGGTGGGGGGGGTGGGGGGGGTGGGGGGGTCTGAAGATAATGAAACATGAACATGATGTTCTTGGACTGAGCGTAATCTCAGCGTGCTTGCTCGCTCGCTCGCTCGCTCCTCTCCCCTGGGCACAAAGGGGAAGGTCATCCATCAAAAGTCACATATTAGTCATCCAGATGTGAGCAGCACAGGGTCAAGATGGTGACCTGATCGGATGCTAAGATGCAGCAGGCGTAGAGGTCGGCCCTTAACAGATGACTCCTCTCCACAAAGTGGAGGGTGAGTGAGGTGGCTGAGGTGGTGTTCCTGAAGAGGAAGGCTGATAAATGAGCTCACAGCAGCTGGCTAAGCCTCCTGAGAAATCTGGGCTGTCTGCAGGCGCAGCAGACGGACGGCTGATTGGCTGGGCTCTGGACTGAACCCCTCTCAGCAGAATAACCTCCACCGTCTGCAGCCAACACACGCGGGTTGTTCAAGGAGACTTACGCTCCAGCGCAGCGGGTGCAGCGGGTGTTTGCATGCTGACACATTGATGTGTGCCTCCTCAGACGATTGCTTTTCCTCTGACATGGCACAGTGACTGTGCAGCTGAAGTTCAGACTGTCAGCTCTGATTTAGGCGCCGTCTCAGACAGACTGCTTTGGCTGTTTAAATAACTGCTGGTGCTAACCCACCTTCACACAGGTGAGATAGGTAAGGCACCCTAACCTTTGGCTTTGAAAGGTAATGACTCAACTCATGAAGCATCAGGTGAGAACTCGAGAAAACAGAGAGCAAATGTTTCTGCTTTCTGGAATAGAATAGAATAGAATAGAATAGAATAGAATAGAATAGAATAGAATAGAATAGAATAGAATAGAATAGACTTCATTCGTCTGTGAAGGTAAATTCAGATGTCTGGCAGGTGAAACAGGGCTTGCACGATGATGCAGCTGTTAGCACTGCTGCCTCACAGCAAGAAGGTTGTCAGTTTAAATCCTGGTTCACACAGTGTGCCTTTCTGTGTGGAGTTTGCATGTTCTCTCTGTGCATGTGTGGGTTCTCTCCAGGTACTCCATCTTCCTCCCACAGTCCAAAAACATGCTCATCAGGTTAACTGCTGATTCTAAATTGCCTGTAGGTGTGAGTGTGAGCATGAAAGGTTGTCTGTCTCTGTGTGTCAGCCCTGTGATTGGCTGGAGACCAGTCCAGGGTGTACCCCGCCTCTCACCCTAAGACAGCTGGGATAGGCTCCAGACACCCTGAGCAGGATCAGAGGGACAGAAGATGGATGGATGAAGACTTTTCCAGGACTTTTCGAGTCTCTGGAGAAACTCGTCCTCAGGTCATACACTGATTCATTCCCCCTCATTCTTTGAAGGGTTGTTTTCTACAGCTGTAACTCTCATTTTCATTGTTTCTGTTTATTACTCAAACATTTGATGTGCAGTTCCATGGATGTAATTAATCTGTGTTGGTTGACTCCTAACTCAGCTTTCTCTCCTGCACTTCCTCTAAAATGTTTGTGAATGTTAATAACTGGAAACTCATTTGTTTCCACTTGGTTTACTGTCACTCACCTGCCTTAGTTCACCTGTCAAACTCTTTGAATTTCATCTGTAGAGTTTAAAGTTACACAATGAAGTCAGATTGACTGGTTGATAGCTGTGATGCTAATTTAGCCATGTTAAGTCACATTTATTTATGCTAGCAGCAGTGGAAACGAGAAATGCCAGTGGCTCAAATGAAGATGTAATAGTTCAGGTGTTCACAGCCCGCTGTTCTGATTGAAGGAGGACAGAGAGGAACCTGTGGCTGTGGGAGTGATAAACTTCACACCTGCAGACCAAAACTAGAGACACTTTTTAACTTTCCGTCTCTAGTTTTGTGCAAAGTCCTTAACAAGGTATAAAAAGTTACTAAATCTAGTCAGTCAGCTGGAAGCACAGGGTTTCAGAGCTGCTAGAGGCAGACATTAGGGTTAATATTATAAGGTTATACAGTCTACGGTCAGTGATCACAGACATGAGGACGTAAAACCTTTAACCCGTTTGCATTCACTCACCAGGCAGAGGAAAGATAAATCTTTTTTCCAGGATAACTTCACTGTTTCCAGAACATTTGACTGTTTTTTTCTCATTTTCCAAATGTTTTCATGACAGGAAAATAAGTCTGTCATTCCCCAGGACACGTGGGAACCCTGTGAAATCACAAAAATCACATTAAACAAACGTAAAAATCATGAGCTAAAGTCTGTTGATGTTCATGCTGCTCTCATCTGTTTCCAGCAGCTCACTCCAGTCTGTGCATTCAAAGCAGTCCCTCAGAGCCTCACCAGCCTCAGGTCTCCATCTCCTGACTGTGAGGGTAGTTGCAGGCTGCCTCAGTACACAGGGTCCACACCAGGTCTGCAGGAAAACCAGACTTCAGTCTGACCTGCCCAGTGGTGGTGAGGCAGTTCTTTTTGAGCTACAAAAGCAAACGAGTCCACCTGGAAAGAAGATTTTTTACTCACTTCTAGTTACTTTTACGACCTAAAACCAACGACAGAAACAATGAGTCGCAGTATGCTGCTGAGGCTTTCTTTTTTTATCTTCACAGCAAAGAGTTGCATTTAAGTTTATGACTGTTTTAAGACAATGAGATATGATATATATTTTTTAATCTGAGAGGACCACTTTGTTAGGTACAGGATAAGATCAGCGAAGACTAACGAGGCATCTCTGTCCACAGGAGGGGCTCAAATCTACACTCTGAAAGTCCTTCAAAGTCAAACCCAATAACAAGAATTGATGCAGACACCAGGGCCTGTTTTCACTAAACCTCTCAAAGCTAAAAGTTTCTCCTATCTCACTCCTAAATTACTGGTCTAAAAGTATTTCACAAAGCGTTTTAGCACTAAGACAAGCTCCTAAACCTGTGAGGAGTTAGAGGGAGTGAAGAGGACTCCACTGAGTCACTGAGACCAGTTCAGAAAGAGTCTCAGCATGGCTGCTGCCAGTCCACCTCATAAGCACATGAACACTTTGGAAAGACTCAATAAAAATGAAGCTCTGAAAAGGTATGACTTTAATCAGGAGGGTATAATGATGGTAACAGAGTCAGTCAAAGATGGAATCACTGCACCAATAAAAAGAAACAACCCCATACCAACCTGGCCATGAGGGAAATGTGACTGTGTAGATCAGTTCTGTGTGTGTGTGTGTGTGAGTGACTGAGCTCACTGTGAACCACTGAGGCCATCAGTGTGAGCGGCCTGGCTGCAGAGCCTCCTCCTAACAAATGAAATACAGATATAAAAGTTCACCTTCATATCATTTCTGATGACACGTTTAGTAAGGTTAATTTATGTAAAACTTTTGTGTTAATTATTGAACACACTAACTGGAGCGTTATGTTCTGTTTGACAGTAACTGCTCTCACCTGTTGCAGTGGTTTGTCTTTTGAACTCTTTTGACCTCTGACCTTACCTGAGACCCTCAGGAGTACCAACATTTCTCACAGTCATCGGCGGCTCTGCTCTGAATTGGGAACACTGCATTTATTTGTCATGCTTCTCTCTTCAGTTGTGAGGCTATCCCAGGTCCAGATTTCTCTTTAATAATGTCCTTCCTCTAGTGGATTACGTGGGCAAAGAGAGAAAGCGGACCTCTCGTCCAGTTTGTTTAAGTCTTTCTTCTGCCTGTTTTTCTCTGCCATGGTTATTCCAGGATCCAAGTCATTAAAACACTGCTAACATGTTACCGTTAGCACAGTTAGCTGAATACAGACTGGACTAGTCAGTTTATTTCCCATGGTTTAAAGCCACTTTAAAGACAGAAACATCTTTCAAATTCAGTATTTTGATGTTGTTTTTGCATTTTCATAAGCTGAGCATGAAGGTTAAAGGTTTTCAGACCATCAGACTCTGTTTTTCTGACACGCTGAACGGTCTCCAACCTTTCTTTGTTTTTGGAGCTGAACTATGAAGATGACCCAAGTGTCTGCTGAGTGATTTCAGTCATGATTTAAAGTCTGATCCTCCCCTCACAGCATCCTTACAGGGCTCTTGTGGACCAGGGTTTCCTCTTGCTTTTGTCAGAATGATCATTATGAAGAGAGGATGACAGATGTAGGACTTCAGAGCCGGTGAGTTTGTCTGCTGAGAGGAGCTCAGATTCTGCTCTGAAAATAAAAACCGTCATCATCCAAATAAAGCAGGAAACAACAGGGAGCGGATCTGAGGAAACAGCTCCTCATTCATTCATCCGACAAAGCCGTAAAAGCCTACTGTACCTTCACATCATAATCTGTGTCATTTTACAACCAAGTGCTGCAAGCGCCAAGCCAAAATGTTAATGCACTGCTGCGCCCATGGAGCTGATGGAGCTCGCTCTTCATGCATATGCAAACTCCTCCATCCTCCCCAGAAGTCCCCCTGCAACCGTCTCCCACCCTGACTGTCTAAAAGCAGCTCAGCGCCTGTGACAGCACACGTCACAGCGGAGGAGACCCGGGCTTTTAAAGGCCTCTTTTGTTAGCAGGGAGCGAATCACGCTGTACAAGATAAATCATCCCGCCAGCAGCCGGCTTAGACTGTGTACAACTAGATAAGGTTGCCAAGGAAACCCTGCTGAGGAACCAATGGGCTTTTTTTTTTAGCAATACCAGTCTCCTTGATCTGGGCAAACAATTAATACCTCACCCAGGAGGGAGGTGGGGGTGGGAGGCAGGCACAAATCCCCAGGTGCTTAAAAGAGCCCCCCCCTCTATCTCTCTCACTCTCTATCCTGTGCTCTCTCTCTCTCTCTCTCCTGTGCTCTCTCTCTCTCCTGTGCTCTCTCTCTCTCTCTCTCTCTCTCTCTCTCTCTCTCTCTCTCTCTCCTGTGCTCTCTCTCTCTCCTGTGCGCTCTCTCTTTCTCCTGTGCTCTCTCTCTCTCTCTCTCTCCCTCTCTCTCTCTATCCTGTGCTCTCTCTTTCCTGTGCTCGCTCATTCTCTCCTGTGCTCTCTCTCTCTCTCACTCTCTCCTGTGCTCTCTCTCTCTCTCCTGTGCTCTCTCTCCTGTGCTCTCTCTCCTGTGCTCTCTCTCCTGTGCTCTCTCTCCTGTGCTCTCTCTCCTGTGCTCTCTCTCCTGTGCTCTCTCTCCTGTGCTGGGGGTAGATATAATGTCACATATGGATATTGCACAGAGGGACAGTGAGGGATGATGTATGACTCATTGTACATTAATTCAATGAGAGAACAGCGTTTAGTCCATAAATCTAATCTGCGGCACACATCACTAATGTCCTTTTAATGAATGTTTTGGATGCAGGGCCATAAAAGTGCCATTACATCCCAGCGCGTCCATTTGTAGGACGGCTGTGATTGTGCAGACATGGCTGCAGCTGAATAAACTCGGAGCACGAGGGAAGCTCTGACGTGCAGAGCTGCCAGGGAGCCATTAGGATCCCTGAGTGACTTCGACGAGTCGCAGATCAATGCTCCAGGGCCCTATCTATTACTGACATCCAATTATAGCAATGGACGTCCGCTTAGCACAGCTACTAAGTGCTTTAGCTTTTTATTGACTTCCTGTCAGCAGCCTGCACACAGCCCAGCTATCGGCTAATAATCGGCCATGGATTGATCCTGGTGTCAGATCAGCAGCGTGTTGTTGAGTGTATAAAACCTGATAGGAGGGCGATGGAGGGTGGAGAGATGTTACAACAGCAGGACAAGTCGTCTCTCAGCTGTCAACAAGACATCATCCCATCATCCCATCATTCAGCCCCTTAATTAGAGAGCTCATTTTCAACGTCTTTGATTAGTGCTGGCTTTCATTTGAAGTAATTACACATCACATTAGCTGCGGGGGTGAGGGGGGGGGGGGGAGTCTGATGGAATAACAGCACAGCAAGCAGCCATGACGCCAAGACAAACAAATACGTTTGAGTCGAGATTAAAAGCAAGTTTATTTAAAAACCTGGTTTGTATCTCAGTCTACAAAGAGCAGAGGAAGCATGACGTCATCATGCACGATAAGACTTTTTAATATCTAACTGAACTGTGTTGATTGTTGCTCTGTGTCATATTCATGAGCATGTGCATCATTACTTTTTAAGACGTCTGTATTCTAATGTTTATCATGAGCAGTGTCTTCATGATTTGCATTTTAATGCTGTCTTTATGTTCATTATCATGTCCGATGTGACTTTAAAAAACATGTTTTATCACATCCAGTGATGCTTTTCATTGGGAGGCTCTTTATTATTCATTATCACATGCTGTAGTCATCTTAAAGGGGGCTTTGCAGTCACATTTATCATCTTATACAATAATATAATGTGTATTTCACCAGCAAGGACCACACATCAACATGACGATGAAGCAGTTTTATTAACATAACGTGTATAAGAATTTTGCTGGTTGTATGACGTTGTGGGGAAGCTTTGAGCCGTAGCTCTCGGGCACGACGGACCCCCCTTATATAGGACCCTGTGGAGAAAGAAGTGAGAAACCAAGAGGGAAAGGGAGGGAATGATGGGGCGTACAAAGCGAGAACAAACAGGACTAGTGAATTAGGAGGGTTTAAATACCGGAAGGGGTGTGGTTGAGGTGTGGTCCTTCTCCTGAAACTCTGCTTAAAGCTCCACCTGTAATGGGGATTAATACCAAAAACAATAGAGCGCTGGGTAAAATGTTCATCAAAAATAATCTAAAGTCTGCATTTAATTTAAAACAGTGCAGAACGAGACGGTCAGTGTGAAAAGCTTTGAGTGGTCAGAAAGACCAGAAAGGAGCTCTTTAAGTTGAAGTCCATTAACCAATTAAAAACACACTGACTCTTCCTCTTGGCTTAGTAAGAGCCCCTCACTGGTCCCAACTTATCACCTGATGAAAATATTTGACACTTAAAAAAAGAAAACTTTAAAGTCTCTCTTCTGGATATGTGCCTGATCTTAATCCACAACTTCAAATCAGATCATCATCAGCAATACAGGTTATTGATAAATGAGATTTCTTAGCTTCCCGATCGGATCAGACAGGACCGGATTGGTTAACGTCACGTTGAAGTCTCCATGGCAACACCACGCCAGCTGATGAAGTTTAGCAGAGAGAAGAGAGATCTGTGTTTGTCTCTGCTGAAAATGATTTCTGTGATTTCCTGAGAGTCTGTCAGTAAAATGTAGAGAGAGGTTACGTTAGCTCTGATTGGTGAGGTTGGAGTTGGTAGATGAGCTCTGATAGGACAGAACCAGGATTCACTGATGTTACAGAGAGGTCTCAGAGCAGCAGGCTGAGAGGAACACGAAACAGACAGTCTGCTCACCTTCATGACACTAAAAACTACAAACTGACTTTACAAACCTTGACCTTGTCTCCTTTAAACTACAAATAAATACATTACCTCATCGCTTTGCATCCTGGGAAAAGTTGTCTTCAAACAAAGAAAAGTAGACCTGCTCTCCATTCATGTTTCAAAACAAACACATACCTTGGAAAGAGTCATGACTTTACAAGAGTGGGTGCTAGTGCTCATGGGAAAAGGAGTCTTTACCCTGGAAAAACCTTTCCAGACAGTCCTCATCCAGAAACTGGTGTTCCTGGTTCCCAAATGTTGACAGGGTGCCGTTTAAAGAAGTAATGCACACACTGGTTAATATATTTTTGTCCAGCTAATTTGATTTTTTTTCTTTGCACTATTTTCAATAAAACATTTAAATGATTGCAGAATTTTTAATTTCATTTTTATTGAGGTTTTTCAGAGAATCGAACCGTTTTTGGACCTGAGGCTGTGGTAGTGAGCTCCTTTCTGGCTCATGTGTAACAGATATTTAGAACACTTATTATAATGTGCAGAATCAGAGAGTGGTTTAAAGTGGTCATTATCATGTGCAGTTTGACATCTTGAAGAGGTTTCATCTATCTTTATGAGGATTAAAATGTTAATATAAGACTTTATTACAAACGTCACCATGTTTTCTACTCAGTAACATGCACACAGAGAAATGAAAAGGGGCTGGAGGACCTGACCTCTTCACCCTTTAAAGTGAGACTGCTCTTTGTATTTCAGCTCATTATGTTCTGTATCAACACGTCCCGGTACACTGAACATGTATGAGCCAGTCCACTCAGTTACTACCATCTGCGTCTTCAGGAAGTAAACTGTATAAATGCATGATAAACTAACAGTAAAATACATTTTTATATTAAACCACGTGTCCTGCACATTGATCTGAATGCATATTTAATAAAGAGAATTTAACAGATTAATTTAAAGCACCTTAAACCACAGTCTGTATAATTAATGGACGTAGTCTCCACACGTCACCTGTCTGTTTCTGAAACAGATTTTTGAAGCAAACGGCCGGGGCAGCCATATTGGAAATGAGGCGGGCTTTGAGTCTCCACAGTAACAGCCATAGGGCGCCTGGCAGTCACATGAAGTGAGCTGTGCCTCTGATTGGACGAACTCACAATTTTAATATCTTCTAAACTGCAGTTAGAACCCCCCCCTCTCTCTCTCTGACTGAGAGGCTTCAAATCTCAGCTCAGTCCTCTTACTCTCATTATTTTTTTATCTTCTTTCTTTATTTTTAATACACAGTTTTTGTTGAATCACTGTGATGAGCTAAGAGTCAACATGCTATTAGCATAAATGCCATGTTGCTATATTTCATGTGTTTGCTAATTCTCTGCTAAAAACTCATTCCTGTTACAGGACTGAGGACCAGGACCAGGAGCCAGTAGAGTCCTCTAGTCCTCTAGTCCTTGTTTTATTAGTCTGAATATTAGTTCACCTCATGCTCATTTTTATCAGTTTGACATTTTAGAGTTTTAATGACTTCAGTTGTTGAGATTTCAGATCAGTTTGATGATGTGAATATAATCCTTACAGTGAACCAAGCTCCCACAAAGTGCTGCAGAAAAGCAGCAAATAAGCTGACAGACTTTCAAACATGATTTTTACACCTCGGAGTTTAGGTACACTAAATACACATTTAGAGTCCTTCGATGTGTTTCATCAGATTTAGAAGTAAAAAAAAAGATCAATTTAACTTGATTTGTAGAAAGTTACAACAAGAAAATGACACTGATTCAGTAGGATGAGCCATATTTAATTAAAATGAATATCAGGTCAGGGGACGTGGTCCAGGTGGGACCTTAGACTGTATAATTAATGGACGTAGTCTCCGCGACGTCATCCGTCTGTTTCTGAAACGGACTTTTGAAGCCAAACGGCCGGTGCGGCCATATTGGAAATGAGGCGTGCTGTGGGTCTCCACAGTAACAACCATAGGACGCTCCACAGTCACGTGATCTGAGCTGTGCCTCTGATTGGACGAACTGGCGAGCTTGATATTGTGGAAACTGCAGAATTAGAAAAAAATTCACCCCCCCTACAGTGCGTGCCGTTAGTGAAATTAGTGATTCAGACGGGAGACATTCTTTGTACCAGGCTGTAAATAGGGTTATTTTGGCCGTGAAAACAGCTTTTTTTTGGCTTGGTGTGTTTGTGACTTCCGGTACTTCCAGAGCCAGCCTCAAGTGGACACTTGAGGAACAGCAGACTTTAGCACTTCCACATTGCCTCATATTTTCAGACCGGAGGTTGCCGCTTGGGTGGGACAGAGCCCTCTCCTCTTCCTCTTTGTTGGACTTGTGTCTGTTTCGTTTGCTGTTTGTGATTCATGTGCTGATAGTCTGTCTTGGTTTGAGGTGGGGTTGTTGAACAGCTGCACAGGGTGTTCAAACACACTTGCTCTCTGACGGAGGGGGGTTGAACTTTCCCACATTGTTTCATTTCACGGTATAAACGGTGGTGTCTGTGGCGGTGTGTGGCTGAACTCCCGTCCTGGCAGAGCTGAGCTGCAGCTCCACAGAGTCAAACATCCACAACCCTACAGTCACCTTCAGATTGAGCTTTCTCAAAGGATGCTGTTCTTAGAGTTATTATTAAAGTAGAGGAAATGAATGTAAAGGTGTAATCTGTGCTTTAAGGTGACCCGGGTCACAAACTTTATGAGGCCGGAGCTGATCGAGGGGCAGCGGGCCGGGCAGGTCGGGCAGGTCGAGCAGGCAGCTGCTGTGTCACTGATTAATTGGAGTCATTAGGAGGTTAGAGAGTCACCTCACCTGGTGTTAGGGGAGGAATTTACTGCCTGATTAAAATTAATCACAGTCAAAAAGCTGCAGGAGGCCGAGCTCCCCGGGGAGCACGCACCGCTGGAGAGGAGAGAGTTTAATTCATGCTCGAGTCCACAGCTGCTCCACACACACACACACACGCACAGAATCAACAAACAAGCTGGCTGAGGGTTTTTACTTTCATGGACTTTTATTATTCAAAAATACAGCACAAAAATACACACAGAGAAAGAAAAAGTGGTTTCCACACAGAGTGTCAACCTGAAAGGAGATCTTCATACGATGTTAGTACGCTGACTTCAAAGCTACAGTTAATAATGTTAGTAAGAGTTAACGCTGTGAGCACACAGAGGGACAGCACCTCCCTCACAGGCTGTACAGTTCCTCAGCAGGTGAAAGTCTAACTACAATCCTACAGGGGCCAGTCCTGACAGCAAAGTCCCTTCATGAACAACACACTCACACACAAGCACATGCACACGCACACACTCACTCACACACCAAAAGGAAGTGACAGGTGTAATTTCTTTGCTTGGGTTCCACTTTCCATGTGCAACATCCAATCTAGCAGGAAGCACAGGGCCGGGATGTTTCTGTGACTGTCACCTCCTCTTACATCCTACAAAACCTCACACACACACACACTGACACACACACACACAGACACTCACACACACACACATACATTGCCCCTCCTCTTCTCTTTTAGATATGGATTTGCCAAGCACAGCACGGCAGAGCATCACATTTACACACAAACATCTTCATCTGACATTGTTTCCTCTGTGATGTCATTAGATACGGTTACTTCAACGAACAGCAAGAATCAGATTAATGTGATTGAAAAAAAAAAAAAAAAAAAAGAAACACGCTGATTTACTTCATTTAAATAAAGTTTTAAAAAAACAGGAAGTCGTGTTTGGAATATAAAAACAAAGCTTTAAGACGGCAACAGATGTTTCTGAAGCTCTGAGGAGATTTCTGTGAGCTGTGTGTGTGTGTGTGTGTGTGTGTGTGTGTCCTGCACTGATAGATATATTGTTCTAGTGGCTGTGACGGCTGCTCAGGATGATGCTACTGCACAAAGCTCCTGCTATCAAACAACTCGACTGAGGCTACAAGGCACAAGAGAAGTCATCAGAGTCCAGCTGTGCAGGCTGTCCAGAGGTGCACGGGAGGGGGTCGGGGGGGTAAGGCTGAAATCAGGAATAAGGCGTCAAAGAGCAAAATAATCATCAGCACTTTCCCGCTCTGAGTCATCGAACACGGTTTGAGTGACGGGATTCAAAACATCTGCAAACCACTGAAGACATGAACGTCACGCTGACAGTCCCAACAGACTGAACCAACATCTCTAAGATCCAGTTTCTCCAAAGCAGGAACCCAAACATCTCTGATAAGAACTAAAAAACACAGCTGGGTGGTGACAGTTACATCTGACTGTGTTTAACTCCAGGACTGTCATTTATCAGCCTCCTTCAGGAACCACCTGACGGACCAACAGATGCCCGGATCACACCTGCTGGTCCAGATCAAACAACGCTTCAGAGCCGTTTGGTTTGAAGCAGGTTGAAGGTCATTTATCTTCTAAAGGTCGAAAACGACAACAACAGGCCGTCTGCCTCTGGGGAGCTGAGCTGCTTCAGCCTCTGAGTAAACGCCAAACAAATACCAGTGCTGTTCCAAACGGAGCCAAAACCTCCAGAGCTGCCTCAGAGTCCACCTGGGACTGGATCCAAAAATCAATAAGAGCTCATTCACAGAGGTTTAAAAAGACCAGTTTGTTTCTGCAGTGGAATTAAAAAGGTGGCTAACCTGGTTCTGTGCTTCATATCTGAAGCTGTGACAGACGTAAGGGAGCTAAAGACGTACACACTGACCTCTGTTTATGAATATTTATCAAACATGTTTCGCCTCCACTCCACCTCTTTAACTTAGCAGGAGTCAATATTTCCAATTAAGCCTCCGCCGTCTTTGTGCTTCATGATGTCTCTCATTAGAAACCAATTAGTGATGTCACTGAGGTGATGTTTCATACATCCTCATGCTGCTGCTAATGTTAGCGCAGGTTGTTTCAGCTTTAAATTTCAGCTTGTGTGTCGGTTTTTCTGCTCTTTAGCAGACAGTAGAAACAAAAGTGTGATGAATCATTCTGATATATTAACATTTGTTTTTTATTTAGCAGTGATGTCTTTAAAAACAGATAAAACATATGTTGAATGGTATTTATTTCATGGATGAATATTATAATCCTGTTATCTCTTCCTTTAATTACATCCTGCTGTTATTTCTCTTGCCCTTGTTTTAGTGTGTTTCCACTTTAAATTCATGACTTTGAATTGCTGTGATAAAACAGAAAAAGGAATCTTCTTCATGTCACCATCGGTGATCCATGAAGTGGGCTCAGATCAGAGTGGTTCAGCTCTTTAAGGCCTCTCACTTTAGTCACTCTTTTTTTTCCTTCATTCCTCTCAGGCTCTACGTCCTTCATTAAAAAGCCCAATAAACCCCAGAACCTGCTCCTCTCCTCCTCGTTTGGCATGTGGGACAGCCACATGTTGGTTGTTGGTTGGGGGGGGGTGTCAAAGGCCTGCTGACAGTCAAACACAATCAGAGCTAACTGCTCACTGGACCTTGCTGTCCAGCTGCCCTCCCCCCTGCTCTTACACTACCTCTTCTAAGTTGTGCGGGGGAGGGATGAGAGTCCGTTATTGTTTTCTAAGAAAAGTTAATCCAGCCAATCACAGGGTGAGGCGGTCTGAATCTCCCCCTCACCAGCAGCCAATCCTGACTGCTCCCCTCCAGACTGGACGATTCAAAGAGTTCAACAGAAAACGGCTGACCTAAATTCTTCACAACTCTGTCAGCAGATTAATTCAGATTTTTCCTTCTGAAAGTCACAGGGCACAACTTCATCTGACGGCAAGTCTGAGGATTAAAACTCCAGCGGAGACCAAACGGAATAAAGATCAGAGATCCATGAAGGCTTCACAGGACGATAAATGAGCTACACATTTCCCAAACTCCTATTTTCATACACTCACACACACACACACTCACACAGGAGTGCAGGTCTACACAAACATGCATGCACACAGCTGCACAGCTGGCCAATCAGGGGCCTGGGTCTGTTTTCAACACACAGTATCTCTACAGCGAGGGCCATCTACATTAAAAAAAAGGAAACATGCATCCACGTATGTACAATATAATTTGTATATTGACCATTCTGCTTTATATCCATACTGATTCATTTATCTGTGACAAAGTCCAGGAAGTAAAATTCATCAAAGTTTCTTGTTGTGTGTGTGTGTGTGTGTTTGATAAAAAGTTTGTGTGCTCTGTTGTGATTCCAGTCAAACTGGATTTCTCTCCTCAGCACCACAGCAGAGCCGGTCTTCATGAGGAGAAAACTCCTGTTCTGTAAAGGATGAAGAGCTCAGAGTCAGCCGAGGCAGCCCGTCTTCATCTGGGTTTGTCCCTCTACCTCCCTCCATCCCCTCCCCTCTGTTTACCCCCCCCCTGCCCCCCGGGCTAGACGATGGAGCCGTCCCTGTTCTGCGCAGGGATCATGACGGGGATGCCGCCCATGCGGCTGAGGTTGGGGCCGGCCACCCTGGGGGCAGAGGGTGGTGGTAGAGGGTTGTGGCTGGGGGGCCTCTCGTACTCCTCTGATGAAGGGATCTTGTCGTACTGCGGCTTCAGGGCGTATTCGTGCAGGTTGGACGGCGACATGGAGCCCAAGGAGGAGCGCTGGCTGCCCACAGTGAAGCTGCGAGCTGTGGACACACGACTCTTTGGAGGGGGGACGTCCTCTCTGAGGGACACAGAGACATCAGAAACTTGTGTTAGGATCCATGGCAGAGACACTCTTGGTAAAGATTAGGGCTGCCACATACGATTATTTTGATAATCGACTAGTCACTGATTATTTTTTGTGATTAGTCGACTATTCAGATCATACATAAATTGCAGCTTATTGCACCAGCATACAGCTAACATCATTAGCTTCCAGCTTCAAGTGTTTAAGGTATGTACTAACTAAAAATGAAGACAGTTAATATCATAGTTCATTCAGCTTTTAATGAACTTTGCAGCTTGTAGCAGCATTTCTGACATTTTTTTAATGGACCAATTTTCTATTCAAACATGACATCGCTATTAAGTAGGTAGCTCCCTGTTGACGTTAATGTTAGCAGCTAACTAGCCAATTAGCTTACCGAGATTGTCATTCTTGGTCAGAAAATAAATCAGCCATGGCGTGCTGTCTTTTCAGATGCTCGTGCATCGCCGTCGTACTGTCATGGAAGGACATTTCTGCTTTGCAGATTTTGCATTGCACACTTTTCTCCTTTATTTTGGAAAAATGCTCCCAAACTTTCGAGCTCTGTTGCTGGCTAGCCATGATACTGTTGGGCAAAACTTTTCCAGTGACATCACGGGTTACCCTGGTTACCACTTCTGCACGTATGAGTCAAGGACAGAACGGCAGACGAGACAGGTGAAAGTACAGCGGCAGTTTGGAGGGAAAAATAAAGTTTAAAAAATGGGATGAATGAGACCACAGGAAGGATGAGAACGTCCTCTGTGACTGACTTTAAAAGAGGTGGATTAGCAGTTCAGAAGTTAAAAACATTTCCAAAACAAGAGCTATTTTTAGCTGCTGGATGGTCGTTTCTGTCTCTGAGGGTTCAAAGAGAAAGGATTAAATGAAGTGTAAGTGTGACTGACTGACAGCTTTCATGAAAACATGTCAGCATCATAAGGATATATTAATAGGACAGTGTCCTGGAGGCTCTGTCAGGTCTGGAAAGTGGATCCAGAATGAGTTCCTCAGGGGTAGCGTAGACACTCAGGTAAAAGAGTCTCACTGCCCACAAAGAGGAAAACAATGAATCCTCAAGGCGTCTGCAAGAGTCATTTCAAGAGCGAAGCATGATTGGACTCAATAAAGAGCCACACATAATTGGAGTCGGCCCGTGTGATTGGTCGGAGCTGCGCCGCAGACTGTGTAATAGCCTTTAGCGATGGAGCTGAGCAACCAAACACAGATCTGCCCCCTGCTTCCTCTGCCACCACATTAACCACTAATACGCAGCAATAATCCAGTTAAATGCTCAATCAAAGTCAGCCTGGGGGGCTGCAGCTTGTTTGGTCCACAGCTTCATGTTGTTTCAGAGTGTCTGTGAGTGTGTGTGTGTGTGTGTGTGTGTGTGTGTGTGTGTGTGTGTGGACGAGACAGCACCAGTGGTCTAATCCTCTTTGTCCTACAGCGAGAGCAGTGTCACATTGTGGTCTCAGACAAATTCAGCCCGTAGCAGAGTGATAGGAAGCCCGCCGATGGTAGAGAGCCTGCAGGCCGGATGGAGGGCCATGGGGGGGGGGCATCCACAGAGCAAACAAAGCTTTCAAACTGATTACCACAGCTGTTTATTTGAGGAGGGGTGAAAAAAGAGAAACGCTGATGGAGAGAAACCATTCTCAGCGCCGCTGGAGCTGTCAGAGACGCGTTTTTGTGTGCGCACACGTGTGTGTCCTCGAGATGAGCCCAGGTTACTCTGCATGGGCAGCTCAGCGAGGTAACGTCAAAGAGGAAGCACTTAGAGGGCCGTGTGTAATCCCTGACTGTAAACCTAAAACACACACTGCTCATCACGGAGCAGAGAAAACACACTCCTCCATCAGAAGGAGCTTTGGGGGTCTGAGCTCAGAGTCTCTGAGCTTTGAGAAAGCATACCTGATCTCGTTGCAGATCTCCTTCTCGTACTTCTTCCTGTGGCGGGCGCGGCAGCAGCAGAACAGGATGATGGCGATGATCAGGAGGATCAGGAGGACTGCAATTATGGCTCCAGCGACGATGCCGGGTGTGTTGGGAGCTGGATGGAGAGGGAGGAGGAGATGATGAGGTGATGAGGGATCTCTGACCCTGCTTTAAGCTGTGTAAGCATCAAATCAATAAGCTCCTTTATATGTTTAAAAAAGTTAAACTCATAACTCAACTATCAAGCCTCGAGTTTCTGCACTGCTTAAATTTGATATAAATTCAGTTTTGATGTTTTCATCAGAGACTTTTTGAAACTGATCTGTTATGATTTCACTTTGATATTAAGTCAATAATTCCCTGAAGAAAAGCAGACTTTTTCAGAGCTGTTCTGTTCTGTTTCAGGAGATTCACCCAGCGCTAAAACTACATAAAGCCTGTGATGTAAATTTGATCTTCTGTTGACGACTCATTTCTGCAGCCTCCAGCGTCAGCGCTGAGACAAACCCAGTGGGTTTGAGTCTGTCTGGCCTTTAATCAGAGTTGGAACTGAAGCTGGACCGAGGGAGAGAGTCAAAGAGCAGGGCTGAGCTTCAGCACCTCTCTGACACTTTCTGCAGCGTATGAGCACGCTGACAAAACCCAGTCCAACCCCAGTCCCAGGAACCAGACCAAACAACGACCAAAGAGCTCCCTGAAAAAACAGCACAGACATGTCACTGCTCATGTGTTGGATCAACATCATGCTCCAGCTCTCAGCTCTGGCTGCTCCATGCTGTCACAGCTTCACAGCTTCATTTCATTTGTTGCTCAGGAAACATGAGAAGAACAGAGTTTTAGCTCTGAGCTGAAAGAACTGCTGTGTCTAACACCTTTTAAGAAGAGGAAAAAAAGGCTTTAGCACCAAAAAGTGAATTTCAACAATAAAGCAATAACTCAGTGATCCCTGAAATCACAGAAGCTGAGGAGGTCACAAAGCAGACTCATTTCTCCTGAAGGTCTGTACACTTAGTTCATGTCAGTCCCTCCAGGATTTGGCTCTCTTTTCTGGGACTGTTGCGGGATAATATCACTGATTTTGCAGCAGCTTTTTCAACAAAGTGCAGTGCATGCTGAGATGTTTTAGACGTTTTTTTTGCAATGAAATTGCAGCAATTAGCAAAACTGCAAAACTATTTGAAATTTTATTTGAACAAATACACAATCTGAAAATATGTTTGGAGCAGATCAGCTTCACGGTCCGTAGCTGCAGTATCTGTCAGTAAATCAGAGGTGTTTCTGTCCGATATGTCAGCAGCTTCATAAACTGAAGGACTGACTGCTGACTGGTTTTAAGGTTTGGTTTTTTTTTCCAGGGTTGAAAAACTCATTACACTGCGCTACTTTGGTAAGCTTCAGACTGGCATTCACATCCTTCTCTACAGCTCATGGATCAAAGATTAGCTTGCTGACATGTTTAGCTTAAAAGCTAATTTGGTAAATGTTACACCTGCTTGACTTCAGCTTGTTATGTGATGGGAAGTTCAGCTCATTTCAGAGAGACGGTTCTTCTATTTCCCAAACGTTTCATATATTAGCCTTACCTGGAAAATATGAACAATTTGTGCACCGATGAACCGTTTAGCATTCAGTGTTTTTATGAAAAGCCTCATGATTGTCTGATTTTGTGTTTTTGTTCCGTTACAAAATCATCTTCGTTTGCAGGTGTCGCTCATGCTTACGTGTCTTCATGTCACAGTGTTCTCTCCTCCTCATCGCTGTCTGCTGTCTCACTCACTGTGTGAGGACAATACGCCGTACCTGACTGAGTGTCCCCCCTGCTGTCAAATAATGGTATGATCCTGTATCCTCACTTGTGATTGGCTGCCATGCTGTGAATCCAAACAAATGTGTGCCTGAGCTGAAGGGCTGACTGAGAGCCGAGTAACAAAAAGGAAAAGTTTGGAGCCGGCTCTCGCTCGATGGGAGTCGCATCTTTTGAGCGTGACATCATAAGCCTGTTGGTTTGTCCCTGTGAGCACTTGGAGCCTATCCACTACCCCCACTGTGACTTTAGCTCTGGTTTCTGGTGGGAACATATCCTGTGTGTATCAAATGTTGATCAGACAGAGAGCCACAGGTTTCTGTGCAGATATTTGGGTACTTACGAGGTGTCACGTTCAGATGCAGAATACACTCCTCGGTGCCGACGCGGTTGCTCACAGTGCAGCTGTAGGTGCCAGATGCACTGCTAGAGGCGTTCCTCACATTAACAGTTCCTGCTAAAGGATCTACAGGGAAGGCAAAAACACATCCAGACTGTTAAACAGGAGGGTTAGTGTTCGGGTTGCCATGTGTGTGTGTGTGTGTGTGAGAGAGAGAGAGAGAGAGAGAGAGAGAGAGAGAGAGAGAGGGGACGGGTTCTTTACCTAACACAGCTGAGGCAGGCAGCAGCTTGGTATCGCTGGTCTTCTTCCAGGTGTACTGCAGGGGGCTGGTGCCCTCACTGGATACACACCTCAGCACGATGTCTTTGCCTTCCAGTGTGGCTCCTTCAGCGTAGCATCTGGGTTTGGACGGCTTGACTGCAGAGAGAAGAGGAAAGGAGCAGAATAAGATGAGTACGTGATGAGATGCAGATGAAATTAACACAAACAAGGACTGTACAGAAAGATGGGCCACATGACAACTCCTCAAAAGTGAAGCCAAAACATTTAAAGCTCCCTCTACTGGCTAACTGCAGTTTTAAAAAAAGAAAACACACCCGTGTCCTCCATGTAAACAGGTGGGACATGAGTCAAACTGT
Source organism: Labroides dimidiatus (assembly GCA_030710495.1). Classification (NCBI taxonomy): domain Eukaryota; kingdom Metazoa; phylum Chordata; class Actinopteri; order Labriformes; family Labridae; genus Labroides; species Labroides dimidiatus. Next base: position 3,116,843 of record CM061159.1, read on the forward strand.
AAAATCAAAGTACAGGCTAAAGAACTTTTTTCATAAAGACAGTTTCAATCATCAACGCTAGTTCCTGAAGTGCTGATTTATGTCCAGGAGCCTGTTTCTGTGAGTCATTAAATGTTACTCTGATGCCATAAAACGGGGTATGATGCCTTGAGTGACAGCTCAGACGATAAATGTAGCTCCAGGAGATCATTTTGCTCCAGATTAGCAGGGTAGAGAAGGAACAGTGAGGGAAAACGTTACAAACACCAAGTCTGTCTTTAGCACCTTGAAAGAGGCATCAAACAGTGCAACCAGCAGCAGAAACCAGCCCACTGAGGGGGGGGGAGGGGGGGGGGTTTGGTTTCAGTTTTGTACAGTATGAGGAGGCAAAGGTCCATCATTAATTTAACTCATAACAAAAATCACCGGGCTCTTTCATGTGAAGGGTGAGTTTGTGTTGATTTCCCTCCTCTGCTCAAAGCAGCAGTCATCAGCCTAATGAGAGCAGTAATCAGAGTAATTGATACAGCTGCTGTCATCACAGGACCTGTCACTCAGGATAATTGTTTGGAAGATGTGTGTGTGTGCCTGAGTTTATTGGAAAAACACACACACACACACCCAGGCTTGCGTGTTCAGGGTTGAGACAGGAGGCAAAACTCAATCTTGGAGCTGAACGTGTGCAAACAGTCTCCGGTCAGCTGACAGGAGATTAGATTGGAGGAAGAGTTGGAGAACAAACAGAGCCCGAAATTGAAAGCAGACCACGAGCGTAAAAACCAGACACACAGTCCGACAGGAGACGCAGAGACCGCACGGGTTAATGTTTGTTATAGATACTGTTTGCTTAATAATTCACAATTTATAAATAATTCAACAAGGAGACAAATAACCAGATCCTTCCTTCTGAAGATTTCATTCCATTTTAGGACGCGGTCTTAAAATGAACACTCACAGACTTCATTCTGAATTTTTCTTTCATTTGGGAACATTTGTGCATTCATTTGTGAATCTTTGAGTTGAGTGTTGTTGTCTCGGTTCATGTCCTCTGAGTGTTGTCTCCATGTGTCCTCTCCAGATCCATGCATCAGGATACAGGAGGTGTGCTGATTAATTAAAGCTGATTGGGTGGTGTAATTACAACATTAATCTGAACCAAGTGAAGACACAAAGGAGGGATGTAGAGACCTTTGTTACATCACTGCTGATTAATATCAGTCTGCTCAGGACAGATCAAATCAGAGATATGGGAAATGAATCTAAACACTCTGAAGATGCCAAAACAAACCTCTCAGTCTCATCCTGGTATTAAGGCCCAGGTGTCAGTATCAGTATCAGTATCAGGACTTGGTCTGTTGCATCTCTTGTTTTCTGTTGATTAACAATAAACTGCAATTTTTCTAAGACCAAAGAAAGTGTTTGTGTTGAAAAGGTTTGTGAGCACGCTGCAGGCGAGTGATAGGAGCTCAGTGACGGACAGCTGACTTCATGGTGTGGTAATAATGGGCTCTGTAACAACACAAACCCTGGAGGGGGGCTCTGCAGATCCAAACCAGGTGTCAGGAGGGAGGCGGAGGATTTAGGATTAACAGTAGACAGACAGGACTGAGTAGTCCCGCTAATCTAATAAACACACGTGGGGTCAGGATGGAGGGAGCGACAGAGAGAGCGGGAGGGCAGAAATGAAGCGAGCGCTGATGGACAGATGGTGGAGTGATGGGGGCCAAGGCTGTGCAGCTTCTAACTCACAGCTCCTGCTATCTGACACTGCTGTGTGGCCCCTACACACACACACACACACACACATACACACACAGAGTAAATGTCAGAGAGCTATGACATTTCCAAGGCATCTTTTAAAGGTGAAAGTCAACTCCACGCTGTAACACAGGTCCTCGTACGTCCGAGGAGCAGATTTATTTGTTTGAAGGATGAGGTCAAAGAGGAAGGTGACGGAGGCTGGAGGAGCACACGCAGATAAAAGGCAGAGACCTGGATCTGTTCAACCAACAATGATCCCTGATTTATGAGCTGCACAAGGCCGTCTGTGAGTGAGATAAGAGGGAAGAGCTTCCTGCACGGCAGGACACATTACAGTCACAAGACCAAAACTTCAAAGAGTGACGGCTGATAGTGAAACAGCGAGGTGAAGTAAAAGCTATCAGTGGACACTAAAGCCAGGAGGACAGAATTAAAGAGATTTCTGTTGAGCTCTGCTGTAAAATCCTGGATGGGATGAGGATTTTCTCCAGCAGGAGCGGAGCTAAATGACTGGCGGCTGAGTAATTATGGAAGGTCATAAGTGAGAAAACGGCTCTCAGAAGTTTGAAATGGACTGAAAATTGGATGTAGAATTCATGTGGTAATTTTAATGGAGATTTCCAGGTATTTGAAACTCATTGTGAGCGTTTTTAAAAGAGCTCAGGGCAGCCTGACACAGGTCAGAGGAACATCTTCAAGTGAGGGAGTTTAAAACCAGAAAATTTCCTTGATTGCTCAAAAAAAAAAAAACCTTCACTGTGAACATTCAAGATCTTCACCACATGATTATTTTTGTCCAAATATAAAAAAATCTAATTTGCACTCTTCACTCACCCGACAATCACAATGTCAGTATGAGGGGCTTAAAATGTTTGATTTCTGAAAATAGGATTGACCAATTGATCTCTTTAATCAACTGCAAATAATCATACTTTTATCAAGATCAAGTTATTAAAAAAAACAAAAAAAACAGCTGCATTGCTACAGCAGAGTGGTCGACAACACTGATTTCAAGGTGGGAGATGTCTTTAAGGTGCAAACTGATGACAGTGCTAGCTGATTGCAGAGCTGACTGATGACAGCGCTAATTGATGACAGTGCTAACTGATGGCAGTGCTAACTGATGTGGTGCTAACTGATGACAGTGCTAACTGATGACAGCGCTGATGGCAGTGCTAACTGATGACAGCGCTTATTGATGACAGTGCTAACTGATGACAGCACTAACTGATGACAGCGCTAACTGATGGCAGTGCTAACTGATGACAGTGCTAACTGATTGCAGCGCTAACTGATGACAGAGCTAACTGATTGCAGCGCTAACTGATGACAGAGCTAACTGATGACAGTGCTAATTGATGACAGTGCTAACTGATGGCAGTGCTAACTGATGTGGTGCTAACTGATGACAGTGCTAACTGATGACAGCGCTGATGGCAGTGCTAACTGATGACAGCGCTTATTGATGACAGTGCTAACTGATGACAGCACTTATTGATGACAGTGCTAACTGATGACAGCACTAACTGATGACAGCGCTAACTGATGGCAGTGCTAACTGATGACAGTGCTAACTGATTGCAGCGCTAACTGATGACAGAGCTAACTGATGACAGCGCTAATTGATGACAGTGCTAACTGATGGCAGTGATAACTCATGACAGTGCTAACTGATTGCAGCGCTAACTGATAACAGAGCTAACTGATGACAGTGCTAATTGATGACAGTGCTAACTGATGGCAGTGATAACAGATGGCAGTGACAACTGATGTGGTGCTAACTGATGACAGTGCTAACTGATGACAGTGCTGATGGCAGTGCTAACTGATGACAGTTCTAACTGATGGCAATGCTAACTGATGACAGTGCTAACTGATGGCAGTGCTAACTGATGTGGCGCTAACTGATGGCAGTGATAACAGATGGCAGTGATAACAGATGGCAGTGATAACAGATGGCAGTGATAACTGATGACAGTGCTGATGGCAGTGCTAACTGATGACAGTGCTAACTGATGGCAATGCTAACTGATGACAGTGCTAACTGATGGCAGTGCTAACTGATGTGGCGCTAACTGATGGCAGTGCTAACTGATGGCAGTGCTAACTGATGACAGTGCTAACTGATGGCAATGCTAACTGATGACAGTGCTAACTGATGGCAGTGCTAAATGATGGCAGTGCTAACTGATGGCAGTTCTATCTGATGTGGCACTAACTGATGACGGTGCAAAACCAATGACAGCGCTAACTGATGGCAGCGCTTACTGATGGCAGTGTTTACTAATGGCAGTGCTAACTGATGAGAATGCTAACTGATGAGAATGCTAACTCATTACAGTGTTTACTGATGATGGTGTTAACTGATTGCGGTGCCAACTGATGAGGACGCTTACTGATGACACTGTTAACTGATGACAGGACTAACTGATAGCAGTTGTCAAGTTGTCCCATCCTCAGTTCAGATTCTTTCACAGCTCTTTGGTGAGCCTCACACTCCTGGATAAAGCTCTGCTGGACTAATAATGTTCGCCCACTGACTCCTTATAATAAACTGTGCATTCAAATAGACCCAACAGTGTTAAGTGACTGTGAAGATCCTCATGCTGATCCCATCCACTTTCAATCAATAATTTTACATAGAATGCATACTACAGTGTTTCAGTCCATCAGTGTTTCTGTGTAAATGCAGAATTTTTATATTACAGCATTTCTTTGTGTATTGTAAAACGTTGTCGTGTAAACGAGGCCTCAAACAAGAAACTGTTCCACTGTGGAATGACACTGAGCTTTTTTGACTTGGTTGGCAGTGAGGGTGTGATGTTGGCCCCATCACCCAGCAGCCAGGTTGTGGTGAATGGTGTTTAGTTCCTTGTGGTCTTTTGGCTTCACATCCATCCATAAGCAGGGATAAAAACACATCGTCTTCATTCTCTTTGCAAAGTACCATTCAGACATGTGAGGGTGGAAAAGGAAAAAAGATGATAGCACGAGCATGAACAGTCTCCTGAATCTGGTAGAGGTGGGATCCATTCTTGCACATGTGTGTGAGAGCTGCTGACGTGCAGAGCATTGCTGCAGGTAGATACTCGTCCTCTATTAAATTCAATGTCCTGAAGCAACAAGAGAAGAATACACAACGAGGGACGCTACAGCACCTGGAAAACACAGAGACTGCAGGGGTCAGCAAGTGTGTACACCCACATGAGGCAGTGTTTGTGACAAGGCCAAGCAACACCCCTGTGTACAAATGAAGGTGTGTTTATCCTTGTGCACACATGAGCATGCACGTCTCCCCCTGTTCAGGGGACCATCCACCTTGTGACAAGATCAACCTGAAGGTAAAATGCAGAGCAGGCAACATGTCCTCGCCTCTCCTTGTCAACGTTTCTTTGCTAAGAACGCTGCTGCCCCTGGGGTCAATAGCTAGCAGTCTGTCAGCTCCTGAAGCCTCCAGCACTCTCTCTCTCATGCACGCTCTCTCTCTCTCTTTCCAAACTGTCGCAGATCCATCAATATATCTAAATCTATTTATAATATATATAAATCTTCTGGGTGAGGACTTTAAATTAATTTTTTTGTTTACTGAAACAACTGAAATCTAAAAGATGACCTCAAAAAACCTTCAGCATTTGATAACTAAAGATGTGATTAAACAATGACTGAAACACATTTTATTAACATGTTTTTAAAGAATTTGTTTCAGTCATTGTTGAGTTTGTTGAGTTTAAACAGATCATTTGAGGAGGACAGCAATGATTAATAACACTGTAAGTTGATGTCAGTGTGAGTAATTGTTGGCACGTTGTTAGCAATGAAAAAGAAACAGAGTATAGTTTACATTTACTCTTATCTCCCTCTGGATACTTCTCAGCGCAGTCTGTGTGTTTGCTTTGGAAATGTCTTAAAACATTTGATTTTCTCATATTTATCCATTCTTGGCCAATCGGGGGGGGGGGGGGCTTGCTGGTACCCACCAGACGGTTACTCATAGTTTTACACGTCGACAGTAGATGTCATCTATTTATTTGATTGCTTTTTTTTTTTTTTTGAACTTAGTTTTTATTCAAATTCAACAGTGTATACAATAAAATTCACATATTTTCAATTTTCATTTTTGTTTACAGCTGTATCTATATGTTTACAAGGATAAGCAGAATAATAAAATAATTAAAAATGAAAAATAAAAATAAAAATAATATGAAAAGAATAATAATAATAATAATAAAGAAAAAAATATATAATAGGAATATAATTTGACTCTGTCATAGGGTAAAATATATATACATATATATATATACATACACCCCCCCCCCCCCCCCCCAACACATTCATATATATACATACATACACACATGCACATATGTACATATAGGCATATAACAGGTATGTGAGTATCCAGACAAAAAAAAAAAGAAAAAAAAAAGGAGGTAGGAGTCAGAAAGGGAATTCTTGGGTGTGTATTTATGTCTGCATGTGTGAGATCATGCACCTGGACGTGCATGTACAAGCAGTAGCTTCAGCCAGGAAACAATACAGATATGGCAGGGTTCCATCTTTTTATAAATTTCTCTTTCTGTAGTCTCAGGGTGTATGTTATGCGTTCCATATAATAAATTTCCAAAACCTTCTCAGTCCAACTACTATATGTCGGAGGGTCAGGTTTTAGCCATTTAATTGTTATACATTTGAGAGCTGCTGTGGTGAGTATTTGTAAGAGATATTTTTTAGCTCTACTATCAATGCCTTTTGGTGTTAGACCCAGTAGCGCCACAATTGGATCTTCTGTGAATTTTTGATGAAAAATCATTTCTAAAGCTCCGAAGACTTCCTTCCAAAATGTTTTTAATTTTTTACAAGTCCAAAATATGTGGGTATGGTTGCCTATTTGCGTACCACAATTTCTCCAACTTGATTGCTTTTTTTGTTTGCCTTTTTTATTTTGCCTGAGTTTGGTGTCTTTTAAATTAATTGTGTATACGTAACAAAGAAGGACTTGATGAAACTGAATACTTAATATTTATGTTCCCAAACCACAGGGAGCAGCAGCATGAGGATGAAAGAGCTGCAGGCTGCTGATCCCTGGACCAGGACATTGATCTATATGGTTAAATATAAGATATGCTTTTATTTTGAAATTACGACTGTTCTCCAGTTTCGACATTTTTCCTCTGGGTTCACCTTCACACGGGCTCTTCTGCTGAACTTCATTCCTTAAACCAAAACCATGACTGCAAACAAGTGACGAGAGTCATCTCTCTCTCTCACACTCACACACACACACACACACACACTTATCTAAAAACTGGTGGTGTCAGAGTGCAGGCACCAACATCACCTTTTAGGTTGTTCTGGAGAACAAACACAGGGTATGTGATGAAAAAATGTAAACATCAGTGTTGATTTCATGTGTTGAGTTTCAGAGCGCAGCATGACAAGCAGCAGCAGATCGTCAGGTTTGAGTCTCACTGCTGGAAGGAGGGAAACGTTCAGGCGTTACGCAGCAGTGATGAGATTCACTCTTCATGTAAAACAGCCTCCCAGAGGCTCCGTCAGAGGCTGGGAGGTCAGCTTTACTCACAGTTTAGAGATGATCTCCATCTTTACATCCTCTTTGATCACAGAGCCTCTTCATGGTTCAACAACAACCTCTGAGAAACATGTTCGCTGTCCTTAGTGCTTCATGTCTTTCTGGTTGAGCTGGTCGGTGCAGAGCAGCCACTTTAACACACACCATATCATGTCAACAAGAGCAGAAGCCATTTTCTGAAACCTGCTCTATCTGCAGATGGAGAGAGAGGCCTGATAAGAGCGCAGCCACAATAACAGCACAGCGTGCATCTTATCCCACCGCTCAGACCAGCGCAGCACATGAGGGCTGCTTGTCCCGTATGCAAATACCAGCTGGAGTTCAGGAGGCCATTCACTTTCCACATCATTTAGCCAGTCGACCGATCAGCGATGTGTGTGTGTTTGCCCAGGGAGTGAATCATGTGACTTTTATAATTCTGATGTGTCACCCTGTGCAATAAAAAGCCACAGTGCATGGACTCCACGGCTGAGGTTTGTTCACTGTTTGAAAAACAGGAGGAAGAAAAGCTTCAGCTGTACGTCCTCAAAGCCAACACGGCAGAGGGATGAGGCTCTAATTTATCAGTGAAATCAGAGTAACTCTGTCCTCAAGCACACAGCTGTGAAGAATCCTGTTTAAAGTGATCAAACATTAACGCTCTTTAGTCTGACACTTCAGTATTTTTGGAGTATAGAGCTTTGACGTCTAGCTTTGGCATCATTAATCCTTCTAAACTGATCTGAGTTTAACAAAAAAACTCCAAATCTTAGACTTTAAAACACACAAAACCTTTGAGCTTTGAAGGAGATGTAGTTCATAATCAATAAATCAATCAATCTTTGTTTATATAGCGCCAATTCATAACAAACGTTATCTCAAGATGCTTTCCAAGCGTTAACAGGTCTAGACTAGGGCTGTCACTGTTTCAAAAAATCAAATTGAACTAATATTAAATGACCCGTCATTCTTCGAATGTATTCGAATACCCCCCGCCCCTGCGCGCGCTCTCCTTAACAGTCTCCTAAACAAGAGAAAGCTTCGACAGCTTTGAATAAGAAGGTAAAACATATAACTGATACTCAAGCCGAACAGCCCGTCTTCATTTCTTCATTATTTGCCAGAAACACAAATCTATCAACTTGATCGGGATCAAGTGTGACTCTCTTTTTGTTTCCAATATTACCTGCACGGTACAATTCACGCACGCGCACGCGCACATGATCGCCGTGAGCGCTCCTCTGGACAGTTATTTAAAGAATAACGGGGTGTTAGAGGGCTGTGTGGGACCAAAACAACTTAACATGAGCCAAAAAGTCTCTAAAGTTATAATCTTGTTCTCTGTCTCACTCTACTGACTCTGATCAGACCGCGCTGCATGTAAAACGTTTTTGATAGACGCTTCATGGTGACGTAGGCGAGCCGTGCGTGCGCCCGAAGTCTGCTTTATGTTGGAGTAGTGTCCGCAGACAGACCAGCGGAGGAGCGGCGCTTGTTTGAAGGTGAAGCAGCAGGTTGTTGTCTGCAGACAGAGGAGTTTCTTTCACATAGGCTGACATCTGAAGGATACCACAGATATTCCAATGGAGAATTAGAATTCAAATATGAACTTTTCACCTCATATTCAAACGAATATTCAAAGCTCCAGTAAAAAGTGACAGCCCTAGTCTAGACCTGTAAATGGTAATAAAATTTGATTAACAGAGACCCAGCAGTCTGATCTCATCTTAACCCACCATGAGTACAGAGCTTTACAGCATTCAATACTGATGTGGAGACTGTATTTGAACTGCACATGACACAAAGTCATGATGATTACGAATAAGAAATCTCAGATTTCTTTTGAAAAACAACTTGGGAATATTTTTCTAGGTTGAAAATGAAAAGTTTTCTGTGTTTTTAGGATTTGACATACTTGACATGAATGATTTATTTACTTATGAACCTTTTAGCCTGGGCTGTGCAGATGTCAGGGATGTAAATCATTTATAGAAATAAACACAGTGACTCCACAAAGACAGAGATTTTTTGACTATCTTTCCTTCATTGTGACTGATACGACACAGAGAGGACATAATGACCACTATATCCAGAGCAGGAAAAAACCACAGTGGATTATTGTGTTCAGCAATCACAGAGCATCCAGGGTGAAGCAGAACCGTATCACATCGGGGCTTTGCTGCACAGCCTCCAGGAAGGTTACACGCTCCGTTTTAGCAGAGGATTACATCAAAACAGCCACAGAGGGCAAAGGGCGTGTAATTTCCTGCATTTTCACTGTGTCCAGAGAGACGATTCAGCCCGCGAGGGGAAATAAGAGTCCTAGCTGAACGCCAGAGCGTGTTCACTGCTTTGTTGCACTCACCCATGACGATCAGCAGCATCTTCCTGCTGCCGACACCCGGCGCCTTCTTCACCTTACACTGGTACGTGCCCGAGTCAGACGACTGCAGCGCCATTAGGTTGATAGAAGCGTCCCCGTTCTTGGGGTCAGCTGCGTTGAAGTGGACTCGACCCTTCATGGGGGCGTAGTAGTCCTCGTAGGCTCTGTCACCTGCATAGAGGAGCACCTGGGAGCAGAGAAGAGGAAGGAGGAGGGAGACAGTTAGGAACCACTGGGAGGGCCAAAGAGCTCTCATGGACATAAAAACCTTCCATAAAACAAATAAAAACAAATAACAATAAATAAAAACAAGAAGGCCTTGAAATGACAGCTGTGAAAGCAAAGACCATAACTGAAGCAACCACAATCCACAAAGAGAGAGAGAGAGAGAGAGAGAGAGAGAGAGAGAGAGAGAGAGAGAGAGAGAGAGAGAGAGAGCCTCCACTCTTTTATCTCTGCTGTGCCCTTCAGCCTGGCAGCCTGTGCTGTTCTGCCCTTTCTGTGCTTAAGAGGAAAGAAGGTGGAACAAACAAAGCCTCCACTGTGGAGCCAAATCAACACCTGCTGTGTCAACAAAGAGCCCCCGATTCTGACACACACACACACACACACACACACAGACACACACACACAGTCTGAGTCTTGAAAGTAGGGAGGAAATGCCTGGAAATAAAGGCCAGGTGGAGGTAAAGGAAAGCTGGTGGTTGGGGTGATGAGGAGAGGAAAAAACAAACAATGGAGAGAGCTCTCATTCTCTGTCAGAGACTCTGGCTTCTGTCGTCTTTTGCTTTTCCTCTGAGACTTTCATCAACAGGCTTTTCTGTGCCACCACCATCACCAGGCGAGCACGCAGTAACACCCTGAGGAGTGAGGGGGAGGAGAGGGGGAGTTCAGGAAGTTGCCTTTCTGCCCCACTTTCAGCTCAAAGAGGAGTTCCTGGAGTGTGCTGTGATGGGCGCCGTGTTGGTCTTGTTGGAATCAGTCACATAAACAGGTAAAGCAGTTCAGATTCCCGGTGGCTCTCAGAGGAGGGGAGGCTTCTGACTTCAGTGGGGGATGTGAACATCAGCAGCAATAACAGCGGTATGTGAGATCAGACCACGCTGCAGAGGAAATTAAATTGCCCTGAGCTGAGCCAGACAAGAAGTCCAGCACTTCACAGGAGCACAGACAGGAGAGCTCACACACACACACACACACACCTCCAGCCAGAACAACAACAAAGAATCCAAACTGCACAATAACCTTGAGATTCATGATCCGTTGAAAAAAAATCCCATAAAGAGCCGGGGGATGAGAAGGAAAAGGGCAAACGACCAGACGAGCCGGCTGGGGCTGGAAAGGACAGACGAGCAGTGCTGCTGTCTGCGTTTCATAACAGGTAGGACATTCAATGATACAATCAGCACCTGGCCCGGCTGTGTCCCTGTACTGACGGGGCTCTGGAGGCTAAACCACCAGGTGCAGGTACCCATGAGGTCATGGTCATGTGATACTCAGGGAGGGAAAAGGAGAAGCTGCAGATTACTTGAGATGCAAAGCAGAGTGTGGTGATACCTGTGTGCAGAGCAACCACCGTGTGCTCCCACAAGACGGAAAAAACAAACACACACAGGATCAGGTGTCCTTCAAAACACAGAGCACACCAACATGAGGCAATCAGATCAACACACACACACAGACACAGACACACACACAGACACAGACACACACACACACACACACATACAGACAGAGTCATGGCTTCACTTTCTAAACCCCATCACTCTGTCCACAGACACACTCACGCTCACACACACTCTTGCTGCTTCATCATTGAACAGAGGCCTCTGCTGCTGCTGCTGCTGCTGCTGCTGCGTTCAAGGACAAAGGAAACACTTCATGACTTCATGTCACAGAGAAGCTCTGAGTTTTCTCCTCCCGTTTCACATCCTTCACATTTACTCTAATATTGTTTGCTCGGGGTTTTCACAGCGGTGGTTAACACTGAGGGCACACCCTCCTCTCAGCTCCTCTGTCGCCAGGCAGTGAGAGCCAAATGCAAATGACTCTTACTGTAGGCATGACTGGCATCCCTCATTCAATCCTGACAAAGGGACATGTATTAGCTCCGCCCCAGCGCCCTCAAACAGGGCTCGTGGATGTGTCCTGGATATGTGTCAGATGAAAAGAGGCCATACTCCCCAGCAGACACACTGAATGGATTATCAGTGTTGTGGTATGTCACCTGATTGCATCAATGCAAAGGAAGCACAGGTGGAATATATGATTTCTGAGCATGAGTTACATCTCTATTAGCTCCCTATCCACGCTCCAAACACAGAGGCAGAGCAGTAGAGGGGTTAATGAATCTGTTCTGATTGTACCAAGGTTAATCACATGTGGAAATGTGTGTGTGTGTGCTTTCTTTATCCCTTGTTAAATCAGACACGGAGATGTCTGTATCACAGCTTCACAGGGTGCTGTTGTAAAGACAGTCATAGACCTCTACAGGAACAGCTACTAGCTTCTGCTAACCTGCATTTAACTCTGTGTGGTTTGATGACATGGTCTAGATCATTTTGAAGAGGGGTTTAAATAATAAACTGTGTATCAAAGTGAGACCAGTGCCAGATTATTGTGAAATGATGGCTTCTGTTTGCAACACTTTAGTCTTTAACATTAATGTGTATATACCTTTAAGACTGGATGCAACGTGTGGGTCATTTACACACCAGGTCAGACAGCAGCATCATTATCTGTCAAAAAGCCTTTTTATCATAAATAGATATAAAACAGACAGAATGTTCCCACTCCCTCCACGTATATCCAGCACATTTCATTTGTCACGTTGGAAATGACGACACCATCTGTAGTGACGTACACGTCACACCTGACCTTAAAGGTATAACCACGCAGACGTTGTGTGTGGAGACCTGTCTTTTCTGTATCACAGAGCAGCTGTGCAGCTCTCTTTGCTTCAGTCTTTGATGGAAAACGTAGAGACCTAACTTACAATGCGGCGAATGTTCACAGCTGCATGAACATGCAAGAGGAAACCTGTTTGTTTCTTTGTACCCAGAGGGGTATAGGGTTAGACATGGAGAAGTGTATTTACATTTGCTTCATCTTGTTTTGCTGTGAACAGGCAATCCTCTCCACCTCTCTGGGGTTTCAGTGTGAGGGTGCGAACAGCGTGCATGAGAGACGAGCCCTGTAATGTGTTTTTCTTCCTTTATTTGTGATGTAGATTCTGCTGCTGCAGGATGGAGAATAAAAAGTTCAGAAGCTGGAGAGCGCAGAGAAGAATCACTGAACATTATTCAAAGCACACTGTGGAGCCAAACACACTACTCTAGCTGGTGCCATGGAAACCTCACAACCCATCCCTCCGCCTGCACAAACAGGGCTTCAAGCTCCACTCATACAACCCAGCTGACTGACCCCCCCAGCCTGATCCCTCAGACCAGCTCTCCTCCTCACTAGGGCTGCCACATACGATTAATATGATAATCGACTAGTCACTGATTATTTTTTGTGATTAGTCGACTATTCGGATCATACATAAATTGCATCTTATTGCACCAGCATACAGCTAACATCATTAGCTTCCAGCTTCAAGTGTTTAAGGTATGTGCTAACTAAAAATGAAGACAGTTAATATCATAGTTCATTCAGCTTTTAATGAACTTTGCAGCTTGTAGCAGCATTTCTGACATTTTTTTAATGGACCAATTTTCTATTCAAACATGACATCACTATTAAGTAGGTAGCTCCCTGTTGACGTTAATGTTAGCAGCTAACTAGCCAATTAGCTTACAGAGATTGTCATTCTTCGTCAGAAAATAAATCAGCCACGGCGTGCTGTCTTTTCAGATGCTCGTGCATCGCCGTCGTTCTGTCATGGAAGGACATTTCTGCTTTGCAGATTTTGCATTGCACACTTTTCTCCTTTATTTTGGAAAAATGCTCCCAAACTTTGGAGCTCTGTTGCCGGCTAGCCATGATACTGTTGGGCATAACTTTTCCAGTGACATCACAGGTTACCCCGGTTACCACTTCTGCGCGTATGCGTCAAGGACAGAACGGCAGACGAGACAGGTGAAAGTACAGCGGCAGTTTTGAGGGAAAAATAAAGTTTTAAAAAAAAAATTAAAACAACGATGTCGATTATTAAATAAGTCGCGACGAATTTGATCATCAACGTCATCGTGACTAGTCGACTAATCTTGGCAGCCCTACTCCTCACACTTTTATGTGATCTCTGTTTCAGGGTTTTCTCTGTGAGCTGAGATCTCCCATGCTTCCCTAGTGCCTCACTAGCCTCACTAGCCTCACTAGCCTCTGGCTGTAAAGCTGAGCCTCCTTTCTCATTTCATTGCCTGACCTCGTAGCTCCAGTCCTGGCAGATCGGCCTAATCCCATTTAACTCTGTCACATATATTAAAGCAGCTCTTTGGAATTAACATGCAGCTAATTACAAAGAATTCTGCTTCAAGGCTATATGAATGAGAAACGTGTGTGTGCGTGTGTGTGTGTGTGTGTGTGTGGAGACTAAACGGGATAGGTCAAGAAGAACAAATACGTTCAGAGAGAAATGCCTGACCTGTTTAAATTACCACAAAGGTTTGGAAATATTCCCGGCGTGCAGAGAGGCCTGGGCCATATATCTCTACAGCTGCTTTCATACGTGTCAGAGGAAACAGCCTCTCAGAGAAGCACTCACAGAGAAACCTGTCATTACTCAGAGAATCACAGAGATACGGACGAGATCAAAACAAAACAAAGATTTAACACTGATGCAGCCAACTGTGGAAATATTCCGGACATTTGACTCCTCTTCAGCATCAGAACTTCATTCTTAGAACAAAAGTAAACAATCCTCTGAATTATGCTTCTCCTGCTTGGCACCATTATACCTTAAGGCTGACTTTTGACATTCCTCTTCTTTTTTTTATTATGACATTTCAACATCATTCATGAAATTCTGATTCTTCTTGACATTTTGACTTCTTTCCTCAAATATCTGACTTTACGCTTGGCATTTTATCTTTCGTTCTGACATTATGCCTTTATATCATTCAACGTATTCACTCACTATTTCTCAAAGTATCAACCTTTATTCCCAATTCATCGGTTTAATCCTTGACATACTGACTAAACCTTTCAGTTGGAGCCTGAGTGATGGGGTCTATGTACACCACATAAGATGACTGACATAAACTGGATATAAACTGAACATGAACACAGATTCTGATAAACCTCAAAATCTGATTGAAGACAGAGAACCAGAATGGACTAAATGAAAATAAGGAACTTTAATTGGTAACGCTGTCAACATAAGGACAGTAAACTGTGCCGATGCTTGGGGACGCGTGTCCAGAAATCTCGGAGCGTGTATCGACGCTTGTTTGGTTTACGGCAAGTGACGTAATTGATGACGTTTGATCCCTTGCCAGTTCAGAAAGTGGTTTGGGTGCTGGAATGATTTGTGCTACTGCTTTGTGAGTTGTTGATGGAAATTGTTGCTTTGTGTATAAAACAGAGGTGCAGTTTGTTAGCCTGCTGCTGCTTCTGATGGAGCCTGTGAGAAAGAGAAAGTTTCACCTGAACCCTGAGAAAGAGTTTCATTCAAAGCAGGAAAAGTTGTTCCTAAAAGGAGGACTCGTCTGAACCCCAGCACAGTGGAACATATTTAGTTCCAATCTAGGGTCTAGGGGCATCAAAGACCCCTTCACTGACAGAAGAGACCCCCCTAAATGCCTTAACTGCAAAGTTTTGGAGGGTCTCTTAAAGCAGCGGGTCATGGTTATAACCTCATTTTACTTTTTTTTTTTTTTTACTTTACTCTATAAATATAATCTGAGGGCATTTCATGCTTGTTTTAATTTAGTTTACTGTAAACAGACTGACCTGCTGTGCTTCATATTGAAATATATATTTTGCGATACATTGGCTGGATTCATGTGTGCATGTGTGCATGAATGCGTGTGTACATGTTTGCGTGAATGCGTGTGTACATGTATGTGTGTGTACATGTATGCGTGTGTACATGTATGCATGTATGTGTGTGTACATGTATGCATGTATGCGTGTGTAAATGTATGCATGTATGTGTGTGTACATGTATGCATGTATGCGTGTGTATATGTATGCATGTATGCGTGTGTATATGTATGCATGTATGCATGTGTACATGTAAGCGTGTGTACATGTATTCGTGTATGCCTGTGGACATGTATGCATGTGTACATGTATGCGTGTATGTACGTGTATGCGTGTACATACGGGTATGCATGTGTACATGTATGCGTGTGTAAATTTCTGCGTGTGTACATGTATGCGTGTATGTGTGTGTACATGTATGCGTGTGTACATGTATGCATGTATGTGTGTGTGCACATTTGCCTGCTGCAGAGGGAAGCAGGAGTGTTGTGTGTGCTTGCAGAGATATCTGCTCCGTGCTCCTGTAGCTGTGCAGCTTTGATCAGACTGGGTGCTGCCTGTTTAAAAGCATTGCTTGTAGTCTTGTAAACTGCATGCTGTGTAAGACTTCATCCTGATACTGGAGCACTAGTAAGGGTGGACCCCTGATTGTGGCCGGGTATTTCACACACTGCCTATGATATATCTCTGACCGGCGGCTTGGGGGGGTTGTGTGTGTGCAAATAAAGCCTCGAGAAATGAACCTGGACGGTTTCAAAAAGCTTCATCTCACCATCACTACTGTAAATACACTGATTTCAAAAAGACAAGGCTAACTCCACTTTATACTGTCTGTTAAAGTCTGATATTAGATAATGCTGGACTAAATGGAATTAACAGCTCCATAAATCAAAGATCATTCACACAACTTATAAAATCTCTGGATCCCGGAACGTAAGATGGGATGAATGAAGCTCTCCGTCTAGTTTTTACTCCGTGCGTGTAATTGTTTGTGTAGATTGAGGCTTGTATTGTGTTTTTGAGAACAGTGTACCCAGTTTTATTTGTTCAATATGTGAATAATTTAATGTTGACGATGTGCAGTAACCCTTTTAGAACAGAGTACCATGCTGTGTTTGTGCTTTGTTTGTGTAAGTGTGTGTGTCACGCAGCGTGTAATATGGATGATCTGTTTATTGTGCTGTTTTTGAACAGTGCAGTGAGTCTTCTTTGTACTGTGTGAGCATGATTTGAGGCTTGTACTGCAGGCTAACCTTGTAGAAAAATGTGCTGTGCTTTGTTTTCCTTCATTAAACCTCTAAAATCCAACTCTGCTTGTGTTTTTCTTCAGTTTAAACTGTTTCACTCTAATATAACATGCAGTCAACTGAAAATAACTCCAGATACTGACAGTTCCAGGTATTCTAGAAAAATGGGTCCAAGCTTTCACTCACAGGACCTTTTTTGAGCGTTTTATAGCCAAATCAAGCAAAGAGGTTTAATTGATGATAAGCTATAATCAGTCAGGGTCTACATTCAAATGTAAGACATGTCTTGTTCCTTATTTCTTCATGTTTATACCTGACAGAAGAACAAAGAGTTGTCTTCCTTCAGTATCCTGACTTTAATCCTGTCCTCTTCTCTAACCTGGCTCCTGATTCTTCTGCCGACTGATGAAAAATTGACAAACTTGGAAGAACCTTTTATTTAACCTTTATTTTACCAGGAACAAGAGAATAATGACTGTTTTTCAGCTGTGTTTCTTCCTTTCTTTCCTGCTACAGGGCATCAGACTGAGAGCAAATCTGAGCTGCCAGGAAAGAGAGCACGGTAACTGAGGTTTGGACAGCCGGGATCAGAGGAGAGCTGGTTAAGGGAAGACTAATGATGGGCCTGTGACCTATGTCTAACATGTGGCCACAAAAACAGAGGAGGTGGGGGGGGGTTAGGTGTAGCAGGCAGGAGCCTGTCTGTGGTTGTGGATCGCCTGAGGGACTGAGGAGATCCTGTAGAGCTGTGCAGTCCTCTCTTTCCATGGCTGAGGGCCATGATGGAATGAAAAGCCGACTGGCTGAGATAGCTCCAGTGGTTTTCTGAACACAGCTAGAGAAGTACATTGTCTAAGTTAAGATCTGTACTGTTCCAATCTGAACCTCTTCTTTCTCTTACCTTAACACAAATGTGCTCCCATCTCTCAGCTCATATTTACTGTCAGGATGTCAGGCGCAGCTTTAAGCTGACCTGTCAGAAACCAAACTGGTTTGGCTTTTTGACTGTGAATGGTTGTTTGTAGATTTTTACCTGGAGCACAATTATCCTCCGAGATCGTTTCCTCTCAAAACAAACAGACTAAGCATGAGTCATGATTTCCCACTGAGAAATACATCAAATAATTCATGTGACAGTAATTTTATCTCTCAAATGTATTTTTTAGTGTTTCTTCCAGCCCCTGGTTGGGATGGGATCAAACCATCTGAAAACTGTTTTTTCTTTTACCACAACTAATCATAAATACTCCTTATTAATTCTGCAGCCCCAAAGAGGGGGAACAAAAACTGAGGTAACGTGCAAACATGGTAGTTACATCCGTGTCTGTAGGAGTCATCTGCAAACAGTCAGCAGACACCATGGGACAGTATGTTTGCTTGGAATGTAAAATGTTCTTAAAACAGATCCAACATGAAAATCAGTCAAACACTGAACAGAAAAAAAATGCTTTGGGGCATTTCTTTCCTGGTAAACAGGACGTCAGGAGGAGCTGTGAGCTGACGTTTTGTTGGATCCAAAGTCAGGACTCTGTCTGTCAGGGCTGAATGATCAGCACTGATCCTCCTCTTTTCAAAAAGCAGTGAAGTATTTATTGCAGTGATTCAGTGGGAGAGGCTGGGAGGCTGGGAGGAGAGGGAGGAGAGGCTGGGAGGAGAGGGAGGAGAGGCTGGGAGGAGAGGGAGGAGAGGCTGGGAGGAGAGGCTTTGAGGAGAGGAAGGAGAGGCTGGGAGGAGAGGGAGGAGAGGCTGGGAGGAGAGGGAGGAGAGGCTGGGAGGAGAGGCTTTGAGGAGAGGAAGGAGAGGCTGGGAGGAGAGGAAGGAGAGGCTGGGAGGAGAGGAAGGAGAGGCTGGGAGGAGAGGGAGGAGAGGCTGGGAGGAGAGGGAGGAGAGGCTGGGAGGAGAGGGAGGAGAGGCTGGGAGGAGAGGGAGGAGAGGCTGGGAGGAGAGGCTTTAAGGAGAGGAAGGAGAGGCTGGGAGGAGAGGCTTTGAGGAGAGGAAGGAGAGGCTGGGAGGAGAGGGAGGAGAGGCTGGGAGGAGAGGCTTTGAGGAGAGGAAGGAGAGGCTGGGAGGAGAGGAAGGAGAGGCTGGGAGGAGAGGCTTTGAGGAGAGGAAGGAGAGGCTGGGAGGAGAGGAAGGAGAGGCTGGGAGGAGAGGGAGGAGAGGCTGGGAGGAGAGGGAGGAGAGGCTGGGAGGAGAGGCTTTGAGGAGAGGAAGGAGAGGCTGGGAGGAGAGGAAGGAGAGGCTGGGAGGAGAGGAAGGAGAGGCTGGGAGGAGAGGGAGGAGAGGCTGGGAGGAGAGGGAGGAGAGGCTGGGAGGAGAGGGAGGAGAGGCTGGGAGGAGAGGCTTTGAGAAGAGGGAGGAGAGGCTGGGAGGAGAGGCTGGGAGGAGAGGCTTTGAGGAGAGGAAGGAGAGGCTGGAAGCAGAGGGAGGAGAGGCTGGGAGGAGAGGCTGTGAGCTGAGCTGCTACCAAAGAGTCTAAATTTCTTGTGTTCATACTGAGTGTGTGTTTGAATACTGAGCGGACAAGCTAAAAGCTCAGAAACACACCTGGAAGTCATTTCATTTCCATCCATTTTGATAGAGTTATTGATCTGAGAAATACGTTTTTCATAGTTCACATGAATCTCCCGTACGCCCCCATAAAGATGCTTTAAGTGCTGACCACATTTTCATCTCTTAGAGCTAAATCCACACGTACAAGCAACTACAGAGAGAGTCTCAGTGTCTGTCTGTTGTTGGACGTACTGTGGGGCTGTGAATCTTTTCTTAAGCTACAAACAGAAGATTGAGTCAGGAAATATTTCATCAGCGGGGCGCTAAAAGACGAGAACAAAGCTCAGCTTCTCTGGATGTAGATTAAATAAGTGCGCTAAAAAAAGGTGGTCAAAGGTCAGAGAACTGCTAAATATGCTTTAATTCACTCCCTTTGAAATCAAGCAGTCTCCTCAGAGTTTCAGAGGAAGATCCAGACTTACTATTTTGTCTTCTTTCTGGTTGTCAGCAGATAACAAGCTCCATTCGATATCCAGAGGTCCTACGTCTTCAGGGGCCAGAGAGAAATGACAGTCCAGCTTCACATTCTGACCACAGGCCTTCTCGATGGATGTGGGCCCTGTGGTTGTGATCTCCAGACCTGAGGCCAAACCTGCAGAGACGCACACAATGAGGGAGGATTGAGAGTTAACAGGAACCAGACACAGCGGACAGCCGTCATCGTGAAGCCACCTGAGGTTTGGACTTTGTTCTGAACACCCCAAACTGCTCAGACTCATCAGACATGCAGAGTGAGTCTTAGAGCCACACATCTGTATGCTGGAGCCATCTCCACCTGCCACACACACACACACACACACGCACACACAGCGGGAGTTTAACAGCTTTGCACCATGAAGACTGATGACGCTGGGATCAGGTTTTCTGAGGGATCCAGGAGTGATGAAGTGTCAGAGGATGCTGAAACCTGAAAAGCTTTTCCAGTATTATTAATCAACATCACAGAACAACAAAGGATGATACTGTGAATAAGAATAGTCTCCATAACGTGACCACACATCAGAAGAAGCTTTAATTAGAGCAGAAACACTCGTACTGCTTCATTAACAGGAACTCACAGCGCTCCAGACGGATGGATCTGAACAGGAAGGGAGGTTTTATCTCAATTTCAAAGTCCGTTGCACACTTTGATCTTGTTTTCTCTCTCTCTTTAGATTTGGCAGAAAAGTTTTGTTTGCTATCTTTTATGAGGAGTTTTTTTTCTTTTTATAATCGTCTGTTTGTCCTGAGACCTACAGCTCAGTGAGCCGCAGAGAAGGACACGTAAACAGACAGACAACAACCTGTCTGAGAGAAGCCACGCCATGAATTATTCCTACAGGCAACATGTCTTCACTAACCCCCCCTCCCTCCCTCCAGGTGAGGGAAAACGTATGACAGTCGACCAAAGATGGCAAAGTGCTTCAGCGACTGATTTCACAAGAACAGCTGCCAAATGTGCTGATCTGAGAGAGTCATGAAATAAATATGGATACATCTTGTCTGAGGAGTGACCCTCTTAAAAATACATGATGTAAACCCCAGAGTGGAGGAAACAGACACTGGAGGAGCTGGCCCTGCTGAAGCAGTGACGCTGATAATGAAGAGGAAACGCAGCTCATCACCAAACTGGAGCAAATTCTGAAGCATTTATTCTTAGAAGCGAATAAACATGAATTCCTGGTGACATCAACTGGGTTAAGATTCTCCATTCAGAGAGAGATTTAAGCCGCAGCGAGGAACACAGTCCATAGAGAATGGAGTTGTCACATGCTGCCTCGACACATTAAAATCCTTCTGACAGCCTGCCACCCTCCACTCAGCCAGCCAGCCAGCGAGCGAGCGGGTGAGCGAGCGAGAGCAGCTTTAAAAAAAGAGGGAGAAATCACCACAATATGTTTCTGCTTGGAGGCGCTGCAAATGTGTTACACTCATCACGTCTCAACAATGACACCAAACACACGTTAGGGGAAATCTGTGCTCGTCATGAAAGAGAAATGTTTCAGGTTCATGTGCATCTCATTTACCTTCATCCTACCTGCAGACAGATGGAGCCGACTACAACATGCAGGGATAAGTGAAACAGGAGTGAAGACTGCACTGTGAACACTTGGCCTCCTCCTCCTCCTCCTCTTCCTCCTGCTCAGGTTGCTCTTTGAAAAGGTTTGCACATAAAGACCAGGCCCTTAAAACAGGCTCTAAACTACAGCTCAAAGAGAATCATGTGTGTTTCCTCCCTGCAGACCCTTTAATGTCAGCTAAAATAAAAGATGACTGACACTTGAGTGCTTAAATTGGTATAATCCTGGGCCTCAATTTGATCGCAACGTGGGAAACGTCGGCAGTGTGCTTCACTGCAGAAAATGACAAGGACACCCAGCCCGGCAGAAAAACGGTTTGCAAAAAGCTTCCCTCCTCCTGTCATCAGAGCTCATTCTCTTCAAACCGCATCAGTTCTGTGGGAGAGGACAGCGGCTTCCAGGAAACACATCTCTCTGTCATATCATCTCATGCCAACCTCAGTCTTTCAGGCTTCTTCTTCCACTCAGGGGATACCTGAAGCAGCAGACACTATTTGCACTTTTGTCTTACTCTTGTCCCAATTAATTTTCCAACGCCTGCCAAAGCATAAACACTGCAGCTCAGTGGTAAGATGTTTTTATAGTTAACACCTGCTGTGCTGGTCATTTATGACTGATGCCTGTATCGGTATTCAGACTGTGAAGGATGGATGCAGACGAAGAGGAGTTTCTCTGTCTGGCTTTCAAACAATAAAATAATCCAAGTCACAGTCTGAGCAGCCCTCAGCCTGTCTGACTGTAAAGGAGCTCAACACCATTTTTAAAAAATGATATTTACATCACTGGACGATCCTCTGCTTGCTGTGATCGGCTGAAGCTTTCTTCACGCTGTGGTTTTGGACAGTGATCTGATTCTCCTTTCTGCCGTCTGTGCTGTGCGAATGTTCAGCCTTTAGTGTTCTCATCTGTTTTTCTAACGCAGAGACGGATCCAAACAACAGTGAAAATAATCTCAAAATGCATACAGGCGGTTGGGTCAGAGGTTCCCAAACTTTTTAGCACATGACCCTCAGAATAGCAGCGTTATCGTTATTATCGGCCGATAATAGGTCACTTCAAAACTGGTTTATTTTGGCTGTAATGCAGCCACTCCTCTCTCTGCAGTCAATAATCTATCTCCAGCATTGTCCCACCCACAGCACCATCTGATTGGTTACACACAGTCACAGCTCAGGTAACAGCCAATCAGCAGTAAAAGCTGTGCATGCACAGCTCAAACACACAGCGAGCAGAAAAAGTTTTGCCGAACGGAGAAGCTTCAGAGCAGATATGTTTTGAAGGTTAGTGAAGACATCAGACTCTCCCAAAATTGTAATAAACATCCCAGTCCTCAACAAATCACAAAGACTAGTAGGTTATTGTGAGCTAAGTATCGTTATATAAACATAAGCTGCAGCTCTGCTCGCTTGCAGTCATAAAACAGTAAATAAAACAGTTTATATACTATAGAAATCTTAAGGGAGCCATTTGTTTAAATTTTTATTGACCTTTAGAAGACATGCTGCTGAGCGTGGAAAATGTTAAATAAACATGT
The DNA here is from genome assembly GCA_030710495.1 of Labroides dimidiatus. NCBI lineage: Eukaryota > Metazoa > Chordata > Actinopteri > Labriformes > Labridae > Labroides > Labroides dimidiatus. Next base: position 3,139,854 of record CM061159.1, read on the forward strand.
GATGAAAGGCATTTAAACAAAGTTAAGGATCAGAATTTGTATTATTCAAAGTTTTGATGCCAATATATTCACTTTTACCGCAAATGAATATCGTCTGCAAATATGGGTTATCGGCCTACTTCACCTACAATAATCGGTATCGGTATCGGCCCTGAAAAAAAAACAAAAACATATCGGTCTATCACTATCCAGTATGGATCAGAACAATTTGGTACTGGTTTGTTACTAAAATCCTGAAAAAGAGCAGAGAAGAGGGGAGTGAACTTAAGTTTCTCTAAATCAGGTTATCAGGCGCTAAACACTGGGAGCTGTCAGGCTGTCCGAGCAGACGATGCAGCGCCTCCGATGGCGTGCAGAGCCGTCAGAGCCAGGGAGATATTTCCTCATCAATATTTCTCTCCTATGAATTTAGTCATAGCTGCAGTCATTTAGAGTGTGACTGAGAGTCTGGAAAATACAGTATGTTTTTCATTATTTCTACCAGGGCCCGGCTGTACCAAAAACAAACAAACAAACAAAAACAAACAAACAAACCCAAAGTGGTTTGGTAGGAATCAGGCTTGAAATGTCCGTTCATGCTTTAAAACTCCTTTAAATTCATCAGACACCCCAGATGGACTGCATCCCTGGTCTTCAGGTCTATGAGGATGTGGTCTGCAGGTGGAGGTCTTACTCTGTTTCTATCAGCTTTGTTTAATCCTGAAAGCCTGACTCCCTCTGGGCTGTGGTTGGTAACTGAGTGAACCTCTCACACACACAGACTCATTCAGAGGAGTGACAGTTTCAGTCACACCCTCCATTGTTGAAGCTGAGAGCCTCCACACATTTCATACCACTACAAAGCCAAAGCCTAGTTTTTATTCCCTGACTGCTGCTGCTGCTGCTGCTGCTGCTGCTGCTGCTGCTGGGTTCAGCCCACAGATCCTGACAGGCTCCCTCAATGGGAGCGATCAGTCGCCTCCAGCTGAGGCAGGGGAGACGCAGAGAAATACAGAGAGAACTGAGATACGTGTCCATCAATGTCAGAACGGGATACACAGCCTGGCATCTGCAGGACGAAAAGCTGTGTCAATTCATCAAGCCCTTCAAGACGCAGGGCCGTTTCTCAGAGCTGTTAGATAGAAAGGAGAGAAAAAAAGTGCATTTTGGGTAAAGAGGAGGTATAGAGCTGGAACAGTTTGTCTTAGAGACAGGTTTCTCCATCTGTCTGATGTGCCAGTTCAATAAATGACAGAGCACAGAGGCTTCAGGCAGCATTTGTTTAAATTACAGCTCAGACTCAGCAGAACACAAAGAGGAAAAAGAAAAAATCCATTTCAGGAAGTCACCTCTTCACCGGTTTACTGATGAACCTGTCTGCCAGGTATCTCAGGTGACAACAGAGCTCAGGGGAGGAACAAAAACACAATCAGTGTCCTTTTAAGGTCAGCTCCGTATTCATGCATCAGGTAAGAGACCACAGACTACCTGTTGAATCCAGATACTGCTGTTCAAAGAGAGGGCTGGTACCAGTATCAAATGATGAGGATGAAAAGTCCCTGAAACCATGAAGGAGTCTGTTTCCATCCAAACACTTCATCCACTGAGTTTAAGCAAACACAAACACAGTTTAAGAAACAGCTGACCTGGACAGACTGACTTTATGATGACAGGAAGGTGATTTATTTATGTGCACCACAGACCCAACAGACAGACACCTTTACATTCACAGGGACAGGAGCCAGGGGATCAGGCCTCTTCACTTCAACCAAACCTCCAAGCAGAAGGACCTCAATCAAACTTCTCTGCTGACATGGAGGCAAAGTAAAGCAGCTGGGTTAAGACATGTGTGTGTGTGTGTGTGTGTGTGTGTGTGTGTGTGTGTGTGTGTGTGTGTGTGTGTGTGTGTGTGTGTGTGTACATTAGGGCTGTCACATACGATTATTATGATAATCGACTAGTCACCGATTGTTATTTTTTGTGATTAGTCGACTATTCGGATCATACATAAATTGCAGCTTGTTGCACCAGCATACAGCTAACATCATTAGCTTCCAGCTTCAAGTGTTTAAGGTATGTGCTAACTAAAAATGAAGACAGTTAATATCATAGTTCATTCAGCTTTTAATGAACGTTGCAGCTTGTTGCAGCATTTCTGACATTTTTTTAATGTACCAATTTTCTATTCAAACATGACATCACTATTAAGTAGGTAGCTCCCTGTTGACGTTAACGTTAGCAGCTAACTAGCCAATTAGCTTACCGAGATTGTCATTCTTCGTCAGAAAATAAATCAGCCACAGCGTGCTGTCTTTTCAGATGCTCGTGCATCGCCGTCGTTCTGTCATGGAAGGACATTTCTGCTTTGCAGATTTTGCATCGCACACTTTTCTCCTTTATTTTGGAAAAATGCTCCCAAACTCTCGAGCTCTGTTGCCGGCTAGCCATGATACTGTTGGGCATAACTTTTCCAGTGACATCACGGGTTACCCTGGTTACCACTTCTGCGTGTATGCGTCAAGGACAGAACAGCAGACGAGACAGGTGAAAGTACAGCGGCAGTTTTGAGGGAAAAATAAAGTTTAAAAAAATATTAAAATGACAACGTCGATTATTAAATAAGTCGCCAACGAATTTGATCGTCGACGTCATCGTGACTAGTCAACTAATCTTGGCAGCCCTAATGTATATAAATCAAGACTTCAACCTCTAACTCAACCTAAACTATTCTGTGTTGTGAGTTAATCTCCATCACTAACAGGAAACACAGCTTACCTGTAAAGGTCAGCAGGTGATCAGAGAGAAACTGAACTCACAGATATTTAAAGTTTCTGTCACATGTGAAAAAGCTCCAAACTGTAGTCTGTATCAGACAGTAACTGATACCAGGATCTGATCCATGCACCCCGCCTACTGCAAACCCTCAAACAGTGGCAGAGTGTGAACTGTGTCCTCATGTATAAACGTATGTAATGCTGCTGTAACTCAGGGCAGCGGTTTCATTCCCCTCCTTCCTGTGTCTGTGATTTTGGATTTCTGTTTTCAGTTTTTATCCTTCACTCTGACCGTCAAGATGTTCAACCATCCTGAGTTCTTTCAAAGAGTCCAGACAAAAACACAGATCTACTAAACGGCTCCAAAGTTTCCTCACATTTAGCAACAAACTGAACCTTTTCAGTGACGATCAGCATTTACCTAGGGCTGCAACTAACGATTATTTTCATAATCAATTAATCTATCGATTGCTCTCGATTAATCGTTTGGTCCATAAAATGTCCAAAAATGGTGAAAACTGTTAATGTTTCCTGGAGTCCAAGATGACATCATCAAATGTCTTGTTTGCAAACCAAAGATAATCAAGACTGTCACAGAGAAGCAAAAAAAACAGAAAATATTCACATTTATGAAGCTGAAATTGGAGACGTCTTTTCCTTAAACAATTACTTAAACCGATTTATCGATTATCAAAATAGTTGTCGATTAATTTAATAATCGATTAATTGTTGCACCTCTACATTTACCTGGATACCTCTGTGAACCACAGTCGACATGACCTATGCCTCTCAATCAGAGTAACATTTCCCATGAAGCATTTCTAATCTGATTATATAAATATCCAGATTACTAATGACCCATGTGAACACAGCCTGTGATTCATTCATCAATCCCCAGGAAAAAAAAGACCAATCATCATCAGATTTTAAGCACAGAGTAACCAGTGACAAGCACTTTTCTAAAATGAATGAAAAAGAAGTAGATGCAGTATTGCCTAATGAAATCCTTCTGAGAGCTGCAGCTCTACTGAGAGTCATCTTCAGAATAATAACAGTGCTCAGATTTGGTTACCTGTAATGAGAGGTTTCTGAATCTGTGTGTTTGTCCTCCTCACAGGTAAAGGTGAGGTCACTCAGGTTTACAGTCTGACTCACTGTCAGTGGGCAGAGCAGTGAATGGATGTTTGCTAAGGTTTCATTTACCGTCGGTTAAATCTAACCAAACCAAAAACACCTCGTTCCGCTGAGGCAGCCCGGGTTTCAACTCAGACATGACCTCACTTTGTCATAAACACGTCATTTTATTTGAAGTAGAAATGTGTCAACGCGTCTCATGGTTTCAGAGCGACGGCCTGAATCCAAACATAAAGCTGTGGACAAAACATCCAATCAGATCGATCAGGAACAAGAACCAGAGATCACGTTTTATGGTGGATCAACATTCACAGTGATAAAGACCTCTGTGAGGTCAAAACAAACAACAGGTCAACATTTTACACCTGTCCACCCAGATGGCCGTCCTTTCCATGAAACACAAATCACCATAATGGAAGAGTGAGCCTTGGTTTTAATCATTTTAACCATTTTAATCATTTTAATGGAAAGTCAGGACAGTGGTTCCTGTGAGCACAGCAGGTAGCAGAAAGATGAAGGATTATGAGTTCAGCTGACCCGTCAAAACTGAGCACAGAGGAAACATGAGGAACACGTATCAAAGACATGAAGGTTAGTCTGTCAAACACAGGACGATCCACACACATCCCTGTGTGGTCACCTGTCCACAAAGGTAAGGGGGAAATCTTCCAAAAACAGGCGTGTGAAGACGCTCTGCATGAAATCTGCAGATGATCCACTGTTGCCGGGGAAACTTTAGTGATCTTTAACTGGGGTGGTTTTCTGTTTTATTTACCATTTTAAAATTGTGGTGAAAATCATTTTAGTCTTTGTTTATAAGCTGTGTTGAAAAATCATTCCCACTTCTCTCCAGCAGAGGGTGAAATGTTTTTCTTTGATTATCTGGTAACATGATGTCAGATCCCCTAAACACGTCTTAAAAACTGACTCACGTGACCTGCATTTTTTGGGGGGCATTATGGCTCCAGGTAGAGTCTGTAGACATCATCATCATTCAGCTTTACATGGGCTGGTGTTTAATAAGGGAAGGAAACTCACAGAAATCAACAGTATTGCAAATTAAATCAAATGGAGAGAGGAAACTGTGACCCCACAGAGTGAGTGAGGGAGGGAGGGAGGGAAGGAAGGCAGGCAGGCTGACTCCTGTGTCTGCACAGAGACGTCAGGTGACACACATCCTTACATGTGAACGAGGACCTTCACATGTGACAGGATTTAAAGCTCAGAAACGTCTCTGAGCCTGAAGAGGAACGCTTCAACGAAGAGCGGACTCATCAGTGCTGGAACGGACTGGGTGGACTGCCGATGTTAGAGAGTGACGACATGTTTTACTGAGAGCACTGAGATGTACAGAGCATCACACACTTCACGCAAGTATTGATCAATACCGATACCAGCGTAGGTATCGATACATCGATATTCTGAATCGATCCGCAGGGTTCACTGATTGGATGGAGTAAGCTGTGTTCATTTTGGGTAGCGGGATCGAGAGGTGTGTTTTGTGTGTGTACACAGTTTGGACACGTTCGTCAGGGAGTAACAGAGAGCTAAATGTGTTATTTCTGGTAATCCTGCCGTTAGCGCCTGTAATGGTGGCGTTTACCGCTGCTCTGATGGGGCGTTCACCTGGCTCAGGCTAACCGCTAACAGTCTGTTTTCATCGCCCATGGCTGGACGTGCACACAGACCCAGGACTCACTGCCAGGCTGATGAAAAATAAAGCAGCTTTGTTGGCTGTTGGTTGACAGACACTCAAACTGGTGGAGGATTTCAGCACAACCACACACTGCTCAGAGAGAAGTCACAGACAAAAAGCAAACCAGCCTAGTGCTTAAAAAAGCAGCTGATAAGGTTAATCAGTAACTCCAGCTCTCTGCAAACACTGCACACACACACACACACACACACACACACACACACAGTATGAACTTTTAAGCACGTGACTCGGAGAAGCAATGACTTCACCGAGCTCAAAGTCTGGCTCGGTGAGGCGGCGCTGCACATGATGACGGGCTCCTGATGCTTGGCTGTCAGTCTTTATTTAGAGCAATGGCAGCAGAGCTAAAGTAAACCCACCTGCTTCCTTTGAGGTCAACAACATCTGAGAGCAGCATGACTGTCCAGGGCAACGGAGAGAGGAGACTGTAGGTAAACACAGTCATGCATGGACACCACACACGCAGACACACACACACGATTTCCTAGAGAACGCTGTGAACACTGAAACTCTGTGTGTGTGTGTGGGTGTGTAGTAGGGGAGCTTTGCAGCATGGAGGGAGGGCATGCTGGCTAATTAAAAGCTCTGTCTTCATAACTATTCATGGCTGCCGGTGTCTCTCTGAGTGTCTCTTTCCCTCCAGTCTCCAGCACGCCGTCTGACACAGCACATCCCAGCGTGGTCACTGGGCGACCGGGAATGAACAAGAGGAATTTAGGGTGTCAGCTCCACCCCCCCAGTTCACTCCCTACACCCCCTCTCTTCCACCTCTTCCTCCCCTCTCCCTGCCCGTCCTCCTCTTCACTAACACACCCCTGATTGTGTGGTGCCAGTCCTCCAGACCTCCAATCCTTTGCCGTCCTGCTGATTGTAACCCCCGCCACCCACCCCCACCCTCCTCCACCTTTGTCGGCATACAATGGGGAGCGAATCCTGTCTCCTGGCAACCAATCCCTCCGAGGAGGCTGCTGTGGTGCTTAAGAGACGGTGTGAGGGGGAGAGAGGGAGAGAGGTTAAGTAGGTGAGGACAGAAGGGAGCGTAATGAAAAGGAAAGTTAACGTAGCCTCACCATTCAAGAAAAGCACAGAGGAAGTCAAACAGCAGCCACGAGTTCATCTAATGAATAATCACCTGTTTATGAAGAATGAACATTGACACACTTTCACCAGGAGCTAGAAGCTTAGCACAGAAAGTGAGGCCATTTTTGTTGTTTGTTGTGGTTGGTTATTTCTTTGGGACTCGGAGCAGACGCCTGCTGACCACGAGCAGGGCCAACCAAATCTGACATCTGATATCCTAATGCCATTTGTGGTGTGTGTGTGTGTGTGTGTGCAGTTTGTGTAACCATCTCACCTGGACTCTGAGACTCAGTATAACAGCCTGCTAATGAGCTTACGGGCTAACACAATGAACACTGAGCTTTGAGGAAAGACGTCAGCTGCCGTCAACAGAAAGTGGTCTGCAGCTTCAGATCCAGACACTCGTCTGTATTTTCTGCTCATCTAGAAGCAGAGAGGTCAGTGTCAGAGCTAGTGTTAGCTCGCTAATATTTACCTTGCACAATATTCATGTCCACTTACATTCCTGCAGAGCTGTTCCTGTTGATGAGAGAGGGTGGCAGGAACCTGAGTCTTTAGTTTCTCTGTATGTGGCACGTCTTTCAGGGAGCTGGGAGTGTTTGGTTAGACACTCCACTGCTTCTACCGAGACAACTTAGCCTATCTGAAAGACGGACGGAGGGACAAACGGACAGACAGACAAACTGGGTTCCAGTCAGGCAATTGTGATGATGCACAAAGAGGGCGTGATTTCAGATGGAGGGCAGGAAGTGAAATGGAGAATACGTCTATGGAGGAAACCATTGCAGAGTTCGTACTGTACTGATTAAAGATACAAGCAATTAATTAACAAATGTGTTTGCCATGACCCTTTGCTCTTGACGATGAGTGAGTTTCAAACAATCCAGCTGCCGACAATCCAGGCCACTGATGTCACAAACTATCTGGTCTCTCAGAAATCCTCCTGCACCAAACAGCAGAGGAAAGCCTTGAAAAGTCTGGACACATAACTACTACCCTCGGTCCCAAACGGCTCCACAGTGCTCATCGTTTGGTCTTGGCCAGGTTGAGTGTTTCTACTTACATTGGTTTATTATTTCTTCACACTTACTAAGGTTTCTCATTCTTGTTTAAATTCTTGCTTGTGTTGTACGTTGCTTTGAAAAAAAAAGCGTCTGCTAAATGAAAGTGTAGCTTGTAGATTTATTGAGATGCTAGCAGTAGCGGCTATAATGCAAACAAACATACACACAACATACATGTTGTTCTGGGAACTTATACATTACAATACAATACAATACAATACACGATACATTAGAGTGAGCTGCTAGCTGAGCTAACACTTACATTAGCTCAGCTGCTTCCAGACTGCTGTGGTGGGTCTGTCTGCCGTCTAACTGGAGCAGAGCCACCTGCAGAGGTCTAATACTCTTCAACACAATGAGCCCTGTAATGGAACCAGTTTAAACACGTTAGAAATAACCTCCTCGCTTCAAAAACCAGTCTCTCCAACACAAGTGAGACCTCCAGCTGAGCTGCCACTAATAACTTAGTTCAACATCATAAATGTCACGCTGGTACTTTTTGCTGACAGCTTTGTCCTTTCCAGAGGATAACAAGCTCACTTTCACTGTAATTTCACCGTAATTTCATGTCCACCTGTTCCATGAACTTCTCTCCTTATAGAGGTGTGACATTTGAAGCAACCAGCCGTCTTCCTCCCTCTCAAAGAAAGGGCAGACTTACTGGCTCTATTTCTGCTGGAGCAGCGATTATTTGATCAATACCCGTCAGGGAAAAAGTATAAAGTCTATCACTGTTATTACAATCTGCTTTCAAGTTTTAGTGCAGCAGGAGGAGTTAAAATATGAGCTTGTCATGGCTCTCTCTGGTGGGAGTATGATGCTGACAGAGTTACTTAATCGCCTCAGCTCTAAGCCGGTGTTTCTATACCAGCATCCCTTGTTTCTTATCGGCTGACATTTACACTGCTAAAAATACATCTGCAATAATCTAACATTGGTTTGACCAATTCATCCGCCCATCTGGGGCTCCTGTTTGGAGCCACAGGAGATTAGTTTCTCAGTGTCATGTACATGGATTTCACGGCACAGACACCACTTACCCAGAAGTGTTTTCTCAGAGGTCTTCAGGGCAGACATGAGGTTAAGCTGGGTGCTGTAAGGAGCCGTTTCAGCAGCCAACGATAAACCCTGAAACCAGGAGACGGTTTGACAGGCTAACCTCTCCTGACCCTTGTGCTGGCCCAGCTAAAGACCCTCCCAGTCTTGGCAGGGAGCACGGAGGCTGATAAGCCTCTTTCTCCACCCTCTGACCTTAAAGAGCATCCTTGGGAGTAAAGTCTGAAAAGCCAAGTCTTACTGTGGGGAGATAAAGGCCACAGCTATTTCCAGCTCACAACAACAGTGACAAGAAATAACCTGGCTGAGTGAGAGCGCTCATGGAGGCGCGACAGGATTTACCTTTGTTTACCTTCTCTGCGCTCTGCTCGCCCTAAAGCAGTTACACATGGACCTGGTCTGGTCCAAGTCTCAGTAGCTGTGACAGCTCTGATTTACTATCCAGCAAAGAACAGCAAGCTATGAATACCTGAAAAAGTCCAATCCAAGGATTGGGGCGTGCAACCTAGACCACATAGCCATACCAGCGCCCCAGTGTAATGGCTGGTTTTTGAAGACACACTTTACGGTAAGTGACAAGCTCCTAGCAATGCCATGCTGAACTATCTAACCAGCTTTACTACGACAGAAATGAACTTCATCTTCTGACAAAGATCACAACAATCGATTCTGAACACCTGCAGCCACAAACAGACAAACCTGGTCAACAATGAGCGTGTGGACGTCTGAAACTCACATAAATAACGTCCACACAGAATGAAAGTAGCCATACAGTCACTGTGTGAGCCACCTGAAAGGTCTCAGTTGGGGGTGTGCCGAATCTTATCGACGTTTGACGTTTCCTACAGCATACAGAACAACGTCCAAGAGCCAGAGCAGCACAGCAGCATGGACTTCGTCCTCAAATGAGGATCTGATCCCAAAGCGAGGAACGACCTCGGTGGTGTGGAGGTGGCGAGTTCATGGCTGGTTCAGTGTTAACTTTAGCATTTAAGATGCTTCTGTTCACAGTAAACCCATTTCAAGCTCACATCAGAGTTGAGCTTCAGATCCAGGACTGACATCCTGCCTCGTTGGATTGTTAGACTGCGTTTAGAAAACGCTTTCAAATTTATTTTCATGAGCACTCCATGTTTAGGTTTTGACTTTTGAAGGCGTGTGTGTGGTTTTGGTTTAATTTACATTTATCCATAAATCAGGTTTATTGATTTATTGATAAAGTTTCAAGCTGTTACATAATGCTTCAATTTCTCAGCAAAAAAACACTATCTTATGGAGTCAGATCAGTCTCAAAATCCACAAATGCACACAGAAGGATTCACAAATGTGTTTCTGACTCACACACAAATATATATCTTTCCACACAAATGTGAAAAAATTCCACAAATAAAAAAAACAAAATTCACAAACGTATTTCTGATTCACGCACAAATGTTCATTGTTTTATATATATATCTAATACATATTCATAAATATAAGGAGCATTCACGAGCTGCTTTTCATTTGTGAACCTGGCTGCATGTGTGTGGATTTTTGAGACTCCCCTGACGCACTTAGATTCACAAATGCATTTTTTTTCAACAGGGAAGTTTCTGTAGCCAATCAGATGTCTCTCCCCAGTTCAGCCAATCACAGTAGCGTAGATTCGAGAGTGTGCTTTGAGAGCGAGAGAGCGTTCAGCTGCGCATACAGAAGTACTAACAACAGCATGGATATCACTGGGAAACTACAACTAAAATCTGATCATAAGCTGTATATATATTTTAAACACATTTCAAAGTGTTCTATTGGAGATTATTCATGCTGACTTAATCTGATTATTCAGATTATGAATGCCGTACAAAAACAACAAAGTATAGGAACAGGCGGATCAGGCTGAGCTTCAGCAATTGGTAACAAACTGTATATAGAAAAATACTGCAGAGAACGGCAGCTGTCAATCATCAAACTTAAACACAATGCAGCCTAATAATATCTCCATATCACCACAGCATGCGGATGTGAGAAACATTTCTATGAGGTGTATTCATTTTTTAAGTTTGACTTTAGTCCATTTGGAATGAGGGGGGGGACAGAGGTTTTGACGTGTACTGCAGTACTTTGTTGTTTTGTGAATTTTGTTTTTTTATTTGTGGATTATTTTTACATTTGTGTAGAACGATATATATTTGTGTGTGAGTCAGAAATACATTTGTAAATCCTTCTGTGTGCATTTGTGAATTTTGAGACTGATCTGACTCCATACTACCTGACCGTTTTTGTTAACATTTCACACAGGCTGTGCCAGTAACACTATCATGCTATGTTTACAGTATGTTTAGGTTTCAAACTTGTAGCAGTATTTCATTAGAAAAGGAGGGCAGCTTACAGACTGGGTGCGATAAAAAAGTTGTTGTTCAGAAGAAGAAATCACTAATAAAATGTTGTTCAGTAATTCTTCTCTTATTGTCAGATATATTGTTATCACAAATTTCCTTGAAATGTTGTGATTTAATTTTGAGGCTGTATCCCCCACCTTTAGTCTCTGTGGTATAAAGTGCACAATAATCCCAACACAAGTTTACAAAAGAAATGCAAATAAAATCAAATAAGTTTGTATGAAGTGTTAGATTTTAAATCTTACACAGATGGTAAATGTAAGTTTGGTTTCCAGTGGTTTTAGGACACACAAATATGAATTTAAACCATTGTCTCATTAAAAACAATCCCTGCACGATGAATTATTTACAGCTTCGCTCTTCTCGAAAAGCCCCACCAGCTGAACAGTCATAAAAACAAACATCAGAAGAAAGCACCTCAGTCCTAAAAGAAGAGAAGTAGAAAACACTCTGACAGCCCTTTAAAGCATGCTTTTAACTGTTCCTGGACTGTCCCTGATGCTTGGATGAATATTTGTAGTTCATTATGGTAAAATGACAGTCTGGGGGCCCTGGAATGAGCAAATTAAACAGCACAGCCACTCTTTTCATCACAAACAGTCGAGCCAATCCCCTGTGACTGTGCCGAGGAACATCAATTATTTCAGGCACAGCAGAGGATAACTTCATAACTTGGTCGCTGCTCAAAAAGGAGGCTGTGAATGCTCGCCCCAGTGCCCCCGCTGGAGCTATTCAATCTGAGGCCATGTGCGAGCGCCCTGAGAGCCGGCGAGCTGGGCCCTGGTTTATTTAGTGGTGCAGAGGGCTGGGGCTGCTGAGCCATAGTGATTGTGCTGTAATGCAGCCTGAAAGCTCCACTTGCCACACAGAGCTGCCATCAATTCCCAGCCCCATGACCTAAAGGCTGTTTTGACATAATTGAACATTAAATGATGAAGGGGTGACGAATGACAGGCACTTTAGTCGGCTGCTGGAGCATTTGACAGCTTTTAGAGGAGCCCGCGGGGGATGTGGTTGATGCTATTGCAATGGATGTCCACAGCGACCAATTTCTGCTCACATCCATTTATATCAAGTCTGACAGCAACAATAATTCTGATTCAATTAGTTTTTAAATGAAAGCTGCAGCTCACCAATAATCCCTTTAGCTCTCTTTATAAATGAAGCCCTGCAGACGCTTGGAGGACAATATTATTACTATGCATACACAGAGAAATCTGATTTGTAACTCGCAATGAGGTCAGTAAAATCTGACGCCTATGAATGATCAAGGAAATGAAGGGTTGGAGGATAGAGAGAGGAAAGAGACAAATTCATCTATGTTTGTTTTCAAACTCTGCATCCTCAAATTGAGACTCCAGATTGTTGGATATGTAATACCTTCATTTCTTCCAACTAAACCTGCAGCCTAAATTCAAATAATAGTCAAACTAATATGACTGCCATCTTTCCAAAGTGATTGTAAAACCTTCATCGGGCAGGCAGCATGAAGAGAGATGATCAGCAGGATCAGCAGAGAGTCAAATGGGGTCATATGTCTGAGGCTAGTGAATGTGCTTGTATCAGAGAGCAGCTGTAATGACTGTTATGAATGTTAGCTTGATACAGTTAGCCAAAGCTAGCTACATTTTAAGACAATTAAGTTTCTGTCAGAGTGATGAAAACTATTTCAGCAGTCAGTTTGTTATTTTAATAAACAATGCATGCTAACGATAACACACAGCTAAAGTTACCAGCTGGCTAACCAAACTATGATTAGAAACTGATGCTAACTAACTTCCTGCAGATGCTGCATCAGGTCTGATGTGTTCGACCCTTTGGACACAACTTTCCTTGAAGCAAGTTTTGCAGATGGGAGATTGATGGGAGAAATTCTTTGGTCTGAAACAGTTGAGCTAATGTAGCCTAGCATGGGACCGTGACTGTGCAGGATGCTCTCAACCTCTCTGCCACAATGAATTGTTTTAATGTCAGACACAAACCACTAAAAGCCCCCCCTCCCATCCCCCTACCCCCCTGCTGTGAGAGGAGGCAAATTTATGAGAAGAACCCTGAAGAGTCAGATAAGAACCCCCCCATGTCTCTGAGACCTGTGGAAACATCCACACACAAAACAAACAAAAGGCCTGTGTCCTTCAAGACGTGTGAGAGCCGAGGGACACGGAGAGACGTTCACAGCGCTGGAGTCTGGGTGTGCTGTGAAGCTGATAGGCTGGACGCCAGCCCAAGGAGCAGCACACAGATATCCCACTGATAACAGGCTGATGGGAAACAACAGAGGAGGTGCCAGTGTGGCTCCATGTGCAGGAAATTAAACTGAGAATGATGCAGAGAGACACGAGCACTGTGTGAGGTGATAGTCTGGTGTCTGTAGATGGGATACAGACCAGAAACACATATGAAACAGCTGGAGTGTTTTCTGCTGTCAGGGACTCAGGAAGAGGAATTACAAGATCCCATCCTCCTCACTTTGAAGGGGAGGGAAACAGCTCCCTGAGAGAAATTAGCAAACATATGAAGGCAGTTTGTGTGGCTTAGGAAATGGTGCAAAATCATAAAGCTTCACCACCACACACACATGCAGTCATGAGCTTTTGCTTCAAATAAATCCTCATCACAGGAGGAGCAGGGCTGTGAAGTCAGGCAGGTCCACATCAATCATAAGCCAGAATTAAGAGAGCCAGCTCTGAAGCGCAAAGCGTGAGACCACCAAAGAGACCATCCTTTAGCATAATACAGCAGCTAAGCATTAGACCTCATGTAGACCCCATGTAGACACCATGTAGACCTCATGTAGACGCCATGTAGACCTCATGTAGACCTCATGTAGACCCCATGTAGACCCCATGTAGATCCCATGTAGACCTCATGTAGACCTCATGTAGACCGCATGTAGACGCCATGTAGACCTCATGTAGACCTCATGTAGACCTCATGTAGACCTCATGTAGACCCCATGTAGACCCCATGTAGATACCATGTAGATCCCATGTAGACCTCATGTAGACCTCATGTAGACCGCATGTAGACCCCATGTAGATCCCATGTAGACCTCATGTAGATCCCATGTAGACCTCATGTAGACCTCATGTAGACCTCATCTACACCCTATGTAGACCTCATGTAGACGCCATGTAGACCTCATGTAGACCTCATGTAGACCCCATGTAGACCTCATGTAGATCCCATGTAGACCTCATGTAGATCCCATGTAGACCTCATGTAGACCGCATGTAGCTCCCATGTAGACCACATGTGGACCCCATGTAGACCTCATTTAGACTCCATGTAGACCTCATGTTGACCTCATTAGGCTCCATGTGGACCTCATTTAGACTCCATGTAGACCGCATGTAGACCTCATATTAATCTCATGTAGACCGCATGTATACCTCATGTAGACCCCCTGTAGACCTCATGTACATCCCATGTAGACCTCATTTAGACTCCAAGTAGACCGCATGTAGACCTCATGTAGACCACATGTAGACTGCATGTAGACCTCATATATATCTCATGTAGACCGCATGTAGACCTCAGACCTGACGTCCTTTTAGCTGACTTGCCAGAACATCCTGGTTGACAGAACTCACAAAAAGCTTTTATTCTCTCAGTCTGCTCTGAGGATCAGAGACACGCTGCAGCCGCATGCTGCTGAGGGATGAAATGCATGTGTGATCACATCCCTGGTAGTTTAGGAAATGACAGCCCTGAAATGTGAGCGCTTAGTCTAGGGGGAATTCCAAATTCAATTTTTTATCATGTTTACAAGGATCAGGCCAGCTGAGGTGGTCAGTGTATGTCCAGACATCCACCGGCTACATGACTTGCTCAATGCTCCCCAATGATGTAATGGCGCTCCTTTAAATCACGTTACGGTCACGAAGTGGGACAACAGACGGCACAGTTACAAACTGAACTTGTCTGTTCTCTCCTCAGCAGAGGAGGAGGGAGCGCACGGAGCAGCAGGAGTCTAGTTTCACTTATCACGTGAAGACAGTGAGGCGCGTTGACTTGGAGCCATGTGGAGAGGAAGCTGACCATCATGGCGGTGGCAGCAGACCTGACGTTTAAGACAGAAGTGATGCTGCATTCACACTGATTCAGGCAGACAACAGACGGCAGGCAGAAAACACCTTCTGGACAAAGAGAAGAAATAAACTGACGGTCAGAACAAATTGGCACGATGGGAAGTTTTTTTGGCTTTTTGTTCAATCGCTGGTGTTTTCTGTGTGTGTGTGTGTGTGTGTGTGTGTGTGTGTGTGTGTGTCAGTTATGTAACTTCTCGAGCTGCTTCCAACATTGAATTTTTTCTTTCAAACTGGATTTGGCAGTTCAGGGATAAAGCTTTGAGTATGCATGTGTGTGTGTATGTGTGTGTGTTTTTTTAGTTTAGAGCCACAAAAAGCTCCGACATGAGTTAGTCCGATTCTTGTATCTTAGCTGCAAAGACGCCTGTTTTGTAGAGGACTTGTCTTATTTCTAACAGCGTCTTCTGACTGGATGGAGGGTTTTATTCGGCTGCTTAGCTTCAGTGCCGTCCAGGTCACCTCACAGTGCTGAAGCCTTGGTGTGGCCTGAGCTCTTTTATTCAAACTGCTTCATTCAGCGGCTCATCAGGGATAGATTCTGTCTGTTTGTGTTAGAGAAGAAGAAATCCCTGAAGGTGAATTGACTCACATTAAAACCTCATCAATGATTAAAAACAAAGGACATTTCTGCCTTTATGACAAGCTAAGCTACTAGAAACAAGCTAGCTGCAGCTGGCCCGTTCTGCCCTCCACGCTCTGCCTGAATGAAAACAGAGGCCCTGCAGTACCGTGTGTCTTGGGTGGTCTCGTAAAAGTCTGGATCCATTAGAAGAGCTGGTGTTGTCACCATTTTATCAACTAGTTGTAACATTTCCTCACTGTGGTTGTCCTCACACAGCATCAGCAGGGATGCTTTCTGTCTGTTTTCCCTCTTTTATTCTCTATAAACACAAACAGATGAATGTTGGGTGAGGCTGTGGAGAGTTATCGTGTCTATCAAAGGAAAGTATTTGTGCTGCAAGCTTCCAGCAGTTTATGATCTACCACAGGAATGAAAGCCAAATGTCAGAGCAGGGAGGAGGTCACGGGGCGTCTCTCTCTCCCTCTCTCTGTCCTGACACAGTAGTTTCTCTCTGCTCACGAGGGGGCAGCCATACTGCCTATCCTAACCCCCCATCCCCCTAAACAAATAAAGTGTCTGATACAGACCAGACCCCTGCCGGCGCCCCAGCCCCAGCCTTTGTCCGGGCCGCGGAGCACAATGCCAGCTGTGATCAGGAGGCAGCCTGGCTGATCACACACAAGCTGAGAGCAGCTGAGAGCAGCGAGTCCATCCAAACTGTTGATGGAGTCTCACAGAGAGCGTCTTAATGTGGGACAGAGTGCTCCAGACCTGAGTCAGGTAACAGCTTTCAGACCACATCTAAACTCACAAACACATAAACAAGAAATATGTCAGAGCACACACAGGCAAACAATGGTTTCCCACCACCCTGCTTCATTATGAGAGAGAGGTGAGCACACAGAAAGTGGGATTAAAGCAGCAGAGCGTGAACATTAGAGCAGAGCATCGCCTGTGAAGCACAGGGCAGATCCAGGATTAAACACCTTTCAGCAGCTCCTAACCAGACCGGTTTTTAACACCACGAGAGCTGGAAGCTGCTGAAAAACTCACAAACTCCTCAGGAAGGGAAACAGTTTCACATTTGTGGAATTTTCCCAGCTCAGCAGTTTGTCAGCTCAGTGTGAGGTGGTCTGAGTGTTTCACAGCAGCCACAATAAATGAAGGAGGTGAGCACACACGGGGCCAGTTTGGCCTGGCTCACTGATAACAAACTACTTCCTCATACCATCTGAAATGAGTCAGACTAACACTTTCAGTGTGTTGGTTCTGTCCACTCAGGACTTTATTCAGACTGTTGAAAATGCTTAGGATATAAATATACAGAATGTGTGCGTTAGGTAAACAGCTACAGAGAGGTAAAGGCTCTAAAGGTGGACTGCCAAACCTCTAAAGGGATTAAAGTAGGAGGCCTGACTTCAGACAGCCATGTGAGTATTATAAAAGTATTCAAACACTCATAACTCCCAGTGAATTCCTCTCTTACTCATTTGGATAGTGTACAGATCATATTAAGACCTCTGAGTCTGACCACTGCTGGAAAACACTGGCATCAAGAAACAGCCCAAAACTAGCTCCTGCTATGACTGAAGTTTAATGTGCGCCACCGTTCAGGTGAGAGTAACTTCAGCCTTAATGAAAACTCTCCGTCTGCTTCCTCAGCACACGATATTTAGTCTGAGGCCATGGGTCTCAGACGGGAAAGGGTGGACGGCCCACTCCAGGTCAGGAGAGTCTCTGCCCCAGGTGGAGGAGCTGAAGTGTCTCGGGGTCTTGTTCACCAGTGCTAGAGACTGACAGACGGATCGTGGTGGCGCCTGCAGCGATGCAGACATTATACCGCTCTGCTGTGGTGAAGAGGGAGCTGAGCCAGGAGACAAGGCTCTCCATTCACCAGTCAGTCTACGTACCAGCCCTCACCTATGGTCACGAGCTGTGGGTAGAGACCCAAAGGACAAGATCCTGAACACAGTCTGAAATGATCTTCCTCTGCAGGGTGTCTGGGCTTAGCCTTAGAGAGGGTTCAGACATCCAGGACAGGCTCAGAGTAGAGCCGCTGCTGCTCCACATCCAGAGGAACCAGAGGAGGTGGTTCAGGGATCTGATGCCTCCTGGATGCCTCCCTGGGGAGGTGATTCAGGCACCTGGGAGGAGACCCCGGGGTAGAACCTCGGTATCCCCTGCGGAGGAGCTGGGGGAAGTGGCTGGGGGACAGGGGCCTCTGGATATATCTGGATATTTAAGCTTTAAGTTGTCCTTAGATTGACACTTTATTTTTAGGTTTAAAAAATTTCAGGGTTTTTGTGTTTGTTTGTTTTTTTGTACTGTTGTTAATTTACAGCGCTGTGTGCCTTTACACCGCTCCCTGTGAAAAGTAAAAACATATGAATTAAACTGAACTGAATTAAAGTGTGTCTGGAAAAATTGAGTTTGTTTGGAATTTGTGACGGCAGCAGCATTAATTACATAAATCATACTCCAGTCAGGACCGCTCTTATCAAAAATAATGACTTTGACTCATTTGCATGAAATAAGGTCTGTTTGTCAGTAAGAGTCTGTTCTGGGAGTTCCCTGCCCTTCCACATGCCTCCGTGGGAATACCAAAGCCTGGTGGGGAGAGCACACCTCTCTTTTTTTTGTGCTTACATGAAAAGTCAAGGCAGGGAGAGCATCAGCCAAGAGCCCTGGAGTTGGAGGCGTCATTGTCTGTGTGCTTCAGTTAGACTTCTGCTGTGGGTCAATCATGGAAAAGGAGAGAGTGATGACAGCATGACGTGTTTCAGGTCATGTGACTGAGGCGCTGTCAACAGAGCACATGTACACATCGCAATTTCCTGCTTAGCTCTGTATCTTTGTTGCCTTGTGAAAAACACATGAAGCTAGCAGGGACAGAGTTTGATTTTCAATATGCAGCCATGATGATGATGATGATGATGATAACGCCATGGTGCAGCGTCTCAGTGATAGCTGATGGACTGCAGGACAATCATGTGATGAAATATATTGATGTCTCTCACAGTGGCTCACGCGTGCAGGAGTAATATCACTGGTGCCACAGTGGATAACTACATGAAAAGAGTCGGGATGAAACAAATCACCAGGATGCAATGCTTCATGAAAACAAAGGGGAAACAGTGAAACCACAAAGAAGTGTTTGCATTTCAACTGTTGTGAAAACAAAAGAAGCACAGGCAGGATCACAACCTTCACTGCATGCATATCACTTCTGTCCGCAGGGGCAAACAGGATCCACACAAAACAAAACTTTCTTCACGGCTGCTTCAAAGGATGAAAAGGATGTTTCAGAGAAGCTTATTCCAGCTGACAAAAGCCTCTTGAATCTTGTTAAAAGCTGCTGTGAGGTGACTCGCTTCCTCTCTAATGTTCTCCTGCAGATTGAGACATCACCTCTGCCTGAGCTGGATTTACACACTAACCTATTTTACACGTCGTGTGGATGCATGTTGGGCCGTCGGCTGGGCCGGCCTGGAGGAAGCCAATGAGTCTGCCTTCCTCATGCGGCTCCCTCCAGGTTCTGGACTAAAATTAGGTGCATGCCTCAGGTGACTGTGCGATGGTGGTCTTTAGGACATTGGTAAAAAAATAAAAACATGAAAAAGAAAAAACACTTTCATAGTCATAGTGTTTGTGCTTTTATATTGAGAGTGTGCCTGTTTTATTAAAAGATATTTGATTACAGCTGAAAGCCCCCCCAGGACTCAGACGTGAAAACAGCGTGCTGACAGAGCTCTGTGTTATAACTGCTTCAACATCAACTCCTTTTCAATGCATTTATAACATCCCTGCTCTCTAAACCCTCTCATCCTGTCCACAGCACTCCGACACGGCAGAATGAGGTCTTTGTGAGAGTGTAACAACACAGACAGTCCCTTCCTGTTCCCCTGTCCTCTGTGTGAGTGAGTGTGTGTGAGTGTGTGTGTGTGGGACACTCCAGCAGGACATCAAGATAAGACTGCAGTTATAAGATCACAAGATGGATAATCCCTTTTCTTTTCTCCTGGTCTGGGCTCCGGCAGTGAAAGACTCCTGATGTTTCCAGGCTGGAGTCTCCTCTCCTCTCCTCTCCTCTCCTCTCCTCTCCTCTCCTCTCCTCTCCTCTCCTCTACAAGGACTCTTGAAGGCAGGTGTAGTAAATGCACCTGAGTGTTGAGCCCTGCAGGAAGCTGCAGGCAAAGACTGTCAGTTGTTGTTACGGCTTAAGCAGATTGCTGGGTTTATTCATGCCTCCAGCTCGCACTCTCAACCCCGACATGAGGAGCAAAACAACCACTCCACTCTGCATACCACATTAAGTGACAAGATGTGATTGGGAAGGTTATAAATAACTCGCCTGCACTAGTTAAGCTCCTCTGCATAAAGACACAATCCTACCATTCTGCTGGTGACGGTATCTGTTCTCCATGCTGTGGTGTGCTTTAACTGTGCATGAGATGAAGCCTGCCAGACTCCAGAAGAGTCTGAGCAGGGGAAATAAATAAGCCCATTAAAAACCCACCATGAGCTGCAGCCACTGAGCGCTCTGTTATTCTGACCCTGAGAGACGTTATCAGCTAATTACACGTCTCAAACAACCAGAGCGTCTGTAAAACCAAAATAAGAAGAGTAACCTTGGAGATCTGATGACTGCAGAGTGGACAAAAACAGCCTGTGAAAACATAAAGCTGAGTGCACATCCATGTATGTGCATTAAATTAGACTCCAGAGCATGAAATGTGTTTGAGTAAGAGAAGCCAGTGTGCTACATGCTGCATGAAATAAACAGCAGAAAGGGCACATATGAAGGAGGCAATGTGATGAAGCAACAACATAAACATCTGTCCTCATCTGTCGGTCGTTCAGCTGTAGCGGAGCCTCCACTCTGTCCCTGGAATCATTTAGCAGGAGTTTTTCGGACGCTACACAGAGAGGAAAACCTCACGTCCACAAACCTAAACTAACAACACTTTCAGGGTACGATCGCCAACAGTCACTAAGGCCCCATTTATACGACAACGCTTCACAGTGTTTCATCCGAAAACGCAACAAACGCGGTGAAAAAAAACTGCGTTTATACGGAAACACAGAGGGACTGAACGCGCTGTAGTATGCATAAACGGCCAGTAGATGGCGATTTAACTGTAGGGTCTTTTGGTAGTCTGCCGCCAAAGAAGAGTCGGGCCGATTGTCTGGTGTTTATATTAAATACGTCTCATCTGAGTGCAGAAGTGGAGCAACAGATGAACGTTTAGTTAAAGGCAGTCAGCAGATTCAGCAGCACAAGAACAACCCGGTAAGTCCACCATTTAACCGTTGTTGTTGTCTGGTTCACAAAATTTCCCACAACGAAAGTGGAATGCGCACACGCAAAACGGAGCATGACGTCAGCGTTTTCACTGAAAACTTCGGCTTACCTTTTATACGACAACAGAGGCTGCAGCTGTTAGAAAGCCCACTCTATTATGTGTTATGATGTTTGATTTAGTTAAGTATTATTAGCCAATAGTTCATTTATGTACGAGTTTTCATTTGTCCCGCGCTATTGAACACACCCTACCTGTTCTGACGGTATTTGAATGCATCAATCCCGTGTGTAACATGCGGTGCTGTAAGACGTGAGTTGTTTTCATGCAGAGACAGACAGATCGTTTTTCCTGTGCACCTTTTCATCCTTCACCTATGTCCTGGTGGTTTATTGCTGTGTGTAAATGACAGAAGGTGAGTCTAGTGATGTTATACTGCCGAAATTTACTGTTAATATTGTTTAATATGTATCGGTCTAGCTGTGCACATAAGCTAATGCTATTTACATCGATGAGACGTGAAAGCTAACAGGCTAATTCATGCTAGCTGTATGCTTCGTGGGACGTGATGTTTAAACTGTGTGACATACTTCATTAATGAATGCAGTTTACTGTAACTTTGATTGTTTATTATGTTTGTGCTTGAGATATAATGTTTTCTGTGCTGATTGCTGTTTTGTGTTGCTATTAAAGACCGCAGCCAAATAAATCATCCTTAAAAGACATCTGTATCCGTGTTCTTTAACGGGAACACCAACCTCCTACACCTTGCCACTCTAAACCAGTTAAATTCCTGGAGACAACAACCTTCTCTCCTTTTTAGCAGCGTTTCAGAAAAATTCCACTCTGGAGGGCGTTTTAAGAAAGTTGTGTTTTAGGCGTCTTCATGGGATGCTGCGACGTTTGAATTCACTCACACACAAAGGCACAAAGGCACAAAGGCAGGGGAGGGTAATAACTTTCCAGGATAGGACAGGATAGGACAATAATCTCTCTCTGTGCTAGCTGTCATCACTTCTTTAAAATTAGACTGTTTAATCCTTAATATTTCAGTCTCTGATTGTTACAGTGATACATGTGGTTAGAGGAGTGACAGCAAACACTGCTTCATATTAATCCTTTCAGACAGGGTTAAAGGTCAACAAACAAACTCCATCTGTTATTAGTGGGATTAGATGAGCTGCACGGAGCATCGCTCTCCTGTCAGCTCCTCCTGCTTCATTATGGAAGAGAGAGGATGGAAAAATTTCACCTTTTTTTTTCTTCCTGCTGTACCTGAAAGTGGAGCCAAGGATAAGATATTTTAATTATTTTAGTTTAAGGATGAAACCACCTCCAGCTCAGATATCACAACATAAAACCCACAGCATCAAACTTATCAGGAAACAGTCCGTTTGGTTATTTCATACCTCAGCCTGTAGATTTCACCTCCTCTTACGGCCCAGAGGACGGTAAGCTGTTCATCTCTCAGCTCTTTAAAAGTCAGTTTGAAATCTGACTAAACAAGTCATGAGGGAACAAACAGGAAACAAACCAATCTAAAGCCACCATATTCATCACCCATCATACAGCCTTCATGTGGCCGTGTTTTCACCATGTTTGAATGGAGTCACATGAGGCCCAAGACTGGTGGACCAATATTGGCTTTTCAAGGGTCAACGCCAATAAGTGGAGCAGAGGTCACCTAATGACCCACATACAGTATGATGACAGCATCACCTTCTTATCTCAATCTTAAAAACAAAGACATCCATTCCTCCAGCCACAGTCAGAACTGGAACCTTCATTTACTCAGTACCACTGTGGGTCAGTCTCTGCTCAGGACTGCCCTCAGCTGCTCTCTGATTTATTTTGCCCACATGGTGGGAAAAAAAAAAAAAAAAAAAAAAAAAACAGGTCATAGATTTTTTCTGGCTTCAGGGTGAAAATATTGAAACAGGAATTATATAAGATATGGAAAACAAGATGTCAGACAAAGAAAGCGAGTTAGCTTTGACTCCTGTGGCCTCTGTTAGATCAGCTCGTATCAGTCTCACATTATCAGACGAAGGGACTGCATGTCAAATACATATTTATTTGATGCGGTGGTTTCTTTCCAACACGGATCAGTGCTGTGATGCTGGCTTCATAAAGTTGGTTTGATCATCAGAAGTTTAGAGATGAGTTAATATAATTATGTATTTACAAACCAAGAGATAATCATGTGTACCTGACTAATGAGCCCCCCCTGTGACTTCTGGATATCAACTTGTTATAAACACACAATTAAAAATTAGAAACCGATGAATCCATCTGACGCGTAGTTATAAATACATATCTGTCACATGACCAGCTGATCCCTGATCTGTGTGGGAGAACTGCTCTAATTATCCATGAAAATAACATTTGGTGTTTGTCAAATGAAAACCTCTCGTTCTCCACGGAGTGTGGTTCAATATAAAACCTGTCGGTGATCAGAAACAGACACACGGTGATCAAAAGAAACAAACCTTAATCCAAGCATCTGATAGCTCAACTCCACCTCCAGGTTTAAGATAAAATAACACTTCCATGGTCCTGAAAGGTCAATCCGGTCAAAGGTCAAAAGTATCTTTACTGTCCCCACAGGGTAATTTTTTTGCAGCTCAGATGGAAGGTAGACAGATGCTGAGCCAAACCTTCAATTTAACAGAAGATGGAGTTAAGTGACTGTATTCAGCTCCTTAATGATGCCTTGTGGATGTTCAAACAGTCATTAAGTCGAGAGAAAAACGGAACCTTTCCAGAAGAACTAGAAAATCAAGTCTGAGCATTGTTTTCAGTGGAAACACTACGTCACTGTCAGGTTCCTGTAGTAAACCCACGCTTACCACTGTTAAACTACTGCTGGCTCAAAACCATCCAAAAGTAATTTAATACAGCCACTGACGTGTGACCTGACACCCCGACAGATCCATGAAGGACGAGCTGCCTGCTAACAGGGTGTGGTGAGACCTGCCGTATGAGCCCCCTCCCTGTTGGCCTCCTGAAAGATGTGACCTCTGAGCAGTGTAGACGGGCAGCCAAACACTGACTGGATTCAAATTCAAACAACTTTATTAATCCCTCATGGGGCAGTTAGTGTGGAGCAGCTCATTGGCATAAGAGGAAAGAAACACAAACGATGACAAGTGACATACAAGCCACAAATCAACGACCTTCACAAGAAGGTAAAAAAAAGGAACATCAACAGAGCTAAAAGAGACAATGAGACTGTGCAGACTGATTAAAAGTCATCCAGACTGAATGCAACATTTCAACAAAAGGATAAATACAAGATAAAAAGATATATGGCATCATTAGGAAGCATTCAACAGGCCGGTAAAACATACCGACATTATGAGGGCAGCAAACAGAATTCACTAGAGCCTACGTGACCGTCAGAAGTTAAAATACTCTCAGCCTTCCTCAAGATCTGCTGCTTACAGAAAGAGCTTAAGTCTCTTTGTTTCATGCTGATGATGCTCCAGCATATTTTGACCATTCCTGTAAGGCAGTTTCTGTCTTGAACAGAGAGCTTATGAAGCCAGCCGATAAAAGAAAAACAAAGGACCCTCTCAATAAAAGACTGATAAAAACAACAAAGTATTAAAGGACTGACTGAAAAAAAGTTCAGCTTCCTTAAAAGGTGGATTCTCTGTCACCTGCCGCTCCCTTTGTGTGCTGTCTATCATACCTGATTTTACAGAGTTATCAGGAGCTTTTGGTTTTGTCAGGTTATTTTGTTGGTAACCATGGTAACCTCTTTGTGTCTTTGTTGATGTTTCAACATGAACAGATCTTTCATCCATAACACGGCAGAAATTTCTTTGATCTGCTTTGGTGAACTTTGCTTCTACATGACACACACACACACACACACAGCCAGTCTTTAAAAGTGGACCTCATGCTGGTGAGCTGATCTTGAGGGTCCCTGCATCAGGCTGCCCTTCAGACCGGCCCCATTCTTCATTTCACATCATGAGACAAACGTACAGAGTCAATAAATGATAAAGATGGTTTCTGGCTCTGTGTGGTGACACTGAAGGCAGCCTCAGGATCATTTCACCTGTCGTCAGGCCATTAATCTACCACTCTGAGCGCTCTGCTTGTGTTCCAGCTCTAACTGTTGGTGGCAAATCAGCTCCTCTGTCTCATGAACGTCCCGTCACAGAGGGATTAAAACATGGAGCTCATGTCCAACACTTTCAAAAGAAAAGCTGGCGTACAGTCTGTCCTCTTCTCCCTCCAATTATCAGCCCCTCTGAGTCACAGGCCATCCAGCCACGCAGCTCTGTGTGTGTGTGTGTGTGTGTGTGTGTGTGTGTGTGTGTGTGTGTGTGTGTGTGTGTGCGTGTGTGTTCATGAATTATACATGGGCTCCATTAAGACACTTAACAGCTGGTTTCTGAAGATCTCTGCAGCAGCATCTGCAGCCTGCGAGCCCCCGTGAGCCTGCTTATTAAAACAGCAGCACTTGTGGTTAAGGCTGTGCGGTAATGTGTGGTTTGACCATCATAAACCAGCCAGTCACAGAGCTATTTTCACTCCAGTATCATCTCTGGGGAGGCGGCTGGGCCAGCTGCTGATTTCCTCACATGGCCATGGGAAAGCTATACAGTAATTAAATGTCTGTTGTGGCTTGCTGACCTTGCTGTGGTTCAGGCTCTGGGACTTTAGCAGACTCTGCTGGAACAGATGTCCCATCATCATACCCAAAGATCCAACTCAGACCCTGGAGAATCACCTGGGAGCCAGAGGATGGGGGAAAGGGCGAAGTGACGACTGTTAATGGAGGGGAGAGCGGTGGCAGAAGGCCAGACTCACTCTGAACACTTTGTTGTTAAAGTGATGAAATGGAAGTCATTCAATTCATATTTTATCTGCACCTCACTCAGTTACAGTTACAGTTACATTCTCCTCAACTTTCTGTGCAGCTGCAGCAGAAGATATGCACCTTAATCTGGGAGTTACCTGCGTTACCCTCTCACCTGGGTGGACCTCTGAGGTGTATCAACAGCCAACTCCAGGTTTGTTTGTTTTGTTTTTTTTATCTGCATAAATGAACTAAGATGGATGAACTAGTGTGTGATCTCTCCATCCTTGGGTTCATGCCATGAATAGTTTCTGACATCCTCTGCAGGTGATGAGGGAAAACTGTGACATCCCTCTGCTCATTTCATCTCAACAATCAGTCAGTCAATCTTTATTTATGTGGCACCAAATCATAACAAACATTATCTCAAGACACTTTTCAAAAGCGTCATTAATTTAGATAAGGAAATGCTTTTATTAGCTCTGTGCAGCTGGGTGCTGCTGATGTTATTCAACACTCCTAGTTCTGGTAGAGTTTGGGTACTCCGAGTCATGAACTAGCAGCTCACCTGCTGTGAGAGCAGGTTCACGAGGGAACCTCCATTCAAATGGCAGCTTTCTTTATTGAAGCTCAAAAATCACTGAAGATTGAAGGCCTCATTTACATGACAGCCTTCCTTACAGGTACGTTTGATTTAGTGATAGACCGATATGATTTTTCTTTTTTTTCTTTTTTCAGGGCCGATACCGATTATTATTAGTAGTGAAGGAGGCCGATAACCGATATTTGCAGCCAATATTCATTTGCAGTAAAAGTGGATATATTGGCATCAAAACTTTGAATAATACAAATTCTGATACTTAACTTTGTTTAAATACCTTTCAGCACATGTTTATTTAACATTTTCTAGGCTCAGCAGCATGTCTTCTAAAGGTAAATAAAAATTTAAACAAATAAATAGCTCCCTCAAGTTTTCTAAGTTTTTAAGTTTTTGAGATTAAACCGTTAAAAACACTAATTGCCTAAAGCATCTTCACTTTAATAATCAGTGTAGTCCAGAGAAACTCAGTGGAGAAAACTAGCAAGAAGCAGCTCCTGGATATTTGCAGTTAAAATCATTTCTTATCATTTTCAAGAGCCAAGCAAGCTGTGAAAGTTATAATAAGTTCATAGACTGTGAGATAGTCACGATGCTAATTGCGTTAGCCGGTCAATGGGAATTTCCATTCATGTTAGCATTAAGCTAGCAGACTTTCGCTAACCGAAGCAAAGTAGTTAAGAATAGCTTTCCTTTGCTAAGTTAGGCTGTGTATATCATTTTGGCTATTTAGACTAATCCATTATGTTTCCATTTTGTATTTTACATCTTTTACTGCTGATTGGCTGTTACCTGAGCTGTTACTGTGTGTAACCAATCAGATGGTGCTGTGGGTGGGACAATGCTGGAGATAGAGTATTGACTGCAGAGAGAGGAGCAGCTGCATTACAGCCAAAATAACCCAGTTTTGAAGTGTCCAATTATTGGCCGTCGTATTAAAAAGAAGGCCGATGCCGATATGTGTCAAAATGACAAATATATGCGCCAATAATCGGCCCGGCCAAGAATCGGCCTATCCTTAGTTTGATTCACCTGCTAAACATGAGACTCCTTCATTTCCTGACATTATGAATTAAAGGAACATTCTGAGAGGGAACAAATAACTGCAGAAAATAAAACCCTCATCATAATGTCTTGGATTTATTAGTTTGGTGAGAGGTTGGTATCAAACATCTGCTTCAAACCTGTTCATACAACATGTGAGACGTTCCTTTAAATGTGTAGTTTTCTACCATTATGACCCAATTAAAGAACCAGTCCCATCAAACTGTCAGATGGTGTAACCACAAAAACATGACAAGTATGAAATAAGTCACCTTCCTAGAAGTTAGGACAGGGTACTGATGAAATCAGTTATTAGATTAGATTTCAAATATTTCATTTATAAACCTGATAATATGGTTTAGATGTACTGAGTGAGTCAGTCTGTTGTAGAAATCAATGTTTTCATTCTATTTTTGGCTCAGTTGGTTTGAAATCAGTTTAAATTTCATTTTTTAGAGTGTAGTAGACTGATAAAATCACATTCAGAGGAACATTTTGCACAGTATCAGATTTTTTTTATGAGAAACATGGTTACACCAGTTGACATTTGTCAGTTTTACCAGCTGACCATGACTTTGGCTCGGGGAACGACGTCGGGCACAGAGGGAGAGAGCCAGAGTTGGAACTCCTGCTAACTCTGGAATAAAGTAAATATAAAAGCAGCCTCAGGAGGAACTCCTCCTCCTCCTCTCTGGTGAATATTAATGAAGATCCAACATTTGTTTCCCCATTTTACCCCAAACCTAAAATTTAAGCTGTATAATTTCTGCCCCCTGCAATGACCTCGATCCCTCTGGGGAGCAGTTCCATCCAGTCTAATCTCGTGTAATGCTCTTGCATGAAACAGAGTGTTTCCTTGAATTCAAATCTGTAAAGGATATTGGGGACAGAAACTGCAGCTAGTGTTCTTTTTTTCATACCCGTTTACACCTGTTCCCTTTCATCAAACACACATTGAATGATTCACTTCATTTTGACTGCTATGTTTGTGACGTGATCTTTCTTTTTAAGTCATGATCGTTTGACATTTGTTTTCTGACACCTGCAGAGAAAGATGTTCAGGATAAAGATGAGACAAATCTTTAAGCCGACATTTAACCGTCATCCCAACACAGCAGCCTCTGTGATCCTGACATGCACTTAAACATGTTTCAGGCCAACATTTGGATTAATTGTGCAGCCCGTCTCCCCCTGCTGCTCTAAACAATGAGCAGATGTTGTAACAGATATCTGCAGAGCCAGTCTGGGTTACTGTTACAGCCTACATTTGGTATCTGACCCTCTTACACATCCACCATGTGAGGAGGAGCAGCTTCTGGCTTCAATTTAGCAACAGCCTGATTACAAGGCAACAAATGTCACAAGAAATTGGATTTTCTTGGTCTAATTCTGTGTCGCCTTGTATCAATACTCCCTTAACGCTCCTAACAAGATTCAGCCAGCATCGTAAAATTTCCCTACACAACCGCTTTAATGCAATTCTGCAATCTATAATACAAGCAGGCGTACTGCTGTAAAAACTGCAGGCTGGGACTGTGTGCATTTCACATCACAAATCCCTGCTTCCTGTGGACAACAGTTATTATCATAACGGCATAATTTGACGTGATGATTAAACATCAGGCTGAGACAAAGACAGACTTGAATGTGGACTCTGCTGGGAGCCAAATCAAGTGGGACTGAATCAAGGAAGAGGATTTGGACACACAACTCTTACTTTCCTCTCTCTCTGCAGTCCACAATGTGTAATGTTTTTCAATGAGATGGAGGTGCTATAAATGGCCCCTTCAACAGCTGCTTTACCCCCTCCTCCTCCTCCACCTCCTCCCTAAATTCACCCCACCTTCTGCTTCTGTCGCTTATTTTCTGAGCCATAATATTTTTCAAGATTAGACACACAATTAACTCTAATGTTCTTAGCAGCGAGTGTGGGCTTACTGCTGGAGGACAAATATAATCGTCTTTCCACAACTGGGCTCTGTGTGAGACAATGCCTGGACATTAGCTGATAATAAAGTGGCGTGCAGAGTACAATACACACAGTTTCTCTGCAGAATGAGGCTGTCAGGAGAAGTCACAGTGAGCAACACTAGATGTGCTGACAGAATAAAGTGTCAGAATAAACTGTCAAAATAAAGTGTCAAAATAAAGTGTCACAAGAGTGTCAAATAAAGTGTCAAAATAAAGTGTCACAAAAGTGTCAGAATAAACTGTCAAAATAAACTGTCAAACAAAGTATCAGAATAGTGTCAAAATAAAGTGTCAGAATAAAGTGTCAGAATACAGTGTCAAAATAAATTGTCAGAATGAAGTGTCAAAATAAATTGTCAGAATAAAGTGTCAGAATGAAGTGTCAGAATGAAGTGTCAAAATAAAGTGTCAGAATGAAGTGTCAAAATAAAGTGTCAGAATAAAGTGTCAGAATACAGTGTCAAAATAAATTGTCAGAATGAAGTGTCAAAATAAATTGTCAGAATAAAGTGTCAGAATGAAGTGTCAGAATGAAGTGTCAGAATGAAGTGTCAAAATAAAGTGTCAGAATGAAGTGTCAGAATAAAGTGTCAGAATGAAGTGTCAAAATAAATTGTCAGAATAAAGTGTCAGAATTAAGTGTCAAAATAAAGTGTCAGAATGAAGTGTCAGAATGAAGTGTCAGAACAAACTGTCAGAATAAAGTTTCAAAATAAAGTGTCAGAATGAAGTGTCAAATAAAGTGTCAGATTAAAGTGTCAGAATGAAGTGTCAAAATAAAGTGTCAAAATAAATTGTCAGAATAAATTGTCAGAATTAAGTGTCAAAATAAAGTGTCAAAATAAAGTGTCAGAATGAAGTGTCAGAATGAAGTGTCAGAACAAACTGTCAGAATAAAGTTTCAAAATAAAGTGTCAGAATGAAGTGTCAAATAAAGTGTCAGATTAAAGTGTCAGAATGAAGTGTCAAAATAAAGTGTCAAATAAAGTGTCAGAACAAACTGCCAGAATGAAGTGTCAGGTTCTGTTCTGTGTATGATAGAGTGTTTTTACACCCTCTGTACTCTTGCTATCAGACCCACAGCTCTAACACACCACACAGGGATAATCTAACAGAGGCATGTGCAGACTCGAGCTGACACCTACCTGGCAGGTAAGCAGCAGCGGTCTGCACACCAGCACCTGCAGATGCAGCACCCTGGGGACCTACCTGCCACACTGTATATCCTCACTCTGAGATGAGGAGCTCATATGCTGTGAGAATATTATGCAAAACAACCAAATACAGAGTCATAAAGAGTGGAAATAAACATCACCAGTTCAAGCAGAGAGAGAAGAGCACGAGGTGGAGGGAAGCTTTGGAGAGCGGAATGCTAATCCCATATTCCAGTTCAAACCAGGGAAGGACATTTTCACTTATTTCCATATTCAAGTACTGGCAACAAACTATTAGAGAGTGCTTCAGGACTGGAGAAAAAACATGCTTAAAAACATGTTGTCATGGATACAGGCACATATTTTAACAGCCTCCCCCTCCCTCCTCTAACTTGGTCTAGAGGTTGCTCTTAAATACAGCTCACATCTCATCAGCCTCAGAGATTTTAACACTTCTGAACTGTTCAACAGACTGAGACTGACACTGATGCCTTCCTATGACCCCCAGACTTCACACTAACTTTTACTGCCTGTAGTCTCTGCAAGGTGGTGAGGAAGAAGAGCATTTCTTCACATTTCAACAGCACATGCTGCTCCTGAGTGACACATCTGACTGTTAGAGGAAAGCAGAATGATGTTCTTTGGTGGATAATAAAAGAAATACGATGTGTTCATGATGCCTTTGTGTCTTTTATTTTTTATGTTCTGACCATGGAGTCAATGAGAGATGGAGTTTGAGAGGAGAGTGTGATTGCTGTCTGCAATCAGAGGTCCTGTGGGGGTTCTGGGCTTGCATTGCACCCGCTGCGTTTTACCTTCTGTTATCCACACAGTCTGTTTCTCTGTAAACAAACCAAGCCTGCTGAAATGCAATTAGAAAGACTTGGACTGCAAATGAAAACAAGACCAAAATCTCGTCCTTGCCTTCAGCTTCTGCATTCAAATGCAAATATCTGTTTAGAAAGATTACCATTTTCAGGATGAGCCCTCGACTTTTCTCTCCTGTGGCCTCACCACAGCGTTTTCCCGACACTCTCATCTCATGATGACAGATCGACTGGTTTCCACGCAGCCTGGTTTCTCCTTGGACTAACACAAGCAGCGCTCAGCAGTCACATTGTTTACTTTGTCAAAATATTTCCAAACAGAGACTGAATGCCTGCTGGTTGCCGGTCTACCTGTCAGCTTAGATCTAGTGATGTCTGAGTGAAACTGTGGATGATTTCAGTGCGGACTCATCGTTATGGTGGATGGAAACACTCAGAACTGTCGTCGTCTGACAGAACAATGAGGTACGGGAACGTGAAACGACGTGAGGAACCAAATGAATTCTGCTTTAGAAACCCTCATTTGACTGAAGAGCTTTAAGTGATGAGAGAAAGCGCTCTGACTTTAAGTCTAGAATAAATCTGCTGTAGATAGGCGTCATTTTTCTCAGTAATTAGAGCGCAGTTTGTAACAGACTCCTTCAAATCTCCTTCACTACCTGCTGTGCAGCACCTTCTCTGCTTTTGTCTCTTTTATGTGCAGGAAAAGGCTCTTCTGGAGAGGCTCATTGGAGATATGAGCAACGTAAAAACCATTATTATCATCACAGTGAACAGCTTATTTGTCACAGAGCCCATTATTCCTCATTAGGAGCAGGGGGCGCAGGGGCCGCAGCAGAGCTGGGCATCAAGCAGCTAAGTGATGAATGTGCTTTGGGGGTGTTTATCGCCCTAACAGTGCAACGGCGTGATGATGACCGATGGACTCAGGAGAGCGGGGAGAATCAGGTCTGCAGTGACCTTGTTTTAACTGATAGGATACAGGAGCACAGAGGGAAAGTGATGCTGCTGCTCAACACACACTGATTGTTTCAACAGTCAGAGCAGAGACTGGACAGTACCATCGGACTTTTACTCTACTCAATGATTTTTAGGTCACTAATTCAAGTTCATGAAATAAGAGAAGCATAGCTCAGTTAGCTCTGAGTGACTGTGACTCCACAGTCCTCCACTCGTTGGAGGAACACATCGTGGCTTAAAAACAGATTTAAAAAAAGAAACGGGCTCCAAACAGACTCGGCTGCATCAATGCACAGGAAGAAGTCTGGTTCATGTAATGTTTGTTATTGATTTAAAAAAAAAACAGCAGAGGAGAGGCAGGAGGTCTGCTCACCCTGTCAGGGTCCCAATCAGCCCCAATAACCCGCCCACGATACACAAGATGAGACTTGAAAAAGTGACAGCCCTGGTTGGCAGGTATGCATACACCACTGGCACAAGATCTAAGGTCAGAAAAAGGCAGACTGTAGGTAAAAAGATGCACTCTGTGAGCAGAAAGGTGTTTGCAGACACTTTAGAAATCAGTTGTTAATCATTTCTTCCTGAGCTCCCCTGAATGCCTCAAAGCTTTCCAACCAAAGCAGTGACAGCTGCCGTTTCAAAAGTCCCCGTTTCAGAGGCTCCAGACTGTACGGCAGCAGAAGTTTGACATTCCAAGATGCAAACAGGAATGTTTAGATGAAGGCAAAGACAAAACTTACTGAACTTACTTCAGTACAAAAGCTTATTTACCCTGCTGCCATCTGCACACTGACAGACTCCAGAGAAGCTTCTTCCTCTACGCTGAGACTCCACAATTCATCCTTCACTTTCAGTTAGGGAGGATTTCTTACTGAGGAGCGGCTCGTGTGTGGATGTACGGGCCTGTGCAGTGGAACGATACAAATCAATCCTGCACTTTGACTCCAAAGATAAGCAGAAATATATGAAGGACTCAGCTCCTCAAAGAAGGAGACCACCTGAAGCTGTTCAAGTCTGGGCCTGTTCAGAGTAAATGTACAGAGTCCTGATGGTTGACGGGACAAGACCTGTGAGCCGACTCCATGTCACTGTCCTCAAGGTCCCACATACACACCAAAACCCTGACCTTTAAGAGCTGCTCAGCAGCTGAGTTGTGTCGCTAACATTGCTCCTGGATATCACTGAACAATTAGCATGCGCCTGGTCGCCTGCCGCCATGAGGGGCTCAATGCGGCAGGCGACCAAAGTGTCATAGAAGTTAGACGGCGAATAAAAATCTGTCAATGAAACATTGATTTTATGGCCAACAGGATTCAGGTATAATCTTGCCAATATATCTCTCAACAAGAATGCTCTGGCAGCAGCCCAGCACACATTTTTAGCCCTACCTGTGAAAAGAGAGCGAGGCCTGAATACTGAACGGCTGCTCGGCCATTAACAGGGCTCGGAAACAAGCAGCACCATTAATCACTCTCAATGATTCCCTCACAGGCAGCAATTTGTTCATCCAGTAATTCAGATGTGAAATGAAAGAGGGGGGGGGGGGGTAAAGGCGGGATCAGTGTTTCACGCTCTGGTGTAGGTGAGTGGAGGTTGGCACAGGACTGGCATGCTGAAATTTTAATGCCCAGAGCTGTGAATATTCATGCTCGCCTGTCCCCATCGTGAAGATGTGGAGGACAAACTCGGCGTCCCTGAGTGTGGTATCACTCTGCCAACCCTACTGGTTTCCAAGGACGAGGGGCAGCAGGTGGGGTGGGTGCAGGAGGACAACAGGAGCTTGGAGTGGTCTGACTGCTGGGTCTTGACAGCTGACTGTGACCTGAAGTCATCACTGCTGACACGGGGCCAATGACAACAGCCTGGGTTTGGCTGTTCATGTCTCCACCCTCCCCTCTGTGGCTGTAACCCTTCCCACAGGTGCTTCACCTCCACACATAGACAAACACGAGTTTGTCTTTTATGAGCAGGTAAGTTACACTAAGGTGTTCACATATCCAACAGATATGCAGCAGCTGTTGTTCAAATTAAAAGGAAAGAGGGGACTGAATGTAAGCCAGGGGGAGGGTAGATTCCAGAGAAACCAGAGCACACACACACACACACACACACACACACAGGTACACTCCCTGGATGTGTTATCAAAAGGTAACCAAGCAACCAGCTCCTTAGCCTGGCTGCTTATCAGGTGACTGTGTCTGCGCCTGCTCACAGGTTCACAAGGTTTCTGTTACCTACAGTCAGCGGCCGCACTCATGACCCCACAGAGCCAGGAGAGGAGAGGCGGGGTGGGGGGGGGCAGCAGGTCAAACAGCACTGCAGAGAGGGAAAAGAGCCAACAGCATCAAGAGGTTTGTGCTGATGAAAGGGGAGGAGAGGACAGACGGAGCAGGCAGGAAAACACCAGAATCAGTGGAGAACATCCGCGCTGCTTTTCAAGACTTTCTCACTGAACTCGTTGGAAACATGAAAGGCAGATCTGAGAGAACCAAAAGTGACAATCACACCTACATTACAGCAGTCACTCTCTCTGAACATTATGCTACCAAAAGAAAACACCCAGAGGACCTTAATAACAGACCCCCCCCCCCGCCCGTCTTATATTCAGAGAACTGCATCAGGTACCAAACACTGACAGGACGTCCTCTTTTTACGAGCTCAAGTGTGTCACCTTGAACTGAGCTTCAAACAACCAAAAAATTAAAGAAGAAGACTCAAACTTATTTCTAACATGAAGCCAAACATTTAGTCCTGTCATTATTTTCATCCTGATCCTTTACAATGAGGTAAAACTGGAGCGTGGTGATACAGCCTGCAGGAGGCTTTGGGCTGTTGGGCCATCGTGTCCTACGCTGATTGATGGCCTCATTAAATTCAGTTTCGTGCGGTGGAGCAGGGTAACCACAGAGCTCAGGCCACCACAACCTGGCCTCAGGAGAAAAGTGTTTGCATGAACCAGTTTAAAGTGATCTGAAGTAAAAACCATAACAGACAGCTCTACTCTTCATTGACATATCTACGTCACAGGACTCTGCTGAACTTTTAGCATGATGAGGGCTCTGCTTTCTGTTTGCTGTGTGTTTGTTGGGTTTACTGAATACCTGATGAAAAATCAGTTCAAGATTTTGATCAACTGATGCAGTTTATGAGTTCAGTAACATTTCACTCTTACTCTGAGGAAAACAACAACATCATACCCTGGTAGGGCTGTCACTTTTTATTGGAGCTTCGAACATGAGGTGAAAAGTTCATATTTGAATTCTAATTCTCCATTTGAATATCTGCGGTATCCTTCACATGTCAGCCTATGTGAAAGAAACTCCTCTGTCTGCAGACAACAACCCGCTGCTTCACCTTCAAACAAGCGCCGCTCCTCCGCTGGTCTGTCTGCGGACACTACTCCAACATAAAGCAGACTTCGGGCGCGCGCACGGCTCGCCTACGTCACCATGAAGCGTCTATCAAAAACATTTTACATGCAGCGCGGTCTGATCAGAGTCAGTAGAGTGAGACAGAGAACAGGATTATAACTTTAGAGACTTTTTGGCTCATGTTAAGTTGTTTTGGTCCCACACAGCCCTCTAACATTCTAACACCCCGTTATTGTTTAAATAACTGTCCAGAGGAGCGCTCACGGCCATCATGTGCGCGTGCGCGTGCGCGTGCTCGTGCGTGAATTGTACCGTGCAGGTAATATTGGAAACAAAAAGAGAGTCACACTTGATCCCGATCAAGTTGATAGATTTGTGTTTCTGTCTAATAATGAAGAAATGAAGACGGGCTGTTCGGCTTGAGTATCAGTTATATGTTTTACCTTCTTATTCAAAGCTGTCGAAGCTTTCTCTTGTTGTTAAGGAGACTGTTAAGGAGAGCGCGCGCAGGGGCGGGGGGATATTCGAATATATTTGAAGAATGACGGGTCATTTAATATTAGTTTGAATATGATTTTTTGAAAACGTGACAGCCCTATACCCTGGCACACCGCCATGTGGAGGATCATTTTAATGATGAATGAATGAGTGTTGAAATGTACGAGACGGTCTGAGCTCAACTCAAGCTTCAAATCCCCACCTTTACCACATGACTTCACAGTAACATGGAGGGCGCTGTGAGATGATGACAACATCAGGGAGGAACAGATGCAGAAGAAGTCTCTCTCATCATATCATCATATGAGACCTGGCTGTGTGACACTAAAGACAATCTGAAGGAATGGTCCTCTGATTCCTCCATTTCTTTTCTCATCATTTCATACCGTACCTCACGCAGCGCCGGCTGCTGAACAGATACACCACAGACAATGGAGCAGAAAGACACTACTTGTTATTTTCCCATTTCAGAGAGGCTGTGCTGTACTTCTCTGCCATGTTAAAAAGAAAAAAAACAAACGCTTCCAGTCTGCCTGATACTGTTCCTGCCTGCTGAAGTGGAACAGCGCCCAAATGACGAAGCCATGATGCCATTAAAATGGTAATGAGCCCAAACTAGTGGACACAACAATGTGAACCATGAGACAAAGGGAGGCTAAACAACACACACACACATACACTATGTAAACCTTATATTACCCTGCTTTTTGCATGGAGAGACGTACTGAATGATTTTAAACAAAGGAGGACTTCATTACCAGCGCTTTCTCACTAATCAGCACACTGGAATGCCCTTTCCCTGACCACGGCCCTGTGGCTTCCCATCAAAACCTCAGAAAATGTTTTAATAACGCCGTCACAGATTGAAGCCATGGGATGATCCTGTAGCCAAAGTTTCACATGGTTGTTCAGAGAGGGAGGGGGAGGGGGGGGGCTGGTTTCAGTGTAAATTCCAGGACACCAAACAACCACGCCCTAATGTGTACAATTACATTCACCACAATCAATAACAGCAACAGTGTGAACAAAGACAGGGGGAGTTATCATCAGCATGTTTTATATCTAAACAAGCAGCCAACAACAACCAAACACCAGTTACTGGTTGAAACGCAGTTAGAAAGAGGAAGAACTTGAGACAAGAAACAAATCCCATGATTTTTTTCCCACAACATTCAACTTATGATTTAAATATTTTTCCCCCCTTTCAAAAAAAAGAAACAAAAAACTCTCCCAGTGACACAAAAATGACATGAATCAAGTTTTGCTTCTATGCTGTCAAAATATTTTCCCAAATCAAACTGAATTTCCCTCTTAGAGTTAAAGTGTGTGTCATAAAATGTTGATGATGTAGTTCAGACGTCGGCAGGTCTGACAGAGACACTCCAGGCTGAGTATTTTTACAAAATACTACCATGAAACTCTCTGATCAATCAATATTTAATCTATTTAAAAAAAAACAAACACAAGCCTTTAAAAGTCCTCGTGCTAAACTTGACAGAGCCGACCATCACGACAACTGGACAATTTTTCAAACACTGCAACAACTTACAACTGGACCCAGGCAAGAAAAATAATCTGGATTTTTAATTTCTGAAATCTTCTGCAGAGAATGATTTGAATTCATTGATTTAGGCGATATATTGCCCTGTCCTAGTTGAGACTTCTTCATTAAATAAATCCAGACTGAGGTCTTGAAACCAGCAGCTAAGATGTGCCCATACTTAAGGATATCACTGAGTCCTTTAAGGGCAGGAGGACCTCAGTTTCACCTCTAAATCGCCCGTCTATAAATGAGCATAAGGGTCAGAAGAAGGTTTGAAAATCACTCCTCTGATCAAAGGTTTCTCCGCCCACCTGGAGAGGACACAAACATCAGAAACCTCCTCAGATCAGGGTCCAAACTCACACCAAACCCTGCTGCTGCTGAGACACCGTGATAAGTCAGGCAAGAAGAGCACAAAACAAAGCTGTGAGCAGGAGCAAACCTGGTTAGGATGGGGGTGATAGCATGAGGTTTAGGGAGCAGGGCCGGGAGGGGGGGTCCAGCAGATGGCGGGAGCACTTTGAAGTCCCACAGGTTTCAAAGAAGCGGATCAGGCCATTGTGTTAACCAGGAGCAGATAAAGCGACAGGCTCCTCACGTCCCAACGTGGTCAGAAATCACCCACCATCTGACTAACGTGGAGAGCCAAACACTGCCGCTGCTTTACCATCTGATCGATATGTTAAAGTCACATAAAGGAGGGTGAAAAACCACGCTAAACGAGTAAAATAACAACCCCATCCAAAAAACGAAGAAAAGAAAATAACGTTAGCAAAGGCCTTCAAGTTTGTCCTTAAAACGGCTTTAAAAAAGCCTTTAGTCCGAGTGTTAGTGGTCGGTAAACCAGCTTCATATTGAACCGATTTGGACGGTCGGTAGTTTCGGTAGACTAACTGACCTGAGGTCAGAGTTTCTCCCTGGAGGGGGAAATTTCCTCTAAGTTTCACCAGCTTTATGACCGCTGAACTGGTTAAACACACTAACTCACGGTTATAAAACTCAAACTAACAGTATTTAAGTTAACAGTCAGTCTAACATGTCGAATAATGTTAGTTTCCATGTTGACGCCACGGGCTAACGTTGTAGTAGCCGGCTGACCGCACACTGTTCGTTCCTCTCCGTCGTTTCGGTGTAAAACCCGTCAGTCTCAAAGTGTGTGAGCGGCCGTTGGTGTCTCAAACTCACCTGTAAACATGCTCAGCACAGCACAGCACAGCCGGGCCATCCACAGCTCCATTCCTCAAGCAGATATTCCAACACTTCTTCTCTGAAACTTGCTCGGAGAACTTATGCTCAATTCGAGGGAGAAGCAGCAGCAGCAGCCAACAGCTCGACCGAAGCATCCAAACTCCACTCCTCCTCCTCCTCCTCCGCTCTCTGCAGGTGCACAGCGGAGCGCGCCGCAGGCTGTCACGTGACACACGGCGCACTCAAACGACAGCCAGTACCGCACTCTGTCGGCGGGAAACTGGAACTGCCGCCTTCACGGTGCCGTGTGCGCCTCAGGTGTTTCAAACAGGAAGACATTAGCTTTTATTTCTATGGAGACCATATAGACCTAGAACACACAGTCACACCCTGCATTTATTTACTTATTTATGTACTTTTTTTTACAGGGACAGCGCGAATATATTAATATTTCTGAAAATATGCCAGTTAGCCAAAATGCTAGTTTCTTTCTGAATAAACTAATGACTGGTATTTTATTTTTGTCCATCTGTTTATACATTTTTATGTTATATAAAAAACTGTATTTTTAATACGGTAAATAAATGTGTCTTCTTTTGTCACAATATGAATATTGATGTTTCATATGGTAATTCAATGTCCTGATAAAAATTCTAAACCTTTCAGGCAAATAACGATTTTCAGTTTAATTTTATCTAATTATTTACCTACGAACTATTTATCTATATCTATCTATCTATCTATCTATCTATCTATCTATCTATCTATCTATCTATCTATCTATCTATCTATCTATCTATCTATCTATCTATCTATCTATCTATCTATCTATCTATCTAATTAGGAATATTACATTATGTGAGGCACTGATGTCCTGAAAATCAGCCCTGCTGTGACTCTGTTGTAGCTCAAGATCACATGCAGGTGCACATATTCAGTATGGTATCACTCTTTCTTGAGTGTATGAGTGTTTTCTTGAGTGTTTTTAACTAATTAACCAGATAAATGGAGTAGAAAGTAACTTTTTCATTCTGACATCATTTTTACTTTAATTTGTTTGTATGTGCCATGTAACCAGTTCATGAAAGATTAACAGGACCCAGTGCTGTATGAACTATTTTCAATAAAATATTGCCTATTTGTTTTGTTACATAATTTCATAATTATCCTTTCCACTGAGCAACACGTTATTAATTGAATTTAATGTTAAGTTTGACTAAAAAAAATTATACCTATATGAATGTTTTTGTTTGTTTTTAACGTTGTGGCTCTTTTTCTCTTAACTTTGAATTAGGGCTCAGCTACACCATCGCTTTCACAAGTATCTGATGATTTATTTTTCTTTTTGTGATTTATTAACCATTTTCATTGGGTCAGTATTTTCACATTTTGATGTAAATGGTGAATAAGTCTTGGAGATCCAGTGTGAACTAGTGAGGCTACCAAACCGCTGCATAAACATTAATATGAGGTGTTACAGACTTCTTGGCCAGGTCACCTTGGTCAAAAAGACCTTGATCTCATCCCACTTTTAAAGAAAACAGGTTTTGAAGACCAACTTACTCTCAAACAGCTCTGACTGTAGGGTGAAATGAGCTCGGTGATGAGCTGTACTCCTTATAAAAAGCACCAGCAAGTGCAGAAACACCTCTTCACCAACTCATGATGGCAGTCAAACCATGATTATGCTTAAAAACTTTATTTGAAAATTATCCCGTCATGACATGAAACTGTGGATTTAAGGAGAGCACTGAGGGTGAAGTTAGCGTTTGAGGAGTTCCCTCAAATGGTTTTTGGTCAACCCATCCTTGAAGCCCAATAAAATAACAAATGGCATGTGAGACTTTGTGAGTAGTGTTACAGAAACAAACAACTTTCCATTTCCCCAGCTAACCAGTGAGTCAGAAAACCCAAACTAACAGAACTTTACTCTTTTTTCAACAATGTGTTTAAAAAAAAGAAGAATGAACAAAGTGAAGGAAACCTTTCAGCACAAAATGTAAAGAAACCTTTAGAGAACACTTAAGAATTAGTACAGCACTATGATGCTTGGAAATTTGTGTTTAATAAAACTCCATAAATTTAGCCTA
Organism: Labroides dimidiatus; assembly: GCA_030710495.1. NCBI lineage: Eukaryota > Metazoa > Chordata > Actinopteri > Labriformes > Labridae > Labroides > Labroides dimidiatus. The sequence continues at coordinate 3,181,046 of CM061159.1, forward strand.
TACATCTGAAAATCTACTCTGAATAAATAAAACCAGCTCATCACAAAGGACACTCGGTGGTACACATTAACATCTGATTGTAAAAAATACAGTACTTCAGTCTACAGGAGTAGTATTCATATTTCAATATCTAATTTAATACAAGTGATTTATTTGAACTACAACAAATGATCTAAAGTGCAAAAAAATGACTTCTGTCAAAACATCCTCTCAGCTATAAAAAGTTCCTGTTTAAAAAACATTGGTCAGTCATCGCCACTTCAGTCCACTATGAATGTTCAGCACCATGATCCTAACTGTAACAATGAGCCAGGTGTGGGTTTGTGTCCCAGTATCCAGAGCCCCCCGTGTAGCCTGGAGGGACCCACAGCGTGGGCCTCAGAGTGTGCTGGGCTCTGCTGCGAGGTTTGAACGTGTAGCGAGGACGTGGAACCATCGCACTTTTCCCTGCCATCATCTTCTTAGGATGCCACGTGGGAGCTGTAGGATTCATCGCCTGAAAAGAGACAAATAAATTAAACCTGTTTGGCTTTTTTAAAAAAGACATCTTTTTCATTCAAATTTAAAAGAACAAAAAGCTTTTGTTTGATTGAACTTGACCTGCATGTGACATCTAGTCCAAGTAAAAAGGTCAAAAAAAGTTCAGGCCCACTGATGGAAACAGACATTTTTATCCAACTGATCTGATTTGTGTTTTCCTAAACTTCATTAAAGTTTCTTTTCTGCTTTGAAGATGAGAACTGACTGAATCTGATCTCCAGGCCTATGAAAATATAACACCAAACGTTACATTTATTTGATAGGTTACATCGGACATCCCAAAGTAATCACAGTAAAAGTAATGTGGGTCTTGACTCTATTTTTGAACAGGTGATTATGAAAATAAATCAAACGGTACCTGTTTAGGAAAGCGGCTGCTGGGGACGGTGACGGGGGAGGTGCGCAGCCCCTCCTCATCAGACGAAGAACCCGAGTGATAGTCTGACGTCACTCTCTCCAAAGCACTGGTCACCTTTTTAGCAACATCTTTATCCTCTTCGTCATCGTTAGAGAAGGTGGCCACAGAGAAGCAGGGATTTTGTTCTCCATATCTGTCCATGACAAAACAACAGTTACAAACTGAGCAGCTCATTGACTGCATTAGAGGGAACATCCTGGAGCACAGCTCCACTCATCATTACAGAGGCACCACCTGCACCTTCACAGCAGAGTCTGCTGCACAATAAAACACTTCTTCCATCATTATCATTTTCTTCCAATAATCTGTTTTAATTGTACAGCTCTGTTTTTAACAAAAAAAAAAAAATAAAAAAAAAATAAAAAAAAAAAAAAAACAAGAACATTGCATAAGATCTTAATGACAAACAGAATCTGATGCTTTCCAAAACCCTTCAGCCTTACATTCATTTGGAAACAGTGTAAAACCAACAGGTTGACGAGGGATGAGCAGCTCAGCCTTTTCTGCCCCCTGATGTGATCTGATTTTTTAGTGTTTACTATCTGCTGATGCTGAGCCCTGATCCGATTTTTGGGTTTACCAGGAAAGTGAAGAGTCAAAAATACCAGTTCAAATGTCTCAAGCTAATGAACTCTATTTAAATTAGTGCAGCTAGTCTTGACATTAAAGCCTCTTGAACTTGTGTGTATGTTAGACGGCATGCCAAAATCCCAGGCTTCCCTGAACGCATCTCTGATGAGACCAACGCGACTATCTTGTGTTGTTTCTCTGTTTTAAAATGTTTATTTCATCACAAACTGGATCACAGCTGAAACTGATCTGAATCCTCCCAAACTGGACAGTAAAGGAATCGATCCAGAGTGCTGCGAGGCTCAGCAGAAATACAGACAAACGACTGCTGTCAGACTGATCACATCATGTTTGAATCAGCTCACATTCTGTCACAGACTGTGCTGTACAGCTCCAGAGAGGCATGATGGGAAAACAAGTGTCTGAACACTAGGACATACTGTTGAGAACAGAGATGGCATGGACCTGTATCCCACCTGTTTGGTCTCTCTCGCTCTGTCTCTGTGTCTCTCTCTCGGTCTCTGTGTCTCTCTCTCGGTCTCTGTGTCTCTCTCTCAGTCTCTGTGTCTCTCTCTGTCTCTGTCTCACACTGTGTGTATGTGTCAACCAACTCAAAATCAGTTTAGGTTAAAACTACAGGTTGAAAAAAGAATCCAGGTGACAATCACGTTTTGATCTGCTTCACTTCAATTCTTAAACTACATTTACTGCTTACGACAAGCTTTGCTTTTATCATAGAGACCTAATGTTTACCAAGAAGAGCTCTGACTTTTCTGTGGGGACCTCCATGGAGGAGCAGTTTACCTGTAAACAGGTGATAAATCCTGCAGATAAGTAAAACTTCAATGTTTCACAAATATTTGAATATGTCTCACCTACAACACACCTCCCCAGGGTCCACCCACAATGTGAGTTCACGAGGAAGTCCCAGGTCCCTGTAATGAATCCCACTCTCCTGGCAGGCCCGAAGGAGCTCTGGATCCTGCCTATGCAGCCTGTTCACTCGGATACACCTGCAGAGCACATAAAAACATATTAACGCAAAGTCTGTACACACCGATTTCTAAAAGCTGTGTTGTTGCATTGTTGTAAAGTTAAGAGGGCTGACAAAAGCAGAGTGTACAAATATGATGAGACCAGATCTTTACCTGTATGCCTGTCCTCTGCTGGGGTTTTCAGGGTACCAGTGTCCCCTGAACTTCTCCTGCAGGGCCACAGCTAGCCTCTCAACAAACAGCTCCACCTTCTCCGACTCCAGCTTCTCTCCTCTTTTCACGAGCCGCTTCAGGAAAAACACCACTGCTGCTATTTCTCTCCTCATATTCACAGGTGTTTCATCACGTCAAGACAGTCTCTGAGGAGAAAAGACGTTAATCAGATCAGCAGCAGTTCAAACAAAACCATTTCAAATGATAAGAGGAGACTGGACAGGGAAAATGCATTAATCATATTGCAGTTCAACTAACATCACCATCATGTACATCAATCAAGTCCTTATTCAGGTCAATATTCAGGCTTTGAACTCATTTCCATTACAGGTTCTGTCACCGTGTGACTACTTCATGACTCTCTAACCTGCCCAGCAGCTTTTCAGGGCTTCTTTAAGTCTTTAACTCGGATGTGGAGGTTTCAGGTCACAGTACATACAGAATTTATAGTGAGGCGAGTACACTTCATCTTTACAGGAACTTGGATAAGAACTTGTTTAATGTGAACAACAATGACTTGTCCACGTCAGGGAATGATGGAAGTACAAATTTAACCAGATTTCAGCCCTGAGTAACATGTAATGTTTTATTTATCTAGAAGCCAATGAGTCTTGATGTCAGAGTTTAGATCCTGAGGCTGGTCAAATCCAAAATGTTCCAGAGGAAGACGGACATTGTGAGGGGTGCCATATGGATGGAGCGGAAACCAATTCCTATTTTCTTTAGCACAGTACAAACGAGGACCTCAGAGAGACATTTTTCCATGAGGTCACTCATCTAAACCTGAAACACTGAGCGGCCAGACAAGGAAGTCACAGAGCTGTAGTTCAGTTTGATGTCTTCACAGTCAATCATCGAGTCTCAAAGGCCAAAAAGAAAAGTCAAAATAGTCTGGTTAAAACACGTTTTAATAATAATTTCCTCCTTCAGTTTTAAGACTTTTAGAAGACTCAGTATGAGCTCTGACCCTGGACCGCATACATCCATGGAGTCATGTAGACCCCTGTAGGCTGAGGGTAGAAATATGTAACTACGTCTAAAAAATACACTTCAAACTTCAAATGAAGACATAACCTTTACACAGTGCGACCGACTGCCGAGGCTTCATGACTCTGTGTATCTCTGCGTTAAAGGTTTATGTCACTTGGCCGACTCACCCACAAACACTTTATCACTATCTTTCACAATACCAGCGTCACAATAACAACACCCTTTTGTCATTCAGCCTACCATCGTTCATGACACCATCTTACTCGCAAACCTTGGTAAAAAACTGCTCTTAAACGAATAATTCAGTCAATAATGTGGAGTTTTAGGCAAACACTTGGTCTAATCTTCCTAAATAAAGGTGCTTTGATTATTATCTGTTGACTTCAGTTAACGGTCTGTCCCAGAAAGGCGGGCTGTGACGCAGAAGTTCCGGTAATCCACGCCACATCGCACCCCCAAAATAACACGGGCTACAAGCTAGCTGGCTAGCAATGCTAACGTTGCTAACACGGTGTTTGGATGGACGTACTGAAAGAGATAATGCCTAGCAATTAAAGGAAATTACTTAATTCGCGATTTAATGCATTATAATTTTGATCCATACCAACCTTGCTGACATTACGTTTATAATCTGATTTTAATTATCACTTATTAGCTTTAGCTTGCTTGCTAATGTGTCGCTTATAGACACATGTTGCTATTAAGCAAAGTAATTGTCCAATAATTTAAGATTAAAAAGATAAATACTTAATGTACTCATTCAAAATTATTTAAAGCCTTCCCATATAACGTGGCGTGTGACTCTACTCACCCTTCGTTAAACTGGTTCCGTTCTGCATGCGGGTGAAATGAAATGAATGGCAGCGGGAAGCTGGCTTGAGAAACAGTTATTAGCTCCGCCCTTTACAGCACACGCCCTGCCCACTTATCGTTCTCATTGGCTGTGAGTAAATCGAGTAAGGGCATTCATTGGTCGAAGACATGCCCGTCACTGAGTGAATGAGTCATCCCGTTCTTCACGTCCACAATGACAGCATGTTCTGGAAGACGTGAAGAGAGACAGAGCGTGTGAGGTTATCTAACGGGCTGACTATTTGTTGTAGTAGTTCAATAATTGATTTAGCCATGGGATTTTTATATAGCAATGTATGTGTATTGTGTATGATTTTAGCATGTAATTATTAATAAATGGTTCAGTGAAATCACTTGAAAATTACTACAGTGGTACCTGAGGACATGCTGAACAAGAAAACGGTGCAGGTTGCTGAGAACATTTTTAATTCAATTTTCAATAAATTTGTCAAATCAGCCCGTAAAGCAATGTGTTGTGTATGTTTTTAGCACGTAATAATTAGTAGGGGAGAGTGGGGTAATGTGAGACATCGGGTAATGTGAGACACCCCCTGTATCTAGGCAACGGAACACATTTGTGGTCATGTGACCATTATGTTTTCAGGCCCCTCCTATTTCCCCTTGGCCATGAAGGAGAGGACCTCATGGTACTGTGGTAAATATGTTTTTTTCACATGAATATCTTTTTTGCATGTAAAAGTAAATTTTCTTGCCGACAGCTTAAACAGCTGTTGTGCCAAAGCAAATTTATTCAGGCAGACAAACTTATATCACACATGTTGATGAACTACCAACATATAAAACCATGTGATGATACTAGCTGAAGATTAGCCTGAAATGCTAAGAGAGGTTGTTTTTTCTAAAATTGTGGCAATGGGGTAAAGTGAGACAAATGCTGGGGGGTAAAGTGAGACACTGTCTCTTTGGGGATCCAGACACCTTCAGCAAATCTCCATTGCTGAGCCACCTTCCCTCTCCTCCATATGACCCTCAGCATCTTCCAGAGTCGCTTTACAGCAGTGGACAGTTCTTGTAGACCTTGTACAGGACACCACTTGGTCCAGGGGCAGAGCTAGCTCTGGCCTTCTTCACAACCTCCTGGACCTCTCTCAGAAGTGGCTCCTTGGTGTCGAAATCCTTGGTGGGAGGTGGTGGTTCTACCAGGATATCACACTGTCCCAGCTCTTCCTGTCTGTAAGGATCACTGTAGGTGTTGTGGAGATGCAGGTCTATTTCCTCCTTTGAGCAGCCCAGGTTCCCATCCCGTTTCTGCCCCAACAGCTGTTTCATGAAGCCAAAGGGGTTGGCTATGAACCCAGCACGCTTCCTGGATCTCTCTCTCCGACACCTACGGTGACACTCAGCCCTGCGCAGGATCATCAGCCTTTTCCTCAAGATAGCCCGCAGCCCTGCCAAGGGAGGTCGCTGGTCCTCACTGGCTTCCTTGTGCTGCTTCTTGAGGGACTTCAGTTCCTGTCAGATTTTGTGGATCTCGGCAGCCCTTCGGTTCATGGCTTAGGGTGTCCGAGCTGGTCTCTTCTCCTCTGCCCCAAACCTCTCCTGGGCCAGACTAATGATGATGGTTGTCATTGTCTGCAGTTTCCACATCTCCCTTTGCAGATGCTTCAAGCACTTTGTCGACGTCCTCGTCAAACTGCTGCCAAACTGTCGTCTTACAGGCCGGTGGCCACTTGATTTGAACCTTCGCCAGGGGCAGAATTGGGGGTACTGCCACATGGAGGTTCTGGGCCCTGTGGGGTGATCCCTGGCCCGGCTCCTCCTGCATCTCATCAGATGTGGCATCTGTGCGCTGTGACACGTTCTCCTCCACCAAACACTTCATCCTGGCCTGATGAATCTTGAGACCATGGCTATTTTTGCAGATTTTTCGGCATCTGCATACAGCGGTCGTAGTCGTTTTGCCATCGCCATTGTTCGTGTTCTTGGATCCCCCCCTCTCGGGCACCCCTGGGGGTATTCTTCCATGAGTCGATCTGTAGCTTTAAGGTGGGTTTCCTCCTCTCGGAGGAAGCGGTTTGGGCTGCAGACCCTCCCCGCCCCGGTTGCTGTCTTTCCAGGCTGTCAACTGTCTCTCCAGTAGTCACCAGTCTTTTCCTGGTCGTCAGCCAGCCTCTTCCTGGTTGTCACTGGTTTCGCCAGAAAAGTTAGTTCTTGAATACATCAGGTTCTACTGATGCACCTGAACACATCATCAGTGATGTTACCTGAGATCATCGGATGTTACGGGTCTTTCAAACATAACATTTTGAATTATATTACGTTGTATTGTATTTTGTTCAGAGTTACTTTCAAGTGTTTAGAAAAAAAATGTGCTTCATTGACCGAACCCCATGATTCTTTTGCTAGTCTGACATTAGTTCTGGATTATGTGGTTGTCAAGCCATCTGTCAGGATTCTAACTGTTACACCATGTGTTTTTATGGTTGTTTCAGATTGGAAAAAGTAAGTGGATCAGTTTATCCCCAGCAGGTTCACTTTACCCCCTTGAATTCTCTGGTCTGTCTCAGTTTACCCCTAAACTGGGGTAAAGTGAGACACAATACAGCTTTTTTTAAAACACTTATATTTTCACTGCCCTTCATCCTAAATACAGTCTGATAATTCCCATTGCTAGGAAACATCCTGAATTAATGAGAAATGTATAAATTTTACTGATATATCATTTTAGTTCGCGTAGAGGGGAGCAAATGTAAAAAATGTCTCACTTTACCCCACTCTCCCCTAAATGGTACAGTGAAATAACTTGAAAATTACCACAGTGGTACCAAAGGACATGCTGAACAAGAAAACGGTGCAGGTTGCTTGTATTTAAAAAAAAAAAAAAAAAAAGAAAGAAAATAAGAACAAAAAAAGCAACTATCCTGTTGGAAACAGGACGGGGGTGTTAAATTGGTCTTCAACTTAATCTAGCACTAGACCATAAATATTACAAATCTCTGAAGGTATTGGAACAGCTGTCATGTTCATTCAGACCTCCATGCATCAGTTTCACTTTTTTTTTCCTGCCTCATATTGCGTGTATAATACATATTAGAGTCCACACAGTCTCTAAAACTGGTTGTATGGCTCGGGGTGGCCCAGAGGTCAGGAAAGCAAAGGACAACTATGGCAAGAGGTTGCTGTGCGACTTAAAGCATCAGATGTTTATTGAAGTATTTGATGAAGGACTTGTTGGAGCTCAAAAGAATGTGGTGACAAGAAGCTTGCTCTACAACAAGAATACACTTTTCCTCCTTTTGATCACATGTTTCTGAAACTTGTGCTTTTTTATTGTTTACCACAGACATCCAGCAGCTGTTAGTGAATGCAGAAGAGGAGCAACAGAAGAGCCCCAGCGTGGACCAGGAGGAGCCACCAGAACCACCTCACATCAAAGAGGAAGAGCTTGAAGAGCCAGAAGAGGCTGAGGACAGGGACCAGTACTTTAACCACTGAGCTAAAACAACACCACAGTAGAAAATCCTTTTTTTTTCTTTTTACCCCATTTACACTTGTTTTCTTATCTCTGTTAAAATACCCAAATAAACACTTCTTGTTTTGGTTTGTCTTTTCCATTAGAGCGGATGAATTCTTCTTCTCACTGTGTGTTTTTCATTTGTGGTCAGTTGGTTGTGAACTGTTGTCCCATGAGATACAACAATCTGCTCCAGCTCACTACAGCCTCAGATGATTTGTGTTTTACTGGGAAACAGGCTATTTTTTTTTGTTTGTTTGTTTGTTTTTGACAGATAGTAGATTTACAGTTCCTCAGTAATAGTTTGGTTATGAACTCCCCATACTGGTGATATCTGGTGCTGCATGTTCCTCTGCTTCTTAGTAAAAAGGCACCATCCTGTGGGCCACATAGTTCATCACAGGAAGGGTTCAGAAGTTAATGTTCAAAGCAGCTATTACAGAGACTCAGTAATGAAGGAGAACAGTGATTTCTACCTGAGCGGAGTCAGTGAACATAAGATCACTGCTGAGTAGAGGATGTAAACATGTCAACAACTCTGTGGTGATACATCAGGATGTAGGCAGCACATTTTAAGCCTGTGTTGTCCAGCATCTTGTTTTAGCTCAATGCTAACATGCTTCTGTGTGGCAGGAATCATGATAACATGACTCGATAACAAAGAGGAGGACATGTGTGTAGACTTCAGCCTGCTCCTTTATAATAAATATGTTTGCAGCGTGTTGAGTACAGTGGTCAATATTTAGTTTAATTGAACCTTTTGTATATTTTTCAACTGATTTTATCTTTGTGTTTCTTTTATTTTGATAGGATGAGCCATGATTTGATAATTACAATCTTGTTTTTCTCAAGTATGGTGGAAATAAATAAATAATAAACCAGTTTTCCCCCTGAGATTAATAAAGTATTTCTGATTCTGAAATAAATAAATAATAATGATTAAAAAAAACCAAAGCAATTATAGTTCAACCTGATGGGAATGAAGGTATCAGGCCATCCTATCTTAAAGAGCTCGTCATGTCGTATATTATCCCTCTAGATCACTGCGTTCCCAGCATGCAGACCTGCTTGTCGTACCCAGGGTCTCTAAAAGTAGTCTGGTAGGTCGAGCCTTTAGTTATCAGGCTCCTCTTCTCTGGAATCATTACCGGTTGAGGTTCAGGGAGCAGACACCCTCTCTACTTTTAGGAGTAGACTTAAAACTTTCCTTTTTGATAAAGCTTATAGTTAGAGCTGGATCAGGTCTGAACCAGCTCTTAGTTATGCTGCTATAGGTTTAGACTGTCCGGGGGGAACTGACACACAAGGCTCCAGTTTCCCTCTCTTCTCTATCTGTCAGTCTAACTTCTGATCTTAATGTCTCATTAAAGTTATTAACCATGGATCTCTCTGTGAGTCTCTGAGTTTGTCTGTTAAGTTCTTTGGATTGTTGCTGTGGACGGCCTGCTGCCATGGACCTGACAGACTCCAGCTGCTACGGCTTCTTACAGTTTCTCCATCATCATCACTACAACACTGAAATATGGACTCTCTGTGTTTATGTCTCCCTGTGTCTTTGTCTCTCTGCCCCCCTTCTCTCTCTCTCTAATCCCAACACATTCGAGGCAGATGTCTGTCTAACATGCGTCTGGTTCTGTCTGTGGTTTCTGCCCATCAAAGGGAAGTTTTTCCTCTCCATTGTAACTTGCTGACTGCTGTAAAGCTCTGTACTCATGGTGGGTTAAGATGAGATCAGACTTCTTATCTTGTCTTGATGTTGGGTCTCTGTTAATAAATTTATCATCATTTACAGGTCTAGACCTGTTAACGCTTTTGGAAAGCGTCTTGAGATAACGTTTGTTATGAATTGGCACTATATGAATAAAGATTGACTGATTGATTGAAGGTCTTGGAGAATTTCTGTCCCATCATTCAGATACTTCAGCCAGGGACAAAGATTACAGTAAAACCACCTGCCAGCAGATTTCTGTCACAATAATAGGGCTGCAATTAACGATGAATTTCATGATCGATTAATCAAGTCGTTGTTTGGTCCATAAAATGACAGAGAAATATTAACATGTTTAACAATTTTCTGAGTCCAAGCTGACATCATCAAATGTCTTCTTTTGTCTACAAACCAAAGATATTCAGGAGCAAAGAACCAGACACTATGCATACCTATGAAGCTGAAATCAGAGAATTTTGACTTTTTATTAAATAATTACTTAGACTGATCTATTGTTTATCAACATAGTTGACAATAAATTTAGTAATAGATTTATCATTGATTATTCCATTAACTGTTGCAGGTCTACACAATTATTGAAAAATAAACATTTCTAAACAAGTCTGGTCAGTTTTCTTTGATTATTCCCATGAGTTACATGTCTCGTGTTTGTTAGAGACAGTTTTTAGTGACTTCTGTTTCTGCGACCTCTCATGTATAATATTTTTTTTTGTCCCTAAGACTCATGGGACTGATGTTCATCTTAAGAACAGCCCATTGCTTTGAGACTCTCTTGAAGGAGTTTGGCCCATTTGAATCAGACTTTCTGTCTAACATGGTTCAGTACTCCTGATTGTATCAGCCAACCTCAGTGATGACAGAATGAACATGACAGTTTGACTGGTTTCTTAAAAAACAGAACTTTAATTTCCCAAGATCATTCAAAGAAATAAATGAAAAATGTCCAACCATCCAACCAACATTTGTATTAATGATCACAATCACAACAACAAAAAGAACAACATTTAGAAATCAGTTCCATAAGACGTCACAGACATCATCAAATCCACTGTTTTGATGTCCCACTGTTTGCAGCGCAGAGGGTCAGGTTCACGACTTCACTGCTGTGTCTCTGCTCTTATAGATCACTCCTCTGCTCTTCAGCTCTCTCACCACACCTTCAGGAAAACAAAAGAAGAAAACAGGATCAACTTCCTTCTTTCTCATCAACTAAGAGCCAAACAAACACTCCTGAAATTATTTGGGGTTAAACCCTTTAACACTGAACGTGTCAGAGCTTCCCGTTTGAATGAGCGTTTTTCCTAAAGAGTTTTTACAATTGGAAAAATAACAACTTTTTTTGAAAGCAGAGATGTTGCTCTTTCAACCAAGGAGTGCATGTTGCATCACAGATAAATAACAATTGTAACCAGAATAAATGCTTTTACTGAAGAAACAAAGCAAGGGTGCACAGGTCTCCTTCTGCTGCTGCTACAGCTGCAACATAAAATAAGTATCAATGATGGTTCATGGCCCAAATACACTATGCGTCTCTGGCAAGGCTGCGCGTTGACTGCTGACTTTTACTCACACCAGCTGGGTGTTCAATCCTGCAAGCTGCATGACTGACAGACATGCAGGTGGAGTCGCAGTCCCAACACTAATGAGCCTCTGGTTATTCACGTTGAGCTGTAAAACCTCAAACCTGTTCACTCCTGCTGTGGCTCCTTTCATTATGTTGCCTATGTTGAGTCAAGTCACATACAATCTGGTTTTGACTTGATTTGTTTTATTTTGAAAGTCACTGTCAGGAAGTTATGTAAGGAAACTTCCCCAAGAAATGATTAAATCTACACAAAAATATTTTAGCTTGTTATATTTTGTTGGCTAGCACAGTCTTTATCCAATCACAGTGTGGGAATACGCTGACCGTTACCATACGCCTGCTACATGGCCTCGGTGTTGTCAACTTAAAACCTGGTTGGTTAAAACAACACTTTGATAGACACTTGTTTTATGCTACAGAGCCTGCAGAACTGATAATGAAGGCCTCCAGGCAGACTTTCTTTGACCCTAGCAACAAATGATTGTTGAAATGTGATTGGATAAATGCTTTTATACAAAAAATACGTTTGGAAGCAGTGCAACCACAGGAAAGCTATGAGAGGAAGTGAACAGACCGTTTGAAATCACTGAATTAGTAAACACAGAAAATAAAACAAGTCTGTCATTCAGAAATGTTTAGGCCAGCAGTGAAGGCCTGACGGCCTGCCACTGGTTAATACATAAAGTATGGTTAGAAAATGTGTACCTGGAGGTAGTCTGCCTGTCACTGACACCGCATACACACCCGGTTTAAAGTTCCCTGTAGGACAGAAGGACAGGAAAAACAAAAAGTTTCATGACTGATTCAGTCAAAATAAAACAATTTAAAACCCACACTTGGAAGGAGGAGCTGCTTCAAGATGTTGCCAGTAGCGTTGAGGGTAAACTAACTTTAAAGTTTCTCACATCAACCTCTGACACCAACAACAGCTGCTGTTCAATCAACACACAGAATCAAATTCCTCACTGAATTTCTTTGAGGTTTTGAGGCTGCAGGTGTTCTGCGTAATCTGGTTTTATTGCTCTTATTAAGCCAAGAACATGCTAGCTGTCCACTTCCTGTACACAAACAAAGCTACAGGACTGCAGATCCCTGTTCCTCGTACATGGTTCCAAGCTAATGTCTTTTTAGCCGGACTGAATTAACGGGATGATTGAAGGCTGGCTAAGTCTGTTCTTCCCAGGCTGCATTGCACTGAATCAGTCTTGTTAATTGGATCCAGATATGAGTGCTCAGGATAGTTAGGCATACCTGATCTACTTGAAAGGGATTAGTGTGGATCACAGAAATCATGCTCGTCTGTCACAATCATGGTCACAATTCATGGCGAATAATGAGGAAAGAGCTAAATCTTTCACACAAACAGCAGAAATCCTTTCTGGAGGAGTTTAAAAAAAAAACCCATATAACTGTGAAATCCAACACCTCACTGCAGAGATGGAGGGACAAGCAGCTTGGCGAGGGTTTATGGACAGGTTAAATACAGAAGTAAGGAATATGTATAGTTATGCATTGCTGTATAATAGTCTGGGCTATTCATTTTTATGTGAGTGTTTGCTGTAACCTCTTGATTAATTACTTTCTATCATGAATAAACTAATTTGCTCCAGTGCAGATTTTTTTCAGGAAGATGGATCTAAAGACCACCTCCCCCACAAAAAAACAACAACAAACCAGCTCCTTTACTGAGAAATTCAGTTGATTTAGGAGCAATAACATTCCGGGCTTCATTTCGTAGGGAAAGACTGATCCAAGCTTGCCAAGATCCTTCAATCCCTGATCATTTTTATTTTTTTTGAATGAGTGGTACCATTTCAGTCATCAAGGTATTATTTATTTGCAACAGCTGATTGGGTCATTAATCTGCAATACTACCTGACGCAGCTGCGCACTTACTGTCACTCAAACTTTGCGGTTTGTTGCGACTGGAACATTTTTATATGGTGGGGATGCAGAGAACATCGGCACAGCCACTGAGCTGATAACGTTGGAAAAACTGCATAAAAATGTTTATTGAAATAACAGGAATAGGTTTGTTTTCTTTTAATGGTCATAATTAGTTGAACTTGTTTATGGTCTTCATTAAAAGCTGTCCTTTATAAAGTTCACTGACATGTCCGGGGAATGTAACGAGGACGTTTATAAAAGTCTTCAGCGCAGTTTATTTATGACGTACTAAATGGCAAACAGCAGCTTTAATGATGTTCTCTGCATCCTCAACACAAAATAAAAATGTGCCAATGCAAAAAACTGTAATCCTACACAGAGTTTGAGCAACCGTTAATGCACAGCTGCGAAAGACAGTATCAGCAACTTATGGCCTGATCAGCTGTTGCAAATAAATAATGCTTCAGGGACTGAAGAAATTATTAAATGATCTTGGCGATCACAGGTCAGTCTTTCCCTATGAAATGCAGCACTGATATTATTGCTCCTAAATCGATGGATCTCTCAGGAAGTGAGCTGGGGAGAAATTATCCAGCTGACTGAGTTAGCCAGGTGAAAGGAACGGGGCTCAGGAGATAATCGTCCATGAAGCACCTAAAGAGACTAAAACTTCATCAGGAGTTTGTAGAAACAAAGAGTTGGAGCTTTTTCTTTGTTTTATGAATTTTATTTATTTACTTTAAGTCATTCATCTCATATGTGTCATTAATATATAAACTTTAGTATTTTTTTTGTTCATCTGACAGTTTTGCACCTGGTGATGTGTACATCCAAAAGGACAGAAACCTGGAGGGTGGATGTTTCTTTTTACCAGGGGACATTAAGGGACAAGGATGCTTCTGATTGGTTCAAAAGAAGCCTTTTTGTTGAATAAAACACCAGAGAAACAGATTTTTTTTTGCCTGGGCATTTACCCCTTTGATCCTGTGCTCCACTCTTCATGTGCAGCTTTGGTGTTTTGTATTTAATAAACTGACAAAGTCAAATTGCCGCCACACAAAGCATGATCAAACATGACACAGAGTATTTTGTTACAGCTGGTGAGGAACACATCCTTACCTATCCTCTGCCATTTAGCTACCCAGCTGTCTTCAGGACTCATCATGGCGACCACACTGCAGATAAACACAGTACAGGTAAGCAAAAAACAAACAAACAAAACAATCAAAAAAAAACAAACACCACTGATACAAAACCAAACATGAAGGCCTGCTATACTCATCACTTACCCATCAAATGAGGAACTTGTGCACTCATAAACCATCTCTCTGTTTCCTTTCATCTGAAGATAAGACTCACAGTTGTCACAGCCGTCGTATTCAAACTGGTCAATAGTCTGAAAAACACAAAGCACTGGAGGTCGGTAGGAGATCGATCATGACAAAAAAAAGAGAAGGCACTGGATGAATACTTCTGAAATTAAAACAAACTACAGTGGTGGCCAAAATTATTCGAACACTTGGCATCTGTAAGAGGTTTTAGTCGTTTTTATTGAATTGGATATTAAAATACCCATAAAACGAATAAAATATCAACAAAGTCATCATAATGCTCTATAAACATATAAACCAAAGATTAAAGATAAAAGTTGATCGAATCAGAACGACTGACTTCACTTGAGGTTTTCACATTTGTCAGGTTTTCTAATTGTTTTGGAAATCTGATGCACTACGGTGGCCCTGAAAGCTCACAGCACTGCAACTTAAGAGAACACAAGCAAAAAGACAAAACACAAGCAAATTAAACAAACAAAAAAAAATCTTCATCAATTTAACAACACATGCACAGCATTTAGAAAATGCGCTGCAAAGACCACATCACAACACAACACAAACACTAGGTTTAGATTTACTGATAGTAGTGATCCCTGAATAATCAAGTATCTACCAAACTTATCCTGATTTATCAATAAGAGTCATCACTCCTCTGGCTTGTGATGTAAATGATGCTGCATAGATGCTTCCTTGCCACCTTCTACCAATTCTTATATTATCCTCTGACAGGGTGTGTGTTTCTTGAAGAAAGACGACATTTGAATTAGTTTATTTTAACGTATTCATAACCTGTTTGATCTTCTTGGTTTTATGTAATCCTCTGCAGTTCCAGGAGGTAAACTTAAGTTCTATCTTCTGTGACATTCAAGACAGAGGGAAGTTCCTTTAGTATAGCTAAAAAGTCTGAGAGCATTAATACATTTAAACACTAAAACCCACATTGAATACAATGAACTTTGATAAATGAACATTCCCATTACCCAAATAAATGGGAACCCCCTCCTTTTCTTATTGTTCCCAGCCATGACTTGGGACTGATCTCCTAATCAGTCCATGTGGTTTTCAAAATCATTATGAAATAAAATAAAAGAAATAAAAATTATTCTTCCTTCCCCGCTCCATATCAGCACCAGCACATCTCTGTTTCCATAACCGAGGGCTATACTTATTAAGTGACCACCTAGTGTCAAGTTTTGTATTGAAATTTAGTCCTTTACTACACTTATCCTTACTGTGCAAACAGCCTCAGGTCTATGAGCTCTTTATTCCAAATATTCAATATAAAGACCATTGCTGTCTAGTCTTTCAGCTTCGATATTTATTCATCCTGTTTCTTCTCTGATCTTGTTTATGAAGGCTTGTACCTCTGCGGGTTGCTGAACGTGTGTGTTTGCTCTCTGTGTGTTACCATTAGTTTAGCAGGAGGAATGATGCCATGTTTGAGTCCCAGGCTCCGTAGTTGTTGACGCACTGAGTTGTATTGTCTTCGTTGCTTGTGTATATCAGTGGCGAGATCACTGTAGAATCGCACGTGTTGGTTTTTGTAAAGAATGTCTTTTTTTTCGCTACAGCTGCTTTTACCACAGCTGTTTTCTGTTTGTAGTTTAGGAACTTCATAATTAAAGTTCTTGGTGGTGCATCGTTACCTCTCCTCAGCCCAACCCGGTGTGCTCTTTCCATCACTATTGGACTCCGCAAGGGGGGACATATCCAGCACCTCCGATATCCAACTTTCCAAAAACATACAAGGGTCCGAGCCTTCAGCACCCTCCAGGAGCCCCACCAGCCTCAGACCTCGTTTCCATGTCGACAGCTTTCTCCTCCAGAGCTTTGTTCCTTGCTTTAAGCATGTGAACCGACTTTTGTAACTCAGCGTGTTCATCTTCCACTGTTGACATGCTTACCTCCGCTTGTGCTATTCTTTCAATACAGTCAGCCAGCTCTTTCTTTGTTTCCTCAACGGCGGTCAGGATCCCATCTAGTCTTGCTGAAAATTCAGACTTTAAGCTGCTTATTGCTGTCAGTATTTCTTCTTTAGCCCCAGTAAGCTCACTTCTATTTTGCATCAGTACCCAGATTGCCACTAGCCTCAGTGTTAGCACTAGCCTCCTTGCTAACTTTTTGCTTCACACTTTGCGCCCCGAAGCCAGTTAACTTAGCTTTATTCTGCGCTTTCCCATTTGGGCGGCTTCAGTCCCGTGTGTGTCCTAGCAGTGCCAATCAATGCCAGCATTTAAAGGGATAAGACAAGCCAGCACATCAGAGAACACAAGATCATAAACAGGACAACACAATACCTCATTAATTATGCTTGCTTAACACTAACTGGACAGGGGGTCTGCTGCAGGTGAGATATGTGATTAATGAATGGTTGTGTGACAGCTGAAGTGGACTGGATCACTGTCAGGATTTCTAATCCGTCAAAATAACCTTCAGATTTTTACATCACTGCTCAAAAAAATCTGTCAAAAGATAGAGAATAATCAAACAGGACCTCTGGGGGGAATTGGAAAACCTTCAAATTTTAACTTTTTAGTCAAAATACAGCTGGTAATTCATTAGCATATGACATAAATCAGCATTATGTTAAATTAAACATTTTGACTGAATAAAAAACTAAGTTTAGGATTATGAATTAGGTGGCAGAAATCGTGACGTAAGGGTTACATCTGTTGACGCAACCAGGAAATAATCCAAAGGCAATTAAACGATGGTGTGACGCAGCTTACCCAGCCTCCAAAGGACTGGCCTTCAGAGGATGCAGCTCCTGAACTGAGACACAGCAAACAAGTGATGGGACGTGTGCATCACCTTTAAGTGTCCACTGGAAACATTTTCGCATTTTTCTAATGTATTGTGTTGTGGTCTTAGCAGTGCATTTTCTAAATGCTGCACATGAATTGATGAAGATGTTTTCTTTGTATGTTTTCTCACGTTGCATGTGTTCACTTATGTTGCAGTGCTGTGAGCTCTCAGGGCCACCGTAGATGCACAAATTTAGGGTAGGATCATAGACTGTAAAAAAAAAAGGATTTCATTTTCACCACAAAAACTGCCCCTCTGGTGGCTGGCTGCAGTACAAGTCTAAAACTCTGCCTCTCTGTTCATACCAGATGGGATGTGGTCAAACTTCATCTGATCCTACGTGTTCTTTAAAAAGAGGTTGAGGACTTCGCGTGCTTTTCTTTGGTGCATCGGTGTAGCTCCACAAACAGCTTTTAATGTCTCAAACCAAATAAATCACTATAACTAATTACAGAAAGACTTCAATTTTCTTGTGTATCCAGTTCGTTCAGATATTCTTAAAACCACTTGTTTTCAGTTAAAGATCGTGTATGACAAACAAGAAAAGATAAAAACATCGTTAAATGTGGAACATCGCTAGCAGAGAAGCTAACTTTAGCTTTAGTTTTCCATAAACTCACAGCTTACCTTCACTAAAGAACAAAGAAGACAAGCCCGAAGATGACGAAGGTCTTTAGGGACTGTTTCCAAAGCCATTTTGATAATCTTGACTGAACTAGGTCAATAATTCAGAAAAATCAGACAGCTTGTAGCTCTAAAGAGCTCCAGGGAGCTCCAGGGGAATTAGCACACTGCTAGGGGAGCTAACTAAGGACCAGTGCAGAGGTGTCCTCACTGTGCGCCTGAATAAAAAAAAAACAAAAAACGTGTTGTTGTAGGTTTTACAGCATTAAGCTCTGCTTCACGGCAGTAGTGGTCCTATCAATGCAGGAGAACTTGTCGGTGGCACTTGATTCTTGCTGAGAAGGGAGAACAGATGGCCGAGCAGTAACCAGTCTGTGCTAGCCATCTTCTCACATCAAATCACTATTGTATGGTTTCCCTGCTAGGTGAGCACATATAATGGCATATTGTAATTATGCTTGTGTTATAAAAAGTTGTAGTTGGTGTAAGTATAAACATGCATGAGTAAATGTGTATGTTTTCCCTGCTAGCTGATCGTGAGGGTACCGGAGCCAGGTACAGACTGCTGTTTCCCCAGAGGGTGTCGCCAGTCGCCATCCAGCTTTTCCATGGAGTACTTGAGTGTATAAACAAATGAAAAGAACTTCTCTATAGAGCTCTATAGTATTTTTTGGGGGGGTACCCAATTTTATTTCATTTTGTGAGCTTGTGGATTTACACAACTGTGTGGAAAATATTAACGGGTCATGATTCAAGAACAGAAAAACTGATATAGCTATATATATATATATATATATATATATATATATATATATATATATATATATAGATATATATATAGATATATATATATATATATATTAAGGGTGGCTGTCGGTGTTTCAAGTTTGATGATTGCCTGATTGTTGGCGGTAGTAGAAGGAGCAAACAGGTTTTGACTGAGCTCTGCGGATCTTTGTTTGTATTGTTTATTCCTTTTTTAAATATTGATAGTGTCTTTCATGGTGAGCAACATATTCAAGGTTAGGGATCCAACGCTCTGCTTCACGTACTGATAACTCCTCCTTGACCTGACTCTGCATCAGAAACATGTTGTCAGGGCCGCTCACATGGCTGCTGGGAAAAAGCTAGCCTTGGGATGGAAACTGCAACACTCCCTGGCTTGGTAACAGAGGGTCAACTCCTTTATGGAGACTGTTCCAAACAGAGGGTTGCTTTCATTTCATGAAGGCATTCATCCCGCCCTAAAACTCCCCAAGCACAAGGTCCAGTTTACAAATCACTTGAAGAGAGAGATCTTCTAACCCTGATCTCCTCTGGCCTTTGGTGAGATGGGACCAGGTGAGGCGGGCTGTAGGCTTGATTCAAGGTATGTGTGTGTGTGTGTGTGTGTGTGTGTGTGTGTGTGTGTGTGTGTGTGTGTGTGTGTGTGTGTGTGTGTGTGTGTGTGTGTGTGTGTGTTTAAGTACAAGAACCTTTGAATCTCTTCTATTTGTTTGAAAAATCTCACAGCCCTCATCGTGGACTTCAGGAGGAACAGGAGTGACCCGCCCCCCCTCTACATCAGTGGCGAGTGTGTGGAAAGGGTCCACACATTCAGGTTCCTGGGAGTCCAGATCTCTGATGACCTCTCCTGGCCAGCCAACATCACAGCTGTCATCAAGAAGGCCCAGCAGCGTCTACACTTCCTGAGAGTCCTCAGGAGGAACAACCTCCACAGGGAGCTGCTGGTGGCCTTCTACCGCTCGTCCATCCAGGGCCTGCTGACCTACTGTATCTCCACCTGGTACGGGAGCTGCACTGAGGCGGACAGAGGGAGGCTTCAGAGGACAGTCAAGGCAGCACAGCGGATCATGGGCTGCCCTCTCCCCTCCCTGATGGACATCTATTCCACCCGGTGCCTCAGCAGAGCTCGCAGCATCATCAAGGACAGTTTACACCCTGGTGCCCAGCTGTTTGACCTGCTGCCCTCAGGCAGGCGCTACAGATGCATCAAAGCAAAGACAAACAGACTGAAAAACAGCTTCTTCCTGAGAGCCATCACCACCCTGAACTCTGATCTACAACCACTCCGGTCATTAGCATCATTAGCATCATAAGCATGATGCAAAATGTGCAATATTTATATCACTGCCTCTGCAGTCGCTGCTACTTTCTACTTTTTACTTTCTACAATTATATTGATTTAACAACTTCATGTGCAATACAATTATTTGTGACAGTTGTCCATCTGTATATACCATCCACACCTGCACTAAAATGAATACATACTCCGTGCAATCCATACCTACTTCCTGTGCAATACTATGTAAACAATACAGAAATACTTGGAACTATTTTTTCACTCATTAATATTTGTCATCTACCTCATATTGTACACTGAGCCTCAATTGTGCCGTGCACAAGTCTACACTTCCTCTTGTATATATCTTGTGTATTTAAAAGACCTCCTTGCAACTTGTTAATTTAGTTTGTTTCTTCCTCTTCTTTGAATACTTTTTAAACTGAAGCACCTATTGCACTGAAAGGAGAAGCTCTCCAATCTCGTTGTTCATTCTGTATAATGACAATAAAGGCCATTCTGATTCTTCTTCAGTCAAGAGTCCACTAGATGGGGACAAAATCCAATGATCTGTCTTCACATTGGAGCCCTTGTGATGAAATGATGTCTTCTCTAGAAGAAATGCAGCGTGTGATGGTGGTTTGAACTCAGTGAGTTTACTGTGAGTGTGAAAAGCATCTTTAGAACACAATCATAACTCTAAGTCATGCAGTGCTGCCTGAGTGGATCTCCAGCTTCTTAGATTTTTGGATCATATTATGAAGTGGAGATGATGCAATATTCAAAGTCTTCCTAATTTACATCTGAGATTGTTCCACAATGTTTGGATGATGATGATGATCTGACCTGTTGCCAGTTAACCCAATAAGTCCAAAAATCCTCCTCCACCTGTTTCTTCTTAGAGCCTCTGACTTGTTCAGCCTTTTGTTGCTCCTGTCCCCTGAACTTTTTTGAAAGGATGTTGGTGTCATCAAATTCAAAATGGACTCAAATTTAGAATGAAACAGTCAAATGTGCGGTGGCCCTGAGAGCTCACAGCACTGCAACTTGAATCTAAAGGCTGGAAAGCAAACATTTGATCATGTGATGCTGCATGTGTGGGTCTCCTGAAGAGGACTGACGGAGGCCTCTGATCATCCTGGAACATGAGACTTTCTGAGTGAACATCCGAGCATCAACTCTCTATTTATGGATCCAAAAATCAGATGAAGTTCAAGTCAGGGTTTGATGCACAGTTACAGCTGCTACGGAGAGGAAGAATAGAAAGCTCCAACATTTGGTCTCTGCTTCAGTTCTCCTACAGCTTAACCGGGGTTTGAGCGCCCTCTGCTGGTCATGTTGTCTGCATGAGAAAATGATTCAAAAATGGAGATGATTGCAAATTGAAGCACACCAGATCAGATTAGATGGTTTTGATCTTCACCACAGGTTTTATAACTCTCAGGATTTTTAATAATGTTTCATCAAAAATGATGAGCTTGATGTTTTGGCCAGTCATGGTGTGTTTTCTCTCCTCCTCCTCCTCCTCCTCCTCCTCGCCGTGACTCCTGACAAATGATTCAACCTCTCATACACTTAAACCTGAGACCTGACAGACTGTTCTTAGTGAAGAAAACCAGAATCCAATAAATCATCAGTTTAAACTGTGTTTCTTGAATTCATCATGTAACAGATAGTTTCATCAGATTTCTGGAACACATAAAGATTTGTCTTCTTTTTGTTGCCATGTTGTGAGCAGGAGCATCCCAAACCCTCAGCACAGACTTTAAGGTAAGAAAAGGTGATACAGCTGTTCAACAGCATGAAGATGTTCAAAAGTTATTAAGGCTAAAGCTCAGTGGATTTCTGACTTCATGCTTCAAATAATAAGTTACATGTATTCAAAATAGGCCCCATTGAAGATTTGTTTTGTTTCCATGTGTATTAAATAGCAATAGAATGCTATATGTCTGTGTTTACAGTTCAAATGTCAAATCTATCCTTCAAATGGTCACTGTGAGAGATCTAATATCTCTGCTTTTGAGGAAAAGTGAAGAAGAAAAATAAAAAAAGCCCAGAGCAACAGAGCTAAAAGCAAGAAAACTTTGTGTCTGCTTATTTTTCTCTAAAGTCTTTCAGATTCATACAAACGCTCCTCCCTGGCACCCTGAGGCCAGTCAGAGGAGCAACAGATGCTTTAAGGCTCTCTTGACTTTCTTAAAGAAACTGGATTAAATGGAATCATTTTGTGCAGCTATTTGTTAAACCTGAGACCTGAGAGAATTTGATTAGTGAAGAAAACCAGAACACAATGAATCCTAAATTGAAACTGTCTCTTTAATTCATCATGTAACTGATAGTTTGATCAGATTTCTGGAACACATTCAAGATTTGTCACTGAGGCCATAAACACTGCTGACTGCAACAAATTGAAGACTTTTCACAGTTTTGATCAGAATTTTTCTCCTTCTTTTGGAGAAAATTGAAGTGAGTGTGTGTGTGAGGAGCATCTGAGCGTCCTCTGAGCTGCTCAGGTCGCAGTGTGATCAGTTAGTTGAGCTGCAGATCCAGAAGAGTCCCATCCTTCAGACAGAAAACCAGCTGAGAAAAAGCACAAGTTTAAAAACTGTTTTCTGTTCAATCAAAATGTTGAAATATTCAAGACTGCTCTGATTGGACGCTGCAAAAAGTGAAATGTAAAGACAAATAATCCCAGTCAGTCAATAAGATTTGAATGGGACGTGCTGTAGATTTGTCTGGATGTTCATGTCATCATGAGCTCACCTGTTTGGTTCCTTCACTTCCATCTGAGGACAAACTCAGGGCAGAGACACAGAGAGAATAAAAACACAGTCTTTGAATCATCAGGGAGTTACTGACCTCTGCTGACAGAATCTACAAGCAGCACAGAAACAGAGCAGGAACAGACACGTTATGTGTACTCGCTGTGTGTGAGGAGCACCCCAAAAACCCTCCAGCTCAGAAGAAGCAGAAGCTAACAGCGTCCTCTGAGCTGGCCAGGTGGGGGCGCTCCTCCTTTCCCTCCTCTGGACTGGCAGCTGCAGTCGGTGGCTGAGAAGGGAAGGAGGGGGTCCCCAGTGGCTCAGTGGTCTTCCTGTGCCCATCTGCTGCTTCACCTCCACTCTGAGCAGAAAAAGAAAAACAAGTGATTCAAAGTTTGATCCCAACTTTAGCCCCTGTGTTTCCCTGGAGGACGTCTAAGTGGAGTCAGACAAACAGCTGGATGCTTTTCTCAACTGCTTCCATGATCATCTCAGTGTTTGAAATCAACTTGATCTCTACTTTATGACTTTACTGTCACTGCTGGAGTATGAGAGAGCAGAATACTTACTGAGCGCGCTCTGCGCTCTGTGCTCATCCATCCTCCTCATCTGGTCCAGAATAGTCCTCTCTCCATGTCCGCTCTGGCTCCTCCTCATGGTGTCTTCTGCTCTCTGAAACAAAAGATCAAAACACAAGAACAGAGTGAGTTCTTCAGAGAAATCATCTCTGAATGACTGAAGAATTAAAGATCCCAGAAGATTTGAAACACTGACATAAAGAGTTACTCACCTCCACTGCGTGTGTGTGTGTGTGTGTGTGTGTGTGTGTGTGTGTGTGTGTGTGTGTGTGTGTGTGTGTGTGTGTGTGTGTGTGTGTGTGTGTGTGTGTGTATACTTCCCCTTCCTGCAGCAAACACAGACTCTGTCTCAGTCTGAGTCACTGTCATCACTCCATCCGGTGTGGTGAGAGCGACCGTGCCAGAATCTGTAGTTGGTGCTGAATGTGAGGCCTGATGATGTTGAAGGAGCTGAGTCTTCATCACTCCTCTGCCTCTTCCTACTACCTACCTGCTCTGGGCTGCTCTCCTCCCTGCTCCTCTTGAGGGACAAGCCAGCACCAGAGGTGGAGGGGGCACACTCCTCTGGATCCTGAGGGATGGAGGGGGGGGCTGGAGAACTGGAACCAGGATCAGCCCTGTTGTCGCTTGCCCTGTCCTCACTCGCCCTGTCCTCACTCACCCTGTCCCTGTCCTCACTCTCCCTGCCCTCACTCACCCTGTCCTCACTCTCCCTGTCCCTGTCCTCACTCTCCCTGCCCTCACTCACCCTGTCCTCACTCTCCCTGTCCCTGTCCTCACTCTCCCTGTCCCTGTCCTCACTCACCCTGTCCCTGTCCTCACTCACCCTGTCATCACTCTCCCAGTCAACACTCTCCCTGTCCTCTCTCTCCCTGTCCTCACTAACCGTCATTACTCTCCCTGTCCTCACTAGCCTTGTCCATACTCTCCCTGTCCTCACTCTCCCTGTCCTCACTCGCCCTGTCCTCACTCTCCCTGTCCTCTCTCTCCCTGTCCTCACTCGCCCTGTCCTCCCTCGTCCTGTCCTCACTCGCCCTGTCCTCACTCTCCTCGCCTCACTTGCCCTGTCCTCTCTCGCCCTGTTGTCCCTCATGTCCTCATTTCCTCGTCGTCCAGTCCTCAGTAGATTCATATCTACCACCTGATGAATGGTCCTGTCACCATCTTCGATGAGGAAAGCGCGAAGACGTAGACCCACACCTGGAATGAATACCATGTCTTCATCTTCTTCCTCATCAGAGGAGAGGTCCATTGGAACAGCTTCACCTGGGTCATTATCCAAGACGTTGACCTCAGGGACGCCGTTGTCTTCAGGACGCTCAATGATGTTCACACCATCTGAAGAGAAAGAGTCAGAGCACACGTGAGGACAGGTTTGAAATTCTTACTCTTTAAACATTAAGTATTTGTTACAGATCAACTGAGAACATCTCTCTTCACATAAACATGACTGTATGACTGAAAACTTGAAGTGAATGTGAGAGAGTGAGAAGAGGCAGAGCAGCAGAATCAGCTGCAGGCTCAGTGCTGTTAAAGTTCACTGAGCTGCCAGCTGCTCTGAGCTGACACACATCAATACAAACTAATACAAACTAAGAAACTATTTTCACTGAGTTTAATTAAAGCTTGTCTTGAAACAAAGAGCTCAAACTGAGTTCACAGAGATCTTTAGGAACAGAGCGAATGTTTAAAACGGTTTAATAAAGAATGAAAAGAGGTGCTCTGCACAAAAGAAGCTGTGCACATAATGTGTATCAAGCAAAGACACTTTGAACCAAATGATCGAGGTCTGTCACAGACATGAGTCATTGCGCGCGGTGAATTATGGACACGTTTAGCCCTGTAATAAAATACACCTGACGTCATGACGTTCATGGTCTCCATGGAGCTCTACATCAATGCATTTTTAGCATTTTAAAAATATTTGATTTAATCAACATTCCTTTCAAACCTTTCCATGAAAATGTGTTAAAATGTGAACATCCTGAAACCAAAATGAAAGTATTTGAAACCTCTGTGACTGACTGTGCACACGTTCCCTCTTTGTCCCGGGATATTTTACACTTACAACCACCAAAATTAATCATTTTACCATGAAAAATAATTGGAAAAAAAGAAACTCAGATTCACGTTTGTTCGAATTCATTCTATCAAATATATTTATGAAACAAGATGTATAAGATATTACTTTAAATCTTCCTACACCGAGGAAATTTACAGAATTACAGTCGGGTGAAAGAGGTGGACAGTTAGTGTTTTAAACCAACTGACCTTAAGACATGAATAATTAAAACACCCGATAATACACGGGGTGGACTCGGAACTCCAGAAAAGTGACTCCAGTTTGTGTTCAGACGAAGCTTTAAAGTTTATTTATTGAGCTAAATCCGGTCATGTTTCATAAATCAAACACTAAACGAGATCACAGGCTGAAGTAGTCTCACCTGAAGGGTTGTCCTCTCTCTGCTGGGCTCCTTGCAGCAGGTCGTCCACGTGATGAAGTGGTCTACTGAAGGCCATTTTTCAGACTCTTCAGGTTTCCACAGTCGATGATCGATCCGGAGTTGATTTGTCCAAAAAAAGATGAGTTTGTCCAAAAGTTAGCTTCTCACAGCTAGGTTTTGCAGCAGCTCGTTACCAAGTTTAAGTGCAAAGGGGGTTCGAAAGGGTCAGCGGGCCTTTTATAACCTCGGCTTCTGTTTCCTTGACAACGACGCACGCGCGTGCGTGTGCGTCTTGAAATGCGAAAATTATTATTTTTTTTTATCCACGGTTAAGTTTTATACAAAAGATTTATACATTTGTTTTATTGCATTAACTGAATTTTCTCCTCCTGGATTATGGGATAGGAGTGTCATCATTAAGTCTTGACGTCACATGCTCCGGTTACATTACAGAAGACGACAAAATGATGAGTTCTCGGAACCTTTGTTCGCTGGGGTGTGGCGGGGTTGTTTATGAAGTAGGACCGCCAGACATCAACGATCAACGCTGACAGAGAAAGGTAAAATGCGTCCTTGTGTTTCAGAGTAAATAATCATAAGTTTGTCCTCTGTTGTGGATGGTGAATGTTTTTTTTTTCCTCACGTCCATCTTCAAGGTTGAATCACAATGCGTTAAACTGCAGTCTCCTCTTTCCTCTGCGGCACCATAAATAGTTCCTTAGCCGCCATATTGAATGGCGTCCCAATGCGATAATATATTTTTTTTAATTATTATTTTTAAACGTTTGAGTTTCAACAAAATATCTTTTTTACACAATATCCCAACTTTATTGGAATTGACTGCAGGAGCTGGGATCGAACTACAACTACAAACACAACAGGGACATGATATTCAAACTAACAAATATAACCTTATAAACACAACCTAAAGAGAAGTCTTTGAAGAGAACCAATACATAAATCAAGGATGTTACATTGACTGAATCTCAGTTGCTTCATTTTATTATTTTATTTATCATTTTATTTTAGTAATGAAAAAAATACATTTACACAAGAGGCTTGTGAAGACTTACAGGTCCAGAAATGCTCCTGATAGTGTCACAGAATTTCAAAGTCATAGTTACATTGTTTTATTTTACTTTCATTTTATTTTCCTGGAGTCCTTGCCTACATTCTTCAGGCTTACAACAGTAGATACAGTCGGCTTCGCATCACAGTCGCGTCAGAGTTAGGGGCGGGGAATTTTGAGGGGGAAAACAATCCTTTCCCCCTCATACTCAGCATTGTAAACACACCAATTTCAAAATCAGATTTCCATGCCAATTACTAAAATGTCATACATTGATTCATTGGAGCCAGCTCAAAAAGCTAGATACTTAAATAAAATCACCACAGATAGGTTTAGATTCTTGTCTGTATGTTATTAAAGAGTGGAGGAATGATCCTACTAAATGGCCTGATGTGTCATTCTCTGACACTTTCTGCTACCTGGTTGAATCATCCAGTAAGAAGCAAAATCAGGTTTACTGATGAATTAAACCTCACAGGATTTCAATGTCTGACAAGGAAATCAGCACGTTTTAGTGAATTTGTGCTCCACACAATGGTTGTTATTGCTCAATAGCCCCCATGAGCTGCCTATATAAAGCTTATTGAGGACCCGGTTTATCACTCAGGGATCTACACACACAGCAGCCTGAAGAACTATCGGTCTCTGGAGGCACTTTTTTACATGTGGTTTTGTTGGAGTTGTGCTTCATCACAAAATACCTGCCTCAGATACCTACCTGTTCAGGTGTGATGCTCTTAAAAGGAGCAACTGAACGTTCACGTGAAATACAAAACAATCAAACACTGATTGAATAAGATGAAGATTCTGTTATCATACCTGAAATGAAGTGCTGACTACAGACGTACATGTTTTGATTTTAGATCTCAATGGGGATCAAGACCGATCTGACTCCAGAAGGTGGAGCTAGAAACACTGCAGTCCACTGATTGGTCCAAGGAATTACCACTTCCTGTGCTGCAGTGGTAACAAAGAACAACACATAACCCCACCATGTTTAAATCTCCAGTGGACTTCCTGAAGAGAACTTTCTTTTTGTTTGGAAAATGGCGTCACAAAACAGCGTTCCATGGTCAACCACAGAGGCGCAGACCAGCCATCCACCTTCTATACTGCTTATCCTGCTCAGGGTTGCAGGTGTCTGGAGTCTATCCCAGCTGTCTGAGGGTGAGAGGCAGGGTGCACCCTGGACTGGTCTCCAGTCAATCACAGGGCTGACACACAGAGACAGACAAGCTTTCACATTCACACCTACAGGAAATCTAGAAGCTGATGAGCATGTTTTTAGTCTATGGGAGGAAGCTGGAGTAGCCATTAAAGTTACTAACTCCAGATCTCTGTGGGAGTCTCTGAGTTTGTCTGTTGGTTTCCTCTCAAATGTTGATGTTATTTTCAGTGTTCTTCATCACTTTCTTCAAACGTCTCATCATGTTTTACATGTGTGTTGTTGAAAACTATCCAGAGACTTTAAAGTCCTTGTTCCTGTCCGTTGGACACAGTGATCATTCTAATGGTTTCGCTGAGACTGCAGGAAATGCTGTATGACAAATCTCATCCTGCTGTCTTTGAACAATGAGACAGACTCACTTTGAATACTTGCTGTAGATGCTTGTTTTGTTTGTTTGTTTGTTTGTTTGTTTGTTTTGTTTTTAAAGGCCAGGGATTTTTGCAGATTGTCTTGTCTGGCACTGCTCTCTTTACACGTTATTAGAATAAAGAAAATGTAAGCATTATAAATGTAGTCTGTGTTGATCTCATTTGTTTGTAGTTCATAAAGAGTCATCACTGTTCATTTCATTCAGTTTCATATCCAGCAGAAAACTCCTCACAGCAGCTTTTAAAGATTGTGTTCATTGTCATTTTATCAGCATTTATTCATATACGCTCACTCTGTTCTTTCATTACTGTGACAGAAAAGTTGAGTTTTTTGTTTGGGGCTTAAACTGACACAATAACTTGAAAACCATCCTCTTTGGTTTATTTGATCCCATCAAACTTACCTGATGCTGCCTCCTGGTCTCTGTGCTTCCTGTGGGTCTCTACATGTCATGTCAGCATGTGACAGCCAGAACAAACAGAAGATGAAAATGATTGCAGAAAATGACTCTATTCTACGTCCAGGAAATCATTTTTTTTTCAGTCCAATCAGATCTTATTTCAATAGTTTTCAAACACACACCACTTATAATCACCTTTTTAAGCCCATTGAGATTCCTTCATGGGGCCGTTTGTAAGGGCTCTATGTCAGTCAGTCAGTCAGTCAGTCAGTCAGTCAGTCAGTAAGTCAGTCAGACAGTCAGTCAGTCAGTCAGTCAGTCAGACAGTCAGTCAGTCAGACAGTCAGTCAGCACATTCAGTCCATCAGTCAGTCCATCAGTCAGTCAGTCAGTCAGTTAGTCAGTCAGTTAGTCAGTCCATCAGTCAGTCAGTCAGTCAGTCAGTTAGTCAGTCCATCAGTCAGTCAGTCAGTCAGTCAGTTAGTCAGTCCATCAGTCAGTCAGTCAGTCAGTCAGTTAGTCAGTCAGTCAGCACATTCAGTCCATCAGTCAGTCAGTCAGTCAGCACATTCAGTCCATCAGTCAGTCCATCAGTCAGTCAGTCAGTCAGTTAGTCAGTCCATCAGTCAGTCAGTTAGTCAGTCCATCAGTCAGTCAGTCAGTCAGTCAGTCAGCACAGTCAGTCAGTCAGTCAATCAGTCAGCACAGACAGTCAGTCAGTCAGACAGTCAGCACAGACAGTCAGTCAGACAGTCAGTCAGTCAGTCAGTAATTCATTCATTCAGTCAGTCAGTCAGTCAGTCAGTGCATCAGTCAGTCAGTCATTCAGTCAGTCAGTCCATCAGTCAGTCAGTCAGTCAGTCAGTCAGTCAGTCAGTCAGTCAGTCCGTCAGTCAGTCAGTCAGTCAGTCAGTCAGTCAGTCAGTCAGTCAGTCTCCTGACAGGTGTATTTGATTTCAGCCAGCTTTCATGACACTAAAGCTTTATGAACATACAAATCCAAGTTAGCTAACTTTCTGAGGCTAGCGGAGCTAGCTAGCAGGACAAAAATAAAAACAACGAGGATGTAACACCCTCGCTATTCAACCCACATCAAGAAAAAATGGCTTCCCTTTATCCATACACCATTTTTCTTCTTCTGTTTTCTTTTTCTTCTGTTCTTCTGCCACACTAGGATAAATTCATTTTGACACTGCTGTTCATCATTATTATCCTCACTAACATTTATGTTTTAGGCATATAAGGGAAATAATAAACATTTGAGATCAATTCAGATAAGGTGCTGTAAAGGAAGTTGGTTAAAAACTATGAACATAAAAAAAATCAATTACTACGATGGACAGACTTCTTTGGGTCACTTTGGACAATTGGCAGGGGCGTCACCAGGAATTCTGAGTCCTCTAAAAAATGTCTCAGTGGGCCCCATCACCACCCCTACCCAACCCTACAAAGATTGCTTTTACCACACCTGCATCACTCAATGACCCACTGAAAGACATAAAACATAAAGTTAGTTTCACAGCCCTGAAAAAAAAATGTAAATGAATAATCACACCAGTGGATGTAATATTTCCTCAGGAAGATCTAAATCTGGAGTAGAAAATTGTTGATTGTCATTAAACAAAGATCTATGTTTTCAAATTGCCTGGTTAACTGACTGAAATCTAAACGACAGACTGCGTTGTCCTGTTCACGTTTCTTGTTGTGGAGAGCTGAGAGAGACTCAGGCGAGGATCATACAGGCAGCAAAGCCAAAATAATCAACTACACTTTAGAAAACAAGCCCAAAAACCCACAATCAGAGACTGACAAGATTTACAAGCTACTTTACAGAAAAACAAAGCCAAAGTCACTTCTAATAAGCTGATTTGGTGACTGAAAGATCAGGAACAGGATGGACTAAACCATTCTGTGCAATCGCGGGAGAGAGAGAGACAGAGGCCTTTGAGAGAGACTCCCCCCTTTTCAGAAAGGATTTCTGAATGTTTGTTTATTCAGACAGTTTTGATCATCTTATTGCAGTTATAGCAAAAAAACAAGAGAAAAGAGTGATAGAAAGCACATTTTATTTCAGGCTTTTTAAGGCCCCCCTCCCAGTAAAGCTCTGTTCCATCAAGATGATCTCTTCTCACAGTTCTGACCTTCCTTCTCTTAGTCCCTGCTCTCAGAGCATGTTTTGGTGAGGCCCCGATGTGGTGAAATATTGATAGTGTCTTTCATGGTGAGCAACATATTCAAGGTTAGGGATCCAACGCTCTGCTTCACGTACTGATAACTCCTCCTTGACCTGACTCTGCATCAGAAACATGTTGTCAGGGCCGCTCACATGGCTGCTGGGAAAAAGCTAGCCTTGGGATGGAAACTGCAACACTCCCTGGCTTGGTAACAGAGGGTCAACTCCTTTATGGAGACTGTTCCAAACAGAGGGTTGCTTTCATTTCATGAAGGCATTCATCCCGCCCTAAAACTCCCCAAGCACAAGGTCCAGTTTACAAATCCCTTGAAGAGAGAGATCTTCTAACCCTGATCTCCTCTGGCCTTTGGTGAGATGGGACCTGGTGAGGCGGGCTGTAGGCTTGATTCAAGGTAGAAGGGCAGAAAATGATGTTTCCAATGTTTCCAATCTTGAATTTCAACTACAAAAAGAATCAAAAAAGGACTCTAAGTTTTCAGGATACTCAGAGTTCCTCAAATGATTAAAGAAAGGAGCTGGACTGTAAAAGAACTTGTGCACGGCAAAAACTGGAATCTTATTGAATGTTTAACCCGTACGGCTGCTGCTATTGCTTTGTGTGTATGTCTGTGTGTGTGTGTGTGTGTGTGTGTGTGTGTGTGTGTGTGTGTGTGTGTGTGTGTGTGTGTGTGTGTGTGTGTGTGTGTGTGTGTGTGTGTGTTTTGAATCCCTTCTATTTGTTGTAGCGCCCTCTGCTGGCAGCTTGGTGATAATTCTGGCATTCTATTTCTGCAGCTCCCAGCGTGTTAGCTAGTTCTCAGAAAGTTATGATTTCATTTGGTTGATGTGACACCTTTAATTATTCACATATATGTATTAAAAACTGTTCATATCAAATATTTATTGGACTTCTCTTGCCCAGACAGGTCCCAGTAAAGAAACATGTTTGGTCAGTCAGCTATCTGACATACGGACCAATCTATTCCATATCTGTACCATGTCACCCATGTGTCTCACTGCACATGGTTCCTGACCCATATCACCATTAAATGCAAGTTTTGGAGCCTTTTTATGGACGCCCAGAAAGCAGTGAATAGCTCCGTTCTGAACCGCTTCACATCTACATGGACTACAGTAACCCCAAACCCCTGCACAACAGTCTGATGTAGGACAAACACAAGATTGAAACAGCTGTGTGTACGTTTTATAACCAAGCTCATGACAAAGTTTAACTTCATCAAAGAAGCTCCCAGAGCTCTACCTGCAGATTCTGATAAAACTTGAACTCCATCATCGGATGTGAGGTGTTCTAAAGCTGGACTCTCTGAAGAGGACACTGAACTCTGTATGTATGAAGTGTTATCATGCAGGCTCATTTCAAATGTGTTCTTAGCCCAGTCTCTCTGTGTGTGTGTGTGTGTGTGTGTGTGTGTGTGTGTGTGTGTGTGTGTGTGTGTGTGTGTGTGTGTGTGTGTGTCTGTGTGTGTGTGTGTGTGTGTGTGTGTGTGTGTGTGTGTGTGTGTGTGTGTGTGTGATCAGGTGCAGAAACACACCCAGGAGGAGCTGGACAGTAAAGTCGGAGTGGAGCGCTCCCCTCAGCTCAGCGACAGAGGCAGCCTGCCTTACCTGGAGGCCACCATCAGGGAGGTGCTGAGGATCCGCCCTGTGGCCCCTCTGTTCATCCCTCATGTGGCCCTCAGTGACAGCAGGTACACTCATTCTGGGAGGTTCTCTCAGAATGATGAGCTAAATGAGGCCTGGCTGCAGGTCTTTGCTGCAGGTGAAGGCTTTCTATGAAAATGACACAAACAATGACAGAATACATTGTTCAGTCCTGCTCAGATGAACTCTTTGTTTTGATCCAGTGTTGGTGCAGTGAGTTGGAGCTGCGCTCTAAGTGTTGAGTGTCTGGTTTGTGTGTTCCCCTCAGCTCGGTTCTTGAACAGTGAATGCACAGGTTTGATCATCCCGTCAGCCAGCTACCTGCCGTTCGGTGCCGGGGTCAGGGTGTGTCTTGGTGAGGCTTTGGCCAAGATGGAGCTCTTCCTCTCTCTGTCCTGCATCCTTCAGCGCTTCACGCTCTCCGTCCCTCCAGGCCGACCCCTGCCCAGCTTGGAGGGCAAGTTTGGCGTGGTCCTCCAGCCGGCCAAGTACAAGGTGCACGCTTCACCCAGACCAGGCTGGGAGAGGAACCAGGTCCAGCTGTGTTGAGATGGTCCCCGTGCTGTGTCCAGAGAGTGTACGGGGCTTTTTTTCAAGCCCAACACAAGCCATGGGGGTGTTTGTGAGCATGAATCCCTGAACTGAACATCAAATAATATTCTTTGTACACAGGACATTCCTTATTATCTCTTTACATCTGATCCAGACCTCCCTGACTGCTGCTGTAACAGAGGAAAAAAAAACAGCACTTAGTGGTGAGCTGTTATTTAAACAGCTTTGTGATTGGTGCATTTTCAGCTGAGGCTAAAATCAAAGGCCACTGGTAGAAGTTGTAGATTTGTTAAATGTAAAAGTTTCAACTCTTGGAATAAATCAAGAAAGACAATCAAACTGTTCTAGAGACACATTTTGGTCCAATTTTCTCCACACTGACAAATAAAACAGCCCCTCAATGTTCAAAGATTCTTCTTCTTCTCTTTGTTTATGTGGTTCCAGTTTCCTACTCTAGAATTGTACTGTTTCAGATCATTAACGACTTTAAGGAAGAAAATGCTGAAGCTTATTCTGATGGTTATTGACACAGATTTTCCTCTATTTGAGGGAAAAGTTCCTCAAAGGTTGATTTATAACAGTGCAGAAATATTATGGGGAAAAAAACTATTTTTTTTAACACTGAAAAAAAATAAATCTGATTAAGTGTTTGACTTATCTTTTTCGTAAAAATGTCCTGTCGTGGACAGGTCCACGAAAATAATTGTGAAGAGTGAAAATAAAAACTTCAAATGGGGTAAGATTGTTATTTTTTTTAATTTAGTCATTATTTTTATTTAAAGAACAACAACAATTAAATATTTCTTGCACCATTCAGAGTTTTTTTTTCACTCTTTACAAGCAACTCTAGCGTCATTTCTGTCTTTAAAAATCTTGAAACCATCATTTCTTTTTGTTTTCTCAGGTGAAAGTTGCTTATAATAAGTCCGATTAGACAATTCTGACTGAAAATAAGACGTCAACACTTGCTCAGATGTCAGTTTTTGCAGTGTATTATGATTTTGTATATTGAAGAATAAGTGATGAGGTGAAATGTTGGATGTCAATAATAAACGTGGGCAAAGTTTTGAACTGAGGTAAAGTGTGTTGAAGTAATCCCTGCTGAGAGCGCACGCGGCTCTGAACAAGAAGAATCAAAAGAACCACATGAGACTAGTTAGGCTGCACGCTGGTCAAGTGGACAGAGCTGTTTCCTCTCAGCAAGAAGGTTCCTGGTTCCTGGTTCCTGGTTCCTGGGTAGGTACCTTTCTGCGTGTAGTCTGCATGTTCTCCTTGTGCATGTGCTGGTTTCCTCCAGCTTCCTCCCAAATCCAAAATCCTAAAAATACTCTGATGACTACTGATGGTCCCTAAGTGGTTCCTAAAGTTTGGGTCAGGACCCCCTGAGAATCACAAAACATTGATGGGGGGGGGGCAAAATACCTTTCAGAATCATCGACTATTTGAAAATGTATATTTCATCACTTTCTGTAAAAAAGTCTAAACAAAAATAGGGCTTACATTTGATATAAATACATACAAACAGAGAATGTTTGACCTGTTTTCCACATTTCGTTGTTGCCATGAAAACCTGAGGAGTCTAAACCAGGAACCAGGACAGTACTGTAGTGTGAGGGTTCCATATGGATCACAAACTTACTAAGATTCACCCACATGGAGAGCAGGATAACTTTCTTTAGAGCTAAGTGGTGATCTTTAGAAATATTTTTTACACATCAAATCAACACAGCGAGTCATTTCTTCAATGAAGCCTGATTTTAGAAAAAGTGATGTTCAATATCTTCATCCGTGCCTTTCTAAACACAACACACACACACACACACACACACACACACACACACACACACACACACACACACACACACACACACACACACACAGCTTTACTGAGAACAATCACATAAAGAGAAAAACATTCGAATGTGATACAAAAATAAATAATAAATAAATAAATGAACCTGAAGTTTTTTTTTTTTATTATTAGGAGGGATTTTATGTTATGAGTTTTTTAACCACACACACACACACACACACACACACACACACACACACACACACACACACACACAAACACACACACACACACACACACACACACACACACACACACACACAGGTTTGGGGGGGGGGGGCGGGTTAGGGGGTTGGGGGGGGGGTTAGGGGGTTTGGGGGGGGTTAGGGGGTTTGGGGGCGGGGGGGGGGGGGGGGTGTTGGGGTTTAGGGGCTTTGGGGGCGGGGGGGGGTTAGGGGGTTTGGGGCGGGGGGGGGGGGGGGTGTTGGGGTTTGGGGGGTTTGGGGGCAGGGGGGGGTTTCGGGGGTTTGGGGGGTTTGGGGGCAGGGGGGGGTTTCGGGGGTTTGGGGGGGGGGGGGGGGGTTGGGGTTTGGGGGGTTTGGGGGTTTGGGGGGTTTGGGGGCGGGGGGGGGGGGGTTGTTTTTTTTTGTGTTAGAGGGGGTCTGAGGGGCTGAATGCTTTCGAGCAGGGAGGTCACTGGCCGTCACTTGGGGTCTGCGTGTTTCTTTTAAAAAGGCCCAGGAACCTTCTCCCCAAGGACTTCCTTGGTCCTTCTTGAGTGACCTCTTCGATCTCACCATCGATGTTATTTAGGCAGTCCATCATAGTGGTAGCTGGTTCCACCTCCTCTTCCTCCTCTTCCTCCTCCCTCTCTGGAGTCTGGTGGGTGTTGCTGACAGACTCCAGGAGAGAGGTCTTCTCCACCTGCCACTGGGCCTTCTGTCTTTCCAGGTCTTCTTGGACTTGTTTTAGAGAGGCCTTCAACTTGGAGGTTTCTCTCTGCTCTGTGAGGAGTTGTGACCTGAACACCTCCTCCTGGCATCTCTGGATCATCAGCTCTTCCTGGGCTTCTCTGAGCTGCTCCATCATCCTGTGAGTGTTCTCACTGTATTCCTCCAGGAGTTGAGATCTCTCTTCTTCCCACATGTGTCCGTAATACTCCAGCTCCTCTCTGGCCTGGCAGAGAGCAGCTTCCATCCTGGCAGCTTCCTTTTCTTGTTCATACTTCAGATGGGACTTTTCTTTATCCAGCCGCATTTGAAGTCTGTCAAAGTTGTCCTGCATCTCATTCAGGGAAGTCTGCATCATGGTCCTCTCTTGAAGCTGTTTCTGCAGGAGCTGGAACCTTTCCTTCTGATAGTGGGCCCTCACGTCGTGGGTCATTTTCTCCGCCTGTTTCAGAGCAGCCTCCATCCTGCAGGTTGTCTCTTGCTGTTCTTTCAGGAGACGAGACCTGTCCTCCTCCCACTGCTGCCTCTGATTCTCCAGCTCCTCTTGGGCCTGGTGCAGAGCAGCCTTCAGTTCTCTGGTCTGCTCTTGCTCTGACAGACGGTGGGACCTCTCCTCCTCCAGCTGCTCCTTCAGGGTCTTCAGGTCTCCTTGGGCCTGGTGCAGGGCAGCCTTCAGTCCATTTGATTCCTCTTGGATCTTGGCTCTGTCCTCCTCCAGCTGCTGGATGGTGTTTGCTGGAGCTGACTGAGCCTGCTGCAGAGCAGCATGCAGTTCATTGATTTGTCCAATGAGGAAAAATCTCTCCTGTGCCCACATGTGTGACTTGTTTTGTAAGTCCACAGAGACCTGGTGCATATGGACGGTCATCTTGGAGGTCTCCTCTGTTTGCAGGGCCAGACTCTGTTGTGTCTGTCTGTGCCTCTGCCTTTCAGCTTCAAGAGCCTCTCTAAGTTTCTCCATCTCGGAGACAGCTGCTCTTGCTGTGGCCTCCTTATTCATGACCTCAGCAGAGAGAAGCCTGATTTTGGAGGAAGCTTTGGCTTCATTTTGTTTGAGCTGCTCTTTTAACTGCTCAACCTCATGAAGCCAAGCTGCCCTCTCCACCTCAGGTCTTGAGACCTGTTCTCCTTTGCTGCTCACTCTGTGAACATCCAGCTCAGGGGTCTGGAGCACAGCCTGTTTGGTCTCCTGGTGGCTGGTCTTTGGCTTGGTCAGAGGTGTCATTTTATTGACCTGTTTGTTACCTGCAACCACCTCACTGAATGCCATTTTATAAGTAGAAACAGGCCTGTTTCCATCTGGCTGTGGTTGGTCAGGTGTCTGACCAGGCTGAGGACCAGGCTGATGACCAGGCTGAGGACCAGGCTGAGGTCCAGGCTGAGGTCCAGGCTGGGGTCCAGGCAGTGGGTTACCTGACTCTGCAGGCTGTGGTGTTGGGGGCACTGCAGAGTACCCTTCTACCTTTCGACACCCCTCTGCCTCCAGTTCCTCCTTCGTATAGTCCCTGACCATAAAATCGAAGGAAGAAGACAAGTTGACCTCTCCTTGGCTTTTCTTCTTCTTCTTCTTTGAAATCTTACTACTGTTGAAGTAGTAGTCATCCATTTCCTCCTCCACGACATCGATGGGCCTCCACTCAGTTGGTGGGGCCTGAGTCATGGGTACGGAGGTAACGACTCCTGTGGTCTTGTTCCTGCCCTTCCGGGCGTCCTTCCTCGTGACTTGAACGTTTGTGCTCATCTTGATATGAATTAACCTGCTGCAGGTTGTGATAGTCTAGAACTTCTGAGATGAAGGCCCTTCATTATACCCTTCATGATGACATCACTGTCCTTGAAGTCTCATTGGTTCTTTTTTTAAATTTGAATCAAAACAATCTTTGAGAAGTCAATTCATTTGTATTTCTTTTGATTCTTTTGCCATTAACCTGTTTTATTTACCTTCTGTTTGGGTTTTTTCTGCAACCAGGTGAGAAATAATGATTCACTGTTTTGTTTTTTTTCTTTAAATAAAAAAGATCAATCAGAATACCTTTTGAATGCTGACTTTTCATTTCAACATATCACTGAGGGCTGCACCTTGTGTTTATAACAAGCTCCACTTAAATATACCAACCAGACTCTGTTTATTAACTTGTAAACTACACTAGTTGAGTGTTTTTCTTGCTGAAATAGCTTTTTATTGGTAAACACAGTTTGAGAAAACGTCTGACTTTATTATCACACACTTTAGTGGTGATAATGATCCCCCTTAACTTCACCAACAGTTAAACTGGTTATTGAAAATGAATTCTAACTACTGGCTGTATCCAGGCCTAAAGTAAGAAAATTGACTTTAATATTTTATTTTCATGGTTGAGATTAAACAATCAAGAACTTTTAACCCTGTCCAACCTGCTGTCTTAATGTCACGTCACCTTTAGCTGCTCTTAAAAAGCATACCTGATAGTAACGCTTCATTGAACCACTCAATACCGGTTACTGTTGGCCATAACCAGGTCAAAAAATAACACTTGACTCTTTATTTACCTCTCGGACGAGTGCATCCCCAACTCTCTCAGAAAACACACAACACATAGGGTGTGTCTCAAAGTGTTAAACTGCAGTCTCCTCTCTCCTCTCTCCATTCTCCTCCGCAGCACCAGAAGTACTTTCTGAGGCGCCATATTGAAGGACATCTCAAAGCAAAGTGTGTGTGTGTGTGTGTGTGTGTGTGTGTGTGTGTGTGTTTTGAATCCCTTCTATTTGTTTGAAAAATCTCACAGCCCTCATCCTTCAGTCAAGAGTCCACTAGATGGGGACAAAATCCAATGATCTGTCTTCACATTGGAGCCCTTGTGATGAAATGATGTCTTCTCTAGAAGAAATGCAGCGTGTGATGGTGGTTTGAACTCAGTGAGTTTACTGTGAGTGTGAAAAGCATCTTTAGAACACAATCATAACTCTAAGTCATGCAGTGCTGCCTGAGTGGATCTCCAGCTTCTTAGATTTTTGGATCATATTATGAAGTGGAGATGATGCAATATTCAAAGTCTTCCTAATTTACATCTGAGATTGTTCCACAATGTTTGGATGATGATGATGATCTGACCTGTTGCCAGTTAACCCAATAAGTCCAAAAATCCTCCTCCACCTGTTTCTTCTTAGAGCCTCTGACTTGTTCAGCCTTTTGTTGCTCCTGTCCCCTGAACTTTTTTGAAAGGATGTTGGTGTCATCAAATTCAAAATGGACTCAAATTTAGCATGAAACAGTCAAATGTGCGGTGGCCCTGAGAGCTCACAGCACTGCAACTTGAATCTAAAGGCTGGAAAGCAAACATTTGATCATGTGATGCTGCATGTGTGGGTCTCCTGAAGAGGACTGACGGAGGCCTCTGATCATCCTGGAACATGAGACTTTCTGAGTGAACATCCGAGCATCAACTCTCTATTTATGGATCCAAAAATCAGATGAAGTTCAAGTCAGGGTTTGATGCACAGTTACAGCTGCTACGGAGAGGAAGAATAGAAAGCTCCAACATTTGGTCTCTGCTTCAGTTCTCCTACAGCTTAACCGGGGTTTGAGCGCCCTCTGCTGGTCATGTTGTCTGCATGAGAAAATGATTCAAAAATGGAGATGATTGCAAATTGAAGCACACCAGATCAGATGAGATGGTTTTGATCTTCACCACAGGTTTTATAACTCTCAGGATTTTTAATAATGTTTCATCAAAAAATGATGAGCTTGATGTTTTGGCCAGTCATGGTGTGTTTTCTCTCCTCCTCCTCCTCCTCCTCCTCCTCGCCGTGACTCCTGACAAATGATTCAACCTCTCATACACTTAAACCTGAGACCTGACAGACTGTTCTTAGTGAAGAAAACCAGAATCCAATAAATCATCAGTTTAAACTGTGTTTCTTGAATTCATCATGTAACAGATAGTTTCATCAGATTTCTGGAACACATAAAGATTTGTCTTCTTTTTGTTGCCATGTTGTGAGCAGGAGCATCCCAAACCCTCAGCACAGACTTTAAGGTAAGAAAAGGTGATACAGCTGTTCAACAGCATGAAGATGTTCAAAAGTTATTAAGGCTAAAGCACAGTGGATTTCTGACTTCATGCTTCAAATAATAAGTTACATGTATTCAAAATAGGCCCCATTGAAGATTTGTTTTGTTTCCAAGTGTATTAAATAGCAATAGAATGCTATATGTCTGTGTTTACAGTTCAAATGTCAAATCTATCCTTCAAATGGTCACTGTGAGAGATCTAATATCTCTGCTTTTGAGGAAAAGTGAAGAAGAGAAAAAAAAAGCCCAGAGCAACAGAGCTAAAAGCAAGAAAACTTTGTGTCTGCTTATTTTTCTCTAAAGTCTTTCAGATTCATACAAACGCTCCTCCCTGGCACCCTGAGGCCAGTCAGAGGAGCAACAGATGCTTTAAGGCTCTCTTGACTTTCTTAAAGAAACTGGATTAAATGGAATCATTTTGTGCAGCTATTTGTTAAACCTGAGACCTGAGAGAATTTGATTAGTGAAGAAAACCAGAACACAATGAATCCTAAATTGAAACTGTCTCTTTAATTCATCGTGTAACTGATAGTTTGATCAGATTTCTGGAACACATTCAAGATTTGTCACTAAGGCCATAAACACTGCTGACTGCAACAAATTGAAGACTTTTCACAGTTTTGATCAGAATTTTTCTCCTTCTTTTGGAGAAAATTGAAGTGAGTGTGTGTGTGAGGAGCATCTGAGCGTCCTCTGAGCTGCTCAGGTCGCAGTGTGATCAGTTAGTTGAGCTGCAGATCCAGAAGAGTCCCATCCTTCAGACAGAAAACCAGCTGAGAAAAAGCACAAGTTTAAAAACTGTTTTCTGTTCAATCAAAATGTTGAAATATTCAAGACTGCTCTGATTGGACGCTGCAAAAAGTGAAATGTAAAGACAAATAATCCCAGTCAGTCAATAAGATTTGAATGGGACGTGCTGTAGATTTGTCTGGATGTTCATGTCATCATGAGCTCACCTGTTTGGTTCCTTCACTTCCATCTGAGGACAAACTCAGGGCAGAGACACAGAGAGAATAAAAACACAGTCTTTGAATCATCAGGGAGTTACTGACCTCTGCTGACAGAATCTACAAGCAGCACAGAAACAGAGCAGGAACAGACACGTTATGTGTACTCGCTGTGTGTGAGGAGCACCCCAAAAACCCTCCAGCTCAGAAGAAGCAGAAGCTAACAGCGTCCTCTGAGCTGGCCAGGTGGGGGCGCTCCTCCTTTCCCTCCTCTGGACTGGCAGCTGCAGTCGGTGGCTGAGAAGGGAAGGAGGGGGTCCCCAGTGGCTCAGTGGTCTTCCTGTGCCCATCTGCTGCTTCACCTCCACTCTGAGCAGAAAAAGAAAAACAAGTGATTCAAAGTTTGATCCCAACTTTAGCCCCTGTGTTTCCCTGGAGGACGTCTAAGTGGAGTCAGACAAACAGCTGGATGCTTTTCTCAACTGCTTCCATGATCATCTCAGTGTTTGAAATCAACTTGATCTCTACTTTATGACTTTACTGTCACTGCTGGAGTATGAGAGAGCAGAATACTTACTGAGCGCGCTCTGCGCTCTGTGCTCATCCATCCTCCTCATCTGGTCCAGAATAGTCCTCTCTCCATGTCCGCTCTGGCTCCTCCTCATGGTGTCTTCTGCTCTCTGAAACAAAAGATCAAAACACAAGAACAGAGTGAGTTCTTCAGAGAAATCATCTCTGAATGACTGAAGAATTAAAGATCCCAGAAGATTTGAAACACTGACATAAAGAGTTACTCACCTCCACTGCGTGTGTGTATGTGTGTGTGTGTGTGTGTGTGTGTGTGTGTGTGTGTGTGTGTGTGTGTGTGTGTGTGTGTGTGTGTGTGTGTGTGTGTATACTCCCCCTTCCTGCAGCAAACACAGACTCTGTCTCAGTCTGAGTCACTGTCATCACTCCATCCGGTGTGGTGAGAGCGACCGTGCCAGAATCTGTTGTTGGTGCTGAATGTGAGGCCTGATGATGTTGAAGGAGCTGAGTCTTCATCACTCCTCTGCCTCTTCCTAATACCTACCTGCTCTGGGCTGCTCTCCTCCCTGCTCCTCTTGAGGGACAAGCCAGCACCAGAGGTGGAGGGGGCACACTCCTCTGGATCCTGAGGGATGGAGGGGGGGGCTGGAGAACTGGAACCAGGATCAACAGGAGGACCTGCAGGTACACAAGAACTAAGAGGGGGATCAACAGGAAGAGGAGAAACTGGACCGGTCATATGGGGCCATCCCCTCATGAAGGCCTCAAATGGAGGAAACTCTTCCTCTTCCTCCTCAGGCATGGAGGAAAAGACAAAGTTGTCAATAGCCTTGTCCTCACTCGCCTTGTCCTCACTCGCCCTGTTGTCGCTTGCCCTGTCCTCACTCGCCCTGTCCTCACTTGCCCTGTCCTCACTCACCCTGTCCCTGTCCTCACTCGCCCTGTCCTCACTCGCCCTGTCCTCACTTGCCCTGTCCTCACTCGCCCTGTCCTCACTCTCCCTGTCCCTGTCCTCACTCTCCCTGTTCCTGTCCTCACTCACCCTGTCCTCACTCTCACTCTCCCTGTCCTCACTCACCCTGTCATCACTCTCCCAGTCAACACTCTCCCTGTCCTCACTCACCGTCATTACTCGCCCGGTCCTCACTAGCCCTGTCCATACTCTCCCTGTCCTCACTCTCCCTGTCCTCACTCTCCCTGTCCTCACTCGCCCTGTCATTACTCTCCCTGTCCTCACTCGCCCTGTCCTCACTCGCCCTGTCCTCACTGGCCCTGTCCTCACTCTCCTGTCCTCTCTCGCCCTGTCCTCTCTCGCCCTGTTGTCCCTCATGTCCTCATTTCCTCGTCGTCCAGTCCTCAGTAGATTCATATCTACCACCTGATGAATGGTCCTGTCACCATCTTCGATGAGGAAAGCGCGAAGACGTAGACCCACACCTGGAATGAATACCATGTCTTCATCTTCTTCCTCATCAGAGGAGAGGTCCATTGGAACAGCTTCACCTGGGTCATTATCCAAGACGTTGACCTCAGGGACGCCGTTGTCTTCAGGACGCTCAATGATGTTCACACCATCTGAAGAGAAAGAGTCAGAGCACACGTGAGGACAGGTTTGAAATTCTTACTCTTTAAACATTAAATATTTGTTACAGATCAACTGAGAACATCTCTCTTCACATAAACATGACTGTATGACTGAAAACTTGAAGTGAATGTGAGAGAGTGAGAAGAGGCAGAGCAGCAGAATCAGCTGCAGGCTCAGTGCTGTTAAAGTTCACTGAGCTGCCAGCTGCTCTGAGCTGACACACATCAATACAAACTAATACAAACTAAGAAACTATTTTCACTGAGTTTAATTAAAGCTTGTCTTAAAACAAAGAGCTCAAACTGAGTTCACAGAGATCTTAAGGAACAGAGCGAATGTTTAAAACGGTTTAATAAAGAATGAAAAGAGGTGCTCTGCACAAAAGAAGCTGTGCACATAATGTGTATCAAGCAAAGACACTTTGAACCAAATGATCGAGGTCTGTCACAGACATGAGTCATTGCGCGCGGTGAATTATGGACACGTTTAGCCCTGTAATAAAATACACCTGACGTCATGACGTTCACCGTCTCCATGGAGCTCTACATAAATGCATTTTTAGCATTTTACAAAGATTTGATTTAATCAACATTCCTTTCAAACCTTTCCATGAAAATGTGTTAAAATGTGAACATCCTGAAACCAAAATGAAAGTATTTGAAACCTCTACACTGACTGCGCACACGTTCCCTCTTTGTCCCGGGATATTTTACACTTACAACCACCAAAATTTAATCATTTTACCATGAAAAATAATCGGAAAAAAAGAAACTCAGATTCACGTTTGTTCGAATTCATTCTATCAAATATATTTATAAAACAAGATGTATAAGATATTACTTTAAATCTTCCTACACCGAGGAAATTTACAGAATTACAGTCGGGTGAAAGAGGTGGACAGTTAGTGTTTTAAACCAACTGACCTTAAGACATGAATAATTAAAACACCCGATAATACACGGGGTGGACTCGGAACTCCAGAAAAGTGACTCCAGTTTGTGTTCAGACAAAGCTTTAAAGTTTATTTATTGAGCTAAATCCGGTCATGTTTCATAAATCAAACACTAAACGAGATCACAGGCTGAAGTAGTCTCACCTGAAGGGTTGTCCTCTCTCTGCTGGGCTCCTTGCAGCAGGTCGTCCACGTGATGAAGTGGTCTACTGAAGGCCATTTTTCAGACTCTTCAGGTTTCCACAGTCGATGATCGATCCGGAGTTGATTTGTCCAAAAAAGATGAGTTTGTCCAAAAGTTAGCTTCTCACAGCTAGGTTTTGCAGCAGCTCGTTACCAAGTTTAAGTGCAAAGGGAGTTCGAAAGGGTCAGCGGGCCTTTTATAACCTCGGCTTCTGTTTCCTTGACAACGACGCACGCGCGTGCGTGTGCGTCTTGAAAAGCAAATAATTTTATTTTATTCACCTTTTTTTTTTTTTTTAGATGTCGATAAAGTTATTTTAACATTTCTCTGTGAAAGAACACAAAGCTTTCTTTTTTTTTATCATTATGAAAACAGTCGGTTTGGTGATTTAAAACACATCAAAAGCACGTGTTAGTTTCTTAACAGTCAGAAAATGATGAGCTGAAGTTAAAATACTATTAGACATGATGTGTATTAAGATCGGATTGTTCTACAAACATATCCAAAC
Source organism: Labroides dimidiatus (assembly GCA_030710495.1). Classification (NCBI taxonomy): domain Eukaryota; kingdom Metazoa; phylum Chordata; class Actinopteri; order Labriformes; family Labridae; genus Labroides; species Labroides dimidiatus. The sequence continues at coordinate 3,225,859 of CM061159.1, forward strand.
ATCAATAATTAAAAAATTCTCTTCAGGGTTTATAATAATTTTTTTCTCTGAAAAAGAAATCTAACATTTGATCTAAAATTTACACCTTTTTTCAGTTGAAGACATTTCAATAAAAGGTGTAACTAACTAATTAAATTATTTCTATTTTCCCTGAGATTTTGCACCTTACAGAATAATTTTCATATTTCCAGAGACGTAAATGTTGGCTCTATTGATAAGAAACGAATGTCATACTTAGACACAGCATAAATACAAATACAGATAACAAACAAAATATTTCACAATTGTATTCCCTTGATAAATGACCTCTGAAACACTTAATTTGTGAACGATTTGTTTGAATTCAATACTTATCATATGTCGGTTTGTTTATTTATTTATGTATTAAGTTAGTGATTTATACATTTCTTTTATTTTATTAACTTAATTATCTCCTCCTGGATTATTGGATAGGAGTGCCATCATTGAGTCATGACGTCACATGCTCCGGTACAGTGGGTGGCCGTATGTACCTTCAAAGATGCTTGTGATTCAACGGTTACATTACAGAAGACGACGAAATGATGAGTTCTCGGAACCTTTGTTCGCTGGGGTGTGGCGGCGGGGTTGTTTATGAAGTAGGACCGCCAGACATCAGCCATCAACGTTGACAGGGAAAGGTAAAATGCGTCCTTGTGTTTCAGAGTAAATAATCATAAGTTTGTCCTCTGTTGTGGATGGTGAATGTTTTTTTTTCCTCACGTCCATCTTTAAGGTTGAATCTCAATGCGTTAAACTGCAGTCTCCTCTTTCCTCCGCGGCACCGGAATTAGTTCCTGAGCCGCCATATTGAATGGCGTCCCAATACGATAATAATAATAATTATTATTAATATTTTTAATTTTATATATGGGCAATTCTACCAAATTTGTGCAAGTTGCTGTCCCACATTAAAAAAAAACTATTTAACAAAACAATAAAGAATTCAGACCTTCAATGTTTACTAAGATTATGTTATGATCTAGTAAAACACAAGACTGTAACTAGATAGTAATAAAGCTAAATATATTCAAGATCATCATTTTTGCTACCGTCCGAGGTACTATCTATTGGGGAGTATTTGTCCCAATCTCTAAGCCCTAAATTTCAATCCATGAAAATAATACTTAACAGAATTTTGTCATTTTTTCCAATGGTGTAGTTTAAAAGATATGTTTAGTTTATGTTAAACCGTATGTAAAATATTTAGATTCATTTTCAATAATTTTTTTTAATTTACAAAACATGCTTTAAAAAATGCTGTCCCTCACTTTCATGTCACAACCGTAACAGGAGTCATTTTACCACATGGATGGAGTCTGGTTTTAGCCACACACCTGAATTTCTGACCAGGAAGTGACACTGCATCCCTGTCCCTCATGGCTGCATGGTGAGTGATTACCTCTCATAATTATTAAGTAAATGTGTTCCAAAGTCTTAAAATCAATATGTTAGATTAATAACTGTCACAACCGTACACATATTATCTGCAAGGCAGTACACTTTTAGAGGCTCAATAATAATAATACATTTTATTTATATAGCGCTTTTCAAAGACTCAAAGATGCTTTACAGAATAAAATTCAAATAAACATCAAGTATAGACATGGAAAAAACAAACAAATTCATTCCAATCAAGCATAAAACAAATCTAAAATATAACAGTTAAAATTACAGATAAAAAGCAAAGTTAAAAAGGTTAAACAAAACGTGGAGTTCAGAGAGGTTAAAAGTTAAAAGCAGTGCGGAACAAGTGTGTTTTTAATTGTGTCTTGAAGATGGTGGGATCAGATATGGTCCGAATGTATTGTGGAAGTGAGTTCCAAAGGGAGGGGGCAGCAACAGAGAAGGCTCTGTCCCCCCAGGTTCGGTGCTTGGTCCTTGGCACGGTGAGGAGGTTTGCGCTAGAGGAGCGGAGGGTACAGGAAGGCGTGTAGGGATGGAGTAAGTCTTTAAGGTAAGAGGGGGCCTGGTTATGGAGTGCTTTATGGGTGAGTAGGAGGATTTTGAAATTGATGCGGTATGGGATAGGGAGCCAGTGAAGGTCTTGAAGAATGGGGGTGATGTGATCACGGGAACGGGTACGGGTGAGGAGGCGAGCGGCAGAGAAGCAAAATATTATGTTTTGTTGTGTGTACAACTGTTCAAACATCTGTTGCTAGCCATCTACTTGTTAGCATGTTTGAGTTATTGCAGGAATTAGCTAAAAATGTCACAACCGTAACAAATTGTAACATCACAGTTGTGACAACATGTAATGTTCCACATATTTTAGGCAATTTTTGATCATCATTATTATTACATTATACTCTTAAAACATAATAATAATAATAATAATAATAATAATAATAATAATAATAATAATAATAATAATATATTTGATTTGTGCGTATTAGTGCATTATATTATATTTGATTTGTAAAGCATATTTCATTCTTAAGAATGTGCTTCTGAATATATGTTTCTCTGAGTAGCTGGCAGACTTATTTCTTCTGCATATGGTGCATAAGTGGATTGTGATAAAGAAGGGTATTTCTGATATGAGCAGGAACTAAAGGATTCCAGAGAAGAGGAGCCTGATAACTAAAGGCTCGACCTCCCAGAATACTTTTAGAGACCATAGTAAGACAAGCAGGCCTGCATGCTGGGAGAGCAGCGATCTAGACAGATAATACAGCACGGTAAGCTCTTTAAGATAGGATGGCCTGATACCATTAAGAGCTTTGTAAGTCAGAAGAAGAATTTTAAATTCTATTCTAGACTTTATAGGTAACCAGTGTAGAGACAATAACACTGGGGAGATATGCTCCCTCCTCCTGGTCCCAGTCAGAACCCGGGCTGCAGCATTCTGAACCAGCTGAAGAGTCCTAATAGACTTGTTAGGACAACCAGATAGAAGAGAGTCACAGTCATCTAACCTGGAGGAAACCAAAGCATGGACCAGCTTCTCTGCATCACTCTGAGACAAGATGTGTCTGATTTTTCTAATATTACAAAGATGAAAGAACGCCGTCCTGGAGACCTGTTGGATGTGAGAGTTAAAGGACAGGTCCTGATCCAGAAGAACTCCTAGGTTCCTAACAGTGGAGCCAGGTGCCAGGCTGATGCCATCTAAGGTAGTTATCTGGTTAGAGAAAGCCTCTCTGAGGTGTTTAGGTCCAATAACAATGACTTCAGTCTTCTCTGAGTTCAGAAGTAGAAAATTTCTGCTCATCCAGATCCTTACATCTTTGAGGCAAGCTTTAAGTTTAGATAACCGGCTAGTTTCCTTTGGCTTCAATGATAAGTACAGCTGAGTATCATCTGCGTAAAAGTTAAAGTTGATGGAGTGTTTCCTAATTATACTACCAAGAGGAAACATATATAAGTTGAAAAGAATCAAACCAAGCACTGAACCTTGAGGAACTCCATAACACACCCTGGTATGCAAAGATCTGGTTCACCGTGGACAATATTGTTACCTTAATCCCTCATCAGTTAACATTAAGCAATAAGGTTGAGGGGATATAACAAAGTGCGGTCACCACCGTAACACGGAGTGTTTTGTAAAATAGAATAAGAAATTGGTCATTAAATAACATTTTATGATAACTATTGGTGTGATGACTAATGCTTGTCATAGTCACCGTGTGAGTTGCAGACCAGGTTGGATGGTGTTTAGACGCGTGAATTAAGACTGACGCCTTCTTGCTCTTTTTTACTTATTTATTCTCCACATAAAATCAAACAAAAGACGTGAGCCTCCTCCATGCTTCCTCCAAGCACGTTTTCCACGGTCAAAAAACTGTGTGCTCATCCAGTCCACAAAACACACCCTCTAACCTGGTGAGCACACCTATATTCCCTTCCTAGACTCCACCCATATAATGCAAACAAATATTTGTGTAGATAAATAAATGGCTGTAACAATTGGTTAAATGTACATTCAGTGTAATAACTAATGAACTCTGAGATCTCTATGATCAGTGTCATTCATTTTACAAAAAAATATTGCATTTAAATGTTGATGAGTCTTAGAAAATAAACTTTGAAATTTGTTTGAAAAATCATTTAAATTGATTTAGTTGTAAAACCCTTCATAATAAATGACTACAATTATTCTTTAGAGGGTGTATGGACACACAACATTACCAGATTAATATAATGGTTTTTATTGTGGTGTGTTGCTGTGTTACAGTAGTGACACATTTCAGGAGCGGAAAAACATTTCAAGAACAGGCAGACATTAATATATGAAATTTGACTGTGCCTTTACTTGATATGTACCATAGAAATATGGTACAATATATGTATGGACAAGGTTTTTGGAACAAAACATCTTTTGAAAATGTGTTTCCAACTCTGGACTTTGCATGAATTGGGTAGAATGGCCCATATACACTGGCACACAGCTGTTTTTTTCAGGGATGAGATATGTTAGAGTTCAGAGACACTTTCTCATGTGACTGCAGGAGCTGGGATCAAACTACAAGGACCAACACAACAGGGACATGATATTCAAACTAACAAATATAACCTTATAAACACAACCTAAAGAGAAGTCTCTGAAGAGAACCAATACATAAATCAAGGATGTTACATTGACTGAATCTCAGTTGCTTCATTTTATTATTTTATTTATCATTTTATTTTAGTCATGAAAAAAATACAATTACACAAGAGGCTTATGAAGACTTACAGGTCCAGAAATGCTCCTGATAGTGTCACAGAATTTCAAAGTCATAGTTACATTGTTTTATTTTACTTTCATTTTATTTTCATGGAGTCCTTGCCTACATTTTTCAGGCTTACAACAATAGATACAGTCGGCTTCGCATCACAGTCGCGTCAGAGTTAGGGGCAGGGAATTTTGAGGGGGAAAACAATCCTTTCCCCCTCGCCCGCTTATTGAGGACCCGGTTTATCACACAGGGATCTACACACACAGCAGCCTGAAGAACTATCGGTCTCTGGAGGCACTTTTTTACAAGTGGTTTTGTTGGAGTTGTGCTTCATCACAAAATACCTGCCTCAGATACCTACCTGTTCAGGTGTGATGCTCTTAAAAGGAGCAATTGGACGTTCACGTGAAATACAAAACAATCAAACACTGATTGAATAAGATGAAGATTCTGTTATCATACCTGAAATGAAGTGCTGACTACAGACGTACATGTTTTGATTTTAGATCTCAATGGGGATCAAGACCGATCTGACTCCAGAAGGTGGAGCTAGAAACACTGCAGTCCACTGATTGGTCCAAGGAATCAGCACTTCCTGTGCTGCAGTGGTAACAAAGAACAACACATAACCCCACCATGTTTAAATCTCCAGTGGACTTCCTGAAGAGAACTTTCTTTTTGTTTGGAAAATGGCGTCACAAAACAGCGTTCCATGGTCAACCACAGAGGCGCAGACCAGCCATCCACCTTCTATACTGCTTATCCTGCTCAGGGTTGCAGGTGTCTGGAGTCTATCCCAGCTGTCTGAGGGTGAGAGGCAGGGTGCACCCTGGACTGGTCTCCAGTCAATCACAGGGCTGACACACAGAGACAGACAAGCTTTCACATTCACACCTACAGGAAATCTAGAAGCTGATGAGCATGTTTTTAGTCTATGGGAGGAAGCTGGAGTAGCCATTAAAGTTACTAACTCCAGATCTCTGTGGGAGTCTCTGAGTTTGTCTGTTGGTTTCCTCTCAAATGTTGATGTTATTTTCAGTGTTCTTCATCACTTTCTTCAAACGTCTCATCATGTTTTACATGTGTGTTGTTGAAAACTATCCAGAGACTTTAAAGTCCTTGTTCCTGTCCGTTGGACACAGTGATCATTCTAATGGTTTAGCTGAGACTGCAGGAAATGCTGTATGACAAATCTCATCCTGCTGTCTTTGAACAATGAGACAGACTCACTTTGAATACTTGCTGTAGATGCTTGTTTAGTTTGTTTGTTTGTTTGTTTGTTTTGTTTTTAAAGGCCAGGGATTTTTGCAGATTGTCTTGTCTGGCACTGCTCTCTTTACACGTGTTAAGAATAAAGAAAATGTAAGCATTATAAATGTAGTCTGTGTTGATCTCATTTGTTTGTAGTTCATAAAGAGTCATCACTGTTCATTTCATTCAGTTTCATATCCAGCAGAAAACTCCTCACAGCAGCTTTTAAAGATTGTGTTCATTGTCATTTTATCAGCATTTATTCATATACGCTCACTCTGTTCTTTCATTACTGTGACAGAAAAGTTGAGTTTTTTGTTTGGGGGTTAAACTGACACAATAACTTGAAAACCATCCTCTTTGGTTTATTTGATCCCATCAAACTTACCTGATGCTGCCTCCTGGTCTCTGTGCTTCCTGTGGGTCTCTACATGTCATGTCAGCATGTGACAGCCAGAACAAACAGAAGATGAAAATGATTGCAGAAAATGACCCTATTCTACGTCCAGGAAATCATTTTTTTCCAGTCCAATCAGATCTTATTTCAATAGTTTTCAAACACACACCACTTATAATCACCTTTTTAAGCCCATTGAGATTCCTTCATGGGGCCGTTTGTAAGGGCTCTATGTGAGTCAGTCAGTCAGTCAGTCAGTCAGTCAGTCAGTCAGTCAGTCAGACAGTCAGTCTGTCGATCAGTCCATCAGTCAGTCAGTCAGTCAGTCTGTCAGTCAGTCAGTCAGTCCATCAGTCAGTCAGTCAGTCAGTCAGTCAGTCAGACAGTCAGTCATTCAGTCAGTCAGTCAGTCAGTCAGTCGATCAGTCAGTCAGTCAGTCAGTCAGTCAGTCAGTCAGTCAGTCTCCTGACAGGTGTATTTGATTTCAGCCAGCTTTCATGACACTAAAGCTTTATGAACATACAAATCCAAGTTAGCTAACTTTCTGAGGCTAGCGGAGCTAGCTAGCAGGACAAAAATAAAAACAACGAGGATGTAACACCCTCGCTATTCAACCCACATCAAGAAAAAATGGCTTCCCTTTATCCATACACCATTTTTCTTCTCCTGTTTTCTTTTTCTTCTGTTTTTCTGCCACACTAGGATAAATTCATTTTGACACTGCTGTTCATCATTATTATCCTCACTAACATTTATGTTTTAGGCATATAAGGGAAGTAATAAACATTTGAGATCAATTCAGATAAGGTGCTGTAAAGGAAGTTGGTTAAAAACTATGAACATAAAAAAAATCAATTACTACGATGGACAGACTTCTTTGAGTCACTTTGGACAATTGGCAGGGGCGTCACCAGGAATTCTGAGTCCTCTAAAAAATGTCTCAGTGGGCCCCATCACCACCCCTACCCAACCCTACAAAGATTGCTTTTACCACACCTGCATCACTCAATGACCCACTGAAAGACATAAAACATAAAGTTAGTTTCACAGCCCTGAAAAAAAAAATGTAAATGAATAATCACACCAGTGGATGTAATATTTCCTCAGGAAGATCTAAATCTGGAGTAGAAAATTGTTGATTGTCATTAAACAAAGATCTATGTTTTCAAATTGCCTGGTTAACTGACTGAAATCTAAACAACAGACTGCGTTGTCCTGTTCACGTTTCTTGTTGTGGAGAGCTGAGAGAGACTCAGGCGAGGATCATACAGGCAGCAAAGCCAAAATAATCAACTACACTTTAGAAAACAAGCCCAAAAACCCACAATCAGAGACTGACAAGATTTACAAGCTACTTTACAGAAAAACAAAGCCAAAGTCACTTCTAATAAGCTGATTTGGTGACTGAAAGATCAGGAACAGGATGGACTAAACCATTCTGTGCAATCGGGGGAGAGAGAGACAGAGGCCTTTGAGAGAGACTCCCCCCTTTTCAGAAAGGATTTCTGAATGTTTGTTTATTTATTCAGACAGTTTTGATCATCTTATTGCAGTTATAGCAAAAAAACAAGAGAAAAGTGTGATAGAAAGCACATTTTATTTCAGGCTTTTTAAGGCCCCCCTCCCAGTAAAGCTCTGTTCCATCAAGATGATCTCTTCTCACAGTTCTGACCTTCCTTCTCTTAGTCCCTGCTCTCAGAGCATGTTTTGGTGAGGCCCCGATGTGGTGAAATATTGATAGTGTCTTTCATGGTGAGCAACATATTCAAGGTTAAGGATCCAATGCTCTGCTTCACGTACTGATAACTCCTCCTCCTCCTCCTCCTCCTCCTCCTCCTCCTCGCCGTGACTCCTGACAAATGATTCAACCTCTCATACACTTAAACCTGAGACCTGACAGACTGTTCTTAGTGAAGAAAACCAGAATCCAATAAATCATCACTTTAAAGTGTGTTTCTTGAATTCATCATGTAACAGATAGTTTCATCAGATTTCTGGAACACATAAAGATTTGTCTTCTTTTTGTTGCCATGTTGTGAGCAGGAGCATCCCAAACCCTCAGCACAGACTTTAAGGTAAGAAAAGGTGATACAGCTGTTCAACAGCATGAAGATGTTCAAAAGTTATTAAGGCTAAAGCACAGTGGATTTCTGACTTCATGCTTCAAATAATAAGTTACATGTATTCAAAATAGGCCCCATTGAAGATTTGTTTTGTTTCCAAGTGTATTAAATAGCAATAGAATGCTATATGTCTGTGTTTACAGTTCAAATGTCAAATCTATCCTTCAAATGGTCACTGTGAGAGATCGAATATGTCTGCTTTTGAGGAAAAGTGAAGAAGAAAAATAAAAAAAAGCCCAGAGCAACAGAGCTAAAAGCAAGAAAACTTTGTGTCTGCTTATTTTTCTCTAAAGTCTTTCAGATTCATACAAACGCTCCTCCCTGGCACCCTGAGGCCAGTCAGAGGAGCAACAGATGCTTTAAGGCTCTCTTGACTTTCTTAAAGAAACTGGATTAAATGGAATCATTTTGTGCAGCTATTTGTTAAACCTGAGACCTGAGAGAATTTGATTAGTGAAGAAAACCAGAACACAATGAATCCTAAATTGAAACTGTCTCTTTAATTCATCATGTAACTGATAGTTTGATCAGATTTCTGGAACACATTCAAGATTTGTCACTGAGGCCATAAACACTGCTGACTGCAACAAATTGAAGACTTTTCAGAGTTTTGATCAGAATTTTTCTCCTTCTTTTGGAGAAAATTGAAGTGAGTGTGTGTGTGAGGAGCATCTGAGCGTCCTCTGAGCTGCTCAGGTCGCAGTGTGATCAGTTAGTTGAGCTGCAGATCCAGAAGAGTCCCATCCTTCAGACAGAAAACCAGCTGAGAAAAAGCACAAGTTTAAAAACTGTTTTCTGTTCAATCAAAATGTTGAAATATTCAAGACTGCTCTGATTGGACGCTGCAAAAAGTTAAATGTAAAGACAAATAATCCCAGTCAGTCAATAAGATTTGAATGGGCCGTGCTGTAGATTTGTCTGGATGTTCATGTCATCATGAGCTCACCTGTTTGGTTCCTTCACTTCCATCTGAGGACAAACTCAGGGCAGAGACACAGAGAGAATAAAAACACAGTCTTTGAATCATCAGGGAGTTACTGACCTCTGCTGACAGAATCTACAAGCAGCACAGAAACAGAGCAGGAACAGACACGTTATGTGTACTCGCTGTGTGTGAGGAGCACCCCAAAAACCCTCCAGCTCAGAAGAAGCAGAAGCTAACAGCGTCCTCTGAGCTGGCCAGGTGGGGGCGCTCCTCCTTTCCCTCCTCTGGACTGGCAGCTGCAGTCGGTGGCTGAGAAGGGAAGGAGGGGGTCCCCAGTGGCTCAGTGGTCTTCCTGTGCCCATCTGCTGCTTCACCTCCACTCTGAGCAGAAAAAGAAAAACAAGTGATTCAAAGTTTGATCCCAACTTTAGCCCCTGTGTTTCCCTGGAGGACGTCTAAGTGGAGTCAGACAAACAGCTGGATGCTTTTCTCAACTGCTTCCATGATCATCTCAGTGTTTGAAATCAACTTGATCTCTACTTTATGACTTTACTGTCACTGCTGGAGTATGAGAGAGCAGATCACTTACTGAGCGCGCTCTGCGCTCTGTGCTCATCCATCCTCCTCATCTGGTCCAGAATAGTCCTCTCTCCATGTCCGCTCTGGCTCCTCCTCATGGTGTCTTCTGCTCTCTGAAACAAAAGATCAAAACACAAGAACAGAGTGAGTTCTTCAGAGAAATCATCTCTGAATGACTGAAGAATTAAAGATCCCAGAAGATTTGAAACACCGACATAAAGAGTTACTCACCTCCACTGCAGACCACAACATCTACTCCAACATTCAACAACAACTCTTATTAGTGTGTGTGTGTGTGTGTGTGTGTGTGTGTGTGTGTGTGTGTGTGTGTGTGTGTGTGTGTGTGTGTGTGTATACTTCCCCTTCCTGCAGCAAACACAGACTCTGTCTCAGTCTGAGTCACTGTCATCACTCCATCCGGTGTGGTGAGAGCGACCGTGCCAGAATCTGTTGTTGGTGCTGAATGTGAGGCCTGATGATGTTGAAGGAGCTGAGTCTTCATCACTCCTCTGCCTCTTCCTACTACCTACCTGCTCTGGGCTGCTCTCCTCCCTGCTCCTCTTGAGGGACAAGCCAGCACCAGAGGTGGAGGGGGCACACTCCTCTGGATCCTGAGGGATGGAGGGGGGGGCTGGAGAACTGGAACAAGGATCATCAGGAGGACCTGCAGGTACACAAGAACTAAGAGGGGGATCAACAGGAAGAGGAGAAACTGGACCCTGGACACTCTCCCTGTCCCTGTCCTCACTCTCCCTGTCCCTGTCCTCACTCTCCCTGTCCCTGTCCTCACTCTCCCTGTCCTCACTCTCCCTGTCCTCACTCTCCCTGTCCTCACTCACCCTGTCTTCACTCACCCTGTCATCACTCTCCCAGTCAACACTCTCCCTGTCCTCACTCTCCCTGTCCTCACTAACCGTCATTACTCTCCCTGTCCTCACTAGCCTTGTCCATACTCTCCCTGTCCTCACTCTCCCTGTCCTCTCTCTCCCTGTCCTCACTCTCCCTGTCCTCACTCGCCCTGTCCTCACTCGCCCTGTCCTCACTCTCCTCGCCTCTCTCGCCCTGTCCTCTCTCGCCCTGTTGTCCCTCATGTCCTCATTCCCTCGTCGTCCAGTCCTCAGTAGATTCATGTCTACCACCTGATGAATGGTCCTGTCACCATCTTCGATGAGGAAAGCGCGAAGACGTAGACCCACACCTGGAATGAATACCATGTCTTCATCTTCTTCCTCATCAGAGGAGAGGTCCATTGGAACAGCTTCACCTGGGTCATTATCCAAGACGTTGACCTCAGGGACGCCGTTGTCTTCAGGACGCTCAATGATGTTCACACCATCTGAAGAGAAAGAGTCAGAGCACACGTGAGGACAGGTTTGAAATTCTTACTCTTTAAACATTAAATATTTGTTACAGATCAACTGAGAACATCTCTCTTCACATAAACATGACTGTATGACTGAAAACTTGAAGTGAATGTGAGAGAGTGAGAAGAGGCAGAGCAGCAGAATCAGCTGCAGGCTCAGTGCTGTTAAAGTTCACTGAGCTGCCAGCTGCTCTGAGCTGACACACATCAATACAAACTAATACAAACTAAGAAACTATTTTCACTGAGTTTAATTAAAGCTTGTCTTGAAACAAAGAGCTCAAACTGAGTTCACAGAGATCTTAAGGAACAGAGCGAATGTTTAAAACGGTTTCATAAAGAATGAAAAGAGGTGCTCTGCACAAAAGAAGCTGTGCACATAATGTGTATCAAGCAAAGACACTTTGAACCAAATGATCGAGGTCTGTCACAGACATGAGTCATTGCGCGCGGTGAATTATGGACACGTTTAGCCCTGTAATAAAATACACCTGACGTCATGACGTTCATCGTCTCCATGGAGCTCTACATAAATGCATTTTTAGCATTTTACAAAGATTTGATTTAATCAACATTCCTTTCAAACCTTTCCATGAAAATGTGTTAAAATGTGAACATCCTGAAACCAAAATGAAAGTATTTGAAACCTCTACACTGACTGTGCACACGTTCCCTCTTTGTCCCGGGATATTTTACACTTACAACCACCAAAATTAATCATTTTACCATGAAAAATAATCGGAAAAAAAGACACTCAGATTCACGTTTGTTCGAATTCATTCTATCAAATATATTTATAAAACAAGATGTATAAGATATTACTTTAAATCTTCCTACACCGAGGAAATTTACAGAATTACAGTCGGGTGAAAGAGGTGGACAGTTAGTGTTTTAAACCAACTGACCTTAAGACATGAATAATTAAAACACCCGATAATACACGAGGTGGACTCGGAACTCCAGAAAAGTGACTCCAGTTTGTGTTCAGACAAAGCTTTAAAGTTTATTTATTGAGCTAAATCCGGTCATGTTTCATAAATCAAACACTAAACGAGATCACAGGCTGAAGTAGTCTCACCTGAAGGGTTGTCCTCTCTCTGCTGGGCTCCTTGCAGCAGGTCGTCCACGTGATGAAGTGGTCTACTGAAGGCCATTTTTCAGACTCTTCAGGTTTCCACAGTCGATGATCGATCCGGAGTTGATTTGTCCAAAAAAGATGAGTTTGTCCAAAAGTTAGCTTCTCACAGCTAGGTTTTGCAGCAGCTCGTTACCAAGTTTAAGTGCAAAGGGAGTTCGAAAGGGTCAGCGGGCCTTTTATAACCTCGGCTTCTGTTTCCTTGACAACGACGCACGCGCGTGCGTGTGCGTCTTGAAAAGCAAATAATTTTATTTTATTCACCTTTTTTTTTTTTTTTAGATGTCGATAAAGTTATTTTAACATTTCTCTGTGAAAGAACACAAACAGCTGTTTTTTTTATCATTATGATAACAGTCGGTTTTGATGATTTAAAACACATCAAAAGCACGTGTTAGTTTCTTAACAGTCAGAAAATGATGAGCTGAAGTTAAAATACTATTAGACATGATGTGTATTAAGATCGGATTGTTCTACAAACATATCCAAACATCAATAATTAAAAAATTCTCTTCAGGGTTTATAATAATTTTTTTCTCTGAAAAAGAAATCTAACATTTGATCTAAAATTTACACCTTTTTTCAGTTGAAGACATTTCAATAAAAGGTGTAACTAACTAATTAAATTATTTCTATTTTCCCTGAGATTTTGCACCTTACAGAATAATTTTCATATCTCCAGAGACGTAAATGTTGGCTCTATTGATAAGAAACGAATGTCATACTTAGACACAGCATAAATACAAATACAGATAACAAACAAAATATTTCACAATTGTATTCCCTTGATAAATGACCTCTGAAACACTTAATTTGTGAACGATTTGTTTGAATTCAATACTTATCATATGTCGGTTTGTTTATTTATTTATGCATTAAGTTAGTGATTTATACATTTCTTTTATCTTATGAACTTAATTATCTCCTCCTGGATTATTGGATAGGAGTGCCATCATTGAGTCATGACGTCACATGCTCCGGTACAGTGGGTGGCCGTATGTACCTTCAAAGATGCTTGTGATTCAACGGTTACATTACAGAAGACGACGAAATGATGAGTTCTCGGAACCTTTGTTCGCTGGGGTGTGGCGGCGGGGTTGTTTATGAAGTAGGACCGCCAGACATCAGCCATCAACGTTGACAGGGAAAGGTAAGATGCGTCCTTGTGTTTCAGAGTAAATAATCATAAATTTGTCCTCTGTTGTGGATGGTGAATGTTTTTTTTTCCTCACGTCCATCTTTAAGGTTGAATCTCAATGCGTTAAACTGCAGTCTCCTCTTTCCTCCGCGGCACCGGAATTAGTTCCTGAGCCGCCATATTGAATGGCGTCCCAATACGATAATAATAATAATAATTATTAATATTTTTAATTTTCTATATGGGCAATTCTACCAAATTTGTGCAAGTTGCTGTCCCACATTAAAAAAAAAACTATTTAACAAAACAATAAAGAATTCAGACCTTCAATGTTTACTAAGATTATGTTATGATCTAGTAAAACACAAGACTGTAACTAGATAGTAATAAAGCTAAATATATTCAAGATCATCATTTTTGCTACCGTCCGAGGTACTTTCTATTGGGGAGTATTTGTCCCAATCTCTAAGCCCTAAATTTCAATCCATGAACATAATACTTAGAATTTTGTCATTTTTTCCAATGGTGTATTTTAAAATATATGTTTAGTTTATGTTAAACCGTATGTAAAATATTTAGATTCATTTTCAATACTTTTTTTAATTTACAAAACATGCTTTAAAAAATGCTGTCCCTCACTTTCATGTCACAACCGTAACAGGAGTCATTTTACCACATGGATGGAGTCTGGTTTTAGCCACACACCTGCATTTCTGACCAGGAAGTGACACTGCATCCCTGTCCCTCATGGCTGCATGGTGAGTGATTACCTCTCATAATTATTAAGTAAATGTGTTCCAAAGTCTTAAAATCAATATGTTAGATTAATAACTGTCACAACCGTACACATATTATCTGCAAAGCAGTACACTTTTAGAGGCTCAATAATAATAATAATACATTTTATTTATATAGCGCTTTTCAAAGACTCAAAGATGCTTTACAGAATAAAATTCAAATAAACATCAAATATAGACATGGAAAAAACAAACAAATTCATTCCAATCAAGCATAAAACAAATCTAAAATATAACAGTTAAAATTACAGATAAAAAGCAAAGTTAAAAAGGTTATACAAAACGTGGAGTTAAGAGAGGTTAAAAGTTAAAAGCAGTGCTGAACAAGTGTGTTTTTAATTGTGTCTTGAAGATGGTGGGATCAGATATGGTCCGAATGTGTTGTGGAAGTGAGTTCCAATGGGAGGGGGCAGCAACAGAGAAGGCTCTGTCCCCCCAGGTTCGGTGCTTGGTCCTTGGCACGGTGAGGAGGTTTGCGCTAGAGGAGCGGAGGGTACAGGAAGGCGTGTAGGGATGGAGTAAGTCTTTAAGGTAAGAGGGGGCCTGGTTATGGAGTGCTTTATGGGTGAGTAGGAGGATTTTGAAATTGATGCGGTATGGGATAGGGAGCCAGTGAAGGTCTTGAAGAATGGGGGTGATGTGATCACGGGAACGGGTACGGGTGAGGAGGCGAGCGGCAGAGAAGCAAAATATTATGTTTTGTTGTGTGTACAACTGTTCAAACATCTGTTGCTAGCTATCTACTTGTTAGCATGTTTGAGTTATTGCAGGAATTAGCTAAAAATGTCACAACCGTAACAAATTGTAACATCACAGTTGTGACAACATGTAATGTTCCACATATTTTAGGCAATTTTTGATCATTATTATTATTACATTATACTCTTAAAACTTAATAATAATAATAATAATAATAATAATAATAATAATAATAATAATAATAATAATAATAATAATATATTTGTGCGTATTAGTGCATTATATTATATTTGATTTGTAAAGCACATTTCATTCTTAAGAATGTGCTTCTGAATATATGTTTCTCTGAGTAGCTGGCAGACTTATTTCTTCTGCATATGGTGCATAAGTGGATTGTGATAAAGAAGGGTATTTCTGATATGAGCAGGAACTAAAGGATTCCAGAGAAGAGGAGCCTGATAACTAAAGGCTCGACCTCCCAGAATACTTTTAGAGACCTTAGTAAGACAAGCAGGTCTGCATGCTGGGAGAGCAGCGATCTAGACAGATAATACAGCACGGTAAGCTCTTTAAGATAGGATGGCCTGATACCATTAAGAGCTTTGTAAGTCAGAAGAAGAATTTTAAATTCTATTCTAGACTTTATAGGTAACCAGTGTAGAGACAATAACACTGGGGAGATATGCTCCCTCCTCCTGGTCCCAGTCAGAACCCGGGCTGCAGCATTCTGAACCAGCTGAAGAGTCCTAATAGACTTGTTAGGACAACCAGATAGAAGAGAGTTACAGTAATCTAACCTGGAGGAAACCAAAGCATGGACCAGCTTCTCTGCATCACTCTGAGACAAGATGTGTCTGATTTTTCTAATATTACAAAGATGAAAGAACGCCGTCCTGGAGACCTGTTGGATGTGAGAGTTAAAGGACAGGTCCTGATCCAGAAGAACCCCTAGGTTCCTAGCAGTGGAGCCAGGTGCCAGGCTGATGCCATCTAATGTAGTTATCTGGTTAGAGAAAGCCTCTCTGAGGTGTTTAGGTCCAATAACAATGACTTCAGTCTTCTCTGAGTTCAGAAGTAGAAAATTTCTGCTCATCCAGATCCTTACATCTTTGAGGCAAGCTTTAAGTTTAGATAACCGGCTAGTTTCCTCTGGCTTCAATGATAAGTACAGCTGAGTATCATCTGCGTAAAAGTTAAAGTTAATGGAGTGTTTCCTAATTATACCACCAAGAGGAAACATATATAAGTTGAAAAGAATCAAACCAAGCACTGAACCTTGAGGAACTCCATAACACACCCTGGTATGCAAAGATCTGGTTCACCGTGGACAATATTGTTACCTTAATCCCTCATCAGTTAACATTAAGCAATAAGGTTGAGGGGATATAACAAAGTGCGGTCACCACCGTAACATGGAGTGTTTTGTAAAATAGAATAAGAAATTAGTCATTAAATAACATTTTATGATAACTATTGGTGTGATGACTAATGCTTGTCATAGTCACCGTGTGAGTTGCAGACCAGGTTGGATGGTGTTTAGACGCGTGAATTAAGACTGACGCCTTCTTGCTCTTTTTTACTTATTTATTCTCCACATAAAATCAAACAAAAGACGTGAGCCTCCTCCATGCTTCCTCCAAGCACGTTTTCCACGGTCAAAAAACTGTGTGCTCATCCAGTCCACAAAACACACCCTCTAACCTGGTGAGCACACCTATATTCCCTTCCTAGACTCCACCCATATAATGCAAACAAATATTTGTGTAGAGAAATAAATGGCTGTAACAACTGGTTAAATGTACATTCAGTGTAATAACTAATGAACTCTGAGATCTCTATGATCAGTGTCATTCATTTTACAAAAAAATATTGCATTTAAATGTTGATGAGTCTTAGAAAATAAACTTTGAAATTTGTTTGAAAAATAATTTAAATTGATTTAGTTGTAAAACCCTTCATAATAAATGACTACAATTATTCTTTAGAGGGTGTATGGACACACAACATTACCAGATTAATATAATGGTTTTTATTGTGGTGTGTTGCTGTGTTACGGCAGTGACACATTTCAGGAGCGGAAAAACATTTCAAGAACAGGCAGACATTAATATATGAAATTTGACTGTGCCTTTACTTGATATGTACCATAGAAATATGGTACAATATATGTATGGACAAGGTTTTTGGAACAAAACATCTTTTGAAAATGTGTTTCCAACTCTGGACTTTGCATGAATTGGGTAGAATGGCCCATATACACTGGCACACAGCTGGTTTTTTTTCAGGGATGAGATATGTTAGAGTTCAGAGACACTTTCTCATGTGACTGCAGGAGCTGGGATCAAACTACAAGGACCAACACAACAGGGACATGATATTCAAACTAACAAATATAACCTTATAAACACAACCTAAAGAGAAGTCTCTGAAGAGAACCAATACATAAATCAAGGATGTTACATTGACTGAATCTCAGTTGCTTCATTTTATTATTTTATTTATCATTTTATTTTAGTCATGAAAAAATACAATTACACAAGAGGCTTATGAAGACTTACAGGTCCAGAAATGCTCCTGATAGTGTCACAGAATTTCAAAGTCATAGTTACATTGTTTTATTTTACTTAAATTTTATTTTCATGGAGTCCTTGCCTACATTTTTCAGGCTTACACCAATAGATACAGTCGACTTCGCATCACAGTCGCGTCAGAGTTAGGGGCGGGGAATTTTGAGGGGGAAAACAATCCTTTCCCCCTCGCCCGCAGTATTGTAAACACACCGATTTCAAAATCAGATTTCCATGCCAATTACTAAAATGTCATACATTGATTCATTGGAGCCAGCTCAAAAAGCTAGATACTTAAATAAAATCACCACAGATAGGTTTAGATTCTTGTCTGTATGTTATTAAAGAGTGGAGGAATGATCCTACTAAATGGCCTGATGAGTCATTCTCTGACACTTTCTGCTACCTGGTTGAATCATCCAGTAAGAGGCAAAATCAGGTTTACTGATGAATTAAACCTCACAGGATTTTAATGTCTGATAAGGAAATCAGCACGTTTTAGTGAATTTGTGCTCCACACAATGGTTGTTATTGCTCAATAGCCCCCATGAGCTGCCTATATAAAGCTTATTGAGGACCCGGTTTATCACACAGGGATCTACACACACAGCAGCCTGAAGAACTATCAGTCTCTGGAGGCACTTTTTTACAAGTGGTTTTGTTGGAGTTGTGCTTCATCACAAAATACCTGCCTCAGATACCTACCTGTTCAGGTGTGATGCTCTTAAAACAAGCAATTGGACGTTCACGTGAAATACAAAACAATCAAACACTGATTGAATAAGATGAAGATTCTGTTATCATACCTGAAATGAAGTGCTGACTACAGACATACATGTTTTGATTTTAGATCTCAATGGGGATCAAGACCGATCTGACTCCAGAAGGTGGCGCTAGAAACACTGCAGTCCACTGATTGGTCCAAGGAATCAGCACTTCCTGTGCTGCAGTGGTAACAAAGAACAACACATAACCCCACCATGTTTAAATCTCCAGTGGACTTCCTGAAGAGAACTTTCTTTTTGTTTGGAAAATGGCGTCACAAAACAGCGTTCCATGGTCAACCACAGAGGTGCAGACCAGCCATCCACCTTCTATACTGCTTATCCTGCTCAGGGTTGCAGGTGTCTGGAGTCTATCCCAGCTGTCTGAGGGTGAGAGGCAGGGTGCACCCTGGACTGGTCTCCAGTCAATCACAGGGCTGACACACAGAGACAGACAAGCTTTCACATTCACACCTACAGGAAATCTAGAAGCTGATGAGCATGTTTTTAGTCTATGGGAGGAAGCTGGAGTAGCCATTAAAGTTACTAACTCCAGATCTCTGTGGGAGTCTCTGAGTTTGTCTGTTGGTTTCCTCTCAAATGTTGATGTTATTTTCAGTGTTCTTCATCACTTTCTTCAAACGTCTCATCATGTTTTACATGTGTGTTGTTGAAAACTATCCAGAGACTTTAAAGTCCTTGTTCCTGTCCGTTGGACACAGTGATCATTCTAATGGTTTAGCTGAGACTGCAGGAAATGCTGTATGACAAATCTCATCCTGCTGTCTTTGAACAATGAGACAGACTCACTTTGAATACTTGCTGTAGATGCTTGTTTTGTTTGTTTGTTTGTTTGTTTGTTTTGTTTTTAAAGGCCAGGGATTTTTGCAGATTGTCTTGTCTGGCACTGCTCTCTTTACACGTTATAAGAATAAAGAAAATGTAAGCATTATAAATGTAGTCTGTGTTGATCTCATTTGTTTGTAGTTCATAAAGAGTCATCACTGTTCATTTCATTCAGTTTCATATCCAGCAGAAAACTCCTCACAGCAGCTTTTAAAGATTGTGTTCATTGTCATTTTATCAGCATTTATTCATATACGCTCACTCTGTTCTTTCATTACTGTGACAGAAAAGTTGAGTTTTTTGTTTGGGGGTTAAACTGACACAATAACTTGAAAACCATCCTCTTTGGTTTATTTGATCCCATCAAACTTACCTGATGCTGCCTCCTGGTCTCTGTGCTTCCTGTGGGTCTCTACATGTCATGTCAGCATGTGACAGCCAGAACAAACAGAAGATGAAAATGATTGCAGAAAATGACCCTATTCTACGTCCAGGAAATCATTTTTTTTTTCAGTCCAATCAGATCTTATTTCAATAGTTTTCAAACACACACCACTTATAATCACCTTTTTAAGCCCATTGAGATTCCTTCATGGGGCCGTTTGTAAGGGCTCTATGTCAGTCAGTCAGTCAGTTAGTCAGTCAGTCAGTCAGTCAGTCACTCAGTCAGTCAGTCAGTCAGTCAGTCCATCAGTCAGTCAGTCAGTCAGTCAGTCAGTCAGTCAGTCCATCAGTCCATCAGTCAGTCAGTCAGTCAGTCGATCAGTCAGTCAGTCAGTAAGTCAGTCAGTCAGTCAGTCAGTCAGTCATTCAGTCAGTCAGTCAGTCCATCAGTCAGTCAGTCAGTCAGTCAGTCAGTCAGTCTGTGAGTCAGTCAGTCAGTCAGTCAGTCAGTCACCCTACAAAGATTGCTTTAACCACACCTGCATCACTCAATGACCCACTGAAAGACATAAAACATAAAGTTAGTTTCACAGCCCTGAAAAAAAAATGTAAATGAATAATCACACCAGTGGATGTAATATTTCCTCAGGAAGATCTAAATCTGGAGTAGAAAATTGTTGATTGTCATTAAACAAAGATCTATGTTTTCAAATTGCCTGGTTAACTGACTGAAATCTAAACGACAGACTGCGTTGTCCTGTTCACGTTTCTTGTTGTGGAGAGCTGAGAGAGACTCAGGCGAGGATCATACAGGCAGCAAAGCCAAAATAATCAACTACACTTTAGAAAACAAGCCCAAAAACCCACAATCAGAGACTGACAAGATTTACAAGCTACTTTACAGAAAAACAAAGCCAAAGTCACTTCTAATAAGCTGATTTGGTGACTGAAAGATCAGGAACAGGATGGACTAAACCATTCTGTGCAATCGGGGGAGAGAGACAGAGGCCTTTGAGAGAGACTCCCCCCTTTTCAGAAAGGATTTCTGAATGTTTGTTTATTTATTCAGACAGTTTTGATCATCTTATTGCAGTTATAGCACAAAACAAAAGAAAAGAGTGATAGAAAGCACATTTTATTTCAGGCTTTTTAAGGCCCCCCCTCCCAGTAAAGCTCTGTTCCATCAAGATGATCTCTTCTCACAGTTCTGACCTTCCTTCTCTTAGTCCCTGCTCTCAGAGCATGTTTTGGTGAGGCCCCGATGTGGTGAAATATTGATAGTGTCTTTCATGGTGAGCAACATATTCAAGGTTAGGGATCCAACGCTCTGCTTCACGTACTGATAACTCCTCCTTGACCTGACTCTGCATCAGAAACATGTTGTCAGGGCCGCTCACATGGCTGCTGGGAAAAAGCTAGCCTTGGGATGGAAACTGCAACACTCCCTGGCTTGGTAACAGAGGGTCAACTCCTTTATGGAGACTGTTCCAAACAGAGGGTTGCTTTCATTTCATGAAGGCATTCATCCCGCCCTAAAACTCCCCAAGCACAAGGTCCAGTTTACAAATCACTTGAAGAGAGAGATCTTCTAACCCTGATCTCCTCTGGCCTTTGGTGAGATGGGACCAGGTGAGGCGGGCTGTAGACTTGATTCAAGGTATGTATGTGTGTGTGTGTGTGTGTGTGTGTGTGTGTGTGTGTGTGTGTGTGTGTGTGTGTGTGTGTGTGTGTGTGATCAGGTGCAGAAACACATCCAGGAGGAGCTGGACAGTAAAGTCGGAGTGGAGCGCTCCCCTCAGCTCAGCGACAGAGGCAGCCTGCCTTACCTGGAGGCCACCATCAGGGAGGTGCTGAGGATCCGCCCTGTGGCCCCTCTGTTCATCCCACATGTGGCCCTCAGTGACAGCAGGTACACTCATTCTGGGAGGTTCTCTCAGAATGATGAGCTAAATGAGGCCTGGCTGCAGGTCTTTGCTGCAGGTGAAGGCTTTCTATGAAAATGACACAAACAATGACAGAATACATTGTTCAGTCCTGCTCAGATGAACTCTTTGTTTTGATCCAGTGTTGGTGCAGTGAGTTGGAGCTGCGCTCTAAGTGTTGAGTGTCTGGTTTGTGTGTTCCCCTCAGCTCGGTTCTTGAACAGTGAAGGCACAGGTTTGATCATCCCGTCAGCCAGCTACCTGCCGTTCGGTGCCGGGGTCAGGGTGTGTCTTGGTGAGGCTTTGGCCAAGATGGAGCTCTTCCTCTTTCTGTCCTGCATCCTTCAGCGCTTCACGCTCTCCGTCCCTCCAGGCCGACCCCTGCCCAGCTTGGAGGGCAAGTTTGGCGTGGTCCTCCAGCCGGCCAAGTACAAGGTGCACGCTTCACCCAGACCAGGCTGGGAGAGGAACCAGGTCCAGCTGTGTTGAGATGGTCCCCGTGCTGTGTCCAGAGAGTGTACGGGGCTTTTTTTCAAGCCCAACACAAACCATGGGGGTGTTTGTGAGCATGAATCCCTGAACTGAACATCAAATAATATTCTTTGTACACAGGACATTCCTTATTATCTCTTTACATCTGATCCAGACCTCCCTGACTGCTGCTGTAACAGAGGAAAAACAAACAGCACTTAGTGGTGAGCTGTTATTTAAACAGCTTTGTGATTGGTGCATTTTCAGCTGAGGCTAAAATCAAAGGCCACTGGTAGAAGTTGTAGATTTGTTAAATGTAAAAGTTTCAACTCTTGGAATAAATCAAGAAAGACAATCAAACTGTTCTAGAGACACATTTTGGTCCAATTTTCTCCACACTGACAAATAAAACAGCCCCTCAATGTTCAAAGATTCTTCTTCTTCTCTTTGTTTATGTGGTTCCAGTTTCCTACTCTAGAATTGTACTGTTTCAGATCATTAACGACTTTAAGGAAGAAAATGCTGAAGCTTATTCTGATGGTTATTGACACAGATTTTCCTCTATTTGAGGGAAAAGTTCCTCAAAGGTTGATTTATAACAGCGCAGAAATATTATGGGGAAAAAAACTATTTTTTTTAACACTGAAAAAAAATAAATCTGATTAAGTGTTTGACTTATCTTTTTCGTAAAAATGTCCTGTCGTGGACAGGTCCACGAAAATAATTGTGAAGAGTGAAAATAAAAACTTCAAATGGGGTAAGATTGTTATTTTTTTTAATTTAGTCATTATTTTTATTTAAAGAGCAACAACAATTAAATATTTCTTGCACCATTCAGAGTTTTTTTTTCACTCTTTACAAGCAACTCTAGCGTCATTTCTGTCTTTAAAAATCTTGAAACCATCATTTCTTTTTGTTTTCTCAGGTGAAAGTTGCTTATAATAAGTCCGATTAGACAATTCTGACTGAAAATAAGTCGTCAACACTTGCTCAGATGTCAGTTTTTGCAGTGTATTATGATTTTGTATATTGAAGAATAAGTGATGAGGTGAAATGTTGGATGTCAATAATAAACGTGGGCAAAGTTTTGAACTGAGGTAAAGTGTGTTGAAGTAATCCCTGCTGAGAGCGCACGCGGCTCTGAACAAGAAGAATCAAAAGAACCACATGAGACTAGTTAGGCTGCACGCTGGTCAAGTGGACAGAGCTGTTTCCTCTCAGCAAGAAGGTTCCTGGTTCCTGGTTCCTGGTTCCTGGTTCCTGGGTAGGTACCTTTCTGCGTGTAGTCTGCATGTTCTCCTTGTGCATGTGCTGGTTTCCTCCAACTTCCTCCCAAATCCAAAATCCTAAAAATACTCTAATGACTACTGATGGTCCCTAAGTGGTTCCTAAAGTTTGGGTCAGGACCCCCTGAGAATCACAAAACACTGATGGGGGAGGGGAGGGAGGGGGGGGGGGGGGGGGGGGGCAAAATACCTTTCAGAATCATCGACTATTTGAAAATGTATATTTCATCACTTTCTGTAAAAAAGTCTAAACAAAAATAGGGCTTACATTTGATATAAATACATACAAACAGAGAATGTTTGTCCTGTTTTCCACATTTCATTGTTGCCATGAAAACCTGAGGAGTCTAAACCAGGAACCAGGACAGTACTGTAGTGTGAGGGTTCCATATGGATCACAAACTTACTAAGATTCACCCACATGGAGAGCGGGATAACTTTCTTTAGAGCTAAGTGGTGATCTTTAGAAATATTTTTTACACATCAAATCAACACAGCGAGTCATTTCTTCAATGAAGCCTGATTTTAGAAAAAGTGATGTTCAATATCTTCATCCGTGCCTTTCTAAACACAACACACACACACACACACACACACACACACACACACACACACACACACACACACACACACACACACACACAGCTTTACTGAGAACAATCACATAAAGAGAAAAACATTCGAATGTGATACAAAAATAAATAATAAATAAATAAATGAACCTGAAGTTTTTTTTTTTTATTATTAGGAGGGATTTTATGTTATGAGTTTTTTAACCACACACACACACACACACACACACACACACACACACACACACACAAACACACACACACACACACACACACACACACACACACACACACACACACACACACACACACACACACAGGTTTGGGGGGGGGGGGGTTAGGGGGTTTGGGGGGGGGGGGGGTTAGGGGGTTTGGGGGGGGGGTTAGGGGGTTTGGGGGCGGGGGGGGGTGTTGGGGTTTAGGGGGTTTGGGGGCGGGGGGGGTTAGGGGGTTTGGGGCGGGGGGGGGGTGTTGGGGTTTGGGGGGTTTGGGGGGTTTGGGGGCAGGGGGGGTGGTTTCGGGGGTTTGGGGGGGTTTCGGGGCAGGGGGGGGTTGTTTTTTTTGTGTTAGAGGGGGTCTGAGAGGCTGAATGCTTTCGAGCCGGGAGGTCACTGGCCGTCACTTGGGGTCTGCGTGTTTCTTTTAAAAAGGCCCAGGAACCTTCTCCCCAAGGACTTCCTTGGTCTTTCTTGAGTGACCTCTTCGATCTCACCATCGAGGTTACTTATACAGTCCATCATGGTGGTAGCTGGTTCCACCTCCTCTTCCTCCTCTTCCTCCTCCCTCTCTGGAGTCTGGTGGGTGTTGCTGACAGACTCCAGGAGAGAGGTCTTCTCCACCTGCCACTGGGCCTTCTGTCTTTCCAGGTCTTCTTGGACTTGTTTTAGAGAGGCCTTCAACTTGGAGGTTTCTCTCTGCTCTGTGAGGAGTTGTGACCTGAAAACCTCCTCCTGGCATCTCTGGATCATCAGCTCTTCCTGGGCTTCTCTGAGCTGCTCCATCATCCTGTGAGTGTTTTCACTGTATTCCTCCAGGAGTTGAGATCTCTCTTCTTCCCACATGTGTCCGTAGTGCTCCAGCTCCTCTCTGGCCTGGCAGAGAGCAGCTTCCATCCTGGCAGCTTCCTTTTCTTGTTCATACTTCAGATGGGACTTTTCTTTATCCAGCCGCATTTGAAGTCTGTCAAAGTTGTCCTGCATCTCATTCAGGGAAGTCTGCATCATGGTCCTCTCTTGAAGCTGTTTCTGCAGGAGCTGGAACCTTTCCTTCTGATAGTGGGCCCTCACGTCGTGGGTCATTTTCTCCGCCTGTTTCAGAGCAGCCTCCATCCTGCAGGTTGTCTCTTGCTGTTCTTTCAGGAGACGAGACCTGTCCTCCTCCCACTGCTGCCTCTGATTCTCCAGCTCCTCTTGGGCCTGGTGCAGAGCAGCCTTCAGTTCTCTGGTCTGCTCTTGCTCTGACAGACGGTGGGACCTCTCCTCCTCCAGCTGCTCCTTCAGGGTCTTCAGGTCTCCTTGGGCCTGGTGCAGGGCAGCCTTCAGTCCATTTGATTCCTCTTGGTGCTTGGCTCTGTCCTCCTCCAGCTGCTGGATGGTGTTTGCTGGAGCTGACTGAGCCTGCTGCAGAGCAGCATGCAGTTCATAGATTTGTCCAATGAGGAAAAATCTCTCCTGTGCCCACATGTGTGACTTGTTTTGTAAGTCCACAGAGACCTGGTGCATATGGACGGTCATCTTGGAGGTCTCCTCTTTTTGCAGGGCCAGACTCTGTTGTGTCTGTCTGTGCCTCTGCCTTTCAGCTTCAAGAGCCTCTCTAAGTTTCTCCATCTCGGAGACAGCTGCTCTTGCTGTGGCCTCCTTATTCATGACCTCAGCAGAGAGAAGCCTGATTTTGGAGGAAGCTTTGGCTTCATTTTGTTTGAGCTGCTCTTTTAACTGCTCAACCTCATGAAGCCAAGCTGCCCTCTCCACCTCAGGTCTTGAGACCTGTTCTCCTTTGCTGCTCACTCTGTGAACATCCAGCTCAGGGGTCTGGAGCACAGCTTGTTTGGTCTCCTGACAGTTGGTCTTTGGCTTGGTCAGAGGTGTCATTTTATTGACCTGTTTGTTACCTGCAACCACCTCACTGAATGCCATTTTATAAGTAGAAACAGGCCTGTTTCCATCTGGCTGTGGTTGGTCAGGTGTCTGACCAGGCTGAGGACCAGGCTGAGGTCCAGGCTGAGGTCCAGGCTGGGGTCCAGGCTGAGGTCCAGGCTGGGGTCCAGGCTGGGGTCCAGGCTGGGGTCCAGGCAGTGGGTTACCTGACTCTGCAGGCTGTGGTGTTGGGGGCACTGCAGAGTACCCTTCTACCTTTCGACACCCCTCTGCCTCCAGTTCCTCCTTCGTAAAGTCCCTGACCATAAAATCGAAGGAAGAAGACAAGTTGACCTCTCCTTGGCTTTTCTTCTTCTTCTTCTTTGAAATCTTACTACTGTTGAAGTAGTAGTCATCCATTTCCTCCTCCACGACATCGATGGGCCTCCACTCAGTTGGTGGGGCCTGAGTCATGGGTACGGAGGTAACGACTCCTGTGGTCTTGTTCCTGCCCTTCCGGGCGTCCTTCCTCGTGACTTGAACGTTTGTGCTCATCTTGATATGAATTAACCTGCTGCAGGTTGTGATAGTCTAGAACTTCTGAGATGAAGGCCCTTCATTATACCCTTCATCATCATGAAGGGTATAATGAAGGGCCTTCATCTCAGAAAAATTGTTTTGATTCAAATTTAAAAAAGAACCAATGAGACTTCAAGGACAGTGATGTCATCGAAGTCTCATTGGTTCTTTTTTAAATTTGAATCAAAACAATCTTTTAGAAGTCAATTCATTTGTATTTCTTTTGATTCTTTTGCCATTAACCTGTTTTATTTACCTTCTGTTTGGGTTTTTTCTGCAACCAGGTGAGAAATAATGATTCACTGTTTTGTTTTTGTTCTTTAAATAAAAAAGATCAATCAGAATACCTTTTGAATGCTGACTTTTCATTTCAACATATCACTGAGGGCTGCACCTTGTGTTTATAACAAGCTCCACTTAAATATACCAACCAGACTCTGTTTATTTACTTGTAAACTACACTAGTTGAGTGTTTTTCTTGCTGAAATAGCTTTTTATTGGTAAACACAGTTTGAGAAAACGTCTGACTTTATTATCACACACTTTAGTGGTGATAATGATCCCCCTTAACTTCACCAACAGTTAAACTGGTTATTGAAAATGAATTCTAACTACTGGCTGTATCCAGGCCTAAAGTAAGAAAATTGACTTAAATATTTTATTTTCATGGTTGAGATTAAACAATCAAGAACTTTTAACCCTGTCCAACCTGCTGTCTTAATGTCACGTCACCTTTAGCTGCTCTTAAAAAGCATACCTGATAGTAACGCTTCATTGAACCACTCAATACCGGTTACTGTTGGCCATAACCAGGTCAAAAAATAACACTTGACTCTTTATTTACCTCTCGGACGAGTGCATCCCCAACTCTCTCAGAAAACACACAACACACAGGGTGCGTCTCAAAGTGTTAAACTGCAGTCTCCTCTCTCCTCTCTCCTCCGCAGCACCAGAATCAAAGCAAAGTGTGTGTGTGTGTGTGTGTGTGTGTGTGTGTGTGTGTGTGTGTGTGTGTGTGTGTTTTGAATCCCTTCTATTTGTTTGAAAAATCTCACAGCCCTCATCCTTCAGTCAAGAGTCCACTAGATGGGGACAAAATCCAATGATCTGTCTTCACATTGGAGCCCTTGTGATGAAATGATGTCTTCTCTAGAAGAAATGCAGCGTGTGATGGTGGTTTGAACTCAGTGAGTTTACTGTGAGTGTGAAAAGCATCTTTAGAACACAATCATAACTCTAAGTCATGCAGTGCTGCCTGAGTGGATCTCCAGCTTCTTAGATTTTTGGATCATATTATGAAGTGGAGATGATGCAATATTCAAAGTCTTCCTAATTTACATCTGAGATTGTTCCACAATGTTTGGATGATGATGATGATCTGACCTGTTGCCAGTTAACCCAATAAGTCCAAAAATCCTCCTCCACCTGTTTCTTCTTAGAGCCTCTGACTTGTTCAGCCTTTTGTTGCTCCTGTCCCCTGAACTTTTTTGAAAGGATGTTGGTGTCATCAAATTCAAAATGGACTCAAATTTAGCATGAAACAGTCAAATGTGCGGTGGCCCTGAGAGCTCACAGCACTGCAACTTGAATCTAAAGGCTGGAAAGCAAACATTTGATCATGTGATGCTGCATGTGTGGGTCTCCTGAAGAGGACTGACGGAGGCCTCTGATCATCCTGGAACATGAGACTTTCTGAGTGAACATCCGAGCATCAACTCTCTATTTATGGATCAAAAAATCAGATGAAGTTCAAGTCAGGCTTTGATGCACAGTTACAGCTGCTACGGAGAGGAAGAATAGAAAGCTCCAACATTTGGTCTCTGCTTCAGTTCTCCTACAGCTTAACCGGGGTTTGAGCGCCCTCTGCTGGTCATGTTGTCTGCATGAGAAAATGATTCAAAAATGGAGATGATTGCAAATTGAAGCACACCAGATCAGATTAGATGGTTTTGATCTTCACCACAGGTTTTATAACTCTCAGGATTTTTAATAATGTTTCATCAAAAATGATGAGCTTGATGTTTTGGCCAGTCATGGTGTGTTCTCTCTCCTCCTCCTCCTCCTCCTCCTCCTCCTCCTCCTCCTCCTCCTCCTCCTCGCCGTGACTCCTGACAAATGATTCAGCCTCTCATACACTTAAACCTGAGACCTGACAGACTGTTCTTAGTGAAGAAAACCAGAATCCAATAAATCATCAGTTTAAACTGTGTTTCTTGAATTCATCATGTAACAGATAGTTTCATCAGCTTTCTGGAACACATAAAGATTTGTCTTCTTTTTGTTGCCATGTTGTGAGCAGGAGCATCCCAAACCCTCAGCACAGACTTTAAGCTAAGAAAAGGTGATACAGCTGTTCAACAGCATGAAGATGTTCAAAAGTTATTAAGGCTAAAGCACAGTGGATTTCTGACTTCATGCTTCAAATAATAAGTTACATGTATTCAAAATAGGCCCCATTGAAGATTTGTTTTGTTTCCAAGTGTATTAAATAGCAATAGAATGCTATATGTCTGTGTTTACAGTTCAAATGTCAAATCTATCCTTCAAATGGTCACTGTGAGAGATCTAATATCTCTGCTTTTGAGGAAAAGTGAAGAAGAAAAATAAAAAAAGCCCAGAGCAACAGAGCTAAAAGCAAGAAAACTTTGTGTCTGCTTATTTTTCTCTAAAGTCTTTCAGATTCATACAAACGCTCCTCCCTGGCACCCTGAGGCCAGTCAGAGGAGCAACAGATGCTTTAAGGCTCTCTTGACTTTCTTAAAGAAACTGGATTAAATGGAATCATTTTGTGCAGCTATTTGTTAAACCTGAGACCTGAGAGAATTTGATTAGTGAAGAAAACCAGAACACAATGAATCCTAAATTGAAACTGTCTCTTTAATTCATCATGTAACTGATAGTTTGATCAGATTTCTGGAACACATTCAAGATTTGTCACTAAGGCCATAAACACTGCTGACTGCAACAAATTGAAGACTTTTCACAGTTTTGATCAGAATTTTTCTCCTTCTTTTGGAGAAAATTGAAGTGAGTGTGTGTGTGAGGAGCATCTGAGCGTCCTCTGAGCTGCTCAGGTCGCAGTGTGATCAGTTAGTTGAGCTGCAGATCCAGAAGAGTCCCATCCTTCAGACAGAAAACCAGCTGAGAAAAAGCACAAGTTTAAAAACTGTTTTCTGTTCAATCAAAATGTTGAAATATTCAAGACTGCTCTGATTGGACGCTGCAAAAAGTGAAATGTAAAGACAAATAATCCCAGTCAGTCAATAAGATTTGAATGGGACGTGCTGTAGATTTGTCTGGGTGTTCATGTCATCATGAGCTCACCTGTTTGGTTCCTTCACTTCCATCTGAGGACAAACTCAGGGCAGAGACACAGAGAGAATAAAAACACAGTCTTTGAATCATCAGGGAGTTACTGACCTCTGCTGACAGAATCTACAAGCAGCACAGAAACAGAGCAGGAACAGACACGTTATGTGTACTCGCTGTGTGTGAGAAGCACCCCAAAAACCCTCCAGCTCAGAAGAAGCAGAAGCTAACAGCGTCCTCTGAGCTGGCCAGGTGGGGGCGCTCCTCCTTTCCCTCCTCTGGACTGGCAGCTGCAGTCGGTGGCTGAGAAGGGAAGGAGGGGGTCCCCAGTGGCTCAGTGGTCTTCCTGTGCCCATCTGCTGCTTCACCTCCACTCTGAGCAGAAAAAGAAAAACAAGTGATTCAAAGTTTGATCCCAACTTTAGCCCCTGTGTTTCCCTGGAGGACGTCTAAGTGGAGTCAGACAAACAGCTGGATGCTTTTCTCAACTGCTTCCATGATCATCTCAGTGTTTGAAATCAACTTGATCTCTACTTTATGACTTTACTGTCACTGCTGGAGTATGAGAGAGCAGAATACTTACTGAGCGCGCTCTGCGCTCTGTGCTCATCCATCCTCCTCATCTGGTCCAGAATAGTCCTCTCTCCATGTCCGCTCTGGCTCCTCCTCATGGTGTCTTCTGCTCTCTGAAACAAAAGATCAAAACACAAGAACAGAGTGAGTTCTTCAGAGAAATCATCTCTGAATGACTGAAGAATTAAAGATCCCAGAAGATTTGAAACACTGACATAAAGAGTTACTCACCTCCACTGCAGACCACAACATCTACTCCAACATTCAACAACAACTATTATTACTGTGTGTGTGTGTGTGTGTGTGTGTGTGTGTGTGTGTGTGTGTGTGTGTATACTTCCCCTTCCTGCAGCAAACACAGACTCTGTCTCAGTCTGAGTCACTGTCATCACTCCATCCGGTGTGGTGAGAGCGACCGTGCCAGAATCTGTTGTTGGTGCTGAATGTGAGGCCTGATGATGTTGAAGGAGCTGAGTCTTCATCACTCCTCTGCCTCTTCCTACTACCTACCTGCTCTGGGCTGCTCTCCTCCCTGCTCCTCTTGAGGGACAAGCCAGCACCAGAGGTGGAGGGGGCACACTCCTCTGGATCCTGAGGGATGGAGGGGGGGGCTGGAGAACTGGAACCAGGATCAACAGGAGGACCTGCAGGTACACAAGAACTAAGAGGGGGATTAACAGGAAGAGGAGAAACTGGACCGGTCATATGGGGCCATCCCCTCATGAAGGCCTCAAATGGAGGAAACTCTTCCTCTTCCTCCTCAGGCATGGAGGAAAAGACAAAGTTGTCAATAGCCTTGTCCTCACTCGCCCTGTTGTCGCTTGCCCTGTCCTCACTCGCCCTGTCCCTGTCCTCACTCGCCCTGTCCTCACTTGCCCTGTCCTCACTCACCCTGTCCCTGTCCTCACTCGCCCTGTCCTCACTTGCCCTGTCCTCACTCACCCTGTCCTCACTCTCACTCTCCCTGTTCCTGTCCTCACTCTCCCTGTCCCTGTCCTCACTCTCCCTGTCCCTGTCCTCACTCTCCCTGTTCCTGTCCTCACTCACCCTGTCCTCACTCTCACTCTCCCTGTCCTCACTCACCCTGTCATCACTCTCCCAGTCCTCACTCTCCCTGTCCTCACTCACCGTCATTACTCGCCCGGTCCTCACTAGCCCTGTCCATACTCTCCCTGTCCTCACTCTCCCTGTCCTCACTCGCCCTGTCATTACTCTCCCTGTCCTCACTCGCCCTGTCCTCACTCGCCCTGTCCTCACTGGCCCTGTCCTCACTCTCCTGTCCTCTCTCGCCCTGTCCTCTCTCGCCCTGTTGTCCCTCATGTCCTCATTCCCTCGTCGTCCAGTCCTCAGTAGATTCATGTCTACCACCTGATGAATGGTCCTGTCACCATCTTCGATGAGGAAAGCGCGAAGACGTAGACCCACACCTGGAATGAATACCATGTCTTCATCTTCTTCCTCATCAGAGGAGAGGTCCATAGGAACAGCTTCACCTGGGTCATTATCCAAGACGTTGACCTCAGGGACGCCGTTGTCTTCAGGACGCTCAATGATGTTCACACCATCTGAAGAGAAAGAGTCAGAGCACACGTGAGGACAGGTTTGAAATTCTTACTCTTTAAACATTAAATATTTGTTACAGATCAACTGAGAACATCTCTCTTCACATAAACATGACTGTATGACTGAAAACTTGAAGTGAATGTGAGAGAGTGAGAAGAGGCAGAGCAGCAGAATCAGCTGCAGGCTCAGTGCTGTTAAAGTTCACTGAGCTGCCAGCTGCTCTGAGCTGACACACATCAATACAAACTAATACAAACTAAGAAACTATTTTCACTGAGTTTAATTAAAGCTTGTCTTGAAACAAAGAGCTCAAACTGAGTTCACAGAGATCTTCAGGAACAGAGCGAATGTTTAAAACGGTTTAATAAAGAATGAAAAGAGGTGCTCTGCACAAAAGAAGCTGTGCACATAATGTGTATCAAGCAAAGACACTTTGAACCAAATGATCGAGGTCTGTCACAGACATGAGTCATTGCGCGCGGTGAATTATGGACACGTTTAGCCCTGTAATAAAATACACCTGACGTCATGACGTTCATCGTCTCCATGGAGCTCTACATAAATGCATTTTTAGCATTTTACAAAGATTTGATTTAATCAACATTCCTTTCAAACCTTTCCATGAAAATGTGTTAAAATGTGAACATCCTGAAACCAAAATGAAAGTATTTGAAACCTCTACACTGACTGTGCACACGTTCCCTCTTTGTCCCGGGATATTTTACACTTACAACCACCAAAATTAATCATTTTACCATGAAAAATAATCGGGGAAAAAGAAACTCAGATTCACGTTTGTTCGAATTCATTCTATCCAATATATTTATAAAACAAGATGTATAAGATATTACTTTAAATCTTCCTACACCGAGGAAATTTACAGAATTACAGTCGGGTGAAAGAGGTGGACAGTTAGTGTTTTAAACCAACTGACCTTAAGACATGAATAATTAAAACACCCGATAATACACGGGGTGGACTCGGAACTCCAGAAAAGTGACTCCAGTTTGTGTTCAGACAAAGCTTTAAAGTTTATTTATTGAGCTAAATCCGGTCATGTTTCATAAATCAAACACTAAACGAGATCACAGGCTGAAGTAGTCTCACCTGAAGGGTTGTCCTCTCTCTGCTGGGCTCCTTGCAGCAGGTCGTCCACGTGATGAAGTGGTCTACTGAAGGCCATTTTTCAGACTCTTCAGGTTTCCACAGTCGATGATCGATCCGGAGTTGATTTGTCCAAAAAAAGATGAGTTTGTCCAAAAGTTAGCTTCTCACAGCTAGGTTTTGCAGCAGCTCGTTACCAAGTTTAAGTGCAAAGGGGGTTCGAAAGGGTCAGCGGGCCTTTTATAACCTCGGCTTCTGTTTCCTTGACAACGACGCACGCGCGTGCGTGTGCGTCTTGAAAAGCAAATATTAATTTTATTTTATTCACTTTTTTTTTTTTTTTTTTTTTTTTTTTTTTTTTTTTAAAATGTCGATAAAGTTATTTTAACATTTCTCTGTGAAAGACAAGCGGCAACCTCCGGTCTGAAAATATGAGGCAATGCGGAAGTGCTAAAGTCTGCTGTTCCTCGAGTGTCCGCTTGAGGCTGGCTCCGGAAGTACCGGAAGTCACGTACACACCAAGCCAAAAAAAGCCGTTTTCACGACCAAAATAAGCCTATTTACAGCCTGGTACAAAGAATGTCTCCCCTCTGAATCGCTAATTTCACTAACGGCACGCACTGTACGGGGGGTGAATTTTTTTCTAATTCGGCAGTGTCAGCAATATCAAGCTCGCCAGTTCGTCCAATCAGAGGCACAGCTCAGATCACGTGACTGTGGAGAGTCCTATGGTTGTTACTGTGGAGACTCACAGCACGCCTCATTTCCAATATGGCCGCGCCGACCGTTTGGCTTCAAAAGTCCGTTTCAGGAACAGATGGGTGACGTCGCGGAGACTACGTCCATTAATTATACAGTCTATGGTGAAAGAACACAAACAGCTGTTTTTTTTATCATTATGATAACAGTCGGTTTGGTGATTTCAAACAAATCAAAAGCACGTGTTAGTTTCTTAACAATCAGAAAATGATGAGCTGAAGTTAAAATACTATTAGACATTATTTATGTATTAAGTTAGTGATTTATACATTTCTTTTATTTTATTAACTTAATTATCTCCTCCTGGATTATTGGATAGGAGTGCTATCATTGAGTCATGACGTCACATGCTCCGGTACAGTGGGTGGCCGTATGTACCTTCAAAGATGCTTGTGATTCAACGGTTACATTACAGAAGACGACGAAATGATGAGTTCTCGGAACCTTTGTTCGCTGGGGTGTGGCGGCGGGGTTGTTTATGAAGTAGGACCGCCAGACAACAGCCATCAACGTTGACAGGGAAAGGTAAAATGCGTCCTTGTGTTTCAGAGTAAATAATCATAAATTTGTCCTCTGTTGTGGATGGTGAATGTTTTTTTTTCCTCACGTCCATCTTTAAGGTTGAATCTCAATGCGTTAAACTGCAGTCTCCTCTTTCCTCCGCGGCACCGGAATTAGTTCCTGAGCCGCCATATTGAATGGCGTCCCAATACGATAATAATAATAATTATTATTAATATTTTTAATTTTATATATGGGCAATTCTACCAAATTTGTGCAAGTTGCTGTCCCACATTAAAAAAAAAAACTATTTAACAAAACAATAAAGAATTCAGACCTTCAATATTTACTAAGATTATGTTATGATCTAGTAAAACACAAGACTGTAACTAGATAGTAATAAAGCTAAATATATTCAAGATCATCATTTTTGCTACCGTCCGAGGTACTTTCTATTGGGGAGTATTTGTCCCAATCTCTAAGCCCTAAATTTCAATCCATGAAAATAATACTTAGAATTTTGTCATTTTTTCCAATGGTGTAGTTTAAAAGATATGTTTAGTTTATGTTAAACCGTATGTAAAATATTTAGATTCATTTTCAATACTTTTTTTAATTTACAAAACATGCTTTAAAAAATGCTGTCCCTCACTTTCATGTCACAACCGTAACAGGAGTCATTTTACCACATGGATGGAGTCTGGTTTTAGCCACACACCTGCATTTCTGACCAGGAAGTGACACTGCATCCCTGTCCCTCATGGCTGCATAGTGAGTGATTACCTCTCATAATTATTAAGTAAATGTGTTCCAAAGTCTTAAAATCAATATGTTAGATTAATAACTGTCACAACCGTACACATATTATCTGCAAAGCAGTACACTTTTAGAGGCTCAATAATAATAATAATACATTTTATTTATATAGCGCTTTTCAAAGACTCAAAGATGCTTTACAGAATAAAATTCAAATAAACATCAAGTATAGACATGGAAAAAACAAACAAATTCATTCCAATCAAGCATAAAACAAATCTAAAATATAACAGTTAAAATTACAGATAAAAAGCAAAGTTAAAAAGGTTAAACAAAACGTGGAGTTCAGAGAGGTTAAAAGTTAAAAGCAGTGCGGAACAAGTGTGTTTTTAATTGTGTCTTGAAGATGGTGGGATCAGATATGGTCCGAATGTATTGTGGAAGTGAGTTCCAAAGGGAGGGGGCAGCAACAGAGAAGGCTCTGTCCCCCCAGGTTCGGTGCTTGGTCCTTGGCACGGTGAGGAGGTTTGCGCTAGAGGAGCGGAGGGTACAGGAAGGCGTGTAGGGATGGAGTAAGTCTTTAAGGTAAGAGGGGGCCTGGTTATGGAGTGCTTTATGGGTGAGTAGGAGGATTTTGAAATTGATGCGGTATGGGATAGGGAGCCAGTGAAGGTCTTGAAGAATGGGGGTGATGTGGTCACGGGAACCGGTACGGGTGAGGAGGCGAGCGGCAGAGAAGCAAAATATTATGTTTTGTTGTGTGTACAACTGTTCAAACATCTGTTGCTAGCCATCTACTTGTTAGCATGTTTGAGTTATTGCAGGAATTAGCTAAAAATGTCACAACCGTAAAAAATTGTAACATCACAGTTGTGACAACATGTAATGTTCCACATATTTTGGGCAATTTTTGATCATTATGATTACATTATACTCTTAAAACATAATAATAATAATAATAATAATAATAATAATAATAATAATAATAATAATAATAATAATAATAATAATATATTTGTGCGTATTAGTGCATTATATTATATTTGATTTGTAAAGCATATTTCATTCTTAAGAATGTGCTTCTGAATAAATGTTTCTCTGAGTAGCTGGCAGACTTATTTCTTCTGCATATGGTGCATAAGTGGATTGTGATAAAGAAGGGTATTTCTGATATGAGCAGGAACTAAAGGATTCCAGAGAAGAGAAGCCTGATAACTAAAGGCTCGACCTCCCAGAATACTTTTAGAGACCTTAGTAAGACAAGCAGGCTGCATGCTGGGAGAGCAGCGATCTAGACAGATAATACAGCACGGTAAGCTCTTTAAGATAGGATGGCCTGATACCATTAAGAGCTTTGTAAGTCAGAAGAAGAATTTTAAATTCTATTCTAGACTTTATAGGTAACCAGTGTAGAGACAATAACACTGGGGAGATATGCTCCCTCCTCCTGGTCCCAGTCAGAACCCGGGCTGCAGCATTCTGAACCAGCTGAAGAGTCCTAATAGACTTGTTAGGACAACCAGATAGAAGAGAGTTACAGTCATCTAACCTGGAGGAAACCAAAGCATGGACCAGCTTCTCTGCATCACTCTGAGACAAGATATGTCTGATTTTTCTAATATTACAAAGATGAAAGAACGCTGTCCTGGAGACCTGTTGGATGTGAGAGTTAAAGGACAGGTCCTGATCCAGAAGAACCCCTAGCTTCCTAACAGTGGAGCCAGGTGCCAGGCTGATGCCATCTAAGGTAGTTATCTTGTTAGAAAAAGCCTCTCTGAGGTGTTTAGGTCCAATAACAATGACTTCAGTCTTCTCTGAGTTCAGAAGTAGAAAATTTCTGCTCATCCAGATCCATACACCTTTGAGGCAAGCTTTAAGTTTAGATAACCGGCTAGTTTCCTTTGGCTTCAATGATAAGTACAGCTGAGTATCATCTGCGTAAAAGTGAAAGTTGATGGAGTGTTTCCTAATTCTACTACCAAGAAGAAGCATATATAAGTTGAAAAGAATCAAACCAAGCACTGAACCTTGAGGAACTCCATAACACACCCTGGTATGCAAAGATCTGGTTCACCGTGGACAATATTGTTACCTTAATCCCTCATCAGTTAACATTAAGCAATAAGGTTGAGGGGATATAACAAAGTGCGGTCACCACCGTAACACGGAGTGTTTTGTAAAATAGAATAAGAAATTAGTCATTAAATAACATTTTATGATAACTATTGGTGTGATGACTAATGCTTGTCATAGTCACCGTGTGAGTTGCAGACCAGGTTGAATGGTGTTTAGACGCGTGAATTAAGACTGACGCCTTCTTGCTCTTTTTTACTTATTTATTCTCCACATAAAATCAAACAAAAGACGTGAGCCTCCTCCATGCTTCCTCCAAGCACGTTTTCCACGGTCAAAAAACTGTGTGCTCATCCAGTCCACAAAACACACCCTCTAACCTGGTGAGCACACCTATATTCCCTTCCTAGACTCCACCCATATAATGCAAACAAATATTTGTGTAGAGAAATAAATGGCTGTAACAATTGGTTAAATGTACATTCAGTGTAATAACTAATGAACTCTGAGATCTCTATGATCAGTGTCATTCATTTTACAAAAAAATATTGCATTTAAATGTTGATGAGTCTTAGAAAATAAACTTTGAAATTTGTTTGAAAAATCATTTAAATTGATTTAGTTGTAAAACCCTTCATAATAAATGACTACGATTATTCTTTAGAGGGTGTATGGACACACAACATTACCAGATTAATATAATGGTTTTTATTGTGGTGTGTTGCTGTGTTACGGTAGTGACA
Source organism: Labroides dimidiatus (assembly GCA_030710495.1). Classification (NCBI taxonomy): domain Eukaryota; kingdom Metazoa; phylum Chordata; class Actinopteri; order Labriformes; family Labridae; genus Labroides; species Labroides dimidiatus. The sequence continues at coordinate 3,263,793 of CM061159.1, forward strand.
CATTTCAGGAGCGGAAAAACATTTCAAGAACAGGCAGACATTAATATATGAAATTTGACTGTGCCTTTACTTGATATGTACCATAGAAATATGGTACAATATATGTATGGACAAGGTTTTTGGAACAAAACATCTTTTGAAAATGTGTTTCCAACTCTGGACTTTGCATGAATTGGGTAGAATGGCCCATATACACTGGCACACAGCTGGTTTTTTTCAGGGATGAGATATGTTAGAGTTCAGAGACACTTTCTCATGTGACTGCAGGAGCTGGGATCAAACTACAAGGACCAACACAACAGGGACATGATATTCAAACTAACAAATATAACCTTATAAACACAACCTAAAGAGAAGTCTTTGAAGAGAACCAATACATAAATCAAGGATGTTACATTGACTGAATCTCAGTTGCTTCATTTTATTATTTTATTTATCATTTTATTTTAGTCATGAAAAAAATACATTTACACAAGAGGCTTGTGAAGACTTACAGGTCCAGAAATGCTCCTGATAGTGTCACAGAATTTCAAAGTCATAGTTACATTGTTTTATTTTACTTTCATTTTATTTTCATGGAGTCCTTGCCTACATTTTTCAGGCTTACACCAATAGATACAGTCGACTTCACATCACAGTCGCGTCAGAGTTAGGGGCGGGGAATTTTGAGGGGGAAAACAATCCTTTACCCCTCATACTCAGCACTGTAAACACACCAATTTCAAAATCAGATTTCCATGCCAATTACTAAAATGTCATACATTGATTCATTGGAGCCAGCTCAAAAAGCTAGATACTTAAATAAAATCACCACAGATAGGTTTAGATTCTTGTTCGTATGTTATTAAAGAGTGGAGGAATGATCCTACTAAATGGCCTGATGTGTCATTCTCTGACACTTTCTGCTACCTGGTTGAATCATCCAGTAAGAGGCAAAATCACGTTTACTGATGAATTAAACCTCACAGGATTTTAATGTCTGATAAGGAAATCAGCACGTTTTAGTGAATTTGTGCTCCACACAATGGTTGTTATTGCTCAATAGCCCCCATGAGCTGCCTATATAAAGCTTATTGAGGACCCGGTTTATCACTCAGGGATCTACACACACAGCAGCCTGAAGAACTATCGGTCTCTGGAGGCACTTTTTTACAAGTGGTTTTGATGGAGTTGTGCTTCATCACAAAATACCTGCCTCAGATACCTACCTGTTCAGGTGTGATGCTCTTAAAAGGAGCAACTGAACGTTCACATGAAATACAAAACAATCAAACACTGATTGAATAAGATGAAGATTCTGTTATCATACCTGAAATGAAGTGCTGACTACAGACGTACATGTTTTGATTTTAGATCTCAATGGGGATCAAGACCGATCTGACTCCAGAAGGTGGAGCTAGAAACACTGCAGTCCACTGATTGGTCCAAGGAATCACCACTTCCTGTGCTGCAGTGGTAACAAAGAACAACACATAACCCCACCATGTTTAAATCTCCAGTGGACTTCCTGAAGAGAACTTTCTTTTTGTCTGGAAAATGGCGTCACAAAACAGCGTTCCATGGTCAACCACAGAGGCGCAGACCAGCCACCCACCTTCTATACTGCTTATCCTGCTCAGGGTTGCAGGTGTCTGGAGTCTATCCCAGCTGTCTGAGGGTGAGAGGCAGGGTGCACCCTGGACTGGTCTCCAGTCAATCACAGGGCCGACACACAGAGACAGACAAGCTTTCACATTCACACCTACAGGAAATCTAGAAGCTGATGAGCATGTTTTTAGTCTATGGGAGGAAGCTGGAGTAGCCATTAAAGTTACTAACTCCAGATCTCTGTGGGAGTCTCTGAGTTTGTCTGTTGGTTTCCTCTCAAATGTTGATGTTATTTTCAGTGTTCTTCATCACTTTCTTCAAACGTCTCATCATGTTTTACATGTGTGTTGTTGAAAACTATCCAGAGACTTTAAAGTCCTTGTTCCTGTCCGTTGGACACAGTGTCATTCTAATGGTTTAGCTGAGACTGCAGGAAATGCTGTATGACAAATCTCATCCTGCTGTCTTTGAACAATGAGACAGACTCACTTTGAATACTTGCTGTAGATGCTTGTTTAGTTTGTTTGTTTGTTTGTTTGTTTTGTTTTGTTTTTAAAGGCCAGGGATTTTTGCAGATTGTCTTGTCTGGCACTGCTCTCTTTACACGTTATAAGAAAAAAGAAAATGTAAGCATTATAAATGTAGTCTGTGTTGATCTCATTTGTTTGTAGTTCATAAAGAGTCATCACTGTTCATTTCATTCAGTTTCATATCCAGCAGAAAACTCCTCACAGCAGCTTTTAAAGATTGTGTTCATTGTCATTTTATCAGCATTTATTCATATACGCTCACTCTGTTCTTTCATTACTGTGACAGAAAAGTTGAGTTTTTTGTTTGGGGGTTAAACTGACACAATAACTTGAAAACCATCCTCTTTGGTTTATTTGATCCCATCAAACTTACCTGATGCTGCCTCCTGGTCTCTGTGCTTCCTGTGGGTCTCTACATGTCATGTCAGCATGTGACAGCCAGAACAAACAGAAGATGAAAATGATTGCAGAAAATGACCCTATTCTACGTCCAGGAAATCATTTTTTTTCAGTCCAATCAGATCTTATTTCAATAGTTTTCAAACACACACCACTTATAATCACCTTTTTAAGCCCATTGAGATTCCTTCATGGGGCCGTTTGTAAGGGCTCTATGTCAGTCAGTCCGTCAGTCAGTCAGTCAGTTAGTCAGTCAGTCAGTCAGCCAGTCCATCAGTCCATCAGTCAGTCAGTCAGTCAGTCAGTCAATCAGTCAGTCATTCATTCAGTCAGTCAGACAGTCAGTCAGTCAGTCATTCATTCATTCAGTCAGTCAGACAGTCAGTCCATCAGTCAGTCAGTCAGTCAGTCCATCAGTCAGTCAGTCAGTCAGTCAGTCCATCAGTCAGTCAGACAGTCAGTCCATCAGTCAGTCAGTCCATCAGTCAGTCAGTCCATCAGTCAGTCAGTCAGTCAGTCAGTCCGTCAGTCAGTCAGTAAGTCAGTCAGTCAGTCAGTCAGTCCATCAGTCAGTCAGTCAGTCAGTCCATCAGTCAGTCAGTCAGTCAGTCAGTCCGTCAGTAAGTCAGTCCATCAATCAGTCCATCAGTCAGTCAGTCAGTCAGTCCATCAGTCAGTCAGTCAGTCAGTCAGTCCATCAATCAGTCCATCAGTCAGTCAGTCAGTCTGTCAGACAGTCAGTCAGTCAGTCAGTCAGTCCATCAATCAGTCCATCAGTCAGTCAGACAGTCAGTCAGTCAGTCAGTCAGTCAGTCCATCAGTCAGTCTGTCGATCAGTCCATCAGTCAGTCAGTCAGTCAGTCAGTAAGTCAGTCCATCAGTCAGTCAGTCAGTCAGTCAGTCAGTCAGTCAGTCAGTCAGTCAGTCAGTCAGTCTCCTGACAGGTGTATTTGATTTCAGCCAGCTTTCATGACACTAAAGCTTTATGAACATACAAATCCAAGTTAGCTAACTTTCTGAGGCTAGCGGAGCTAGCTAGCAGGACAAGAATAAAAACAACGAGGATGTAACACCCTCACTATTCAACCCAAATCAAGAAAAAATGGCTTCCCTTTATCCATACACCATTTTTCTTCTTCTGTTTTCTTTTTCTTCTGTTTTTCTGCCACACTAGGATAAATTCATTTTGACACTGCTGTTCATCATTATTATCCTCACTAACATTTATGTTTTAGGCATATAAGGGAAATAATAAACATTTGAGATCAATTCAGATAAGGTGCTGTAAAGGAAGTTGGTTAAAAACTATGAACATAAAAAAAATCAGTTACTACGATGGACAGACTTCTTTGAGTCACTTTGGACAATTAGCAGGGGCGTCACCAGGAATTCTGAGTCCTCTAAAAAATGTCTCAGTGGGCCCCATCACCACCCCTACCCAACCCTACAAAGATTGCTTTTACCACACCTGCATTACTCAATGACCCACTGAAAGACATAAAACATAAAGTTAGTTTCACAGCCCTGAAAAAAAAATGTAAATGAATAATCACACCAGTGGATGTAATATTTCCTCAGGAAGATCTAAATCTGGAGTAGAAAATTGTTGATTGTCATTAAACAAAGATCTATGTTTTCAAATTGCCTGGTTAACTGACTGAAATCTAAACAGCAGACTGCGTTGTCCTGTTCACGTTTCTTGTTGTGGAGAGCTGAGAGAGACTCAGGCGAGGATCATACAGGCAGCAAAGCCAAAATAATCAACTACACTTTAGAAAACAAGCCCAAAAACCCACAATCAGAGACTGACAAGATTTACAAGCTACTTTACAGAAAAACAAAGCCAAAGTCACTTCTAATAAGCTGATTTGGTGACTGAAAGATCAGGAACAGGATGGACTAAACCATTCTGTGCAATCGGGGGAGAGAGAGACAGAGGCCTTTGAGAGAGACTCCCCCCTTTTCAGAAAGGATTTCTGAATGTTTGTTTATTTATTCAGACAGTTTTGATCATCTTATTGCAGTTATAGCACAAAACAAAAGAAAAGTGTGATAGAAAGCACATTTTATTTCAGGCTTTTTAAGGCCCCCCCTCCCAGTAAAGCTCTGTTCCATCAAGATGATCTCTTCTCACAGTTCTGACCTTCCTTCTCTTAGTCCCTGCTCTCAGAGCATGTTTTGGTGAGGCCCCGATGTGGTGAAATATTGATAGTGTCTTTCATGGTGAGCAACATATTCAAGGTTAGGGATCCAACGCTCTGCTTCACGTACTGATAACTCCTCCTTGACCTGACTCTGCATCAGAAACATGTTGTCAGGGCCGCTCACATGGCTGCTGGGAAAAAGCTAGCCTTGGGATGGAAACTGCAACACTCCCTGGCTTGGTAACAGAGGGTCAACTCCTTTATGGAGACTGTTCCAAACAGAGGGTTGCTTTCATTTCATGAAGGCATTCATCCCGCCCTAAAACTCCCCAAGCACAAGGTCCAGTTTACAAATCACTTGATGAGAGAGATCTTCTAACCCTGATCTCCTCTGGCCTTTGGTGAGATGGGACCAGGTGAGGCGGGGTGTAGGCTTGATTCAAGGTGTGTGTGTGTGTGTATGTTTAAGTACAAGAACCTTTGAATCTCTTCTATTTGTTTGAAAAATCTCTCAGCCCTCATCGTGGACTTCAGGAGGAACAGGAGTGACCCGCCCCCCCTCTACATCAGCGGCGAGTGTGTGGAAAGGGTCCACACATTCAGGTTCCTGGGAGTCCAGATCTCTGATGACCTCTCCTGGCCAGCCAACATCACAGCTGTCATCAAGAAGGCCCAGCAGCGTCTACACTTCCTGAGAGTCCTCAGGAGGAACAACCTCCACAGGGAGCTGCTGGTGGCCTTCTACCGCTCGTCCATCCAGAGCCTGCTGACCTGCTGTATCTCCACCTGGTACGAGAGCTGCACTGAGGCGGACAGAGGGAGGCTTCAGAGGACAGTCAAGGCAGCACAGCGGATCATCGGCTGCCCTCTCCCCTCCCTGATGGACATCTATTCCACCCGGTGCCTCAGCAGAGCTCGCAGCATCATCAAGGACAGTTTACACCCTGGTGCCCAGCTGTTTGACCTGCTGCCCTCAGGCAGGCGCTACAGATGCATCAAAGCAAAGACAAACAGACTGAAAAACAGCTTCTTCCTGAGAGCCATCACCAACCTGAACTCTGATCTACAACGACTCCGGTCATTAGCATCATTAGCATCATTAGCATGATGCAAAATGTGCAATATTTATATCACTGCCTCTGCAGTCGCTGCTACTTTCTACTTTTTACTAGGGATGCACCGAAATGAAAATTTGTGGCCGAAGCCGAATAAAATATAAACGCTCGGCCGAATACCGAATAGGGCTGTCACTTTTTCAAAAAATCATATTCGAACGAATATTAAATGACCCGTCATTCTTCAAATGTATTCGAATTAGGGTGTAGGCTTGATTCAAGATAGAAGGGCAGAAATTGATGTTTACAATGTTTCCAATCTTGAATTTCAACTACAAAAAGAATCAAAAAAGGACTCTAAGTTTTCAGGATACTCAGAGTTCCTCAAATGATTAAAGAAAGGAGCTGGACTGTAAAAGAACTTGTGCACGGCAAAAACTGGAATCTTATTGAATGTTTAACCCGTACGGCTGCTGCTATTGCTTTGTGTGTGTGTGTGTGTGTGTGTGTGTCTGTGTGTGTGTCTGTGTGTGCTTGTTTGATCCACAAGTCCACAAAAATAATTGTGAAGAGTAAAAAATAAACTTGTTTCTGAATAATTTTTTTGAACCTGTAGCGCCCTCTGCTGGCAGCTTGGTGATAATTCTGGCATTATATTTCTGCAGCTCCCAGCGTGTTAGCTAGTTCTCAGAAAGTTATGATTTCATTTGGTTGATGTGACACCTTTAATTATTCACATATATGTATTAAAAACTGTTCATATCAAATATTTATTGGACTTCTCTTGCCCAGACAGGTCCCAGTAAAGAAACATGTTTGGTCAGTCAGCTATCTGACATACGGACCAATCTATTCCATATCTGTACCATGTCACCCATGTGTCTCACTGCACATGGTTCCTGACCCATATCACCATTAAATGCAAGTTTTGGAGCCTTTTTATGGACGCCCAGAAAGCAGTGAATAGCTCCGATCTGAAGCGCTTCACATCTACATGGACTACAGTAACCCCAAACCCCTGCACAACAGTCTGATGTAGGACAAACACAAGATTGAAACAGCTGTGTGTACGTTTTATAACCAAGCTCATGACAAAGTTTAACTTCATCAAAGAAGCTCCCAGAGCTCTACCTGCAGATTCTGATAAAACTTGAACTCCATCATCGGATGTGAGGTGTTCTAAGCGCTCCCCTCAGCTCAGCGACAGAGGCAGCCTGCCTTACCTGGAGGCCACCATCAGGGAGGTGCTGAGGATCCGCCCTGTGGCCCCTCTGTTCATCCCTCATGTGGCCCTCAGTGACAGCAGGTACACTCATTCTGGGAGGTTCTCTCAGAATGATGAGCTAAATGAGGCCTGGCTGCAGGTCTTTGCTGCAGGTGAAGGCTTTCTATGAAAATGACACAAACAATGACAGAATACATTGTTCAGTCCTGCTCAGATGAACTCTTTGTTTTGATCCAGTGTTGGTGCAGTGAGTTGGAGCTGCGCTCTAAGTGTTGAGTGTCTGGTTTGTGTGTTCCCCTCAGCTCGGTTCTTGAACAGTGAAGGCACAGGTTTGATCATCCCGTCAGCCAGCTACCTGCCGTTCGGTGCCGAGGTCAGGGTGTGTCTTGGTGAGGCTTTGGCCAAGATGGAGCTCTTCCTCTTTCTGTCCTGCATCCTTCAGCGCTTCACGCTCTCCGTCCCTCCAGGCCGACCCCTGCCCAGCTTGGAGGGCAAGTTTGGCGTGGTCCTCCAGCCGGCCAAGTACAAAGTGCACGCTTCACCCAGACCAGGCTGGGAGAGGAACCAGGTCCAGCTGTGTTGAGATGGTCCCCGTGCTGTGTCCAGAGAGTGTACGGGGCTTTTTTTCAAGCCCAACACAAACCATGGGGGTGTTTGTGAGCATGAATCCCTGAACTGAACATCAAATAATATTCTTTGTACACAGGACATTCCTTATTATCTCTTTACATCTGATCCAGACCTCCCTGACTGCTGCTGTAACAGAGGAAAAACAAACAGCACTTAGTGGTGAGCTGTTATTTAAACAGCTTTGTGATTGGTGCATTTTCAGCTGAGGCTAAAATCAAAGGCCACTGGTAGAAGTTGTAGATTTGTTAAATGTAAAAGTTTTAACTCTTGGAATAAATCAAGAAAGACAATCAAACTGTTCTAGAGACACATTTTGGTCCAATTTTCTCCACACTGACAAATAAAACAGCCCCTCAATGTTCAAAGATTCTTCTTCTTCTCTTTGTTTTTGTGGTTCCAGTTTCCTACTCTAGAATTGTACTGTTTCAGATCATTAACGACTTTAAGGAAGAAAATGCTGAAGCTTATTCTGATGGTTATTGACACAGATTTTCCTCTATTTGAGGGAAAAGTTCCTCAAAGGTTGATTTATAACAGTGCAGAAATATTATGGGGAAAAAAACTATTTTTTTTAACACTGAAAAAAAAATAAATCTGATTAAGTGTTTGACTTATCTTTTTCATAAAAATGTCCTGTCGTGGACAGGTCCACGAAAATAATTGTGAAGAGTGAAAATAAAAACTTCAAATGGGGTAAGATTGTTATTTTTTTTAATTTAGTCATTATTTTTATTTCAAGAACAGCAACAATTAAATATTTCTTGCACCATTCAGAGTTTTTTTTTCACTCTTTACAAGCAACTCTAGCGTCATTTCTGTCTTTAAAAATCTTGAAACCATCATTTCTTTTTGTTTTCTCAGGTGAAAGTTGCTTATAATAAGTCCGATTAGACAATTCTGACTGAAAATAAGACGTCAACACTTGCTCAGATGTCAGTTTTTGCAGTGTATTATGATTTTGTATATTGAAGAATAAGTGATGAGGTGAAATGTTGGATGTCAATAATAAACGTGGGCAAAGTTTTGAACTGAGGTAAAGTGTGTTGAAGTAATCCCTGCTGAGAGCGCACGCGGCTCTGAACAAGAAGAATCAAAAGAACCACATGAGACTAGTTAGGCTGCACGCTGGTCAAGTGGACAGAGCTGTTTCCTCTCAGCAAGAAGGTTCCTGGTTCCTGGTTCCTGGTTCCTGGGTAGGTACCTTTCTGCGTGTAGTCTGCATGTTCTCCTTGTGCATGTGCTGGTTTCCTCCAGCTTCCTCCCAAATCCAAAATCCTAAAACTACTCTGATAACTACTGATGGTCCCTAAGTGGTTCCTAAAGTTTGGGTCAGGACCCCCTGAGAATCACAAAACACTGATGGGGGGGGGGGGGGGGGGCAAAATACCTTTCAGAATCATCGACTATTTGAAAATGTATATTTCATCACTTTCTGTAAAAAAGTCTAAACAAAAATAGGGCTTACATTTGATATAAATACATACAAACAGAGAATGTTTGACCTGTTTTCCACATTTCTTTGTTGCCATGAAAACCTGAGGAGTCTAAACCAGGAACCAGGACAGTACTGTAGTGTGAGGGTTCCATATGGATCACAAACTTACTAAGATTCACCCACATGGAGAGCGGGATAACTTTCTTTAGAGCTAAGTGGTGATCTTTAGAAATATTTTTTACACATCAAATCAACACAGCGAGTCATTTCTTCAATGAAGCCTGATTTTAAAAAAAGTGATGTTCAATATCTTCATCCGTGCCTTTCTAAACACAACACACACACACACACACACACACACACACACACACACACACACACACACATACACACACACACACACACACACACACACATACACACACACACAAACACACACACACAGCTTTACTGAGAACAATCACATAAAGAGAAAAACATTTGAATGTGATACAAAAATAAATAATAAATAAATAAATGAACCTGAAGTTTGTTTTTTTTATTTTTAGGAGGGATTTTATGTTATGAGTTTTTTAACCACACACACACACACACACACACACACACACACACACACACAAACACACACACACACACACACACACACACACACACACACACAAACACACACACACACACACACACACACACACACACACACACACACAGACACACAGGTTTGGGGGGGGGGGGGTTAGGGGATTTGGGGGGGGGGGTTAGGGGGTTTGGGGCGGGGGGCGGGGTGTTGGGGTTTGGGGGGTTTGGGGGCAGGGGGGGGGGGTGTTGGGGTTTAGGGGGTTTGGGGGCGGGGGGGTTTAGGGGGTTTGGGGGCGGGGGGGGTTAGGGGGTTTGGGGCGGGGGGCGGGGTGTTGGGGTTTGGGGGGTTTGGGGGCAGGGGGGGGGGTTCGGGGGTTTGGGGGGTTTTGGGGCAGGGGGGGTTGTTTTTTATGTGTTAGAGGGGGTCTGAGAGGCTGAATGCTTTCGAGCAGGGAGGTCACTGGCCGTCACTTGGGGTCTGCGTGTTTCTTTTAAAAAGGCCCAGGAACCTTCTCCCCAAGGACTTCCTTGGTCCTTCTTGAGTGACCTCTTCGATCTCACCATCGAGGTTACTTATACAGTCCATCATGGTGGTAGCTGGTTCCACCTCCTCTTCCTCCTCTACCTCCTCCCTCTCTGGAGTCTGGTGGGTGTTGCTGACAGACTCCAGGAGAGAGGTCTTCTCCACCTGCCACTGGGCCTTCTGTCTTTCCAGGTCTTCTTGGACTTGTTTTAGAGAGGCCTTCAACTTGGAGGTTTCTCTCTGCTCTGTGAGGAGTTGTGACCTGAAAACCTCCTCCTGGCATCTCTGGATCATCAGCTCTTCCTGGGCTTCTCTGAGCTGCTCCATCATCCTGTGAGTGTTCTCACTGTATTCCTCCAGGAGTTGAGACCTCTCTTCTTCCCACATGTGTCCGTAGTGCTCCAGCTCCTCTCTGGCCTGGCAGAGAGCAGCTTCCATCCTGGCAGCTTCCTTTTCTTGTTCATACTTCAGATGGGACTTTTCTTTATCCAGACGCATTTGAAGTCTGTCAAAGTTGTCCTGCATCTCATTCAGGGAAGTCTGCATCATGGTCCTCTCTTGAAGCTGTTTCTGCAGGAGCTGGAACCTTTCCTTCTGATAGTGGGCCCTCACGTCGTGGGTCATTTTCTCCGCCTGTTTCAGAGCAGCCTCCATCCTGCAGGTTGTCTCTTGCTGTTCTTTCAGGAGACGAGACCTGTCCTCCTCCCACTGCTGCCTCTGATTCTCCAGCTCCTCTTGGGCCTGGTGCAGAGCAGCCTTCAGTTCTCTGGTCTGCTCTTGCTCTGACAGACGGTGGGACCTCTCCTCCTCCAGCTGCTCCTTCAGGGTCTTCAGGTCTCCTTGGGCCTGGTGCAGGGCAGCCTTCAGTCCATTTGATTCCTCTTGGTGCTTGGCTCTGTCCTCCTCCAGCTGCTGGATGGTGTTTGCTGGAGCTGACTGAGCCTGCTGCAGAGCAGCATGCAGTTCATTGATTTGTCCAATGAGGAAAAATCTCTCCTGTGCCCACATGTGTGACTTGTTTTGTAAGTCCACAGAGACCTGGTGCATATGGACGGTCATCTTGGAGGTCTCCTCTGTTTGCAGGGCCAGACTCTGTTGTGTCTGTCTGTGCCTCTGCCTTTCAGCTTCAAGAGCCTCTCTAAGTTTCTCCATCTCGGAGACAGCTGCTCTTGCTGTGGCCTCCTTATTCATGACCTCAGCAGAGAGAAGCCTGATTTTGGAGGAAGCTTTGGCTTCATTTTGTTTGAGCTGCTCTTTTAACTGCTCAACCTCATGAAGCCAAGCTGCCCTCTCCACCTCAGGTTTTGAGACCTGTTCTCCTTTGCTGCTCACTCTGTGAACATCCAGCTCAGGGGTCTGGAGCACAGCCTGTTTGGTCTCCTGGTGGCTGGTCTTCGGCTTGGCAAAGCTTGCCAAAGCTGCCTTCTTCTCCTCAGGTTTTGAGACCTGTTCTCCTTTGCTGCTCACTCTGTGAACATCCAGCTCAGGGGTCTGGAGCACAGCTTGTTTGGCCTCCTGACAGTTGGTCTTTGGCTTGGTCAGAGGTGTCATTTTATTGACCTGTTGTTTACCTGCAACCACGTCACTGAATGCCATTTTATAAGTAGAAACAGGCCTGTTTCCATCTGGCTGTGGTTGGTCAGGTGTCTGACCAGGCTGATGACCAGGCTGAGGACCAGGCTGAGGTCCAGGCTGAGGTCCAGGCTGAGGTCCAGGCTGGGGTCCAGGCAGTGGGTTACCTGACTCTGCAGGCTGTGGTGTTGGGGGCACTGCAGAGTACCCTTCTACCTTTCGACACCCCTCTGCCTCCAGTTCCTCCTTCGTATAGTCCCTGACCATAAAATCGAAGGAAGAAGACAAGTTGACCTCTCCTTGGCTTTTCTTCTTCTTCTTCTTCTTTGAAATCTTACTACTGTTGAAGTAGTAGTCATCCATTTCCTCCTCCACGACATCGATGGGCCTCCACTCAGTTGGTGGGGCCTGAGTCATGGGTACGGAGGTAACGACTCCTGTGGTCTTGTTCCTGCCCTTCCGGGCGTCCTTCCTCGTGACTTGAACGTTTGTGCTCATCTTGATATGAATTAACCTGCTGCAGGTTGTGATAGTCTAGAACTTCTGAGATGAAGGCCCTTCATTATACCCTTCATCATCATGAAGGGTATAATGAAGGGCCTTCATCTCAGAAAAATTGTTTTGATTCAAATTTAAAAAAGAACCAATGAGACTTCAAGGACAGTGATGTCATCGAAGTCTCATTGGTTCTTTTTTAAATTTGAATCAAAACAATCTTTTAGAAGTCAATTCATTTGTATTTCTTTTGATTCTTTTGCCATTAACCTGTTTTATTTACCTTCTGTTTGGGTTTTTTTTCTGCAACCAGGTGAGAAATAATGATTCACTGTTTTGTTTTTGTTCTTTAAATAAAAAAGATCAATCAGAATACCTTTTGAATGCTGACTTTTCATTTCAACATATCACTGAGGGCTGCACCTTGTGTTTATAACAAGCTCCACTTAAATATACCAACCAGACTCTGTTTATTTACTTGTAAACTACACTAGTTGAGTGTTTTTCTTGCTGAAATAGCTTTTTATTGGTAAACACCGTTTGAGAAAACGTCTGACTTTATTATCACACACTTTAGTGGTGATAATGATCCCCCTTAACTTCACCAACAGTTAAACTGGTTATTGAAAATGAATTCTAACTACTGGCTGTATCCAGGCCTAAAGTAAGAAAATTGACTTCAGTGCTTAATTTGTCCCCAATCAGGTGCCGGGTCCCCCTTTGAAATTGTGCGCCGAAAGAAACCTTTTTTCTCGGGTTTTAACGCGTTTTTATCTTCTTTTTCACCTTAATTCCGCACTTACCTAGTATAACATTTGCAGCAACATTTGGCACACCATGTGGCCCATCAGAACATTTGGAATCAATTTGGAATGAGCAATTTAAATAACTGACATATTGCAAATAAACACATTTTATTGCTAATGGGATTTTTTGTGTGTCACTGTCATGTAAGCACCACGCCAGAAAAAAATAAATACAATAAATTTAACAAAATCCTGAGAATCAAAAATCAAGAAAGAATTAGAAAAAGGTCTGTATTTGGAAGGATAAATGACCAAACATCACTAGAATGATGTGTTGTGCACTCTGCACAGTAATAATGTATCCAACCAAACTTGACAGGCAGCAGACACAGTCTGATTAAATTTCCTGTCTATTTGCCACGTTGTTGTGTGCTTTGCCCACAAATAACTTTATGCTTGTTAACCGATTGTCTTCTCTTGTAAACTGTAGTCAACAGTGGTGACTACAGTTTCTCGTGAACTGACGTCACTGCTCCCTCATCCTTATCTGTGCTCCTGACTGCACAGACCACATCTTCAGCGGCTATCATGCTGTCACCACCCGTATCTGCGGAGCCGGGCTCTGCCTCCAGAACAACTTTGGCCAGTTTGGGGTCTGGCTGACCGACTGGTTTAAAGATGATTTGATTGTCACTTTGACATTTTAGCAGGCCAAGTGTAACAGCGTTGTCAGTCACCTGGCTGTTAAGTGTCGTTTGCGCGCGGTAACGATGCGGAAACAATACCTTCGCAATGCGCATTGCGTTGTGACACGTGACGGCACGAATCACTTTTTCCCCCGTTTTACCTAATTTCTGAGTAAAATGCGTAAGAAACAAGCCAACAGGCGTCACTTCAGAGAGGATTAAAGCGCAGAGAAAACACAGCTAAAAACACAGTTTATTTATTGACAGGAAAGGTCACGGAGCAGATCAAAGAGGTGACGGAGCGGATCAAATAGGTCCTGGATCCGATCCAAGAGGTCCCGGAGCGCGCTCCGGCTAGCTCCGGCACAAATTAAGCACTGATTGACTTTAATATTTTATTTTCATGGTTGAGATTAAACAATCAAGAACTTTTAACCCTGTCCAACCTGCTGTCTTAATGTCACGTCACCTTTAGCTGCTCTTAAAAAGCATACCTGATAGTAACGCTTCATTGAACCACTCAATACCGGTTACTGTTGGCCATAACCAGGTCAAAAAATAACACTTGACTCTTTATTTACCTCTCGGACGAGTGCATCCCCAACTCTCTCAGAAAACACACAACACACAGGGTGCGTCTCAAAGTGTTAAACTGCAGTCTCCTCTCTCCTCTCTCCTCCGCAGCACCAGAATCAAAGCAAAGTGTGTGTGTGTGTGTGTGTGTGTGTGTGTGTGTGTGTGTGTGTGTGTGTGTGTGTGTGTGTGTGTTTTGAATCCCTTCTATTTGTTTGAAAAATCTCACAGCCCTCATCCTTCAGTCAAGAGTCCACTAGATGGGGACAAAATCCAATGATCTGTCTTCACATTGGAGCCCTTGTGATGAAATGATGTCTTCTCTAGAAGAAATGCAGCGTGTGATGGTGGTTTGAACTCAGTGAGTTTACTGTGAGTGTGAAAAGCATCTTTAGAACACAATCATAACTCTAAGTCATGCAGTGCTGCCTGAGTGGATCTCCAGCTTCTTAGATTTTTGGATCATATTATGAAGTGGAGATGATGCAATATTCAAAGTCTTCCTAATTTACATCTGAGATTGTTCCACAATGTTTGGATGATGATGATGATCTGACCTGTTGCCAGTTAACCCAATAAGTCCAAAAATCCTCCTCCACCTGTTTCTTCTTAGAGCCTCTGACTTGTTCAGCCTTTTGTTGCTCCTGTCCCCTGAACTTTTTTGAAAGGATGTTGGTGTCATCAAATTCAAAATGGACTCAAATTTAGCATGAAACAGTCAAATGTGCGGTGGCCCTGTGAGCTCACAGCACTGCAACTTGAATCTAAAGGCTGGAAAGCAAACATTTGATCATGTGATGCTGCATGTGTGGGTCTCCTGAAGAGGACTGACGGAGGCCTCTGATCATCCTGGAACATGAGACTTTCTGAGTGAACATCCGAGCATCAACTCTCTATTTATGGATCAAAAAATCAGATGAAGTTCAAGTCAGGGTTTGATGCACAGTTACAGCTGCTACGGAGAGGAAGAATAGAAAGCTCCAACATTTGGTCTCTGCTTCAGTTCTCCTACAGCTTAACCGGGGTTTGAGCGCCCTCTGCTGGTCATGTTGTCTGCATGAGGAAATGATTCAAAAATGGAGATGATTGCAAATTGAAGCACACCAGATCAGATTAGATGGTTTTGATCTTCACCACAGGTTTTATAACTCTCAGGATTTTTAATAATGTTTCATCAAAAATGATGAGCTTGATGTTTTGGCCAGTCATGGTGTGTTTTCTCTCCTCCTCCTCCTCCTCGCCGTGACTCCTGACAAATGATTCAACCTCTCATACACTTAAACCTGAGACCTGACAGACTGTTCTTAGTGAAGAAAACCAGAATCCAATAAATCATCAGTTTAAACTGTGTTTCTTGAATTCATCATGTAACAGATAGTTTCATCAGATTTCTGGAACACATAAAGATTTGTCTTCTTTTTGTTGCCATGTTGTGAGCAGGAGCATCCCAAACCCTCAGCACAGACTTTAAGCTAAGAAAAGGTGATACAGCTGTTCAACAGCATGAAGATGTTCAAAAGTTATTAAGGCTAAAGCACAGTGGATTTCTGACTTCATGCTTCAAATAATAAGTTACATGTATTCAAAATAGGCCCCATTGAAGATTTGTTTTGTTTCCAAGTGTATTAAATAGCAATAGAATGCTACATGTCTGTGTTTACAGTTCAAATGTCAAATCTATCCTTCAAATGGTCACTGTGAGAGATCTAATATCTCTGCTTTTGAGGAAAAGTGAAGAAGAAAAATAAAAAAAGCCCAGAGCAACAGAGCTAAAAGCAAGAAAACTTTGTGTCTGCTTATTTTTCTCTAAAGTCTTTCAGATTCATACAAACGCTCCTCCCTGGCACCCTGAGGCCAGTCAGAGGAGCAACAGATGCTTTAAGGCTCTCTTGACTTTCTTAAAGAAACTGGATTAAATGGAATCATTTTGTGCAGCTATTTGTTAAACCTGAGACCTGAGAGAATTTGATTCGTGAAGAAAACCAGAACACAATGAATCCTAAATTGAAACTGTCTCTTTAATTCATCATGTAACTGATAGTTTGATCAGATTTCTGGAACACATTCAAGATTTGTCACTAAGGCCATAAACACTGCTGACTGCAACAAATTGAAGACTTTTCACAGTTTTGATCAGAATTTTTCTCCTTCTTTTGGAGAAAATTGAAGTGAGTGTGTGTGTGAGGAGCATCTGAGCGTCCTCTGAGCTGCTCAGGTCGCAGTGTGATCAGTTAGTTGAGCTGCAGATCCAGAAGAGTCCCATCCTTCAGACAGAAAACCAGCTGAGAAAAAGCACAAGTTTAAAAACTGTTTTCTGTTCAATCAAAATGTTGAAATATTCAAGACTGCTCTGATTGGACGCTGCAAAAAGTGAAATGTAAAGACAAATAATCCCAGTCAGTCAATAAGATTTGAATGGGACGTGCTGTAGATTTGTCTGGGTGTTCATGTCATCATGAGCTCACCTGTTTGGTTCCTTCACTTCCATCTGAGGACAAACTCAGGGCAGAGACACAGAGAGAATAAAAACACAGTCTTTGAATCATCAGGGAGTTACTGACCTCTGCTGACAGAATCTACAAGCAGCACAGAAACAGAGCAGGAACAGACACGTTATGTGTACTCGCTGTGTGTGAGAAGCACCCCAAAAACCCTCCAGCTCAGAAGAAGCAGAAGCTAACAGCGTCCTCTGAGCTGGCCAGGTGGGGGCGCTCCTCCTTTCCCTCCTCTGGACTGGCAGCTGCAGTCGGTGGCTGAGAAGGGAAGGAGGGGGTCCCCAGTGGCTCAGTGGTCTTCCTGTGCCCATCTGCTGCTTCACCTCCACTCTGAGCAGAAAAAGAAAAACAAGTGATTCAAAGTTTGATCCCAACTTTAGCCCCTGTGTTTCCCTGGAGGACGTCTAAGTGGAGTCAGACAAACAGCTGGATGCTTTTCTCAACTGCTTCCATGATCATCTCAGTGTTTGAAATCAACTTGATCTCTACTTTATGACTTTACTGTCACTGCTGGAGTATGAGAGAGCAGATCACTTACTGAGCGCGCTCTGCGCTCTGTGCTCATCCATCCTCCTCATCTGGTCCAGAATAGTCCTCTCTCCATGTCCGCTCTGGCTCCTCCTCATGGTGTCTTCTGCTCTCTGAAACAAAAGATCAAAACACAAGAACAGAGTGAGTTCTTCAGAGAAATCATCTCTGAATGACTGAAGAATTAAAGATCCCAGAAGATTTGAAACACTGACATAAAGAGTTACTCACCTCCACTGCAGACCACAACATCTACTCCAACATTCAACAACAACTATTATTACTGTGTGTGTGTGTGTGTGTGTGTGTGTGTGTGTGTGTGTGTGTGTGTGTGTGTGTGTGTGTGTGTGTATACTTCCCCTTCCTGCAGCAAACACAGACTCTGTCTCAGTCTGAGTCACTGTCATCACTCCATCCGGTGTGGTGAGAGCGACCGTGCCAGAATCTGTTGTTGGTGCTGAATGTGAGGCCTGATGATGTTGAAGGAGCTGAGTCTTCATCACTCCTCTGCCTCTTCCTACTACCTACCTGCTCTGGGCTGCTCTCCTCCCTGCTCCTCTTGAGGGACAAGCCAGCACCAGAGGTGGAGGGGGCACACTCCTCTGGATCCTGAGGGATGGAGGGGGGGGCTGGAGAACTGGAACCAGGATCAACAGGAGGACCTGCAGGTACACAAGAACTAAGAGGGGGATTAACAGGAAGAGGAGAAACTGGACCGGTCATATGGGGCCATCCCCTCATGAAGGCCTCAAATGGAGGAAACTCTTCCTCTTCCTCCTCAGGCATGGAGGAAAAGACAAAGTTGTCAATAGCCTTGTCCTCACTCGCCCTGTTGTCGCTTGCCCTGTCCTCACTCGCCCTGTCCCTGTCCTCACTCGCCCTGTCCTCACTTGCCCTGTCCTCACTCACCCTGTCCCTGTCCTCACTCGCCCTGTCCTCACTTGCCCTGTCCTCACTCACCCTGTCCTCACTCTCACTCTCCCTGTTCCTGTCCTCACTCTCCCTGTCCCTGTCCTCACTCTCCCTGTCCCTGTCCTCACTCTCCCTGTTCCTGTCCTCACTCACCCTGTCCTCACTCTCACTCTCCCTGTCCTCACTCACCCTGTCATCACTCTCCCAGTCCTCACTCTCCCTGTCCTCACTCACCGTCATTACTCGCCCGGTCCTCACTAGCCCTGTCCATACTCTCCCTGTCCTCACTCTCCCTGTCCTCACTCGCCCTGTCATTACTCTCCCTGTCCTCACTCGCCCTGTCCTCACTCGCCCTGTCCTCACTGGCCCTGTCCTCACTCTCCTGTCCTCTCTCGCCCTGTCCTCTCTCGCCCTGTTGTCCCTCATGTCCTCATTCCCTCGTCGTCCAGTCCTCAGTAGATTCATGTCTACCACCTGATGAATGGTCCTGTCACCATCTTCGATGAGGAAAGCGCGAAGACGTAGACCCACACCTGGAATGAATACCATGTCTTCATCTTCTTCCTCATCAGAGGAGAGGTCCATAGGAACAGCTTCACCTGGGTCATTATCCAAGACGTTGACCTCAGGGACGCCGTTGTCTTCAGGACGCTCAATGATGTTCACACCATCTGAAGAGAAAGAGTCAGAGCACACGTGAGGACAGGTTTGAAATTCTTACTCTTTAAACATTAAATATTTGTTACAGATCAACTGAGAACATCTCTCTTCACATAAACATGACTGTATGACTGAAAACTTGAAGTGAATGTGAGAGAGTGAGAAGAGGCAGAGCAGCAGAATCAGCTGCAGGCTCAGTGCTGTTAAAGTTCACTGAGCTGCCAGCTGCTCTGAGCTGACACACATCAATACAAACTAATACAAACTAAGAAACTATTTTCACTGAGTTTAATTAAAGCTTGTCTTGAAACAAAGAGCTCAAACTGAGTTCACAGAGATCTTCAGGAACAGAGCGAATGTTTAAAACGGTTTAATAAAGAATGAAAAGAGGTGCTCTGCACAAAAGAAGCTGTGCACATAATGTGTATCAAGCAAAGACACTTTGAACCAAATGATCGAGGTCTGTCACAGACATGAGTCATTGCGCGCGGTGAATTATGGACACGTTTAGCCCTGTAATAAAATACACCTGACGTCATGACGTTCATCGTCTCCATGGAGCTCTACATAAATGCATTTTTAGCATTTTACAAAGATTTGATTTAATCAACATTCCTTTCAAACCTTTCCATGAAAATGTGTTAAAATGTGAACATCCTGAAACCAAAATGAAAGTATTTGAAACCTCTACACTGACTGTGCACACGTTCCCTCTTTGTCCCGGGATATTTTACACTTACAACCACCAAAATTAATCATTTTACCATGAAAAATAATCGGGGAAAAAGAAACTCAGATTCACGTTTGTTCGAATTCATTCTATCCAATATATTTATAAAACAAGATGTATAAGATATTACTTTAAATCTTCCTACACCGAGGAAATTTACAGAATTACAGTCGGGTGAAAGAGGTGGACAGTTAGTGTTTTAAACCAACTGACCTTAAGACATGAATAATTAAAACACCCGATAATACACGGGGTGGACTCGGAACTCCAGAAAAGTGACTCCAGTTTGTGTTCAGACGAAGCTTTAAAGTTTATTTATTGAGCTAAATCCGGTCATGTTTCATAAATCAAACACTAAACGAGATCACAGGCTGAAGTAGTCTCACCTGAAGGGTTGTCCTCTCTCTGCTGGGCTCCTTGCAGCAGGTCGTCCACGTGATGAAGTGGTCTACTGAAGGCCATTTTTCAGACTCTTCAGGTTTCCACAGTCGATGATCGATCCGGAGTTGATTTGTCCAAAAAAAGATGAGTTTGTCCAAAAGTTAGCTTCTCACAGCTAGGTTTTGCAGCAGCTCGTTACCAAGTTTAAGTGCAAAGGGGGTTCGAAAGGGTCAGCGGGCCTTTTATAACCTCGGCTTCTGTTTCCTTGACAACGACGCACGCGCGTGCGTGTGCGTCTTGAAAAGCAAATATTAATTTTATTTTATTCACTTTTTTTTTTTTTTTTTTTTTTTTTTTTTTTTTTTAAATGTCGATAAAGTTATTTTAACATTTCTCTGTGAAAGAACACAAACAGCTGTTTTTTTTATCATTATGATAACAGTCGGTTTGGTGATTTCAAACAAATCAAAAGCACGTGTTAGTTTCTTAACAATCAGAAAATGATGAGCTGAAGTTAAAATACTATTAGACATTATTTATGTATTAAGTTAGTGATTTATACATTTCTTTTATTTTATTAACTTAATTATCTCCTCCTGGATTATTGGATAGGAGTGCTATCATTGAGTCATGACGTCACATGCTCCGGTACAGTGGGTGGCCGTATGTACCTTCAAAGATGCTTGTGATTCAACGGTTACATTACAGAAGACGACGAAATGATGAGTTCTCGGAACCTTTGTTCGCTGGGGTGTGGCGGCGGGGTTGTTTATGAAGTAGGACCGCCAGACAACAGCCATCAACGTTGACAGGGAAAGGTAAAATGCGTCCTTGTGTTTCAGAGTAAATAATCATAAATTTGTCCTCTGTTGTGGATGGTGAATGTTTTTTTTTCCTCACGTCCATCTTTAAGGTTGAATCTCAATGCGTTAAACTGCAGTCTCCTCTTTCCTCCGCGGCACCGGAATTAGTTCCTGAGCCGCCATATTGAATGGCGTCCCAATACGATAATAATAATAATTATTATTAATATTTTTAATTTTATATATGGGCAATTCTACCAAATTTGTGCAAGTTGCTGTCCCACATTAAAAAAAAAAACTATTTAACAAAACAATAAAGAATTCAGACCTTCAATATTTACTAAGATTATGTTATGATCTAGTAAAACACAAGACTGTAACTAGATAGTAATAAAGCTAAATATATTCAAGATCATCATTTTTGCTACCGTCCGAGGTACTTTCTATTGGGGAGTATTTGTCCCAATCTCTAAGCCCTAAATTTCAATCCATGAAAATAATACTTAGAATTTTGTCATTTTTTCCAATGGTGTAGTTTAAAAGATATGTTTAGTTTATGTTAAACCGTATGTAAAATATTTAGATTCATTTTCAATACTTTTTTTAATTTACAAAACATGCTTTAAAAAATGCTGTCCCTCACTTTCATGTCACAACCGTAACAGGAGTCATTTTACCACATGGATGGAGTCTGGTTTTAGCCACACACCTGCATTTCTGACCAGGAAGTGACACTGCATCCCTGTCCCTCATGGCTGCATAGTGAGTGATTACCTCTCATAATTATTAAGTAAATGTGTTCCAAAGTCTTAAAATCAATATGTTAGATTAATAACTGTCACAACCGTACACATATTATCTGCAAAGCAGTACACTTTTAGAGGCTCAATAATAATAATAATACATTTTATTTATATAGCGCTTTTCAAAGACTCAAAGATGCTTTACAGAATAAAATTCAAATAAACATCAAGTATAGACATGGAAAAAACAAACAAATTCATTCCAATCAAGCATAAAACAAATCTAAAATATAACAGTTAAAATTACAGATAAAAAGCAAAGTTAAAAAGGTTAAACAAAACGTGGAGTTCAGAGAGGTTAAAAGTTAAAAGCAGTGCGGAACAAGTGTGTTTTTAATTGTGTCTTGAAGATGGTGGGATCAGATATGGTCCGAATGTATTGTGGAAGTGAGTTCCAAAGGGAGGGGGCAGCAACAGAGAAGGCTCTGTCCCCCCAGGTTCGGTGCTTGGTCCTTGGCACGGTGAGGAGGTTTGCGCTAGAGGAGCGGAGGGTACAGGAAGGCGTGTAGGGATGGAGTAAGTCTTTAAGGTAAGAGGGGGCCTGGTTATGGAGTGCTTTATGGGTGAGTAGGAGGATTTTGAAATTGATGCGGTATGGGATAGGGAGCCAGTGAAGGTCTTGAAGAATGGGGGTGATGTGGTCACGGGAACCGGTACGGGTGAGGAGGCGAGCGGCAGAGAAGCAAAATATTATGTTTTGTTGTGTGTACAACTGTTCAAACATCTGTTGCTAGCCATCTACTTGTTAGCATGTTTGAGTTATTGCAGGAATTAGCTAAAAATGTCACAACCGTAAAAAATTGTAACATCACAGTTGTGACAACATGTAATGTTCCACATATTTTGGGCAATTTTTGATCATTATGATTACATTATACTCTTAAAACATAATAATAATAATAATAATAATAATAATAATAATAATAATAATAATAATAATAATAATAATAATATATTTGTGCGTATTAGTGCATTATATTATATTTGATTTGTAAAGCATATTTCATTCTTAAGAATGTGCTTCTGAATATATGTTTCTCTGAGTAGCTGGCAGACTTATTTCTTCTGCATATGGTGCATAAGTGGATTGTGATAAAGAAGGGTATTTCTGATATGAGCAGGAACTAAAGGATTCCAGAGAAGAGAAGCCTGATAACTAAAGGCTCGACCTCCCAGAATACTTTTAGAGACCTTAGTAAGACAAGCAGGCCTGCATGCTGGGAGAGCAGCGATCTAGACAGATAATACAGCACGGTAAGCTCTTTAAGATAGGATGGCCTGATACCATTAAGAGCTTTGTAAGTCAGAAGAAGAATTTTAAATTCTATTCTAGACTTTATAGGTAACCAGTGTAGAGACAATAACACTGGGGAGATATGCTCCCTCCTCCTGGTCCCAGTCAGAACCCGGGCTGCAGCATTCTGAACCAGCTGAAGAGTCCTAATAGACTTGTTAGGACAACCAGCTAGAAGAGAGTTACAGTCATCTAACCTGGAGGAAACCAAAGCATGGACCAGCTTCTCTGCATCACTCTGAGACAAGATATGTCTGATTTTTCTAATATTACAAAGATGAAAGAACGCCGTCCTGGAGACCTGTTGGATGTGAGAGTTAAAGGACAGGTCCTGATCCAGAAGAACTCCTAGGTTCCTAACAGTGGAGCCAGGTGCCAGGCTGATGCCATCTAAGGTAGTTATCTTGTTAGAAAAAGCCTCTCTGAGGTGTTTAGGTCCAATAACAATGACTTCAGTCTTCTCTGAGTTCAGAAGTAGAAAATTTCTGCTCATCCAGATCCATACACCTTTGAGGCAAGCTTTAAGTTTAGATAACCGGCTAGTTTCCTTTGGCTTCAATGATAAGTACAGCTGAGTATCATCTGCGTAAAAGTGAAAGTTGATGGAGTGTTTCCTAATTCTACTACCAAGAAGAAGCATATATAAGTTGAAAAGAATCAAACCAAGCACTGAACCTTGAGGAACTCCATAACACACCCTGGTATGCAAAGATCTGGTTCACCGTGGACAATATTGTTACCTTAATCCCTCATCAGTTAACATTAAGCAATAAGGTTGAGGGGATATAACAAAGTGCGGTCACCACCGTAACACGGAGTGTTTTGTAAAATAGAATAAGAAATTAGTCATTAAATAACATTTTATGATAACTATTGGTGTGATGACTAATGCTTGTCATAGTCACCGTGTGAGTTGCAGACCAGGTTGAATGGTGTTTAGACGCGTGAATTAAGACTGACGCCTTCTTGCTCTTTTTTACTTATTTATTCTCCACATAAAATCAAACAAAAGACGTGAGCCTCCTCCATGCTTCCTCCAAGCACGTTTTCCACGGTCAAAAAACTGTGTGCTCATCCGGTCCACAAAACACACCCTCTAACCTGGTGAGCACACCTATATTCCCTTCCTAGACTCCACCCATATAATGCAAACAAATATTTGTGTAGAGAAATAAATGGCTGTAACAATTGGTTAAATGTACATTCAGTGTAATAACTAATGAACTCTGAGATCTCTATGATCAGTGTCATTCATTTTACAAAAAAATATTGCATTTAAATGTTGATGAGTCTTAGAAAATAAACTTTGAAATTTGTTTGAAAAATCATTTAAATTGATTTAGTTGTAAAACCCTTCATAATAAATGACTACGATTATTCTTTAGAGGGTGTATGGACACACAACATTACCAGATTAATATAATGGTTTTTATTGTGGTGTGTTGCTGTGTTACGGTAGTGACACATTTCAGGAGCGGAAAAACATTTCAAGAACAGGCAGACATTAATATATGAAATTTGACTGTGCCTTTACTTGATATGTACCATAGAAATATGGTACAATATATGTATGGACAAGGTTTTTGGAACAAAACATCTTTTGAAAATGTGTTTCCAACTCTGGACTTTGCATGAATTGGGTAGAATGGCCCATATACACTGGCACACAGCTGGTTTTTTTCAGGGATGAGATATGTTAGAGTTCAGAGACACTTTCTCATGTGACTGCAGGAGCTGGGATCAAACTACAAGGACCAACACAACAGGGACATGATATTCAAACTAACAAATATAACCTTATAAACACAACCTAAAGAGAAGTCTTTGAAGAGAACCAATACATAAATCAAGGATGTTACATTGACTGAATCTCAGTTGCTTCATTTTATTATTTTATTTATCATTTTATTTTAGTCATGAAAAAAATACATTTACACAAGAGGCTTGTGAAGACTTACAGGTCCAGAAATGCTCCTGATAGTGTTACAGAATTTCAAAGTCATAGTTACATTGTTTTATTTTACTTTCATTTTATTTTCATGGAGTCCTTGCCTACATTTTTCAGGCTTACACCAATAGATACAGTCGACTTCACATCACAGTCGCGTCAGAGTTAGGGGCGGGGAATTTTGAGGGGGAAAACAATCCTTTACCCCTCATACTCAGCACTGTAAACACACCAATTTCAAAATCAGATTTCCATGCCAATTACTAAAATGTCATACATTGATTCATTGGAGCCAGCTCAAAAAGCTAGATACTTAAATAAAATCACCACAGATAGGTTTAGATTCTTGTTCGTATGTTATTAAAGAGTGGAGGAATGATCCTACTAAATGGCCTGATGTGTCATTCTCTGACACTTTCTGCTACCTGGTTGAATCATCCAGTAAGAGGCAAAATCACGTTTACTGATGAATTAAACCTCACAGGATTTTAATGTCTGATAAGGAAATCAGCACGTTTTAGTGAATTTGTGCTCCACACAATGGTTGTTATTGCTCAATAGCCCCCATGAGCTGCCTATATAAAGCTTATTGAGGACCCGGTTTATCACTCAGGGATCTACACACACAGCAGCCTGAAGAACTATCGGTCTCTGGAGGCACTTTTTTACAAGTGGTTTTGATGGAGTTGTGCTTCATCACAAAATACCTGCCTCAGATACCTACCTGTTCAGGTGTGATGCTCTTAAAAGGAGCAACTGAACGTTCACGTGAAATACAAAACAATCAAACACTGATTGAATAAGATGAAGATTCTGTTATCATACCTGAAATGAAGTGCTGACTACAGACGTACATGTTTTGATTTTAGATCTCAATGGGGATCAAGACCGATCTGACTCCAGAAGGTGGAGCTAGAAACACTGCAGTCCACTGATTGGTCCAAGGAATCACCACTTCCTGTGCTGCAGTGGTAACAAAGAACAACACATAACCCCACCATGTTTAAATCTCCAGTGGACTTCCTGAAGAGAACTTTCTTTTTGTCTGGAAAATGGCGTCACAAAACAGCGTTCCATGGTCAACCACAGAGGCGCAGACCAGCCATCCACCTTCTATACTGCTTAACCTGCTCAGGGTTGCAGGTGTCTGGAGTCTATCCCAGCTGTCTGAGGGTGAGAGGCAGGGTGCACCCTGGACTGGTCTCCAGTCAATCACAGGGCCGACACACAGAGACAGACAAGCTTTCACATTCACACCTACAGGAAATCTAGAAGCTGATGAGCATGTTTTTAGTCTATGGGAGGAAGCTGGAGTAGCCATTAAAGTTACTAACTCCAGATCTCTGTGGGAGTCTCTGAGTTTGTCTGTTGGTTTCCTCTCAAATGTTGATGTTATTTTCAGTGTTCTTCATCACTTTCTTCAAACGTCTCATCATGTTTTACATGTGTGTTGTTGAAAACTATCCAGAGACTTTAAAGTCCTTGTTCCTGTCCGTTGGACACAGTGTCATTCTAATGGTTTAGCTGAGACTGCAGGAAATGCTGTATGACAAATCTCATCCTGCTGTCTTTGAACAATGAGACAGACTCACTTTGAATACTTGCTGTAGATGCTTGTTTAGTTTGTTTGTTTGTTTGTTTGTTTTGTTTTGTTTTTAAAGGCCAGGGATTTTTGCAGATTGTCTTGTCTGGCACTGCTCTCTTTACACGTTATAAGAAAAAAGAAAATGTAAGCATTATAAATGTAGTCTGTGTTGATCTCATTTGTTTGTAGTTCATAAAGAGTCATCACTGTTCATTTCATTCAGTTTCATATCCAGCAGAAAACTCCTCACAGCAGCTTTTAAAGATTGTGTTCATTGTCATTTTATCAGCATTTATTCATATACGCTCACTCTGTTCTTTCATTACTGTGACAGAAAAGTTGAGTTTTTTGTTTGGGGGTTAAACTGACACAATAACTTGAAAACCATCCTCTTTGGTTTATTTGATCCCATCAAACTTACCTGATGCTGCCTCCTGGTCTCTGTGCTTCCTGTGGGTCTCTACATGTCATGTCAGCATGTGACAGCCAGAACAAACAGAAGATGAAAATGATTGCAGAAAATGACCCTATTCTACGTCCAGGAAATCATTTTTTTTCAGTCCAATCAGATCTTATTTCAATAGTTTTCAAACACACACCACTTATAATCACCTTTTTAAGCCCATTGAGATTCCTTCATGGGGCCGTTTGTAAGGGCTCTATGTCAGTCAGTCCGTCAGTCAGTCAGTCAGTTAGTCAGTCAGTCAGTCAGCCAGTCCATCAGTCCATCAGTCAGTCAGTCAGTCAGTCAGTCAATCAGTCAGTCATTCATTCAGTCAGTCAGACAGTCAGTCAGTCAGTCATTCATTCATTCAGTCAGTCAGACAGTCAGTCCATCAGTCAGTCAGTCAGTCAGTCCATCAGTCAGTCAGTCAGTCAGTCAGTCCATCAGTCAGTCAGACAGTCAGTCCATCAGTCAGTCAGTCCATCAGTCAGTCAGTCAGTCAGTCAGTCCGTCAGTCAGTCAGTAAGTCAGTCAGTCAGTCAGTCAGTCCATCAGTCAGTCAGTCAGTCAGTCCATCAGTCAGTCAGTCAGTCAGTCAGTCCGTCAGTAAGTCAGTCCATCAATCAGTCCATCAGTCAGTCAGTCAGTCAGTCAGTCCATCAGTCAGTCAGTCAGTCAGTCAGTCCATCAATCAGTCCATCAGTCAGTCAGTCAGTCTGTCAGACAGTCAGTCAGTCAGTCAGTCAGTCCATCAATCAGTCCATCAGTCAGTCAGACAGTCAGTCAGTCAGTCAGTCAGTCAGTCCATCAGTCAGTCTGTCGATCAGTCCATCAGTCAGTCAGTCAGTCAGTCAGTAAGTCAGTCCATCAGTCAGTCAGTCAGTCAGTCAGTCAGTCAGTCAGTCAGTCAGTCAGTCAGTCAGTCTCCTGACAGGTGTATTTGATTTCAGCCAGCTTTCATGACACTAAAGCTTTATGAACATACAAATCCAAGTTAGCTAACTTTCTGAGGCTAGCGGAGCTAGCTAGCAGGACAAGAATAAAAACAACGAGGATGTAACACCCTCACTATTCAACCCAAATCAAGAAAAAATGGCTTCCCTTTATCCATACACCATTTTTCTTCTTCTGTTTTCTTTTTCTTCTGTTTTTCTGCCACACTAGGATAAATTCATTTTGACACTGCTGTTCATCATTATTATCCTCACTAACATTTATGTTTTAGGCATATAAGGGAAATAATAAACATTTGAGATCAATTCAGATAAGGTGCTGTAAAGGAAGTTGGTTAAAAACTATGAACATAAAAAAAATCAGTTACTACGATGGACAGACTTCTTTGAGTCACTTTGGACAATTAGCAGGGGCGTCACCAGGAATTCTGAGTCCTCTAAAAAATGTCTCAGTGGGCCCCATCACCACCCCTACCCAACCCTACAAAGATTGCTTTTACCACACCTGCATTACTCAATGACCCACTGAAAGACATAAAACATAAAGTTAGTTTCACAGCCCTGAAAAAAAAATGTAAATGAATAATCACACCAGTGGATGTAATATTTCCTCAGGAAGATCTAAATCTGGAGTAGAAAATTGTTGATTGTCATTAAACAAAGATCTATGTTTTCAAATTGCCTGGTTAACTGACTGAAATCTAAACAGCAGACTGCGTTGTCCTGTTCACGTTTCTTGTTGTGGAGAGCTGAGAGAGACTCAGGCGAGGATCATACAGGCAGCAAAGCCAAAATAATCAACTACACTTTAGAAAACAAGCCCAAAAACCCACAATCAGAGACTGACAAGATTTACAAGCTACTTTACAGAAAAACAAAGCCAAAGTCACTTCTAATAAGCTGATTTGGTGACTGAAAGATCAGGAACAGGATGGACTAAACCATTCTGTGCAATCGGGGGAGAGAGAGACAGAGGCCTTTGAGAGAGACTCCCCCCTTTTCAGAAAGGATTTCTGAATGTTTGTTTATTTATTCAGACAGTTTTGATCATCTTATTGCAGTTATAGCACAAAACAAAAGAAAAGTGTGATAGAAAGCACATTTTATTTCAGGCTTTTTAAGGCCCCCCCTCCCAGTAAAGCTCTGTTCCATCAAGATGATCTCTTCTCACAGTTCTGACCTTCCTTCTCTTAGTCCCTGCTCTCAGAGCATGTTTTGGTGAGGCCCCGATGTGGTGAAATATTGATAGTGTCTTTCATGGTGAGCAACATATTCAAGGTTAGGGATCCAACGCTCTGCTTCACGTACTGATAACTCCTCCTTGACCTGACTCTGCATCAGAAACATGTTGTCAGGGCCGCTCACATGGCTGCTGGGAAAAAGCTAGCCTTGGGATGGAAACTGCAACACTCCCTGGCTTGGTAACAGAGGGTCAACTCCTTCATGGAGACTGTTCCAAACAGAGGGTTGCTTTCATTTCATGAAGGCATTCATCCCGCCCTAAAACTCCCCAAGCACAAGGTCCAGTTTACAAATCACTTGAAGAGAGAGATCTTCTAACCCTGATCTCCTCTGGCCTTTGGTGAGATGGGACCAGGTGAGGCGGGGTGTAGGCTTGATTCAAGGTGTGTGTGTGTGTGTATGTTTAAGTACAAGAACCTTTGAATCTCTTCTATTTGTTTGAAAAATCTCTCAGCCCTCATCGTGGACTTCAGGAGGAACAGGAGTGACCCGCCCCCCCTCTACATCAGCGGCGAGTGTGTGGAAAGGGTCCACACATTCAGGTTCCTGGGAGTCCAGATCTCTGATGACCTCTCCTGGCCAGCCAACATCACAGCTGTCATCAAGAAGGCCCAGCAGCGTCTACACTTCCTGAGAGTCCTCAGGAGGAACAACCTCCACAGGGAGCTGCTGGTGGCCTTCTACCGCTCGTCCATCCAGAGCCTGCTGACCTGCTGTATCTCCACCTGGTACGAGAGCTGCACTGAGGCGGACAGAGGGAGGCTTCAGAGGACAGTCAAGGCAGCACAGCGGATCATCGGCTGCCCTCTCCCCTCCCTGATGGACATCTATTCCACCCGGTGCCTCAGCAGAGCTCGCAGCATCATCAAGGACAGTTTACACCCTGGTGCCCAGCTGTTTGACCTGCTGCCCTCAGGCAGGCGCTACAGATGCATCAAAGCAAAGACAAACAGACTGAAAAACAGCTTCTTCCTGAGAGCCATCACCAACCTGAACTCTGATCTACAACGACTCCGGTCATTAGCATCATTAGCATCATTAGCATGATGCAAAATGTGCAATATTTATATCACTGCCTCTGCAGTCGCTGCTACTTTCTACTTTTTACTAGGGATGCACCGAAATGAAAATTTGTGGCCGAAGCCGAATAAAATATAAACGCTCGGCCGAATACCGAATAGGGCTGTCACTTTTTCAAAAAATCATATTCGAACGAATATTAAATGACCCGTCATTCTTCAAATGTATTCGAATTAGGGTGTAGGCTTGATTCAAGATAGAAGGGCAGAAATTGATGTTTACAATGTTTCCAATCTTGAATTTCAACTACAAAAAGAATCAAAAAAGGACTCTAAGTTTTCAGGATACTCAGAGTTCCTCAAATGATTAAAGAAAGGAGCTGGACTGTAAAAGAACTTGTGCACGGCAAAAACTGGAATCTTATTGAATGTTTAACCCGTACAGCTGCTGCTATTGCTTTGTGTGTGTGTCTGTGTGTCTGTGTGTCTGTGTGTGTGTCTGTGTGTGCTTGTTTGATCCACAAGTCCACAAAAATAATTGTGAAGAGTAAAAAATAAACTTGTTTCTGAATAATTTTTTTGAACCTGTAGCGCCCTCTGCTGGCAGCTTGGTGATAATTCTGGCATTATATTTCTGCAGCTCCCAGCGTGTTAGCTAGTTCTCAGAAAGTTATGATTTCATTTGGTTGATGTGACACCTTTAATTATTCACATATATGTATTAAAAACTGTTCATATCAAATATTTATTGGACTTCTCTTGCCCAGACAGGTCCCAGTAAAGAAACATGTTTGGTCAGTCAGCTATCTGACATACGGACCAATCTATTCCATATCTGTACCATGTCACCCATGTGTCTCACTGCACATGGTTCCTGACCCATATCACCATTAAATGCAAGTTTTGGAGCCTTTTTATGGACGCCCAGAAAGCAGTGAATAGCTCCGATCTGAAGCGCTTCACATCTACATGGACTACAGTAACCCCAAACCCCTGCACAACAGTCTGATGTAGGACAAACACAAGATTGAAACAGCTGTGTGTACGTTTTATAACCAAGCTCATGACAAAGTTTAACTTCATCAAAGAAGCTCCCAGAGCTCTACCTGCAGATTCTGATAAAACTTGAACTCCATCATCGGATGTGAGGTGTTCTAAGCGCTCCCCTCAGCTCAGCGACAGAGGCAGCCTGCCTTACCTGGAGGCCACCATCAGGGAGGTGCTGAGGATCCGCCCTGTGGCCCCTCTGTTCATCCCTCATGTGGCCCTCAGTGACAGCAGGTACACTCATTCTGGGAGGTTCTCTCAGAATGATGAGCTAAATGAGGCCTGGCTGCAGGTCTTTGCTGCAGGTGAAGGCTTTCTATGAAAATGACACAAACAATGACAGAATACATTGTTCAGTCCTGCTCAGATGAACTCTTTGTTTTGATCCAGTGTTGGTGCAGTGAGTTGGAGCTGCGCTCTAAGTGTTGAGTGTCTGGTTTGTGTGTTCCCCTCAGCTCGGTTCTTGAACAGTGAAGGCACAGGTTTGATCATCCCGTCAGCCAGCTACCTGCCGTTCGGTGCCGAGGTCAGGGTGTGTCTTGGTGAGGCTTTGGCCAAGATGGAGCTCTTCCTCTTTCTGTCCTGCATCCTTCAGCGCTTCACGCTCTCCGTCCCTCCAGGCCGACCCCTGCCCAGCTTGGAGGGCAAGTTTGGCGTGGTCCTCCAGCCGGCCAAGTACAAAGTGCACGCTTCACCCAGACCAGGCTGGGAGAGGAACCAGGTCCAGCTGTGTTGAGATGGTCCCCGTGCTGTGTCCAGAGAGTGTACGGGGCTTTTTTTCAAGCCCAACACAAACCATGGGGGTGTTTGTGAGCATGAATCCCTGAACTGAACATCAAATAATATTCTTTGTACACAGGACATTCCTTATTATCTCTTTACATCTGATCCAGACCTCCCTGACTGCTGCTGTAACAGAGGAAAAACAAACAGCACTTAGTGGTGAGCTGTTATTTAAACAGCTTTGTGATTGGTGCATTTTCAGCTGAGGCTAAAATCAAAGGCCACTGGTAGAAGTTGTAGATTTGTTAAATGTAAAAGTTTTAACTCTTGGAATAAATCAAGAAAGACAATCAAACTGTTCTAGAGACACATTTTGGTCCAATTTTCTCCACACTGACAAATAAAACAGCCCCTCAATGTTCAAAGATTCTTCTTCTTCTCTTTGTTTTTGTGGTTCCAGTTTCCTACTCTAGAATTGTACTGTTTCAGATCATTAACGACTTTAAGGAAGAAAATGCTGAAGCTTATTCTGATGGTTATTGACACAGATTTTCCTCTATTTGAGGGAAAAGTTCCTCAAAGGTTGATTTATAACAGTGCAGAAATATTATGGGGAAAAAAACTATTTTTTTTAACACTGAAAAAAAAATAAATCTGATTAAGTGTTTGACTTATCTTTTTCATAAAAATGTCCTGTCGTGGACAGGTCCACGAAAATAATTGTGAAGAGTGAAAATAAAAACTTCAAATGGGGTAAGATTGTTATTTTTTTTAATTTAGTCATTATTTTTATTTCAAGAACAGCAACAATTAAATATTTCTTGCACCATTCAGAGTTTTTTTTTCACTCTTTACAAGCAACTCTAGCGTCATTTCTGTCTTTAAAAATCTTGAAACCATCATTTCTTTTTGTTTTCTCAGGTGAAAGTTGCTTATAATAAGTCTGATTAGACAATTCTGACTGAAAATAAGACGTCAACACTTGCTCAGATGTCAGTTTTTGCAGTGTATTATGATTTTGTATATTGAAGAATAAGTGATGAGGTGAAATGTTGGATGTCAATAATAAACGTGGGCAAAGTTTTGAACTGAGGTAAAGTGTGTTGAAGTAATCCCTGCTGAGAGCGCACGCGGCTCTGAACAAGAAGAATCAAAAGAACCACATGAGACTAGTTAGGCTGCACGCTGGTCAAGTGGACAGAGCTGTTTCCTCTCAGCAAGAAGGTTCCTGGTTCCTGGTTCCTGGTTCCTGGGTAGGTACCTTTCTGCGTGTAGTCTGCATGTTCTCCTTGTGCATGTGCTGGTTTCCTCAAGCTTCCTCCCAAATCCAAAATCCTAAAACTACTCTGATAACTACTGATGGTCCCTAAGTGGTTCCTAAAGTTTGGGTCAGGACCCCCTGAGAATCACAAAACACTGATGGGGGAGGGGGGGGGGGGGCAAAATACCTTTCAGAATCATCGACTATTTGAAAATGTATATTTCATCACTTTCTGTAAAAAAGTCTAAACAAAAATAGGGCTTACATTTGATATAAATACATACAAACAGAGAATGTTTGACCTGTTTTCCACATTTCTTTGTTGCCATGAAAACCTGAGGAGTCTAAACCAGGAACCAGGACAGTACTGTAGTGTGAGGGTTCCATATGGATCACAAACTTACTAAGATTCACCCACATGGAGAGGGATAACTTTCTTTAGAGCTAAGTGGTGATCTTTAGAAATATTTTTTACACATCAAATCAACACAGCGAGTCATTTCTTCAATGAAGCCTGATTTTAAAAAAAGTGATGTTCAATATCTTCATCCGTGCCTTTCTAAACACAACACACACACACACACACACACACACACACACACACACACACACACACACACATACACACACACACACACACACACACACATACACACACACACAAACACACACACACAGCTTTACTGAGAACAATCACATAAAGAGAAAAACATTTGAATGTGATACAAAAATAAATAATAAATAAATAAATGAACCTGAAGTTTGTTTTTTTTATTTTTAGGAGGGATTTTATGTTATGAGTTTTTTAACCACACACACACACACACACACACACACACACACACACACACACACAACACACACACACACACACACACACACACACACACACACACACACAAACACACACACACACACACACACACACACACACACACAGACACACAGGTTTGGGGGGGGGGGGGTTAGGGGGTTTGGGGGGGGGGGGGTTAGGGGGTTTGGGGCGGGGGGCGGGGTGTTGGGGTTTGGGGGGTTTGGGGGCAGGGGGGGGGGGGGTGTTGGGGTTTAGGGGGTTTGGGGGCGGGGGGGTTTAGGGGGTTTGGGGGCGGGGGGGGTTAGGGGGTTTGGGGCGGGGGGCGGGGTGTTGGGGTTTGGGGGGTTTGGGG
Source organism: Labroides dimidiatus (assembly GCA_030710495.1). Classification (NCBI taxonomy): domain Eukaryota; kingdom Metazoa; phylum Chordata; class Actinopteri; order Labriformes; family Labridae; genus Labroides; species Labroides dimidiatus. The sequence goes on from CM061159.1 coordinate 3,297,964, forward strand.
GCAGGGGGGGGGGTTCGGGGGTTTGGGGGGTTTTGGGGCAGGGGGGTTGTTTTTTATGTGTTAGAGGGGGTCTGAGAGGCTGAATGCTTTCGAGCAGGGAGGTCACTGGCCGTCACTTGGGGTCTGCGTGTTTCTTTTAAAAAGGCCCAGGAACCTTCTCCCCAAGGACTTCCTTGGTCCTTCTTGAGTGACCTCTTCGATCTCACCATCGAGGTTACTTATACAGTCCATCATGGTGGTAGCTGGTTCCACCTCCTCTTCCTCCTCTACCTCCTCCCTCTCTGGAGTCTGGTGGGTGTTGCTGACAGACTCCAGGAGAGAGGTCTTCTCCACCTGCCACTGGGCCTTCTGTCTTTCCAGGTCTTCTTGGACTTGTTTTAGAGAGGCCTTCAACTTGGAGGTTTCTCTCTGCTCTGTGAGGAGTTGTGACCTGAAAACCTCCTCCTGGCATCTCTGGATCATCAGCTCTTCCTGGGCTTCTCTGAGCTGCTCCATCATCCTGTGAGTGTTCTCACTGTATTCCTCCAGGAGTTGAGACCTCTCTTCTTCCCACATGTGTCCGTAGTGCTCCAGCTCCTCTCTGGCCTGGCAGAGAGCAGCTTCCATCCTGGCAGCTTCCTTTTCTTGTTCATACTTCAGATGGGACTTTTCTTTATCCAGACGCATTTGAAGTCTGTCAAAGTTGTCCTGCATCTCATTCAGGGAAGTCTGCATCATGGTCCTCTCTTGAAGCTGTTTCTGCAGGAGCTGGAACCTTTCCTTCTGATAGTGGGCCCTCACGTCGTGGGTCATTTTCTCCGCCTGTTTCAGAGCAGCCTCCATCCTGCAGGTTGTCTCTTGCTGTTCTTTCAGGAGACGAGACCTGTCCTCCTCCCACTGCTGCCTCTGATTCTCCAGCTCCTCTTGGGCCTGGTGCAGAGCAGCCTTCAGTTCTCTGGTCTGCTTTTGCTCTGACAGACGGTGGGACCTCTCCTCCTCCAGCTGCTCCTTCAGGGTCTTCAGGTCTCCTTGGGCCTGGTGCAGGGCAGCCTTCAGTCCATTTGATTCCTCTTGGTGCTTGGCTCTGTCCTCCTCCAGCTGCTGGATGGTGTTTGCTGGAGCTGACTGAGCCTGCTGCAGAGCAGCATGCAGTTCATTGATTTGTCCAATGAGGAAAAATCTCTCCTGTGCCCACATGTGTGACTTGTTTTGTAAGTCCACAGAGACCTGGTGCATATGGACGGTCATCTTGGAGGTCTCCTCTGTTTGCAGGGCCAGACTCTGTTGTGTCTGTCTGTGCCTCTGCCTTTCAGCTTCAAGAGCCTCTCTAAGTTTCTCCATCTCGGAGACAGCTGCTCTTGCTGTGGCCTCCTTATTCATGACCTCAGCAGAGAGAAGCCTGATTTTGGAGGAAGCTTTGGCTTCATTTTGTTTGAGCTGCTCTTTTAACTGCTCAACCTCATGAAGCCAAGCTGCCCTCTCCACCTCAGGTTTTGAGACCTGTTCTCCTTTGCTGCTCACTCTGTGAACATCCAGCTCAGGGGTCTGGAGCACAGCCTGTTTGGTCTCCTGGTGGCTGGTCTTCGGCTTGGCAAAGCTTGCCAAAGCTGCCTTCTTCTCCTCAGGTTTTGAGACCTGTTCTCCTTTGCTGCTCACTCTGTGAACATCCAGCTCAGGGGTCTGGAGCACAGCTTGTTTGGCCTCCTGACAGTTGGTCTTTGGCTTGGTCAGAGGTGTCATTTTATTGACCTGTTGTTTACCTGCAACCACGTCACTGAATGCCATTTTATAAGTAGAAACAGGCCTGTTTCCATCTGGCTGTGGTTGGTCAGGTGTCTGACCAGGCTGATGACCAGGCTGAGGACCAGGCTGAGGTCCAGGCTGAGGTCCAGGCTGAGGTCCAGGCTGGGGTCCAGGCAGTGGGTTACCTGACTCTGCAGGCTGTGGTGTTGGGGGCACTGCAGAGTACCCTTCTACCTTTCGACACCCCTCTGCCTCCAGTTCCTCCTTCGTATAGTCCCTGACCATAAAATCGAAGGAAGAAGACAAGTTGACCTCTCCTTGGCTTTTCTTCTTCTTCTTCTTCTTTGAAATCTTACTACTGTTGAAGTAGTAGTCATCCATTTCCTCCTCCACGACATCGATGGGCCTCCACTCAGTTGGTGGGGCCTGAGTCATGGGTACGGAGGTAACGACTCCTGTGGTCTTGTTCCTGCCCTTCCGGGCGTCCTTCCTCGTGACTTGAACGTTTGTGCTCATCTTGATATGAATTAACCTGCTGCAGGTTGTGATAGTCTAGAACTTCTGAGATGAAGGCCCTTCATTATACCCTTCATCATCATGAAGGGTATAATGAAGGGCCTTCATCTCAGAAAAATTGTTTTGATTCAAATTTAAAAAAGAACCAATGAGACTTCAAGGACAGTGATGTCATCGAAGTCTCATTGGTTCTTTTTTAAATTTGAATCAAAACAATCTTTTAGAAGTCAATTCATTTGTATTTCTTTTGATTCTTTTGCCATTAACCTGTTTTATTTACCTTCTGTTTGGGTTTTTTTTCTGCAACCAGGTGAGAAATAATGATTCACTGTTTTGTTTTTGTTCTTTAAATAAAAAAGATCAATCAGAATACCTTTTGAATGCTGACTTTTCATTTCAACATATCACTGAGGGCTGCACCTTGTGTTTATAACAAGCTCCACTTAAATATACCAATCAGACTCTGTTTATTTACTTGTAAACTACACTAGTTGAGTGTTTTTCTTGCTGAAATAGCTTTTTATTGGTAAACACCGTTTGAGAAAACGTCTGACTTTATTATCACACACTTTAGTGGTGATAATGATCCCCCTTAACTTCACCAACAGTTAAACTGGTTATTGAAAATGAATTCTAACTACTGGCTGTATCCAGGCCTAAAGTAAGAAAATTGACTTCAGTGCTTAATTTGTCCCCAATCAGGTGCCGGGTCCCCCTTTGAAATTGTGCGCCGAAAGAAACCTTTTTTCTCGGGTTTTAACGCGTTTTTATCTTCTTTTTCACCTTAATTCCGCACTTACCTAGTATAACATTTGCAGCAACATTTGGCACACCATGTGGCCCATCAGAACATTTGGAATCAATTTGGAATGAGCAATTTAAATAACTGACATATTGCAAATAAACACATTTTATTGCTAATGGGATTTTTTGTGTGTCACTGTCATGTAAGCACCACGCCAGAAAAAAATAAATACAATAAATTTAACAAAATCCTGAGAATCAAAAATCAAGAAAGAATTAGAAAAAGGTCTGTATTTGGAAGGATAAATGACCAAACATCACTAGAATGATGTGTTGTGCACTCTGCACAGTAATAATGTATCCAACCAAACTTGACAGGCAGCAGACACAGTCTGATTAAATTTCCTGTCTATTTGCCACGTTGTTGTGTGCTTTGCCCACAAATAACTTTATGCTTGTTAACCGATTGTCTTCTCTTGTAAACTGTAGTCAACAGTGGTGACTACAGTTTCTCGTGAACTGACGTCACTGCTCCCTCATCCTTATCTGTGCTCCTGACTGCACAGACCACATCTTCAGCGGCTATCATGCTGTCACCACCCGTATCTGCGGAGCCGGGCTCTGCCTCCAGAACAACTTTGGCCAGTTTGGGGTCTGGCTGACCGACTGGTTTAAAGATGATTTGATTGTCACTTTGACATTTTAGCAGGCCAAGTGTAACAGCGTTGTCAGTCACCTGGCTGTTAAGTGTCGTTTGCGCGCGGTAACGATGCGGAAACAATACCTTCGCAATGCGCATTGCGTTGTGACACGTGACGGCACGAATCACTTTTTCCCCCGTTTTACCTAATTTCTGAGTAAAATGCGTAAGAAACAAGCCAACAGGCGTCACTTCAGAGAGGATTAAAGCGCAGAGAAAACACAGCTAAAAACACAGTTTATTTATTGACAGGAAAGGTCACGGAGCAGATCAAAGAGGTGACGGAGCGGATCAAATAGGTCCTGGATCCGATCCAAGAGGTCCCGGAGCGCGCTCCGGCTAGCTCCGGCACAAATTAAGCACTGATTGACTTTAATATTTTATTTTCATGGTTGAGATTAAACAATCAAGAACTTTTAACCCTGTCCAACCTGCTGTCTTAATGTCACGTCACCTTTAGCTGCTCTTAAAAAGCATACCTGATAGTAACGCTTCATTGAACCACTCAATACCGGTTACTGTTGGCCATAACCAGGTCAAAAAATAACACTTGACTCTTTATTTACCTCTCGGACGAGTGCATCCCCAACTCTCTCAGAAAACACACAACACACAGGGTGCGTCTCAAAGTGTTAAACTGCAGTCTCCTCTCTCCTCTCTCCTCCGCAGCACCAGAATCAAAGCAAAGTGTGTGTGTGTGTGTGTGTGTGTGTGTGTGTGTGTGTGTGTGTGTGTGTGTGTGTGTGTTTTGAATCCCTTCTATTTGTTTGAAAAATCTCACAGCCCTCATCCTTCAGTCAAGAGTCCACTAGATGGGGACAAAATCCAATGATCTGTCTTCACATTGGAGCCCTTGTGATGAAATGATGTCTTCTCTAGAAGAAATGCAGCGTGTGATGGTGGTTTGAACTCAGTGAGTTTACTGTGAGTGTGAAAAGCATCTTTAGAACACAATCATAACTCTAAGTCATGCAGTGCTGCCTGATTGGATCTCCAGCTTCTTAGATTTTTGGATCATATTATGAAGTGGAGATGATGCAATATTCAAAGTCTTCCTAATTTACATCTGAGATTGTTCCACAATGTTTGGATGATGATGATGATCTGACCTGTTGCCAGTTAACCCAATAAGTCCAAAAATCCTCCTCCACCTGTTTCTTCTTAGAGCCTCTGACTTGTTCAGCCTTTTGTTGCTCCTGTCCCCTGAACTTTTTTGAAAGGATGTTGGTGTCATCAAATTCAAAATGGACTCAAATTTAGCATGAAACAGTCAAATGTGCGGTGGCCCTGAGAGCTCACAGCACTGCAACTTGAATCTACAGGCTGGAAAGCAAACATTTGATCATGTGATGCTGCATGTGTGGGTCTCCTGAAGAGGACTGACGGAGGCCTCTGATCATCCTGGAACATGAGACTTTCTGAGTGAACATCCGAGCATCAACTCTCTATTTATGGATCAAAAAATCAGATGAAGTTCAAGTCAGGGTTTGATGCACAGTTACAGCTGCTACGGAGAGGAAGAATAGAAAGCTCCAACATTTGGTCTCTGCTTCAGTTCTCCTACAGCTTAACCGGGGTTTGAGCGCCCTCTGCTGGTCATGTTGTCTGCATGAGGAAATGATTCAAAAATGGAGATGATTGCAAATTGAAGCACACCAGATCAGATTAGATGGTTTTGATCTTCACCACAGGTTTTATAACTCTCAGGATTTTTAATAATGTTTCATCAAAAATGATGAGCTTGATGTTTTGGCCAGTCATGGTGTGTTTTCTCTCCTCCTCCTCCTCCTCGCCGTGACTCCTGACAAATGATTCAACCTCTCATACACTTAAACCTGAGACCTGACAGACTGTTCTTAGTGAAGAAAACCAGAATCCAATAAATCATCAGTTTAAACTGTGTTTCTTGAATTCATCATGTAACAGATAGTTTCATCAGATTTCTGGAACACATAAAGATTTGTCTTCTTTTTGTTGCCATGTTGTGAGCAGGAGCATCCCAAACCCTCAGCACAGACTTTAAGGTAAGAAAAGGTGATACAGCTGTTCAACAGCATGAAGATGTTCAAAAGTTATTAAGGCTAAAGCACAGTGGATTTCTGACTTCATGCTTCAAATAATAAGTTACATGTATTCAAAATAGGCCCCATTGAAGATTTGTTTTGTTTCCAAGTGTATTAAATAGCAATAGAATGCTATATGTCTGTGTTTACAGTTCAAATGTCAAATCTATCCTTCAAATGGTCACTGTGAGAGATCTAATATCTCTGCTTTTGAGGAAAAGTGAAGAAGAAAAATAAAAAAAGCCCAGAGCAACAGAGCTAAAAGCAAGAAAACTTTGTGTCTGCTTATTTTTCTCTAAAGTCTTTCAGATTCATACAAACGCTCCTCCCTGGCACCCTGAGGCCAGTCAGAGGAGCAACAGATGCTTTAAGGCTCTCTTGACTTTCTTAAAGAAACTGGATTAAATGGAATCATTTTGTGCAGCTATTTGTTAAACCTGAGACCTGAGAGAATTTGATTAGAGAAGAAAACCAGAACACAATGAATCCTAAATTGAAACTGTCTCTTTAATTCATCATGTAACTGATAGTTTGATCAGATTTCTGGAACACATTCAAGATTTGTCACTAAGGCCATAAACACTGCTGACTGCAACAAATTGAAGACTTTTCACAGTTTTGATCAGAATTTTTCTCCTTCTTTTGGAGAAAATTGAAGTGAGTGTGTGTGTGAGGAGCATCTGAGCGTCCTCTGAGCTGCTCAGGTCGCAGTGTGATCAGTTAGTTGAGCTGCAGATCCAGAAGAGTCCCATCCTTCAGACAGAAAACCAGCTGAGAAAAAGCACAAGTTTAAAAACTGTTTTCTGTTCAATCAAAATGTTGAAATATTCAAGACTGCTCTGATTGGACACTGCAAAAAGTGAAATGTAAAGACAAATAATCCCAGTCAGTCAATAAGATTTGAATGGGACGTGCTGTAGATTTGTCTGGATGTTCATGTCATCATGAGCTCACCTGTTTGGTTCCTTCACTTCCATCTGAGGACAAACTCAGGGCAGAGACACAGAGAGAATAAAAACACAGTCTTTGAATCATCAGGGAGTTACTGACCTCTGCTGACAGAATCTACAAGCAGCACAGAAACAGAGCAGGAACAGACACGTTATGTGTACTCGCTGTGTGTGAGGAGCACCCCAAAAACCCTCCAGCTCAGAAGAAGCAGAAGCTAACAGCGTCCTCTGAGCTGGCCAGGTGGGGGCGCTCCTCCTTTCCCTCCTCTGGACTGGCAGCTGCAGTCGGTGGCTGAGAAGGGAAGGAGGGGGTCCCCAGTGGCTCAGTGGTCTTCCTGTGCCCATCTGCTGCTTCACCTCCACTCTGAGCAGAAAAAGAAAAACAAGTGATTCAAAGTTTGATCCCAACTTTAGCCCCTGTGTTTCCCTGGAGGACGTCTAAGTGGAGTCAGACAAACAGCTGGATGCTTTTCTCAACTGCTTCCATGATCATCTCAGTGTTTGAAATCAACTTGATCTCTACTTTATGACTTTACTGTCACTGCTGGAGTATGAGAGAGCAGAATACTTACTGAGCGCGCTCTGCGCTCTGTGCTCATCCATCCTCCTCATCTGGTCCAGAATAGTCCTCTCTCCATGTCCGCTCTGGCTCCTCCTCATGGTGTCTTCTGCTCTCTGAAACAAAAGATCAAAACACAAGAACAGAGTGAGTTCTTCAGAGAAATCATCTCTGAATGACTGAAGAATTAAAGATCCCAGAAGATTTGAAACACTGACATAAAGAGTTACTCACCTCCACTGCGTGTGTGTATGTGTGTGTGTGTGTGTGTGTGTGTGTGTGTGTGTGTGTGTGTGTGTGTGTGTGTGTGTGTGTATACTTCCCCTTCCTGCAGCAAACACAGACTCTGTCTCAGTCTGAGTCACTGTCATCACTCCATCCGGTGTGGTGAGAGCGACCGTGCCAGAATCTGTTGTTGGTGCTGAATGTGAGGCCTGATGATGTTGAAGGAGCTGAGTCTTCATCACTCCTCTGCCTCTTCCTACTACCTACCTGCTCTGGGCTGCTCTCCTCCCTGCTCCTCTTGAGGGACAAGCCAGCACCAGAGGTGGAGGGGGCACACTCCTCTGGATCCTGAGGGATGGAGGGGGGGGCTGGAGAACTGGAACAAGGATCATCAGGAGGACCTGCAGGTACACAAGAACTAAGAGGGGGATCAACAGGAAGAGGAGAAACTGGACCGGTCATATGGGGCCATCCCCTCATGAAGGCCTCAAATGGAGGAAACTCTTCCTCTTCCTCCTCAGGCATGGAGGAAAAGACAAAGTTGTCAATAGCCTTGTCCTCACTCGCCCTGTCCTCACTCGCCCTGTTGTCGCTTGCCCTGTCCTCACTCGCCCTGTCCTCACTTGCCCTGTCCTCACTCACCCTGTCCCTGTCCTCACTCGCCCTGTCCTCACTCGCCCTGTCCTCACTCACCCTGTCCTCACTCTCACTCTCCCTGTCCTCACTCACCGTCATTACTCGCCCGGTCCTCACTAGCCCTGTCCATACTCTCCCTGTCCTCACTCTCCCTGTCCTCACTCTCCCTGTCCTCACTCGCCCTGTCATCACTCTCCCAGTCCTCACTCTCCCTGTCCTCACTCACCGTCATTACTCGCCCGGTCCTCACTAGCCCTGTCCATACTCTCCCTGTCCTCACTCTCCCTGTCCTCACTCTCCCTGTCCTCACTCGCCCTGTCATTACTCTCCCTGTCCTCACTCGCCCTGTCCTCACTCGCCCTGTCCTCACTGGCCCTGTCCTCACTCTCCTGTCCTCTCTCGCCCTGTCCTCTCTCGCCCTGTTGTCCCTCATGTCCTCATTCCCTCGTCGTCCAGTCCTCAGTAGATTCATATCTACCACCTGATGAATGGTCCTGTCACCATCTTCGATGAGGAAAGCGCGAAGACGTAGACCCACACCTGGAATGAATACCATGTCTTCATCTTCTTCCTCATCAGAGGAGAGGTCCATAGGAACAGCTTCACCTGGGTCATTATCCAAGACGTTGACCTCAGGGACGCCGTTGTCTTCAGGACGCTCAATGATGTTCACACCATCTGAAGAGAAAGAGTCAGAGCACATGTGAGGACAGGTTTGAAATTCTTACTCTTTAAACATTAAATATTTGTTACATATCAACTGAGAACATCTCTCTTCACATAAACATGACTGTATGACTGAAAACTTGAAGTGAATGTGAGAGAGTGAGAAGAGGCAGAGCAGCAGAATCAGCTGCAGGCTCAGTGCTGTTAAAGTTCACTGAGCTGCCAGCTGCTCTGAGCTGCCAGCTGCTCTGAGCTGACACACATCAATACAAACTAATACAAACTAAGAAACTATTTTCACTGAGTTTAATTAAAGCTTGTCTTGAAACAAAGAGCTCAAACTGAGTTCACAGAGATCTTAAGGAACAGAGCGAATGTTTAAAACGGTTTAATAAAGAATGAAAAGAGGTGCTCTGCACAAAAGAAGCTGTGCACATAATGTGTATCAAGCAAAGACACTTTGAACCAAATGATCGAGGTCTGTCACAGACATGAGTCATTGCGCGCGGTGAATTATGGACACGTTTAGCCCTGTAATAAAATACACCTGACGTCATGACGTTCATGGTCTCCATGGAGCTCTACATAAATGCATTTTTAGCATTTTAAAAATATTTGATTTAATCAACATTCCTTTCAAACCTTTCCATGAAAATGTGTTAAAATGTGAACATCCTGAAACCAAAATGAAAGTATTTGAAACCTCTACACTGACTGTGCACACGTTCCCTCTTTGTCCCGGGATATTTTACACTTACAAACACCAAAATTAATCATTTTACCAAGAAAAATAATCGGAAAAAAAGAAACTCAGATTCACGTTTGTTCGAATTCATTCTATCAAATATATTTATAAAACAAGATGTATAAGATATTACTTTAAATCTTCCTACACCGAGGAAATTTACAGAATTACAGTCGGGTGAAAGAGGTGGACAGTTAGTGTTTTAAACCAACTGACCTTAAGACATGAATAATTAAAACACCCGATAATACACGGGGTGGACTCGGAACTCCAGAAAAGTGACTCCAGTTTGTGTTCAGACAAAGCTTTAAAGTTTATTTATTGAGCTAAATCCGGTCATGTTTCATAAATCAAACACCAAACGAGATCACAGGCTGAAGTAGTCTCACCTGAAGGGTTGTCCTCTCTCTGCTGGGCTCCTTGCAGCAGGTCGTCCACGTGATGAAGTGGTCTACTGAAGGCCATTTTTCAGACTCTTCAGGTTTCCACAGTCGATGATCGATCCGGAGTTGATTTGTCCAAAAAAGATGAGTTTGTCCAATAGTTAGCTTCTCACAGCTAGGTTTTGCAGCAGCTCGTTACCAAGTTTAAGTGCAAAGGGGGTTCGAAAGGGTCAGCAGGCCTTTTATAACCTCGGCTTCTGTTTCCTTGACAACGACGCACGCGCGTGCGTGTGCGTCTTGAAAAGCAAATAATTTTATTTTATTCACCTTTTTTTTTTTTTTTTTAGATGTCGATAAAGTTATTTTAACATTTCTCTGTGAAAGAACACAAAGCTGTTTTTTTTTTTTATCATTATGATAACAGTCGGTTTGGTGATTTAAAACACATCAAAAGCACGTGTTAGTTTCTTAACAGTCAGAAAATGATGAGCTGAAGTTAAAATACTATTAGACATGATGTGTATTAAGATCGGATTGTTCTACAAACATATCCAAACATCAATAATTAAAAAATTCTCTTCAGGGTTTATAATAATTTTTTTCTCTGAAAAAGAAATCTAACATTTGATCTAAAATTTACACCTTTTTTCAGTTGAAGACATTTCAATAAAAGGTGTAACTAACTAATTAAATTATTTCTATTTTCCCTGAGATTTTGCACCTTACAGAATAATTTTCATATTCCAGAGACGTAAATGTGGGCTCTATTGATAAGAAACGAATGTCATACTTAGACACAGCATAAATACAAATACAGATAACAAACGAAATATTTCACAATTGTATTCCCTTGATAAATGACCTCTGAAACACTTAATTTGTGAACGATTTGTTTGAATTCAATACTTATCATATGTCGGTTTGTTTATTTATTTATGTATTAAGTTAGTGATTTATACATTGCTTTTATTTTATTAACTTAATTATCTCCTCCTGGATTATTGGATAGGAGTGCTATCATTGAGTCATGACGTCACATGCTCCGGTACAGTGGGTGGCCGTATGTACCTTCAAAGATGCTTGTGATTCAACGGTTACATTACACGACGAAATGATGAGTTCTCGGAACCTTTGTTCGCTGGGGTGTGGCGGGGTTGTTTATGAAGTAGGACCGCCAGACATCAGCCATCAACGTTGACAGGGAAAGGTAAAATGCGTCCTTGTGTTTCAGAGTAAATAATCATAAATTTGTCCTCTGTTGTGGATGGTGAATGTTTTTTTTCCTCACGTCCATCTTTAAGGTTGAATCTCAATGCGTTAAACTGCAGTCTCCTCTTTCCTCCGCGGCACCGGAATTAGTTCCTGAGCCGCCATATTGAATGGCGTCCCAATGCGATAATAATAATAATAATTATTAATATTTTTAATTTTATATATGGGCAATTCTACCAAATTTGTGCAAGTTGCTGTCCCACATTAAAAAAAAACTATTTAACAAAACAATAAAGAATTCAGACCTTCAATATTTACTAAGATTATGTTATGATCTAGTTAAACACAAGACTGTAACTAGATAGTAATAAAGCTAAATATATTCAAGATCATCATTTATGCCACCGTACGAGGTACTATCTATTGGGGAGTATTTGTCCCAATCTCTAAGCCCTAAATTTCAATCCATGAAAATAATACTTAAAAGAATTTTGTCATTTTTTCCAATGGTGTAGTTTAAAAGATATGTTTAGTTTATGTTAAACCGTATGTAAAATATTTAGATTCATTTTCAATATTTTTTTTAATTTACAAAACATGCTTTAAAAAATGCTGTCCCTCACTTTCATGTCACAACCGTAACAGGAGTCATTTTACCACATGGATGGAGTTTGGTTTTAGCCACACACCTGAATTTCTGACCAGGAAGTGACACTGCATCCCTGTCCCTCATGGCTGCATGGTGAGTGATTACCTCTCATGATTATTAAGGAAATGTGTTCCAAAGTCTTAAAATCAATATGTTAGATTAATAACTGTCACAACCGTACACATATTATCTGCAAGGCAGTACACTTTTAGAGGCTCAATAATAATAATAATACATTTTATTTATATAGCGCTTTTCAAAGACTCAAAGATGCTTTACAGAATAAAATTCAAATAAACATCAAATATAGACATGGAAAAAACAAACAAATTCATTCCAATCAAGCATAAAACAAATCTAAAATATAACAGTTAAAATTACAGATAAAAAGCAAAGTTAAAAAGGTTAAACAAAACGTGGAGTTAAGAGAGGTTAAAAGTTAAAAGCAGTGCGGAACAAGTGTGTTTTTAATTGTGTCTTGAAGATGGTGGGATCAGATATGGTCCGAATGTATTGTGGAAGTGAGTTCCAAAGGGAGGGGGCAGCAACAGAGAAGGCTCTGTCCCCCCAGGTTCGGTGCTTGGTCCTTGGCACGGTGAGGAGGTTTGCGCTAGAGGAGCGGAGGGTACAGGAAGGAGTGTAGGGATGGAGTAAGTCTTTAAGGTAAGAGGGGGCCTGGTTATGGAGTGCTTTATGGGTGAGTAGGAGGATTTTGAAATTGATGCGGTATGGAATAGGGAGCCAGTGAAGGTCTTGAAGAATGGGGGTGATGTGATCACGGGAACGGGTACGGGTGAGGAGGCGAGCGGCAGAGAAGCAAAATATTATGTTTTGTTGTGTGTACAACTGTTCAAACATCTGTTGCTAGCCATCTACTTGTTAGCATGTTTGAGTTATTGCAGGAATTAGCTAAAAATGTCACAACCGTAACAAATTGTAACATCACAGTTGTGACAACATGTAATGTTCCACATATTTTAGGCAATTTTTGATCATTATTATTACATTATACTCTTAAAACATAATAATAATAATAATAATAATAATAATAATAATAATAATAATAATAATAATATATTTGTGCGTATTAGTGCATTATATTATATTTGATTTGTAAAGCATATTTCATTCTTAAGAATGTGCTTCTGAATATATGTTTCTCTGAGTAGCTGGCAGACTTATTTCTTCTGCATATGGTGCATAAGTGGATTGTGATAAAGAAGGGTATTTCTGATATGAGCAGGAACTAAAGGATTCCAGAGAAGAGGAGCCTGATAACTAAAGGCTCGACCTCCCAGAATACTTTTAGAGACCTTAGTAAGACAAGCAGGTCTGCATGCTGGGAGAGCAGCGATCTAGACAGATAATACAGCACGGTAAGCTCTTTAAGATAGGATGGCCTGATACCATTAAGAGCTTTGAAAGTCAGAAGAAGAATTTTAAATTCTATTCTAAACTTTATAGGTAACCAGTGTAGAGACAATAACACTGAGGAGATATGCTCCCTCCTCCTGGTCCCAGTCAGAACCCGGGCTGCAGCATTCTGAACCAGCTGAAGAGTCCTAATAGACTTGTTAGGACAACCAGATAGAAGAGAGTTACAGTAATCTAACCTGGAGGAAACCAAAGCATGGACCAGCTTCTCTGCATCACTCTGAGACAAGATGTGTCTGATTTTTCTAATATGACAAAGATGAAAGAACGCCGTCCTGGAGACCTGTTGGATGTGAGAGTTAAAGGACAGGTCCTGATCCAGAAGAACTCCTAGGTTCCTAGCAGTGGAGCCAGGTGCCAGGCTGATGCCATCTAAGGTAGTTATCTGGTTAGAGAAAGCCTCTCTGAGGTGTTTAGGTCCAATAACAATGACTTCAGTCTTCTCTGAGTTCAGAAGTAGAAAATTTCTGCTCATCCAGATCCTTACATCTTTGAGGCAAGCTTTAAGTTTAGATAACCGGCTAGTTTCCTCTGGCTTCAATGATAAGTACAGCTGAGTATCATCTGCGTAAAAGTTAAAGTTGATGGAGTGTTTCCTAATTATACTACCAAGAGGAAACATATATAAGTTGAAAAGAATCGAACCAAGCACTGAACCTTGAGGAACTCCATAACACACCCTGGTATGCAAAGATCTGGTTCACCGTGGACAATATTGTTACCTTAATCCCTCATCAGTTAACATTAAGCAATAAGGTTGAGGGGATATAACAAAGTGCGGTCACCACCGTAAGACGGAGTGTTTTGTAAAATAGAATAAGAAATTGGTCATTAAATAACATTTTATGATAACTATCGGTGTGATGACTAATGCTTGTCATAGTCACCGTGTGAGTTGCAGACCAGGTTGAATAGTGTTTAGACGCGTGAATTAAGACTGACGCCTTCTTGCTCTTTTTTACTTATTTATTCTCCACATAAAATCAAACAAAAGACGTGAGCCTCCTCCATGCTTCCTCCAAGCACGTTTTCCACGGTCAAAAAACTGTGTGCTCATCCAGTCCACAAAACACACCCTCTAACCTGGTGAGCACACCTATATTCCCTTCCTAGACTCCACCCATATAATGCAAACAAATATTTGTGTAGATAAATAAATGGCTGTAACAATTGGTTAAATGTACATTCAGTGTAATAACTAATGAACTCTGAGATCTCTATGATCAGTGTCATTCATTTTACAAAAAAATATTGCATTTAAATGTTGATGAGTCTTAGAAAATAAACTTTGAAATTTGTTTGAAAAATCATTTAAATTGATTTAGTTGTAAAACCCTTCATAATAAATGACTACAATTATTCTTTAGAGGGTGTATGGACACACAACATTACCAGATTAATATAATGGTTTTTATTGTGGTGTGTTGCTGTGTTACGGTAGTGACACATTTCAGGAGCGGAAAAACATTTCAAGAACAGGCAGACATTAATATATGAAATTTGACTGTGCCTTTACTTGATATGTACCATAGAAATATGGTACAATATATGTATGGACAAGATTTTTGGAACAAAACATCTTTTGAAAATGTGTTTCCAACTCTGGACTTTGCATGAATTGGGTAGAATGGCCCATATACACTGGCACACAGCTGGTTTTTTTCAGGGATGAGATATGTTAGAGTTCAGAGACACTTTCTCATGTGACTGCAGGAGCTGGGATCAAACTACAAGGACCAACACAACAGGGACATGATATTCAAACTAACAAATATAACCTTATAAACACAACCTAAAGAGAAGTCTTTGAAGAGAACCAATACATAAATCAAGGATGTTACATTGACTGAATCTCAGTTGCTTCATTTTATTATTTTATTTATCATTTTATTTTAGTCATGAAAAAATACAATTACACAAGAGGCTTGTGAAGACTTACAGGTCCAGAAATGCTCCTGATAGTGTTACAGAATTTCAAAGTCATAGTTACATTGTTTTATTTTACTTTCATTTTATTTTCATGGAGTCCTTGCCTACATTTTTCAGGCTTACACCAATAGATACAGTCGACTTCACATCACAGTCGTGTCAGAGTTAGGGGCGGGGAATTTTGAGGGGGAAAACAATCCTTTCCCCCTCATACTCAGCACTGTAAACACACCAATTTCAAAATCAGATTTCCATGCCAATTACTAAAATGTCATACATTGATTCATTGGAGCCAGCTCAAAAAGCTAGATACTTAAATAAAATCACCACAGATAGGTTTAGATTCTTGTTCGTATGTTCTTAAAGAGTGGAGGAATGATCCTACTAAATGGCCTGATGTGTCATTCTCTGACACTTTCTGCTACCTGGTTGAATCATCCAGTAAGAGGCAAAATCAGGTTTACTGATGAATTAAACCTCACAGGATTTTAATGTCTGATAAGGAAATCAGCACGTTTTAGTGAATTTGTGCTCCACACAATGGTTGTTATTGCTCAATAGCCCCCATGAGCTGCCTATATAAAGCTTATTGAGGACCCGGTTTATCACACAGGGATCTACACACACAGCAGCCTGAAGAACTATCAGTCTCTGGAGGCACTTTTTTACAAGTGGTTTTGATGGAGTTGTGCTTCATCACAAAATACCTGCCTCAGATACCTACCTGTTCAGGTGTGATGCTCTTAAAAGGAGCAACTGAACGTTCACATGAAATACAAAACAATCAAACACTGATTGAATAAGATGAAGATTCTGTTATCATACCTGAAATGAAGTGCTGACTACAGACGTACATGTTTTGATTTTAGATCTCAATGGGGATCAAGACCGATCTGACTCCAGAAGGTGGCGCTAGAAACACTGCAGTCCACTGATTGGTCCAAGGAATCAGCACTTCCTGTGCTGCAGTGGTAACAAAGAACAACACATAACCCCACCATGTTTAAATCTCCAGTGGACTTCCTGAAGAGAACTTTCTTTTTGTTTGGAAAATGGCGTCACAAAACAGCGTTCCATGGTCAACCACAGAGGCGCAGACCAGCCATCCACCTTCTATACTGCTTATCCTGCTCAGGGTTGCAGGTGTCTGGAGTCTATCCCAGCTGTCTGAGGGTGAGAGGCAGGGTGCACCCTGGACTGGTCTCCAGTCAATCA
This sequence comes from Labroides dimidiatus, assembly GCA_030710495.1. NCBI lineage: Eukaryota > Metazoa > Chordata > Actinopteri > Labriformes > Labridae > Labroides > Labroides dimidiatus. The sequence continues at coordinate 3,314,312 of CM061159.1, forward strand.
CAGGGCTGACACACAGAGACAGACAAGCTTTCACATTCACACCTACAGGAAATCTAGAAGCTGATGAGCATGTTTTTAGTCTATGGGAGGAAGCTGGAGTAGCCATTAAAGTTACTAACTCCAGATCTCTGTGGGAGTCTCTGAGTTTGTCTGTTGGTTTCCTCTCAAATGTTGATGTTATTTTCAGTGTTCTTCATCACTTTCTTCAAACGTCTCATCATGTTTTACATGTGTGTTGTTGAAAACTATCCAGAGACTTTAAAGTCCTTGTTCCTGTCCGTTGGACACAGTGATCATTCTAATGGTTTAGCTGAGACTGCAGGAAATGCTGTATGACAAATCTCATCCTGCTGTCTTTGAACAATGAGACAGACTCACTTTGAATACTTGCTGTAGATGCTTGTTTTGTTTGTTTGTTTGTTTGTTTGTTTGTTTTGTTTTTAAAGGCCAGGGATTTTTGCAGATTGTCTTGTCTGGCACTGCTCTCTTTACACGTTATAAGAATAAAGAAAATGTAAGCATTATAAATGTAGTCTGTGTTGATCTCATTTGTTTGTAGTTCATAAAGAGTCATCACTGTTCATTTCATTCAGTTTCATATCCAGCAGAAAACTCCTCACAGCAGCTTTTAAAGATTGTGTTCATTGTCATTTTATCAGCATTTATTCATATACGCTCACTCTGTTCTTTCATTACTGTGACAGAAAAGTTGAGTTTTTTGTTTGGGGGTTAAACTGACACAATAACTTGAAAACCATCCTCTTTGGTTTATTTGATCCCATCAAACTTACCTGATGCTGCCTCCTGGTCTCTGTGCTTCCTGTGGGTCTCTACATGTCATGTCAGCATGTGACAGCCAGAACAAACAGAAGATGAAAATGATTGCAGAAAATGACCCTATTCTACGTCCAGGAAATCATTTTTTTTTTCAGTCCAATCAGATCTTATTTCAATAGTTTTCAAACACACACCACTTATAATCACCTTTTTAAGCCCATTGAGATTCCTTCATGGGGCCGTTTGTAAGGGCTCTATGTCAGTCAGTCAGTCAGTCAGTCAGTCAGTCAGTCAGTCATTCAGTCATTCAGTCAGTCAGTCAGTCCATCAGTCAGTCAGTCAGTCAGTCATTCAGTCAGTCAGTCAGTCCATCAGTCCATCAGTCAGTCAGTCAGTCAGTCGATCAGTCAGTCAGTCAGTCAGTCAGTCATTCAGTCAGTCAGTCAGTCCATCAGTCCATCAGTCAGTCAGTCAGTCTGTGAGTCAGTCAGTCAGTCAGTCAGTCGGTCAGTCAGTCAGTCAGTCAGTCAGTCAGTCTGTGAGTCAGTCAGTCAGTCAGTCAGTCAGTCACCCTACAAAGATTGCTTTAACCACACCTGCATCACTCAATGACCCACTGAAAGACATAAAACATAAAGTTAGTTTCACAGCCCTGAAAAAAAAAATGTAAATGAATAATCACACCAGTGGATGTAATATTTCCTCAGGAAGATCTAAATCTGGAGTAGAAAATTGTTGATTGTCATTAAACAAAGATCTATGTTTTCAAATTGCCTGGTTAACTGACTGAAATCTAAACGACAGACTGCGTTGTCCTGTTCACGTTTCTTGTTGTGGAGAGCTGAGAGAGACTCAGGCGAGGATCATACAGGCAGCAAAGCCAAAATAATCAACTACACTTTAGAAAACAAGCCCAAAAACCCACAATCAGAGACTGACAAGATCTACAAGCTACTTTACAGAAAAACAAAGCCAAAGTCACTTCTAATAAGCTGATTTGGTGACTGAAAGATCAGGAACAGGATGGACTAAACCATTCTGTGCAATCGGGGGAGAGAGAGAAAGAGGCCTTTGAGAGAGACTCCCCCCTTTTCAGAAAGGATTTCTGAATGTTTGTTTATTTATTCAGACAGTTTTGATCATCTTATTGCAGTTATAGCACAAAACAAAAGAAAAGAGTGATAGAAAGCACATTTTATTTCAGGTTTTTTAAGGCCCCCCCTCCCAGTAAAGCTCTGTTCCATCAAGATGATCTCTTCTCACAGTTCTGACCTTCCTTCTCTTAGTCCCTGCTCTCAGAGCATGTTTTGGTGAGGCCCCGATGTGGTGAAATATTGATAGTGTCTTTCATGGTGAGCAACATATTCAAGGTTAGGGATCCAACGCTCTGCTTCACGTACTGATAACTCCTCCTTGACCTGACTCTGCATCAGAAACATGTTGTCAGGGCCGCTCACATGGCTGCTGGGAAAAAGCTAGCCTTGGGATGGAAACTGCAACACTCCCTGGCTTGGTAACAGAGGGTCAACTCCTTTATGGAGACTGTTCCAAACAGAGGGTTGCTTTCATTTCATGAAGGCATTCATCCCGCCCTAAAACTCCCCAAGCACAAGGTCCAGTTTACAAATCACTTGAAGAGAGAGATCTTCTAACCCTGATCTCCTCTGGCCTTTGGTGAGATGGGACCAGGTGAGGCGGGGTGTAGGCTTGATTCAAGGTATGTATGTGTGTGTGTGTGTGTGTGTGTGTGTGTGTGTGTGTGTGTGTGTGTGTGTGTGTGTGTGTGTGTGATCAGGTGCAGAAACACATCCAGGAGGAGCTGGACAGTAAAGTCGGAGTGGAGCGCTCCCCTCAGCTCAGCGACAGAGGCAGCCTGCCTTACCTGGAGGCCACCATCAGGGAGGTGCTGAGGATCCGCCCTGTGGCCCCTCTGTTCATCCCTCATGTGGCCCTCAGTGACAGCAGGTACACTCATTCTGGGAGCTTCTCTCAGAATGATGAGCTAAATGAGGCCTGGCTGCAGGTCTTTGCTGCAGGTGAAGGCTTTCTATGAAAATGACACAAACAATGACAGAATACATTGTTCAGTCCTGCTCAGATGAACTCTTTGTTTTGATCCAGTGTTGGTGCAGTGAGTTGGAGCTGCGCTCTAAGTGTTGAGTGTCTGGTTTGTGTGTTCCCCTCAGCTCGGTTCTTGAACAGTGAAGGCACAGGTTTGATCATCCCGTCAGCCAGCTACCTGCCGTTCGGTGCCGGGGTCAGGGTGTGTCTTGGTGAGGCTTTGGCCAAGATGGAGCTCTTCCTCTTTCTGTCCTGCATCCTTCAGCGCTTCACGCTCTCCGTCCCTCCAGGCCGACCCCTGCCCAGCTTGGAGGGCAAGTTTGGCGTGGTCCTCCAGCCGGCCAAGTACAAGGTGCACGCTTCACCCAGACCAGGCTGGGAGAGGAACCAGGTCCAGCTGTGTTGAGATGGTCCCCGTGCTGTGTCCAGAGAGTGTACGGGGCTTTTTTTCAAGCCCAACACAAACCATGGGGGTGTTTGTGAGCATGAATCCCTGAACTGAACATCAAATAATATTCTTTGTACACAGGACATTCCTTATTATCTCTTTACATCTGATCCAGACCTCCCTGACTGCTGCTGTAACAGAGGAAAAACAAACAGCACTTAGTGGTGAGCTGTTATTGAAACAGCTTTGTGATTGGTGCATTTTCAGCTGAGGCTAAAATCAAAGGCCACTGGTAGAAGTTGTAGATTTGTTAAATGTAAAAGTTTCAACTCTTGGAATAAATCAAGAAAGACAATCAAACTGTTCAAGAGACACATTTTGGTCAAATTTTCTCCACACTGACAAATAAAACAGCCCCTCAATGTTCAAAGATTCTTCTTCTTCTCTTTGTTTATGTGGTTCCAGTTTCCTACTCTAGAATTGTACTGTTTCAGATCATTAACGACTTTAAGGAAGAAAATGCTGAAGCTTATTCTGATGGTTATTGACACAGATTTTCCTCTATTTGAGGGAAAAGTTCCTCAAAGGTTGATTTATAACAGTGCAGAAATATTATGGAGAAAAAAACTTTTTTTTAACACTGAAAAAAAATAAATCTGATTAAGTGTTTGACTTATCTTTTTCGTTAAAATGTCCTGTCGTGGACAGGTCCACGAAAATAATTGTGAAGAGTGAAAATAAAAACTTCAAATGGGGTAAGATTGTTATTTTTTTAATTTAGTCATTATTTTTATTTCAGGAACAGCAACAATTAAATATTTCTTGCACCATTCAGAGTTTTTTTTTCACTCTTTACAAGCAACTCTAGCGTCATTTCTGTCTTTAAAAATCTTGAAACCATCATTTCTTTTTGTTTTCTCAGGTGAAAGTTGCTTATAATAAGTCCGATTAGACAATTCTGACTGAAAATAAGACGTCAACACTTGCTCAGATGTCAGTTTTTGCAGTGTATTATGATTTTGTATATTGAAGAATAAGTGATGAGGTGAAATGTTGGATGTCAATAATAAACGTGGGCAAAGTTTTGAACTGAGGTAAAGTGTGTTGAAGTAATCCCTGCTGAGAGCGCACGCGGCTCTAAACAAGAAGAATCAAAAGAACCACATGAGACTAGTTAGGCTGCACGCTGGTCAAGTGGACAGAGCTGTTTCCTCTCAGCAAGAAGGTTCCTGGTTCCTGGTTCCTGGTTCCTGGGTAGGTACCTTTCTGCGTGTAGTCTGCATGTTCTCCTTGTGCATGTGCTGGTTTCCTCCAGCTTCCTCCCAAATCCAAAATCCTAAAAATACTCTGATAACTACTGATGGTCCCTAAGTGGTTCCTAACGTTTGGGTCAGGACCCCCTGAGAATCACAAAACACTGATGGGGGGGGGGGGGGGCAAAATACCTTTCAGAATCATCGACTATTTGAAAATGTATATTTCATCACTTTCTGTAAAAAAGTCTAAACAAAAATAGGGCTTACATTTGATATAAATACATACAAACAGAGAATGTTTGACCTGTTTTCCACATTTCGTTGTTGCCATGAAAACCTGAGGAGTCTAAACCAGGAACCAGGACAGTACTGTAGTGTGAGGGTTCCATCCTCAACCACAACACACACACACACACACACACACACACACACACACACACACACACACACACACACAAACACAGCTTTACTGAGAACAATCACATAAAGAGAAAAACATTCGAATGTGATACAAAAATAAATAATCAATAAATAAATGAACCTGAAGTTTTTTTTTTTTAATATTAGGAGGGATTTTATGTTATGAGTTTTTTAACCACACACACACACACACACACACACACACACACACACACACACACAAACACACACACACACACACACAAACACACACACACACACACACACACACACACACACACACACACACACACAGGTTTGGGGGGGGGGGGGGTTAGGGGGTTTGGGGGGGGGGTTAGGGGGTTTGGGGGCGGGGGGGGGGGTGTTGGGGTTTAGGGGGTTTGGGGGCGGGGGGGTTTAGGGGGTTTGGGGGCGGGGGGGGTTAGGGGGTTTGGGGCGGGGGGGGGGGGGGGGGGGGGGGGTTGGGGTTTGGGGGGTTTGGGGGCAGGGGGGGGGTTTCGGGGGTTTGGGGGGTTTGGGGGCAGAGGGGGGGTTTCGGGGGTTTTGGGGGGTTTTGGGGGGTTTTGGGGGGTTTGGGGGGTTTTGGGGCAGGGGGGGTTGTTTTTTATGTGTTAGAGGGGGTCTGAGAGGCTGAATGCTTTTGAGCAGGGAGGTCACTGGCCGTCACTTGGGGTCTGCGTGTTTCTTTTAAAAAGGCCCAGGAACCTTCTCCCCAAGGACTTCCTTGGTCCTTCTTGAGTGACCTCTCCGATCTCACCATCGAGGTTATTTAGGCAGTCCATCATGGTGGTAGCTGGTTCCACCTCCTCTTCCTCCTCTTCCTCCTCCCTCTCTGGAGTCTGGTGGGTGTTGCTGACAGACTCCAGGAGAGAGGTCTTCTCCACCTGCCACTGGGCCTTCTGTCTTTCCAGGTCTTCTTGGACTTGTTTTAGAGAGGCCTTCAACTTGGAGGTTTCTCTCTGCTCTGTGAGGAGTTGTGACCTGAAAACCTCCTCCTGGCATCTCTGGATCATCAGCTCTTCCTGGGCTTCTCTGAGCTGGTCCATCATCCTGTGAGTGTTCTCACTGTATTCCTCCAGAAGTTGAGATCTCTCTTCTTCCCACATGTGTCCGTAATACTCCAGCTCCTCTCTGGCCTGGCAGAGAGCAGCTTCCATCCTGGCAGCTTCCTTTTCTTGTTCATACTTCAGATGGGACTTTTCTTTATCCAGCCGCATTTGAAGTCTGTCAAAGTTGTCCTGCATCTCATTCAGGGAAGTCTGCATCATGGTCCTCTCTTGAAGCTGTTTCTGCAGGAGCTGGAACCTTTCCTTCTGATAGTGGGCCCTCACGTCGTGGGTCATTTTCTCCGCCTGTTTCAGAGCAGCCTCCATCCTGCAGGTTGTCTCTTGCTGTTCTTTCAGGAGACGAGACCTGTCCTCCTCCCACTGCTGCCTCTGATTCTCCAGCTCCTCTTGGGCCTGGTGCAGAGCAGCCTTCAGTTCTCTGGTCTGCTCTTGCTCTGACAGACGGTGGGACCTCTCCTCCTCCAGCTGCTCCTTCAGGGTCTTCAGGTCTCCTTGGGCCTGGTGCAGGGCAGCCTTCAGTCCATTTGATTCCTCTTGGTGCTTGGCTCTGTCCTCCTCCAGCTGCCGGATGGTGTTTGCTGGAGCTGACTGAGCCTGCTGCAGAGCAGCATGCAGTTCATTGATTTGTCCAATGAGGAAAAATCTCTCCTGTGCCCACATGTGTGACTTGTTTTGTAAGTCCACAGAGACCTGGTGCATATGGACGGTCATCTTGGAGGTCTCCTCTGTTTGCAGGGCCAGACTCTGTTGTGTCTGTCTGTGCCTCTGCCTTTCAGCTTCAAGAGCCTCTCTAAGTTTCTCCATCTCGGAGACAGCTGCTCTTGCTGTGGCCTCCTTATTCATGACCTCAGCAGAGAGAAGCCTGATTTTGGAGGAAGCTTTGGCTTCATTTTGTTTGAGCTGCTCTTTTAACTGCTCAGCCTCATGAAGCCAAGCTGCCCTCTCCACCTCAGGTCTTGAGACCTGTTCTCCTTTGCTGCTCACTCTGTGAACATCCAGCTCAGGGGTCTGGAGCACAGCCTGTTTGGTCTCCTGGTGGCTGGTCTTCGGCTTGGCAAAGCTTGCCGAAGCTGCCTTCTTCTCCTCAGGTTTTGAGACCTGTTCTCCTTTGCTGCTCACTCTGTGAACATCCAGCTCAGGGGTCTGGAGCACAGCCTGTTTGGTCTCCTGGTGGCTGGTCTTTGGCTTGGTCAGAGGTGTCATTTTATTGACCTGTTTGTTACCTGCAACCACCTCACTGAATGCCATTTTATAAGTAGAAACAGGCCTGTTTCCATCTGGCTGTGGTTGGTCAGGTGTCTGACCAGGCTGAGGACCAGGCTGATGACCAGGCTGAGGTCCAGGCTGGGGTCCAGGCTGAGGTCCAGGCTGGGGTCCAGGCTGAGGTCCAGGCTGGGGTCCAGGCAGTGGGTTACCTGACTCTGCAGGCTGTGGTGTTGGGGGCACTGCAGAGTACCCTTCTACCTTTCGACACCCCTCTGCCTCCAGTTCCTCCTTCGTATAGTCCCTGACCATAAAATCGAAGGAAGAAGACAAGTTGACCTCTCCTTGGCTTTTCTTCTTCTTCTTCTTTGAAATCTTACTACTGTTGAAGTAGTAGTCATCCATTTCCTCCTCCACGACATCGATGGGCCTCCACTCAGTTGGTGGGGCCTGAGTCATGGGTACGGAGGTAACGACTCCTGTGGTCTTGTTCCTGCCCTTCCGGGCGTCCTTCCTCGTGACTTGAACGTTTGTGCTCATCTTGATATGAATTAACCTGCTGCAGGTTGTGATAGTCTAGAACTTCTGAGATGAAGGCCCTTCATTATACCCTTCATCATCATGAAGGGTATAATGAAGGGCCTTCATCTCAGAAAAATTGTTTTGATTCAAATTTAAAAAAGAACCAATGAGACTTCAAGGACAGTGATGTCATCGAAGTCTCATTGGTTCTTTTTTAAATTTGAATCAAAACAATCTTTTAGAAGTCAATTCATTTGTATTTCTTTTGATTCTTTTGCCATTAACCTGTTTTATTTACCTTCTGTTTGGGTTTTTTTTCTGCAACCAGGTGAGAAATAATGATTCACTGTTTTGCTTTTGTTCTTTAAATAAAAAAGATCAATCAGAATACCTTTTGAATGCTGACTTTTCATTTCAACATATCACTGAGGGCTGCACCTTGTGTTTATAACAAGCTCCACTTAAATATACCAATCAGACTCTGTTTATTTACTTGTAAACTACACTAGTTGAGTGTTTTTCTTGCTGAAATAGCTTTTTATTGGTAAACACAGTTTGAGAAAACGTCTGACTTTATTATCACACACTTTAGTGGTGATAATGATCCCCCTTAACTTCACCAACAGTTAAACTGGTTATTGAAAATGAATTCTAACTACTGGCTGTATCCAGGCCTAAAGTAAGAAAATTGACTTTAATATTTTATTTTCATGGTTGAGATTAAACAATCAAGAACTTTTAACCCTGTCCAACCTGCTGTCTTAATGTCACGTCACCTTTAGCTGCTCTTAAAAAGCATACCTGATAGTAACGCTTCATTGAACCACTCAATACCGGTTACTGTTTGCCATAACCAGGTCAAAAAATAACACTTGACTCTTTATTTACCTCTCGGACGAGTGCATCCCCAACTCTCTCAGAAAACACACAACACACAGGGTGCGTCTCAAAGTGTTAAACTGCAGTCTCCTCTCTCCTCTCTCCTCTCTCCATTCTCCTCCGCAGCACCAGAATCAAAGCAAAGTGTGTGTGTGTGTGTGTGTGTGTGTGTGTGTGTGTGTGTGTGTGTGTGTGTGTGTGTGTGTGTGTGTGTGTGTTTTGAATCCCTTCTATTTGTTTGAAAAATCTCACAGCCCTCATCCTTCAGTCAAGAGTCCACTAGATGGGGACAAAATCCAATGATCTGTCTTCACATTGGAGCCCTTGTGATGAAATGATGTCTTCTCTAGAAGAAATGCAGCGTGTGATGGTGGTTTGAACTCAGTGAGTTTACTGTGAGTGTGAAAAGCATCTTTAGAACACAATCATAACTCTAAGTCATGCAGTGCTGCCTGAGTGGATCTCCAGCTTCTTAGATTTTTGGATCATATTATGAAGTGGAGATGATGCAATATTCAAAGTCTTCCTAATTTACATCTGAGATTGTTCCACAATGTTTGGATGATGATGATGATCTGACCTGTTGCCAGTTAACCCAATAAGTCCAAAAATCCTCCTCCACCTGTTTCTTCTTAGAGCCTCTGACTTGTTCAGCCTTTTGTTGCTCCTGTCCCCTGAACTTTTTTGAAAGGATGTTGGTGTCATCAAATTCAAAATGGACTCAAATTTAGCATGAAACAGTCAAATGTGCGGTGGCCCTGAGAGCTCACAGCACTGCAACTTGAATCTACAGGCTGGAAAGCAAACATTTGATCATGTGATGCTGCATGTGTGGGTCTCCTGAAGAGGACTGACGGAGGCCTCTGATCATCCTGGAACATGAGACTTTCTGAGTGAACATCCGAGCATCAACTCTCTATTTATGGATCAAAAAATCAGATGAAGTTCAAGTCAGGGTTTGATGCACAGTTACAGCTGCTACGGAGAGGAAGAATAGAAAGCTCCAACATTTGGTCTCTGCTTCAGTTCTCCTACAGCTTAACCGGGGTTTGAGCGCCCTCTGCTGGTCATGTTGTCTGCATGAGGAAATGATTCAAAAATGGAGATGATTGCAAATTGAAGCACACCAGATCAGATGAGATGGTTTTGATCTTCACCACAGGTTTTATAACTCTCAGGATTTTTAATAATGTTTCATCAAAAATGATGAGCTTGATGTTTTGGCCAGTCATGGTGTGTTTTCTCTCCTCCTCCTCCTCCTCCTCCTCGCCGTGACTCCTGACAAATGATTCAACCTCTCATACACTTAAACCTGAGACCTGACAGACTGTTCTTAGTGAAGAAAACCAGAATCCAATAAATCATCAGTTTAAAGTGTGTTTCTTGAATTCATCATGTAACAAATAGTTTCATCAGATTTCTGGAACACATAAAGATTTGTCTTCTTTTTGTTGCCATGTTGTGAGCAGGAGCATCCCAAACCCTCAGCACAGACTTTAAGCTAAGAAAAGGTGATACAGCTGTTCAACAGCATGAAGATGTTCAAAAGTTATTAAGGCTAAAGCTCAGTGGATTTCTGACTTCATGCTTCAAATAATAAGTTACATGTATTCAAAATAGGCCCCATTGAAGATTTGTTTTGTTTCCAAGTGTATTAAATAGCAATAGAATGCTATATGTCTGTGTTTACAGTTCAAATGTCAAATCTATCCTTCAAATGGTCACTGTGAGAGATCTAATATCTCTGCTTTTGAGGAAAAGAGAAGAAGAAAAATAAAAAAAGCCCAGAGCAACAGAGCTAAAAGCAAGAAAACTTTGTGTCTGCTTATTTTTCTCTAAAGTCTTTCAGATTCATACAAACGCTCCTCCCTGGCACCCTGAGGCCAGTCAGAGGAGCAACAGATGCTTTAAGGCTCTCTTGACTTTCTTAAAGAAACTGGATTAAATGGAATCATTTTGTGCAGCTATTTGTTAAACCTGAGACCTGAGAGAATTTGATTAGTGAAGAAAACCAGAACACAATGAATCCTAAATTGAAACTGTCTCTTTAATTCATCATGTAACTGATAGTTTGATCAGATTTCTGGAACACATTCAAGATTTGTCACTAAGGCCATAAACACTGCTGACTGCAACAAATTGAAGACTTTTCACAGTTTTGATCAGAATTTTTCTCCTTCTTTTGGAGAAAATTGAAGTGAGTGTGTGTGTGAGGAGCATCTGAGCGTCCTCTGAGCTGCTCAGGTCGCAGTGTGATCAGTTAGTTGAGCTGCAGATCCAGAAGAGTCCCATCCTTCAGACAGAAAACCAGCTGAGAAAAAGCACAAGTTTAAAAACTGTTTTCTGTTCAATCAAAATGTTGAAATATTCAAGACTGCTCTGATTGGACGCTGCAAAAAGTGAAATGTAAAGACAAATAATCCCAGTCAGTCAATAAGATTTGAATGGGACGTGCTGTAGATTTGTCTGGATGTTCATGCCATCATGAGCTCACCTGTTTGGTTCCTTCACTTCCATCTGAGGACAAACTCAGGGCAGAGACACAGAGAGAATAAAAACACAGTCTTTGAATCATCAGGGAGTTACTGACCTCTGCTGACAGAATCTACAAGCAGCACAGAAACAGAGCAGGAACAGACACGTTATGTGTACTCGCTGTGTGTGAGGAGCACCCCAAAAACCCTCCAGCTCAGAAGAAGCAGAAGCTAACAGCGTCCTCTGAGCTGGCCAGGTGGGGGCGCTCCTCCTTTCCCTCCTCTGGACTGGCAGCTGCAGTCGGTGGCTGAGAAGGGAAGGAGGGGGTCCCCAGTGGCTCAGTGGTCTTCCTGTGCCCATCTGCTGCTTCACCTCCACTCTGAGCAGAAAAAGAAAAACAAGTGATTCAAAGTTTGATCCCAACTTTAGCCCCTGTGTTTCCCTGGAGGACGTCTAAGTGGAGTCAGACAAACAGCTGGATGCTTTTCTCAACTGCTTCCATGATCATCTCAGTGTTTGAAATCAACTTGATCTCTACTTTATGACTTTACTGTCACTGCTGGAGTATGAGAGAGCAGATCACTTACTGAGCGCGCTCTGCGCTCTGTGCTCATCCATCCTCCTCATCTGGTCCAGAATAGTCCTCTCTCCATGTCCGCTCTGGCTCCTCCTCATGGTGTCTTCTGCTCTCTGAAACAAAAGATCAAAACACAAGAACAGAGTGAGTTCTTCAGAGAAATCATCTCTGAATGACTGAAGAATTAAAGATCCCAGAAGATTTGAAACACTGACATAAAGAGTTACTCACCTCCACTGCAGACCACAACATCTACTCTAACATTCAACAACAACTCTTATTAGTCTGTGTGTGTGTGTGTGTGTGTGTGTGTGTGTGTGTGTGTGTGTGTGTGTGTGTGTGTGTGTGTATACTCCCCCTTCCTGCAGCAAACACAGACTCTGTCTCAGTCTGAGTCACTGTCATCACTCCATCCGGTGTGGTGAGAGCGACCGTGCCAGAATCTGTTGTTGCTGCTGAATGTGAGGCCTGATGATGTTGAAGGAGCTGAGTCTTCATCACTCCTCTGCCTCTTCCTACTACCTACCTGCTCTGGGCTGCTCTCCTCCCTGCTCCTCTTGAGGGACAAGCCAGCACCAGAGGTGGAGGGGGCACACTCCTCTGGATCCTGAGGGATGGAGGGGGGGGCTGGAGAACTGGAACCAGGATCAACAGGAGGACCTGCAGGTACACAAGAACTAAGAGGGGGATTAACAGGAAGAGGAGAAACTGGACCCTGGACACTCTCCCTGTCCCTGTCCTCACTCTCCCTGTCCCTGTCCTCACTCTCCCTGTCCCTGTCCTCACTCTCCCTGTCCCTGTCCTCACTCTCCCTGTCCTCACTCTCCCAGTCAACACTCTCCCTGTCCTCACTCTCCCTGTCCTCTCTCTCCCTGTCCTCACTAAGCGTCATTACTCTCCCTGTCCTCACTAGTCTTGTCCATACTCTCCCTGTCCTCACTCACCCTGTCATCACTCTCCCAGTCAACACTCTCCCTGTCCTCACTCTCCCTGTCCTCTCTCTCCCTGTCCTCACTAAGCGTCATTACTCTCCCTGTCCTCACTAGTCTTGTCCATACTCTCCCTGTCCTCACTCTCCCTGTCCTCTCTCTCCCTGTCCTCACTCTCCCTGTCCTCACTCTCCCTGTCCTCACTCGCCCTGTCCTCACTCGCCCTGTCCTCACTCTCCTCGCCTCACTTGCCCTGTCCTCTCTCGCCCTGTTGTCCCTCATGTCCTCATTCCCTCGTCGTCCAGTCCTCAGTAGATTCATATCTACCACCTGATGAATGGTCCTGTCACCATCTTCGATGAGGAAAGCGCGAAGACGTAGACCCACACCTGGAATGAATACCATGTCTTCATCTTCTTCCTCATCAGAGGAGAGGTCCATAGGAACAGCTTCACCTGGGTCATTATCCAAGACGTTGACCTCAGGGACACCGTTGTCTTCAGGACGCTCAGTGATGTTCACACCATCTGAAGAGAAAGAGTCAGAGCACACGTGAGGACAGGTTTGAAATTCTTACTCTTTAAACATCAAATATTTGTTACAGATCAACTGAGAACATCTCTCTTCACATAAACATGACTGTATGACTGAAAACTTGAAGTGAATGTGAGAGAGTGAGAAGAGGCAGAGCAGCAGAATCAGCTGCAGGCTCAGTGCTGTTAAAGTTCACTGAGCTGCCAGCTGCTCTGAGCTGACACACATCAATACAAACTAATACAAACTAAGAAACTATTTTCACTGAGTTTAATTAAAGCTTGTCTTGAAACAAAGAGCTCAAACTGAGTTCACAGAGATCTTAAGGAACAGAGCGAATGTTTAAAACGGTTTAATAAAGAATGAAAAGAGGTGCTCTGCACAAAAGAAGCTGTGCACATAATGTGTATCAAGCAAAGACACTTTGAACCAAATGATCGAGGTCTGTCACAGACATGAGTCATTGCGCGCGGTGAATTATGGACACGTTTAGCCCTGTAATAAAATACACCTGACGTCATGACGTTCACCATGGAGCTCTACATAAATGCATTTTTAGCATTTTACAAAGATTTGATTTAATCAACATTCCTTTCAAACCTTTCCATGAAAATGTGTTAAAATGTGAACATCCTGAAACCAAAATGAAAGTATTTGAAACCTCTACACTGACTGTGCACACGTTCCCTCTTTGTCCCGGGATATTTTACACTTACAACCACCAAAATTAATCATTTTACCATGAAAAATAATCGGAAAAAAAGAAACTCAGATTCACGTTTGTTCGAATTCATTCTATCAAATATATTTATGAAACAAGATGTATAAGATATTACTTAAAATCTTCCCACACCGAGGAAATTTACAGAATTACAGTCGGGTGAAAGAGGTGGACAGTTAGTGTTTTAAACCAACTGACCTTAAGACATGAATAATTAAAACACCCGATAATACACGGGGTGGACTCGGAACTCCAGAAAAGTGACTCCAGTTTGTGTTCAGACAAAGCTTTAAAGTTTATTTATTGAGCTAAATCCGGTCATGTTTCATAAATCAAACACTAAACGAGATCACAGGCTGAAGTAGTCTCACCTGAAGGGTTGTCCTCTCTCTGCTGGGCTCCTTGCAGCAGGTCGTCCACGTGATGAAGTGGTCTACTGAAGGCCATTTTTCAGACTCTTCAGGTTTCCACAGCCGATGATCGATCCGGAGTTGATTTGTCCAATAAAAGAGGAGTTTGTCCAATAGTTAGCTTCTCACAGCTAGGTTTTGCAGCAGCTCGTTACCAAGTTTAAGTGCAAAGGGGATTCGAAAGGGTCAGCGGGCTTTTTATAACCTCGGCTTCTGTTTCCTTGACAACGACGCACGCACGTGCGTGTGCGTCTTGAAAAGCAAATATTAATTTTATTTTATTCACCTTTTATTTATAAATGTCGGTAAAGTTATGTTATTTTCACATTTCTCTGTGAAAGAACACAAACAGCGTTTTTTTTAACAATATGATAACAGTCCCAGACAGCACACATACATCGCACCGACGTCGGCCTGAGAAAGGAACGTCGGCCGGCAGTTTCTAACGTCTGACAAGTATCGGCCGAGAAGGCTGTATTTTCCCCAACGCAGTGAACGTCACAGGGAGGTCGGTTTTGCGGTCGGCTGGCCGACCCCGCCCTGCTTCTTCTGCGGGCGGGAACTCGTAACCAGTCTTTTTCAGCAGCACAGCATCAGGACAACCAAATATCTTTTAGGTAAGTTGTCATTTTAGTTAAATTAACAGAAAATAACAATGTTGTTGTAACCCAGTGGTTATTTAGCCAGCCTGTTATTTAGTGCAACATAAACAGTGTGTTGTTGTAGGTTTTACAGCATTAAGCTCTGCTTTACGGCAGTAGTGGTGCTCTCAATGCAGGAGAACTTGTCGGTGGCACTTGATTCTTGCTGAGAAGGGAGAACAGATGGCTGAGCAGTAACCAGTCTGTGCTAGCCATCTTCTCACATCAAATCACCTATTGTATGGTTTCCCTGCTAGGTGAGCACATATAATGACATATTGTAATTATGCTTGTGTTCTAAAAAGTTGTAGTTGGTGTAAGTATAAACATGCATGAGTAAATGTGTATTTTTTGTTGTTAGACGCTAATTGCGAGTTAGCCGCGAGCTAACCACTTTGTCGTAGCTGAGAGCTAAATTAAGTGTATAAACGAGTGATTGTAATGATTTACTTTTTTTATGGGTGTGTTTAATATTCTAAACACTGCATAGAGTATAAGGACTTGATTCCTGCTGAGAGGGGAGAACACATGGCCGAGCAGTAGCCAGTCTGTGCTAGCCGTCTTCTCACATCAAGTCACCTATTGTATGTTTTCCCTGCTAGCTGATCGTGAGGGTACCGGAGCCTGGTACAGACTGCTGTTTCCCCAGAGGGTGTCGCCAGTCGCCATCCAGCTTTTCCATGGAGTACTTGAGTGTATAAACAAATGAAAAGAACTTCTCTATAGAGCTCTATAGTATTTTTTTTGGGGGGATACCCAGTTTTATTTTATTGTGAGCTTGTGGATTTACACAACTGTGTGGAAAATATTAACGGTTCATGATTCAAGAACAGAAAAACTGATATAATCGTTGATCTGCTATTTCACCTCCCGACAAACATGTTACTAATTCATTCGTTACAACGAGAAAACAATCTTTGTTATGTCGAGATGACAACATAACAAGTTGTTATCATGAGATAATAGTGCAGAAAAAAAAAAAGAAAAACAGAAAAAAAGACAAAAATCCATGGCCATTCTCGGCTTCCGTAGTTAATTAAGTCAACAGATGATGAGATCATGACATTTATATTTCGGTTTTTAAGGAATACAGGACTGTTGAGAAGAATATGATTGTTCATTCATTCATTCATTCATTCATTCATTCATTCATTTATTTATTTATTTATTTATTTATTTATTTATTTATTTATTTATTTACGTAAATGTAGAAACATATGCCAGTCTGTGAGCCAATGCAATGATCATTCCAGACCAGAGGGTGGTGGTGGTGATGTACTGGTATAGTTTACTACCGCGGTTGAATGAAAAGAAGAAGAAAAATCTGTGCCAGTGGATTCGAGCTTCCAGAGCGATACTACGGCCACTAAGTATCCAAGTCTGTTGCATTATCGAATGCTCATTGTGTCTCCAGTGAACTTACTTTGTGTGTTTCTCCTCTCTCTTCCAGTGCCCCCCAGTGAAGAACTCCTGCAACCCTTTTTCATCTACCCAGCCACAGCTCTCTCATCCTTTGTGAAGAACCTGCAGCTTGCCTCAGTGGATCTGAGCCTTGGGGAGTCATTTAGTATTTGTGGAGCAATAAAGCCCCTTTTAAACTTTCCATCTGTCTCTGCTTCGATTCTGGGTTCTGTTATTATCAGCTGGTTATACAAACCACAACAAATGGCTGATTTTAAAATGATGTGGTTTTGTATTCTTCAGATGTCAGGTGTCTGCTACTGTTCAAAGTGTTTGTTTACCACTTAAGCATAGTAGTACAACTCTGGAAGATCCCTGACGGTCCCTGCTGGGTGCTTACATAAGCCCAGCTCTGCAGGTGTCTCGTCAAAGTCAGAGATAAAGGCAGACAGATGCATCAAAACAACAAGTATCTTTCAAAGCCAACTTAAAGGTCTAAAGTAAAGCTATCTCCACATTCTTTAGCAGGGTGGAACACAAAACATTATTTGAATGGTAAATGGACCAGTACTTACATAGCGCCTTTCTAGTCTGTCTAACCACTCAAAGCGCTTTACACTGCTGATCTATCAGAGCCATCAGCTTTTATCTACTACATTTATATTCATCCACACACCACTGACTCTACCACTGTCCACAGCTGCCCCATTTGAGGCCTTTTTTACTAAGGATACAGCGGCTTCAGGGATTTTAACATACTACAAATGTTAAAAATTAGAAGATGTTAAAATTACACCGTTATAAGAATCACACAATGATTGATAAATGAATGACAGATCACACAAGGTATTATGTAATGTAAAAATGGATGTGCAAATATAAACACATAATACACTGAATTTGATTTAGTATCTGTTTACTAGCTGCACGGTAGCGCAGCTCTTAGTGCTGTTGCGTCAAAGCAAGAAGGTCGCTGGCTCGAATCCTGTGTCGGGCACAGTGTGCCTTTCTGTGTGGAGTTTGCATGTTCTCCCCGTGCATGGGTGGGTTCTCTCCGGGTGCTCCAGCTTCCTCCCACAGTCCAAAAACATGCTCATCAGGTTAACTGGTGATTCTAAATTGTCTGTAGGTATGAGAGTGTGAAAGGTTGTCTGTCTCTGTGTGTCAGCCCTGTGATTGACTGGAGACCAGTCCAGGGTGCACCCTGCCTCTTGCCCAAAGTCACCTGGGATAGGCTCCAGACACCCATGACCCTGAATAGGATAAGCGGTATAGAATGAATGAATGTCAGTTTACTGTTTCCTCTAGAATTCATCATCACAGCTTTTCTTGACTTTCAAGACTGAAGAGGATCAGAGAGAAATGAAGACGAGAGAAGAATAAGAAGAGATGTTGAAGAGATGAGGAAGTAAACCAGAGTGGAAGAATGGAAAGGAGAGCAGGTGGAGGACAAAACCGGAATTTACTAATAAAAAGCTAAATATGGGACATTTTGATCTTGTTAATCATCTTTGATTTGATCACAAATTGTTTGAGGTATTTTTTATTAAGATTTGATCATAGACTGTACAATTAATGGACGTAGCCTCCACACTGTCACCTGTCTGTTTCTGAAACAGATTTTTGAAGCAAATTGGCGGCGCGGCCATATTGGAAATGAGGCAGGCTTTGGGTAAGCTGAGCTGTGGACGAAATGGCAATCTTAATATTGTCTAAACTGCTGTGTACAGTGTTTGCTGTTAGCAAAATTAACGATTCAGACGGGAGATATTCTTTGTACCAGGCTATAAACATGTTTATTTCTGCTGTGAAAACGGCTTTTTTTTTGGTTTGGTTCTTCCAGTACTTCCAGAGCCAGCCTCAAGCTGACGCTCAATGAACTACAGATTCTAGCACTTCTGCATTGTCTCATATTTTCAGACCTGAGGTTGCCACTTGGATTTAATATATTCTGTAATTTAATCTCTTTTAACCTCAGTCCCTAAAGTTTCTGACCACAGATTTTCTTTTAGTTTCACGGACAGAGAAGAGGAGAGAGCAGGAGAGGGAAAGAGGTGGGGCCTGACTGTTTTAACCCACGTTACAGGTACATATCAAATCTTTTTAAAGGTTTAGAGATAAGTTCAAACACTTGCAAGAAACTCTCTGTATCACAGTCCCCTCTGAGGGCTGAGCACCCCTAAACCTCTGATCCTAAAATTGCCCCTGTGAAGAAATTTCAATCAGACATCTCATGTTTGAAATGGTTTATTGCAGCAGCAAATACAAGTTACATGTTTGGTGCCGGGCTTTGCCCTCATCAATCCTTTTCCCAGTTTAAACAGAAGAAAGATGGTTATGATGAGCAGGGTATGTGATGAGTGTACCAACGCAGTTGTCTGCCTGAACTAGCTCACAGGTGTTGCTCCATTAATGTTTAGATGAATTAAAAAGTGTTGCTTCTCCTTTTAATACTGACAAAATAATTAATTGTTAACATGTTTGGAGGATATATATATATATATATATATATATATATATATATATATATATATATATATATATATATATATATATATATATATATATATATATAACCTTTATTTATAGTTTGTAAATTTGTATTCTATAAAGTTCATTTCAAGGGGAAAATTACTTTATGTGGAAAAAAATGCTAATGCTTAGTATTTTGAATTGTTATTAACTATGTTTAATCTTTTCATTGTGATGGCTAAATTTCCTGCTCGTGGCTTCAGTTAATATTGATACAGAAAACTTCTATTTAGATTTCTTGTAAATAAAATAAAAGAATAATAAAAACCTACTACAACCCTTTCAACCTAAAACAAATACAAAAACTGCTAATGTTGGGCTGCCAAATGTGTTTTCTGTCAAGAGATAAAGTTTTAATCTACAATACTCGTAAAATACAGCACAAACTTCTACACTCACGTTTCCTGCCATCTTTTAGGGATGCAGCACTAAAACACTGCACCAGATGGCGCCAGACGCTCATATAACAAAGTCAGTGGCACAACACTCTGAAGGTGCTTCAATGCATCCCGCATCTTTAACCCTCCCACTGCACCGGGACACAAGACCTCCTTCCTACATCTGCTTTATCACGCAAGAAGACTAACTTCGAGTGCCTTGAGGTAAAATATTAGTCATGGTCCCCTTTTTACCCCTTCAAATGTAAATATGATTAAACAGGACTGAGTAATTACACTCAACAGATTAATTGCATGAATAAAGAAAGGAAAAGAAAAGCCATACCACTGGAAGACGTGTGTTATTTTTATTTATCAATGAAACTTTTTTTAGTGAGCTTGAAGAACAGTTTGTGATTTGGAATAAGATGGTTTAGAGAGTTAGGGACTGAATGCAAAAGTATCACCCTCACTCACTCACTCACTCACTCACTCACTCACTCACTCACTCACTCACTCACTCACTCACTCACTCAGAGACGTATATCTGAAACTGATTAGGTGCTGAATGACGTGCTGTGTGCTCTTCAGAGTCAGCTGCAGTGTTGTTGTTGTTCTGTTAAATAACACAGGGTCAGATTCCTAAAGAGGCCTGTAGAGGTTTACATTGACCTTGAGCTACACAGTCCCTCTGACCTTTGATGCTCCACACTCCCAGTGGTGTCCACCCATTTCCTCTCATCTGGTACCCCTGCCCAGCAGATAGCAGTTAAAGAATGAGGGAATCATAAACTGTAAACCTTTAGATGCTTGTACGTCTTAATGAAGCAGTATATTGTTAGCTTAAAGCCTTTATGAGATATTGGTTAGTTGTGAAATAGGCTGTGATTGATGCTAATGCCTTTTTATAATTTAAAGCATAAAGACCATCAGCAAAAAGTCTGACACTTTTTGTTTTGTATTTTTTTCTGTGCCTTTAACAGCTGGAGAGGGCAGTGTATTTTTTTACATCTTCAGCAGCAAAATATCCCAATGACAGATACATTCCAGTATCATTTTTTTTTCTCTGCAGCAGCTTTAAAACGTAATACTTGCAAAATAAGAGATGGTCAATTCACTCACTGGAGAAGTTCAAAGTGTTGTAACTTTATCTGTGCAGGTTATTTATTTATTTATTTTGAAAATAGGATTAAGCCAGTGACAGCAAATAAAAGAAGTGTACATATTTACTAAATAGCTCAAATTCAACTCATTTGAACTCATCTTTATTTAAACAGCATCTTTCATACATTTGGATATGCAGCTCAAAGTGCTTTACAGAACAACAGAAACAACAAATAACATCAGTATGTGAGATGAGCTGTAAAAAGAAATGAGAATAAAAATGAAATCAGTACAATAAAATTAATATTAGTGCTAATAAATACTATAGAATCAGTTAATACAGATAAATAAAATAAAATAAAAATGATGTTAAAAGTTAAGACAAAGATAATACCGTATTGGCTCGAATACAAGACGACCCTGATTATAAGACGACCCCCTCTTTTTCAAGACTCAAGTCTGAAAAAAGACTTTTTGAACACCAAATTTGATTTTTATACAGAAAATAATTACAATACATCTGAAACGAATGATTGTAACAATATATTCGAGAGAATAAGCATGTCATTTTGCCTCATTGAAATCATGCAAAAACTGTCTATCACATCTTATTATCTGAACATTTAAATATGTAAACATCTTGAAGTTTGCATCATAACTTCTCCTCAGCTGCCGGTTAACCTGGCCGATCTTCGACCCACTTTTCTCCAGATTGTCGCTACGTTTCTCCATTTTCTGTTATGTCTTCTCTTATTTTCTTTTTTTCTTTCTTACCGCTATTTTCATTTTTCTTCTTCATGACAGGGGTTCGCTTTGGCCAAGCGGCAACCTCCAGTCTGAAAATATGAGGCAATGCGGAAGTGCTAAAGTCAGCTGTTCCTCAAGTGTCTGCTTGAGGCTGGCTCCGGAAGTACCAGAAGTCACAAACACACCAAGCCAAAAAAAAGCCATTTTCAAGGCCAAAATAAGCACATTTACAGCCTGGTACAAAGAATGTCTCCCGTCTGAATCGCTAATTTCACTAACAGCACGCACTGTAGGGGGGGTGAATTTTTTTCTAATTCGGCAGTGTCCACAATATCAAGCTCGCCAGTTCGTCCAATCAGAGGCACAGCTCAGATCACGTGACTGTGGAGCGTCCTATGGTTGTTACTGTGGAGACCCACAGCACGCCTCATTTCCAATATGGCCGCGCCGAGCGTTTGGCTTCAAAAGTCCGTCTCAGGAACAGATGGGTGACGTCGCGGAGACTACGTCCATTAGTTATACAGACTAACGCTTTGGTCTGGGGAGTTAAGTTCAGCATTCACTTTAAAGATATCTGGCGCCATCTAGCGTTGTGAATGGGTATAATGTCTAGACCCCGAATGTAAGACGACCCCCACTTGTTCAGTCTTATTTCAATGCAAAAAACACCGTCTTATATTCGGGCCAGTACGGTAATGGTGATAATGGTAGTAATACAGCCCGGAGCTAAAAGAAGTTATTCAAAATGAAATCGAGGTTAAAAAGGTGTGTTTTAAGATTTTCCCTGAAAAACACCCAGAGAGCTCTGAGCCATTCTGGCTGGCGCTTGTTTGAGAGACACAAGGAACATGTAAAAGGGAAGCATTCGACAACCGTACTTATCAAGATGGAATATAAAATGAGATGAGGTCTGTAATGTATGGAGGAGCAAGGAAGTGTAGAGCTTCAAAAACCAGTAAGATAACTCAAAATTCAAGTCTAAAGGAAACAAGGCAGAGTTTTAAGAAGAGGGCCGACGTGATGGATTTTCTTTTTACGTGTTAAAACCCTGGCTGCAGCATTCTGGAGTTTTTTCAGTAGACCAGTAGACCAAATGACATGTAAACTCTGAAAGTGAGGAAAACTAACAAGGGAATTAAATGTAAAGTTTCATGTTGCTTTTCTCTCCATGACTGTGAAGGCTCTGATTGACTTGCTCTTAAATAACCTGAGTAAAATGTTTATGTTTAAGGAGCTTAATGCAATAAGTCTGTTTCAGCTGTTTTTGACCATCTTTGGAACAGGCTGGATGTGTTCAGTTTTAGTCTAACTCTCTGGAGTCACTTAGTGCGCCCATTTTTGAGACAGTTTTGGTTTGTACTACAAACCATTTCTCATCCTCGATGGCAACAAAACACCAAAGAACTTTTTAATCCCTGCCAGATTCAGACTAAATGGAGGAATACTTTCTCTCTGTTCTTTCTTCCTTTCACTTTGGATTTATGTCTGGCATTTCCTTCAGCCGTTTGACCTCCAGCTTCTCCTCCAAAACCATCCTTCTGATTCATTTTAATGGGACCATGCTTTTCATTAAATCAATATATTTCACATGAACCAAGTCACTCGCCAGTTTTAGAAAACTGTACCCTAAAACACTGGGATGATCAGATCACATGTCTGATTTTTATATTTAGCCTGGCACAAACAGAAATGTGCTGTGTGTTTACGAGTGACAAAAAGGCTGGTTTGGAATAAAGTACCTCACAGAGTGACAGACTCGTCCAAACAGTCCATTGCGCTGCCATCTGCCTGAAATTAATGAAAAGGTTAATGGTGAGTTCAGTGTTAATTTCCTGTGTGGAAACTGCTCTCCGGTCATTTTCCCACCACATGGGGGATTTTATAAAGTAAAGTACCACATTGACTTTTAAGGCTTTGGTTCCCATCCTTGTGTCAGTGATGTCTTGTCCAACAAACCTTAACTGAAACATTTACCTTTGTAGACATCAGTTTGTGTCCTGAAGAGTGTATCTGGGTGGTCCTCATAGAGAGACAAATGTTCATTTCATTTAATGAGAGTTTCATGAAAATAACCATCTTATTACACTTTTATAAAGGTATCAGATACGATAACAGTTTAGAAATCTGGTATTGAATCTACCTATTATGTTCTTGTTTTACACTGGAGCTTTAATTTCTGTAATTCTACAATTTCATTTGGCAGATGCTTTTTTTTCAAAGCGACGTACAACACAAGCAAGAATTTAAACAAGAAGGAGAAACCTTATGCAATTAAGCCCCTCCTTAAAAAGCCAACTCTTGATTCAGGCTCCTTAGTTAACTACAGACCAATATCTAACCTCTCTTTTATTTCCAAAATCTTAGAGAAGGTTGTCTCCAGTCAGCTCTGTGAGTTTCTTCATAGTAACAGTCTCCTTGAGGACTTTCAGTCTGGGTTTAGGGCCAACCATAGTACTGAGACTGCACTGCTGAAAGTAACCAATGATCTACTTTTGGCTTCAGATAGTGGTCACCTCTCGGTGTTCATGTTACTTGATCTTAGTGCTGCTTTTGACACTATTGATCATCACATCCTCTTGCAGAGATTAGAGAATCTTCTTGGCATCACAGGAACTGCTTTAGCTTGGTTTAGATCATATCTGTCGAGTCATTCTCAGTTTGTTCATGTGAACAATAAATCCTCCCTGCATACCAGGGTGTGTTATGGAGTTCCTCAAGGTTCAGTGCTTGGTCCGATTCTTTTCAACTTATATATGCTTCCTCCTGGAAGCATAATTAGAAAACACTCCATCAACTTTCACTTTTACGCAGATGATACTCAGCTGTACTTATCATTGAAGCCAGAGGAAACTAGCCGGTTATCTAAACTTAAAGCTTGCCTCAAAGATGTATGGATCTGTATGAGCAGAAATTTTCTACTTCTGAACTCAGAGAAGACTGAAGTCATTGTTATTGGACCTAAACACCTCAGAGAGGCTTTCTCTAACCAGATAACTACATTAGATGGCATCAGCCTGGCACCTGGCTCCACTGCTAGGAACCTAGGAGTTCTTCTGGATCAGGACCTGTCCTTTAACTCTCACATCCAACAGGTCTCCAGGACGGCGTTCTTTCATCTTTGTAATATTAGAAAAATCAGACACATCTTGTCTCAGAGTGATGCAGAGAAGCTGGTCCAAGCTTTGGTTTCCTCCAGGTTAGATGACTGTAACTCTCTTCTATCTGGTTGTCCTAACAAGTCTATTAGGACTCTTCAGCTGGTTCAGAATGCTGCAGCCCGGGTTCTGACTGGGACCAGGAGGAGGGAGCATATCTCCCCAGTGTTATTGTCTCTACACTGGTTACCTATAAAGTCTAGAATAGAATTTAAAATTCTTCTTCTGACTTACAAAGCTCTTAATGGTATTGGGCCATCCTATCTTAAAGAGCTTATCATGCCATATTATCCGTCTAAATTGAGCCTTTAGTTATCAGGCTTTAGTTATACAGCTTTTTACAACTTGTTTGAAGCCTGATTAAAAAATCAGCACACACTGAATTTTATCACAACTCTTCATCTTCAAATTTGTTGAACTTACTGGTTTTGCCCATATTAGGGCATGGTTGACTTGACCTGACAGGTGAGCGCCCTGTAGCTGTCTTTACCTCATCCTAACTCGATCAAGTATAGTGTGAGTCAAGCTTTTTAATATTGTCTCCCTCTATAATGAGCCTCTAAACCCATATCAGACAGAAATTGGAACTGTAGACTCATAGAGGTATGATAAATGGACGTCACGTGTCTGTTTCTGAAACAGAGTTTTGAAGCTAATCATCTGTGGCAGCCATAGAAAGGGGTAATGGGTTGGGCTTTGAGCCTCCACACTAACAGCTAAAGGGTGCCTGCCTGTCAATCAGCTGAGCTGTGCCTCTGGTTGGGTGACCTTGTGATCTTGATATCTTCCTAACAGCTAAGTAAGAAAACGATTCACTTCTTATACAGTGTGAGCTGTTAGAGAAATTAACAATTCAGACTGAAGTCATTTTTTTGTACCAGGCAGTAAAAATGTTTATTTCTGCTGTGAAAACGTCTCTCTCTTTGTTGTTGTTGTTGTTGTTGTTGTTGTTGTTTTGCTGTGTTTGTGGTTTCTGGTCCCTCCAGAGCCAGCCTCGAGCATGCACTTAATGAACTGCAGATTTTAGCACTTCTGCATTGTCTCATATTCTCAGACTGGAGGTTGCTGATTGGTGAGGTAACAGATTGTGCCCAGGTAATATATATGCCATGGTATTTTAATATGGTGAACATGTTGTGTGCTCCATAGTTTTAGCAAAGGTTGACTCTTTCTTAGGCAGATGGCAGCCCGGCTTCTACGGCTGGTTTCTGTTGAAGAGGCCAAGCAGACCAGGATAAATAACCCCACTCAAGATAGACAGACAGATAGATGCCATTGTTAACGATCTCTTGAAGGGTTTAACTGATTGATTGATTAAATGCATGTTAGATAATAGCTCCTGTTCCAAAAATCTAAATATCGTAAATCATTAGTGTTTACATCACAGTCTGCTGTGAATGCTGTCCTCGGCTGTAGAACAGACACGGTTTAGAGGGGTTGTATCAGTCATTTCATGATTCAGAGGACAGGTAATGACTCTGCTCTAAGTGGCCATTAACAGCCTGATCACTCTGTAGTTCTGTGAAGTTTCACAGGAGACAGTCTGACTTTGAGGCCAGGATCCATTGGATGACTTTTCCGCATGTTCTCTGGATCTGTCTCAAAAGACCGTCACAAACTCAGCCACAGATTTAGCCTCTCATGTCCACATATGCATCCTAAAGCAAACCGCTTTTGTCTTGTTCAGTCTTTCCAAATAGTCAAGCGCTGAATTACAGTTTTACTCGTGATCGTTTTCTGTGACAGAACCAGGCTGCTGAACAACAACCAGAGGAGCTGTGGGGTCAGGACCTGGACCAGTGGAACTGATATGACCGAGGTCAGTGCTGTACATCATGCCACAGAGAAGCAAGGACGGCTCAACTTTTGGCAAACATGTCAACACATCACACTGTTTTGTTATCCCAGGAATCTCTCTCTGCTGTCTGATCTGAAGCGTTGTTTCCTGTCTTTGAGTTCTAACAGCTCCTGATTGCAGGGTTTAGCATTTCAGATTTTAATACCAATATATCCTTGAATTTAACATAATCACTCAAAATTTCTTGGCTTCATTTTAGCCCCCCCCCCCCCCCCCCCCTTTTTTTTTTTTTTATCTCATGGTGTCATTCCTGAAGCTGTGGTTGTTTTCACAGGCGTCCTCCTGTTAACTTGTTCTTTCATGAATATATTTGTGAGTACATAAAAAATATAAAGCAGTCTGCAGTGAAAACAACTTTAAAGGGAGTTCCTCCATGCATTATTGATGAGTGAGCCGGGGAAGGAGGATTAGAATAAGAAGAGGAGAGAGAATAAAGGGGGACAGCTCCTGAAGCACAGCTTTGATTGCTGATTTTCTTTTTATTGTCCCCACTGCACCACTGTTATGACTTTATGAGTGTTAGATTAAAACACTGACACGTTCACTTTGTGGAGGGTAACAGCCTAAACTCTGACCTGTTAAAGACGTTAGGAGAACAAGTTATTCTTCAATGACAAGATCTGATGTTCAAAATATAACCTGTAGCTAAGATGGCGGTGAGGTAATGTATTTATTTATAGTACATAGCGCTGTTGCTTGAAAGGTGACAACAACTGAACTTTGTTAAGTCAGTTGGACCAATCAATGGACTGCAGTGTTTCTGTGGTCTCCTTCTGGGGTAGGATCAGTATGTCTGGTACCCCAATATAAGAGTACCATACAGTGGGACAGTTAGGGCTGCCAAGATTAGTCGACTAGTCACGATGACGTCAACGATCAAATTCATCGGCGAATTATTTAATAATCGACGTCGTCGTTTTAATATTTTTTTAAACTTTATTTTTCCCTCAAAACTGCTGCTGTACTTTCACCTGTCTCGTCTGCCGTTCTGTCCTTGACGCATACGTGCAGAAGTGGTAACCAGGTAACCATGATGTCACCGGAAAAGTTATGCCCAACAGTATCATGGCTAGCCGGCAACAGAGCTCGAAAGTTTGGGAGCATTTTTCCAAAATAAAGGAGAAAAGTGTGCAATGCAAAATCTGCAAAGCAGAAATGTCCTTCCATGACAGAACGACGGCGATGAACGAGCATCTGAAAAGACAGCACGCCGTGGCTGATTTATTTTCTGACGAAGAATGACAATCTCGGTAAGCTAATTGGCTAGTTAGCTGCTAACATTAACGTCAACAGGGAGCTACCTACTTAATAGCGATGTCATGTTTGAATAGAAAATTGGTACATTAAAAAAAAATGTCAGAAATGCTGCTACAAGCTGCAAAGTTCATTAAAAGCTGAATGAACTATGATATTAACTGTCTTCATTTTTAGTTAGCACATACCTTAAACACTTGAAGCTGGAAGCTAATGATGTTAGCTGTATGCTGGTGCAATAAGATGCAATTTATGTATGATCCGAATAGTCGACTAATCACAAAAAATAATCAGTGACTAGTCGATTATCAAAATAATGGTATGTGGCAGCCCTAGGGACAGTATGTGTCGGTAATTTAGGAACCTGTCCCAGTTTTAGTAAAAGGCAATGTCACAAAATGTGTTCTGTACTACGATGAACTGAAGTGAACTGCTTGGTGGAAATGGGGCTTAAGTGCTGTTTACACAACAACGGTATTAGAATGAAACACAAAAGTATTATTGTGTTTCGGCCTCTCGTTTACAACGAAACTGTGTGTTAGCCGACCTAAAACACAACTTTTTTTAAATGCCCTCCAAAGTGGATTTTTTTCTGATACACTGCAGCCTCTGTTGCTGTGTAAATGACAAGCCAGAGTTTTTTAGTGGAAACACTGACATCAGCCCAACAGATGATCAGCCCAACAGATGATCAGCCCAACAGATGATCAGCCCAACAGATGATCAGCCCAACTCTTCTTCGGCCGCAGACTACTAAAAACTCTTCAGTTATATCACCACCTACAGGCCTGTAATGCATACTACAGTGTTTTCAGTCCATCAGCATTTCCGTGTAAACACAATTTTTTTTTTCCTCTGTGTTTTTTGCGTTTTCAAGTGAAACATCGTGTAAATGGGGCCTTAATATCCAGATCGTTCCAGTTCATAGCTTGGGATAAACATGCAATGTTTTATTGACTGTTTAAGGCTAGAAATGTTATACGATATAATATATGACACAAAGTGAATTACATCTTACTTGTGTGTGTAAAACTTTCTTTCGGGGAAAAATTGTGGATGGATGAGGTTGTTTCTCTTGTAAAGATTTTATTTTCCTTTGAGAAAATAAATAACAGAGTAAAAGGATGTTTCTCCTTGTCTATGCATTAGAAAATGGTTACTTTTTTACGGCTATTTAGACTTATAGATTTATGTATGAATGTGTCTGTTCAGAGGCCTGTACTACGAAGCTCGATTAACTCATCCAGGATCTCCGTTTTCTGGGTTGAGTTAACGAGACATCCGCAGTCCTGATAAACGGTACTACGAAGCTGGATATGAACTCGCTGAGTCAATCCAGAGTCTTCCAGCCTTGATCAGAGCGCGCTCACATTAAAGGGGTGGAGTCTGCAGCGTCTGACCAATCACAAACATGGAGAAACAGGAGAAAACCTGCAGAGCAGCCTACTTTACCGTGGAGGAGCAGACAGGTATTCCTTAGAAATACGGAGAATTTAAACAGAGGCTAAAAGAAACACTGTTACTGCAGCAAAATCTAGGAAGAAATGCTGGCAGAAAACTGCAGACTCTGTTAATGTGTAATTCATGAGATTATCCTAAATAAATTCATAGGACAATATGAACAGACAGCACTCTGATCACTCAGTTTGACTTAATTACAGCACAGACGTTTGGAGCAGAGCTCTTCATCAGTGTCCAAACTTTGGTTTATATTTTCCACTGAGTTTTGAGGCTCAGCAACCCGCCTGAGCGCGTTTTGTGTTGGAATATTAATAAATAATATTAATATTAATTCCTCAAGTCCCACATAGTTGTGTATTTCATAAATCCCTGTTTCTACAGTTCTGCCATGTGTGTCCATTATTATTAACATCATTATTTAAGATGCAAAAAGTGGAGCTAAACAGACTTAGGGAACAAGTACAAAAACCTCCTTCAAAGCGGTCAGTGACAAGGCTTTATTTCTTCACTCTGTCTCTGATGTTTGGATGAAATCAACTGAATTTATTTATTTATTTATGGATCCATCAGCTGACAAATGAAGTTCAGTCCATTTGATGAAAATCTGAATCTCTTGTACAGAATGACCACGTGAACATTAAAAGGATCACATCTCTCCCTAAAAACTCTCTCTCTCTCCTGAGCGCTCTGCGCACCAACATCCACAGGATGTTCTAAAAATGGGCAGGGTCTTTTACAAGAAAGCTGATTGGTCAAGAAGTGTTGTTTTTCTACTCATTGATCTCTTATCAAGATCTTAACCTGCTCCGGAGCAGGTTAGCTGTTCAGCATACGTTACCACGGTGATTCATCCCGGTAAGAATTGAACCAGCTTTGTAGTACAGAAAATCCAGGGTTAACCCAGAAGTTACCTCGCTAAGAGAAAATCCAGCTTCGTAGTACAGGCCTCAGGATATTACTGTAGAGGGTTTGTCTTAAAGTGCAGCAGTGTGCCCACCCAGCTCTGTACATCCTGTGCTGGTGAAACAATTCACAACTTCTTATCTCAATCTGAGTTTGCTCTGGTGTAGTAAATAACGACATGTTATATCCTCTGATAATACTCACGAGTAGATAAAGTATCAGCTCAGTTTATTCCTTCATGGCATTCAGATTGTGAATGAACAGTGTTAACACAAACAGTCAGTGCTCAGGTCTCATAGCTCACACAGTGTTAGCCAAAGAACATTTAAACAGAAACGATATGCACTGGTCCACGGCCAGTAAAACAGTTTTCACATCATCTAAAGGTTTTTGAACGTCCGTCTTTAAAAGCTGTCTAATAATAGTGGTGCTGAGTTATAAACAGAAACAAATGGCTGCTAATGAGCTGGTGGCAGTGCAGAGCGGAT
Organism: Labroides dimidiatus; assembly: GCA_030710495.1. Classification (NCBI taxonomy): domain Eukaryota; kingdom Metazoa; phylum Chordata; class Actinopteri; order Labriformes; family Labridae; genus Labroides; species Labroides dimidiatus. The sequence continues at coordinate 3,344,452 of CM061159.1, forward strand.
GTACTTGTGTGTTTCCTTCAGTGCTCTCTGCATCCTGTCTCATTGTCTTGGTGGATAAACAGCCTGAACAAACATTTACTGCTCACTGGTACATCTGATAATGAGCATGAATTATGTCCTTTTTCTAGTGACTTCTTCAGGGCCGGGGACGATGACAAACAAGAGTTTGTATCAAAAATCTGCTTCAAACTTGTTCACATCACATGTTACCTTTTTGTTTAAATGTATAGTCATTTCTGTTGGTGTCAGAGTATTTTACATGACATTTCTACCATTTTAACCTGTTAAAGAATCAGCCCCATTAAACTGTCAGATGGTGTAACCACAAAAACATGACAAGGATGAAATAATTCACCTTCCAAGAAGTTATGACTGTACTGATGAAATAAGTTATTTGTTATGAGATCATCTCAAATTTTATTTTAAATATTTCATTTATAAACTTGATCATTTGGGTTATGTTGTACTGAGTAAGACAGTATGACCTAGATATCAGTGATTTCTGTCTATTTTTGGGTCATTTGGTTTAAAATCATTTTAAATTTAAGTTTTACAGTGTAGCAGACTGATAGAATCAGATTCATTTTTGTGCAATATCAGTTTTTCTTTTAATGAGGATAAATTGGATACTAGTACTGGGGCAGTATGCTTTTCCCCTGATTCAACTCTTTTATGATTTTTGGGGTGCTGATTCTATTTGAATAGTGATTCTTTGATATTAGTGGTTTTTGTGATTTTACTTTCCTTCTTTAACACCAGCCCATGCAAAGCTGAATGATGATGATGTCTACAGACTATACTAAAAGCCATATTTCCCCCCAAAAATGAGCATCACATGTGAGTCAGTTTTTTAAGATGTATTCAGGGGATCTGACATCATGTTACCTGATAGTCAAAGAAAAACATTTTGTTCTCTGCTGGAGAGAAGTGGTAATGTTTCTTTCACCCTCGCTATAAACAAAGACTAAAATTAAAGATTTAAATTTGGGTGAAAAAAAACTATTTTTGAACAAGAAAATATAGGTTTAAAAAAAATTTGTGATACTTGTGTGAAATGATATTTTCTCCCACCCCTGTTGATTAAACCAACTGACATTTTACGCCGTTTCAGCGGACCTAAAATGCAACTTTTTTAAAACGCCCTCCAGAGTGGAATTTTTCTGAAACACTACAGCCTACGTTGCCGTATAAACGGCAAGCCGGCGTTCTCAGTGAAAACACTGATGTCACGCTCCGTTTTGCGCGTGCACATTCCACTTTCATTGTGGGAACTTTTGCGAACCGGACAACAACAACGGATAACGGCTGAAATACAACGGTTGCGTCTGCGTTGCAGCTCCGCTCCGTCAAGTCGCCAGATCAGTTTAAAATCCATTCAAGTCAATGTGTCAACTTACACTGGATCCGTTCCGTTGCGGTTCAGCTGCGTCTCTGGTCCGACAGGTCGCAGCTAATCCGCAGCCATCCTATTTTTGCCGGATGACGGAGCTGTGACGCATAAATTCAGAGTAGAGAAGATGGAGCGGGACAGGAAGTAGTGCACGGAAACTACATAAAAAGAGCCTGAGACTTTCAAAATAAAACAAACCGTGTCTAAGCTAGATCGTATTTAGCTTGATTACAATAGCAGCTCTTCACAATGAGCAGAGATACGCGAGTAGTCAACAGGTCAGAGTTTACCCAGGGGAAACAGTGAAAAACATGGACGAGGAGAAGCTTATCATTGAGGTGGAAAACCACAGAATAATTTATGATCCAACACATCCTTTTTATAAAGATAATCTCAAAAAGGAAATGGCATGGAAGAGTGTTTCAAGTGTTTTGGGAGTGAATGGTGAGTAGTATTGCACCGTACAGTATTGTAGTACTATTGTTTGCTTCAACATTCTCACGGGATCGTGAATTACCGCGAGAAGTCCGCGGTCTCGCGACTCCAGCTCTGCGGCTTGCCGGACTCGCGACGCAGCCGGTGTAAGTTGACAAACGCAGTCAACACGCAGCGCAGCGGAGCTGCAACGCAGACACACCCGGTGTATTTGAGGCGTAAGACGTATTTAATATATCCACCAGATGATCAGCCTGTCTCTTCTTCAGTGGCAGACTACCAAAAGACCCTACAGTTTATCGCCACCTGCTGGCCGTGTGTGCATACCACAGCGTTTTCAGTCCCTCAGCGTTTCCGTATAAACGCTGATTTTTTTTCTCCGCATTTTTTGCATTTTCGGGTGAAATGCTGTGAAGCGTTGTTGTATAAACAGGGCCTTAATCAAGAGGGAGGTTGTGTCACTGTTGCACAATTTGGCACATTAAACGAGTGAAGGACGGAACAGTGGCATGTTACCTGTTTACTGCAGGGGAGGGGGGAACGCATGCCTCAGTGGTAGGCTCACCACACACAGAAACTTCCAGCAAGGCAGCCCGACCCCACGCCACCAGTCTATCACACTGAATACGGGGAGAAACCCATTTTACAATTACGCACTTGGCACATTAAAGGAGAAAGTGGTGTGCACCTCACCTATGTGCTGCTACGGGAAGCACACCTCAGTAGCAAACACACCAAACACGCTACCACCCAGCTACGCCACCAGTTCGACCACACCAGCACATGCCACACCACGGCCACGGGAGAGCAGCCGATCCAGAAGGAGAGAGAGGGAGGGCATGCGAGAGACAGCCACACTATATAGCCACGCAGCGCTGCCCATGAATCAATGCTGCGGGTAAAACAGGTGCTGCGCCCACTGTGAGAGGGACACAGCACTCTGGCCACATTAGCAAGAAGCTCCTTTCCTCCTCCTCTCATCAGTGTGATCTGCTGCTAATCAGGACCTCTTAGTTGTGTCACCAAGAAGCACTGCTGCTTTGCCTAACCCGGCTTTGCCTTACCTTTCTTCGTCTGTGAGCTACCGTACTGTGTTGTAGCTAACTTTGTCTTATCTGTTTGGCTGTAGCTCGCTTTGCCTCATGCTGCTTCTGCCTTTACTGAGGTGGCATGTGCTTAGCCCACCCGACGCTGCATGGTCAATATCTGACCCTTAGTAGCTCTGTGCAGCTGTGTTTGTGTGGATGGTGAAGGGGCTCACAGGTATATTTTTAAGTGTGTGATAGCTGCCCCCTTGATTTTGATTTTGATTTTTTGTTTTGATTTTTGTAAAAACACTTATTTAGGTGTTTTTGTTTTGGTTCTGTTCCTCCTCGTTTATTCCGATGTGCTACAATTTTTTTGTTGTGTTATATTAGAATTTTGGGTGTGTGTGTGTGTGTGTGTGTGTGTGTGTGTGTGTGTGTGTATATATCTACGTATTTGTTTTGGGTTCTTTGGACGGCAGTTATTTTTGAGGGTTTCTTTTGGAAAATCATTCTTGGGGTAACTGTGTGTTTTACAGGTCACAGGGTGTTTCCTCCCACTTCACAGTCCCAATCCAACTGACTGGTAAATCCAGTCCTGCTGGGCCTTCCTTCCCCATCCTTATCTCTTGTGTGAATGGTGTCATCTTAAAGAAGAGAATGCTTTAATCTGTTTGTTTTAAAAATAAAGGATTAAACATTGTATTTTTTTCTAATTGAACTTCATCTCTGGCTCCATGTGTGGAACTAACCTGTGTGCCTTCCTTAATTTGGGTTTGGAGAAAATAATTTCCCTGTGCAATTCCCAGGGTGGTGTTGTTTGGCTCTGTTGTATCCACGGTTAACATTAAGGGTAAATCTTACCCAGCCCCACTCTAGAGTGGGTGCGTGGCCGATTTGCCCTGCCCCTCTCCACTCGCCACACGTATTCAGATTGAAGGCATAAAAGATAAAACAAAACAATATTCGGAGGTGAATTTCCAGTGTGTTGATGAACAGCACCCAAACAAGCAGTACTGGAAGATATCCAAGTCCTAAAGTGTGCACTTAGTTCTTGCTAAACAAGTGTCTTACTTTCTTAAAATGAACAGAGTTAAAGTGGTACACTTGAGCCCGTCTGCAGCTGTTTTACATTTCTTCTTCTCTGCAGATCATTTCAATGAAGGGCTCGAGCTGTCTCCATGTGACGTCCAACTTTCTATTCACATGCACGTACCTTATTCCAGAAAGAAATAAGGATTATTGTCTTTAAAGTGTTTCTATTCTGCACGTTATCATCTTTATTCTTTATTTCTATGTAAATAAAGGGACTAGTCTTGCTAACCTCCATCAGTCGGTGCGGAAGGAGTGGGAGTCATCTTCTGGCTCGCTGCTTGAACCACGAGTTGTGCACAGTGAACATGTGTTATGAGGAGAAAGCGGTCACTGAGTCAGCTCTTCTTGTGCTTTCCTCCTCATGCTCTGTCTGGACAGCAAAGTCCTCAGTTCAAAACCCTAATCATTAACAGCAACTCCTCACTCACGTTCTATGACTGTCTCATGCAAATAAACACATCATGAAACCTACAGAGAGGAGAGTTTTCATCATGTGGTGATCAAATATTAATGTTCTTCAGCAGACGATATAAGACGACCTAATGTGGCGTTGCACCTGATATCAGTCAGTAATAGAGGATTAAGTCAGTTCAGCATCCTGAATGTGTTTGTAAATGTGTTTCTAAGGAGGTTAAGACGCAGGAAGCAGTCAGGTATGATGGGTGCGGTCAGCCTTAAGTTGCTAAAACACTCATTTTTTCTGCACAGATTTGGCAGCAGCTCATATAGAGAATATAAAAATTATATAAAAATACAGATTTATGTTGATACATGATTTTGCAGAAATTTGGGGCATTTTTTTCTTTGGCATAAAAATTATATTATGTAACATAGTGTGCATCACTTCTTATTGTATGGCAGTGTATTGTCTCCACCAAGGTGGGGGTAAAGCAGGAAGTCCAAATAGGGGTGTACCCATCCAGAGGGGTCCAGTGAGGCTCAGTCTAGTAGTACCATGGCAGATTGTCTGTGTGGGCGCATGCATGGCGGAGTAGGAAATCATCCCTTAAGTCCTGCTGTGCCTCCCTCTGTGCCAGCGCCTCTCACTGCCAAACCCCTCACCATGATCTGGAGCCTGCAGAACTGTCACCATTACAGATCTGCTCTCTCTGAGCTTTATTACCTGATAATTTCCTGCAGTAATGTCGTGTCTGAGAAGCAGGAACAGAGAGTATTTCTGCTGCAGAGGAGAGCGATTATGGTGCTCAAATCTCACGTGGCAGAGCAGTATTTCAGTTTGCAGAGACTGTCGCCATCCATCAAAGTGCACCGGATTTACATGTGAAACAAGGATTTTCTTGGTGTGATTGCTCTGTAGTTCCCTTTCCTTCACCGATTGTTGTAACCTGCTCCAGGAGGATGCACAAACACAGATGTACGACACCACCTCCTGACACCTTAACACCGTGTGAGGTGTGAGAGCAGCCGCTGCACACACACACAGATCGATTTTAATTCCCACTCGCTACCACCCAAAGACATCCTGCATGCTGCCTTCATCACATCTGACCCTGAGAAGAAAATAGGCTCATTTTTTAGACATAGCAGCTGTGGATTTCATCATCATTTCACAATATCTCAGCAAAGACCCAGAAGAATCAATATCCTGCTTCTCCACATTGTTGTTTTGTACCTGAATAGGTGGAGGACAAAAACAGCTAAAGATTAACTGTGATACTGTGACTGTTAATGAGCCTCACCGGTCATTTGGCTGTGCGGGGAAACATAATAGCTGTCATGGGAGCAGAGGTTAGTGACCTTTCCTGTGCATTTGAACACCTCATCACTTTCAGAGGCAGGCAGCAGCTTATTCCACCATATGCTGTGAAGAGCTTTGTTCCATAGGTGTGGATTAATAATTCATAGGAGAACTCCATGACAGACTTTTTGTTTCAAACACAAAACGCTGCAGATATTTAAAGATCACACTCTAAAGTGTGTGCTGATAATTATGGCCTTGAAAAATCAAAGTGCTTTAAAATGACAGTGAGTGAATTTGGATGAATGAAAACCTTTGATTTCAAGAAAGTTGTCATACCTTTACTCAACAGACTCTACAGGCCTGAGACAAGAGCAGGGAGACCAACATCTTCTTGTAAAAGGGGGCATTGAGCTTTTTACAGTCTTTATTCTGTCCCTCATGTACCCCACAATTGAAATCCCTGAAAACTCTTATTTCAGCCTCTATATGAACCACTTTGTTTTAGCTGCTGTCTCTTTAAGGCACCCCACTCAATAAAACCCTCTTCCCTCTGATTGACCAGCCGTCTGGAGGCCTGTCAGAGGCGGAGCCATGGGCAGACCTTGGTGTTTGAGGCCCACTTCTAAAACATGTTATGAACCAATTAGAGGAGCCCTTACAAGATGACATCATTTCAGCAAGTCTTGCTAAGAGCAACTGTTTTCCAGTAGTTAAAGCGTTGTTACTTCATGTTCATGTTGAAAACAGGGAAAGGTATGACACCCCCTCTTTAAAAGAAATGAAAACAGTTAGTGGGTCTTATTAGTAGACCAGTTTCAGTTTCTTGGTAGCTGGTGGATGATATATAAATCTCATATCATATTGATTTTTTTTTTATCTTTTAGAGAAGAACGATGATTAAGAATTGGGTGTTTTGTAGTCTATCCCAGCTGTGAGAGGCGGGGTGCACCCTGGACTGGTCTTCAGCCAATCACAGGGCTGACACACAGAGACAGACAACCTTTCACTCTCACACCTACGGGCAATTTAGAATCATCAATTAACCTGATGAGCATGTTTTTGGACTGTGGGAGGAAGCTGGAGTACCTGACAGAACCCACACATGCACAGGGAGAACATGCAGACTGCACACAGAAAAACCACCGGGTGAACCTCTTGCTGTGAGGCTGCAGTGCTAATTGCTGCACCACTGTGCAGCCACAGACGTTTTTAATTTCTTTAATAATTTAAGGTAAGGTAAGAAAAAAAAGGATTAGTTGGCTGTTCTGTTGACAAACCCATAAGTGTATTAAACTGACAAGAATCTGCTGTAAACTGAGGAAAACTCTAAAAGCTTCTTTTAGCATAAAGGTGCGACATCAGTCCCGCAGCTGTCTATCTTATACCAGCTCCATTAGAACAATCTGTCAGGGGTAGGTAGAGGTTGGATTTCCTATTTCACACTGAGAGGAGATGGAGGTGCAGTTTCTGTACTGATGAACTGCTAATAGAGACTGAATGCCTACATCTGCAAGGACTTATATCTGTGTGTCTGATGTTTATGCTAACATTAACAAGATGTTGGACTGGTATGTTTTCAGAGACTATCAACATTTAGTCCCTCATTAGATAACTAATCTTGGATGATTTATGGGTGCATTTAGTGAGTGAGTGTTATTGTAAGCCATCAGTGGTGGACGGGGGCATTATTTTGGACTAGTTGACACATAGGCATGAGGTTCCTCTGAAAATGGGATGTCACATCTCAAGAGGCCTTTAACACACCTATACTTAACGGAGACAAATATGGTAGGGATGCACTCGTGGTCTGGGCCTCCATGAGTTCATCACTACCATAAATTCTTATTTTCAGCATGAATATCATTGATTATGCCATTGATTATTACTATTCAAACATGAGGTCCCTCCTGAAAACGAGATGTAGCATCTCAAGAGGCTAACCTCTAATAAATCAGACGACAGGTCTATGGTTCATGGATCTGTCACTAACTTTAGTTCTTACTTTAGTCCACTTGTCTCCTCTTCCCTCCCTTCCTTCGCCCACACACCCAACACAGCATGGTGTGGATTTGCTGTTCATCATGAGACTGGGGTCCACATTCGAGATTTCCTGCTGCTTAACAGAAGGTTTTTTCTTGCCACCATGATGGAGGGATTCATGATTGGCTACATGGATTCATGTTGGCTGTTGGATATATTTGTATATATATGTACATGTGTATTTTATATGTATCTATGCATATATGTGTATCTTTAGAGCTTTGTGCTCTATTGTAAAGTGTCTTGAGATAACACTTGTTGTGAATTGGCGCTATACAAATAAAGATTGATTGATTGATTGATTGACCAATCAAGGATTATATTTGGAATCAGCTGACCTGAAGAACCAGTGAGAAGTGTGGGCAGCTCCTGTACACATAAATAAAACAGTTTTGAATGGATTTATATTGGTATCATTAGATCAGCACTCTTGGAGCATGGCTGCAGATTTAAACAGTTTTGAGGAAAGAAACCAGCTAACACAAACAGACAGGCTCTGTGGATCTCTTGAGCTCTATGAACACAAATTAAGAAAAAAAAAAAAAACCATTGAAATCATATTTATACACATGGTTGATTTTCCTCTATATGTATGCAAACCTGAGCTCAGCTTTGTTTTGTACCTGAGTGAGTGTAAAGAGACAGCAGTGGGGGCATTCAAGCACTCCCTCAAATTCACGCCTTGTTGAAGTGTGTATGATGTAATTCCTGTCTTGCTGTGTCAGTATTATTTCAGAAGCTGATCCTCTTTTCACAACTTTGTTTACGGACTGTTTCCTACCTGCTCTGTCCTACCTGCTACGTCCTAACACTGACACAGCCCATTGGTAGATAAGAAAAACATTCTGTGGATTGCAAAATTCTACCTGAGGTTTAACTCTCAAAGATTTATGTTGCCAAAAAATGTTATATGTTATACCAAAAATGACCTGTCTCTTCAGACTATCTTTGGAAATATTGTTGTCAGTCAGGCACAAAAAATCTTGAGGGATTTTTGTCATGTTCTCCATTCTGAATATAAATTATTGCCCTCTGGAGGATGGTTCAGAGCTTGTAGATATAAAAGTAATTGATTCAAGCTCTCCTTCCCCCCTACTTCCATCACTCTACTCAACATAATGCTCTAATATGAGGGTTTTCTTACTCTTGTTTTAACTTTAACAACATTGCTTTTTGATAACCATAAAGGTGTTTTATTGTATTAAATAGTATTTTGGCTTCTTTTATCTATTCAACAATGGGCATGTGATTGTAATATTGGTATGATGAAGAGTGTTGAATGACTGTATTGACTGATTGTATGATGAAAGTATTGTTTGTGAGCAACACTGCACTTACTGCATGTCCAGGCGGGTGGTTTCTTTCATCTTCCTCTGAGCTGTGCCAAAATGACAATGATGCATGAGAGAGGAAGAGGAGGAGGAGGCGGAGGAGGAGGAGGAGGAGGAGGAGGAGGAGGAGGAGGAGGATGGGGGGTGTGAAGACAGGGAACAGGCATCCCTCGTGTCTCCTCTCCCTGTTCTCATGTGGAAATTGGAGTGTTGAATAATTCATGGCTTGTGGGAGGTGAATAATGAATATGGGCAAGTGATTAAAGGATGAATGTTGATGAGTTAGAGTGAGAGTGTTAGTGATCCCCGCTGAGTGTTGTCTCACCACCAATAAGAATAAACCAACCACTGAAAATCATCCAGCAGAGAGGCCAAAAGAGAAGAAGTTATTTCTCATTTGTAAAAAAAAAAAAGATAAACAAAGGAGCCATTAAAAAACATCATCTACAAAATAGGAAGCAATCAGCCACCCAGAGTTTATGAAAAGAAACTGGTGTAAAAATGACAAATTACAGCTCTGAAATCTGTGAGAATCTGCTGGAGTACAGAATGTTCAATCTGTACTGTGAGCTGAATTTTCTGCTCGCCAACATGACATAACGCTCATCCACGTGCTCTGCCCAATCCATTTGTCAGCTCCGAGCGCAGTGAGCGCCATAAAACTCTGTGAATGGAGAAGGAGAGGAGAATCCGTGTTTAAAAATGGTGAATAATGCATCTCTGCAGCATCACGCAGAGCTGTGTCTGCACGCTGGGGTTTCCTGTGCAGAGTGGCCTGAGTGTGTACAGAGTGGGTGCATCTGGGGTTTATCTCTGTCACACACACACACACCGAAACACACACACTAATTCTGCTCCTGAGTGCGTGTGTGAATATATGCATGTAAATGATTCCGTGAATGTGTGCATGCGTCTTGTGCTGACACATCTCATCCATGCATGTGTGGATGTGTTTTTCCGCAGAGCATGGCTCATTGATTCCTGCGTTAAAAGTAACTCCTCACATCCACCCACGCAACACCCACCGTGGGCACAATATTCTAAATATACACCTCACATGTATGTGGAGAATCAGCACGCCCCCAGCCAAGACAAAGGAGCACGCTGCACTTTTGCTTACTGAAGCTTTGTAGGAAGGTGTGTGTGTGTGTGTGTGTGTGTGTGTGTGTGTGTGTGTGTGTGTGTGTGTGTGTGTGTGTGTGTGTGTGTGTGTGTGTGTGAGCTGCAGGTTCGAACCTGACACTTTCATTGAAGCTACACCAAATCACCAGGGAGCCCTCACAAAGCAGAGGCAGTTTGTGTTTTCCTCTCTGTGCAGCATGTGTGATGTGTGCGTGATGTGTGCGTGTGTGTGTGGGTGTATATGTAGTGAGCTGTGAGATTGATTCTATCTGTTCACTGAGGGGTTTCCCTTCATAATCACTCCCAGCAGCTGGGTGTGCACTGAGCAGGTGCTGCAGGAAGAGCTCACACAGATAACACACACACACACACACACAATGAGCAAATTGTGGAGGTGTGAAGGCTTTCAGAGCTGCAGCGAAGGTCACATACTGTGTGAAAATGACTGTGGTTCATTTAAAGAAGGTTCTGAAATAAATCCAGGACTATATGCTCCGCACATTGAACCCACTCCTTTTTAAATCTGAGGAGCAGAAGGCTTCTCTGTGTCAAATACTGAACAGAATGGTGCCCCTATGATGGTGTGACTAAAAGAGAAAGAGGCTGAGCTTCCTGTGACGCTGCTTTAAAACAAGAGTAGGAAATCGAGAGGAAGACCCAGATGAAACTAATGCACATGAATACATGGATTTTCTAGCTACAGCAGCTGCCGAGTGCAGTTAATATATTTACATCAAACTGAACAGATTAATGACATGGCTCATGAACCTAAAGTGAAATTCTGCACAAAAATGGTCATTATAATACGTTGACAAGCTGACATGATTCAGCAAAATGAAGCACAACAGAAACATGGAAACACAACCCCATTTCCAATCAAGATGAAACTACAGTCCATAAATCATTTAAAAACAGGTGAGTGTCATGATTGGGTATAAAAGGAGCATCCCTGAAAGGCTCAGTTGTTCACAAGCAAGGATGGGGCGAGGTTCACCACTTTGTGATCAACTGCGTGAGCAAATAGTCCAACAGTTCAAGAACAATGTTTCTCAACCTACAATAGCAAAGAATTTATGGATTTCATCGTCTACAGTCCATAATACCATCAAAAGATTCAGAGAATCTGGAGAAATCTCTGCATGTAAGCAGCAAGGCTGAAAACCAACACTGAATGACCGTGACCTTTGACCCCTCAGGCAGCACTGCATTAAAAACCAACATCATTGTGTAAAGGATATTACCACGTGGGCTCAGGAAGACTTCAGAAAACCATTGTCAGTTAACACAGTTCATCACTACATCTACAAGTGCAAGTTCAAACTCTACCATGCAAAGACAAAGACATATATCAACAACACCCAGAAACACCGCCGGCTTCTCTGGACCCGAGCTCATCTGACGCAAAGTGGAAAAGTGTGCTGTGGTCTGACGAGTCCACATTTCAAATTGTTTTTAGAAATCAAGGACACTGTGTCCTCCGGGCCAAAGAGGAAAAGGACAATCCGGATTGTTATTAACTAACAGTAGATATCCTCGTCTATGATGGCATTTTACTGCCAAAATTTGAGAGCAAATATCAGATCTGCGTGCATTGCTGCAGAGGAGCCGTGCACGCATATCAAACATTTGAGCGAGCAGATAATGTCACGGGCATATTGTTGAATGACTTGATTCTGTATTGTGTCTGAGAGCCAGTTCTGTCTCCGGAGAATCAATGCTCTCTCTTTCGGGAGGTCATAGGTGTGCTCCAGCATAAGTTCATACAAACTGCCATCACGGCTGCTGTCACCCAAAAAAGACACCCCCTTCTTTCCCAGGAAGCGTACTGACCTGAACATCAGTTCCAGGAAATGTCTTGCTGTATTCTGGGCTTGGCAGGCAGCCTTTGACAACATTGAATTAACTGGGGTGTTTCTCAGAGCAGAGACCTTACGAATGGTATCAATGTGGAGCTTGGACTTCTCGTGCGTTTTGAACTTTTCCCTGGCTTTCCGCCAGTTTTTGAAGCCTCCCTTGACAAAGAAGCTGTCTAACCGTGCATGCTCTTCATTGATCAGGCCTTTCTCCACTGCTTTGACATAGCTGAAGCAGACAACACAATCCCTGTCTTCCATGTAATGCAGCCATCCCCATTTGGTAAACCAACTCGCATTGAATGACCGGTGAAACGTGTCTTTTCCAATTGACCATCCTGGAAAACAAAAGCCAGTTGGTTGATGCAGTGACTCTGAAACGATCACATTTAGACCTAGAGAGTTAAGTTGAGCACAGCTCCTGTCACCACAGTCCCAGTCATGGTGATCAGTCTGGGGGTGCTGGTGCTGTCATTTCAGTGGTGCTCGGACCAGGCTGGGAATGTGCCTCCTTCAACTCTCTGTTGTTGCACCGCCTTTTTTTTTTTTTTTACTTTGAGGCTTCCCAAAGGAGTCTGAAGTCCGTTTTGATAACATGGGTCTTCTGCAACACACAAATTGCATGTATAAGTTTGCGTTCCCGTTAATGATTGTGTTTGACAACTCGTTTCTTTTGATTGCCTCTTGTTGAGTACACACATTTTTGTGGTGTAGCGCCGCTGCATAATCACCACATCAAACGGTACAGGTGGTAGCCAAGAGAAGGCCCATCACCCACTGGACAAGTTTCCTTGGCCAGGCTACATAAGCCCCACCGCCTCCAACAGCAAGGACCCAGGGAATGGTCTTTAGGCTGTCTGAGGAAGGTCCACTGCCCCACTGGGCACTTCTCCTTGGACAGGGCCCGTACGTGGCAAAGGTTGTTTTTGATCCGAGACAAAGGAACTGCAAGGATCCAGTGGGATGGTCCTGGAGCTGTCCGAGTTAGGTCCACCACCCCACTGGACACTTCCCCTTGGACAGCCCCCATGAGCCTGTCTGCAGCAAAGGTTGTTTTGTGATCCAGGACAAAGGAACTGGTGGTCCTAGGGCTGTCCAAGGAAGGTCCACCACCTTATCTTCTCTTAAAGCAGAGCGTAAACCAATACAGCAATTTCAGGGCAATAAAAAGGAGACACGTGTACAATACTGAGATGAGAGTCCTGGCAGTAGCAACCTTATTAATAAAAAAGTGCAGGAAGCTATTACATGATTCAGGAGATGCCTCCAAGCTGACAGGCTTAGGGGCATAAGAACAGTGTCAATGGTTGTAAAAAACAGGCGCGGGTTATGGCGATTGGTCTCAGTAAGGTTTGCCAGACCAGAAAAAGTCATTCACAAAGTCCTTATTGTACTTAGGGGGTCGGTAAATGACAGCGCACAGCACCGGGTCGGGACAGCCCACCTCAAAAAGATTCACCTCAAAGCTGGAAAAAGAGGATGACACGGTGTGCTGTTTGCATTTAAAATAATTTCTATAAACTGTCGTCGTTCCTCCACCACGACCAACCGTCCGCAGGGAATTAAAAGAAGAACAGTCAGCAGGTAATCACATCACTCAGAGGAAACTCATGACAAATGTTTTTTTAATCTGAAATCTCATTTTTTTCAGTCATTATAAAAAGGATATGATCAGAGGTGAGAATGTGCAATGATCGGTAGTCAGAGTAGATAAAAACCGGGGGGGTGGGGGGGGGGGGGTTGTTCTTAGCAGCAAATGCTGAATGTTGAGATGCTGAGCCCTAACCCTAACCATGTCCTATTTATAACCTCAGAACCCCTTATGATATCATCAGCTGTGTGGTTTCCATGGTGATGGGGAGCAAAGCTAAACTCTAGTGACGCACAACAGTCCTATTTATAACCTCTGTTCAGAACCCTAACCCCTTATTTCAAATTTAAATTTGGTGGAGGAGTAGCGAGACAAAAAAACATACAGAAGAATAAGCAGAAAAATGATAGAGTTGGATTTCTATAATAAAAATAATAAGAGAAAAATGGTTAATAAGTGGTGGTCATTTGTGAGTGTGAAAACTTCTGATACTGCCTCTGCAAGAGTAAGAGTCCCAGGTAAACCTTCACAGTCAACAAAAGTGTTCACACCAATGAATAGAAACTCTTTCTTGACATTGCTTTTTATTGTGGGCAGTCAAAGTGTCTGCTGCAAAATTAAACCCTTCAGAGGCAGTGAAAATGCACCAGAACAGTAAAGTCGCAGGCTGTGCAACCAATTGAGCTGAAAAGTTCAGAAACGCTCTGCAGACATGATGGAAAATGCAATGAGATTCAAAAGCGACTCTTTGGACCTCACACATCATCATCATTGTGTATTTGACGTGCTCCATCCATCCATCCATCCATCCACCCATCCATTCATCTTCCACTGCTTATCTGGGTCCAGGTCGTGGGGGCAGCAATGTCATCAGTGAAGACCAGAGGCCCCTGTCTCCGGCCACTTCCACCAGCTCCTCTGGTAGGGTACCAAGGCGTTCCCAGGCCAGCCAAAAGATATAACCTCTCCATCATGCCCTGGGTCTACCCCGGGATCTCCCCCCAGCTGGGCATGCTGGAATACCTCCCCAGGGAGGCATCCTCACTAGATGCCTGAAACCACCTCATCTGACTCCTCTCGATGCGAAGGAGCAGTGGCTCTACTCCGAGCCTCTCCCAGATGTCTGTGGTCTGAACCCTTTCTCTAAGACTGAGCCCAGACACCCTGCGGGGGGAAGCTCATTTTGGCCGCTTATATTTGAGATCTTGTCCTTTCAGTCACGACCCACAGCTCATGACCATTGGTGAGGGTTGGGACGTAGATTGACCGGTAAATTGAGAGCCTTGCCTTCTGGCTCAGCTCTCTCTTCACCACAATGGACCGGTATAGCGCCCGTATCACTGCCGATGCCCCCCTGATCCGTCCGTCAATCTCTCACTCCATTTTTCCCTCACTCATGAATAGGACCCCGAGATACTTTAACTCCTCCACTTGGGGCAGAGACTCTCCTCCCACCCTTGTCTGGCTGAGAGCCATGGCCTCAGACTTAGAGGTGCTGATCTTCATCCCGGCTGCTTCACACTCAGATGCAAACTGCCCCAGTGTGAGCTGGAGGTCAGTGTTCGATAAGGGCCAATAGGACCACATCATCTGCAAAAAGCAGAGATGGTGTCCTAAGACCACCTGACACCCTCCGCCACTTGGCTGCACCTAGAAATCCTGTCCATAAAAGTAATGAACAGAATCGTTGACAAAGGGCAGCTCTGGTGGAGCCCAACCCTGACTGGGAACAAGCTTGACTTACTGCTGGCAATACGAACCAAACTCTCACTCTGGAAATACAGAGATTGAACAGCCTGTAGCAATGGACCATCGACTCCACTGTGAAAAGCCTTCTCCAGATCCACAAAGCACACGTGGACTGGTTGGGCAAACTCCCATGCCCCCTCTAGCACCCTTGCAAGGGTGCTAGAGGGTATAGAGCTGGTCCAGTTATTTGACGTATTGTTGATATTAAAGTATTGAGATGTGCATCTTAAAATCTCTGTTTGAAACCTTCTCTGTGAGCTGTTTGTGTTGATTGTTTTAGTCTCCACAGATCAGGGTCCATGTTTCTGCTGAGGGTCAGAGTCCTCCAGGCTGGACCCACATCCTGGGGTCTTCAGCTGGACAAATAAATCAGTGTCTTAAAACATCAAAGCTGCACATTCTGATCTTGGCCTTTGAAGAAAAATAGAAGAACAGAGTGATTGTGGAGGATAAGATGAATAAAAGTGTGACCCAACGTTATCCTCTGAGCTGTATCATCATGACTTATTCACGTAATCATCACACTCCATCACATATTTCTCTGCTTGTGACATCATTTATGATGTAAAGGAGGCACTTAAGCAAGGTCTGATCCACATTTGTCTCAAACACAATTGAGCACTTGGCTTCCTCTTCCTGCCTGAGAGGAGTTTGAATAAGAGGCTGGCGCTGCAGGAGAGCCTTCACAAACATACAGACACAGAGGATGTCTGGAGGGACAATTTCTCATGAAACCTCGCACACATACAAACAAACGCGCATTCCTTGGCTTGGAAAAAGTGCATGCCACAGACTAGAGGTCTCAGCATTCGCAAGAGCCGACCACATGACAGCAGGTGTTGACTGTGAGCAGCTGCAATCAGCTCAGTGAGAGATTTCCTCACTCAGATAAGAGGACTCCCCTGCAAGCAGATTAAGATGCTGAGAGAGACGAGCTGATCCTCACGTTTGTGATACAGATACTGTGGACCATTTTATATGACAACGCTTCACAGCGTTTCACTTGAAAATGCAAAAAAACGCAGAGAAAAAAAAAAATCTGCATTTATATGGAAACGCTGAGGGACTAAAAACGCTGTAGTATGTATATCAGGCCTGTAGGTGGCGATAAAACTGTAGAGTCTTTAGGTAGTCTGTTTCCGAAAAAGAGGTGGGCTGATCATCTGGGGTATATATTAAATATGTCTTATCTAAGTGCAGAAGTGGAGCAATAGATGCACATTTTGTTGAAAGGCAGTCAGCAGATTCAGCAGCACAAGCACAACACAGTAGTCCTCCATTGAACCGTTGCACATGCGCAAAGCAATGTGTGACATCATCATTTTCACTGAAAACGCCTGCTGTCTGTTTATAAGGAGACAAAAGCTGCAACGTTTTAGAAAAATTCCACCTTGGAGGGCATTTTAAAAAAGTTGCGTTTTAGGTCGGCTGAAACGGCATTTCCATATAAATGAGAGGATGAAACGCAACAAAACTTTTGCGTTTTGTCCTAATACCGTTGTCGTGTAAATGGTCCCTGTATCGTAGTGAGCTGGCACCAAGGGGCAACATTCGGTAGAGAAAAATGAAGCTGATAGAATAATTGTACATAGTTTGATCTCACATTCGCCTTAGAGTGTCTGCTTTTCTTTGAATGTGTTTGTTAACCTTTGTTCCTCATCTAAGCAGGTGTTGCCAGACCAAGGACTTTGACCTCCACATGTGATGGAAAAGTACCTCTACGTGAGGAGCTGTGCTGATAAGATAAACTGAACATATAGATAACATGTTTATGATGCCTTGCACTTGCTGTGGACACATGCAGTGAGCATGCATGTGCTACGTGACATTTTCTGTGATCATCCCATCCTTTAGATTGTAATTATGTAACTAGGGACCTCCCTAAGGAAAATAAATAGAGAGGGAAACAAAGGATGTGCTTCAGAGCGTTTCGAGATCTGTAACTGGGCACATCTCTGCGTTCTACTTGCAAGTAAAAACTTGAGACCGCTGTCTTTGCCTCATTTGTGTATCTTTTCGGATGTTCTAGGTTGCTTGAACCTGACAGAAGCCCATGCTGAAGTGCTAAAAGTTGCTGTTCATGGAGAATCCTCTAGAGGCTGGCTGCAGAAAGACCGAAGTCACGTACACACCAAGCCAAAAAAAAAACTGACTTTACAGCATTAATAAACATTTATAGCCTGGTTCAAAAACCGGCTTGGGTCTGAAACACTCATTTCACTATCAGCACACACTGTTTGGGGGGTGCAAGTTTTTCTACCTCCGCAGTTTATTAGATATTAGGATTATGGGTTTATCCAATCAGAGGCTCAGCTCAGCTCACAGGTATGCTCATCTGGAGAATTCAGAGACAATAAATGATTTTCAAGATGCCATCCACCATCTTTTGTTGTTCCAGATCACCACTCAAGTATGGATTAATATCTGACACCTATTGGCATCAATAGTTAGATGAGCTTCAACAAATGTTAATGTAGATGATGCCATTATGCTCCACTAAGATGACAAACATGTTCAGATCTTGTTCCTGGCTCTGCTGCATGTGGTGCATTTGGTCCAACTGTGTTTCTGCATCATTTATCTTGAAGAAACTGTTTAATGTATCTGGGCCTCTCACAATGACTCAGCCTTTAAAATGTTGGCAAGACAGTTTTCTTGTCTCAAAGTATTAAGTCTTTTTTTTAGTTTCTCCTTGCCTTGCCATTGTCCCAAAGGGTTCAACAAAAAAAATAAAAATAAATAAAAAATAAAAAAATAAAAAAATAAAAAAAAAAGGGGGGGGGTAGGAAAGGATCAAATTTATCAAACAAAAACAAGGTTAAACTACTAAGAAAGTCAAAAACACTCAATGGGTAGAAAACAAGAGACATGAAAACAACACACAGGGAGCAAGACCTATAAAATAAAACAGGAATCTAAAGACTTTACACACAGGACTGATCAACAAGAACAGAAACAATACAAGGAAACAAACCATGAAAAACAAGAGTAATCTACAAAAAGGAACAAGAAATCAAATACTGGTTACAACCACAGACTGTATAATAAATGGATGTATTCTCTGTGACATCACCCGTCTGTTTCTGATAAAGAGTTTTGAGTCAATGGGAGCCATATTGCAAATGGGGCAAACTTTGAGCCTCCACAATAACAGCTATAGTTACCCACCTGTCAATCAACTGAGCTGTGCCTCTGATTGGACAAATTTGCATTCTTAATATATATTCTAAACTGGCAAGTTTGAGTCGTTTCTCATGACCAGAGGTCGCCACTTGGTGAAAAATGCAGATTTCTACAGCAGAAAGAAACATGTTTTAAAATGACAGCTATTTATTTGTGTGTGTGTGGTAACCAGATGGCACATTCTTTGTTATTTAACTGTTTTTATGATGTCATAAATCTATTAGCTTTGCATGAGTTTGTTTCACTGCAGCTGTGAGGAGTTGATTGACAGGGGACTGAAATGTAGCAGGAGCTTCAAAGTAGGGCTGCCACATACATTATTTTGATAATCGACTAGTCACTGATTATTTTTTGTGATTAGTCGACTATTTGGATCATACATAAATTGCATCTTATTGCACCAGCATACAGCTAACATCATTAGCTTCCAGCTTCAAGTGTTTAAGGTATGTACTAACTAAAAATGAAGACAGTTAATATCAAAGTTCATTCAGCTTTTAATGAACTTTGCAGCTTGTAGCAGCATTTCTGACATTTTTTTAATGTACCAATTTTCTATTCAAACATGACATCGCTATTAAGTAGGTAGCTCCCTGTTGACGTTAATGTTAGCAGCCAACTAGCCAATTAGCTTACCGAGATTGTCATTCTTCGTCAGAAAATAAATCAGCCACGGCGTGCTGTCTTTTCAGATGCTCGTGTATCGCCGTCGTTCTGTCATGGAAGGACATTTCTGCTTTGCAGATTTTGCATTGCACACTTTTCTCCTTTATTTTGGAAAAATGTTCCCAAACTTTTGAGCTCTGTTGCCGGCTAGCCATGATACTGTTGAGCATAACTTTTCCAGTGACATCACTGGTGACCCTGGTTACCACTTCTGCACGTATGCGTCAAGGACAGAACAGCAGACGAGACAGGTGAAAGTACAGCGGAGGTTTAAAAAAATATTAAAACGACGACGTCGATTATTAAATAAGTCGCCCACAAATTTGATCGTCGACGTCATCGTGACTAGTCGACTAATCTTGGCAGCCCAAGTTCAAAGCCTGCTTCTGTTCCGCCTATTGGTCAGTTTCTGATTGAAACTTCCATGTTTGAGCTTCAGATCACCTCTACAGAGACCATAGTGCTGTTAGTACACCAGAGACGTACAGTCAGAGGAGGCAGGTGAGGCAGAGCCATACCTGTCATTATGAAGAGTAATAAATAAATAAATACTGATTAAATAAAATTTTGTTCAGTTTTAGTTCTCTGGTCTGTGTTTTAGATTGTTTTTTTTTTTTGATTCCAATAATGTTCGTGATTTCATAGGCAAACTGCTGAATTTGTCTATTTTCTGTTTAAATATATTGGCGAGACGCTATGTGGCAGCGAGCCGCTTCACCTCAGATTGCACAATCCCTCACATATTCTTTACAATTCACAATTCTTTAATATACACTTTTAATAAACACTCTGATTTTCCATTGTCAGGCTGATGTATCTAACATTTAGTTTTGCTAGATAAAATTTTGCTCAGAAAAATCGCAGATAAGTGTGAAGAAGAGGGGCGCACATGAGCACACGGGTTCACATTGCTGCTGATCTTCTATGCAATCCAAAAAGAAGTGCACAGCCAAAAGCCAAACATGCAAGATATATATATATATATATATATATATATATATATATATATATATATATATATATATATATATATATATATATATATATATATATATATATATATATATATATATATACCTTAAAAATAAAAAAAAGATCTACTTTAAAAAGGAAGACCAATCACAGAGCTTAAAGGTCTGCTTCAAACATCAGGTCAGAAGATAGTTGTTTGTTTTCACACCACTTATAATCTAGTAAGTGTTAGTGTTGAATAAGTAGGAAATCGTTATGTTCCTTATGTTCCCTCTGAACCGCGCAAAACACCTCTCCTTATGGCCCAATACATCCCCTACTTATGTGTGTGAAAGAACGCTGATATATATTTTTACCAGTTTTTAATGTCAGGCTGATTATCGATCACTCTGTTTGGCTCATAAACTTGTAAATCTGAATGATATCAGCGCCGTACCAGCCGATCACACCAGACATTAAAAGAAATGAACTGAATGTCTGCTTTTCCTTTCACATAGTTTTAAGTTTTCAGTAAGATTTTCATTGATAAAGATGTCTGAAGCGTTATTAAATCCTCAGTGATTATCATGACCTCTAGCTTTTGGAGTACTAACTGGTGCCTTGTGTTACTTTCCAGAGGAAACGCTGATTCTTTGAACACCTCCTCAGAAGTTAGCTTCCTGTATAGCATGCCCCCACATTTATTCTTCCTTGCATCAACGCACTAAACTACTTCCTTGTTTTCTGATTGGTCTTGCTACTGAACCATAACAGTGCAGGGGGGTGTCTCCTCGGAAAACTCCCAGCATGCAGCAGGCTGTTTGTGCAGGAGTCACGTAAGGTGACGTTTCACTCCCCAGCTCTCCCACGAACCTGTCTGATCTGACTCAGCAGCCTCTCTCTCTCTTTCCCCACTGCATCCTGATGATTGAAGAATGGTTTGGTGCCATGACATTACACACACACACACACACACACACACACACACACACACACACACACACACACACACACACACACACACACACACACACACTTT
Source organism: Labroides dimidiatus (assembly GCA_030710495.1). Taxonomy (NCBI): domain Eukaryota; kingdom Metazoa; phylum Chordata; class Actinopteri; order Labriformes; family Labridae; genus Labroides; species Labroides dimidiatus. The sequence goes on from CM061159.1 coordinate 3,365,624, forward strand.
CTCATTGTCTCAGCAAGGACAAGGTGTCTCTACCTTTTCCACTGGTGGGATTTTCTGATTCTGCGTCACTGCAGCTGGACTTCTGTGCTTTCCTGTGCTTCTCAAACCGGCCTCCTGCTGTGTCACCTCTGAGGCTCGGTTTGAGGCATAAAGAGCTCTTAACTTAGCAGTTGAGTCACCACGGCATTAGTCATCTTAAAACTCTGAAAAAGTGATGAGGAAAGTTTCTCATTATGTGTTTAATGTAGAGACCAGAAGCCGTACACCACAGGAATGCAAAACCATGCTTTTCCTGCCCTGGTTTCCAGCTCATTGACACATCCTGACAGATATGAAAAGTGACGTTTTCGAGATGATTCAAGCTTCAAGGCTTCAGTGCTAAAGTCAGCAGCTCCCAAAGGTCTGCAGAAAGTTGATCTGAGGTCATCAAACCCTGCAGAAAGATGAACACACACCAGGGATCTCTGTCATGAATTGTTCACATAAGTGCAAGAATCTATCTGCAGGACAGAGTGATAATGTCTACAGATTTTATCATGCAGGTGATTTTTTTATAACATCATTAACATTTTATCCTATCTGAAAGTGAAAAGTTAATCCCTGATTTTATGTTTTGTAAGATATGAGCATACATTAAGGAGGAAACTTGTTCATTTTCAGTTCAGCTGAAGCTCTTTTCTGTCTTTAACTTTCAGTTATATTAAATCATGACACATACTTGAGGTCTGGCTCCACCTGAGCTGAACATGCAGCAACATACGAGCCTCAAACCTCATATTTACCACATAGACATTTCAATCTGGTATGCACATCAAGTCTAAGGATAAAATTATGAAAATAAGTATCAATATGAGAATGGAAAAATTATTACTTATTATTATCTAAACAAAGAAGTAAATAAAAACAGAAAGCTGCAAGTACTCACATTTCAGGGTCAGTGGTTTTAGATCAAATAGATATATGTGGATGAACGTGTTGCATATGAGATATGAGTGAAGGTGAGGCTGGGTGAGGGATGTTGGGGGGGGGGGGGGGTTCAGTCCAGTGGTACTGCCTGAATTGTCCTGTGGCATCAGAAATACAGGAAAGAATGGGAAAGCGATCCCAGTTTTGCCGGCTCACTGAGTTACAGGTTACAGGCAGCTCTGCCAGGCCAAGGAGGAGGCCTACAGAAGTGGGGACAGGCTCCTGTACAAGCAGTCCAGTAAGACACTGACAAAGGACATCAGAGCAGCAATGAGGAGCTACTCTGAAAGGCTGAAAATACAATTCTCAGCTAACAACCCTGCATCAGTGTGGAGTGGTCTTCAACAGGCTACCAACTACAGGAGACCAGCCCCTCACCCTGTGGAGAGCCCCCGACTGGCTGAGGGGCTGAACCGGTTTTAGACCAGGTTTGAAAGAGACCTCTGCTCTTCCATACCCCTCACCCAACCCAACAACAAGGACTACCTTAACTGCTGTTGATCCGGGGCCCTCAGCACCTGTCAAACACAAAAGAAAAGAAAACACAGTTAATATCATGCAACCCTGGCAGCCCTCATACCAAAAATAGAAAATAACATTAAACACACTTGCAATAACAAAAGCAAAAAAATAAAAAATAAATAAACAACAAAGTCTCATAATGGGACACAAGCCCAATTGTAAACAAAATATAAAACACCCAATAACTGAAAAGAACCTCAACAAACAGTTATAACAGTCAGTTATGAAAATAGAAAAAAAGCAATATGTAAAGAGTAAAGCACGAATAAACCTAACACAACTTTAACTACTAAACCGAAATGATACAAACAAAATAAAGAAATGATGATTAACCAACAGGTTAAATAAACAGCTAACACGTCTGCCCTTTTTTAGTAAAACAGGGCCCGAAGGTGGCTGGTACAAAGCCTGTCGGAGGTTGCGCCTGCCTCCTACGGTAAACTGTAGAACAGCGTTACAGCCAAGATCAAGGGTCCTGTATGAATTAAAAACTGGAATCGAGACTACTCCGACAGAGCAAAAACAGCACCTTCCAAAAGTGGCGAATGATGCTTACTTGCGGAGCGCATGGTGAATGCACCAGGCAGCTGTATGAATGAAGCAAACAGCCCAGAGCCCACGTGTGATGGCTGCAGGAATGCACCACTTCCACATGGACTCCACAAGCTCAAGTCTCTGTCTCCCCACGCTACTTGTTAGACGACCCGACGGACCTCACTAGGCATTACAGGTGTGACGACCAGTGTGTGACCGTGAAACAAACCTGTCGGCTCCGTAAAGGAGGAAGAGGAAGAGAGGAGCATTTTTTATGTACTTTTATCTTGATAAATAATAAATTAATTAATGAACATTTATTAAGTCTCACATTACATTGCAAAGTTGAGTTTAGCCTACATTTACGTAACCTTAGCTGAAGCAGCTGGATAGACAGGAGTTTGTCAGCCCAGCTGTAGCCTAACAGTAAGTTACACCTTAGTTAGTCTGGCTGCTGACGATCATCTGCAAATGAGCAGCAGTGAGTCAGCACAATGAGACAGAGAGAACACGACTATGACTTGAGTTACTTTTGTAAGTTCATGTAAGTTGTTTTCATCAAACAGGCCTCTAACACCCCCATTCATGTTTATAATGACTGTCAAGAGGAGCGTTCGTTCACATGCATGAAGTGCACCACGCTGAAGCTCACCTCTCTGAAGCGTAAGAGGAGAAGGGAACCGTGCCTGATTGCAGTATACTTGCGGTGACACTGGTCAAACGAACTGGACTATAGGGCTGAAGCGTGCTTGAGCACTGTACACCTGGCCAGTGTGACCGCACCCTAAGGGCCAATCTCAGTTGTCACCCCTTCCCCTTGGCGACAACACGCCTCTAAGTAACAAGAGGCCACTCAATTCCTGTGACATCATCACCCCTAGTTGCTCACTGGGTGTGTTGTAGGCAGAGTGACAGTTGTTAATTCACTCCCAAACTGAACTCATATTTATAAAGTGATGATAAACTGATGTCAGACTAGGGTGACAAATTCACAACAAACAGACGTCACTACGATGGTCTGCATCACATCAGTGATTAAACAGCTAATCTATGCAAACGTTACATGAACATTACAGTATCCAGAGGCTTTACTATGTAGGTTTTTTAAATACAAACAACAATTTAAAACATGGCTACTATTTAGGTGGAGCAGCAAAGGACTGGACTTCTGTTTAAAACATGAGTATCATTGTTTTCAGCAGTTTTGATATCATGGGAGATTTTTCTCATACTTCTTTCTTTCAAGTGAAGTCCTGCTTTGTTTTTGTTTTAAGGGCTGTATAGCCCTTCACCTAAACCCTACAGAAAATTGGAATACCCCTCCACTGGACACCAATTCACAAAACCAAGTGGTATGTTTTGGAATTGGCCCTAATTATCTGGGCATAAATGAAAGTTTTCTGATTTTTAAATTCAGTTTTAAGTCTGTCACTCTCCAAAATAATAACAAAAAAAGTAAATAAGTAAAATTAATAGTTATTAAGATATTTCTTCAAGCAATAGAGATCTGTTAATTAAACTGACTTTCCTTCTTTCACTGTGTAATGAATGCAACAGTTTTGCTTTGAGAACAACCTGATGAAAACTCTGAACATGCAGTGAAGTTTTGTCAGCTGAGCTTGAACAACGATTACAGATGTCTTCAGGAACTTACTGTAGGTCATGCATCTTATCAGCAGCATGCATGAACTGTACAAAAAATACTAATCTAGCGAGTCACAGATCAAAAACAATCATTGCATAATGAGAAGTCCTTGACACTGACTTTAAGCGAACACAGATGAGACGGTACGTGTCGGACGCATCAGCCTTCTCCTCTGCTCCCGCCTGATAAACCAGAATCAACAATGGTTTTATCTGACTGAGCTGCATGCTGCTCCACTCTTATCTCCACTTTGACGATGTGGAAGGAAATGTATACATTCACTTCAAAACTGGGTCGCTGTGTGTCTGGATTCTCATCACCTGCTCCTCAGACAGACCCTGTGGACTCCCATATGTATGTACAATGTGGTCAGGCCGACATGGGGTTTCTGGTTTAAGGTCTTGAGGAGGTTAAGATTAAAAATGCGTCGTCAGTGGTGGGAAAAAGACAGTAATCATGAGAAAGTCATGACCTTCTGCTTCGACCACACACAAAAACAAACCAGGGTGAAACATCTGGAGCTGCCTGAGAGGTTTTAGACTACAAATACAACAATCCCGTAGAATACCTCATTAAATCTGACGATTAGTAAACCCTGACTTATCAGGTTTTAAGTTATAGCCACGCTGCTGCTGAGGTGTCAGTTTCCCAGCATGCCTTGACCTAATTGAAGAATATGAAATAAGCAGATGATGTATTTCTCTCCTTATCTCCGGCCCCTTCTCTCACCCACTTCCCCCCTAAATTGAAAACAAACCAGATTAAGGGTGTCTATCTCACATCCTCCCTCTGGGCTGGGTGTGTGTGATGTCACTGTCCCTCGCCCTGCACTCCTATACAGCCTCATCACCTATGTCATCCTGTGACAGCCGGGGTCGTGCCCCCATCCCTCCACACACAATGTGTGTGAGACCTGAAGGTTGGGGTCAACGGTTGGTCACTGCACCGTACATCTGCAACAAAACAAACACCAGGAGACAGGGCGATGTTTGGGCGAGTGTGAAAATGGAAAAGCTGAAGAGAAACTGATGTTTGTAAAGTCGATGTGTGGGCAGGTTCAGTCTGAGGCCGACCTTCAGATGAGGGAGATCTTATCAGACAATGAATCAGACTTTTGTTGTGCTTGGATATTTACCATCTTTCTACCAGAAATGAGAAGGTTTCTAACTTGGGACAAACAGTTTTAGGGATGATATTCTTTATTGTAACATTTTAATTCCTCCTCTACTCATCTTCTCACATAACCTTTCCTTGCTATCACTCGATCTTCTGACAGTGTAAGATGCTTGATTCTGATTGGTATAAGTCCCTTGATGACAGTCATCACTTTCACTAACATGAGCGGGAAAACTGGTCACATGTCATGTCAAAGGTGAGGTAAAAAAGTGAACCTCTGTTAGCGTCATATTGGTAAATAATAGGGCTTCGGTTAGCATGCTAATTCAGCAGGCTAATCACCATGGATATTTTTGTACTGGATCCTGTCCACCAGGCGCGGAGCCAGTGTCACATTGCAGAGGGGGCGGGGACTTGTAGTGGGCCCTTACAGCGTATTGGCTATTTTACTTATTAACAATTCACATTATGGATTCAATGTGGATTTGAGCTGTATTTGCCGCTGTCAAAAAGGGACTGAATGAACGGCTTTAGCTTCGTAAATTTAAAAAAAAGTCTCACACTTTGAACCATCAAAATATGAAAGAAAATCATAGCTCAACAAAGAGACTCAATTTGCTTCATAAACGTCCAGATATTCTGTGAAACAAAGTAAACCCAACATTAGACGCTGCGCAGTGACAGCATCTAAAGACACAGCTGATCAGTTAGTAGCGTTAATATTGTGAAACGGAGACAGAAGGGCAAAATGGAGAGAATGTGGACTACGATGAGTTGTGCAGCACAATGTGCGCTATTTCAGCACCATGGACAGTGCCTCAGATTTATCATTAAACAGATATCATTAGACCTGCTGATAATCTGGCACCACAACTGCTGATAGGCTATTTCAGCACCATGGTTGGGGGTTGAGTCGCTGAGAAGAAGTTTGTCAGTGGAACACAGGAGGCAACAAGATTCTTCCTCTGCTCTTGCTCCTTACGCTTTAGTGCGCCCGACTTGTTTTTTTCCATTTTAAAGCTATTTAAGCAAACACACACACAGAGTAATTAACTAGGGCTAACTGCACAATCAGAGACCACGGTGAAAAGGACCACGCACGCACGTACGTCAATCAGATGTGACTTTTTGTCAAATGCACGTAGACCCACAAGGAGAGAGAGAGAAAGATTGACAGACAGCGCAAGAGAAGTTGACATGGTAAGTATGACGTCACATTAGGCTACCTCCTCATGGTGTTTCAGAAACGCTCTGATCTGGATTGCTTTTTACACTTATATTTATGTTTATTCTTACACTTATATCCTTACAAATACAGCAGTAAGAGACTGACTTTCCGACTTTACGTTGTTTTGTTTTTTTTGCCACCGATGCGGTGGGCCCCTTCGTGACTGTGGGTCCAGGGCAGCCGCACCCTCTGCCCCCCCGCCGGCTCCGCTACAGCTGTCCACCAATTCCAGTGACAGCAGCAGAGCAAGTGAGAGAAAATTTAGGTTAGTACCAAGAAACTTAAAGAAGTGAGTAGAGGTGATGATAGCAGCCAAGTTCAACGTTTTGATTCTTGGTTTCATTATTTTAAAGTAGAGTCCACCACAGAGCTCAGAGAAGAAGGAGAAAAATAAATGGTTTTTATGGTGAAACTTCAGATCAGCCTCTAGAGTGTTCTATGCTGCCACTCTCCTTTGAGCTTCATTCAGTGGTCAGTTGTTGTAACTGCAAGTCAATATTCTCTGACTACAGTATGACAACCAGACAGCCACACTTGTGGACCCCTGCTGGGACATCCTGTCAATCCTTCTGTTCTCAAAGAAGAGGTAAGAAAAATAATTTTAAAAAGAATATTAAGAAGAAGTGGACATCATGTATCACCAGGTTTATTTCCAACACAACGTTAAAATGTGTAGAAAATATGTTGAAATGTTTTCAAAGCATAAAGAAATAATTCTTAATAGAAATACCTCCAATAAAAACAATTTAATTCATTTTTACATAAAGTTTATTCAGTTTTTTGTTGAATATTCAGACATGTACTCAACAGGAGTGAACATGTCTGTAACTTTCTAAAAAAAATCAAATATTTGGGAAAAAAGCAAAAAAAAATAACACTTCAGATAAAAATCTTGACAGGCTTGCATTATTCATGCATAAGAGGGTTAAATTTGTAGGTAATCAGAGGAAAAATCTATTGTTAGCAGGTATGAGAAATTGAACCCCTTGGCATCAGAGTTTTGTCTCACTTGTTGGGTTCTGGTCTCTATAATCACGTGTTCACCATACATTAACCCTTACTGATCCATGCAGTGCACAGATTAATATCAGCTGTTTTGTCATGAAGGACCTTTAGTGAGCCTGTCAGGTGTTAAACCTCCCTTTTCTAAAGGTCTTAACATTTCCAAACCCAACCATCAGTTAAAAAAAGAAGTGAGAGTAACTCCTCCACACAAACTCTGAATGGACTCTGAATCATAACAGCACTCTCACTGTTCTTCCATTCAGCATGTCTTAAGTTTGACCTCTCTTTGACCCACTAACTTAAGCATCTGATGTAATACAGAGTGAAACACGAGGACCGAAAATGTCAGGTTGAAAAACATAATAACTCAGGAGGAGGTGTTTGATGTTCAGAAATGTAGAAAACACCTGAACTAAAATAGAATTTGAGGTGTAGGTAGACTTCATCAGCCACACTTCGAGCAGGGACTGTGTTACTTATTATTTGCTGTACTCAGTGCTCATAAAGAGAAGTTCCTCATATAAAGTCACTTAAAAAACTCCAAACTATCCCTTTAAAAATTTAAAAAACCTTTAAGATTGTTGTGCAAAGTTTTTTCTCCTCAGGCGACTTCCATTATTAAATCCAGCTCTTTAATTAATCATTTGAGCCTCTTCATTTGACTTATCTCTACAAACTTATTATGAAACTGTCATCTTTGCATTGCTGGAGCTTCAGTGCTCCTTTGAAAGTGAGAAGTCTGCTGTCGCCCACCACAGTATTGATGATCTACTGATATTTAATTATTGGAGAGGAGCTATTGTAATTAACCAGTCCATCGTATGAGTCAGGAAAGGTGAGAGTAAGAGCTGCACAGGACCAGACAAAAACAGAATAAAACAATAATGATACCAAAGTGAAAATGTAAAATTTATAACACAAACCTAAGACAAGTTTAAAAATGCAAACCTCTGAGTCAGAGAGTATGTTAAACATTTAACTCATCAATCAAACATTTAACTGATAAAAATTTACAGTAAACAAAACCTAACGTTCTTAAAATAAACACTTAAAACACCATGAATCAGTGACAAAACATTTGACATGGAACATAACAAAAAGAGCCTGGGACTTCAGTAGAAACTAGTTGCTAGAGGTAACCATGGTGACGTGCTACTCCTAAGCTCTCAAAGTCCCAACACATATATTAAACAACATCATCAGCCAAAGACAATAAAAATGGCTCCTTGTTCTCCTTTCTTAGCAGGATGCTATTCCTTGCCATGGGATGAGGATAAAAAAAATACATCCTTCAAAATAAAAGCCCAAAATAGTTCCAACAACAGATAAAAAGAATGGAAGCCTAAAGCGCGACTCATACTAAAGGAGAATCATAACACAGGAAAACTCCTTTTAATACATCTTTACTTTTAAAATGGATCATTTACAGGTTTGAAATCAGTCATGGTGTGGATGGATGTGCTGGAAAACTGCAGTTCTTTGAGGGTCCACTTGAGGGTGGCTGCAGAAACACCAGAAACCACAAACCAAGCCAAAAAGTTGATTTTTACAGCAAAAATAAACATATTAAACATACGTTTTTTTAAAACATCCTGTTTAAAAAAAATAAAAACAAAAATGGTTTAGCCTGAGAAGCTTATTCATCCATTAGCACACACTGTCAAATGCTTTTCAAACATATTGTCTTCTAAAGTCAGAGTTTAACTGTTCAAAGTTTAGGATGAGTCAGCATTTTCACAAAGCTGACTGCAGCAGAGATACTTCAAAACTTTGCTTTGAAAACTGATAGGTGACATCACAGACACCACGACCATGTGTTATATAGTTTAGGTGTAAATAAACGCAGGTGGTGGATGGCGCCTCTGTGTAAGGAGAACTTTGGTGGTATCTACATCTAGAAAAAAGATACAGCTGTAAGTAAGAATATGATTCAGTAAACATGTATGTGTTTTTATGGTCCAGACCTGATTTTTTTGTTGTTATAAAACTGAAAGTCAGAGAGCGGGCATTATAGCTCTCAGACACTAAAAAGGAGAGAAGAGATTGTCTCCAGAAGTTAAGCTGGTTTAGAGTGGCAAGGTGTCCTCGTACATGGATACAGATGTCTTTCACGGAATATTTATTTGTCTGTAATAGCAACACAAAACAACAATCAGAACAACAAACGCCATATATCATTCACAAACATAATGAGGCAATCAAACTTACAACAGACTGCATTCAGTAAAAAAGTATATCACACAACTTAAAGATAACACCTCCCACGAAGCATACAGCAAGCATAAATCAGCCTGTTAGCTTTCACATCACACCAACATAAGATAGCATTACAATATGTGCACAGCTAGATCGATATACATTAAACAATATTAGCATTCAATTTCGGCAGTATAACATCATAAACCAGCAGGACTGCCTCTGTATTCAGAACAACTCGCGTCTTACAGCATCGCATGTTACACACAGGAGTCTGAGGTCGTGTCCTCAGACACGACCTCAGACAGGTAAGTAAATCAGACAATGAATGTGTGTTCATAAGATGTAAGAGCTTAAAGTGTGCACCCTCAAAAGCTGTGAACGGAGAGGGAAGGAGGGATACTGGCATGTTGACCAGGTGAATGAAATGCTGTTTGGAATGAGAAAAGTTTGGCGTGTGTGTGTGTGTGTGTGTGTGTGTGTGTGTGTGTGTGTGTGTGTGTGTGTGTGTGTGTGTGTGTGTGTGTGAGAGAGAGTGTGTGTGTGTGTGTGTGTGTGTGTGTGTGTGTGTGTGTGTGTGAGAGAGAGAGAGTGTGTGTGAGTGTGCGCGTTCCCCGCTGGAACTGGAAAATGTTTGGTGTGAGTGTGTGTGCGCACTTCCCGCTGTTAGTGAGGGTGTTGTTCCGTCACAGAGGAGCAGCATTCTTAAAACTCCTCATGTGATGAAGAGTAAAAGGCTGCTGGCTTTTTTAGGAAAAGAAAAGAGGAGAGAAGCTTTAGGGCAGGTAAGCAGAGTCCCTGCTGTGAGATAGGATGTTGAAAAGGATTGTGGGTAAATACAAATGTTTCTTTTCTTCAGGCAGTTCAGCACATCTAATTCTTTCCATGGTGAAAAATGAAAGTTTAATGAGCTGCTGAAGATGCCGCAGGTCTCTGTGCGTGACATGTTTTTCTCAGAGATGTTCGCACCATTGTCGCATTCCCCGTATATTATTTTCTATATGTTTGATGACTTCATAGGAAGGGTCAAAGGTCACATCCAGAGTGTGTTTAACACAAATAATGTCCCCCACAGTGGCGCCCATGTTTTCATAAACAAACAACATTCCAATTTTTCAACTGTAGACTACATCTCATCCCATTCAGGAGAATAATTCAGGGCAGGATGTTTGAATTATAAATATTAATAATCCAGGGGTCCGATGTTTTGAGAGCCAAGCATTGAGGACAGAACTCAGGGCCAGAAAAACCCAAACATGCCTCAACACATGCCAACATGACTGTGGGAAAACAGGAGATATGACACGTTCAGGGACTATTCAGACATTTTTAGGGTAACCAAGAGGTGGCTTTAGTGGGTCACAACTTCATTTGAACATTTAAGGGTCAAATGAAATATCAGTATTTATGTTAAATGTATGGAGGTGTTTTTATGTACGTGCTGAATAAATATTAAAAAAAAAAACCCTAAACACCATCTGAACTTGACTTTCTTTTAATCGGAATAATAATACTGTCTGAACTGTGACTGCTTGAAAAATCACCAACAAATGATTCACTCTGTTATAATTATTAACTGTATTTTTTATTTAAAATTTGAATTGAATGTGGCATGTTTGGCAAAATGTATGCACTTGACAGCCAGAAAAAGTACCTACTAGACAGGGCAAATAGGAAAAAACTTTAACATCATACCCTGCAATGGCTTTCAAATATGTGCAAGGATTTTTTTTTTTTTGCAATAATTTAGTTAAAAGAGTTGCAGGCAGCTTGTTTTTTTTTTCTGTCAAATGTATTTAAAAGAAAACTAAAATTAAAATGAGAAAGAAAAAGGTCTCTAATGGTTCAAGCTTGTCATAGTTTTGAAAATTAATTTTTATGGTTTTGGTCCACAATTCAATCCTAAATGGTTGAATGGCTTTGACATGTTTAGAGGGAATACATTTATGACGTCTTTAATGTGTTTAGAAGAAAATAGCTGATTTTGCTTTACACAGACTTTAAAGAGTCTGTGAGGTCTATCAGTCTGAAGTGGATCACAGCAGCACCTTTTGGCTGGAATCGTGCACACACTGTCCTGATGACATGACTCTTAACAAGGTGTGTGTTTGTTGTGGAAAGGAAGTAAGGTATTTATCAGTGGTTACACAGCGCTGTTGTTTGAAATGTGACAACAAGCAAACTTTGTCAGTTTCTACCAAAGTTTAGTAGCCGGCTATATTTAGCGCTGCTGGCAGCACGGTGACCATGTACCGTTAGCAAACCCTTGTGTCCTGCTCATCTTCATTACATTGACAGACTCTCAAGTTTGAATAACTGCTGCATGTGGGTTGGAATGAACATTAATGCAAACAGATTGTGTTTTAGCCTTTAGCTTGTGTTTAAGCCTTTAGCTTGTGTTTTAGCTTATGCTCTATAGAGAAAAACACAGATCTCTCTTCTCACTGCTGAACTTCGTCAGCTGGCGTAGAGAGTCCAGTGTGCCGTAAATCATTCAAATCCTGTCCAACCCAATCGGGAAGCTAAGAAATAGCATTTATAAATATAACCCATATATTGATGCTGATAATCTCATTTTAAGTTGTGGATTAGGATCAGGCAGATATCTAGGAGAGACTTTTTAAGATCACTTAGAAAGTCCTCACAGAAACTTTAACGTGACTTTTCACTTAGCCTCTTTGTTCCATCTTCAGCACTTTGCATCATGATACTGCAACTTACATAACCCATAAACCCCTCCCTGAAACGCCACAGCCAACATGAACATGATGGAAATATGGTTGACTATTTGCTCTCTTAGCTGACTTCATGCTCACTAACAGTTATTTATAGCTCTAACATGCATGTTATGGTCTGCTTGTCCTGGTCTGGCCTGTGAGCTCTCCTCTCTGTGCATCCATCCATGATTCATGTACAGTTCACTGTAAGAGTGCAGGGAGCTCCTCTTCTGGGTGAATGGAGCGTGTTGTCCCTTTAGATATGTATTTCCTTTAATAACTGATGGGGAAAAAAAACATCTCCATTCTGAGCCCTTCTTAACAAAATGTTTCAGTGTGTCAGATTGAAGAAGCAATCCCTGATGTGTGTCAGGACAGAGCTGAGCTGCTGCCCACCCATCTGCAGTTAAATCACAGTATTTTCACACAAACTGCTTTTAGGTTGAACTTCAGGAGCGATTCCTCCAGCGCAGATGTATTTACTGAGTCACTGTTTCACACCAGCAAGCTCGCTTCAGGCTTCCATGTCTTATTGGGTTTGTGTGAGCTGAAAATCCCCTTATCAACAGCAGCACAGCCGTCTGACGCTGACAGGGGTTGTCATCTGTGCAGCATCATTGAAGGCAGAATGAGGACACACACACAAACAAACAAACAAACAAATGTGAGCAGGGGGTACGCAGGGACGGGTGGAGGCATATCAGATGATCACCAGAGAGGAGCTGTACCCTGTAGGCTGCCTTCAGATCCCTCTGAAAAAAAAGTTCTCCACCTCTCATTTCTAATCAACACACAGTCAGCAGAGGAAGACGAAAGAAGCTCCTCCTCATCCTCAGGCAGGCCAGAAATAAAGGCTGAATGAAGCTAAAACGGTCGGCGCTGTCATATTGGAAATGAGGCGGGCTGTGAGTCTCCACAGTAACAGCCATAGAATTCCCAACAGTCACGTGATCTGAGCTGTGCCTCTGATTGGACAAACTGGCGATCTTAATAATTTGGAAACTGCCGAGGCAGAGAAAAATTCACCCCCCGTACAGTGCGTGCAGTAAGTGAAATTAACGATTCGGACAGGTGACATTCTTTGTACCATTTTGGCCGTGAAAATGGCTTTTTTGGCTTGCTGTCTACGTGACTTCTGACCTCAAGCGGACACTCAAGGAACAGCAGACTTTAGCACTTCAGCATTGTCTCATATTTTCAGACTGGAGGTTGACGCTTGGTCCCAAACTGCACTGCACAGGAATCAAGAGCCAGCAGGCTACAGCACAGATGGGAGGACAGACAGAGAGGGAGTGATTGATCTGTAGTGATAGAGTCATTTGATGAACTACAGTGACGGCATCATGTGGGTCTGCACAATGCAACACGACAGTCTCTGTCACATCACACCTGTGTTTGAACACTCCGCAGAAAGACCATCCTCACTGCTCTCTTGTGTAAATGCATGTATGCAGTGCCCCGTGTGTGTGTGTGTGTGTGTGTGTGTTTATGTGTGTGTGTGTGTGTGTGTGTGTGTGTGTGTGTGTGTGTGTGTGTGTGTGTGTGTGTGAATGACTTGGCCTCGGAAATCCTCAGTAATGCTACTCCTCCGATTCTGCAGATGCATCCTCTCTGGAATCGGAGCGTTCGTCTAATTCAGCATAAAATAGCAAAATGTAGAATGTGATCTGAACCACCAGGCTGCAGACACCACTGGACTACGGTGGCTGACAAGGTCAAATGTGTTGCAGTGGGCTGTGAGAATAATACCTTTAGAAACAGAGTGAAACATATTTAGGAAAAAATAAAGAAAACCACAAAGAATGTCCAAAATAATATCAAGCAGCTTTCAAACTTTCTATTTATTTATTTATTTATTTATTTATTTATTTATTTATTTATTTATTTATTTAGTTAGTTAGTTAGTTAGTTAGTTAGTTAGTTAGTTAGTTAGTTAGTTAGTTAGTTGAAAGCCATTACAAGAAAAACCTGAATCAGCAGCGTGCGTTCGCAACTGAAACATGTTTAAAAGAAGGAAAAAAAACTTTGAGGTTGCTACTTCAAAAACTCAGAAACAATGTAACTCAAAACCACTGCAAATCCAGACCCCACAACTCAAGTCCTCCAGGTCTATAGAGAGCACCTTAATGACAGCATTGCAGCAGCAAATGTTGGCTGTTGAAATGCTAAACCTTTAAGAGGGGTACACACATAATAAATGTTGGGCTGTTTTTTTCCCCTTTTTCCTCCTTCTGGACCAAGGACAGACAAGGCCCCATTATATCTTCTGTTTTATCAGATTATCCTGTCAGATTATTCTGTGGTCTAAGGTGTGTTATGAGTGAGTTTATCATGATAATTGTGTCCGAAACAAGTCAGGGTCATGACTCAAGTCATCACTCCGTGAGTTGTGACGTAGAATGGAATGTAGCCAATCAGGAAGCGAGCTGAATGAGAAACGAGGAAGCAGACATAAACAAAATCAAGCATGGCTGACCTGATGTGGAAAGTTTGTGAGGAAAGTCTGTGTTCCCACTCTCTCCAGGATTTTTTTTCACAGGCTTTTCTTTTTTGGTTCATGGATTTTCCGTTAAAAATAGTCCAAGACCACCTTCATTCCCTCTTCTATGTCCTCTTCCATGTTGTGTTTGGTGTTAGCTGGTTGTTGCTATCTGTTGCTAGGTTTCTTCTATGTTTTTGTTAGATCACATTTAGTCACGTGAGATTTCTGTCCTGGAGGACAAGATTCTAGATCGATGGTCAGCTGTGTGGCTTTATGACATCATATGTGTGGTTTCCTTGGCAACAGATCATTTCCATTTTAATGGGCCAAAAAGGTTTGGAAAACACTGAATATTTTAAAGTACAGTGGTCTTCAGTCTTTGCTGAGCTTTGGTTTAATTAGCACCCACCACAGGAGGCCTAACTGCAGCTCTGCCAAGCTGAGCTCTAAGGGAGCAAAGTAGAGGTCCAAACTATCTGAGTATTGTTCAGCCTGTTTTCCTTCTTTCAGCTTTAGACCTCTGTGTTTGTCCTGACATGGCCCTGTTTACCTCCAGCAAGCCTGAGAGGTTTCAATTTTTCCCCTTTATTTCCTTTAAAAAACAGAACTGGTGCCCCCTACAGGCCTGGAGCGTTTGAACCGTGATGATATGCAGTTGGCTTTCTGCAGTCATTTTATACATCTTCATTTTGAACTGTTGTTGTTTTTCTGCATTTCAGGAACAACTGTTTGTGGACTAGCGGTTGGTTTCTTCTCATGGAAAGTTTTGGCCTTTTCAGGACATTTACTTTTGTGAGAAACCAGTTTGACCCTCATTCAGCTGAGAAACAAATACCTGATGAGGAAGTTGTTCTCTTGTTTTAATTCATCACCATGGTGCTAATGAATTTCCGCTAAAAGTAGGCACACAGAAAAGAAAAAGAGAGGCTAGTCTTTGATATTTCCTCTTTCCTTCCTCTGTTGTCGAGGTTTTGCTTGCTCTGTCCAGTCTCAGGTTTTGCACTTAAACCTCAACAGGTCCCTAAGGAAAGAAGGTGAAGTGGTGAAACAATATATGGAAGACTTTCTTCAGCTTCTGGAAAATTCTGAGCCCTTTGCCACAGAGAGGACAGATGACACAAATCTCTTTGACCTGCAGACATCTGTTTATCTCTGAGTCTAACCTGCTTCATCGTACCTGAGGATACAGTGGTTAACATCTTAGTATTAGAACTTAAATATGTTTTTTTGTTAACAGTAAAGATCACTAACAAATTTTTCCTCAAAGTCTGTTTTAGTGTCTATAGATGTGTTGTTTTTAAGTCATTAAAACTATAAAAAAGTTAAATTTTAAATTGTGATAAGTTGCTAATCATGAGTTTTAAATATGTCATGGTCTGGAAAATTACTTGATTCTGATTGGCTGAACATTAATTAGCTTCAGTTAATTGGGCACTAACACACCATTGTGTTCTTTTCTAACTATTTGGCCGCTCAGTTTCGTTCTTAAAATGAGAAATTATAGAGTCCTGGGAAGCGATCCACGTGTAGGACAGTTCAGAGCTTCACATCGTCCTCATGGATACCAATCTATCCCAAACTTCTACCATTGTGTTGTTTTCATTCGGAAATGGCTGGCACTGAAAGATGCCACGAAGGCTGGGATGTGATATGAGTCAGTTATTCTGGGTGGCTGATATGGAACAAACGATTGTGTTTTCAAGGACCTGCGTGGTTGACTGATTGATATCTGTAGAAGTTAGCACTGAGCCCTCTTATAATCTTGCAAATATCTCAAAGTAATTTTAAACATGTTGTGTATTTCAGTTTCATACATTCAGAAAAGTATCATAGAAACCCAGCCTTACTGGCTCAAAGACTTTTAAATCATGGTCAATCACTGCTACAGGTGCTTCATGATAAAACATTAATTTTGGTTGCAAACAGATATTTCTTTATTATTTTCAACCAGAAGTGGAAAATTGCCAGGTGCAAATAAAGAATGATGTGAGTCAGTAATGTGAACACTGTTACATTCAGAACTAGAATTTAACTCATATCAGGATGCATAAACACACACATGGACAGGGCATCTTTGAAGACTTGAGTCTCAACATGGTGTGATTCAGAGGGGACTAAGTTTTGGGGTATTAAAATAAAATAAGAAAACTGACATTAATGTGATGATGTAATCTTACTTTTCTCCATAGACAGAATTTTGAGAGGTCAGGAATTTGTGGAGTCAGTCTGTAATCTGTAGAATAACTGGGTCAATATCACCATAAGGTGACTTTTAAACTTCCCATTTCTCCAAAAATAAAGGTTGAGATTTTCCACTGAATGATGATTCTATTAGCTAGCTGACTGTGTACTGTTTGACAAATATATTTCAAATTCCTGAAAGGTTTTTATATCGACTGATATTTCATGATGACAGAGTGGACATGTAAAGCTTGATGACATCCAACTGCATACATTATGTGATGAAACTTACAAAACATGAGCATTTAAATACTCTGCAGCTAGTCACTGTTTCAGCCACCAAAGACAACCTGCTGTAATGTCAGGGTGGACAGCAGTTTCAGGGACACATGCAAAATGGTCAGTATGATTATTAAAATAGAATCAACACGATCAAAATGACTTGATTTATCAAACATCTCATTGTTGTTTGTTTGTTTGTTTGATTTAAAATGTTTTAACCACTTATTAAACATACTGTAGTTAGCAGAGCTGTCATGAACTTTGACCCAGATCTGGACACAAATGCAGACTCAGAATCAGGTTCCAGAAGGCAAGAGGCTTTAATGTGACAAGCAGAGTTTGGTACACAGATGTTGTAATCAGACAGTCAAAGTTCGGTTTCCAGGTAATCAATCCAATCTAGCAAAGGTATCCTGTTAACTTGAGGCTAAAGACTTACGACAAGAAACAGGAAACTAGAAAACAAGGCTGAAACGAAGACGGTGAAGTATGACGAACTGGCAAGGAGACAGTGAGACACAGGAGGTTAAATACAAGAGATAATGAGGGTTAATGAACACATCTGGGAGGTACAATCAGGGATCAGGTGTGACAGACGGGAGGCAGGGTGGACAGGAACAAATCTGGAACACAGAGACAAGAGTCAGTGATTTTAAAATAATACAGGAAGACAAAAAAAGGAAACAAGACTGTGCGAAAATAACAGAAACTTTAAAGACATGACAAGAGCAGTGTCTGGGACGTGCCAAAACCACAAACATCCAATGAAAAAAAAAAGGTTTAAAATGAAGGAAACACATTATCATCGTACTGATATGTGCCCAGAGTTTCGTTAACTTGAGGACAACAATGTTTTTGAAGATGTTGCTCCTCAGTTTGAAAAACTCCTCGACAGTGAAGCAGAAATGAGAAAGCAGATAATGACCCGAGTGATTCTGAAATCTCTGATCAGCATTTTAAACTTTTACAGTGAAGCGCTTTGTGACCTCTGCTCTTGAAGGGTGCTTTTGAATAAATATTATTTTTCTTCATTAACATCTGTGCTTGCTAACCATCATCATTTCCCTGCTCTGGACACCAGTCTGAGACAAAGATCACACTTTTGTCAGACTCTGTGATCTTGGTGACCTTTTGCTGTCCAGCTTCAATAACCCCTGTTGTCAGGTTTTCACAGATTTAAATGAAGTAATTAGTCTCTTTTTTCCACTTTAAACCTCCATATGCTGCTTGTAGAACAGTTATCATTCTTTAAACTGTGATGTTGTACTGAGTAAGTATTTCTGTTACTCTGCTCCTTTGTCCATGTGTGTTTGAGAATGTGTGAGGTCATTCTGGGTGTTTCAGTCTGACAATCTGAAGCATGTACAGTAAATTTGACCTTCTTTGCACCCTGAAACTAACTGTCCAGTAAAGTTACAATTCTAGTGAAAGCTTTTTTTCAGAAGTTTTATAAAGATTTAAGAAGTTTCTGTTACATTTATCAGAGTAAATTTGCTGCTGATGAGAAGAAAAAAGATTCAAATAAAAGCTGCTACATTTCTGTCCTCTTGGAGATTGCATGAAAATAAATAAATGTGCAGTGTAAACCGAAGCAGGCTGATATTTTTGCATCAGGATTGTGAGAGTCGCACTCCAAACGTGACCTAGAAAGCAGACATGGACCGAGGTGGCGTCACCAACAGGAAGAGTGCTCGGTCTGGGGTGAACACTGGCCCCCCTTCTAAGAGAAACAAAGCTACCTAAGGTACCAGCGCTCACAAAGAGCCAGAGGAAAACACGGTGATGCCTCTCTATTTTTGAAAACAATGTTATTTAGTCACATTGTTCTGGGTCACAGGCCACAGAGAGGGTGAGGGGTCCTGCAGACAGGAACAAAATGATGTGGCCCAGATTTACAGCAGGTTTTCCTGCAAAAGTGCTGAGGAGTCAGAGTTATGTGGTCTTGAGTTGATCATTTCCAATAACCAGGTCATATCGATCGAATGTGTCACACAGGAAGCAGCACGCACTCACATCCTGGATAAAAATGACAATTAAAACAGGCACTGATGGAATTCACAGAGGATGTGATAAAATACCTGCCCTATTCTCTACCTGTGTATGACTGTAAATAGTCCCCCAGCCACCCTTCTGTCTCATTATTTGTTCTGGCTGTCGGCACACCCTGTTCACCAGGACGCCGCCAGGAAACAGGGGGCACTCTCATTTCCATTCCTCAAATTAAATTTCATGAGTCATCCTGACCAGTGAAAGCCTCCCACCTGCTGGTACATCACAACAAACCCCACCACCACCCACCACCCACCATCTCCACCCCTGGCACTCAGCCTCATATGCACCTAGGTCCCTGCACTGTAAAAATGAAAAAGTTGTGTGAACTCAAATGTTCAAGGTAACTGTCTGCTCTGGATTTTGAATTTCGAGGCCAACTAAAAATTTTACATTTGAACCAACTCATAAGTTTTTGTTGAGAATAAAGGGCTTCTTGTTTTTCATGTCTTCTACCCACCCACATATCTTTATACTAAGGAACTGCTAGCTTTGGCTGTCACTTTCACAAGTTAGCATACTGTTAGCATACTGTTAGCATGCCCCACACATCAATGACACACAAAGTGACCAACACATGATCAGTCCGCAAACTTTAGTTTCAATACAGTACTCAAACAGAAAAATATTCACCTTTATGATGATAAAATCCACACAGGACAGGAGAACAGAGAGATGGAGGTTCATGTGAAAAACTGACATGTGTAGATGAAGACCCATGGAGATTTGAGTTGAAGGCCCCGGTCTTTGCTGGTGAACACTCAGACAATTAAGTTATAGCCTCAAACCTATAATTTGAAGTTTTGCCAACATAACATATGAAATAAGAGCAGCTTTACACAACAAACTTAATATAGGTAGTTGAAAGAACTACTATGAATCAGTTTGCAACACAACATTTTTTGTTCACTTAACCAGAGAATCATTTTCAGGCCAACAATTTTAAGTTTTCTTTTTTACAGTGCACACACACACACACACACACACACATAGAGCCTCACTTGAGGGGGAAACACACCAAAAAAAAAGCCATGCTTTGGTCCACGATCAAACAAACTTTTGATGCAGAAGCAGTTTGTTCTTTTTAAAAGTAATATTTATAATTTTGAAGGAAGGGGACGCAGACAGCCTCAGCATACAGACAGAGAGAGAGAGAGAGAGAGACAGCCGCAGGATGAGGGGACAAGAGGCAGGAGACGGAAGTGTCCTTGACTGTCGCTGTGCAGCTCTCGCTCTGCTCAGCGATGTTAACAAACATGACTCCGTTTAACAAACACTACCTGTAGTGCTGATTCAGAGCTGAATAAGCATGTTAGACATGAATGAGATTTAGTGACACTCTTTCTATCATAACAGTGTGGTGTTCTGGAAATAAGCTTTGTTAGGTAAAGTCACAGTGATGTGTCTTCTTATCCAATCAGATTGCTTGGTCACAACCTTGTTGTATGCACTCACAGGTCCCTTTACCAGATTCCTGTAATAATTCTTGGTGTCATTGATTCATCAAGCTGCTGGAACCTTCCTCAGCTTCACACAGCTGCTACAGATTTGTGGGCTGAACGCCATGATGAGAATCGTTCGACCACATCCCAAATGAGCTTTACTGGACTGAGATCAGTGGACTGTGGAGGCCGTTGCAGTCCACTGAACTCATGGAGTGTGTCTGAAAGCACCAAACTGCAGTCACCTCTCTCCTCTCTCCTCTCATCCTCTCCTCTCTCCTCCGCGGCACCAGAAGTACTTTCTGAGGCGCCATATTGAAGGATGTCCCATAGTGTTAATTGGAGGAGAGAAGGTGAGAGGAGGGAGGAAATTGATCGGAAAAGCTGTGAGTAAGGAGATACGAGAGCTGGCCTTGCAGAAGTCGTTTCACCAGACTGTTTATAGAATGGACAGAGTGGCTCCGCCTTTTACCATTGTACGATTTTGAAGCCAAAAAACCTCTGTCACAGGAGCTGCCATCGGCCACCATTGTGCAGCCAGGAGTCTGCGCAGTAGAGACTTACATGGAACTCTGGGGAAATCTGAGTGGATTGGGTGACAAAAATAATTTATTTTATTTTTTGTTGACAGTCTAATCTCTTCTGAACTCTCCTTCCTGATGTATTTTATTATTCCCGAAGAAACTACACAAGAACGGCAGCTGTCAATCATTGTTAAACAAGACGTAAAACCCTGTTTTTAACCTCTAATAACTAATGAAAAAGAAACACTTCAGGAAAAAAAAAGAATGCAGCTCAATAATTTCTAAATACTTATGTGAGAAACATTTCTACAAGGTGTAATAATTTTTTAGTTTAACCACATCCCATCTTGAATGAATAGCGAGACAGATTTTTTGACTTGTACTGCAGCCAGCCACCAGAGGGCGCAGTTTTTGTGGCAACCTCTGTTTGAGCCAAGTGAGATGACATCCAATTTTTTTTTACAGTCCATGCTTTTCACTGACAGACTAGCCCCTATATGAGATATCACTCACAGATTGGATGCAGCAGCGGCTTGGACTTAAACTCTGAAACCTCCAAAATAAACTTTTCCTCGTCCATGGCGTCAGATTTCCTCTGGGTCTGACCCGCTGATGACTGCTGGCCCTGTGCCAGTGTCGAAGTTTTAATATACGAGGATAATTTTACGATTGACAGTCTGAACAAGGTGCTTTATTTTGAAAAGACTGGAAACTTGATCGTTTTCCGTGTCTGTTTTCCTGTTTGTTATGATCTGCTCTACGGAGATTGATGCATCTGAATGCGGAGCAGAAATCCAGACTCATCAGACCAGGACAGGTTTTACAGTCTTCTATGGTTCAGTTTTGGTGAGCCCGTGTGGATTGTGGCCTCAGTTTCCTGTTCTTAGCTGACAGGAGGGTCACCTGGTGTGGTTTTCTGCTGCTGTTGCCTGTCTGCTTCAAGGTTGGACCTGTTGTAGGTTCAGAGATGGTCTCTGCAGACCTTGGGTGGGACCAGTTGTTCTTTCTTTGAGTTCCTGTTGTCTTTCTATCATCTCCAACCAGTTTGTTTGTTCTCCTCTGACCTCTGGACTCTGCTTGTGTCTCAGCACTACAGCGTGCACCTGGAGAGATTTGTGTGAGAGTAATTGTGCCTCTGTCCATGCTAACTATGCTGATTTCAGTGCGAGAGGTTCAGCCTTGTCACCCCATTTAAGCTTTAATGTCATAGTTCAAAGCTGAAACAAGTTTCCTTTGGCAGTCTGACTCAGTTCTTATGTAACTGCGGTGAGCACGCAGACCTGCTGCTTGCCTCTGGAAATGTAAATCATGGTACTGCTCCCTGAGAGGACGAATGGCTGCTTTGTCTGAGGTGCATCACAGAGCTTTTGAAAGCATCACACATCCTGCAGTCGTGACATAAATCTCCTAAAAAGTACTGTGTCATGGGGGCTTTGTTCAAGTGCAGGATCAAATGAAAGGGTGTGTCATGAGTAGTATAATGTCAAGGATGGTGTGGGGAAAAAACACAAGGAGGAGGATCCAAATGCAGATTCAACTCAAAAAGATTTTAATACCAAACTCAAAAATCCCCAAAACTCAAAAAAAGACTTACATCTTGGAAACATGGAAGATTAGGAAGCATAGGAGATCTGGACAGGCTACATACAAGAACCACATACAACAGGAACAATGAGCTGACAAAGAACTTTACTCAAGTCAGAGCCTATAGATACAGTCACAATAAGAGGAACGCCCACAAAATGTCATATTCGGTTCACCAGGTCACGCTGTCATTGCCCATGTGAGCATTGAAGTCCCCCAGTAAGACAATGGAGTCCCCAATTGGGGCGCTTTCCAGCACCCATCCCAGGGACTCCAAAAAGGAAGGGTACTCTAAACTGCTGTTTAATAAGCACAAACAACAGTCAGGACCTGTTCTCTGACCCGAAGGCGCAGAGAAACAACTGTTTTGTCCACTGGGGAAAACTGCAACACACCGGCAAAGAACTGCAGCACTATTAGTAAGCCCACACTTGCCTTCCACCTCTCACCCAGCAACTCCAGCAAAGAAGAGGGTCCAACCCCTTTCGAGACGGTTGGTTCCAGAACCCCAGCTGTGTGTTGAGGTGAGCCCGACTATATCTAGCCAGTATCTCTTAACCTCTTGCACCTGCTCAGGTTCCTTCCCCACAAGAGAGGTGACGTTCCATGTCTTAAAAGTCAGTTTCGTAACCGAGGATCAGGCTGCCAAGGCCTCCACCTTTGACTGCCGCCCAATCCACACAGCACCTGACCCCTACGGCTCCACTTGCAGGTGGTGGGTCCACAAGAGGATGAACCAATGTCATCATTTCAGGCTGGGCCCAGCTAGGCCCCATGGGTGGAGGCCCGGCCACCAGGCACTCGCCTGGTGGCCCCAACCCCAGGCCTGGTTCCAGGGTGGGCTAAATTATCAGATTTGCTTGAAACTTAAGTTGTGCAAAGAGACAATTTCTGTGAATCTGTGCTAGATTTCACTTCCTCAAAGACATAGACGATGTAATGTTCATGACCACGCTGAACTGAAATCTAATTTTGTATTTTTGAATTTAAGGAATATAGAGAGTTAAATTTTCAAGTAGGATAAAGTAGGATTTCAAATCAGATAAATTTAAACTAAAAACATTAATTTCAGTTTCAGATCATCCTTTTAAATTCAAAATCACATTCAGTTTCTAGTGGCAGTGTGATCTGAAATAGAGTGGTGGGAGGCAGCGTCAGAGTAACATATGCTGTGTTTTCATTTTTATAAGAAAAAGGAGGAACATTTTTATTCACTGTCAGGGAGTTTTGTTATTTTTTAGTGTAAAGAGGAATAAGTCATTCAGAAACACAGTGGTGTCATCATTTTCCACTGCAGGCAGGAAGACATGAGAGCAGCTAACTAATGTGACAAAAGGGACAAAACACTAAATGATGATAAATAAAAACACATTGAGTTCTGACCTCATTGCATCATGAATAACATGACTGACTGCTTTAAAGGGAACCAAACTGTCTTTTCAACTTCTACTTACAGGAAGTTTGATCCACAATATAAAAACAGTTGATACAGTTTTTTTTTTTTCCCAATCAGCCGTTTGACAACTTCTTCTGTTGCTGAAAATGTTTCTCCTACATTTCTTCACACTGCTCCATTAAATTCAATCTGCTTAGGGCCAGAGTGGAGTAGATCACTTTCCCCAGGCTGACTGGTTAACCTATTACTCTGGCTGACCCTCGGAGAGCTGACTCTGAGCCAGGTCCGTCTGCTCTACAGGCTCCACTTTCATCTTTCTGATATATAAGATTCCTTGGTGCTCCTCAGTCTGGATCACGTCTGAGGACCAGAGATCTGATCAGGATGCAAACAAGGCTCGGAGATAAAGACTTCAAAGCCTCTTTCTGGAGTGCCGTGCTGCGACCTTTGACCTCTCCTTTCTTTTTAAACTCAAGTGTTTTCTATAGGAGAATGGGCTTTTACAGAAGTCTGTTTAAACACTCTGATTTACTTGTTGTCCCTCTCTATTGAATCAAAAAGCTTGGAGGTGTTTCTCCTGCTTTCTCATCGTTCATCACGTTATGGGTGTAAACTAACGTCAGCTGCTGTGAACAGATGTCAGGACATTAACGCTGTAACGGCGTCTGTGCTGTGAAAAGTAGGATCCTGAAGCGTTATTAGCAGTGAATGGTCATCTTCTGTATTTATTTTATTTTTCTTTGATGAAGACCATTGTGCAAAGAACAAAGCAGCAGTCAGCACACTGGGTACCTTTCATTTCACTCATTTGTCCACTTGTGTTGTTTCCTTGCGTCTTTGCTCCTTCCTGTGCAGGAGCGTGCCAGAGGGTTGGGGGGGGGGGGGGGGGGGGGGCACTGGAGCCTGTGAAACATGGAGGAAGCTTTCTCAGGCTGCTCCTGCACACGGTCTTCAGTAATAGTCCTCCTCAATATGAGAAAAGTCACGTATGTGTGCTGATGACTCCAGCATATATTTAACTGAATCTGATATCAGTGATTTAAATACAGATTTAGAGAGGGAGACAGATTCACAGGTACAAACCAAGCAGCAACCTCCGGTCTGAAAATATGAGGCAATGTGGAAGTGCTAAAGTCTGCTGTTCCTTGAGTGTCCGCTTGAGGCTGGCTCCAGAAGTACCGGAAGTCACAAACACACCAAGCCAAAAAAAGCTGTTTTCACGTCCAAAATAAGCACATTTACAGTCTGGTACAAAGAATGTCTCCCATCTGAATCGTTAATTTCACTAACAGCACGCACTGTACGGGGGGGTGAATTTTTTTCTAATTCAGCAGTTTCCACAATATCAAGCTCGCCAGTTCGTCCAATCAGAGGCACAGTTCAGATCACGTGACTGTGGAGCGTCCTATGGTTGTTACTGTGGAGACTCACAGCACGGCTCATTTCCAATATGGCCGCGCCGGCCGTTTGGCTTCAAAAGTCTGTTTCAGGAACAGACTGTGGGTCAGTGGTAGAGTTGTCGTCTCTTAATCGGAAGGTCGAGGGTTCGATTCCCAGCTCCTGCAGTCACATGTCAAAGTGTCCTTGAGCAAGACACTGAACCCCAAATTACTCCCACTGTTGTTCAGTGGTGTGTGAATGGGTATGGATGAGTTAGATAAAAAACTGATGGTTTCTAGCATAGAACTTCCTCCTCCCATCAGTGTGTGAATGTGGTGTGGATGGGTGAATGACACCAGCAGTGTAAAGCGCTTTGAGTGGTCAGAAAGACTAGAAAAGCGCTATATAAGTACTGGTCCGTTTACCATTTACGTTGCGTGTTTGTGGATTTATACACTAAAAACGTCTGTCCACTTGTTGATGTTTTCCATCTGCTCACGAACCCAGGTGTCGTTTACAATCCTTCAAATTAGTGTTATTATGTTGCCAAAATGTGTGCACAGCCTTAACTGTTTACAAACAGTAAAGTAAAGTAAAGTACAGGGGTCTATTGGTAAAGCTGAACTCAGTCTAGCTTGTGTCACGTCCTCCAGCTCAAGGTAGCCAGGAGGCTTCCTTCTCCTTTTTGTGTGTGTGTGTGTGAGAGAGAGCGTGTGAATGTATGTGCTTGATTACAGGAGTGGAGTCAGGTGTGCAGGAGGAAACGGCAGCTGCTCTGCATCTCGTCAGTCACCTTGAAATACTGAGCTCCAACTCCACCACGCTGCCAGATCTTAGACTCAGCTTTCAAGTTAGTCCAGCTCCAGCTGATCATTTAAGATATTCCTGTTGCCTGTAATAGTGTATTCTAATTCCTGATCTCCTCTGCCTGCAGTCCTGTTTTGTTACCACCGGCTTCCCTCCACTCTTCTTCAACTTTGGATTCTGGATTTATTGGACTCTCACTCTTCAGACCTGCTGGATTTAATCCCTCTCTGGATTACCCCTCTCCTCCCTCCGGATTCATTTCCTTTGGACTCACATAACTATTAAGCAGGGCCGGTTCTAGGCAGGCATATATGAGGGGGCAGTCAGAAATGTGAAGGGGGCGCCATGTGTACACATCATGCTCCTGCACTGTTTTTTCTGTGCTTATAGTAACTATCTTCTTCATTGAAAGGGGTCTATATGTGCAACCCAGTGGCGGCTGCTGGTCAGTCAAGTTGGGGAAGCTCAATTTTTTTCTGGCCTACATCATAAATTTGTTTATTTATTTAAACGTAAATTTTAAACACAACGCTCGTCGTTTTTAAGAAAGGTAAACTCGCTGGGGATCGATAAAGCCTCCGGTTCAGTCCAGAATAACTGAATGTAGAAGTTAGGAAGTCTCCGGTAGAGAGTTTTACTTCAAGATCGCTGATTGGCTCATTTCACTGTCAATCAAAAGGGATTCAGCCTCAGAAAGATCATCCAATCATCATGCAGAAGCTGAGCGTCCAGGCCAGCCCACTGCCTCATAGACCCCCAGAGACGCTGAGCGTCCGGTGGGCGGGACAAAGCCCAGCGTTTATCCAATTACCGTCCAGTTTCCACAGTGGAACAACCCACTCTACCTTACACTGTTGAAGTCTGAAGACGCTCAGCGTCCGACTGTGTTAAAGCGCTGAGACGCTGCGGGGATGAATGAGAAGGAAGTGGCACCAGTTACCTGTGATAAGTAGCTGATTCAGAACAAAAGATGAAGGTATTCTAGCGCATATTTAGGCAATGAAATGTACACACAGCAGGACATATCACCAGTTTTTTTGGGGGACATTTTAGGGGAAGCTGAGCTTCCCTTGCAGTCTTAGAGCAATCGCCACTGGTGCAACCCCAACCTGAAGAAGTGGACTGCACTTTGTCAGGCCTCTACCTTCAGACCTGTCCAACTTGGGTGTCCCGCCTGAAGACAAAGCTTCTGCTGGTATAGCTCTTTAGGTCACTGAGGCACACAAACCCCCTGACCACAATATAATAAATGAATAAGATAAAATAAAATACAACATCCTCATCCAGATTTCAGCCAACAACATGACATTTATCTTCACTGAATGGCCTAATTCTCAATTAAATTTTAACCTAAAGGAGAATTTCACAAACTATAGTCAATATTTACAAAAGTGAAAGCTACTCTTATGAATAATAAAAAATATTCACAAATTAATTTATAAAACACAACAGATATACAGCACAACTTTTTTTGTTGTTTTTGCTTTTTTTTTTTTGGTTAGTAGTCACATCATTGCTACTACATGCAGGAGCAGCACTACTTTTAAAAGCTCTGAAAAACAGATGCATGATACAGCATTAACTTTCTCTTCATGAACTGCTGGAAGCTGGAGCGGAAAATAAGTAAGCTTGTAAGTTTTTAAAACACCAACAACAACAACAACAAAACATTTAAACCAAAAACGCTGTGATCATATGAAAAAGAAAAAAATCTGACCAGAACTGCAGCCTGGGGCGGGGCTTTCTGTGGGGATCCGTCAGACAGGTCACTTGTCTTTAGTTTATCACATGCAGTGAACGGTGGGCACTCGTGTCTGCGCTTATACCGCTACTGCTAACGCACTCTGTGACTGTGCTGAAACCTGACACTACACTGCCAGGCTACGTCTTGGCTCATTTGCATACTGCAACAGTGATTGGGTGCTTACTGAGGGCTGAGAGGTGTGTGCGTATGTGTGTGTGTGAGTACAGGTTGCGCAGCACGCGCAGCGGAGGGACAGAGACATAAGAGGGTGTCTTTCGTGTCTTTTTTCAGCGGATTTCTCCGCTACTGCAGATAATTTTGTCAACTTGTAACGAATGTTAATTTTGTGAGTATATTAAAATGTGTTTTGTCAACTTCTTAAATTTTGATTTGAGGGGGCAGGACATATATTTAAGGGGGCTCTGCCCCCTCTTGCCCCTGCGTAGAGCCGGCCTCGCTATTAAGTATGTTTTTTTTTTGTTTTGTTTTGTTTTTTTTTTTTTGGACAAATTCCCTTACACCTTTCATCCTGCTTCAAGTTCCTGTGTTCTGCTTGTGGGTTTTTTCAGTGTCACAGCTTTGTTTGAGTGAGGATGAGGTAAAGAGGCAGGTCTTTAACCTGCTCACTGACGGCTTCAGCGTTCTCACCTGTCAGTCAAATCAGCCTAAAATGACCTTAAATGGGTAAAACTTAAGTTAGTGTGTGTCCGCGTGTGTCCGCCCGCCCGCCACCAGCCTTAGGTGGTCACTCAAAGAACTGCAGTTTTTAATCCGTCGACATGGGCTTCATTTTCTGCATGGTGTGTTCACACATGCCACATTAAACCACACAAGCACAGGTCAACGCCCCAGCTGGGCAACATGTGTCAAAGCAGTCTGGACACATGTTCTCATGTTCCTGTGAGGATCTGGAAGAAGTAGAGGGTCAAGGACAGAGGAGAGAAAATCACCAAATGAGAAACCTACAGCTGGGTGGTAAAGTGTACCCAAGTTGTCGTCCTTTAAAAACTTTTAAAAAAAGAAAACTTGTTGTAAGTGAGACTTCACTGCTGGACTGAATGTCACTTTGTTGCTAATTTTCTTCAATATTCAGGAGTTTAACCAGGAACCGTCCTTCAGTCCCTTCAGTGTTGCTGCTTGTTTTTCTTTTACCACCTCTAAACGTCTGCATGCCCTCAGCTGTGTGAGTGACATCACTGACAGCCTGATAACACGGTTAACTTTTCTATCATTTGGATCAGTGTTAACACACTTCTTGCAACATCAATCCACACTGAGCTTTCTGTGTTAGAGATGTGACTCTCTAAGGTAGTAAAGGTGACTGCTTGTTTTTCTCAGCGCCTCACTGACAAAGTCTGGCCCACTGACCTTCACCTGCAGCTGACTGATGGGGCACTCTGCTTCTTTCTCAAAGAGGATCTCAGTCAGTGGAGGATTCTCTGAGAGGGCACCCTTTGTCCCTCAGACTAGACCCGGGTCACCCGAAGACAGATTTACTTGATAGATGAAGATGCTCTGAAGCATCCACCCATTTATCTCCAGCCTGTCCGAATGCCTAACAGAGGAGACATTAAAATGAACAAGTGGCTTTTATTCACTGTCCACTCTCCAGTGATGCATGTCTCTGTCCCTCTCAGCCTGTCCTGTTTCAAAGGTTTGATGCTGCAACAAGCTCCTCTTTGGTTTAAAACTAACAGCCTGACTTCCGGTCTGAGTAATGACGGACTGGGCAGCAACCGGGAGAGCTCTGTTGAAAATCCTTCTAAGATGGATCCTAAATATTTGCCAGACACGGTTTAGCCTTGTTCCACATGTTGGCAGAGATGGGAAAACTAAGAAAACACCTCAGGTCCCCAAAGAGCCAGAGGAGCAAGAAAATCCTCTCGCTACCCGAAAAACGTGTGCTGCTAGCAACTTAGCGCCACCATTAACCCGAGCTGACATGGAAGCTATGCTGCTCAAATCTGAAGAACGAATCATCTCAACTTTAGCAGCACAGTTCTCAGCAGACAGAGCGAGGATTGACAGTCACGACCAGACCATCAAGAAGATTGAAACATCAATGGATGATATGCAAACCTGATTAATGGAGGTGGAGAGCACTTGCACCTTGCTGAAAAGGGAAAATGAGGTACTCAAGCTTAAAACCGACGAACTTGAGAACCGCTCCAGACGCAATAATATTAGGGCCGAGGGTTCACGTCCAACATCTTTCCTCGCCGAGTGCCTTAAAGAAGTCTTCAGACCTGAAGCCTTCCCCACTCCGTTTGCTGTAGACTGAGCACACTGCATCAATGTCCGCAGACGGAATCAGGATGCTCCCCGCCCTTTCATCGCCAGGATTCATCACTACCAGAACAAGGAGCTCCTTCTGAAGCTAGCACGGGAAAAAGGTTGACTCGTCTATCGAGGAACAGAGATTCACATATTCCCGGACTACAGCCCGTATCTCTGCGGTATGTTATGCTAAGACAGCACAGAAACTTATTAAAGGATGTTGTTTTCTCCACATAAACTAAAGTCCTGTGATGAAGGGACTGTTTTTTTCCTTTTCTTTCTATTGTTACCACTCCTCCTTTGGTTAACTAAACTACTAACTTACGCACTATGTTAAGTTAAATATTTCTCTGAAATTTATTTACTAGATTTAATTTCATTGTGAGCTAAGATTTTCTCCACCAAATGTTGGGAAAACTGGGACGGGGCTATTTTGTGTTTTACTATAACAGTGATCTTAATATCACTCCAGTTCTTTTATTCATGTTCACAACAGAGTTCAAGAACAAGTTTGGTATTGGTTGGTCTCACTATGGACTATGAGAGTTCACAGAATCAACTTTATGTGTAATTGTAATTTCAATGCCTTGCATCGCCCTATCTCCTGTTGTCCTCACACCTCTGCCACAAAAGCCCTGTCCTGATGTGATTTCCTGCAGCAACCTTTGTATTTTAAACTGCGGTGTCTAGACCTCTCACACACCCCACCCGGATACACCCGGTGTGGATTCCTGCAGCAGACAGAGAGGTGTGAGGCTTACCTGAGGGGGCGTTTCTTCATGTATATATTCTTGAGTCTCCCCTGTTTCGGGGTCTTTTGGCTTCATTCTACCGCTCGGATTGACCACTGACCTTTTCTTTGCAAAGGAAATAAAACCTTGTCGGCCGGCAGAAGTCTCTATTTCATTCTTCACCAGAACCGAGAAAATTTCTACAACAATTTGGTGTCAGAAGTGGGATCCCTCGAGCAATCGTCTGGGACGGAGAGCGGACAGGGACAGGCCATCCTGGAAGATTAGAAATTTCCAGCCTCCAACCTCAAATTCTTTTCTGAGAAGGGAGGACTGACCGCTGCCGCCCCAGATCGTTGCCGCTGGGATTTCAAGAGCGCAGTTAAACAAATTTCATCTGGTGAGCACTGAAATATTGGCACATGAATTCTTAAACCTTGGGTTTTAATTTGGCATAAAATTTGGGTTTTAATTTGGCGTAACATTTCTGTTTCTTGTAATATCCACAATTGTTTAGCTTTTCTCACTTGTAGCTTATACGAAGTGTTTTGCTTTTAAACAAAGCAAGGGTTCACTTGTAGAAGTGAACGTGTTTTTATCACTTGAACCGTTAATCGAAGTGGTCCTTACAGAGACGTCTGTATTGTAATTGTCGTGCACGACTTCCTCATTTGGAATGAGGGGTAAGAATTCCGTTGAGGTTGGACCTCCGGAGGGACCAATTGTGGATGTTATGAGAAGGAAATGCGGGGATAAAACGGAATTTTTTTTTTTTAATTGTCTGGACAACTGAGTTTGTATTCCCAATAGGGGGATCCCTCAGTTAAAATAAATAAATAAATAAATAAATTAGAGGGAAAATCAAAAGGTAAAGAACAAAACATGAAAAGAAAAAGGGAAGTTTCTGTTTAGAAAATGGTAGAGAGAGAGAGAGAGAGAGAGATTATGGAAAGTCGAAAGAATGTTTAAGTTGAAACCAATGAGAAACACAATTAACACATGCGAGGAACACCAGACTCGCAGGTCTCCTTTTTCTTTGCTTCTACAGTTGGTGGCTTTGAAGCTGGATTCAGACCTCGACGACACCCCATCTTCACAATGCAACCCTTTAATATGCAACAAGAGGAGAAGAACGAACTTCATCATGCAACAACAGAAAACAAACTTAGGAGCAGCTCATCCTGAAGGGCCTTGTCTGCCGCAAGTCTACAACCTCCTCATCTTCAGTTGAACATAGACTGCCTCAACCCGATCAAAATGGTTTCCCGCCCATGGATTTCTGCTGACATTACAACATCTACTCAAGGCCACAACATCAGCCAGAGAACAGAGACAATCAGGCCATGAACACAGAGGAAAAGGATGCAACCGACACAGGAACTGGGAAAGCCAAGCCCTAAATGATGTGTTTTTTTCTTACTCCACGAGCAACATGGACACATGGCACGTGATTGTCACCGGCAAACCTCATCAATGCCAACAGACAAGACGGACTGAAAGTGGTTGGGGGTAGTCGGAGAGGAATGGACTCCTGCTGACAAGCCAAACCAACTGGTGAGGACAAAGGAAGGTACTGCACCACTCACACACACTCACACGCACACACACACACACATAATGAGAAAACTGATACAAAATTTAGCGCAAGCTAGGACAATGAACAGATAACCGTTCTAACATATGTTCAGTTCACATTTGATCATTTCAAGAAGTTTTCAACAGTATTCCTGACCATCACAGAAGAAAATGTTGTATTTTTAGTTGACTCAGAGGCCACACATTCTGTGATTAGAGCTTAAGAGTTAACTAAAAAAGCCTAAATTATGTGGAGATTATACATACTCTGTTGGTTCATCAGGTCTAACATGTAGAGAAAACATTACCATCCCACTCAAATGTGTGGATGGGCCAAACGCAAGCTTTAAACACGCATTTTAGCTCTCTGAGGTCTGTCCCATTAACTTGATGGGTAGGGACTTGATGTGCAAATTAGGGTTTTGTCTGATCCCAACCCCAGAAGGTGTTAAAGTTCAAAGACCATCTGAACTGGAACCAAATTTTTCACACTCTTTTGTGTGTCACACCCCAGATTTTACTTATGCATTTCAATGGAAATTGCAAGCTATAACAAGCTCTTCTGAGCTTCTTACAGAAGCTAAGAAAGCAATTTCAACAGCCGCCACAGACTTCAGAACACCAGAGGACCTTTTTGCACCTCTCATGTGTCACAAGGACCTGATGAACCATATGAGGAAGACTGGTCGAAGGAGAGGTTTGATAAACTCACATTGACACACATTTATTGGACAAAACACAAATGTGCTTTATCGGTCTCTCTCACACCAGCCCACCATGACATGTACACCATGGACCATTCAGTCCCACATATCATACTTGCAAAACACACATTGGATATCCGGGAAGATTTGGGCCCATTTATGACATCATGTAAGCGCGCTGCCGATTGGCAAGAAACACCTGATCGATCTATTTTATTTACACCAAAACTGCAGTGCTATCCTAAAGCGTTAACATCTATTGTGCACACTCAAAGAACAATCCAGCTGGTATACCTAAAAGCACTTCTAATTTTTTTTTTTTCTGCTTCTTTTTTTTTTGTTGTTGTTGCTATGTTTTGTTTTGTTTTGTTTTGTTTTGTTTTTTTTCGTCTCTGTCTGAAGAACAGGCTTCAGCTATAACAGCCCTACAGGAGGTTCTTTAGATACTGTGGGCTGTCAGCAAGTATAATTGAGAACCTGTTGTCATCATTCCAAAATCAGACTTTAGACCAAGGCTCAATATCCACTTATACAAGTAGCCATCTATAGAATTACACCAGTCTTTGAATCTCTTAAAGCAGCTTGAGTAATTGTTCACTGTGACCTAATGCAAAATTCTTTTCAGTAGTTGACCTTTCTAATGCTTTCTTAAGTGCTCGGACTCATCCAGAAAGCCAATTCTGGTCTCCCTTCAACTTCAACAGACGGGGCTACACATTCACTCGTCTGTGCCAAGGGTACTGTGAAGGTCCCACCATTTACAATGAAGCTCTCAGACAAAGTCTTGAATCTCTTGTTCTCTCCCCAGGCACTGCTTTGCTACAGTATGTTGATGACCTTATGATTTGCAGTCCGACAAAGGAGCAGTGCGAAGCTAACACCGTCAAGCTCTTGAAACATCTGGCCAATAGCGGTCACAAAGCCAGCTTGTCCAAACTTCAATTTGTCCAGGAAAAGGTTGTTTTCTTAGGTCATGTCATAACTTCTGAAGGAAAAACTCTTTCGCCAAAAAGGGTCGATGCCATCCACAATCTTCCAAAACCCATCACAAAGAAACAGATGATGTCGTTTCTTGGCATGTGCTCTTATTGTAGACAATTCATTTCTAACTATGCCATTCTTGAAGCTCCACTTGCCTCTCTCATTCATGGCAAAGGTCTACAATCACAGGACAAGATCACATGGACCCCTGAAGGGGAACAAGCTTTCTCTGAACTGAAACTTGCCTTACAGACGGCCCCAACTTTGGGCCTACCAGACCCCACCAGACCTTTCACTCAAATGGTAGATGAGAAAAATGGATGTATGACCTCTGTTTTATTGCAGAATCATGGAAATAAACTACGCCCTGTAGCTTATTTCTCTTCAAAACTGGACCCAGTGGCTGCGGGCCTACCAAGATGTCTCAGAGCTGTGGCTGCTGCTGAAAAGGCAGTTATGGCCTCCAGAGACATTGTGGGCTACTCTGATTTAACTCTTCTGGTTCCACATGCAGTGTCCATGATTTTACTGGAACAAAAAACTTCTCATCTCTCCACAGCACGATGGCTGAGATATAACACTGTACTTTTAGAAATGCCTAACATCACGGTCAAAAGGTGCAATGTTTTAAACCCTGCCACCCTTTTTCCCACACCAGATGATGGACAACAACATAACTGTGTCGCTGCCCTTCAAGAGGTTTGCTCTCCAAGACCGGATCTACAAGAAACACCTTTGATTAACCCTGATTTGGTTCTCTTTGTAGATGGATCGGCTTCACGTGACCCACAAACTGGACGCAACAGGGTTGGCTTTGCTGTTGTCACTAACCATGAAACTCTTCTCTCAGGTTCACTCCCCTCTGACTATTCTGCACAAGCAGCAGAGCTGATTGCACTGACGGAGGCATGCAAACTGGCAAACAACAAAACAGTAACTATTTACACTGACTCCAGATATGCATTTGGGGTTGTACATGATTTTGGCACTCTGTGGAAACAGAAACTTCTTAAAATCTGACGGAAAACACATTCTTCATCATGACAAAGTCTAGATGCCATTTTGCTACCAAACTCAGTTGCTATTTGCAAATGCCTTGCTCACACTAACGGCTCAGATTCTGTCTCTCTAGGAAACGCGAGAGCTGATGCCGCTGCAAAAAGAGCGGCACTTCAACCCAGTCTCCTTAACCCTCTGTTTGTTTCAGCTCCAGCGTGTATCCCTAACTCTCTTACAGCAATGCAGTCCTTTGCAACACCAAAAGACAAGACTTTGTGGAGACACTGCGGTGCCACACAATGGGATGGAGTGTGGATTTAATTTGATTTGATGATGACATTTTGAAATCCTTGCGTGTTAATGTGTCGGACATTTAAAGTTGTAACTATTTCATTGATTTAGTTTTCTTTTCTTATATATTTTTTTATTACTATTATTGTAAAAAAAAATTTTCCTCTCTATTTTCTTGTGATTAATGAATAATCAAAAGGGGGAATTGTAATTGTAATTTCAATGCCTTGCATCGCCCTATCTCCTGTTGTCCTCACACCTCTGCCACAAAAGCCCTGTCCTGATGTGATTTCCTGCAGCAACCTTTGTATTTTAAACTGCGGTGTCTAGACCTCTCACACACCCCACCCGGATACACCCAGTGTGGATTCCTGCAGCAGACAGAGAGGTGTGAGGCTTACCTGAGGGGGCGTTTCTTCATGTATATATTCTTGAGTCTCCCCTGTTTCGGGGTCTTTTGGCTTCATTCTACCGCTCGGATTGACCACTGACCTTTTCTTTGCAAAGGAAATAAAACCTTGTCGGCCGGCAGAAGTCTCTATTTCATTCTTCACCAGAACCGAGAAAATTTCTACAACATATGCCACATGTGTATCAAAATATATATTTTGTTTTTGGTTTTTTTTTTGTGGTTTCTGTTTTTCTGTATTTTGTTTCTTCTTATTAGTACATTTATTACTCTCATTCAGTGTTTTTGCTCCCACGATATTCAGTCCTCCACACTTATATTACTGCAACATTATTATGATTCCAGGTCACTATGAGTTAATAGCAATCATTATCTATATATGGCAAATTTAAATATACAAAACAAAAATCATAGTATCACTTTTGTCTCTTTAAATGTAAAAGGGGTAAATAATGTGGTGAAAAGAAAAAATAGACATTTATCTTCAACAATTTAAAGTGGATGTTGCTTTCCTCCAGGAAATGCATTTAAAACAGGGTCAGATAAAGCTTCTTTAACGAAATTGGGTTGGTCAGATTTTTCATTCTAACTTCAATGTCGGAAGAAGCAATCACAGACTCAGCAGGACGCTCTGTAATTGTTAAGGGTCACCTGTTTTATACTTGTATTATTTTAGTATCAGTATATGCTCCAAACTGGGACAACAAAGATTTTTTCATAAAGCTTTTCACAACTCTTCCCAGTCATAACAATTACAATATCATTATAGGAGGTGACTTTGTGTTCTTAATTCTGACCTTGACAGATCTTCCAACAAACCACACGCCCTGTTTAATAGTGCTAAAGTTATTAATAATTTTATGAACCAATCTGGGCTATCTCACATATGGAGGTTTCATTTTCAAAAAAAGAAAGCATTTTCCTTTTTCTCCAATATCCATCATACATATACATGCATAAACTATTTCTTAGTAGACATTAAATTGCTCGAAAATACCCACTCATGCACATACCACAGTGTACCTGTGTCAGACCATGCTGCTGTCTCTTTTGTTTTGGAGCTGCCTGACTGTCCCAAACCTAGACGCAACTGGAGATCCAATACTCTTCTCCTGGCGGATGAGGATTTTAATAAAGTTTTGGCCTCAGAAATAGATTTCTTTCTTACTACTAATAAATCCCCAGGGATCAGTCACTCACTCTTTTGGGAAACTCTCAAAGCATATTTACGTGGGCACATTATTTCCCACTGCTCCAAAACAAATAAAGCTAAAAACACAATGCTTAATGATCTGTCACGCTTAATTGCAGAGACCGATGAGAAATACTCATCTTCCCCATCACCACCTCTGTTTAAAGAAAAGCTGTGACTGCAGACAGAATATGACTTACTATCTACGGATAAAGCAACACAGTTAATACTAAAGGCACGCCATAATAGCTACGAATATGGGGATAAAGGGATGAAACTCCTTGCTCAACAAATTTGTCAAAACTCTGCTTCTCGTTTTATTACTAAAATAGAAGACAGGGCAGTTAATATAGTAATAAATCATGCAGAAATAAATGACATTTTTAAACAGGTTTATACAAAGTTATACACGTCTGAAAGTCATAGCAACATCTCCCAAAAAAACTGCTTTCTTGATAAGTTGTCTTTTCCCACTGTGCCCCTAGAAAATTTGCCGGCACTTGATGCTGAGATATCTATAAAAGAAATCAAAGAAGCAATTAAATCATTGAGGTCAAACAAAACACCTGGTCCTGGTGGATATGGTGCAGAACTTTATAAGAAATTTGCTGATCAGCTGT
This sequence comes from Labroides dimidiatus, assembly GCA_030710495.1. Taxonomy (NCBI): domain Eukaryota; kingdom Metazoa; phylum Chordata; class Actinopteri; order Labriformes; family Labridae; genus Labroides; species Labroides dimidiatus. The sequence continues at coordinate 3,403,203 of CM061159.1, forward strand.
CTCCTCTTTTACAGGCAGTTTTTAATGAATCACTATCGACTGGTGCTCTTCCCCCATTATTGTGTCAAGCTGCAATTACAGTCTTGCAGAAAAAAGATAAAAACCCACTCCAATGTAGTTCATATTGCCCAATCTTGCTACTTTATGTAGATTATAAAATATTGGAAAAAATTTTGGCATGCAGAATTGAGTGGGTTCTGCCGCAAATAATCTCATCTGACCAAACAGGCTTTATCAGGGGAAGAAACTCCATGGCTAATATAAGGAAGTTACTTAATATTATAAATACTCCACCCAGTCTAAGTACTGAAATTATCTTATCTCTTGATGCGGAGAAAGCTTTTGACCGGGTGGAGTGGGAATTTTTATTTGTTACACTCAGAAAATTTGGCTTTGGTGATGGTTTCATTTCATGTTGTAAAGCTACTTTACTCTAACCCAGTTGCAACAGTTATAACTAATGGGCAGCAATCTCAGTACTTCCCTCTTGGGAGAGGCACCGGGCAAAGATGCCGGCTGTCCCCACTCCTTTTGCGGTTTTATAGAGCCACTGGCTGTCGCCATTAGACTGGCTGATAACTTCAAAGGCATAGAGCAGGGTGGGTCACACCATAAAGTATCTTTATATGCAGACGATTTACTGCTCTATGTATCAGACCCAAAATCTTCTCTCTCTTTTATTATCAACTTGCTGGATCAATTTGGTAAGCTCTCAGGATTTAAAATTAACCTGGAAAAAAGTTTGCTGTTCCCATTAAAACAAGATGCTATACCTTCCCTTAAAATATTCCATTTAAAATTGCCAAAGGCTCTTTTAAATATCTTGGAGTTGAAGTGACATGTAATTTATCATCACTGTTCACTAGAAAATTTACAGTCCTAGAGAAATGTAAGCTAGATTTTGACCGATGGAAAGACCTACCCTTATCTGTTGCAGGACGGGTCAATATAATTAAAATGGTTATATTACCAAAATTCTGTCATCTTTTTCAAAACATTCCCATATTTATAAGAAAATCCTTCTTTAGTTCACTGGACAAAATTGTAGGCAACTTTATTTGGAAAGGAGAGTCACATAGAATAAAAAAAACTGCTCTTCAGAGACAAAACAATAAGGCTGGACTAGCCCTTCAAAACTTTATTTATCACTACTGGGCTTGCAATATACAAGAAATTCTTCACTGGGTCCATTTTAACAAAGATCAATGTGATTCATGGGTGTCCGTAGAGTATGCCAACAGTCATCAGCATTTAGGTTCATTAATAGTTTGACAATTAAGTTAGATTGTATGGTCGGAGGGGCTAAAGCAGCACATATTAAAGTATGGACACAGTTTAGGAGACCTTTTGGCCTAAAAAATATATCAATTCATGCCCCCATATGCAAAGCCGCTTTAATGCACGGGGTTACCTGGGCTGAAGCCCAGGGGCCTACCAAGTTAAGGGGCCTATTGATGAGCTGGAAGAGTCACATTGTTTTTGTACTTGTCAAGTTTTCTGTCAATCATTTTATACTTCACGTACGTGGCTGCTGAATTAACCCTTCGCTAAGACCCACCCCGCTCCCCTTGGTTACTGGTGCTACGTCTACCTGCTTTTCCCCCCTTTGAGTGACCGTTGAGTGACAGCCGGAAAATGACAGGGAAAAAGAAATTTGAGAGCGGAGCTCTCAAAAGAAAGGTGGTTCATGAGAAAGAATCTCGGGAGAAGGAATTACTTAAGAGCATCCCTAAGCTCACAGGGTTCTTCAAACCACCTGAAACGGATGGTGGCGGACCCACAGAATGTTCAGCAATACACTCACTGGAGGCGGCAGACAAGGCGGGGCTCCCGCAGGTAGAGGTAACGGGAGAGGAAAAGAGAAGACGAGCGGAGGATGAGGAAGCGGTAGTAGAGGAGGAGAAGATGGAGGAGAAGGGGGAGGAGGAGGTAACACTCAATCATCAGGGAGGAGGAGACGAGTCTGGTGATGGACCTTACAGCAGTGACCCGGGGCGCTGGGGAAACGAAATTGACCAGCAGGTGCGTGCTTACTGAGCGGAAATGGGACTTGAAATGTGTCAAAATAAAAGTGCCGACCTCCGTGCATCTGAGCCAGTGGCGACTGCTCTAAGACTGCAAGGGAAGCTCAGCTTCCCCTAAAATGTCCCCCAAAAAAGTGTTGATATGTCCTGCTGTGTGTACATTTCATTGCCTAAATATGCACTAGAATACCTTCATCTTTTGTTCTGAATCAGCTACTTATCACAGGTAACTGGTGCCACTTCCTTCTCATTCATCCCCGCAGCGTCTGAGCGCTTTAACACAGTCGGACGCTGAGCGTCTTCAGACTTCAACAGTGTAGGGTAGAGTGGGTTGTTCCACTGTGGAAACTGGACGGTCATTGGATAAACGCTGGGCTTTGTCCCGCCCATCGGACGCTCAGCGTCTCTGGGGGTCTATGAGGCAGTGGGCTGGCCTGGACGCTCCGCTTCTGCATGATGATTGGATGATCTTTCTGAGGCTGAATTCCTTTTTTGATTGACAGTGAAATGAGCCAATCAGCGATCTTGAAGTAAAACTCTCTACCAGAGACTTTCTAACTTCAACATTCAGTTGTTCTGGACTGATCCGGAGGCTTTAACGATCCCCAGCGAGTTTACCTTTCTTAAAAACGACGAGCGTAGTGTTTAAAGATTCACTCTCTTTTCCTTGAAAAAGAACGGAGGGTAGAATTTACGTTTAAATAAATAAACAAATTTATGATGTAGGCCAGAAAAAAAATGAGCTTCCCCTCCTTGACTGACCAGCAGCCGCCACTGATCTGAGCGCATATACAAACACCAGCAAAGATTTTTCTCAAAAACATATTTCAACCGCAAACTGAGTAACGGGGAGTATGTAAATAGAGAATGGCTTTACTATTCACCATCAGTAAGTAGTGTGTTTTGTTTTGCTTGCAAGATGTTTGGTGAGAGCAAGGAAAATTCTGCATTTGTTAGTGGGGGTTACTCTGGAAACATGCAGGTGATCGTATAGCAGAACATGAAACCTCTGACATCCACAGAAAAGCCATGATTGCTTACATCAATCAAGCAGCTGACTGTGGGACTGTGGACTCAGAAACTTAAGAAACAGTTTAATGAGGAGTGTGAATATTGGACACAGGTTCTACAGAGGGTTGTTACTGTTATGAAGTATTTGGCTGAAAGGGGACTAGCTTTCCGGGGTGATAGCCACAAGTTTGGAAACACCAACAATGGAAATTATTTGGGCAGCATGGAGCTGATCAGCCAGTTTGATCCCTTTTTAAAAGCTCACATTAAAAAATTTGGAAATGCTGGCAAAAGAATTCAGTCCTACCTCTCTCTGAATGTGTGTGAGGAATTCATACAGCTGATGGGACAGAAGGTGCTGGATGAAATTATCAGCAGAGTGAAACTAGCAAAGTATTTTGCTATCAGTGTGGACTCCACACCTGACATCATACATGTGCTGGTGTTTTCTGGCTAAAGAAGGAACGCTCACAGTTGTATTTCATGAAGGGAAGTGATGCATTTTGTGATGTAGATTGGGACAATGGTGTAGGGGGGCCTACAAAACCTCTCAGCCCCGGGGCCTACCATTAGGTTAAGGCGGCCCTGCCCATATAGAGAAACCAAAACTTTCCGCCTGCTTCCTTGGATGCATCTTATCAAATATGGCACACAAAAGGCATTAAATCTCTGTGTAATCTGTTCTCAAATGGGCAGTTTTGTTCATTTTCTGAACTGAGTGAGACTTTTGATCTCCCAAAGATACTTACAAATCAAGAGCTTTGTCCAGAAAAACTTCTCATCTTTCCCAAACTGTACCAAATAATATTCTAGACAGTATTCTCTCAGTATCTCCTGCAAAGCAACGATTGATTTCTACCTGTACAAATTAATATATGACACATATCCTACATCATTGAGGAAATTAAGGAACACTGAGAAACTGACCTGGGTTTAACAATTAGTGATGAAACATGGGAGGGCGCTCTCAAGCATATGTCTGGATCCTCAATCTGTGTGCGTCATGGTCTGATACAGTTGAAAGTGTTTCTAAGAGCTCACCTCACACATGCAAAGCTGGCAAACATATATCCTGACACAGATCCCTCCTGTCCTCGATGCAAGGGTCAACCAGCAGACCACATACATATGTTTTGGTCATGTCCTGCACTTTCCTTTTTTTGGTCAAATATTTTTGATGCATTTACAAAAAAATTGAAGGTAAAGATGTGCTCTGATCCAATAAGTGCTTTATTTGGACTCACCCCGTTGACTTTACCAAACAAGGCATTTGATGTGATTGCTTTCACCACTCAGATTGCAAGGAGATGCTTCCTGCTTTATTGGAAACAGCAACCTCCACCTAGCTTCACAAAATGGATTAGAGAGACCATGTACTTTCTGAAATTAGAAAAAATAAGATTCATGTTAAAAGGAACTACTCAGCAATTTTTAGAGACCTGGAACCCATTTCTAAACTATGAGGAATTACAAATATCTCTGGACAAGAGAAATGCTGAACTCGACCAAGTTTATGTTTGTTTGTTTGTTTGTTTATTTATTTATTTATTTATTTATTTATTTATTTATTTATTTATCTATTTATCTATTTAGTTGTTGTTTATTTTATTGAAAACATTGCTCCTTTTTACATACTTTTATGTATTTCTTTTATTATTGTAAATATTTCTAATTTTGTAAACATACATTTGAAAAATGATTGCATATTGCAAGCTGCACATTCTTGAAAGTGATACTTGGGTAGGTGGGTGGGTGGGATTAGTGTTGATGCAATGTTTTATTAATATGTATGACAAATGTTGGAAAATGTAATTGTAAATCTGCTGGAATTCATTCGAATAAAGAAAAAAACCGAACAGCCTCCATTAACTTCAAGGACAGGTCAATTAGAAAAGGATTCAGGGATGGGGATCTGTGCGTGCAGGTAAAGTGACAGTCCTGCTCATGAGTCTGAGCTTGCAGACAAAAAAACGATGCAGCAGAGTGAATATCAGTTTTCAGAACACGGAGAAGCAGAACTTTTTCATCCCTGCTTTCATCATTAGCTTGAACGGCGCCCACACAAGCAGAAAATATGCTCATTAAAAAGACATGGAAGTACTTTATTCTTTAGTTCAGCAGGAACACATTCTCCATATTATTTATGACACGTTGACAACCTGACAGTCTCATACACTTACAAGTCAGAAGAAGAGTCGATCTGTCACGGACAACTTGATGCTTCATAGATATGAGTCTGCTACTGAGCACTATAGAAACTTTGCAATACATAAGTAATAACTGTGCATCTCGTATCAATATACACATTCAGTACATAAATACATGTGTACAATGACTCAGCATAGAAATATAACTTGATGCATTATGAAACAATGGAATATATATATATATATATACACACACATACACACACACACACAGATTCTTTGCTTGGTCGTCGTTTGCTGGCGAATTGTACAGATCTCTCTTTAGAACACAGAGGGAGTCCTGAATAAATGAGCAAGAACTCAGTGGGGTCTGATTCACAGTCGATAACATTCAGTGCATTCGAGACCCTCCTTAACAATCCATGAACACAGTCACATGTTCTCATCCAGAAGCCCAGTGAACTTCACAGGTCCAAAGTGGAGACGTGGGATGACTGAGTCAAGTTGTGAATGGATTTGGCAATTTGTGTGAGTAGCTTAACCCTGCGTTCATGACCATGTAGCTCATTATTAACATCTGCAACATCAAGACATGCATATTCATGCAGAGTGCTGGAGATGAATGTCTGAAAAGAGACACATAGAAACACAGAGCTCGCCCCATTCGGTTTTTAATACATCAAGTCAGTGCATGTGTTTGGGTCTTTTAAAGAAGCGTCATGAGGCCTAAAGATGGTTGTCACCAATGTTGGAAATGATGCCTTCAGCTGCCGACTTGCTAATACTAGCTCCTGGAGGTGAGGCCGATTCAGCGACTCTTCTATTTATGTAAAACTCTGAGTCTTAATTATGTCACAACAGCTAAGAAATCGGAACCTCCATCAACCCAGAGTCTTAGTGAAATCAGTAATGAGATAAAAAAGACAAACGTGCAAAAAAAAGTTTGATTCTGCTGCAAAAACAAGCATTTTCATATCGGCTCTGATGGTGTTTTTGGGGGTTTGGATTCAGTGGACACTTAAGGAACTGCAGGGTTTCAGACTCCTTTTTAGTTGCTGCTCTGAGAAAGAAGTAACATTTTGCATGTTGAGTGTTGACAGACCTGCTGATACTCAGTATTTAAGAAATGGATGCAGTCGTTTAAGTACCTTAAACCTGCAATATTTCTAATAGCCAGCAGGGTGCAACTCATCTGTTTGCAAAAATGAGCCTATTTCTCAAATGATATACATAAGTTAAAATCTGATAGATCATTATGATCTTAATTACTAGTTTCAAGTCTTCTTTATTACAGTAAGATGTCTTTAGTAAACTATGGTCCCATATAGAGAGGAAAATATCAGTAAAGCAAAGTATGGTTGTTTCTACCCTGTTGTGAATGTGGTCACGTCTAATCCTAAAAATCAAAACAGGACCACCAAAATACAGATTTCATGGATTCAAAAAGGTGTTCTTAAACAGATCGAGGATGATGCAGCAACTAGCCCACTGCTTTCATCCAGTCTTTGTGCTCCCTCCTCCCTCCTCCCTCCTCCCTAACACTCGCTATGTCATCATTAGCATTAGCATCTCTGCCTCTTCATGCTGGTCTCAGGTGTCACTGGCCTCTGATTGTTGGCAGATATACACCACAGCTCTGGTCTCGGATCAGTTGCTCCCTGTGAGAAATGCAAAACCTTGCACCCTTCACACCCGCCTCACGTCCCACCAGTTGCCGGCTGAGTGACTGTGCAGGTTCACCTGGCGGCTGTGCTCTATGCTCCCAGACTGGGAGGAGGGGAAAAAAAAAAGCCAAAGTGCTGACTCTTTTGACCACTGGCTTTGAAATGGAGCTTGTTTTTGTGACTCAGTCCTGCTAAAAATAGCTTGATGCTGTTCACATGCCCCACTGAGGGAACCACACATCACGTGCTGGGTCAGGGGGTAACAGCAGCACTCAGAGCACAACCCATCAGAGACATTAGCAGAGACTAAATTTACCTGACATTGGAGGAGGCAGATGATGTCTAAAGGGTACAAGGATGTGTGTTTGTGCTTGTGTTTATAGTACAGTGTAGTGGACGGTTTGGGTATGACTCAGGGATCTGGTGCTGAGTTTGAGTTATCACTTTAGTGCTTGGTAACCTTCTTTACGACACATTCAAAATGCTGAAATAAGACCTACTGCTTCACTATGCATGCATGATCAAACCCCTACATCACCTTTCGTAAAGCATTCCTTGAAACGCCTTTGTCATATGTGTAGTAAGTGAGGAAGACCAGGTGAGTGATATCTGCACTACGACATGGTCCGTTGCCTTAGCAACCATGCGATGGAGAGTTTACAAACCAGAGTTCAGTTTAAATGATACAGAACTTATTGTGCTCATGGATGTCGCAGTGCAGCACATGATGTCTCACTTTAGTTGGACTGGGAGAATCCCAAGGCAGTAGTGATGGCAAGCATCAGGAGGGTAGAGCTGGCGAGCGTCAAGGCGCAACCTGATCGGAACACCTGTCTGCCATTCAGCGGCTGCACCGGCCTGAAGGTCCCAACCATCGGCTTCCCATCGTGGAACTTGAGCTCAGAGAAGGCTCGCAGCTGGAGAGCAGAAGACAAACATGGATGTTAGAGAACAAACTTTGGTGAATTAAGGCTTTTTTTAATCTTACATGATGAATGTTGGAAGTTTCTAGTGTTGCAAACATTTACGTCTCTGTCTGTAACTTTGCCGGTGAGAGGTCAGTTAGTGTTAGGGAGCAGTGACAGTTTGACTACAGAAGCTTACTTGTTGGTATCAACATTCATTTTAAGTTTTAGAATTAATATATCATCATTTAACAGCAGTTTTTACACACTTTCTTACAGGTTACTAAACTGAGCCGACAGGACATTAGACAGAGAAGCAACCTGATTTTTCTTTTCCATTAATATTATATGGTATGGTCTTAAAAACATGAGAATGTGGGTAAGGGGTTTCGCAGGGATCCATCCTCGATCCGTTACTATTCTTAATGTACAAATCATTTTTTTAAGCAGCCATCATGATGGATTATCTGACAGATGAAATGTGGCTTAAAGACTCTTGAGGTATATTTAAAATCTTAGAGTTCAGTGTGAGTGTGTTGACTATTGGCTGACTGTAATACCGGATCCAAACACTTCCTGATGTACTTTCAAAGAACGTGTGAAACGGTGTTCTTTCGCTGCTGTATTCTGACCTGCTCAATGCTCAGAGGGACGGGGTGCTCGAACAGGGTCCAGATCACGGCTTCGGTACACCCTGGGGTGGTCAGAGAGCCTTTGTAGCGGTAAAAAGAAGTCAGATTCTGTTCAGCTGGCAGCAGTTGAGCCAGAGAGATGGGGAGCAGAGACGTGTTTCCGTCTGCAAACAGAAAAAAAATAACAGAGGATAAAGTTTGAGTATCAGCGTAGTAGCCCTTTTAATTGATTAGATGAACTCAGGCACTCACTCGTGTTTTTGATGCTTCTCAAAGCGTTAATGATGGGGTCATACTTCCGATTTGCATTATTTGACCTCTGAAAAGAGAAAAATACTCCCCTCAGCATGGCAGTTTTCAACCACAGGTGTGTTTCCTGGACATTAAAGGAGGTTAAAGCATTACCTCATAGAAAATTCCAAGCACCGCGATGCCTTCAGGGTCTGAGAGTGCTGTGGTCAGGTCAGTGTAGTGGTGCTTCATGTGAACAATGTGCAGCTGAGGAGAAAACATTCAACACGTCACAGCCTTATTTCCTCACAGTCTTTGTTTTAGGTGTGTGTTCATTCCCAGCATGGATGTGACAGAAAGAAAAGTCACAGTTTTATCACACCTGTGCTGTTTGACTACCTGCTCCAACAAAAGCTGCAGATATCTCAGATATCAGTTTGACGCCTTCAGCTCTGTATTGATTCCACTGTCTGTGCGTCCAGACTCTGATTTATTCTAAGCCTCTGTGCCATTCATCCAGAAAACCCTGTTAAACACACGTCAATAAGCCACACTGGGCCGCAGGCTCTTTCATTACTGTGTGCACAGACAGAGGGCTTTATTTCAATCAGGTAAAATCACACACACTGTATGCAGACTGAACAGCTTCAGTCAGAGTGTTTATTGAATCTTGTCTGAATGATTTCTGCTTAAAGATCTACATCCAAGTGGAATGACTGTGACTGTTTTTAGAAACTCCTGTTGATGACAGCAGAATAGAACAGCTGCTACAGACAGGAGAATTCAAAGGTTAAACACCAAACAGTTTCAAAACAGGAGAAAAATGTTGACCTTTTCCCTTGAGATTAACAAAAAACTTGAATTTCAACTACACAGAAAATCCTGATATTTTATTACCAGACTTTGAAACATTAGTTCATTTAAATCTTTTCTGTCTTTATGCTTTAAATCTATCACATCAACAAAAGAACTATATGTTTGTTTGGTTTTTTTTTTCATTATTCTTTTTCAGGGGTGTGTCCAGACTGTCCAGGATGAGGTGCCCTAGCCCTGGCACTGATTTATGCAATGGTGGTATAAAGTTTGTACAACCTCTTAAAGATGTGTCCAGCCCCTACAAATCAATCATAAACTGATTTTTTGATCAGATATACTCTGCAGGTATTCCTGTGTGAAATATTTAACCCTGTAAAAGAATGACTCATCAAAAATATCCAGAAATTCTAATGACTTAACTGAGATGTTTATTAACCCTTTGAAGAAAATCCACAGAGGAAAAAAATATTGCACCATCATATTGTTTATGATATATTTTCTGTGTTACATTTGACACGGGGGGCAGTTTTGTTAACTTTTTAAGTAACATTTTTAGTAAATCTGCAGTTTTTCAATGCAGAAAAATCTTTTTTTTCTTTTTTTTTTTCTTTTTTTTTTAAAAGAGTATTTAGACGTTATTCTTACCACAACTCCTTGAAAATTTGTGAAGCTTTTCCTGAAAAAAGTGTGTGGATGCTTTCTTGAAAGCAGCCATTTTGAAAAGGACCAAAAATACAACCTCAGCTGTATTTTTTTTTTTTTTTTTTTTTTTTTTTTTTGTAAGGAAACTTTTTATCATGTTGGTAAGATAAAGGTCGTAGACACGCGTATATTTAATATGATATGTACAGCAGTTAAGGGTTAACTCTAGACAGTACATCTTTATGTAGGTCAGTAGGTCAGTGACAGTGTTGCCATTGGGAGCAAAAAGCCACCTTGCAAACAGGTATGATACACCAACCTGTCAGTAAAATAAGCAGAAACATGTATGTCTCTTTTCTTTCATTTTCTATCACATGAGTTTAAAGAGAAGTCGCCCCATGCACAGTTGGGACTTTAAAACATGTTGGGTGTTTCCAGATGGTTGTTTATTGAGTTTTTTTTCTTCTTCTTCTTTCCCATTTTGAACAAATAAAAAAATAATAACATTTTAAATAGGAAATCAGATTTCAAGAGAGCCCCATCCCTGGCCACATCCCTGACTTTTGTTACCAAATTTAGTATGTTTTTTTTCTGTCTTACATCACACGAGGCTGTTTTTGGTCTTTAAAATGACGACATCCATCACCCTGCCCATGATCTATGACATGTGACCACGTAAGAGACAGGCTGTAAGTGGACAGATTGATTTACCTCCATGGGATACTGCTCTCCATCGATAGTGTGCTCAGAACCAGGCCCTCCATTGTTGCCCCAGTGCAAGTGGAACTGCACCGCCTTGTAGGTAGTTGGCAGGCCTCCACCTGAGATGGTGCTCATGTGAGGGACTCCAACCTGAACTACAGGGAACAAATACAGAGCATAAAGCTTTCTCATGTCACTGTCAAAGTTCAGTTTGATATATCCTGTTCAAATTTAAATCTACCCACCAGAGTGTCCGTTGTTTTTGATCGTGCCTCTGAAAACCTGCTGGTAGTTTTCAAATTTAAAGGGGGTCAGTCGCTCATCTTTCAGAGTCTTTTTGGTGACGACGTTAATGGGTGATTGGTATCTTCCTCCACAGTTGCTGTTTGCGTGGTCCCACTTTTCTGGTGCTTGAAACAGAAAATCACCTCAGTTCAACAAGTTACACTGATTTATGTTTGTTCAGCTCTCGCTTCTCTGTTACTTAAACCATGCATTGAGTTTCACAGGGATCAATCCTCAAACCTTTTCTGTTCTATATGTTCAAGCCAACTTCTGGGTAACATGAGCCTCCTGTGAATTCTTGTTTTTCTTTTGGCTCTTAAATGTTATCTCATTCCAACAATTATGACACCTCTTTAACTGATGTGAATTTGTTGAAGAGCAAGACATAAAAGTTAAACAACCCCTTTCAGGGTTCATTAAAAATGTCTCCAAGCAGCTGAGGTCTCTTTTACCTAAACCATGTGTGGAGTTCCACAGGGATCCATCCTTGATCCTTTGCTATTCTTAGAGTACAAGAAGTCTTGTTCATTGTATGAACTATTATTTTTAGACATACAGCTCTTTCTCTGTCATCTCATTACAAACTCAGTCTGTTCCAGACGTCAAACTTAAGTTAGAGCCTTTAAATAGACTGCTTTTTTAGTTAGACCTCAGTTTATCTGAAGTCCTCGTATCTTTAGACCCTCAGTATTTCAGGCTCCCTCAACCTTGTTGTCATCCTTTAGTTCAGGCTTAGTTCAGCTCTCTTAAACTGAAGTTTATGCTCCTGTTACATCACAGTCTTTTTACTTAAAATCCCTTTAATCCCACTTAATCTGAGTCAGGAAAGCCTTTCCAAACTTCAGCTCAGGTCACATCAGCAGGACTACTCACAGGAGAGCTCATCTGAGACATATGACCTCAAGAAGTCATTCACTGGTTGTATAAGTTATAGACGGGATTGTTAAACTTCAAACTCTTGATGGGAGTTTATCACCGGTTGTTAAACAGATTAAATTTGATCCTACAATAAGTCATGACCTACCAAAGAAAAAAAATAAATGCTACAAGTAAATTTATCTTACTTTAATGTCATAAGAAATATCTAAAACCATTTTTTAGATGGAAGGAAGCAGAAAAGAAACGCAAGGATCATAAGATGGAGCTTTAAATAAACACCTTCAGTGTATTATTACCTGTAATATATTCAGGATATTATTTATTATTAGATTAATTCAAAACTCCTTGTTTATAAACTAAGTTTAAGATCAGGTAACTTATTCTATGATTTGATCATTTTAACATGCTTCTAAATTTAATTTTTTGTTATTTGACTTTAAATAATTCATCCAGTTTTAAATGTTCTGTGTATTTATAAATTACTGTCACATTACTGTGATAATAAAAGCTTACCATTGCACTTATGATCACAGCTGAACTGGGACTGATAGCACCAATCTGAAACACAGGAAATCAAACATGTTTTAAAGACAAAACTTTTTATTGTGTCATTAAGAGTTTAATGACACAACCCCACTCACTCAACGTCACCATGTCCCCGCCTGTTGTAAGCTGGAGATCTGACAGCTGTCCAAAAGGATTTGATGTGTTTAAAATTATTCCTTTTATTAACACTTCTTTGTTTCAGTGAACTCTTCTATTGGTTGAAATCATATGTTATTCCCAGCCATACAAACAGCCCCAATACAAAGGCATTGTTGTCCCATTCACTAAAAAGTTAGTTTGTGTTTTATCTTTCCGTGCTATCAAAATAAACACAGAGCCAATCTTTAGCATCAGTGAGGCCCTCACATGTTTGTCTGCAAGTTTATTAATATTTCACAATTGGTTTTCATGTTTCCACCCTGCACAGGCAGACAAATATCTGCAGCTATCTCACAAATCAAATATTTATGGAAAACACACATGCCATTGAAAAAGCTCGGGAGGGTCTCGTGTTCTGTTGTTGGACTGGTTGAAGGCTTCTCCCAGTGTTTGTAAAGGAAGTCACTGCTTGGTTGCTTTGCAGTGTTGGTTAGTCTTTTCCTGCTGCTCCTGCATGATAATGGGGACATGAAAATAAACCAAGCAGGGGGGCAACCTCTGGGAAGGAGGTCCAGATGAGGTCCCAGAAAATAAAAGACAAACTCATTTAACTTATCCCTCAATTTGCATTATTAAAGCAGGATTTCCTGTAAGAGGAGCTTTTAAACTGCAGAGGAAATCATCTCACTGCCTAGAAAGTTCTTAATACTCCTTGACTGCAGCCTGGATGCACACAGCAAATTAAAGAATTATGACTTATTTCAAACCTCTTCTTACTTTCAGATCACAGGCTGTATGCTCTAACAGAGTGGGTTGAGAGCTGTGCCCAAGAAATCTGGATCCAGGCTGCAGCAGGCGTCATAGCTGCACCGAGACGCACGGCTGTGAGATTCTCACAGAGACACAATGTTCTCCTTATGTCTGATAACACTTCAATCATCAGTCAAGGCCTTGTTAAAATATGCTTGTGACAATGGTCTGATATTAAATCTGCAGAAAAAAATACTACATGATGCTCAAATTTGGACAGTCATGTATCTCCAGCTGATTTAGAAGACTAAATGTAAGGTCATGATTTTTACACTTTAAACTCTATTTTCACTACATTTCAGGGGTCAAACTTTATTTATTTAATAATTTACTTAGTTTTTGTTATAAATATTCTTTTTTTTTGGTTTCATCTCCAATGTTCTTTGATATTCCATACAACACCTTAGTGTACTGTACAATACTCTTCCAACAGGTCCATCTGGATAATCAGAATAATTTAAACTTGTACACTAAAGGACATTCTTCTACTTCTACTGTTTTAAATTTTCATTTCGAATATATTTTTTATTATTATAAATTGCTAGAAAAACGAAAAATCAGTGTACTTGCTCTATAGCAGTCTGTAATACGAAGTATTTATTTTTAAAGTCCCTAGCTGGTGTAGTTTGTCTCAACCAATCAGATTTCTGTCCGTACAACTCTCGACCAATCAGCGCTCTTCTTTGATCTTTTGTGCGCCGCTCACCAAATGAACAATATGAATGAGTTTCAATAATCTGAGCGCTCTGCCAGGAGAGCAGAATCCTGAGGAAATTGTCAAAAAGAGAAACAAAGGGAGGCCAGAAGGTAAACAAAGAGGTCACGTCTCCGCGCGCACGTCGAGCTCACAGAAGCGTAATGTGACGGAGCTTTTCATGCCATTGTGTTGCGCAGAGCCAGACATAAACTGTGAGGAGCTGCAGACGCGTTCACAAACACGGTTCCAAAGAAATACTCTGCAATGTTCTGCCAGTCCTTGTTCCTCATCACGTACCAAACCGGGTCTTCAGGGACTCACGGTCCCGGAAAGAGGACAGTCTGTTATCAGGACACAAGTAAAAAAAAAACCAGAGGAAGAGCACAGCCTGATACAAGCAGGATACAAGTAGAAACCAGAGGAAGAGGAATCTGACTGCATGTGTGTACCAGGTGTCCCCTGTATCATTCAGGCGACCCGTTTAGTGCTAAAGGTCTGAGTTCGTCCGCTCCACATGAGTTACAGCTGTTCAGACACCACGCTGCAGCTATGAGCGCGTGGGACCGCTTTGACGGCACGTGGAGGAGCGCAGTGAGCGGCGCAACAAAAACTCAGATGTGCCCTAAGGACGTTGCGGTGTCATAGAGATAAAAGATAGAATGAAAAATGAAGAAAGATTCACCAGAATGTGGAAAAATAATTGGTTTGAGTGTGTCAACATCTTTACGATGGAAGGTGAGGAGCTGTAAAATGACTTAATGTTCATGTTCAAGTTAATGTTAAATAAGTGTTCTCAAGGTGCTTAGGAACACTCCTGTTCCCCCCTCATGCTAAATATCTTGTTGAACCGCATTTAACCAACAGCCGGACGTTTGTGTTGTGTTAAGCAGACTGCAGCCTTCAGTGGTTTCTGGCGCCAATCGCACATTAATTACCGATAATTCGAGCTCTTACAGCCTCGGTGCCAAAATACGCGACTTTTTCGCGCGGAATTCACACCTCCTCATCAGACGCTCTGCAATGTTAGCACGCTGCTTCACGCTTCACGCCTCTCTCTCTCTCTCTCTCTCTCTCTCTCTCTCTCTCTCTCTCTATCTATCTATCTATCTTTCTATCTATCTGTGCGGCAACAAGGACGCAAACGCTATCATTGGCTCATCGGCTAAACGTGAGTCTGAGCAGGTGCACGAGAGAGAGAGAGAGAGAGAGAGAGAGAGAGAGAGAGGAGAACACAGCTGATCCAGGATCTCTAAATCATCTCGTGCACTTGCACACGGGGTTCAGCGGTGAAGGGTTGTTCATGATCACGTCGGACTCGTGGTGGAATGTTCGGTTCCAAATTAGTGTGTGAGGACAGGTGTGTGTGTGTGTGTGTGTGTGTGTGTGTGTGTGTGTGTGTGTGTGTGTGTGTGTGTGTGGTGGCGGGAGCCTTAAGCAGGCGGTTTTGGTGCGGGGGACGCTCTCCTTTACCGCGGGAGCTGCGGAGGCTCCGTTTTTTACCCTTAGAATATTTTAATGGACGAAATTTTGATGACTTGTTTTGTAGAAATTCTACAGATTTGGACGAATATAAAACTTTGTAATCGAAAAATGATCGGCTGACCTCGGAAAAACATTACAATTTTGTACAAGACACAATAAAGCTTTCTGTTGTCTTAATAGCATCTAATCCATCCACATCCTTCTCTGAAATCTCTGAATCATGTCAGCGCAGGTGATTCTCGATCATTTCTGTGTTTTAAAAAAATAGACTCCACAGCAGTGGGACTTTTTTCCATCTATTCCTCACTAATGAATGAATGAATGAATGAATGAATGAATGAATGAATGGATGAAAATCCACTTACCTCCTGCTCCGGCGCAGAGGGTCCAGAGTGAAGCCAGCAGAGCAGACACGATGAGCTGCATGTTGGAGCGTCTGTGACTCGGCGGAGCTGAGAACAACACGTCGACTTGTTTTTTTCCAATGTGATCGCATTCTTGCAGGGGGTCTCATACTTATCTATCAGCATCCCCCGACAGGAAAGAAAGAGTGGCCCCTCCCACTTCGGGCATCGCCTCTAATAGGGCTCCTCGCTGATAAGGTAAAGTGGGGGCCAGTCGATGGGCTCCTGGTGCGCAGGAGCCAAACGTAATGCAATCAGCGCTCCGCAGTGCTGTGCGAACGGTCAGCGGAGATCTGAAGGGAAATAGTGTCACTGGAAGGGGTTAATCATCGGTGAAGGGGGAGGGTGTCTTCATAAGTATGCAGCAATGGTCCTCAGAGGGATAATCATCGGGAGATGTGAGAATTACATCCTCATTAACATTACAACACGATGGGCTTCCCCATTGCGACCAGTTCAGGGGGGAAACACCTCAAACCTCACAGACCACCAGAGACCAGAGATCCTCCTCAGCTGCTGCCACGTTTACCAAAGACAAATCACTGGACTGGTTTAAGAAACACAACAAATGATCAAACTATCTTTTAAAACGTCATCATTTTCATATTCACAAATAACAAAACCTCACAAGACACAAGAAGACCAGGACCAAATCTCTGTTTGGTCCTGGAAACAACATCAGCTTAAGATCTTATAATACACAAATAGTGTTACAGCTAAAGGAGTCATACAGTATGTGTTTCTTCCTTAA
Source organism: Labroides dimidiatus (assembly GCA_030710495.1). Taxonomy (NCBI): domain Eukaryota; kingdom Metazoa; phylum Chordata; class Actinopteri; order Labriformes; family Labridae; genus Labroides; species Labroides dimidiatus. The sequence goes on from CM061159.1 coordinate 3,419,930, forward strand.
GATGAAGATTTACTCACAGGAGGGACCCTGCTGAATTCAGAGAGGGTCAAAGCTCTTATATTGTGCTCACATTTAGCCGCCCCTGCCTGTCTGTGCTCACTTTGGACCAAACCAGATTAAAAACAAAGAGTGAAAAGACCCCTAAGTATCCTAAATCTGTATGATGGTGATGAATTCTGTCAGTGTGACTTAATTAGCTTGTTGTGCAGCAATGCTCGCTCTCTGAATGGAAAGAAGAAGAGGGACCACATCAAACCTCTGCTGCTCTCTGCTTCAGGACTGGTTTTTAATTGCTGTTGTTGATCTTTGAAGCTTTTCATAAATTTATATCCAAAAAGACAAGCAGCTTTAGTACAAAGAATTTTGTTATTTTTTTATGCACTGACACAAATCTAATGTATTTTTTATGTATAGTTTTTTTCACAATTAGAAAGCAGGGGGAGAACTTTACCTTCTTCATGAATAGTTTCCTCTTTAGTTTGGCAGTGAGCATGTCAGCTCAGGAGCTCAGGAGCTCAGGATTACAACAGATTAAGAAAATAAAAGGAAATTTAAAATCATTTTTAATTCTTAACAAGTTTTTTGATTATAAAGTAAAAACATTACTGTGACTATTGTTATGTCTCTTTGTTATACTGTTTTTTTCCCAAGCCATAGTTCATTGAATGTGGTCATTTTAAATAAACAAAAGGAAACATTTGGAGTTATCATTATTTACTGGTTATTGTGCTCTGATTTTACTGGGTCAGTCCGTGTGTGGCCCTTGAACTAAAAAGAGTTTATCACCCCTAAAACATGTCCGTACCTCAGCCTGAGCGGACCTTCACAAACTTTTGACCCCTGAAATACAGGAGCCAAAGACTCGTGACATTCACTGCTCTTGGAAGTGTTTGCATCTTGTTATTTTATTCTTCAGTGAGTCTCTGTAGAAAACAAGTCAGTCTACATTCACACATGGCTGTGAATCATCCTACTGCTGCTTTTGTCATTTAACTGTCAGAATAAAGTGGCAATAAAAAAAAGCTAAAGCCAGACTTATGAGTATCAGATTAAGACCTATTTTAGTCTCTATCTATCTATCTATCTATCTATCTATCTATCTATCTATCTATCTATCTATCTATCTATCTATCTATCTATCTATCTATCTATCTATCTATTATTATTATTATTATTATTATTATTATTATTATTATTATTATTATTAATAATCTTAATTTAGATCACCCCTCCAACCACTGAGCCAGAGCACTAAGGTTGACCAGCTGTTCCCGAAAGGGCCTAAAACAAGTCTACAAACAGATCTACCCATACTCTCAAAGGTTTCAAATCTTTGTTTGAAACTTTTCTTTATCTACTCTTTGCCTTAAAAAATAAGTTTACCATCTAAAAAAGAGCATCTTAAAGTTGAATGTGCTCGTTTATTTAATCACAGTGAGAAAGGAAACACACTCATGAGCACAAACACACACACACATTCTGTGTCTAAAAGGGGACACCTGAAAACTTCTCAAAGTTCAGTTTCCAGATCACTTCACGCTCTGCTGAAAACTCGTCCACTCAGTGCAAAGCTTTGCAAAAAACTCTGAAACATCTTCAACTTTTCCCCAGGAAAGTTGGAGCAGGATGAAACCTGAACACACTCCTGCTTAATTATTGATGGAGCTGAGAGAGGAGGGTGAGGGTGAGGGACGCTGGCACACCTTCATCCTAAAAACATGAATCAGCTGAAGCTGCTTTCCTTCTAAACTTCTGTCAGCAGAGTTTGAAGAGCATGAGGGCAAATTGTGTATAAATCTGTGACATGTTTGAGTGAGTGTGTGTGTGTGTGTGTGTGTGTGTGTGTGTGTGTGTGTGTGTGTGTGTGTGTGTGTGTGTGTGTGCGCGTGCGTGTGCATGTGTGCGTGTGTGCGCACCCTCTCACCAGTTCCTAAGTTTCTTCCAGAGAAGGCAATGACTGTTTGTTCATATTAAAGATGATTTTTTTTTCTTTATTTACCAGAGAAATTAAGAAACTCTAAACTTGGAATCCTGTAAATAACTCCTGACTTCTTCCCCTGATGGACCTTTTTGTTTTTTTCTAAGCAGTATAGAGCTGGAGCTGGAGCTCTCATGAGGAGAGACCCTGATGGAATGACACCACCTGGTGGACATTGCAGTATGTAGTCTTGTTTTAGAACTAATCCAAGAAGATCTGTTCTGATCCTTTGGGGTAATCATGGAAGCTAAAGCACCTGATCTGTGCTATGAGGAAGTGAAGTCTAAAGATCTAAGACCTGGTCCATGGATGGGGTCTAATTCAGAGCCCCCTGGTTCCTGAACTGAGACCCAACAGACTGATCTACTGACTGCTAACCCTAACCCTCTGCACTCTGTGTTCATGTCTTCCAGTGGTTTGTTCACGTTTGTTTCCTCACTGCTCTGTTTCTCTGATCATTAGAGGGAAAAAAGTGCATTAAAACTTTATTATTTAACATCACAGTGAGTTTGAATTTCAACCAGCTGCTTAGATAAAAAAAAAAAAAAACCACAAACCAGTGGTTCACATCCTCTAAGAGTTGACTACAGAGTCATGTCTGTTTTTTATTAAAGTAGTGATCTTCACTATCAATCAATCAATCAATCAATCAATCAATCAATCAATCAATCAATCAATCAATCAATCAATCAATCAATCAATCTTTATTTATATAGCGCCAATTCATAACAAACGTTATCTCAAGACACTTTTGAATTCAAGAAGAAAAAAATTAAATCTTGAACAATATTTTTTTTGTACTTGAAAGATTTTATTTTTGCGCCTCAAGGATGTTTCCATTGAAGTGAAAATACATTTTTCTGTATTTTTGAAGCAAGATGTATTTGTTGGAGAGACTTTTTTTTTTCCATTAATCAAACTAAATATATTAGTTGTGAATTATGTTTTGCTTTTGCAAATCACACTAAGTTTGTTTGTGAATCACTGGCTGCAAATAAAACACAGTTTTTGTGTTTGTGATGTTTTGGCACTAATTTAACTCCATAGTCAACACACGTTTTAAATGATTTATTGCAGCAGCAAATATATTTTCATGTTTGGCGCCAGGCTCCGATCTCATCACTCCTTACAGAAAAGTTTACGTGACAACATTGAGGAGTGATGAGTAAAACATACAGAACATAACCCCCTCTGAGCCAGGTGGGGTGGAGGAACATGCAGCAACACAAATGCAGGGCAGCAGCTGCATTGACAGGCAGAGGGAGAGATGGGAGATTTTTCCCAGTTTAAATAGACCGCAGAACTGAGAGGCAGAGAACATGATTGGAAGAAGGTTATGATGAGTGGGACATGTGACATGAGTAGCAGCGTAGCTCGAGTTGTCTACCTGAACTAGCTCACAGGCGTCGCTCCATTTATATTAGTGTATGCTAACCATTAGCATATTAATGCAAGTTCCCTTGTACGTTAGCATCAAGCTAGTGCTATGTTTTTTTGTATTGTTTTCAGTCCATTAGTACCATAATTTCCGGACTATAAAGCGCAACTGAATATAAGCCGCACCAGCTAAATTTAAGGGGAAAAAAAGTGTACATATACAAGCCGCACTAAGCCGCAGGTGTTTTAATGTTGAATTACCATATGTAAGGGTTTTGGCACAGTGGGAATTGTTGGGAAGGAGATGGCCGTTTGAGAAAGCTCCCACTTTATTAACACTTCAACAAACAAGTTGCATATTTGGTTTTAAAACAGAATTTATTCAAGTGTTACCATTTATTGCAGAACCTTTAAGCTGTAAAATCCATAGATTTAGAAGGTCCCCTAGTTGCTGTTTGCTTTAAAAATCAAAAGTTTAGCGGCACCGTTGTATAGGCCACAGGGTTCAAAGCATGGGAAAAAAATAGCGGCTTATAGTCCGGGAATTATGGTAGATGTATATGATGTTGAATGTACTGAATAGGAATCTCTTGTGAGAGAATAATGAACATTTATTTGTGTTCATTTTTACAGGGAGGGACATAAACTAGGTTAGCACAACTTAGACAATGCAACATAAATGTAAAGCATGACCACGCAACAAAACATGCTTCACTCCTAACTCAAGGAGGGTTAAAATTAAACAGGAAACATGCTGAGTCATTGTTAATGTCACAACATTGTAGCTGTAGCTCAATCCTGTATGTTACTGTGAAGGCAGTGGTGGGACTGAGGACTGAAAGGAGTCAGAGCTCCATCTAGTGGACAAGCACAAGGACATAGACATATAGCTTATAGAATAGAATAGAATAGAATAGAATAGAATAGAATAGAAGGGCTGCACGGTAGTACAGCTATTAGTGCTGTTGCTTCACAGCAAGACGGTCGCAAGTTTGAATCCCGAGGGTTCTCTCTAGGTACTCCAGCTTCCTCCCACAGTCCAAAAACATGCTAATCAGGTTAACTGGTGATTCTAGATTGTATGTAGGTGTGAGTGTGAAAGGTTGTCTGTCTCTGTGTGTCAGCCCTGTGATTGGCTGGAGACCAGTCCAGGGTGCACCCTGCCTCTTATATTCTTGTTCGTATGTTATTAAAGAGTGGAGGAATGATCCTACTAAATGGCCTGATGTGTCATTCTCTGACACTTTCTGCTACCTGGTTGAATCATCCAGTAAGAGGCAAAATCAGGTTTACTGATGAATTAAACCTCACAGGATTTCAATGTCTGACAAGGAAATCAGCACGTTTTAGTGAATTTGTGCTCCACACAATGGTTGTTATTGCTCAATAGCCCCCATGAGCTGCCTATATAAAGCTTATTGAGGACCTGGTTTATCACACAGGGATCTACACACACAGCAGCCTGAAGAACTATCGGTCTCTGGAGGCACTTTTTTACATGTGGTTTTGATGGAGTTGTGCTTCATCACAAAATACCTGCCTCAGATACCTACCTGTTCAGGTGTGATGCTCTTAAAACGAGCAACTATAAGCAGATGTGAGGGACTGGTTAGCTGTTACAGACGACGCTTGGTTGAAGTAATAGCAACAAAAGGAGCCACAAGCTACTAACTACAAGAGTTCACAAACTTTTGCACATATTAAATTCCCAGTTGTTGTCAAATAATCCACTTTTGTTGAATTAAATAATGAAAATATCTCTTCTGTGCGAGTCCATTTTTTGAAAATGTTTTATTTACAAATTGGGATTTGGGAGGTGGAGGTGACAGCTCCCAGAGGTGTAGCTGAAGTCTGAAGTGAACAGAGTGAAGAGGAAAGTGGAGAGAACTGTCCCCTGTGGGGCCTCTGTGCTGCAGATCAGAACCAGCAGAGCTCCTGTCGATGATGATTATTTTAAAATAATCAAAAAGCGCTTTAATCGGCTGGCCAATAAATCAGTTGGGCCCTATCAGGAGCTTTATTTTTCTTTTACCTTTCTTAACGGCTTCATCAGTCTGACTTGTTTGCTTGTTGAAGGATAAAGTAGCAAACAACAATACTTGAGAAGTTTTCCAGGACAGTTCCTCAGGTATGAAGTGCTTTTTACAAACTTCCTTCTGCTCCATCATCATTTATCTTCCCTCTACATCCTAAAATATGACCAAACATACAAAGCTGCAGACCAACAGGAGAGCAGCATGACCTTAGTGTGGTTTCATGTGAATAAAGACACTGAGAAACACATCTATGATATAATCTTTTATTTTAACCCATGGGATTTAACTTTTACAGTGCATTTCTTTACAAAAATTATTCATTAAGTGTCAGGTTTTAACCACCACTACAGATCAGATTACTATGTATGTTGTATTTCTGAAATTCTCTGTACGATTTTGACTTCATGGAGACCTTGTGACAAAAATCCCAAATATTTGACACACAGATTTTCTAATTTAGTGACGTCTGATCCTCGTACTGAACCATCTGTTAATCTTTAGTTGTCTCAGTGTTATTAAGCAGCTAACTATCTGTACCGTCGAAATGGAGAGAAATGGCCAATTGGAAACCTGCTGCCATCTGTAGGAAAGAAAAAGGCTTTGAAAATAGACAGAACGAAATATGGCACTATTGTCTAAAAAAGAACTAGCAGACAGTATTTTTTTTTTTAAGGGGGGCACTGTGGCCCAAATCAACGAGAAACCCCCGAGCTCCGTTCAGTTTCATGTTCCGAGGAGGATTCATTGGCCATGTCACAGAAATCTCAGCAGAGAAACCTCTGAGGGACTCCCACAGCACTTTCAAATCACATTTTCTCACATCAGCAAAAGACTTTACAGAAAATCTGCCATCTCCCAGCATCCTCTTGTTCTCTTCCTCTTCACACATCAAGCACACATCCCACAAAACAAACAACACGCCGCACCGCATCCATCTGCGCGCACACAGCCCCCAGAATGTGGCGTCATGGCTACACTGCAGAAAGCATCCATAAAGACAGAACCACGTAGACTGTGCATGTACAGAACTCTTTAGAACACATTGCAACAATGAACACATATATGACCAATCAAATGCACAGGAACAGAAAGTCCATCCAGTTAAATCCCCAACCAGGTACAGTTTACATTCAGGCTCCAGAAAAAGATGCGGTGGCAAAGTAAACAGCAGATTTCTCCCTTTTTGCTCAAGTTTGGTCTCAGATTCCCTCAAACACACGACAGCTAGTAGTGCACAAAATAAGAATACAAAATTAGACTTTTAAATACTGTAGCAGCAATTTTTCTTTTCTTTTAAAGTTGAAAGCCTCCAGTAGTACAGGTAAAGGCTTCAGAGTCCCAGACACGCTGAAAGGGTGAGCGATTGTCCTCTGAGGTGTGAGACAGTGTCTGTGAGGAGGGTGCAGGAGTTTGGTGGGCATCTCTGTGGGGGGTGGACAGGTAGGAGGTGTGTCTCAGACAGGGCACACTGAGCCGTGTGGAGGCAGCCGGACGCTGCAGTGCTCCAGGCTGAAAATGTCTCTGAGCAGAAGGGTTTTCGACCCCTCGCTGACTCTCCCATCCCAGACTTTCTCACAGTGCGTCTTCCATCTCCAAACCTCTAAAAGAGTAAAAACTCTGCCTCCTCCTCCTCCTCCTCCCTCTGAAGCCAAAACCACAGCAGGTCGAGGGTCACAACAGGCACTCAGCTCATCAGTCCGGAAAACAGGACAGAGCCAAGGCGGGCCGGGCTGCACAACGTGTCTCTCAGCTGGAGGCGGTGGCAATGGCCTTCTTGAGCTGCTGGCTGCGGATCTCACGGGTGCGGGACTCCAGCAGCAGGTCATGGCAGGTGTTGCAGACCAGCACGGGGTCGTAGAGCTGCTGGTCAGGGATGGGCAGCTTCAGGTGACAGCAGTCTTTACAGAACACGTTGCCACAGTTCCTGCAGACAGACGAAAAACAAATACATTTGATGGAGAATTCAGATTAGAGTGATGGTACAGCTGTGTTTTTGTGAGTTTTAAATCTATTTCAGACGACAGAGGAGAGATTTAACAGCTGACTTCACACACTGCAGTAACTCTCTACTTTTCTCAAAGCTCGGTTCATTTCCTCCAAAGAACAAAGAGTCTTTAAATCTCAGAGAACTATGGAAACAACCAAGATCCAAGACAAATATAGATATTAAAAAAAAACAGGACACAAATGTTTCAGGGTCTGTTTCTGATGAATGAACCAATATTCAGCACTTTTAAAGGTCTGATTCTGGAGGCAGGAACCACTGAGGAGAGTATCAGACGATGCAAAAATACAAATTTAAAAAATTGAGTGACAAATTAAATGTTATTCTATCCCAATTTCTTGAAAATTATCAGTGATTTTCCTGAAAAAAGTGTGTGGATGATTTCCTGAGAGCAGCTATTTTGAAAAAGGGCCAAAATACAACTGTAGCCGCCTGAAGTGGAATGATAACCCTCAAGAGGGTAGAACAGGTTTTAATAAAAATATTGATCATGTTGATGAGATAGAAGTCTTTGAAGCTTGTGTATCAAATATGAGACGTTTGGCAGCACAGTGTTAAACCTGTGGATGAGGGGAACAAAGCTGGGAAAGGAAACGGTGAGCTGGGATTCTTGCTACGAGTGCAGAAACCTGCCAAACAGCACATGCTCACCTACGAATCTCACCTACGAATCTCCAAACCACAAAACATCATCAGGAATGTTTCCGGTCATGGCGTCGAGACGAACGGACGTGTTAAACAAACGCTCCCAGATCGGTCTGCGAAACCCCTTAGACTAGAGACATTTCAATCTTATTGAGTTTTAAATTATATGATGAGAGGGGGAAGAGCACAGCAACCTGACCCAGTCACAAGGGAAAGGTGATACACGGGGAAAAATCAACAAAGAATCCCGCAAGCGACGACCACATGGCTATGGATAGCCTACTTGCTAACATTGGCACCATTCACAAGGAGAGTCTAGCCAACTGCACAGACGTGAAGGAGCAACTGAGCTGCCTCCGCAAAAACCTCTCCAGTGATATGAAAGAGATTTGGGCAGCTTCAGAGAAGAAGTTCATGAAAAAACTGAACGAGATTATGTAGCAAATAGCTGCGGTAAAATCAGAACTAAACAAGAAACTTGACGATAAGGTGGAACTCAAACTGAAGTATGTTAAACAAACTTATTTTGAAAACGGGCCAAAAGCGAAAAAAAAAAAACTTGCCTTGAGACTAAGAAAAAAGTTGGAAAGATCCATTTTCAACCAGATGAGACCACCAACCAGATGTGCTTCACACCAGAAGAAATACATCAGGCATTTGAAACATACTACAGAAAATGATATAGTAATAATTCTTCACTCCTTTTTTTTTACATTTTAATTTTATGCTCTAACTCCTTTCAGAAATTTTATTACACATTTTTCCACATTTTCAGCTTTGTTTCACTATTTCAATTCTTCAGCTTCAGCATTTCAACAAGGAAGTGCAGCTTCTCTAGTTATCAACAAACCGAGCACAACACACTTTAACAAAGGGGTTTTTTTTTGCCTTGAATTTAATTCATTTGTTGTTATTTACTGACATTTTTTTAAATTTTTTCGATAGGAAAGCTGAAGACACAGAACATGTTGGGAGGAGAGGACAGGGGATGACTGCAGCCTAAACTCCTGAGTGAAAGTTGATAATTAGAGGCAGTTTACACATTGAGTATTGTTGCATTTCATCCTCTCATTTACCTGGAAATGGTGTTTCAGCTGACCTAAAATGCAATTTTTTAAAAACAGCTTCCAGAGTGGAATTTTTCTGGTATGCTGCAGCCACTGTTGCTGTGTAAAAAGCAAGCTAAAGCTTTGGGTGGAAACCCTGGTGGAAACTTTTAATTGCCATGAGTGAACTGGGCAACATCAATGGTTCAATGGACTACTGCTTGTGCTGCAGATAAGATTCAGTATATACATCGGATAATCAGCCCACCTCTTCTTCAGGGGCAGACTACCAAAATACTCTACAGTTATATCGCCACCTACAGGCCTGTAATGCATACTACAGTGTTTTCAGTCCCTCAGCTTTTCTGTGTAAAATTTTTTCCTGCGTTTTTTGCATTTTTGGATGAAACGCTGTGAAACGTTATCATGTAAACAGAGCATTAGTCATGACCATGTTGCACCAGAAGTGAAGACCCACCTGCAGTGGTGACGTCTCTTGGCTATCCAGAACTCACAGTCACAGTTGAAACAATGGGAGGCCATGTGGTCGGGCACCCACCTCGTGACCTATACACACACACACACACATCAACACCTTTATCAGCGTGCTGTAATAGGTGAGGGGTAGAAGGTGAAGAATTGAGGGATGTGTGATGATGAAGCACTGAAGGACTCTGACCTCTGTGTCTTTGGGCTCAACTCGGTCCCAGCTGCCCTCAGACAGACGGTCCTCGCTGTGGGTGGACAAAGAGTCTTCCTCGTTACTGTTGTCTGACTCACGCAGACACGTCTGTAAACAGAGACAGTGACAAGGTCAGGAAACTGACAGCAGACAGAGAGAGAGAGAGAGGACCGAGCACTTCCTGGAGATAATCAAAGGTAAATATTTACAGAGTCTGAGACAGAAACAGAGGTTAAAGGAACAGACCATCGAAAATTAATGTCATCACAAGGAACTACTCACAATGTCGTCCTCGTAGTCGATGTCTGGCTCTGAGGGGGGAGTGCTGTACTGTTTACTCTCCAGCCTCATCTGCAGCTGTCGCACCTGCTGTCTCAGCACCTCCACCTCCTGCTTGTAGCCTGCCTCAATCTGCCGCAGTCTCTGCTGCACGGCGTCCATGGGAACCGGCAGCCCGTCATCATCCAGGTAAGACGGGGCCTGAGGAGGGGGAGGGGAGCTGGAGGCAGAGGGGGAGGAGAATGACCCAGGAAGAACCTGGTGGCCTGCAAGGGCGTGGGCATTGAGGGCAGTGACAGCAGCAGCTGGTCCGCACAGGCCCGGGTAGCCTGTGGTCCTTGCAGTGGACTTCCAGGCAGGCTGCAGAGGGCTGCTGGGAAAACACAGAGCCTCTCTGCGGCAGCACTGGGACCCGTTGGCAAGAGAGAAGCCCTGTGAGTGTAGCAGCTTATTGGCCAGGCGCCGGCTCTGGTATGTGTTGTTCTGCAGGGCCCGGCCCATGCCAGAGTGAGCCGACTGGACCAGACCCTGGACACTCTCCCAGTGGGAGCCAAGCAGCGACAGGTCTGAGAGCTGGCTCTGGGAGATGAGATGGCGAGCTGCTACCTGGGTGTAGTCTACAGTAGCAACTGTCATCACACGCTCTCTTCCTTTCACTACGTTTGTCTTCATGCCCTCTTTCTGGATCTGAACCTGTGGCTTGGACTCCAGCTGCTCCTCATCATCAGTGTGGGTCTGGTTGAGGTCCTGGGTCACGGAGGGAGGCAGGACTGGAGGAGGCTCTTCCTCTCCTGTGAGGGTCTCAGTGGAGTCTTCTAAAGGAAGAAGTGGCGTGAGCTGCTTCAGAGCTAACAGATCTACGGACTCTGGGAGGCCGTCGGTTTTGCCGTTAAGCAGCGAGGGGGGAGCGGGGACTGTAGGCCGTGAGCCATTACAGGGGAGAGGTAAACACGGCTCCGACTCATGGGAGGGTGACGTGGTGCTTTCAGCAGTCCTACAGGGGCACTCGGCCTCTGGCAGAGGGGGAGGCGGTGGGAGTGGAGAGTGAGTGATTTGAGGCAAAGCCTGCTGGAGGACAGGAGTGTCAGCGAGTGTGACGTCCTTACTGGGAGGGACAGGGGGGAGGGACAGCGAGGGGAGAGGCTGAGTAGTGAGACAGGTCTCCTCAGGTGGGTCTTCACTCTCTGGGTAAGTCTCTGGGGTCTTTGCAGGACTTCCATGGAGAGGTTCCACCTCACAGGTGTCCAGTCCGTTCTCTTGCACATCTGAGATGATTGCAGACGTGTCGCTAACAGCTGGTGAGGGATCCAGGGGAGAGCGACCCTCCTGGCAGTGCTTGTTGAGATTGGGGTCGCTGGATGTGCGTGTCAGAGGAACCCCGTTCTCTAAAGCTGACAGCAGGTTGTCCATAGAGCGAGTCTTAGGAAGTCTAGAGAGAAAAAACAAACAAAGGAGATTGATTTTGATTATTTAAAGCAGTAAAGATGTCATTTACTGCTTTGGACAGTAGAAGGCAGCCTGACTCTCTGCAGCCTGTGCATTCTAAAGTGATGCACTGAAAGGGAAAGAAAGGATAAACACACCTGCCCAGGGAGCGAGAGATGAGTTCTTCTCCTGTGACACTGGGAGGGAGGTAGAGCTCCATGGAGTCGTCCACGGCAGTGCAGGGGGAGGAGGTGGGCAGGTAGACAGATGTCCACAGGTGTAGTGCTCTAGTGTGGCACACTGGCTGCAGCACCTGGCAGACAAAACAAAGCACAAGGTGAAGCTCTGAAGGTCAGAACACAAAAACAGAAAGGTTTTTGATTCTGATATGTCTGAAAAACAAATCCATTGTTTTTTGATGTCACGATGCATCATTTTAAGCTTCAGACCTCAGAGATGAAAGTAGAAATGAAGTCATTCTTTGCATGAATGATTTTTAAAGTCTGTCCTTTGTTCATGAGTTCTACTGCAGTCCATCAGTCTATTTCTGCTTCAAACAGACTTTAAAATGGTTTCAATTACCAGGTCATGACTGGGGATGTACAGGAAGTTCTGAAAGTTCTTATTCCCACTCCTGAGCAGCGACCACACGGAGCAGGCGCGTTTGTAGACGTTCCTGGCCTCCCTCTCTCGAGCATTGTTGCACAGGAAGGTGCCGTAAAGACACGAGTACGTGTGCTGCACCAACTTAACCTGGAATTACAGAAGAAGACAGAGCAGAGCAGTGAGATACATCTGACATGGTTTCATCAGGCTCTGATTATTTAACTTCACAGCTGACTGAGGCAAAACATGATTAGCTCCAGGTGTTAGCTGAAGCTGTTTGTTCTCAGCTGACCCTGTAAAAAATTCCTTCACAAAGATGATTATTAATCACAGCTTCAGCATCTTGAGCAGACAGAGTCAGTCAAGCTGTAAAATGGTATAAAGGGGGTTTCACTTTTTTAAAAAGGTGAGCAGGAAACGATAAATGATGCCAGTGGATCTGTGTTTATCAAACTCAGAGTCAGTGTTAGTGCTGCAAGAGAGGAGGCTCATATCAGAGCTTTAAATCTCTGACACCAGGGGGCGAATCTGAGCTCTCAAACCGACGTCTGTTCTTTAGTGGCAGAAATATGAAGCCAGCTCTGTAATACTTCCTCTAAATGGTAAAACTCTGAAGTTATCTTTTTACCCAAGTGTATGAGATGCTTGATTCTGATTGGTCAACACGCCTTAATGATTGTTACTAACTTTCCACCATAAGCAGCATCACAGGCAGACAAATCACATCATGTCAAATGGATCCACAGTAAATATGGAAAGCTGTTTCAACATTTAAAAGCTGAGTTTGACTATCTGAAATTTGAATTTTGACGAGGTGAAATGTGAATTTAAGATATCTTGAACTGCACAGCCAAAAATGTCATTCAATGAGTCACACATCCAGACTTTGAGTTCAAGATATCTGTAATTCAATTTCGCCTAGGCAAAATTAAATTACAGATATCTCAAACATCATCCGTGAAGTTGCTCTCTACTTTGGATATCCAAAAATACATCACTTCCCCTCCCGACCATAATCAAACAAGAAGTGAGTTTAATTTCCTTATTTCTATGAATGGAGTAAGACGGAAGCAGTCATGGTGGTTGTTATTTATTAAAAGATAAAAGTTAGATTTATAATTCTTCTCTCATGGCTTCTTTATTGATCTCACGGGGAAATCAACGTTGCTCGGGAGAAAGCTCCCCTTTTTTAGAAAGCGAGTACACTGTCACCCTCTAGTGGTGTTAAAATGTAACAACATGGCAACCCGAAAGAGCATTTGCACATGAAACCTGCTTTTTTACAGAAGAAAACGTTCTGTTAAAGAGGTTTCAGAAGAAATGAAGATGTAATATAACCAGGTCTAAATAATGAACTCAAAGGGCTTATACTCTGATTTATATGGTGATCAGATTTCCAAAGATTTCATGTTTTTTTAACAACAAATGTTCCCGCCTGTTGTGCTTTCACCGAGTCAAAATTCAAATTTAAGATATCTGTAATTCAGTTTTGACTAGGCTAAATTAGATTTAAAGAAATCTTTTATTCCAAGCATCCGTCATCAAAAGTGATTTCAAGATATCTATAAATGTATTAAAGATATCTTGAAATGAATATTGATTATCCGTAATTCCATTTTGAGATATCTGTAATTCAGTTTTGACTAGGCTAAATTAGATTTAAAGAAATCTTTTATTCCAAGCATCCGTCATCAAAAGTGATTTCAAGATATCTATAAATGTATTAAAGATATCTTGAAATGAATATTGATTATCCGTAATTCCATTTTGAGATATCACAATTCAGTTTTGACTAGTCATAATTCTATTAACAGATATCTACAATTTAATTTCGCCTCGGTGAAATTTAATGTAAGATATCCGAAAATACATTTTTAGATATCTTAAAGTGAGGCAAATTAAAGATATCTGTAATTTGAATTCCGCCTCGGCAAAATTAAACTACAGATATCTTGAATTTTAATAACGGATATCCAAAATTCATTTGTAGATATCTGTAATTCACGTTTTGGATATCCACAATGAGTCATCCATTACACATGAATGGCAAATGTGATGTAATTTCGCCGAGTTGAAAAGGAATTACAGATATCTGTAATTTGAATTTCGGATAGTCAAACTTAGCTTTTAAATGTTAAAAGGGCTTGCCATAAGTCTACCACACTACTGAACTGGAGTAAAAGAAGTTGTTTTAGCCATTTCCTCTTCTCTGCTAAGTATGGCCACAATTTTGGATTGTTCATCACACAGTTGTAACGGTGATCTCTCTGAAGTACAGAGAATTCTGGCATTTATATGATTCACCACAGACACTAGGAGCTCCTGTCTGTCCATGTGTCACCGCACAGAAGTTAGAGATTTTTCGGAAGTGTGACGCAGAAATTTTCTGCAGAAGAGGGACTGTGTGAGGGGGCAAGGCTGATTAAATGATGTCATTTGTCCGTACAAAGCTGCACAGACCTCATGGACAAAGAATCCCATAACTACCTGTTAACTACGTAGCATCCCTTAGATACTAAACCAAAGTATGTAACCTGTGGGGATACTCAGGCTCAAAGGATGGAGCAACAGCTGTCAAAACAAGATTCACCAAACAGTGAATTCAGACTGGAAGCAACATTTTTAAAGCTGTAGCCTGAGGACTGAGAAATGAACCCTGCACAATAAGACATGTTGAGTTCATTTGATTATCAGTGGTATCTTTCAAATGTCCTGTATGTCCTCTGATTAGATCACCTCTGTTGTTTACATCACAATGTGCTCTCATGACGCTGTTTTGTTGCCTTCAGTATGTTTTTATCCTTGTGGCTGGTCTATACACACGATAACTACCATGTCTGATCAGCTGTTTCAAGTTGAACTGAAGCTCAGCGTCAGTGAGGAGGACACGACAGAAGACAGTGAACACAACACAGAAGAAAGAGAGGACAACTGGGGTGATGAGGAGACAACAGTGGGGGCAAATAGATGGTGCTGAGTGAGACAGTGTTCCTGCAAAGAACTCCTCTTTCTGTCAGCAGCGCTTTCTCTCCCCACTGTCTCCTTCAGTCTCCTGTGGTGTCCTCCTCACTAACAGACATGAAGAGAAATAAGGTTGAGAAAAGCCAAAAAGACTAAGAACGACAGTTTGACATGATGATGTCAGCGTGTAAATGTAGAAATCTAGCGAGCACTTTTGAAGGACATACATGTGAATGGTTCTCCATCCAGATCAGCATGTTTATTTTTAATTGTTTAAAGGAAATCAAGCAAAGAGGGTTTGAAAAGCTTTCATCTTCAGATTGTTGAAAGTTTTGTCAAATCACACTTTCATCACACTTCCAGGTTTTCTGCTGGTAAAGCTATGAAGCACAGACTATGTTCACAGCCGTTATGAGCCTGACAGGATGGAAAGACGATGGACGAGCACCTACCAGGAAGGCCTCGTTGAACTCAAACAGGCAGGGAAACTGTTTGAGCAGCTGGTGAACACAGTCCAGCCACTGGAGGAAGACGGGACACTGCTCGCTCACATCATCAGCGTTCTCCTGGTGGCCACAGCGGTCCCCAAACTTATGACCATAGTCCAGCCACTCGGTCTCTACGAGGACTTGGAACCCCTGTGGACGACATGGTAATCAAAGTTAAGAGTCTGACAGCTGACATTGATTCATCACTGCAGTCCTTTAACACAAAGACCTGCAATGACAGAAATGATCATTTTCCGTCCTCATATTCTTCTGCCTACAATACCCACAATGCACTTCGAACATGCAAAAGTCCTCATTTTTTTCGAGGCATAAATCTTAACTGAGAAGATAAAATTCATCAACTCCATCATTGCTGATAATCAAATTGATGTTTCTCCTCTATTTCGAACATGAAACACTGAGCTGCAGTGAAACCGAACATCTGTTTCTGTCTGAAATCTGCCCACAGCAAAGTCCCAGAGCTGTCCTTGTTATTGTGGGATTGTGAGAAACAACAAAAGGAAGAGAAACTTGTTTAACCAGAATTCTCCCATTGCAGTAGATTCATTTATATTCCAGTAAAACTCCTCACACAACATTCTGCCTAGATTTTCTAACAGCTGTTTCCTTCAGACCCTCACCTCTAATGTTCGGTAGTAAGGGTCCAGCAAGATCTTGGAAAGGGCAACAATCTGGGGTGTGCGATCCCAACCGTCTGAGCAGTGAACCAGGACAGGACGACCCTCCCTCTCCACCGCCGAACACACCAGAGTCGCTGCTTTGAGCATGACGGACAGGTGCTGCAGCCAACGGGTGCTCTCAAGTGCTGACAGCCAGCTGAGAAGAGAGAGAGAGAGAGAGAGAGAGAGAGGGGATACTGATGTTATTACTGATGTTATGCAGATCGATGTTATTAAAGAAACTGATGTGATCTGGTCCCAAAAACACATCAGTAGACTTTACTCAGAGCGGGAAATCAGGCTGTGGGTGAGGAGGAGGAAACTACTGACCTACATTTCTACACACCTCCATCAGTGATGGAGTCTAAAAAATAAGACCGTGTGACATCAGAGCAGCTGAGTTAACCTACACATTGTGCATACAATAATACACGTCCTACATTCACTTCCACATGTGTAAACACAGGAGTTAAACAGGCACAGCTGGTCAGAGCACACAGACCAACACGCTGAAAACAAACAGAAACACCAAACAGGTGAGTCCACTGTCAGTGTGAGCAGACTGACAGCTGGCCCGCCCAGCAGGACTGGGTCTGGGCTAACTGGCACTATTCCCATCTCTGCGTGGTGTTGCCACACTGTGAGGTGAGGCCTTTCAAACGGGGAAGGGGAGGGGTGAGGAGTGAGGAGGGAGGCAGAGCGGCTTAGATAACCGGAAAGGTCAAAGAGATCAACTTACTTTCCTGGATCAGGGATCTGACTGCAGACAGTCCTCAGAGCCTGGAAGCTGTTCCTGATGGCGTGGATGTTGGCCATTCCCATGAACATCACCTCACAGTTTGGGTAGTACTCTAAACACAGAACGATACAGAGTGACACAAACAACTCTGGTCAAGATCATGAGACATCAGGAGCTCTCACAGACAGCAAAGAGAAGTATTTAGACTGAGTGGGTTTCAGTTTAACATTGATTCAGATAGAGCAAGTCTAGATTTCATCACTCTGGACATCTGCAGAAGCATGTCATCAAACAGCAAGAAGCCTCTGTTTATAATTTGCATCAGGGCAAGTTGTTACACAGGACCACTTAATATTTTTCTAAGGTAGCTTTTTCTTCACCTAAAACAATGTCTGAAGGTGCCCTGAACTTCATGTCTATGTTTACGTAATTTATTGAAAAACATCTCTGAGCAGGTTGTCTTTGGATGGCAGCGTTACCCTCCTTAAAAAAAAAAGACTAAAAAGAATAAAGCAATACATGAACATGAACATGCCTCAGTTGTCACTCCCCTGTATTACCACACGCTAACAGCCATTAGTGATAGAGGCAGGAGTGATACATCAAACAAGTGTAGATATGAACCTCACACTGTCTCTAAGCTTCCCAAAATTTACTACAACAATCAAAACATTCAGTCACAGCAAACTCTGTGGGCCTCTGCAAAACAAGCTTGTATGACACAACATGTGTTGTTTTTAGATGTTAGATGTTTAAATGTTTTTAGTTATACAGAAAACCAGAGACCAGGTGAAAGGCAGAGCTGCCATCTTTGTTATTGTGTTGTTAAAGTGTTGTATTGAGCCTGGTTTACATCGTCGTGGCCAACACAGTCATGAACACTGTATACTAATGCTGATGTTTTCGCGTTGCTCTGCAATACTCCTCTGAAACATGGAGACAGAGTTGTATATGTGATGTCTTTGAGCATATTATGTTATATTAGGGCTGAGACATATTGTTTATCATACGGCAACTATTACAACCCCAATTCCAATGAAATTAGGATGTTGTGTAAAACATAAATAAAAAAAAAAATACAATGATTAACAAATCCTATTTAACCTATATTTAATACACTACAAAGACAAGATGTTTATTGGTCAAACTGAGAATTTTTTTTTGCAAATATTCACTCATTTTGAATTTGATGTCTGCGTTCCTCAAAAGCTGGAACAGGTTCATGTTTCCCACTGTGTTCCATCACCTTTCCTTTTAACAACACTCAATAAGTGTTTGTGAACTGAGGACACTAATTGTTGAAGCTTTGGAGGTGGAATTCTTTCCCATTCTTGATTGATGAACAACTTCAGTTGATCAACAGTCCGTGGTCTCTGTTGTTGTATTTTGCTCTTCATAATGCTCCATACATTTTCAATGGGAGACAGGTCTGGACTGCAGGCAGGCCAGTCTAGTACCCGCACTCTTTCACTACGAAGCCACGCTGTTGTAACAGGTGCAGAATGTGTCTTGTCATTGTCTTGCTGAAATAAGCAGGGACGTCCCTGAAAAAGACGTGGCTTGGATGGCAGCATATGTTGCTCCAAAACCTGTATGTACCTTTCAGCATTAATGGAGCCTTCACAGATGGTCAAGTTAGCCATGCCATGGGCACTAACACACCCCCATACCATCACAGATGCTGGCTTTGAGACTTTGACCTGAGAACAATCCAGATTGTCCTTTTCCTCTTTGGCCTGGAGGACACCACGTCCATGATTTCCAAAAACAGTTTGAAATGTGGACTCGTCAGACCACAGCACACTTTTCCACTTTGCGTCAGTCCATCTCAGATGAGCTCGGGTCCAGAGAAGCCGGCGGTGTTTCTGGGTGTTGTTGATATATGTCTTTGTCTTTGCATGGTAGAGTTTGAACTTGCACTTGTAGATGTAGTGATGAACTGTGTTAACTGACAATGGTTTTCTGAAGTGTTCCTGAGCCCACGTGGTAATATCCTTTACACAATGATGTTGGTTTTTAATGCAGTGCTGCCTGAGGGGTCAAAGGTCATGGGCATTCAGTGTTGGTTTTCAGCCTTGCTGCTTACGTGCAGAGATTTCTCCAGATTCTCTGAATCTTTTGATGATATTATGGACCGTAGATGATCAAATCCATCAGTTCTTTGCAATTGTAGGTTGAGGAACATTGTTCTTAAACTGTTGGACTATTTGCTCACGCAGTTGTTCACAAAATGGTGAACCTCGTCCCACCCTTGCTTGTGAACCACTGAGCCTTTCTGGGATGCTCCTTTTACACCTAACCATGACACTTACTTGTTTCCAATGAACCTGTTCACCTGGGGAATGTTCCAAACAGGTGTTTTTGGAGCATTCCTCAACTTTCCCAGTCTTTTGTTGACCCTGTCCCAACTTTTTAGGAACGTGTTGCAGCCATCAAATTCAAAATAAGTAAATATTTGCAAAAAATAAAAATAAATAAAGTTTATCAGTTTGAACAATAAAAATCTTGTCTTTGTAGTATATTTAATTGAATATAGGTTAAACAGGATTTACAAATCAATGTATTGTTTTTATTTACATTTTACACAACGTCTCAAATTCATTGGAATTGGGGTTGTAAGTAAAGGAAAAGGAAATTGAGACCTACTGATAAAAACAAAGCATTAGATATGTTTGTGTTCCCAGTAAAAACTCATCCAAGTGTTTGAAACTTGATTGTTGGATGTTACTGACCTTCACATTCACAGCCGCCGCCCTTGGCTCGGTTGGCCACTGCAGCAGTGTATGAGCGAGCGTCCAGAATCAGCAGCTTGTGTGGCACAGTGTTTTCATCACATCCG
This sequence comes from Labroides dimidiatus, assembly GCA_030710495.1. Lineage (NCBI taxonomy): Eukaryota > Metazoa > Chordata > Actinopteri > Labriformes > Labridae > Labroides > Labroides dimidiatus. The sequence continues at coordinate 3,439,716 of CM061159.1, forward strand.
GAGTTGCCTGTCAGAGAGGAGTCTGCAGACACAGGAGAGAGAGAGAGAAAGAGAGAGATGATTTGTAGCCTTGTGAGAGGAAGAGTGACAGACTGTGAGTCAGAGAGGAGGCACATTACAAACTGGACACCGACTCCATTAGAAAAAATCAATACCTTCACCTGCTGAAGAAAACAACAGTGTTGCTATTGGTAACAATTAAAGTCAAGAGAGCTGAGTTCAAAACCACCACAGAGACAGGATGGGTTATTACTCTGAGGCTGAGACTTAACCACTTCACAGTGCACTCTGCTGCTGTTAGGCTGCCACTCATGTTGTGCATCCAGGGATCATTTTCAGGTCTTTCAGGGACTTTATCACTCCCATTTATCTATCATGTTGATTTCCTTACAAAAATCTACAATTAAAAAGAAGCATAAATGTCATTTGATGCGTCTGAGCTCACTATAAACTACTGACCCTGCAGAGCTGAAGATGTTTGTTATTGGTACTTGTGTTGAGCGTCATTATCTGTCTGTGGTCCACTTTACAGAAGGGGAACTAATGAGACATGTAAATTATGCAAAGTGTTTCCTTCCCTCTGAGTCATAAGGACCAGTCAGAGTTTGATCATATTTTTAGAGCCTCAGTGATCTTAAAATCCATGCATGAATCTGCATTCATCATCAAAACATCTGCTTTACCAAAATCACTGTCGCAGGAGTCTGGAGCTTCACTGCGCTGTCTGCAGCCGGGCGCTCCACAGGTGACCTTGGCTCCAGTGACCATCTGACAGGCCTTGGCGATAGATGTCACCAGGTACTCATCATCTGTGTTCCTCCAGCCCCACCAGCTGATCTCAGGCTGGCTGCAGCGTGCGATCACTGCTCCGTTCTTTTGGTGCCTGGAAATGAAGGACATGAAGTCAGTAAACAGAAATCTAAGCATTTAAAATAAAAAAACTGTGCTGAAGAGGCTTGTTTTCCACATTTACCTCAATAAAAGGAGATGACTAAACTCTCTTACTTGTCTCTGTCAACACTAGTACCTGTATGCCTCTTTGAGTAGAAAGTATGAGTACTTTCCATCTCTACATGAGATCGTGTCTGTAAACAAACCTGTAAACCACCACAGGGATCCTCTTCCAGGATCTGAAGGAAGCAACACTCTCCAGCTCCTTGTCTGTGATCCAGATTGGCACCAGAAGCTTCTGTGGGTAGCTGGAGCACAGCCTGCAAATGACAATAAAAAAAGATGCATTGCGTTTTATTCAGGGGGAATAAAAGTTGTTTATATTGCAGTAAAGATTATGCAGTGAATGTATGACACAGCGGATTCAACTAAACAGTGTTAGGAGAAGAACGAGTCTTTAATTGACAAAACACAGACTGGGGTTAAACAGAGCTTTGATACACAATACACAAACACTCTGGTTTTCAGGGTCACTCCTGCATCAACAGCTCAGCTTTGGCAGGAAATAAATCACAGAGTCAAACTCCATCTGTCTCCAGTCTCCTCCTCCTCCTCTCCCATGATGCTCTCTTCAATTTCTATTCACCTGCTGGCAGACTAAAGAGGGAGGGAGACTGTGTGTGTGTGTGTGTGTGTGTGTGTGTGTGTGTGTGTGTGTGTGTGGTGGGGAGGGTGAAAGTGAAACTCTGTGCTGAGTCATGGGCCTCGGCAGGCTGCAGCTGGTTTAATTAGCTGGTTGTCCTGTGTGTCTGTCTCCCTCAGCAGGATGAGCTCTCCTGGTTCCTCTGAGCAGACTGACCTTTTTCAAGTGTGGCATTCAGTGAAGGAGACTCCGGTCTGATATGCGGGTAAACATAAACACTGTAAACTGCATTATTTCTGCCTGACTGGCTGCTAAGGTGTAATGTTGGTGGGTAAACACTGAACATTAGTCAGGGCACTGCAGGGCTCGGAGGTTAGATAAAGCAATGTAAAAACGTTTTCACATCGATCCATGTTTTTAGAGTCCTTTAAAGGAAGACATGAGCCGTAAATGCAGGTAATAAAGCATGTTAATGTTTCCTGAGGAGGGTTTGAGAGGCGATTTTAGAAATGCTAAATTCAACTTAGCTTTGTTCTGGCACAGATAAGGTAAAGAGGTATTTAGCTTCTTCGCAGACAGCTACACAGTGTTCACCTGTCACTCAAGTCAGCCATGACTTGAAAAACTCCCAAGTTTTATCACTTCAAAAGTCATGAGTTAAGAAAAAAATTGCCCCTTCACAGTGTGTGCTGATAGAGAAATGAACCCTTCAGACCCAAACCTTTTTTTTTTTTTTAAATCAGACTCTAAACGTGTTTGATTTGCTGTGAAGATCAGCTTTTTTGCTTTCGTCTGCAGCCAGCCTCGAGAGGACGCTCAGAGATCTGCAGTTTTTTGCACTTCCACATTGGTGTCATATCTTTAGACCAGGAGTTGCTGCCTGATTGAGATCCCATCACTTTGTTCGCAAACTGAGGTGATCACTCTACTGCTAATTAAAAAAAATAATAATGTGCTGTACTATTTTTTTCTGCTTTTTTTGTTAATCAAAATACTTAAAGATTCATAAATAACAACACTTACATTTTAACGAGAGATGCACCAAATTTTTTTTTTTTTTGCTGAAAACAGAAAAAAAGTACCAAGTATCAAAATATGCCTAATCTTTCAATGCCACATTTCGGTACCCAAAGGGTAAATCACATGACCAAGCTCTGAAAATGCTACCGGTGGTTGGGTGTAATGTTACATGTGGTTGCGGTATGCAGGACAATGTTTCCAACTTAGCAACTTAGCCCCTCCCTTTTTTAAAACACTCACAGGCAGACTCCTCGCTCGCAGCAGTCCCTCCAAGATGCAGCCAGAGAATACAAGCAAATGAATCGCACTCATGCTTGACTCTTTTGGGTAACTTTTAATGGTCCAAAGCCCGAATGAAGGTTTTTATTATGACATTAAAAAAGAAAAAACACGAATCGTCAGAAGAAGGTTCATTTATAGATATAAACACATTTACGGTGTATTCGGTATATTCTGACCTGTAACTTGTTTGTGCAGTTGTTCTTTTGCACAGACAATTATTTTTTGTTTATATTTTTATGTAAGAAAATTGCTCAGAGCTGAAAAATACTACAGCAGGAAAATAAAACTTGAGATTTGTACCATAATGTTTGATGTAATTTTATATTTGTTAGAACTGATATTATAAAATTGGTATAAAAAAAAGTAACATTCAGGAACCTGTATCAAAGTGAAGGCATCTGTCCCCTGCCCTAATTGTGACATTATTTTTCCCCACTCTCTGCCCGCTACATGTAGTGTGCTTGTCTGTGTGCGCTTGTGTGTTTGTGTCTGTGCATCCAGGTTGAACTCTGTCGTGCGCGATACAGAGAGCAGAGGAGAGCTGTGAGCACGTGACCATCCTGTCATGTGAACAAGATAAATAACATAAGACTAATTCGTCTGTTAAATAAAAAAAGAAGGTGCAGACCTGATCTATAAGAGAGAAAACTTAAAATACCTCTGCTGTGATCTGATGTTATGTAGAAAATAAAATTAATTTGACTTCCGGCAGAGCCGCCAATTTAATGGTAGGGGAAACGCTGGAATTATTTGGGACATTCTCTTGCAGGGTCTCATTGAAAATATCAGACAACAAAGGTGCATGTCCCTCATCTGGTTCAGAGGAAGGAGTCCTTTTCTGTGCACTCTGCTCTTCTGCTTCCTCTACTCAGGTTCTCTGCCTCCATCACAACCTGGATTATTTCTTTCCTGAACTACACAGCCCCAGCCGGGGCCCATAACAAAGACCAGATGGGCACCGACAGGATGAGTTGAGTCACTCTGTAAGCTCAACACAAACCTTGGTTCAACTATCACCTCCTCTCTACATCAACTTTCCTGATTGACCCACTTCTCTCTCTTACATTATCACTTTTTAGGTGTTCAGTCTGGTACACTACTGACTTTTCCTTTCTTTCATTTTTTTTTCTCTGTGATATTGCTGAGGATAGCAAAGCATCTAACCAAAGATTTTAAGAATAGAAGTACCACTCTTGTCTCCCTCCTTGTACCCCCCACCCCACCACCCCATCATCTTTTCTTCCCCCTTCTTTTCCCTTTTCTTCCTCTTTTTGTTTCTTTTCTTTTCTTTTTTTGTCTTTTTTTGAGTAGAAAATTTCCAATAAATGAAGTTTGCTAGTCTAGTTTCCAGAGAGGGCTGGTGACGGTCACTGAAATACACTGAAAAAACAGAACTTTTAGCTGCAAGATAAAAACTGCATTAACCTAAGAAATAGTTGATTCCTCATCTGGTGTTAAACTATGAGAATAATGCAGACAAAAAAAAAACAAAAAAAAGGAAATGACCACATGAGAAAGTTTAGGTCACACTGCTACGACAAAAGTATGACAGAGCAATAATGTGGGTACTGATTGGACTCTTACGGCTGAAATACACCGGTTGCGTCTGCGTTGCAGCTCCGCTCCGTCAAGGCGCCGGATCAGTTTAAAATCCATTCAAGTCAATGTGTCAATTTACACTGGATCCGTTCAGTTGCGGTTCAGCTGCGTGTCTGGTCCGACAGGTCGCAGCTAATCCGCAGCCATCCTATTTTTGCTGGATGACGGAGCTGTGACGCATAAAGTCAGAGTAGAGAAGATCGAGCGGGACAGGAAGTAGTGCACGGAAACTACATAAAAAGAGCCTGAGACTTTCAAAATAAAACAAACCGTGTCTAAACTAGATCGTATTTAGCTTGATTACAATAGCAGCTCTTCACAATGAGCAGAGATACGCGAGGAGTCAACAGGTCAGAGTTAACCAAGGGGAAACAGTGAAAAACATGGACGAGGAGAAGCTTATCATTGAGGTGGAAAACCACAGAATAATTTATGACCCAACACATCCTTTTTATAAAGATAATCTCAAAAAGGAAATGGCATGGAAGAGTGTTTCAAGTGTTTTGGGAGTGAATGGTGAGTATTGCACCGTACAGTATTGTCGTACTACTGTTTGCTTCAACATTCTCACGGGATCTTGAATTACCCCGAGATCGCGAGTTACCGCGAGTAGTCCGCGGTCTCGCGACTCCAGCTCTGCGGCTTGCCGGACTCGCGACGCAGCCGGTGTAAGTTGACAAACGCAGTCAACACGCAGCGCAGCGGAGCTGCAACGCAGACGCACCCGGTGTATTTGAGGCGTTACTTCCTGGTTAAGACCTGACACTCAGAGCTTTGTCGTGTTAACACAATTTGCCGTTCACACAATCAGATTTCAGATTTGCAGCACTGAGGTAACAGTGCCTCTGCTTTCTGTCAGAGCTCGACTTAACCTTGTCTATCTCTGAATGATCACCAAGGCTTTTTAAAGGTATAGCTCTCTGAAGATACCTGCTGCCACAGAGGTTTCAGATTATTTAAGGTGAAGTATCTGTGACGTACTTGTAGTTGCAGTTTATATCTGACACCCTCCAGACATTCTGCGTGTCGAAACCCATCCTTTTCACCTCCATCTCCATCCTCTGACGCACATGGTCACCTGCACACACACAAACACAGACACACAAAGGAGAGAATGAGAAATTATTTTGAGACTTTTTTTTGTGTAAAGCTCAATCGTTTTTACTGATGATGAAATGTTTGTTACCGGGGCGACAGAGATGAACGTGCTGGTCTTCATCGTCAGCGCTGCCTCCGAGACACCAGGCATGATAGGCCAGAGCGAACAGGTCCTCCAGCCTCGACGGGTGAGCTATGGCCCGGTTCAGGCGCTTCACCCACTCCTGGCACTGCTTAAACGTTGCAAAATGGCACCTGTGAAGAGTGCACAGGAAAAAAGTGAGTGAGTGTTATTTCCCAACCTTGAAAAAGAGCTAATAACAAGGCCGCTTAATGAAGTGGAACCAGGGGGCTGCCGGCACATCTGTTGCTGAGGATCTGAAGGTTCCTCTGGTTTGGAACTTTACAGAAGTCCTGGAACAGACGAGGATTCAGAATCCAAGCCCAGAATTGAAAGCAGGCCTTGTTCTTCTTCAGTGGAAACTGTTCATGAGCGTGAGCATGTTAGGTAGTAGTTATATATGTGCCATCTGCCTGATCTTGGCAGCTGATCATAAGAGTGAAGAAATGTGATGAAATCATCAGATAAACACAGCTCCAATTCAACAAACACCACACAGCTCCTTCTCTTACTCTCTTTAAGATAAATAACAGATGCATCCCCATCATCACATTCTTATCCTCTTTAATGTGTAATACAACAGACTGTAATGATGCTTGTTTCAACTTGTAGAAAGGCTTATATAGATTTTTTTTTCTGTTTTTCAGTCCAAAGAGAGATAGAAACACAAAGACTGGTCACAAAATGATAAATGCAAACCTGAATAAAAGCTGAAGGCATAATTCAGTAAACAAAATGTGTGTTAATAAAAATAACTTACAGTGAGAACACCTGAGCTCCCTTGGTGCAGAGTCTGAGCTTCCTTACTTTAAAGAGGCGGAGGTCACTGTTTATCTGGGTTTGCTGTCTCTGGATTATGGAGCACTTCATTTCTATTCATATGATAAAACCACGGTTGGAGTTGTAGCCTCTATTTTTAAAGCCGGACACATTGATTTGTCTCCACCACTGATTGTCTTCAACAAGCAGACAGAGCTGTATTATTCATCCCAGCGCCTAACAGACCACTGCTCTGTATTTACTCTGGTTTAATAACTGCATTTATCTGCCTGCAGACTTCGTATGTCTGCAGTGTGTGTTTGTGAGTGTGTGGGGCGCTTAACCTACCTGACAACTTTGGAGTCTTTGCAGATGATGTGCAGCTGGAACATATCTCTGCTCTCCACACTCTCGATCAGCCGTAGAGGTACCTGCAGGTGGAGACAGAGAGCACATGTGATCAGGCTATGGGCCCTCTGTCAGAGCACACAGAGGTTACCGCCCTCTGCTCTAGAACAGAATGAAACCAAGTTAGGTACACTTAGATAGTTCAAGTTAGATAGTAAAATGTGATGATGTGGAGGAGAAGAAGGCCTCTGAAGTCATTTAACCCTGAACCAGCTGTCATGTTAACAAACACGCTATAAACAGGAAGTTCATTGTGACCTGGGAGCTATCAAACTGTCCTGGTGTTAAAGGGGAGGCTGTGATTGAAGCTTTTATTCCCTTCAGTACTTTCCTCCCTTTGTTAGAACAGGAAATTAAAGTTTATACACAACAAATGTGTGTGTAGAAATTCACACTCATGTCAGATGTAAAATAGTTCTGATGGAAAGAAGTTTGGGTATCTTAAAGCAGAGAGGAAGTCCATCACTGCTCTGATCCAGCACCATGGTTCTGATCCAGCAAACAGACCTGCAGTTTTCAGAGAGTGTGATCTTGATGCCTTTTGGCTGAAGTCTGATGAGTGCTGTAAGTATTTAGCCATGTACACCTCCAGCCAAGATAACCAGTTGCTTTAGTTACAGCCTGATTAGACTATCTGGAAAACTAAGACGGAGTCGTCATTGGGAAAAGACATCTGGGAACAGATTGTATGCAGATTTGTGTTTAAAGACATCAATTAGAGCTTAATGGTTTTTAGATGATTGCCATGAGGGAGAGAATTGTTTTATTGCTCTCCAGACAGAATATTTTCTGCAGCATAAGCTTCATGAAACACTTCTGGAGGTACAAAAAACTGAGAAAGAAAGTACTTTTACAGACAGAAATGATGTCTTTCCCAACATTTTTTAAGCATTTTTTTCAAAGACTGAAATGTCAACAATGTTTCTCATCCCATGATTTTTTTTTTGTACCAAAATAACTCACTGGCTAATGTTTAAAGAGGGGTTATTCTGCTTTCCTGTATCTTAAACATGAATATCAAGTAACAATGCTGGATGTTCAGATTAAACCTGTACAGATTTTCAAAACTCTACATATTCATATGTTGTAGAAATCTGTCTGTAAACTGATCAAAACGCTCCGCTTTAAAAAATAGCACCAGATCTTCATGAGACCTGCTGAAATGATGAGGTCATCACATGAGGATATTCTAACTGGTTCCTGACATGTTAGAGGGGCGAGCCTCAAACATCAAGGTATGCCCATATAGCTCTGCCCCTGACAGGCCTCAAGAGGGCTGGCCAATCAGAGAGAAGGGGGTTTACGGAGTGGGGAGCCTTAAAGACACAGCAGCTAAAATGAAGCGTTTCAGACTGAGACTGAAATTAGGGTTTCTAAAACACAGGAGTGAGAAAATGGATGTTTTTTTTAATCTTTAAACCATGTAAAGCTACTAGTTAGAAACAGAGGGACAGTCTGTGAAGATTAAAAGAAGCTAAATACCCTCTCTTAAAGTCAAGGTACCAGACAAGCTATATTAGAAAGAGAAATGCTTTGCATTTACAAGCTCCATGTGTTGTTCAAGAGCTAATGTGTGCTTATTTTAAAACAATTTTTGTAAATTGTCCTTTTTCTACCCATTTAACTGTCAAATTAAATATAAGAACTATAAAACAACTGAGTGAAAAATAACTTAATCACTGAGACGTCAAACCACAGTGCTGATAAAAACTCCGCACTTTGAACTCCTGTAAGCATTTTGTGTTCTTCAGTTAATAACAGATATCATGAAGTCTCAAAGTATCTTTACAATGAGCGACATATCTTGCATTGCACATTATAATTCATCATACATTAAAACATTTCATTTAGTTTTGTTTTGTATAACATAAAACTTTTTATGAACCTGAGAAGGATAAGTTCACATTTAATAACTTTAACTTTAGTAACTTCTTTGAACAGCACTTGAATAAATTACGCTGTTTTTGAAAAATAATTCCATCTATTATCTTTATTAATTTATTCTCCCAGCCAGGAAACACACCGTGCTACAATAATCTGCGAGAAGAACTGAATAAATCCAGTACTAGCACTAGCTTGGGTGAAAATTTCTTTCCGGTCCCTGGTGTGCTGTAATTGTTCTAAGAGAAGAGCAGCTGAATGACTTAAACTGTCCAGACTGTGGCAGATGGTGATGTTTCATTACATGGTACTCACAGATATCTCATTGTCCACACCTGGGAAGGTCTAAAACACAGTGACACCATGGAGCACACACACACACACGTACACACGTACGCACACACACACAGAAGGAGGGAGGGAGGGACGACACAAGACAGGAGGAAATGGGAAAACTATTAAACCAAAAGAATTTAGGAGAGCAAAGGAAATGAAGAGTTAACAGAGAGGAAAACATCAAAAGGGGCTGAAAGATGAAACGATAACTGCCTGGATCATGGAGTGTGCTACTGGCAGCGCATGACCAGGCCAAATGGAAATCATGGAGAGAAAGACAAACATGGATGGGAGCAAAGGGCAAGAAAACAGCTCAGAAGTATGAGGAGGAGTGGTGGTGGTGGTTGGGGGAACGGGGGGTGATTGGTTGCGGCTGTTGGCGTTTATTCAGAGTTCATCTGTGGTGCTGGGGTCAGGGCAGGACTCTGGCAGGAAACCAGCCTGACAGTGACAGCGAACTGCTGACATCTTAACTCAGAGCTTCACTTTAACTCTGCTACATAAGTTAAGGTAAAAGTATCCCTGTGATCTGCCCCCTCTTCCATTCTCATCTCCTATTGCTTTACCAGAAGCATAAATCCTTCTGGAAAACAAGACAGGGATTTTGGACGGAGGAGCAATTCTCTGCCAGTGAATGCAAACAATTGGCCTGTTTGTCTTTAGCAAGACCTGACGTCAGCAGGAGTGAGCTGCTGGACGTCGGTGCCAGCAGGGGTCGGGTCTTTGGATGCCTTAATGTCACATTAAACCTTCCCTGCAAGATCTGAGGGCCTGCCGCTCCTGTGGTGCAACAACCTGATGCCCACTGGGCTGGGACACGTTGAAGACCACTTTAATGGCACTTTATGAGAACTTCTTGTTGTTTTATTTGCCCTCTAAGCCCGATTACGTGTTTATAAAATTATATGAAGGAAAGAGTAAAAGCCTGAGTGTGCATCCAAACTACACATTACAGCCTACTCTCTCTCTCTTTCTTTCTCTCTCTCTCTCTCTCTGCTGGTTTAATAATAATATGGCTGAAGCAGAGAACACACTCGAGCTATTTAGGCTGCAGTGAGTCTCTCCTTCTGTGGTTCCTGTGTGTGTTTACTGTCTGTGACTCGCACTCACGTTGATGACAGAGTCCTTGAACTTGATGTGAAGCCGGTAGTTGGAAATGGCAATAATGGCTTCATCGGCATAACCAAGATACTCCACCCCTTCCCCCTGAAGAACTGGGAATGGCACCTGCAGAAAAACAACAAAAAAAACAAACAAACAAAAAAAAAACAGCTTGTTAAGCCACCACAGCAAAAACACAACACGACACAACCACCTGTTTATTGACGAGCCTTATTATGTCTGCAGGGTCTACCAACATACTTAAACAGCTGACATGGAGCCATACCATCTGCTTCCAGCTAAATGAAAGCATGAAGAAAAGCATCAGTGTAAATATGTAGAAACCTCAGTGTTTAACACTTGCACTCTCTCTGTAAACATGCTCACCTTTGCTTATAACACCATGATATCTTTATTGCCACAGATTATTGTGGGGTACACTGTCTTTTCACAGATTTTTCTCCACCATCCTTACACGCTGGTCACATTCCCTTTTTCTAGCAGAACAGAAATACAGAAGATGATGTTTGGGGTGATTTAGGAAATGTTGTCATCATGTACTTTGTCCATCAGAGGGCACTCTAACTGTACTGCTGATATTACTTCGAGCACTGTGAGCAGCACGGAGGGCAGGACACACTACAGCTGAGGAGATGTTGGTAAACAATCAATATGCAATTATCGGTGTACTTGGAAAGTTATTTTAATGGATGGTACTTTGGGCTTTTAATTAAGAAAACAGTAAAGTGAGTAAGGAAAGAGAGTGGGGACAAAAATTGGGTAAACATTTACAGCTGATTGGTATCTGCAAGAAAGTGCTACAGCAAATTGGTGAAGTGAAAAGAAACCACTGAACAATTTCTTTTTCTTCTTTCTGTTTTTTTCTTCTTTTTCTTGATTTTTATGCTTTCATTGAGAGAGGCTGCAGGCCAGACCCGGACCTGGGCCACTCGCTTGAGGGCTAACTTCATGGGGCATGCAACCCAACTGCTGTGGATGAGCATTTCAGTCAAAACAAACTACTCTATAAACACAAATAATTATTTGAACAGCTCCCCGTCCCCCCATGACTGTAAAGTAGTAAATAGAAGAGAATAAAATAAAAGAACAAAAATACATTTTAAAGTTAGACAGCTGAAAACCAAACTTTTCATTTTTTTTAATTTTGAAATTGTTATCTAAATATTCTAAAACCATGTCTCATCCTTACTAACCACCAGACAATACTGGCACCCCATTGCTGAGAACTTTTATGTGTACACTTATACCACAGATTAACTCTTTAAAAACTGACCCTTCAAAAAAAAAAAAAAAAAAGGACAGAATCTTGACTTCTTTCTCAGAATTCTAACTTTATAATATTCTGAGACTGAAATCAGAGATCTGAGAAAATTCACTTAAAGGTCAGAACTGAAAAAGTATCAGATTTATTTATTTATTTATTTATTTTTACTGGCCTAACTTCCTCCTTTAAAAATGTTATTTGTTTCCCAGTCCTCTCCTGTAGTGGTCAGTGATCTCAAGTTAAGATTAGTTTCTGTTGTCAAATATTCCGTTATGGAGGAGAAAATGAAGTTGTGGACCAACTTTGTCATTGGCTTGGTCTCTAAAAGTGTTAAGTGGCTTTGTTAGACAACATTATGAAGTTCAGAGATCTGTATTGAAATGCTTGGTCAGAATAGGAGAAGATTAACACATCAGAGTTTAGTTCATTTAAATACACTGTGTTTCAATAATGCAGACAACTTGTAGAGCTTTTTTGTGTGGCAGCAAAGTTAAACATTGATTTTTTATGATTTTGTTATAAATTACCCGGATCTTATATGGACATACTCTGAGGAGTTCTACTGGCACCGAAAATTTTAAGTAGGTTTGTGTTCGCACCTCCTGCCCCTCAGAAGCTAAACTTTGGAGTAGGAGAGAAGGAGTAACATTTCGGGTATGACAAAGAGGGATAGATGTGGGAAATAGTGCGCATGTGTAGCTGTCCAATTAGCACATAGTAGTTTAACAAAGGGACCATTGTAAGTACAGAGGGCTTTTTGGTGAGGTTGAATGAGCGGGCAGACAAGAGGCTCTGCTGGGAGAGAGACTGTCTGCACCAGAGCTGAGACTGTACACCATGAGGGATCACAAACTGTCCATTAACATTCTTACTCATTCCCAATTTATCAGACACACGGCCAAGTCCAGACTTTGGCTGCTGCACAACCCTTACATTAAGATAATTGGTTCCCAACAGAGGTTAACAGAAAACATTTCTCAAGCAGGGCATTAGCCAGCTACTGTAGCCAACTTCTGTACAATGTCTCATTCGGTATAGACACAGAGGCATCCAGCAGATTTCAGAGGGGTCAGTTTTACCCTGACTGCTCTGCTAATAGCGTGTGTTGCTGCTTTGGAAATAAGTAAGTACTCTGTTAGTGAACAGAACATTTGGAGAAGCAGGAAGGTTTCAGCTGTGACATGACATACATCCACAGAAACACTTCATCCCTTACTTAAAACGGGAGAAATATCAGTGCTTGGACGGAGCTCTCTTTCTTTCCTTACAAACCAGGCGTTGTATTACACCACTTCCCCCCTCATTTACACAACCTCCTCACACTCCAGTTTCTCTTCGTCATCACTGCTGTGTGTGAGCGCCTGGGGACCACAAACCGCAATTCAGGCCTCCTTGTGTAGTTGCTGGTAGTGCAAACAACAGTGTTGCTTGGAGACCACATTACCTCATCCTGCTTTAGCATGTGTTGCTGAGTCACGCAAAGGAAGGCCCAGAGGAGCATGCTAATAGGGGCCATGCAGCGAGGCAGATGGGGGGGGGGGGGGTTATGGTAAGATGTCAGAAAATCAGGCTGACTTAAAACAACATTAGGCAGCACGGTTAAAAAGCACAGCCTTATTTATTGTGCACAGTGCACACAAGCTAGTTTTGTTAGCATCTGCTCACTCAGATCAAGTCTCAAAAAAACCTTTGTATAGAATTAATCAGCATTATTTTGCTATTTTTAGACCAACTCCAGAACTTTCTGAGAAATAAGAAACCCTGACATTCATCACTCCTCCTGCTGTTGCGCATTGCTAACTGAAATTGTGTGCTTGATCCAGGGCAGGAAGCAGGATAAGAGAAAGAACAGCTTAACCTGGGAAATGGAGCACGTAGTACTCCACACTCAAACACCAACAGAGCCAAATATAGGCTGCAGGCCCCCCTGGCACCCTGCACAAGAACTTCTAAAGAGTAGAATATGTAAAATCTGACAGGGAGACGTCTCATGTGTTAAGAAATGCTTCATCTCTGCAACTCAATCATATTTCAAGTGACAGGTGCACAAACAGAGCTGGCACCAAAACAAAACACAGCAGCTGAAGTTGTTGACAGTGACAGAAAGATACGCAGAAAACATTCTGCTGCATAAATAAAAGATGAGAAAGAAGGAGAAGCTAAATTAGAGCATTTCTGCATTCCTGATGAATCAGGGGATGTTGCCCATTTCCATTAAATATAATATCAACAGCAGCAGGAAAACGCTCAGATAACAGTGTCTGAGCCGCTCTGCTGTGTGAGAGACCTAACACGTCCTGCTGAGAGTGCCACAGTGAACACGCTGTACAGACTGGAGCTGTATTCTACAAGCTGTGCGCCAAAAGTAGGTGTGTGAGTCACCAGCAGCCAGTGAGTGTAGCAGAAGATACTGTGTCACCTTTCCTCTGCCAAGCCTTCAGCAGCAGAATTATTAAAAAAAAAGAAAGAAAGAAAGAGAGAGAGGGAGGGAGGGGGGGGGCAGAGAGACCCATGAATAATACTCACTGACTTCAGAGTCGTGACTTCCGGTTTGAGCAGCCTGCCTTAGAGGACGAGCACGTGTGCATAAACACAACTGCAAGCATGCACCGCTGGCAGCACGCGCACACAAGAACAGGAGGCAGAGAGGTATTAATCGCAGTTGGGAAGATGCAGGCCTGTAATTTGCCTGCAAGAAAGCTGCAGTTTGAGACATCATCTGTTAGTGAAGCTTTAATAGAGGGGCCCGCATACAAGGCGTAAGTAGAGATGGGCAGAAACTAGTGCTGATCAATTAATCCAATTGCAATTGCGATTTGAGAATGTGCAATTACATAATCACACAAAAGGCTGCGATTTTGCGATTTAAATGGCTAAAGGTGTTCCAGTGTGTAATACAAAGGTCACAACCTCTCTGACTGTGAGTGTGCAGCGTTGCTACGACGATAAAAGTTAAACATTGAAACCACAAACTATAAAGTCTAAAATGTTTTTTTGTGCCTCTTTGACATGAAGCACCCAGACAGACACACATCCCTTATGGTCCGAATCAAAAGCACAAAGAGTTTAATTTAAACTAGACTTCTTTTCAGTATAAACGCCTTTCCTTCAATATTCAAAAAAATGATCAGGATTTGACTATATTAGCTGCAGAGAGGGAGACAGGATGCCGATTGGTGATCCACATTGGAGAGAGAGTTGCGCATTACATGGACATACACTCAGCAGCCACTCTATTAGGTACACCTTGCTAGTATTGGGTTGGAGGCAGGATGGATCCATGCTTTCATGTTGTCGACGCCAAATTCTGACCCTACCATCTGAGTGTCACAGCAGAAATTGAGACTCATCAGACCAGGCAACGTTTTTCCAATCTTCTAGTGTCCAGTTTTGGTGAGCCTGTGTGAATTGTAGCCTCAGTTTCCTGTTCTTAGCTGACAGGAGTGGCACCCGGTGTGGTCTTCTGCTGCTGTAGCCCATCTGCCTCAAGGTTCGACGTGTTTTGCGCTCAGAGATGCTCTTCTGCATACCTTGGTTGTAACGAGTGATTATTTGAGTTACTGTTGCCTTTCTATCAGCTCAAACCAGTCTGGCCATTCTCCTCTGACCTCTGGCATCAACAAGGCATTTTCACCCACAGAACTGCAGCTCACTGGATATTTCCTCTTTTTTTGGCCATTCTCTGTAAACCCTAGAGATGGTTGTGGGTGAAAATCCCAGTAGATCAGCAGTTTCTGAAATACTCAGACCAGCCTGTCTGGCACCAACAACCATGCCACATTCAAAGTCACTTAAATCACCTTTATTCCCCATTCTGATGCTCAGTTTGAACTGCAGCAGATCATCTTGACCATGTTTACATGCCTAAATGCATTGAGTTGCTGCCATGTGATTGGCTGATTAGAAATTTGCGTTAACGAGCAGTTGGACTGGTGTGACTGTAAATGCTTCAGAGGTTGTTTGGCTTTTCACTGTAACGCAGTCTTTTCCATGAGCCAAACCCTTCCTTCAGCATAAATTCATCTGTGATTAGCGAAGCAACATAACGTACCTGCAGCGAAGTACGATTCTCAAGCAGGGGCGGGTCCAGACTTTTTAGACTGGGGTGCCCCGACCAGGGCACTGACTTGTACAGGGGAGCATAATTTATGTGAGCTCACACTCAAATAAATAGCATTTATTTACAAACAGGCTACAACAGGCTATAGCTTTCAACAAATGGTACTGCATTTCAAGAGAAGAACCTCCTCCCAACAGTGAAGCATGGGGGTGGAAATGTAAAGGTCTGGGGCTGCTTTTCTTCTTCTGGACCTGGACGACTCCACATTATCCAGGGAACCATGAATTCTCAGGCCTATCAGGAAATTCTTGACCAGAATCTCCTGCCATCAGTCAGAGAGTTGAAGCCGGGACGAAAATGCAACAAGACAATGACCCAAAGCTTTCCAGCAAAACTCCAAAGGAATGGCTTCAGAGGAAGAGGATCTGTACTCTGGATTGGCCCAGTCAAAGTCCAGACCTTAATCTGATTGAAATGTTGTGGCAAGACCTTAAGAAGATGGTACATGCCAGGTGTCCCTCCAACCTCTCTCAACTAGCAGAGTTCTGCAAGGAGGAGTGGGCAAAAATCCCCATAAGCAGATGTGAGAGACTGGTTAGTGGGTACAGAAGGATGCTTGTTTAAAGTAACAGCAACAAAAGGAGGAGCCACAAGATACTAACTACAAGGGTTCACAAACTTTTGCACATTTCTCAGTTGTTGTCAAATTCTCAGTTGTTGTCAAATAATCCACTTTTGGTGAATTAAATGATGAAAATATTTCTTTCTGTGTATGTCTATTTTTGAAAATGTTTTATTTACAAATAGGGATTTGGATGTGCATTTAATAGTCATTTCATTGTTTTTTTTACAAGAACAGTGACCATGTCTTCTGGGGTTCACAAACTTTCAAGCATCACTGTATTGATATTTTTAATTGAGAAATATATTTCAAATCTACCAATAATCTATGTTCCTTTATAACAAAGCATGTAGACTCACATTATTATTCATTATAATCGCAAATCACACAATTTTGCCAAATCGTGCAGCTCCAGCAGAAACTGAGAAATGTTGCAAGGTGACTAAAATTCAAAGATATGCAGCAGAAAAAGTCTTAAAGTAAAGAAATCTAGCAGAACCTTCGACAGAACGACCTCAGAGCACACACAGCACTTAAAAACTAGCGCTGCTCATAAAAAAAAAAAAAAAAATCCTTTGAACAAGTTTTCCTCCCTCGAGTTCAGTTCAACCCGAGTGAAAACCTGCTTCGGTTGAAAACCATAAAAACAGAGACAACAGTCACCCCGGGCTCCACCTTCCCTTTGTCCAGCTTTCCAGACACATGATGCACAGCTCCATTAACCACCAGACAGCCGGAGAGCATAAACTCAACAAGACAGGGGGCACTCTGTGCAAGCTGGTGTCTCCACTATGAAAAATACTGAAATCCTGCTCACTGTGGTGGCCCTGGTGCTTTAATCTGCACCACTCTCCACCCTCTTCAGTGGAGTCTGCTTTTTTCTGAGGAACAGAAAACTATACAAACTGACCACAGAGGAAAACCTCAGAAGTAGATTTAATCCACTGTAAACAGCTTGATTATTAAAAACTGGATGGAGTTGTTGGT
The DNA here is from genome assembly GCA_030710495.1 of Labroides dimidiatus. Lineage (NCBI taxonomy): Eukaryota > Metazoa > Chordata > Actinopteri > Labriformes > Labridae > Labroides > Labroides dimidiatus. The sequence continues at coordinate 3,456,809 of CM061159.1, forward strand.
GTGAGGTCTTTATGCTGTTTTTTACAAAAACTTCAGGCAGATCCTTCATCTAATGGTAATCATAAGTTTTCATAAGCCTCAGTGCTTTTGATGTCATCAAACACAAAAATGAAACACAGACTGAAGCATTTCAATTTACACAGTATTAAAAAGCATCAAAGAGTTAAAAGCCTTGACGGTCTCAGTTGATGGAGCTGATTAGGGTCTCCCACGTCTCTCTGACAGACAGACAGACATAAGAGTGTGTTACCTATACTGCAAGTGTCTTTGAGTAATGCAGAACATGCCAGAGGCAGTGGTCAAGTCAGGCTGTCATTTCTCTGTCAGCATGACGGCCACACGTCAGAAACACTGCTACTAACTGACTCACACACCTTCTCCAGCTCCTCTATCCTGAACACTTCTTTTCCTCTGTCACGTAAGGCATAAATGAACTGTGTGCTATGAGGAGGTTTGAGGTCTCTTCTCTGGAGGAAACACAGGAAAGAGAGTTTGGAGGGTGTGAGCAGCTACTGCATCCAAATGATGATCATTTCTTTATACCGCAAATTGCCAATTCCCAAATCCACCCATGACTTCTTTTAATGACCATTTGGAGCCAATTTACCAGAAGAACCGAAACCTATCATGTCACCAGGGTCCAAGGTTGGACATTGCACCAGACACAGCTGCCTGGACCTAAGATGAGGTCTTGATGCAGAAGTGCCATACTCCATTTTCAAGGGTTAATGAAAACTGTGGGGCTCACCTGAAGGCTGTCATCCTCCTTCACCAGCTCCTTCTGGGGGAACAGGTCCTTGGCCTTAATATACTCCAGACTGGGAGGCCCCTCTTCACCCTGTCAGACACCAACAAAACACAGAGGTGATCAGATAAATAAAAATCCTGACATTCTTTCGGTGTACAGATCAGAGCAGGACATTTCACAAAGATAGAAATTAAAAACATAGGCTGTGTTTAAGGAACAGATCAATCAATCAATCAATCTTTAGTTATATAGCGCCAATTCATAACAAACGTTATCTCAAGACGCTTTCCAAGAGTTAACAGGTCTAGACCTGTAAATGATAATACAATTTTATTAACAGAAACCCAATATCAAGACAAGATAAGAAGTAAAGACCTTTGCAATAGTTAGCAAGTTTTATTTGAGATGATGACTCTGGGTCTGAAAAGTAAAAAATATGCGAGGGAATTGTTGTACTGCTGTCTATAAAAGTCTTTTAGAAGATGACCTGGTATAAATTGGCCTGATGACTTTATGGTCTCCATCACAGGCTTTAAGTCTCATAAACACAGCGTGGTGCTCTCAGTGAAAGTTTTGCCCCCATTCAGAGTAAACAGGACAAGAGAGCAGGCAGTGCTTAAGATATAGTTAACTGTCATTGATAATATCTCTTATTAAAGATAGAGACCGAGCAATTCTAACCCTTAAGCAAATTATGGCATCTTCTGGCTCAAAAAATGCCAATGGCTAAAATAGCAAAAGCTTGTCCACAAACTACTGGATGATCTCTGGATTTCTCAGTACAAGAACAAAGACCAAGCATTCACCAGAAAAACATAAAAATGACAATGTGTCAAACAGAAAGGCGACCACAAACACTATCACCCCCAAAATCAAACCCATAAGAAATGTTGTTCGTGTTCTCCTCCTGGATATTATCAGGGAGGTTAGACTTTGATGTGAGATGCATGCCAGCTGGGATTTCACAACCTCCATTAGCTCGATCTCAGGCGTCACGTATGAGATTAAAAATTGACCACAAGAGATCCAAAAGTCATTACAAACAGGAGAGGAAAAGACCTTGACTTTGGCCAGTGGGGCAGAATATTTTAACCTTTCCCCCTTCATCGTCTGTGGTCTTTCTAAGACCGGAAATTCAGATTGTGCATATACATGCTCTGCTTGCTTTGGCACCGAGCAGGAACTTGGTTAATGTACAAATAACTAACAGCTCTTCACATCAGACACTAAAAACGTTGCAGACTTGGTGTCTGGGTGTTACAGACATGTGCAGGTTACTGAATAGATACACAGATTCTCACCCTCAGTTAGGTATTTTATACACCTGATGAGTTTTTCATGAGTCATTCTCTGACATTCACTTCCTACAAACAAGACCTTACTGGTGTCCCTTCCGCTCCTATGAACCGGTATTTTTAGGACCTATATGTGGTGATATTTCTGAGGAAGCTGAGAAATCCACCATCCAAATGGAGACTTATCAAGTTATGATGGATGTTTGGCTAAATTTAGACTGCAACACTTCAAGAAGGTGAGATGAGAGCGAGAGGGGAACAGAGGTGCAGTCAGCTTCGTCTTTGCAGTGTACAGCTCCAGTGTTGCTCACAGACTGAACAAATACTTTTATTACCAGCGAGGTAAACTTCCCCTGTTATTGGACTTCTCTCTACCAATGTTACCCAGTCAGTCAAGGCTGAGCCCACGCAGCCAAAACATTTTCTGATTTTTTCAATTTTCTTCTTCAAACACACAAAAAGTCAGTGATAAGTTTTCTTTTGTCTGCAGTGATGAGTACTGACACTTCCCTCACTCCTCCACACTCAGTCTATCACTGTTATTTTTGGAAATAACTGTTGTATCTTACTGTTTAATGATGAACCTGCTTTAGATGCCTGTTCACTATGGAGTTAAAATAGTGCCAAAAATAAATAAATAAATAAAAACCACTTGTGTAAGAATACAGAATGGGGAAACAAGCAGACAAACAAAGAAAATTCAGTTAAAAATTACTGAGAGCTGCTGATAAACATAGAAATGATGAGGGATAATCAAATGAATAAAAAGATGAAACGAGTGAAACGCAAAGAGGAATCCCAGGAGTAAATACGTATAATAAAGTATTAATAATAATAAAAAATAAATAAATAAATAAAGTTGTTTTTGTGTTTATAAAAGATAATTAATGGTGAGATGAAGGAATGTTGAGATAAAAGGCTGATAAATTATTTGTGTATAAAAGAAATAATGCTGTTCTTTGTTTTTAATATTTGTGTTCAATTGTTTCTGTTCATATTTAATTGAATATTTTTTAACAGACATTCATTTTAACCCTTTTTTGCAGAACGTATTATATCTGATACACGGGGTTCAAAGACCTCTATCTCATCAACAACTATTTCCATAAAAAAACCTGTTTAAAGAAAATTTGTTCTGCCCCCCTGAGGATTATCATTCCACTACAGGCAGCTGAAGTTGTATTTTGGACCTTTTTCAAAATGGCTGCTCTCAGGAAATTATCCACTCACTTCACACTAAACAACATGTCTGGAAAAATTAGAACAACATAATTAAACTGAGCCAAGCGCATCTGCAGGTAACAGTGTCCAACTAGTTTTTAGCCACTAACACTAGCAGAGCTAGAACCACCAGCCATTCAGTCCTCCAACAGTCCACATCCCTGTGTTGGTTATTGATCCAGTCAAATGGATACACGTGTGATTCTCACAAACATGTTACAATTCATAGTCAAAATTAAAGATTATTGCATTTACATGAACACCACGCGGTAATGAAAGCTATGCATTACGGTAATGAAAGACATTCAGATAAACTGGCTTATTATGGCAGAAGCCAGGATGACTCAGCTAAAAATAATAACACAACAATTTGGGTTCATTAACACCTTCCTCACATCTGACTATCTGATTTATGACTTTTCGAGAACATGATATATCAGACATTACGGTAATGAAAACTCATGGTGGGGACCTAGGGGTTTGTCAAGATAAAATCAACCATTAAACAACTCAAAATGTAACAAAGAAGCATACTTTGTTGCCATCCTTTGTCTTCTTTCATTGTGGTGCATTATAAGTGATCAAAACTTTATTTAAAATAACACTGTGATTTAAACGGGAATGGTAACAGCGCAACGGTAATGAAAACTGCATGCCTGGATGATCAGTTTTTCTTGAAAACTTTTTTGCAAATTGCTTGAATCCATTTTATGTGATTATAACCTGATAGATTATACAATTTTGAACAAATCTGAAGGAATTTGTATTTAGTAGCTTGAGAATTTATAATGCTAAAGGTAGAAACATCTGTAATATTTTTCTCTGGACGTGTTACGGTAATGAATTTATGAAGCAAAAATCAGTTAAAAACATTTTAAATATTATCTTGGTACCTAACAATGCACTTGTCCTCATAAAATACATTGTGTGCTTTCATATGAAGTTAAATTATTGAAGGTTTTTTAAAAATTTGTCCCAAAATACTTCAAAGACATGGCTTTGGTTGGCTTCATGAGAATCACCCACACGTCACTTTCATCTAACACAGCCAACAAATGGCTTCATCTCCATCTCTTTGGTCAAAATTCAACCCAGCTGTGCCTCATTATTCAGTGTGATACCAGTGCTTGTTTACATTTTTGTAGCAAAGCATTAAAGAACAATGGTAGGAACCACTACCCAGAGCTACAGCTGCAGCAGCTGAGAGGTTTCTGCATCACAGCTCACACAGCCTGTCACCAGCACTTCAGGCTTCTTTTTCGAAAACACAAGACGTGTTAAGTATGCATCCATTCGATCTGGGTAACCAGTGTCGGTCTAATACAGACTCAAAAAGTTAGATCAGATATCGATGACAAAGGGCTGATCCATAGGAAAAATCTATTTAACTCAGTTCTATGTGCTTGTGTCATGACATCTTTGCCAGTAGGTCAGAGGATTTTTGCTCTGCAGCACTAAAAGATCATGAAGGAAGATAACTACAGAAGCTGAGCATGTTCAAACATTACTTCATTTTTGCTTTTCTGTAACTTTTCGTCTGCTTTTTGTTTCAGTTTTCTATTTATTTCCCTCTTTTTAAGGGCACTGACTCCACAGAGCTGCTTTATTTGTCCCTTTATTGGATTTGGCCTCTAAATTCAGGTGTAACCATATGTTGATGCTTTCCTAATGAAAACAGCGATGGTGTCCTGAAGAGTGAGCAGAGAAAGGCAGAACATGGTCACATGTTTGTTTGTTTTTTTCTGCTTGGACAGATCCACTGACTGGTTGGTGTCTTGCAAATAAAAGACTCGTCTATAGACAGACGACTACAGAAAATGACACATTATTGGAGGAAACTCCTTAAGGCTGACAGCGCAGACCTCCTGCCATGTTCACAATCATTACATCTGTCATCCAAAAGGTTCAAGCTGGTGATTATACTCCATGACAAGCCCCTTCCTCGACAAGCCACCAACTTGTCCCTGCCTGATTTCAAAGGAGGAGAGATCACAGGAGCTGGACAGCTGAAGCATTTTCAGACTGTGAACAAACCTCCCATGTTGTCAGAGCTCAGAGATAAAAATTTGAATTTATAAGCCAAAGAAAAAAAAGACTAAACTGTGACCCTAAATATAATTTATAATGACGAGAAATACGTCTATCATGTTAACAGGAAAATGACCTTTTTGAATTCGTTTTAAAATCCTAAAATCAACAAACAGAATAATTCTATGTAACTATTCCAGTTACATGGAAAATGTCTGACAAAACAAGGCCTTAGTATTGTATCCAAAGACACTTTTTGCTTATTTTCATCCTTTTTAGAAAAAAAAAAAGATTAACAAGGAGCTTAAAACAAATCGATAATGTCGAGTCGATAGTTTCAATCCTGAAGCTGAGTGCACAGAGTGCAGGTGTCGAGGTCTGAGGTGTGAGTTTGTATTGAGGGTATAAAACGTGTGCACTGGGAGAGAGATTAATGGGACAAGTCTCGACCCACAGACAGTCTACCTGCTACCTCAGCACCATAAATTGTAATAAACATCAGTGATGGTACCAGACATGGAAGTGGGTGTCAGGGCTGTGTCACAGAGAGATGCTACATCACTGAGGACTGTCTGTATCATGGTGTGCTTCTCCTCGTCTCATTCAACTGATGATTTTTTATTTTTTTTTGGTGGTGCTAACCCTTTGTTTGAATCTCACTTCAGATGCACTTGTTCTTGAAGGCGAGCTGGAAGCTTCTCTCCAGCTTGATGCTGTTTTGAAGTGAAAAAGTTAAAAAAAAAAAAAAAAAAAAAAAAAAAAAAGAAGGAAAAGGAAAACTATCATTCTTCCCATTCAGGATTTTATCACAGATTATTCAGAGATGGTTGACGCTATCACCAGCTGTCAGCAGTGATGTATGAAGTTATGGATAAGCATATTTATGAACTTTAGGATGAGAGAAGCAAATATGCAGTCAGTAAAGGAATTCTGTTGCTTTCCAAGCTCCTATAAAACATGCATCTCATCCATCCTTCATCTGAAGGCTAGAGCCTATCACAGCTGTCAGTGAGCAGGAGGCAGGCTGCAGCCTGGACAGGACAGGTCCCCAGTCCATCACAGGACTAACACAGACACAGACAACCATCCATGCACACACACCCACACCCACACCTACAGGCAACTTCAGAGCCACCAATCAACCTGATGAGCAGGTTTTTGGACTGTTGGAGAAAGACAGGGTACCTGGAGAGTACGAGATCCTCTAACTGCATCCAAAATATTCCCTCAGTTTGGGAGTCTGTTTGAAAAAAGATTGGTTGTTTGTAGACAACTTCTAAGAAGATGATGGGGAGCATAACATCTATGAACACTGTTAAAGTGAATGATGAATGTTTATGCATGTATTTATTTATAAAAGATAAACAAACAAACAAATAAATTAATAAATTAAATTAAATAAGTAAATACAGCACTACAACTGTTAATATTATTTTTTTATTGTTAATATTTGGAGAATTATATAATAGTTTTATCGCTATCATCATTATGAATATAAATAGTTTTACAAAAATGGGCAATATTATTAAAAAGCATTAGGTGGTGTTTTTTTTTTTTTTTTGTTACCCAATTATGAAATTATTTACATATTTTTCTTTTCCTTATTTCTTTTACTTTCTGACAAATGTTCTTTTCTTTTTCTTCTGAAAGCTCTGTAACAGTTATTATAATTATTTTCACAATTATCTCTGCTATAACAACTTTGTTTACAATCTGTTCATCTGACCATGTCATTGTCTTTTTGCACGATAAAAAAAAAAATTATCCATGAATTCTTATATTTATATATCACCAATACCAACACCAGTGAGACATTGTTGCTATCATCTCCAGTTGTAAAATTTAACTCTTTTAAATTCTTTTTCTTTTTTTTTTTAACTCTTGCTTGATTACATGGTCAAGAAAAAAAGTGGTGTTTTAACAACAAGATCAAAGTCACTAAACGATCCATTAAACTCTATAAATGCTGGATTAAAAACTAAATATGTTCCTTGAAAACAGAGAGATTCTCCAGACAACAGTAGGAGCCTAAATTTCAGACTAGTTAACTTGTCTGAACTCCTCTAAATCCCTCAGCAATGCAGCCTGGCTAATCTCTTGACCTTTGACTTGAGTCAGCCTTCGGCATCAGACCGATGAGGCAGCTGTGCATCATCAGTTTGACTTATTTTCAGCTGAGAGTATGTGAAACATGACACACTGTTGCTGGGCAGTCTGCACCTCCCCATATATATATATATATATATATATATATATATATATATATATATATATATATATATATATATATATATATATATATATATATATATATATATATATAAAGTTTACCAAGGCGTGGCAGACCGCCATCATAAATTAGTGGAGAAGCAATGTTTACAGAACCTCCCCACCAAGAAATCCGATGTTAATCAGCTGAGAGGATCATTTAATCATTACACACAAACACACATCCTGAATTAATAATCCATCCACTTTGATGAATCCTGTAGGTCTTGTGCAGAAAAACCTGGTAGAATTTTTGGCAGCGTTTACTTAATTCTCTTACGGAGCAGTCCTGACATTGCACTCCTCTCTCTGGCTGCTGGGTACACAGTGTACCTAATGCACTAAACTGCTGAGTCAAAGTTGTGGAGATGCTGTTTGGCTCCATTAATAACAGTCTAAAGCCTCACACTGATGCATTAATGCTAAAAGCATTGAATAAACATCAGATTTATACTAAAATGTTTACCTGATGAGTCATCAAAGTCATTTATTAAACAGAAAATGTGAGAGTGAAATCTGGACTGAGCTGTATTAAAGCACAGATATTAGTGTTTAAAAACCCTTCCTGAACACAACCTTGATACTTCAGCTTCATAAATCCCCTTGCATGGGAAAGCACAGTTGATCAAAACAGAGCTCAAAGCCCTGTTCTTACATCTGCAAACAAACAGGAGCAGAGAGGCTCCTCTGTTTTCTAAAATCTGAATTGTGCATATTGCATTGTGTCCAAAACCAGGCGGACAATCAGCTTACAGAAGATTAAAGGGAAAAGAGAAATGCTCTCACTCTCAAAGATGGAGCACAGCTTGTCCTGTGGCCGACATGTTTTTGCTTCATCACTGCTGCGAGCCTGCTCACCCTCCCCCACCTTTGTCCAACCAGAGAGCAGAATGCTGGAGCTGACAGGCAAACACATACGCCTCTATGCATTTTACCGGTACTGATGTCAGAGTGGATAACACGTGTAATAGCTAGATAACATGAACTGACATAATAATATAAGCAATAGTGAAAGGAGGCAGCTGCGTGGACTGCCTTGAAACAGCAGGTTAACAGTGAGGATGCTGAGGTGAAAACATGCACTGAAACAGGGCTCTGTGCTGTCTGGGGAGGACAGGTGTAAAAAATACCTTCCAGACATTTCTGCAACGGCTTGAATGAAAAAAAAGAACTAAAATAGGCATTATGACATCTAAAGGCAGAGAGATTATAAAGGCAATGGCTCAGTCTTCATGAATAAGTGTCTGGTTGCCATAGATACAACAACCTCTTTTTCAAGGCAGAGTCTCTCTTAAGCTTTTGGAAACAATTTTCTGTCTTTACTCATCAGATTATTCACTTAATCTGGACGGGGGCTTTGTCCTAGAGATGGACAGATTAGACAATCCCTACATGTTGCAGAGGTGACCTCTAAAAATGCAGGAAAACTGGAGCTTGTATGTCTTTCAGAGTTGAGGTTTGAACTGTTTTGAACACAGTAAATAAGGCAGAGGAAGCATGAATGAGGAAGAAGAAAAGGAAGGAAGAGACGTGAGTGAAGCAGCCTGACTGGGAGGTCAGGATTAAAGATGGTATGACAAATCTTTTCAACGGATGACCCAGTCACCCTGTCCTGCAAGAATCCACATTTTGCACTGTTGGATCACTTGCTTACTCAAAATATTTTCTTGTCTCACTCCCATTTCTTTTCTCTTTTTTTGTATTTTGAAGCACTACCTAGAATCTCCTTAAGATACAATGGGTTCATGGATCTTAAGTAACAATGCTGTTTGTTCAGACTAAACTAGTGCAGATTTTAACACCGATACTTGTTCATATGTTGTAGAAATCCCTGAATCCATCTGTAAGGTCTTCACAAGACTTCACTGAGCTGAAAAGATGAGCTCATTACGTGAGAATCTCCTAACTAGTGAATGACGGGCACAAGGTCTGCCCACAGCTGACAGGCTTACAGAGGGCTGGCCAATCACAGGAAAGGGGGTTTGTGGAGCAGGGAGCCTTAAAGAAACAGAAACAAAGGGTTTGAGACAGGGGCTGACATAAGGGTTTTCTAAAACTTTTGGGCTGTAAGTTATCAAAAGTAGGGAGACGAGAGGAACAGTTTAAGGACAAAAAAAAAATCCCAATACACCCTCTTTGACAAGTCATTAACCAAACAGTTTGAGACCTTCCCAAAACATTAGCATGAACATCAGCCCCTCCCAGCGCCCCACCAAAAAAGAAAAAACATAGCTGATGTTTCACTTAAAAACATCTTAAGCTAGATGATGAATATTTCCAAGTAGCAGTTAGTAAAAAAAAAACATAATAACTGAACAGACTCAAAACACTGAACAATAAAATAAGTGGACTGTTCATCCACTGGTTCGAGGACTGCTGGCTAAGTCTGGCTCTGTATTTGCTGCCAGCTCAAGCTGATTGGTTAAACACAATTTTATCAAGATCACAAAAGGACGGCAATGAGCAGACTGGGCTTAATCTGAATTCACTATACTTAGTAAGAATTGCACTAATAATGAACCATGAAAAAGCATCCCCTATAAGTGTTGGGTTTTTTTTTACAAGGCTGGAAAAATATGTTTTACTCCAGTGAGTCAGCCTGCCTCTGGTGGCCTTTAACGTAACTGCATGTTTTGGAATTTTTGGCCTCTTTTTTAAACCCCAGTAGTTCCTGTCTAGCAGGAAGTACTGAGATTAAAAGATATTTTGTTCTTCTTTTTTCAGCATTTTCCTAAAGTGCCCCCCAGCCTAAGTCTTACTCAGTCTCAGGAGTAAATTTAAACGTTTTCTCTCTCTTGCCATCCCATGTCCTCTCTATTTGTTGTGACTTATTGACTGTGAGTGATTAAACTTAAAATCATCACAGACACAAAAAAGTGCAGTATGCTAGATGTAAAGCATATCTCCAAAAAGCTTTTGGCCATACTTACACCCTTAATTCATTTAGCCACCTGGTATAATAGAATCTGAGTCATGGAAAATCATTTAAACAAATTCAATTAGGCTTTTTATAGTTCCATTTGGTGCAGACAGCATAACGCCGAGGAGGATACACACAATACAGCTGAGACAGGAGGAGCATTTACCAAAGACAGGTTTTACACAGCTGGATCAAAACAATCGTCATGATGATGCAAACAGAGCGGAGAACTGCAGTCCACTCCTTAAACCAAGACTGACAGAGCTGTGATCCACTTGTGTAACAGAGGATGGAGATAATAAATTATACAGTGAGTGACGCAGAAGAAGAAGAGCAAACTCAGCCTCAGCAGACATATGAAAGACAGTTCATAAATTGTGCAAAGCCTGCCTATGTCTGGTCACCAAGACTTTAGAAGAGAAGCCAGCAGCCACAGTCCTCCTGATCCACATGATAAATCAACGGTTAATGTTTCCTTGGAAAGAGAGACGGGGATGGAATGTCATGTAGAGCCTTGTCACTGATTGGTGAATGTTTTGATGTCAATGTCAGCTTTGCAATGATAAAATCGATGAATATTTGAAGGCTGCTTTGATGCATTTAATGTAAAACGCACTATATAACAACACGCTGACAAGATGTTTGTGTATTCTGACCTTTTGTCAGGGGACGTAATCAACTTTGATTTAGACTGAAATACCTTGAACAGACTTTTAGACTCATCATCCCTAACTTCAGATTCAACATAAGCAGAAAGTTATTTTCTTTGTTAGTGAATTATCATCTTTGTGGTTGCACAAAGTTCTGTAGAGACATTCATGGTCACCAGATGATGAATTATTTGTGGTAAAACATTTTAACAACCACTGGTGTTGGCTGCGGTTCGAATCCCGGTTCGGGCACGGTGTGCCTTTCTGTGTGGAGTTTGCATGTTCTCCCCGTGCATGCGTGGGTTCTCTCCGGGTACTCCGGCTTCCTCCCACAGTCCAAAAACATGCTCACTAGGTCAATTGGAGATTCTAAATTGCCCGTAGGAGTGAGTGCGAGCGTGAATGGTTGTCTGTGTCTCTGTGTCAGCCCTGCGATTGACTGGCGTCCAGTCCAGGGTGTACCCTGCCTCTCGCCCTCAGACAGCTGGGATAGGCTCCAGCCACCCGTGACCCTGAACAGGAGAAGCGGTATAGAAAATGGATGGATGGATGGATGGTGTTGGCTGTGAATGTCAATTACCATATTGACCAGAATATACAACAAGGTTTTTTCCATTGAAAATAATGTGAAAAAGTGGGGTCGTCTTATAATCTGGGTCTAACCATTGACACATGCCGATAGTTGTCTAGAGTCGCTATATGTCCGAACAGCAGAGGGCGCCAGCTTTTATAAAGCCAGTGATCTCAATGTGGCTGCAGTGATCAGCCAATCACAGCAGAGATGCAGTGACAGGAGATGAAACATGGAGAGGCGCGGCAATCGTTCAGAGCAAAGTGAATCAGAAGTTGCCAAAATATATGAAGTTACAGAGCATCAATGGTAAATGGACCAGTACTTATATAGCGCTTTTCTAGTCTTTCTGACCACTCAAAGCTCTTTACACTGCTAGTCTCAATGACCCATCAACACCACATTCACACACTGATGGCTGAGACTTTCTATTCTAGGAACCATCAGTTTTTACCTAACCCATTCATACCCATTCACACACCACTGACCAACAGTGGGAGCAATTTGGGGTTCAGTGTCTTGCTCAAGGACACTTTGACATGTGACTGCAGGAGCCAGGAATCAAATCCTCGACCTTCTGATTGAGAGACAACAGCTCTTCCACTGTTCTACAGTCACGTAACGTGGTGTAATATCGATGGAGATGGAGCGTCCATAAAGATGGCCTAGAAAAAGCTAACAGTAAAAGAAAAACTGATTGTGGTCCTCAAAGCAGCCGTTTCCAAGAGACTGACAAGAGGAACTTTATTAGAGCCATATTAGCAATTGGGCTGGCTTTGAGCCCCCTCACCAACAGCTACAGGGACACACGTGAAAAAAGATATTCAATCCCATGTTACTCAAGTTTTGAAATCCACAAATAATTGTTTATTAATCCTGATTTCATCAAAACTATTAATTTCTTTTTTGCCATAACCATCCTGCCCCAATTGCAACATGACATTTACACATTTCCTGACACATTTTCTGTAGACTTCTGAGTGTGTGTGTGTGTGTGTGTGTGTGTGTGTGTGTGTGTGTGTGTGTGTGTGTGTGTGTGTGTGTGTGTGTGTGTGACATATACTGCCAGCCAGTGATGTTGGTAATCAAATTATTTACCAGCAGGTGAAGCCCTCCTCGCTCTTCTTTTGTTTAAAGGAGTGGATGAACCCAGTGTTTTCTTTTTCTTTTCTCAGGTCGTGAAAGAACCACAAAAACATTCTCACCCCTTAATGCTTCCATTTTTTGAACTGCAAATCTTTGCAATTAACAGAAAAATAAACAGATTCAGTGAGCAAGGTGTCTCTCTGGTTACAAATCCAACAAACGCATCCGAAAGTAAAGTGTGCAAAGGCCTTAAGTCTCATCATGCTGGCCCCAGTTTCTCTTTGTTCTAAATGCCTGTTTCTAAATATGAGCATGCTAACAAACATTTTAAAGTCTGTGTAAAGCAAAATCATCCACTTTTTCAAAACACACTAAATAGGTCACAAATGTATTTCCTTAAAACATGTCAAAGCCATTCAACCATTTGGGTTGAATTGTGGAGTTAGGCTTCACAAACTGTTTCAGATTTCTGTGTTCAGGATTTAATGGGTGGGTCAGAAATCATAGCCAAGCTACGTAACAGAGCCATCACCAGCGTAAGCCCGCCCCTGCTGCTGCCGGCGAAGGTCAGCCATGTAGTTGCAAGGCAACCAGAAACCGACCTGAACGCATCAACTTTTTTCTCATTACATTATTTCCAAAGCTGCAATTCAATTCAAATGAAATTTCTACCAGACATTGGTATTAACTCAAATAATCCACACATGAAAAGAAATCATGACATTCAGGTCCATAAATAATGATTATGTGGAATTAAGTACAATAACACAGGAAAAAAGTATTGAGCACACCATGGAAAGGCTGTATACTCTGGCAAGGAAATGCACCATACCACCTGAAATCTGTCAGTAATTATTATTTGAACTTCCAATTAGTGCAAACCAACATCAGCTGGGCTAGAGCCAATTGATGGTCCTAAAAAAAGGTTGTTTTTTCACCAAGCATTTAAATAAGACACACCCCATGATGGGTAAAGGCAAAGAGCTCTGTGAAGACATTCACAACCTGATTGTTGCTCAGCATCAGAATGGAACTGGTTACAGACTTAAATCAATGCACCTGAATACTCCAGTCAGCACTGTTGGGGCCATTATTCTCAAGTGGAAGAAGCACCACCTTACCATCAACAGGCCACACACAGGAGCTCCTTGCAAGATTTCTGACCAGAGAGTCAGAAAGATAGTCAGAAGAGTTCTCAACAAGCCAAGGACCACCCTGAAAGTGCTCCAGAAAGACTTGGAGGCAGCAGGTACAATTGTTACAGAGAAAACAATGTACTCAGTAGGCAATGTACTCCACCGCCATGGCCTCTATGAACGCTCAGCCCGCAAGACTCCATTCCTCAAGAAAAGGCACGTTGAAGCTTATTTAAATTTTGCTAAACAGCATCTTGACAAGCCTGTAGAACACTGGGAGAATGTTGTCTGGTCAGATGAGACCAAAATTGAACTTTTCAGCTGTCATACTACAAACCATGTTTGGAGGAGAAATGGCACTGCACATCACCCAAACTTCACTGTACCAACAGTGAAGTTTGGAGGTGGAAGTATCATGGCATGGGGTTGTTTCTCATCTCATGGTATTGGCAAACTTCATATAATTGATGGAGCAATGAATGGAGCCATGTATCGGGAAATTCTTGATATGAATCTGCTGCCATCCACCAGGATGATGAAGATGAGACGTGGCTGGACCTTCCAGCAGGACAATGATCCAAAGCACACGGCAAAGTTGACTCTCAAATGGTTCTCAAATGAGGGCACCAAAGAATATCTAAGATGTAAAGACAATCTGTGCTGAGGAATGGGCCAAAATCACACCTGAGCAGTGTGGGCGATTAGTTAAAACATACAAGAAGCGTCTGGAAGCTGTCATTGCAAACAAAGGCTTTTCCACTAAGTATTAGATGAGTCTCAGTTAGCGTGTTCAATACTTTTTTCCTGAATTATCGCACTTAATTCCACATAATCATTATTAATGGACCTGAACGTTGTGATTACTTTTCATGTGTGGATTATTTGAGTTAACACCAATGTCTGGTAGAAATTTCGTTTGAATTGCATCCTTGGAAATAAATGTGATGAGAAAAAAGTTGACTTGTTCAATACTTATTTTCCCCACTGTATGTGTCGACATAGTATTATTACTGCTGGGAGGCCGATGTTAGCACAATTTACAAATATCGCTGTGACTCCACTGTTAAGGCTAATTATAAAACCTAAAGCTTACGTCCCTGGAATCCATTCAAATATTTTCAATGTGTGTTTGTGTGCGTTTGTGTGTTTGTTAAGGATGCACCTACACATTAAATAAACACTGCTTTGAGTCAACTGTTGCATTGTTGACAGACATCAGCCCATCAGCAACGAATGTGCCATGTACTTATGTCAGTAGCTGCTGTTTATCTGTTGTGTCCCATCAGTTGCAGGGTAAAGTATAATTAATCCCTGATTCAGTTTTTAAGTGTTTTGTTTTTTTGTTCTTTAAAAGAAGAAGAAGAAGAAGTCACCTGTCGGACAAACTCATTTGTTTTATTGGCCAAAAGGACCAGACTCTCTCTGAGATGTCTCTGAGAAAGATCTGCCATATGCAGGCTGTGAGACGTTTAAAGAGGGTGAGATTACTGGCTGATATTTAATATACATAAAATGTATTTTGGTGGACCAGTTTTACTGTGCGCAGGTATTAAACAAAGTGGCTTAAAGTTAGTCATGAAAAGGTGCAGGCAGTGGGCTGCAGGGTCAAAGGTTGACCTGTGAGCCATCAGCTAATTTTAGCCCTGAGACATAACTCAATGACCACCTCATGCTGCTCTTCACCCCTCTGTCTCTAGATGCAAACTAAAGAAAGACCGGTTCAGCATCAGTCATTGGCCCATGACCCCTGTACAGACCAAAAGCATAACCAGCTCAATGCAGATCCTCCACTGCAGTCAGACACTTCAGTGCTCTCTGGATGGAACAGTGAGAGCACAATGTGCTCGCTCCCAGCAGCACACGTTTTACACGTCTCACTCCTCCTCCTCACTCAACATACCGGCAGCTCGCAGATAAATGATGAGAGTGATGAAGTCGCTTTTCATCATCACATGCATGAGAAAGCACCAGAGCTGATTGAATTGTTTGCACGTAGAGTCAGCAAAGCTTACTTACTGATAACCACAGCACTCACGTGTCGACCAACACCCCCTTACCCCCCTCCCCCACTAACCTGTCGGCAGGCGCACATGAGCGACTGCTGAGGAGAAAGATTCAACACACCCCTCAAAAACAAACAGCAGAAATAAAGCACTTACAAAGCAGTTGAGCATAGAGCAGGACACCCTTCCTGCGAGGCTCATGTCGAGGAGAGGCAGGGCTGTGCCTGGATGACACGTAGCCTACAGAGCAGCAGCACGACCGGAGCACAAGGAGCCGGCATAACCATTCTTCTCCCAGCCGGAGCCTCTCCTCCCCTTGTCTACTCCAAAACCCCTCTGCCTGATGCCTCTCTTCCCCCTCCCACCGTTTAGGATGGTCCCCCTTCGAAAGACGTGCTATGGGACAACACGCTGGGCCAAACTCTCATTCAGGAGCCGATCCCACTCCCCCCCCTCGCCACCACCACCACTCCCAAAGTACCAGGAGAGAGAGAGAGAGCACGCTGGAGTCTGCAGACAGTCCCTGTTGCACCGCTGGGAGAGGGACAATAGTCCAGAAAGGTAGGGATGAGAGCTACTATCCACAAAATCACTTCACACTGAGGAGAAAGAGATGAACTGACTGCAAGTGAGCCTCCAAACTGTAGCGAATGGATGAGAGGAAACTACAAGAAGAGAGAGCAGGAGAGAAAGGAGAAGAGGGAGCACAGCCTGATGCTAGGCTCCACCCTCTGCATGCGCATCCATATCCCTCTCTCACGTTCACGTGCTCAGACCTCTCCCTCTGTCTTTCTCTCATCCTTTACTCCTCCCCCACTCCCTCCTTGTTCACCCTTCACCGACATTGCCTCATAAATATGCTTCTCCCCCAGCAACGACGCGGTGAAGCCGCTAACAGGTGGATGCTCTAGCTGCCACGCATGCAATATCTGATCTGAACCCCAGAAGCTGTTTCAGTCAGCTCGGACGAACACAAACAAGTCCAGGAGCAACAAACTCCTAAGCACGAGGGGGGGGGGGGGGGGGGGGGGGGGTTGTTGTGCAGTGAGCCTATGCAGAGATCTCCAGTGACACAGCATTCTGCATTGCCTTCATCTCTGCACGTCTTACAGTTAAACACAGGAGCGGGTAATTTTTGCATTGAAGGTCACAGGCTGTACATGATGGACATGGTGTCCCCGTTACTGCAGGAGGACACGCACAGAGCCCCTCCCTCCAAACTCGTTCCCTTGTGTCCTCCTCCTCCTCCCTGGCAGAGTCGTGACAGCCATACGCCTTCAGCTGTATGACCCAGCGTTATGTAATACATATAACATAGTACACACAAGTATAGGCTTCATGTACACTGCAGCACCATCAGTGGGATTAAGTGTGCTGTAGAGCAGCTGCAAGTGAATCCATTGTGTAATAAAGCCTTTATAAACTTTTATTTTAGTATCTCAAATGATTAGATTAGAGTGCTGTGATTATGACAAGATGCAAAGCAAAACTTACCAGACAACGATCAGATGAAATAAAGATGAGAGGGAATTCATGTCAAACATAATCATTCAGTAAAGAAGATTTACAGAAATCTGGTTATTTTCTTCATATTTATGGATCTATTCTTCAGCAACCTCTCAAACTGCTACTGTCCAATACAGCAGGGAGGGATGTCTAGGAATTGCGGTGCATGCAATGCATTTTTTACACATTAAAGGTTGTTGCTGCTCAAATAAAATGACCAAAGGAACAACAAGAGAACATCTCCTCAGACCAATTACCTCATATAGATGACTCTTAGGGAAAACTTATCAAAAAAAGACACAAAGTTATATAACAACGAGACAATCAGCTGCTGCTCTTCCCGTCAGTACTCGGCTAGTTTATGTGCAAATTAACATCAAAGGTATCTGAGAATTTGTATTATTTATTTATTCATTTATTTTTACCATTTAAGGATTTTTAAGACCCAATTAAGAGAAAGTGAGTAGATCTAAAGGTTTAGACCTTTGATTCATCATTAATATCGAGGAGGATGAGCCGTGTGCTGCAGGAGGCATGCAGCATTCACTCCAGTGCAGCATGTTCTCATCTCATCAGCTTAATGGACTCGTGCATCTACTGCCATAAAGTGCACTTCTATAAATTGAGAAAGACTTTACAGAGAATCACTTTCATGTCACATGGTAAACTTGTGACCTGGTGTTAGATTTGTTTTCCTTCACCAGAAAGAAGAAGTGAAATCAATTCTTCTGTGCGCTGCAGCAGAAACGTCCTTACTGGGACACTCACTGTGCAGCACTCCTTGCTTTTCATAGCAGGTGGAGGGCAAGAGAACAAACACTTTAAAAGCTACACCAGCTTATCTGTCCCAGGACAGGAAATCTCTCCACACCTCAGTCAGTACTAGTGTTGGCTTCTTTGGCAGAAGCCCAGCAATTAAGTGTTTTCATATCCTAAACAAGTGCAGCCTCATCAAGTTTGTAAGTCTGCAAGTTCCCCCTCAGCAAAACATGAAAGTTCATAAAAGAAAACCTTCTAAAAAAAAGTTCACTTATCAATAAACTTATGAAAGAAAAGTTTTAAAACTTTCAGAATATTTTATACCATTGGAAAATGTCAAATTGATGAACAGTTTTGTTTTTTTCAATGTTGCAACATAAATATATTGTGTAGGGTCCACAGTCCAAACAGTCCAAACAGTCCAAACATTCGGTCTTATATAACCCCTCTTGGCATGTCCATCTCGGCACCACCTGGACTGTCCATAAAGTCAGCATCGGATTTTGCCCCGTTGTGTCTCTGGTTTTATTTTAGGAAAGGAGGGCAGCGAGTCACTGACACAGAGTGTCAGCCTACATGTTGACACACAGATGCAGAAGAGGGATATGAATAAGTTATGAGGAATTAGGGCAGGTTAGATACGTGAGACCTAGAAACTGTCCAAATTACAGGGACCACTCAGTCGTGTTGTTAAATGTGAAATGATTTTTGATTAAGGAAATGAAAACTACATTTCCTGTTTTGACAGCTTTAGATCCACAACAACAGATACAGATTCACTGTGGCTGCGTTAAGTATAAGTGACCAACAATCAAGTACATTTTCATCCTAAAACAATTCATCCAATTATCAGTTATCAGAGGAGATACTTCAGATTGTGGCAAACTTTAAAAGGTGCAAACATTTGACCTCAAAGAAAAGAAATGTAGGCAGGGAGTAAAGGAGATTATTTTAAGTGTTCTGAGATATGCAGCTAAGAAAAGGAGATTGTGGTTTGATAGTGTGCAAAAAGGACAGTGGAATATGACTAAGAAATGTAAAGGCTAAAAGTAATGAAAAATAAAAACAAGCTTTAACTTATTTTAAAACCAACAAGTGTGCGGTCTAATGTTTGGACATATCTACATGGTTTGGTGGCAGGCATCAAATCATGTAACTGTTGAATGTAATTTTAATTAATGGATTCTAATGAATAGAAACGATGTACAAAACAAGACAGCAATTCTTGCACTCTAAAACTTAACTCCCAAAATTTTTGTTAAATTAAAGACAATTTTTTAAGAACCTTTTCTGTATGCCAGTGATGGAGAACAGATAAAATCCACTGTGAGCTTGTAGTAGGATGGTAATATGTACCCGTGATGACCAGTAGCAGCACAATTTCTCTCATCAGCACAATTTTTCTGCTCAGTTACATTCATGAAAACATGTTTTCATGTTTCACCAATATGATAAACAACTGTCATTATAGTACCGTGCTCAGCTTTGTCTGCCGTCTTTGATGTGCTGTAAACATTACAGGGCCTTCACTAGCAGGTCTTCTAAATCTTATGTCCTATGACCCCCAAACATTTTAAAGGGGATGTGAGGACTATCTGGAAAAGCCTGTGTTTTTTCAGGACAAAGACTCCTTTTCCCCATCAGCACTTGCAGCCACTGTTGTGAAGACATGACTCTTACCAAGGCATGCGTTTTTATTAGAGAACAGATTTTCTTTTTACCACTGAGGTTTCTTTGTTTAAGACAACTTTTTACAGGATACAATGCAACAAGGTAATGTATTTAGAAACAGTTATTATTAGAGTTATTGTTTGAAATGTAAAAACTTTGTTAATTCTGTTTTTGCTGTACTCACAACCGGGGCCATAAGACTCTAACTTCCATAAGGTGTAACATTAGTGAATCCTGGTTTTGACCTACCAGAGCTCATCTACCAACTCCAACCTCACCAGGCAGGGCTTATGTAACCTCACTCCTCATTTTATTGACAAACTCTAAAGTTTGATCAACAACTTAGGTCATAACTGCTGCATGTGGGTTGGAACGAACAGTATCACAAACAGTTTAACCTGTGTTTTAGCCTGTAGCTTGTGTTTTAGCCTGTGGTTTAGCCTTGAGCTCATGTTTTGGCCTTTAGCTCCTGCGTTGGCTCATGTTTTAGCCTTTGGCTCCTGTATTAGCGTTTAGCTTGTGTTTTAGCCTTTAGCTTGTGTTTAAGCCTTTAGCTCCTGTATTAGCCTTTAGCTTGTGTTTCAGCCTTTAGCTCCTGTATTAGTCTTCAGCTCATTATTTAGCCTTTAGCTCCTGTATTAGCCTTTAGCTCCTGTACTAGCCTTTAGCTCATGTTTTAGCCTTTAGCTCATGTTTTAGCCTTTAGCTCATGCTCTATCACTTTATCACTTGAAATAGCATTTCAAAATTACCTTTACTGGTGCTGTATAATCTCATTTTAAGTTGTGAATTAGAATCAGGCAGATATATAGGAGAGAGACTTTTTCATGATCACATACAAAGTCCTCGCAGGAACTTCTAACTTCAGGGAGGGACATGTCAGGTTAACAGCTCTGAAAAACTTCCCAGGGCTTATTTCTTGGAATTTCTAGGACATTTTCTGAAGAACCAGACACGAGTTAAAAAGTGTTAAGAGTTACAGCCCAACAAAGGAAAGTCAGACGAATTATTAACACCAACCTGGCATGAACTTTCAGGGTTTTTTACTTCCGTCAGCATTCAGTGCATTCTGAGAAAAAGGAGAAACCCTGTGCAAAGAGGGACCTAATCCTGTGTAAGCAGGTGACATCTTATAGGGCAGTAACACCTTTCTTGCACGATGCCGACACAAACTTCACCTAGTAGTTCTGTCAGCCCTACAAGGTAGCATTACAGTGCATTGTTGGTAGTGAGGGTGGGGGTAGAACAACCCCATTGTCCCCTTTTCCATGCTTCTATTATCCTGCTTATAATAGTGCAGCATGAGTGGACAACAGCAGATGAACTCAATACTTCCTGTTTTGTTGCAGGAGGGAAAAAAAGAGGCTGAGAAGCAATTAAGCGATGCTTCACAAGACAGAATTAAAAGGATCATATTACCTGTGGAACAAACTGCTGGAACAAACATTTCACAATCCCGTCCAAAGAAGATAACCCTTACATAAACAGCGACCAAGAACAGACAGAAATGTGACCCAGTAATGCAGTTTTACGAAACACGAATACAACTCATGCATAATTATGTTGCACAGTGTCTCTTCATGTGTTTTCTTCTGGGAAATACTCACTAAATGATTTGATCTTCTAATCTCTTATGGTCAAACTTCAAACCTGTTGCAGTGGCAAACAAAATTACTTCTGGGTGTGTTCAGTAAATCTGACAACACATGCAATCCAGCAAACGTTGGATTAAACACACCTGAAGTAGAACCCAGCGGAAGAGAATCGGATGCACTTTAATACAGGACTATCCCAGGACCATCTGGGGTCTGCACTCTCATTTAACCTGCCTCACTGGACACATTATTTGTTTGTCAGCCCCGCCATCAATTAAGCTCGCAGCTTGAGTGTGTCCCATAAAAATGCTGAGAGCTGGGCAGCCAGCCAGGATGACATTCTGTGGAGGCAGTTGACCAGAACCTCAGGACACACATCCTCCTGTTAAACTTCCAATTTCTGTCCCATAAAAGCTGCACACACCAACCTCAAGAGGAATTTGTTCCTCTCCTGGTCACTGCTTCCCTTTGCTGGCTGTACAGACTGAGGAACATTCACTATATGTATGTACACTGAGAAAGAGGAAAGGGGAAGAACACCCAGTGCCCAGGGTGCTCCTAAAAAAACAGCTATGTATATCACTGCGAGTGCAACATAAGATAGCCTTTATATGTTGAGATAAAACTGAAATGTGCTCAAGTTAAGCACATTTCAAAAGCTCTGAGAAAGTCAGGCAGGCTGTGTAAACTTTGGACTAATTGTCCAAAAGAAAAGTACATGTCTCACTTGAACTGTAAGAAGGGCTGTGACCTACAAATAGTCTTGCATCACGCCCATTTTATTTGTTCTGCCTCACTATAATTACAACCCTGGAGCCATGACTGCAGCAGCATACTTGACGAACCACTATTTGTCTCACATACAGTAAAATCAGAGACTGACATAGCAGCACTGAGCCTCACAGCTACTCCTCTTTATTTTACAATGATTACTTTGAGGAAAACTGCACATAATAAAAAAAAAAAAAAGGCCTCAATTTTGCCCAGAAGCGTTACAGCTAATTGCGTCCACTAGAGGGCAAATGACTGGACAGACTCCAGTTCAGCACGTTCTGTACCAGAGCAAAAGACAACTGCACGACAGCTTCATCAATATATTTTATGCTTCAGATATTAAGCTGAGGTTTACAATAATTTGATAATCACTGATGTCAAGTTCACTGTGTGTATTTTATGTGAAAACAGTCTGGATGTGTAGAATAGAGACACGTGGCAGCTAAAGCCTTCACATCTGTTATCTGCTTCAGTGCACTCTCACTGATGCAGCAGCGCATTCCTGAATGAAACAAACTGTGCAATAAAGTCGTAACCTTGCTGAGGAAATTACTACTGGAGCACAGAGAGATGCTGCCTGAGGAGGATCAACTTTTACTCTGCTTAAGATTCCAGGCCATGTGAAAAATCAGCTGTAGCAGCTCATATTTAAGACTCTATAATGACTCCACGAATAATCAATTACATCGCATTCCAAATTATTATCAAAATTGTGTGTGTCATAAAGGTATAATGTCTTGTTTTCCAGTGAAATTCATGAATGGTATTGTATCTTAAGGCTTTTTGGGTCAGTGAAATCAATCTCAGACACCTGTGCCACCTAGTTTGCCAGGTGAGTCCAATTAAAGGAAAAACTACTTAAGAAGGATGTTCCCACATTATTAAGCAGACCATCATTTTTAAGCAATATGGGAAAGAAAAAGGATCTCTCTAGTGCAGAAAAGTGTGAAATAGTTGAATGCCTTGGACAAGGCATGAAAACCTTTGATATTTCGCAAAAATTTAAGCATGATCATGGTACTATTAAGAGATTTGTAGCTGATTCAGAGCACAGACAGGTTTGTGCAGAGGCATAATGAGTTTGTCTGGTTTCTGCCAGACAAATACATCGCATTGAGAGAGCAGCTGCTAAAATGTGAATTACAAAGCAGCAAACGGGTATTTGAAGCAGCTGGTACCTCTAGAGTCTGGTGAGCATCAAGGTGTGGGATCCTCCAGAGGCTTGCAATTGGTTGGTGGATGGCCACCATGTCTCAACAAGATAAAGTATGAGGAGTTTCTGACTGACTACTTCTTCCATGGTACAAAAAGAAGTACTGTGCTTTCTGTAACAAAATCATCTTCATGCATTACAATGCAGCATCTCGTGCAGCAAGGAACAACACTGCATCATTAGCTGCTATACGCATAAAAGAAGAGAAACTCATGGTGTGGCCCCCATCCTCCCCTCCCCTCACCTCAACCTTAATGAGAACCTTTGGAGCATCCTCAAGTAAAAGAACTATGAGGGTGACGGCAGTTTACATCCAAACAGCAGCTCTAGGAGGCTATTCTGACATCCTGCAAAGAAATTCAAGCAGAAACTCTCCACAAACTCATAAGTTCGATGGGTGCAAGAATTGTAAAGCTCCTTTCAAATTAGGGCTCCTATGTAAAAATGTAACTTGATCTTTTAAGATGTTTTGATTGAAATAGCTTTTGATTTCAGTAAATATGACCTGATAATGCTTCTAATTTAACAAATGAATATTTCCAGTTCTTTACAGCATTAACATGGTTTGAAACTCTGTTGTGCATAATAATTTGAAACAGTGCGCTTTAAGTTTTTTTTTTTCTTTTTTAATACTGTTATTATTGGAAGGTTTGTTAAATAACATTCAAATTGTACTCTACGGGTTGACGACTTGAAAATTACGATGACTGTCATTTATATTGACTATTTAACAAAATCTGAGAAAAATATCATCTGCATAATAATTTGGAACGCAGTGTATTAATTGATAAACCGATTAATTACTTATCAAAATAGTTGACAATTAATTTAGTTAAGTAATTATTTAAGAAAAAAAGTCCAAATTCTCTGATTTTAGCTTTATAAATGTGAATATTTTCTGGTTTCTTTGCTTCTCTATGAAAGTCCTGAATATCTTTGGTTTGTGGACAAAACAAGACATTTGATGATGTCATCTGGGAATCTGAGAAACAATGACATTTTTCACCATTTTCTGACATTTTCTGGACCAAGCAACGACTTGATTAATCATGAGAATAATTAATGGATTAATCGATCATGAAAATAATTGTGAGTAGCAGCTCTAGTTGGACACTCAAAAACTTGGACAAACTGATCATTTGGATGTATTTAAGTGGACCCAACTTTACTTTAAACCACTTTTCATTCAAGGGCGTGGTCACACTGGCTAAATGTTCCGTGCCCAAGCACGATTCAGCCCGAAAGTCCAGTTTGTTTGGGTCAGTGTGACCGCAAGCATTGCATGCTTGGGTGCGGTATATTTCTACTCTTTGGTATGGTACATTTCATGCATGAGCACAAGGACACAATCGCCGCAACCGCTCCTCGTTTGGCCAGTGTGAGCATGCTCTGAATCAGAGCATGTTTTGAATAAATAAAGAAGAGGTTCCTGTTTTTTAATTGTTTTATTGACTTATCAGTAAACGTTGTGTTGTTTGCCAGCCAAATGTTTGTCAATTTAATTTTCTCTGAACATAAGTTTTGGCAACTGTAGCGCTATGTTGTAGGGGAAACTTTCCTCCACATCTTAATTAAGCCTGCATTCAATTAAGAGCAAAGACACCCACACAAAAAAAATATGGATTTAAACTAGTGGTGGGACTTTATCGCGTTAATTCGATAATTAACGCGGGGGGAAATTAACGGCGTTAAAAAAAATAACGCATTTTATCGCATTTTATATTATATCATATATTATAGTCTATATCACGTCTGAGTTTCTGGCAGACGGATCATAGCGACGCACTGAGTGATGGATAACACTGATGACAGTGCCTTGCTTAGCTCGGTGGATGGAAAATTTACTTTTAAAAAACAGTCGCCGCGGTCCGTCAGCGCGAGCCAATTCACACTGCATCAGTCTCAGGAGCGGAGCGCAGCTCAGCGTACTCACAGCAGCTGGATACACAAGATCACAGGAGAACCACATGTTCCCGCAGGAATCACACCCATGACAACTACTTTCATGATATTTAGTATGTTAAACTCACCTGCCCTCCCAGAGCTTCATTAATTCAGTCCTTCCCTTTTAGTCTCTGTTGGTGTCCTTATATAAAGGATGTGTTGTATCGTATATAATTATAAGGTTTTCTGCCTCCAA
The DNA here is from genome assembly GCA_030710495.1 of Labroides dimidiatus. Lineage (NCBI taxonomy): Eukaryota > Metazoa > Chordata > Actinopteri > Labriformes > Labridae > Labroides > Labroides dimidiatus. The sequence goes on from CM061159.1 coordinate 3,482,393, forward strand.
TATAAACTTTTCCTCGTCCATGGCGTCAGATTTCCTCTGGGTCTGACCCTCTGATGACTGCTGGCCCTGTGCCAGTGTCGAAGTTTTAATATATGAGGATAATTTTACGATCAACAGGCTGAACATGGTGCTTTATTTTGAAAAGACCGGAAACTCTGATCGTTTTTCGTGTCTGTTTTCCTGTTTGGTACGATCTGCTCTGCGTAAATTGACGCGTTTTCAAAAAAACATCTTTTGAGCAAAATGAACAGATTTTCGTAGAAGACTAAATCATTGAATAGTCACGTACAGAAGTTTAAACTACAAAACCTGTTTGAAAAGTGTTGCTTCTGATGTTGAATATCGATGCGATTAAAATGCGATTAATTACGATTAATAAATTACAAATGGCATAATTAATTCGATTAATTTTTTAAATCAAGTCCCACCACTAATTTAAACATAAAAGTTCAAAAATGTCTTCAATTGTAACTAAAATCACACATTTTCTATTGAAACTGCTGCAAAACCAACAGGAATAGATTAAAAATGGTCTGAAATAGAAAATGTACACTTTGACCTAATAAGCAAAATTAAGCATGTAGTTCCAAACCAAATGTTTGGTGAGTCAAGAATAAATGCCCCAAGTTTCTGCAACATGTTGCAACACCCTGAGCTTTGTTTCAGCTTGTGGGTGTGTTGTGCCATTTACTGAGCGTGAAACGGTCCTAACTTGCCATTTTATCCTCAAAAAGCCTGCATGGAGCTCAGAGCAGCATTCAGGAATCTGCAGCTGAGTGTATACAAACACAGCATCCCCTCCCCTCTGGTGTGATTGGCTCACCATGCTGCCTGTCGGTGCAGTAGACAGTCGGTCTGGGCACTCCTCTTCAGATCCCTCCCTCTCCTCCAGCCTACTGGGCTCTGCTGTGCCAGCAATGGTTCCTGCAAACGTACAAACACTAGCTTCAGACACAGGGTGTGAGTGTGAGTGTGAGTGAGTGTGAATGTGAGTGTCTTTTAAGTGTGAGTGATTGCGTAAATGGCTGGACGCCAAAGACAAGCCTTTCATGGTTTAATCTTCAACAGAGGGAAAAAAGCTGACACTCAAATCACTAAAGTTTTTCAAAGGTTACACATGGACGCATTTCAGTTTTGATTAACTCAATACTTCCACTTTGAAAGCCTAAAATCCAACATCTTTCAGGAGAGCGTTTCTCATATGAGTGACTGCTAAACTGTCTGGCACAAAAAGAAGTAGACCATCGAAACAAGATCAAGTGAGTGTAAACATTTGGAGCATGCAGCGTTGCAGACCGGCATGCAGCCACATGTCTGAAGTCTGATCACCTCACCTGACCTTACCTGATGGAAGAAAATCTGATTTACAAGAAACAAACAGAACATTCTTCAAGTGATTATCAGAGAACAGATAAGTGCAGAGGAAGGATACAGCCGATGTGGAAAAAGTTTACACAAACAGGCGCTTCCACTTCACAAAGATCATTATTGTCTAACAACATAAACATGAGTAGAACTAGTGGATGTCTGAGCAGCGCTCAGTGGCTGCACATACCACAGGAAAACAATTTAAAGACTTACTTTAAAGTACTAAACACTTGATTCATTCAGCCACTGTGAGGAGAAACTCTCTAAACTTGAGCTGCATTCATTTCCTGTGAATGCTGCTCAGTCAGGAAGCCCAGTGGAAGTTTACTATACAGTCTAAACAGACAGCAAGACCAAACAGACTTAGTGTTCCCTGCTATGTGTTTAGGACAAGACATATCTATTATACATTGATTAAAAGGAAACAACTTGAACTAGATTAGAGATCTCCCTGTCCTACTTTCCTGCACTTGTTTTTTTTTCCAGACACACCCCCTTTTGCACACGCTCCAAAATAAAAAAAAGAAAAACAACTTCCTACAACTCATAAAATACAACCAAAGTCAGTGTTTCTCACCTGAACAAAGTACCACAGAGGCTGCAGGCTTTTCTTGATATTTTTCTCCAACTTTTTATGTGAATTTGAAGTCAGTGCTTTGCAGAGAAGCAGCAGATTTCATCTCCCAAACACTCTGGTTGTAATCCAGAGCATGACATACCTCTCTCCCTTCTCCCTCCCGCTCCCGCTCTAGCTCCCTCTCTATTGCTTAGTAGCCCTCCCACTCTCTTGCCAGGCTTCTCAAAGTGAAAGGAGCCATACTACAGGGCACTGACTGGCTCTCTTTTCAAACACCTCCACTCATGACTCATTCTATCAACAAGGATGACATTCAGTGCTAATAGGTAATGAATACAGAAATCAGCACATGTAGGCAACTGGTCATAATTGCTTTCAAAAAGGTTCCATTTGACCCTGGTCAATATGAGTCACCTCTTTACACAGAAACAGAGCCAAACTCGTTAACCACACTAACAGAAAGAGTGCTAAAAAAGCAATGAGGCGTGAATTAACAAAAGCCTGATCAGAGTTATTATTCATTAAGAAAAGTCAAACACTGATTCAGCAAAAAAACAGTCAAGAAAAAAGCAAAACAGAGAACAAAATGTCATGCTGCACGAATCAATGTCTCCCTGTTTGGAACTCAGATTAGGATGGCCAACATGTTGGCTCACGGTTGCTTTGGTTCAACTAGCTGCTGTCGTCATTTTTCCAACTCCTGACCCTCCTACTTAGTTTGCAGTTTGGGGCTGAGCAGATAGCTATAAATATCTACCTGAGCTCATCAACTGGAAACATTATTATCATCACTACTGTGAGGCTTCAAGCTGTGGGCCAAAACAATGAACCAAACGAGGCTCAAAGGTGGGCAGCTCTGATGAGGAACCAAAACAGTTCTGCATGTTAGCCGCCAATTTATTGTACTTCATTATAGTTTTTAAACTATACTTTTTAAAAATGAGCAAACATTTTGTAAAGGCTGCAACTTTTCATCCTAAAGTACTATTAGATGGTCACTGCAATCTGCTCGTCCACTGGTTGACTACCCCCAACTCTTGAAGAAACAGGTGTGGTTAATGAAGATCAAACATCACTAATATTGCACTATTTTCTTCTTTTGTTTTAATATATTTTAATAAAATTCAGAGGCTTGTACTATGTTGCACAGGATTGTAGATATAGTTTTTGTGCAAGAGTTAAGAATTCAACCATACAGCCAAAATAATCCACGACACACAACTTGTTACCGGTCCGTTTGTTTCGCAGTCGAATTAAACGACACCAGGAAGAGGTGCTGCTAGTAGCGTCCATCACAACTTTGATGTCAGTGGTTCTGTGATGCAGGACTGTGTCATGTTTGTTGACACTTATTGGTCATGCTCAGTCTCTGTAATTCTCTCAGTTTCTGGATCTCACAGCACGACAACCGTATTTTTAGTGGCCGTCAATAATATTTTCATCTTCAATAGTTTTGCAGCTGTAGCTACAGATGATGCAGTCAACAGTCTTCCAAAAAGGTTCATTTGTCTAACAATGTAAAAAAAAAAAAACACTGTAAGACTATATCTATAATCTATATCTATCTATCTATCTATCTATATATCTATATATATCTATATATATATATATTATTATTATTAAAAAAAATCTCTCTCTCGCCCACCCTGGGGGGTACTGTGTCTCTTCTTGTTACAGTGTGCACTTCTGGATGAATATCTCAGATGTTGTTCCCGGTATCTGCTGGAGCCATCCACCCAGGCTTGGGTGTTACAGCCCCCAGCGTCTCGATCGCAACTGGCACCACTGTTGCCCCCACACATCCCACATTTTCTGTAGCTCTTCCTTCAGCCCTTGCTATTTCTCCAGCTTCTGGTGTTCCTTCTTCCTGATGTTGCTATCGCTCTGTATTGCTACATCTATAACTACTGCTGTCTTCTGATCCTTGTCTACCAGGACTATGTCAGGCTGATTAGCTAGCACCATCTTATCAGTCTGGATCTGGAACTCCCACAGGACCTTGGCTTGCTTGTTCTCCACCACCTTAGGAGGCGTCTGCCATCTTGACCCTGGGACCTCCAGTCCATACTTGGCACAGATGTTCCTGTACACTATGCCAGCTACCTGGTTATGCCGCTCCATGTATGCCTCGGCTGCCAGCATTTTACACCCTGCTGTGATGTGCTGCACTGTCTCAGGGGCTTCTTTACACAGTCTGCATCTAGGGTCGCCTGGTGTGGTAGACCCCAGCCTTTATTGATCTTGTGTTCTGCTTGGGCCTGATCTTGTGCAGCCATGATCAGCGCCTCTGTGCTGTCTTTCAGTCCAGCCTTTTCCAGCCATTAGTATGTCTTCCCGATGTCAGCCACTTCTTCAATTTGTCGGTGGTACATGCCGTGCAGGGGCTTGTCTCCCCATGTTAGCCCTTCCAGCATCTCGTTGTTACTGGGCTTCTGTTGCCTGAGGCATTCACTTAGAGGGTCATGAGTGGGAGCCATCTTCCTGATGTACTCCTCGAGGCCAGCTGTCTCTTCCTGGATAGTGGCCCTGACATTTACTAGTCCTCGCCCCCCTCCTTCAGTTTAGCCGTGCCATTTACTGCGATTTGGTTCCCTGGTCCACTGGCTGAGAAACACCCCCAGAACATGAGGTTCCCACCACCATGACAGTGGGGATGGTGTTCTTTGGGTTAAAGGCTTCTCCTTCTTTACGCATTGTGGCCGAACAATTCCATTTTTGTTTCATCTGCCATAAAACAGAAGACTAGAAGTCTTCTTGTTTGTCCAGATAAGCATTTGCAAAGGCCAAGCAGGCTTTTGTGTGCCTTGTCTGGATTGGTGTCCTCCTTGGTCTGCATCCCTGGAACTCAGCAGTGTGCAGTTGGACTGTCTGCCTTGAGATGTTGCCACCAGCAGGGCCAAGAATCACCAGGATAGCCTGTGATTCTTTTTCACCTTTCTAGTTATCCTCGTGGCTGGCAGAGGTGTCACTTTTGGCTTCCGACCACATCCTCTGAGATTTTCCACTGTGCGGAACATCTTGTATTTTTTAATAATACTTTGCACTGTTGCCACTGGAACTTCAAAACATTTTGAGGTGGCTTTATAGCCCTTTCCGGATTTGTGAGCAGCTACAATGCGTAGCCACAGGTCTTCACTGAGCTCCAGAAGTGGAGCCACAGATGCACATTTTGTTGAACGGCAGTCAGCAGATTCAGCAGCACAAGCACAACCCGGTAAGTCCGCCATTTAACCGTTGTTGTTGTCCGGTTCGCAAAAGTTCCCACAAGGAAAATGGAATGGGCACGCGCAAAACGGAGTGCGACATCAGCGTTTTTCACTGAAAACGCCTGCTTGCCGTTACGGCAATGGAGGCTGCAGCGTTTCAGAAAAATTCCACTCTGGAGGGTGTTTTAAAAAAAGCTGCGTTTTAGATCGGCTGAAACAGCATGACCGTATAAACAAGAGACCAAAACGTTTTCGGTGAAACGCTGTGAAGCGTTGTCGTATGAACGGGGCCTTATTGGCATCCCCTGTGTGTCCAACGTCTCCATAACTCTGCCAGCATCAGCGCAAACAGCTGATCCCGGCTGTAAACAAAGTGAAGTTTCTGCTCAGTGGTGTTGGGAATCAATGAACTTGATTGCATGGTGTAAAAGTAAAATAAAAACCTCACCCAACAGCATGAATTGAGAGGGCACCTCTTAAAAAAAGTTGCCAGCAGAGAAAGAGCGATCAAGATAGAAATAAACCAATCAAGTACTAAAAAAGTTAGAAACAAACAGGTGCAGCGATAACAGGCAGCCTGTGTGGTCGATGCAGGCACACCACTAGATTTCAGGCTTGACATACTCTCAAACCACTGTTTGCTGGGAGTTTCGCACTACATCTGAGCACCTGAGAAAAAGATAAAACACTATTTCTTTTTAAATTAATGTTTGGAATTAACTGATTCATGTCCCATCACTATTCTACAACAAAACATCTTCATAGACTGTCAACCTCTTCCAGTGAAAATCTATTCCCTCCATGTTGTGACGTGTCATTGCGTGTGCAGCAGATGGTGCTGAGAGTGTTATCAATTATATGTTTTCTTGTATTCTGCGGGGCAAAAATCATGATGGCAACAGTTTTAAATAATTACAACCATTGTTTTCTGTGTTACGCTTAATACTTAAAATAAAATTCTCGGTCCCTTCAGAAACCAATATGTGTGAGGCTCGGCATTTAGTGTGTTATACCATATTGATCTGAATATAAGACAAGGATTTTTTCATTGAAACTAATGTGAAAAAGTGGGGTCGTCTTATAATCCGGGTCTAACCATTGACACATGCTGATAGTTGTCTAGGGTCACTACACGAATGCAACAGCAGAGGGCGCCAGCATTTTTGTGAAGCCAGTGACCTCACTGTGGCCGCGGTAATCTGTCAATTACAGAAGAGACTCAGTGACAGGAGATGAAACATGGAGAGGTGCAGTGACTGTCCAGAGCAAAGCGGATCAAAAATTTGGCAAGTTAACAGAAAACTGAGGTGAAATTATGATGTTAATTTTAAGATTGTGTTGATCAATGCAGTAGAGACATTGAACAACCATCACACAGCCAAAATATATGGTGTTACAGAGTGTAATGTCTTAAGATGGTGCGTCCTGTTTGAAAAATACTAACTGTAAATGAAAAACTGATTGTGGTCCTGAGAGCAGCTGTTTCCAAGAAACTGAAAGGAGGATGTGTGAATTTGTTATTGAGAAGTGTAACGAAAGGCATCATCACCAGAGCTCTCATTTTTATTGAAAATCTCAGGGATTTTTTTTTATAGCCAAAAACAAAATTATTTCAAACAAAATTATTTCAATGATTTTCTCAGGAGGGTCAATTCCAAAATGAGAGTTTAAAAAGCTTTTTTAAAAAAGTTTTTATAAATACATATAATGCATATTTTCGAGTTGAGGACAATGTGCTTTAAGAGAAATCAGAAGTTATCCAAAATTTTATTTTTTAAATTCATTTTGTTAAGCATTTTTAATAAATTCCAGGTGGCACAACTGAATATATATATATATATATATATATATATATATATATATATATATATATATATATATATATATATATATACACATATATATATATATATGTGGTGGGACTTGATTAAAAAAATTAATTAATCATAATTAATCACATTTTAATCACATTGATATTCAACATCAGAAGCAACACTTTTCAAACAGATTTTGGTAGAAGACTAAATCATTGAATAGTCACATACAGAAGTTTAAACTACAAAATCCTGTTTATTTTGATAAAAAGATGTTTTTTTTTGAAAACGCGTCAATTTCCGCAGAGCAGATCGTACCAAACAGGAAAACAGACACGAAAAACGATCAGAGTTTCCGGTCTTTTCAAAATAAAGCAGCATGTTCAGACTGTCGATCGTAAAATTATCCTCGTATATTAAAACTTCGACACTGGCACAGGGCCAGCAGTCATCAGCGGGTCAGACCCAGAGGAAATCTGACGCCATGGACGAGGAAAAGTTTCTATTGGAGACGGAAAACCAGATAATTATATACGATACAACACATCCTTTATATAAGGACACCAACAGAGACTAAAAGGGAAGGACTGAATTAATGAAGCTCTGGGAGGGCAGGTGAGTTTAACATACTAAATATCATGAAAGTAGTTGTCATGGGTGTGATTCCTGCGGGAACATGTGGTTCTCCTGTGATCTTGTGTATCCAGCTGCTACAAGTACGCTGAGCTGCGCTCCGCTCCTGAGACGGATGCAGCGTGAATTTGGCTCGCGCTGATGGACCGCGGCGCTGAAAAAAAAAATTAAATTTTCCATCCACCGAGCTAAGCAAGACGCCGTCCTCAATGTTATCCATCACTCAGTGCGTCGCTAAAATCCGTCTGCCAGAAACTCGTGCACTGAGAACCTTTCTGTGTGATATAGACTATAAAATAAAATACGATAAAATGCGTTATTATTTTTAACGCCGTTAATTTCCCCCCGGGTTAATTATCGAATTAACACGATAAAGTCCCACCACTAATATATATGTATGTATATATATATATATATATATATATATATATATATATATATATATATATATATATATATATATATATATATATATATATATATATATATATATATGTATATATGTATGTATGTATGTATGTATGTATGTATGTATGTATATATATATATATGTATGTATGTATGTATGTATGTATGTATGTATGTATATATATATATATATATATATATATATATATATATATATATATATATGTATGTATGTATGTATGTATGTATATATATATATATATATATATATATATATATATATATATATATATATCATTCTTAGACTTTTTCTTCCTCAGTCTTGTATGCGTTTTGTAACTTTACAGCTTTTCTTTTGACAGCTTCCATTTCACTTTTCATTTTGTGTATTTTACTGCGCAACCTTGCTCTCTCTTTGCCATTTTTGTAACTGTATGCTACTGTCTGCGGTGTTGAGGGTGCCCTTGGCTGCTCTATGTTTACCCTGACATTATCCTCTTCATTTTTGTTTGGAGGGTTAGGCTGAGGGTCTGCTTGAAGTTCAACAGGAGTTTATCCATTGACTCAAATTCAAGATTTCTGCCATAGCCCATTTCCTTTCCCTGTGCTTTCTCTAGTCTTCCTTCCACTGCTTTCTCAACCTTTTTTTTTCTTCTGGACAGCTGGCTGATGAAGGGTTTTACAATTTTTCCCTCTCTCAGGAAACAGGAGAACAAATGAGTTGATACATTCTTTTATAAAAATCTGGAAATACTGACTAATTAATCTATAAAATACTGACTAATTATCTATAATTCATCAAGATGTATTACCTCTCTTTTCTTTTTGCAAAATATGCCTCTCTTGCAACTAGGGATGGGTACCTTTCACATTTGAACCAATATGGTACTGATACCCGGTACCTGGGAATCGATACCGGTACTCAACGGTACCAATTTTCGGTACTTTTGTGTGTGTTTATATATAAATAAATGTTAATTTGTTTAATAATAAGATCTAAAAAATATTCAATATAACATTTATTTCTCGATAAATGATCTTTAACAAATACATCAGGACAACATTCAACTCAGGCTGCACAACACAGCCTAAAACTAATATCTTGATATTTTTAAGTGATATTGCGAATTAAAATTTGCAAAAAGGGGGAAATCACAGTCAGGTTAAGTTTAGTGAACTCTTTATTTCACACCAAACTTAATGTAGTGACATATTTTCAGTTTGAGGAAAATAACTCATTCCGATTTATTAAACTGGCTGAATGTATTATATGACTGTCTTAATAGTTTTGTAAAATTTCTATTATGATAACAATTACACTTTAAAAATGACGAACTAAAGTTGATGTTATACTTTTACTTCTATAAATCAGCTCCCTGGATATTGTTGGTCAAGCTGAAAAAACTCGGCCTGTGACATCTGTCTCTCAGTCTGGGGTCTGGCTGTAGTTTGGGGTTTCTCCTCCTCCTCCTCCCTCTGTTTACTTCACTCTCTTTTTGCCGTTTGTATACGTTTGTGAAGTCACCACGGAACCTTGTTTTCTGAAAATATTACTTACAGTATTTTGGTATACCGCTGTACAATAAGACTAAACGAGAAGTACCCAGTGAAAGAGAAAACAAAACTTAAGTATGAATTGTTGCGTTTGTTTCTCATTGTAGAGCTGACAGAGAATCAGGTGGGGATCATACAGGCAGCAAAGCAAGCTCAAATAAGCATCTACTCTTTAGAAAATAAACCCCAAAAAAACCCAAACCTGCCGTGAGCGCCGCGGTCCGTGAGCGCCAATATAAACTTTTCTTCGTCCATAGCATCGGATTTCCACTGGGTCTGACCCGCTGATGACTGCTAGCCTTGTTGTAGTTTCGATAAGCGAGGATAATTTTATGATCGACAGTCTGAACATGGTGCTTTATTTTGAAAAGACCGGAAACTCTGATCGTTTTTCGTGTCTGTTTTCCTGTTTGGTACGATCAAATAAACTCGCCGCGAGAAGCCGATGGTAGCACACGTCCGCAGCACGGGCAGAGTGTAAGCACTGATTGACTTGAACGGCAGCGAAATACAGCGCAGTGCGCGGCGGAGGGAGTGAGCTGCTCGCTGTGAGAGGAGCCAAACTCTTTGTACCCCCGTTATTACTCCTATACCAGCGTTTAGGTACCGAAACATGGTACGTTTAATTTTACATGAATCGATACTTGGTAGTACCGACTTAATTCAGTCGGTACCTCTAAAAGTACCGAATTCGGTACCCATCCCTACTTGCAGCTGGACCATTACTGATGTGCTGCCTGTACTTGGCTGATTTTTCTTTATTTGAAAGTGTCTATTTAACACGATATTTAATTGTGTTTTTTTTTTTACTTTTTTTTTTTAACTTAATATTTAAAAAATATATAGAAATGTAATGGATAATGGCTTTAAATATCATTATCTATCTCGAATACTGACATTCTCTGCAGTTGCACCACCCGACATTACAACTAATTTCAATTTAAACAGGCATCTGCTTAGACAACTGTATTAGCATTGGCCTTTGTTATCAAGTAGAAATGTATCATTTTTAGATAAAATAAAATAATTTTAGGTTAAAATAACATTTCACTAGTATTACATTGGTTGTACCACCTGACATGAAAATTGTACCAGCCTACCTATGAAGTGAAAATATCAATTTTTATCGATATTTGGAGAGAGCAACAAACCTTTCCACTTAGTCACAAAGGTCAATTGAGGTCTTCTGGATGATGCAATATCCTGTTTTCTGTTATGTCCTCTCTACTTCAAAATAAAGGTCCAGTACTGCAGTTGCACCACCCTGACATTTGACATAATGCAAATTGTTGGACAAAAGTTTTTTAATGAACTCAACAGCTTTAAAACATTTATTATTTTATTTACAAATTATTTTATTTATTTACAAAAAATGTTATGCACTGTAATGCACTGATGACATATGTTATTTATTATGAAATATCTCAAGTTTATTTAAAATATTTCATTTGGGTTTTGTTGTACTGAGTGAGTCAGTATGTCATAGGCATCAATGTTTTCTCTCTATTTTAGGGGTCACTTGTTTAAAATAATTTTAAATTTACAGTGTAGTAGACTGATAAAATCATTTCCATAGTAACTGTCTTGTCCAATATCTGATTTTTTATGAGAAACATTGGTTACACCAATTGACATTTTTCAGTTTTACCAACCAAAATAAAGGCCATCACACAAGTTGATCAAGCATTTAATCTGGATCAACCACGCTGGAGTATCTTGTCACTCAAGTCTTCAAGTCTGATAATCAAGCTCCACAAAATGAAAATGAGTTCTTCCTTTTTCAGGTGTCCACCAGTTCACTCTGTGAATCACTCCAGTCAACCAAACATGCTTTGCCATCATTCACTCTTCCTACATACAAACAATTAAAAACAAACATGACGCACAGCCCTGTCTGGGATCATTCTGCTTCTGTAGGATTTCAAGGAAATCAGCTCACAGACTCTAAGGCCAGTTCTTTTCATAAAGCTGAGAGTTTATCAGAAGTGATAGAGAAAGTATGACTGATACAGCCCAGCTGTTGTCACATTGAACATAATTAAATGTCTTATCTTGTGATTCCACTCACTGTAGGTTGTATTGTATCCTCTGAATACAAAGGTGAGGAAAGAAATGTTGCTATTAATTTGAGGTCACTGCCACACCTTCCTGAGGATACAGCATGTTTCAACAAATCATTTATATTGCTGCAGCATACTGTACATGGCATTACTGCAGTAAAACATTAATAAAACATTTTGACATCATCTCACCTTGTTTCATCTTTAAAAGAGCTTTGTCATTGATCTTGAAATATGATCTTTTTTTATATTTGCCTATTCATAATCTGCCATTTAAAATGAGATTATCAGTACCAAATTGTTTAATTTATTTTTTTCCTCTAGGGCTGCAGCTATCAAATATTTTAGAATTCGAGTATTACTGTAATTTCTATAAAATTAATCAAGTAATTTGTTTAGTTAAAGTATTTTCCAAATGAAATTTGCTTGAAACAAGTGTCTCTAGGTGGTATATTTTAGGGATGCACGATATAGCAGCATTAATATCGGTATCAGCCAATGTTTGTAATTTTTTAACCAATGTCCAATGAGTAAAACTGGGTTGATATTAACAACTAGAGCTGAAACGATTCCTCGAAAAATTAGTACAAGAGTACCTTGAGTACAAAAAATGATAGAGTAATTCTTTCCGCCTAGAGGAATCATTTGATTTTTTTTTTTTACAGCTCAAAGTAATGCATTTCGCCCGGACTATTTTTAAATTGGCCCATGCACGCAAAGGAAGAAGAAGGAGCAGGTGGAGGTGTTTGATTTTAGCAGCGGGAAGATGCAGGAAGGATGTGACGACGACGAAAGCGAAAATACAGGCACAAAGAAAAGAGAGAGAATGTGGAACATGCGGGAGCATTTTAAGATGGACATGAAGGCGAACAGTTTTGCATGTATTCACTGTAGCACTGCTAATGGCTATTTGTTTTATTTATTTTATATCTTCTTAGTCACATTTCCTGAGATACAACTGCAATTTGCTGCTTTGCACAATGCACATCTAAAAATAAAAACGTTGGTTGTCCAAAAATAAAAAACAGTTGTTTACTCATTATTTAGTGAAACATCTTATTTTCTCATGTACATCTATAATTGTTCTTTAACTAAACAAAAATATGCTTTATCCGAGTACTCGAGTACTTAATAAAATTTTCAGTAGAGAACTCAATAACTAAAATATTTGATAGCTGCAGCCCTATTACCAACTGATGTTTATATCCGTCCATGGATAGAAATGAGACATTCTAACTAGGTGTATTCTCGATAGCATTTTTTGGCCCCGATCACAATCCAGATTATTTACTATTTAGTATCAGCTGATACTGAGTCCCGATCCGATTCCTGGGTTTGCAGAGATAAACTTTGCTGTAGGGGTGAGAATGTGAAGCTGCACACTTTTTGTTTTATGTTTTAATGATAATGAATAGTAAAATATATATATATAAAAGTTAAAATATGTCTTGAACTTGTTAAGTCTGGTTGGGTCATTCCACCTCAATTGAACAAGTGCCTCCTGCTCCACCATCTTGGATTTGCTTCAAATTTTTACTATGTGAAGTTCAACCAAGAAAAGTAGCACAGGCAAAATTTCAGGCCGATACTTGCTCCTAGCCAGGGCAGCATCACTTAATGGTAAATGTCCCAGTCCTGGGACATACACTCCGCAGATGATGGAATCTTTTAGTACTGAGTGGTTTGAAGCGATTCTGATCTATGGAGATAAAGTTGTAAGTAGGTTGATTATGTTTGACTCATGATGTGTGACCAGTACAGGCATGTGAACATTAACCTGCACTGAGGGGCTAACAGTGCTAGCTCTGATGATATTACCGAATGTCAGATAAACTGTCGTCAGGTTTGACCATTTTCTGAGAATTCCTCTGACCTTTAGCGTAATCTTAAATCCACCAAATGGTCCTCAGATTTATCGACAAGGGAATAAGTCACACTCAGAGTTCATTTGGATATTGGTGACAAAGGACCAATCCATAGGGCCAATCCAAAGAGCTGATATACTCAACTCAGTTCATGCTCCTCTTTGTCCATCAACAACTGTGGGTCTGTGCATTTTCATTCAGAACATCCCTGTCAAAATAATGCAACATAATAAAACAGCATCAGTCTTCAGTGGCCAGATGATTTAGTTTCAGCAGTTAGCAACTAATCATATGGTGGCATGTAAATAAGAATAAATATATCACAATACAATATACAGTTCCTTAGGCTAAATTGATTTTTTTTTAATTGATGATAATTTTCTTTGGTTAACAGATAAGAAGCCATGTCTGCAAAAATCAGGAATCAATCAGGAGTCCTTTGTGATGTAAAAGACTTTTAGTCCTAAGTTTTAAAAATATTACATTTATATTTTTGGCCAAAACTATCATTAGGGACATGTTCCCCAAACTCACCAAGTGATGTCCAAAGAAAGCTGAGTTCTTTGAAAAAAAAAACAGAATTAAACTGAAAAGGGACGGGGGGAATTCTGTGGCTTCCTCGCTGAATTTCCCTTCGGGGAATTAATAAAGGACATTCTCCTGTATGTGGGACAAACCCTGCACAGGTATCACTGTTATCACACAGTGCAGAATGTACTGGTGACAACAGAAACTCTCTTTTAAAGGGTAATCTGTAGACCGTCTTTACTGTTTCTTATCAGTTATGGCTCCGTGCGCATTCTGGCAATGGAAGTACCAGAAAGTACAATGGTTTGTCAGGCTATGCGAGGGGGTTAACCACCCCTGAGTCTGAGACCTGGGTTGTTATAAAGGATGACCGTCGTATTTGATCATAACTTTGGCCCAAAACCAACTTTTTCACTAACTACTCAAATTAAACAGTGGGTTTAGAGTATCTGCAGTTAATTTTACTTATTTGTGGTCAAACTGAGGTTGGATAAGGGAAACACATTGATTAGCTCACAGTCAATAACATCACAGGTGTTTCAGTGAAAAGTGTGACCCTGTTAGCTGGTGACTGACAGCAGAAAATCCCTGACATGTCCAGCTAAAGTTCCAAGATAGCCCGGTCACTCTTAATTCCATAACTCTGGTTGCTCAGAAATGTTCAGACCTCAATAGAAGTTTCTATCATTTCTGACAACTGACCACAGACAACCAGATGTTTTTATGCTACTTAATTTAGTGTTTACAGAATGGTAACTTGTCAAAATGAATGGCGCTAAATGCAGTTGACAAAATGTGTGTCTGTATGATGTAAATGGTAGACCGTCTATGAAACCAGTCAATCCATCCATCCATGTCATAGGGGAGCTCTAAATCTTCCAGCTTCACAGTCGGAGATGTATGGTTATGTTGTCCATTTTAATAAACAGCCAACGATAACAAATGTTAAATAAGGAAGTAAAATAGGTTGTTCAATTTAGACATGCATACCAGACTTAATATGAACTTATTCTTATTTATGCAGAGTATGGGTAAAATACTGTTCTAACCCTAGTTATATAACAGAAATGTGCACAATTTTTGACCATTAACACAGATGGAAAAAAAAAAAAGATCAGAAGTGTGAAGCATTGAAGCATGGCTTTCGGAAAATCAGTTTCTCTTCCACATTGGTTAAACTGAATTTCCAGAGCACTGAGAGCTCCCACGGGGCTTTCCTCTGGCCGTAGAAATTTCCAGCATTACCGGTTACATTATCAGCTCCAGTAGAGCAGTACCGAACAGGTGCCGTTTCACTCGTGGCAAAACAACAGGTGTACACGTGAGATAACTGGTATAAAGTTCACACACATGTAAGGGGAAAGCGAAAGTGGTCAACAGCCACCCAGACTGACAGTGTACCAGGCAGGAGGAGACGAGATGTTCAAACCGAAAGTGTGTGTGTGTGTGTGTGTGTGTGTGTGTGTGTGTGTGTGTGTGTGTGTGTGTGTGTGTGTGTGTGTGTGTGTGTGTGTGTGTGTGTGTGTGTGTTGACTGTTTGCAAACGTTAGCATGGTGAAAGCTACCGGATAGCAGCAGTAGTAGATATTGTGTGAATAATTCGCTCATTTTCAAACACAAAACGAAAAGCGGCCTCGGGTTCGTACGTCCAATATGACTTTGATAGCCTGATTAACTGCCATACACAACATACCATTCAGAAGTTACTTAATTTCATAAAATAAATCGAGTTACTCACTCAGAAAGAATCAGCTGACACAACGGTGACTCAGTAGACTGCACGACTTCCGCATTCTTGCGTCATGGCAGAAGTGCGAGCCAATAGCAAAGAAGAGAACTAAATATTGTAGACCAATGACGCTAAAGATACTTGGCATCCAATCAGATTCTACAACAGTTGAGTGAGTGACTCTCACACACCCACGGAATAGCCAATTACGTGCTAGAGACCTCCTGAAGCGAACCAATAGAAAATCACAGCGCGGCACAAACTGGCAGCACACAAATGGAGCTAGGTGTGTGCGTCCAGGAGGAGCAATAAAAGCAGAGGAGGGTTTCCAAATTAGATAATTTATAAACGAGAACGAGCTCAAAAATTACACACCATTACTAAAATAGATTAAATTCATAAAATAAGATAAAATAAAAACAGATAGAATAAAATAAAATTGCGACAAAAGATTTTTTAAACAAAAAGAAGCAGCTGGTAACAGAGGCCACAATCTGCAATAGATTGTTTAGAAAAATGTTACGAGGGCTGTTTGTGTGCAAATCCAGCCTCAAGCCCTTTTTTATGTTAGAATTTGTGGAATTTATTAATTGAAAATGAAAATACCGTGTCTTCTAAAAATATATAAAGAGCACCTTTGATGAGTAAAATGTGTGTTTAAAAATCACAGTAAACTCTGGTAACCTGTGATGACTGTTTCTGACCTTTTTTGTCATCAGGTTGACAAAATGATGAATGAATTGCTCTAAAATCAAATTCATATTTAATGATAAATCAATAAAGGAATGACTCTTCTTCTTGTTCCTGTCTGATCATCTTCTCAGACTTATGCAGAGCAGCTCACTGCATCAGTCCTGTCAGTCCTGCAGCCCTCTGAAGCAGCCAGCACACATATATCTGTTGTGCACATGATGTTTGCATTAGCCGCTGGGCTGAGGGCCCTGACACTGTTTTGGTTCTTCAGCCTTGAGTGAAACTGCCTGGACTTGACCTCACATGCTCTCTGGTATCAGTCAACAGGCACACAGCACCTCACCTCACCCCTGTGTTTACTGCTGTCCTCTCACGTTTCCCTGCACAGCAATGCAAAATATGACCCGAAGTTATGAGAGTTATGTCTTTATGACATAAGAGACAGTCAAAACAGTTAGTTCTGCATGTTTTACAACAGCTACTTCGTCTTGGGGTCATTCAAATGCTGTGATGATTAAAGTGAACTTCAGAGGACAGTAAATCTAAATCTTTGAAATCATTCCTGAAATCAAAGTCCTTTATCAAAAAATGACTGAGCTAATATATGACTATAAAGTTTTCCAAATTGGCACATTCGGTTAGAGTGTTAGTTCTAACTTACTGATCACCTGCTACTTTTTTTCTTTTCTTGTATTATGAAAAGTTTAAATCAGGCGGTATTGCACCCTCTAGGGGCAATTAAAGGAGACATCATATTCAGTTCAATTCGAACAACTTTCCTAAGCCCTCTTGGGGAAATTGATGTGGAGGATTGAACAGGATGTGTTCAGTAACATTATGGACAACTTTGTTTGAAGTTACTGTGATTTTTTTGATGTTTTGACATTAAGAGCTTCTGAGGTACATCACATATACAGAAGTTATAGTCCTTGTTGCAGTGGTTGCTGGTTCAACTCTCAACCACGACCCTTTGCTGCATATCATCCTCATCTCTACTCCCAATCTATCCTCAGCTGTTACTATCTCAGGAGAGTAACCAGAGTGACTTCAGTATCTTAGCCTTTAAAAAAAAATAAAATAAAATAAAGGTCTTCCTGGTTAATTAAAAGTTGAATTGAAGACCCAGGACTGTCTGAACACTGTACCCAGCTTGGATGACAAAACTTCAGCTGCTGCTGTTGAATTTTTTTTTGCATTAGTGCAGCAGGTCCCAGGGAGGCGGACAGGTGGGTGTAGATCCTAAAGGACCAATCACATGTGGTCATCAGGTCAGTACTTATCTGCAAACTGTCCGGTCAGACTCTGATTATTAATCTCTCTCCTCTGTGAAGTGTGGTCCATCTACAATCACAGCATGGTGAGTTCACTCTTATCAGAAACATGGCGAGCACTGACCCTACTGTGGACGGCTTAACATTTTTACTGCCCATTAACTGTGGAGATAATGTTTCCTTGACTGGATAACAACGACTCTTGTGTTCACTTTTCTTTTTTAGACATCCTACACAGATAAAGGCGAGAAGGTGAGGTGACAGCTTTGATTTTGGACAAGTGTGATATAGTTTGATATGAGAATTAGAGTGTGTGCTCGGAGAAGGCTAGAATCACACCTGAAGGCAAAATGTTGCAGGGATTAATCAATCCTTTTGTAGACATTTACAGTTAGATTTTCGGTAAAATATGATCATTTACATCCCTCAGATCCAAATTCCTCTCAGTTAAGATGTTGTGTTTCACTCTTGCATGGAAACTTTTGCACTTTTTCTTTATTGTTTCACTCGTAGTCATTATATTTCTTGTGTTGTCCTTCTTTCTCTCAGCCTGCGAGAGGAAAGTTTCTCAGGTTCCATCATGTCACCTTCTGGGTCGGCAACGCCAAACAGGTCAAAGTCCAACCATTGACATTTGACTGAAAGTTAAACTTTTTATAATCCTTTGGCACATTGGTCAGAATTAAATCAGGAGGTTTTTTTAAGGTTTCAGACACATTGTGCAACAAGCTTTTGTGTGTTTTTAAAATGTTACTTTTATGTTGTAATGCTGAACTGTAAGGTTTCAGTTTTTGAGATGCTGCTGCTTGTCTTTGTCACAGATCAAAGGAAATTACTTTTTTTTTTTTTTTTTTTTTTCGAGCGTTGGCTGCTTTGGCAAAAACAATGGAAAAGTTTTAAATGCAAAACAATCAAACAGAATTAAAAAAATTTCAAAATTTAAAGAAAAATCTTAACATGCATGATCGAATAAAGTCAAAAGAATAAATAGACGTACCTGGGACTCAGACTCGTGGAGTGCATTCGATGCCTCTGGTTCAGACCAGTTGTGTAATCCAAAGTCGATACATTTTTGGCAGGAGACTCTTTAAACTCTGAATGTTTCCAGCAAAGTTCACCACAGGTTGTGATCCCTTTACAGGCAGCTGCTTTCTACTGTGATAAAATGGGCTTTGAGCCTCTGGCCTATAAAGGTCTGGAGACAGGCAGCAGAGAAGTGGTGTCTCATGTCATCAAACAGGATAAGGTATGAAGACTGTCAGACTGACTGTGGCGATAAATTTAACATTTCAGTGCTTTTAGTCCATGATCAAACACATCATCATCATCCTCATCCTCATCATCATCATCATATCATCCTTGTCTCTTCTCATCCTCACAGATCATTTTTGTGTTTCAATCCCCCCTCAATCCTGGAAATGAAGGCGAGTCGAGAATCCTCATCAAAAACAAGACACTAAATGACACATTTTGAATGTCACATGAAATCAGATGTGCTTCATCTTCCCTCAGAGATGGGAGAACACCTGATGAAGCATGGGGACGGGGTCAAAGACATTGCCTTCCAGGTGGAGGACTGTGACTTCTTATTTAAGGTAACAATGGGGAGGACGAGGAAGGATTTCTGTGTTGATGAGCTGGTGGTCTGAAGTACATCTACAGCATATAATGTGCAACAAAATACAAATATATCCAGAATATTTAAGAGTGGTGTAATACAAAATTGACCATATTTTGTATTAGTCATGGTCAGTCAGTTGAACAGTTGTTTGAAGATGGATTTCTCAGCTGTCCAGGTGATTGCAGTTCAAAGTTTACTCAAATGTCATGAAGGTATTGAAATGCACAAATCTTTCTGTATTTAAAGATAAGAACATTTTATGACCAGAAAGTCAAAATAGAAAGTTAGAAGAAAGTTAAAAGTTTCTGTTGGTTAAAATTTAAGTTAAATGAAGTTTGGACATTGTGTAATACATAAACACAGAATACAAAGATTTATCATTCCTGTTTAACCTAAATTTAATTGAATACGCTAAAAGGCGATATTTATTGTTCAAACTGATAAACTTTGTCTTTTTGCAAATATTCACTCATTTTGAATTTGATGTCTACAACATGTTCCTAAAAAGACTAAGAAAGTTGAGGAATGCTCTAAAAACACCTGTTTGGAACATTCCACAGGTGAACAGGAAAACAGGTGAGTGACATGATTGGGTTTAAAAGGAGCATCCCTGAAAGGCTCAGTCGTTCATAAGCAAGGATGAAGTGAGGGTCACCACTTTGTGAACAACTGCGTGAGCAAATAGTCCAACAGTTTAAGAACAATGTTTCCCAGCCTGCAACCGACCTATGGCTAAGTCCCACCCTAAACCATAGATTGTATATAGAATGGACACAGTGGCTCTGCCTTTTACCATTGTATGGTTTTGAAGCCAAAAAATCTCCGTCACGGGAGCCGCCATTGTGCAGCCAGAGTCTACGCATAGAGACCTATGAGGAAGCAGGTAACAAAAATAATTTATTTTTATTCTTTCAACAGTCTAATCTCTTCTTAACTATCCTTGATGTATTTTATTATTCCTGAAAAAACTACACAAGAACGGCAGCTGTCAATCATTATTTAACAAGACTTAAAACCCTGTTTTTAACCTCTTATAACTAATGAACATTTGAACAACCCAATAATACCTAAATATCACCACAGCATATGGGTGTGAGAAACATTTCTACGAGGTGTAATAATTTTTTAAAATTTTGACGGAATCCCATCTGGAATGAATAGAGAGGCAGAGTTTTTGACTTGTACTGCAGCCAGCCACCAGAGGGGGCAGTTTTTGTGGCGACCTCAGTTTGAGGTCGAATGAGATGACTTCCATTTCTTTTACAGTCGATGCTATTAACACGATTAGCTAATCACAGTGCGTAAGGAATCCCATACACTTGGACATTCTCTGCCTGGACATCTATTGAAATGCATTGCAGAAAGTCAGTTTTGGTTTTTCTGAGAGCCTTTAAATGGTTACATGGTGTTCATGGGGATACATGCAACTCCGACACAAGGTACCCTGAGAGGATGGGCGATGGGGTGTATTTTTTACCCCTTCCTTAAGCCACACCTCAACAGAGAAAAGTCTGTTCTTTGGATAAAGTTGTGTGGTAGACCACAACATCAACTTAACATTGTATTCTAGGTAGTGTATTTTCACTTTGCTGGAAAAACATATAAAGTTACCTTTAACTCTAGAAATGCCACAGCAGCCTGACAGATAGTTTAGAATTTTCTCTGTTATTTCATGTTAGCGGCTTCCTCCCACAGTCCAAAAACATGCTCACTAGGTCAATTGGAGATTCTTAATTGCCCGTAGGAGTGAGTGCGAGCGTGAATGGTTGTCTGTGTCTCTGTGTCAGCCCTGCGATTGACTGGCGTCCAGTCCAGGGTGTACCCTGCCTCTTGCCCTCAGCCAGCTGGGATAGGCTCCAGCCACCCGTGACCCTGAACAAGCGGTATAGAAAATGGATGGATGGATGGATTTCATGTTAGCCTAATGTTAGCGTAATTTTAGCTCCTAGCTGTGTTGTTCATCACGTCTCTATGTTTGATGGGAGTTCACTGGCCTGTTTTGTTCTAGTTTTTGTTCTTTGGTGATCATCCATGGTGATCATCCATCTTTGTTAGCTGTTGTCTTGAGGCTGGCTCCGGAAGTACCGGAAGTAACGTTCACACCAAGCCAAAAAAAGCAGTTTTCACAGCCAAAATAAGCACACTTACAGCCTGGTACAAAGAATGTCTCCCGTCTGAATCGCTAATTTCACAAATGGCACGCACTGTACGGGGGGTGAATTTTTTTCTAACTCGGAAGTTTCCACAATATTAAGATCGCCAGTTCATCCAATCAGAGGCACAGCTCAGCTCATGTGACTGCCGGGCTCCCTGTGGCTGTTACTGTGGAGACTCACAGCCGTCTTATTTCCAATATGGCTGCGCTGGCCGTTTGGCTTCAAAAATCCATTTCAGACACAGACGGTACGTCCATTAATTATACAGATTATGGGTTGTGTTCAGAAAAGTTATTTATTTATATTTTATAAACTTTAGTAAGTCAAGAAGAATTTATTTGTTTTCCCATTCAGAAATGAGTTTAACAATATAAGTAATTATATTAAAATGAAAAAACCTTTTACTGGAAGATAAATTGTAGGATGTACTGGTATTACAAGAAAAGTTTTAATATAATAAATGTGTTGTTAAAGTGTGAAAAAAAATGTTTTGACCAAAACTTTTCAGGTAATAAGGTGATCAAGAGCTTTTTTTTCCCATAATAATAGTACTACTAAAAGAATAAAAATGATCTCTAAACTAGCAGTTTACAGTTGATAATGTTTGAACAATAAAAGTCACACATGAATAAAAAACATCTGTGTGTCACATTTAAAGGTCATAGTTCACATGTCAATCAAATGACCTCCTCTAACTTTGTTTCTGAACAAACAGGATCTGATACTTATCTAAAGCACCCTTAGATGTGTGTGTGTGTGTGTGTGTGTGTGTGTGTGTGTGTGTGTGTGTGTGTGTGTGTGTGTGTGTGTGTGTGTGTGTGTGTGTTGAGTCAGACAGCAGCGGAGTGACAGCAGCTTTGATGTTTGGTGCCTGAACTCTTTCCTCCAGTCAGGGTCAGGCTCAGCTCTGCATGAACTCTGAGTGTGACCGTCAGGTGGCTGCAGGGTCACTACACAAAAACTGTAACATCCATGTTACATAACACAGTATCACATCACATAAGGTGGAGGAGGAAAAGATGTTCTGTCTTCAGCCACTGGAGGTCCTCCAAGAGTCTTCTCAGACTCAAACACTTATTAAAGCTTCTGTTTTAACTGATCTTGTTTTGGGTTTTTTTCTGACAGTCAGCGAGAGAGAGAGGAGCCGTGGTGGTGAAGGAGCCGTGGGTGGAGCAGGACAGCTTTGGGAGGGTGAAGTACGCTGTGATCCAAACGGTACAGAGAGCAAAGAAACAAAAGTCACATCATCAGAAATAGTGTTCATACAGAAAGTCTTAAAGGTTTATAATGTTGGTTTCATGTTGTGTCTGCAGTATGGAGATACAACACACACACTCATTGAGTACCTCAGTCCATACAAAGGCCTGTTCCTGCCTGGACACAAAGAGCCTCTGTTCAGAGACCCTCTGTTAGCCAAACTGTGAGTCCATTACATCTAACTGCATTAAACACCCCAACCAGTTTATAACTGGTGACAAAGCCACCAGTTACACATCTGGAGTTGCACAGACTTTTTGGAAGGCAGCAGCAAAACTTCGCGGAGGGTTAAATTTCCATTTTAGACAAGATACATTTTTTTTATCCTCATTTGGGAAAATCCATTTTTTCCAGTACCTTATGGGCCATTCCACTGAATCTGTGCTATTTTTGTCCTCAGGAAATAAAACATCTAAAGTCATGATAAAATTAATGGTAAAATATTTTTTTCTATGAAGCCATTTTTTTCTATGCACATTGATCTGATTTAATATTTCATGAAAAGAATTGAAATGATTGATTTAAAGTACCTTAAACACTAGAAAAATAGCATTTGTTGCCTGTCCCTGCTTCTTAAAATTAGACTTTACCATAAAATATAATCATTTAATGAAGAGTAACACAACTCAACCAGGACCAGGAGCCATTAGAGTCCTCTAGTCAAATGATTTATTAGTCCAAGTATTATATAAATTAATGCTGATTTTTAGTTTTTTTACATTTTGGAGTTTTAATGACTTTAATTGTTGAGGTTTCAGATCAGTTTGACAGTGTGAATATAATACTTATAGGGAACCAAGCTCCCACAAAGAGCTGCAGAAAAGCAGCAGGAAATAAGCTGATAGACTTTAAAACAGGCTTTTAAACCTCACATGAGTTTAGGGAACAGGGCTGAGAAACATGAAACCATCTTCAGCTCTGGAAGCTTTAAAACGTGAAATAAAGTCACCCGAGATGGACCAATACACATTTAGTGTGTTTTTTTTTTATATATATATATCAGATTTAGAGCTGAAAAAAGACAAAAAATGTAACTTTATTTTTAGAGAGTTACAGCAAGGAAATGGCACCAATTCAGTGGAAACGACAAACGACACGGAAAATATGAAAGGCATTTATACGATTCGATCAGAGAACTTAATTCATCAGCTGTGGAGAATCTCATTTGCCACTGAGTCGATTCATACAAATATGAAAGTATCTGACTGCTTTTGGAACAACAGACTCCCAAAGACGTTCAGCCTTTTTTCCCCATAAAAACCAGAATAATCAGAAATCGTTTAGTCCATGTACTCTTCTCCAAAATGACATCAGTAGAGTTAGTTAATGCTATCCAAACCAAAACACTGTTTGATCAGTGTTGAAAATACAATAAGATCAATGATAAAATTAAATATGGTCTAAATTTCTCATGTTGGTCCATTTATGATGACATTTCTTATTTTTTTAATAAATCACTGTTGTGAATCAAATACACTCATTTGAGAAGTTGAGAAGCTTAAAGTCCAGATTTTAAACCGTAGAACTAAACAAAGAGAATCTGGTTATTTTCAGAACACATTCATTGTAGTCTGATGTTAAACACATCATATTTCCAAAATGACAGAAAAAACAGCAACATCAGTAATAACCAGAGGAACAGAGGATAAACACACTTACAGCTGGTTAAGTGGGGAAATGATCAGCACACCCATAGACAGGAAAACACTTTGCAGTCCAGAAATATAAAATCAGAATAATGAATGCAACACTCTAAAAAGGACTCGTGTCATGTTTGTTTTCGCTTCTTTTGTTTTTGAAGGCCAGCAGCAGGTTTGAGCTTCATTGATCACATAGTGGGAAACCAGCCGGATGATGAGATGGTGCCAGTTTCAGACTGGTAAGAGTTCTGTCTGAGCACACACACACACACACACACACACACACACACACACACACACACACACACACACAGTATGTGCTTTGATACACACAGGGTACACACAGGAGTGGTAAAAGGACAAGTATACACTGACTGAATGGTTACATCACTCTGTCACACGCTGAAGTCTTCATTCACAGGTTAAAAAAAAAAAAGGTAGAAAGCAGCTGAACTGAATATGATTTTTTTTTTGTTTAATTATAGTTACTAGAAGAAAAAAAGATGGTTCAATTGTCATTTACTTTGTTTTTGTGTGCCTCCACTTCCAGGTATCAGAAGTGTTTGATGTTCCATCGGTTTTGGTCAATAGATGACAAACAGATCCACACACAGTACAGCGCACTGAGGTCAATAGTGATGACCAACTATGAAGAGACCATCAAAATGCCCATCAATGAACCTGCCACAGGGAAGAAGAAGTCACAGATCCAGGTGTGCCTTTCACAACACGCTCTTCTCCACTCTCTTAGTCTGTCACATTTTTAAAACTCAATCATTTTTTCTACCATCATGGACAGATCTTTATTTATTTTTAATTGTCAAAACCCAAGAGAAAGAAAGAAAGAAAAAAAATTAAGCCAAATGTAGGGTATTACTATATTCTGAAAACCCCAAAAGAGGACCCCCTTCCCAGTCTTTAGGAGATTCTGAAAAAAATACCCCAAATGAGCACAAAGTAGCTTTATTAACCAAACATTTATCAGAAACATTCCTTTTCTGTGTGAAGTGAATATTTTTCTATAACGTGAACATAACTAATGCCTCACAACATGCTTGAATAAAAAGCTAGGTGTGTTAACGCTTCAGCATTTCCTGTCTGGGAGTGCAGCAAGGCAGTCAGAGCCTGTTTTGTGCTTTGATCTGAGAGGAGCAGTGGCCTGGGTCTTTGGTGTCATGACACGTGCAGTGTGCATGCTAAATTGTCTTGACAGATATTCTTCAAACATACCAAGAATTCAAAAATATCATCCAGGATAAAAGCAACACTGTTACCACAGTTAAAGCCAGATCTTAACCTGCTCTGGACCAGGTTAGCCAATCAGCATATTGTTACCAGAGTGATTAATAAGAAGTGAACCAGCTTTGTAGTACAGGGCTCAGATCATGTGTTTGAATTCTTGGTCTGTTTGAAGAATAATTGTCTGCTCCTCCACGGTAAAGTAGGCTGCTCTGCAGGGTTTCTCTGTTTCTCCATGTTTGTGATTGGTCAGACGCTGCAGACTCCACCCCTTTAATGTGAGCGTGCTCTGATCAAGACTGGAAAACCCTGGATTCACTGAGCAAGTTGATATCCAGCGTCATAGTACCACCCATCAGGACAAAGAAACAAAATAAATCCTAAACACTGAAAAACAAAGAATAATAACAAAAAGTTCTACACATGACAGACCCATACCAGAACCACAAGGAGCAAGATCTGTAAACACCAGGAAGACCCAAGAAAAGAATCACAAAGAACAATGACAAAGAAACCCAACAAGACAGAAATACAAGGAAACCTAAACTCTGAAAAGGACAAGAAAAACCCAAAAACCCAATCATAATACTTTTTCACACAGAATGTCATAATCAATAAGTGATTTTGGCTTTAGTTAGTTATGATTATAAGAAAAATATGGACAAAGGTGTTAGGCAAATATGTTGCAAAGATGCATTTTTTGTTAACTAAATACAACAATATAAAAGAGTCAGCTGGTTCAGGGGACAAAAGTTATTTTTTAAGCTTTTTCATGCCTTTACTCAGAGAGGATAGGTCAGTGGACAGAGCAGGAACCAGGGAGAGAGAGTGGAGTAACATGTGGGGAAGATGTCAGACTGGACTCAAACCCAGGCCACCTGCGTGAGGGCTTGCTTCATGGGGAGTGCAACCAGGACCACTTGGCTATACCAGTTCACCCAAAACCCAGACACAAGCAAAGAGGAGGAAATGTCCTGGCAAATGGTCACCCTATGGGGGGATGTCAGAGCAAACAGAACATCAGTGAAGGGATGTATCCTTGCTGCCATCTCTTCCATCAATCTCTTAATTGTAGTCAGCTATTAAACTTATCAATAGAGGGCGCAGTGGAGTGGGTTCCCCCTGCTGAGAGCTCATTCTTGGTATCAGAGCACATGAACCCTGTAATTGACTCAATCAACATGATAACAGCAAAAAGGCCCAAGAGGGGCTTAAAAGAAGCAGCTGCCTACCCATTGGCTGAAGCCTGTCAGTTATACAGTCTGTATTCAGACCTGAGCCAGCGGGGATTAACACGTTACACATTTACAACCCTGCTTTAGAGTATTTACTATCGTGTCTCTCCCTACGCACAGGAATACGTGGACTATAACGGAGGACCAGGTGTTCAGCACATCGCACTCAACACGCCAAACATCCTTCAAACTGTAAGTCTCCTTCGCTTAATGTTAATCAACAGACTTTAGCACCATCTTTTAACAGCTTCCTCAAAACTGCAAGCAAAGGCAAGTCCAAGTCCTGATTTTTTTTTTCCTGTTTATGTCGTAAAACAGATAGTGAACCTGCGAGCCCGGGGAATGGAGTTCCTCTCAGCGCCTGACACATACTACGACAGCCTGCGGGAGAAACTCAAAACTGCCAAGATAAAGGTGAAGGAGGACCTCGATCGTTTACAGGTGATGAGACGTGTTAATTCTGCAAACCTGAAACCATTAACAGCCGTGTTTCTTCCTTTCTGAAATATAAACTGTTTTTGTTTGTTTTTTGTTCCAGGAGTTGAAAATCTTAGTGGATTTTGACGACAAAGGTTACCTCCTTCAAATCTTCACCAAACCTGTGCAGGACAGACCGACACTTTTCCTGGAGGTCATTCAGCGGAATAACCACTTTGTAGGTTTCACTCATCGGTTGTCAAGTCTTTATATCTTTGTGTTGGGATTTACAGGCCTGTGCTTCTGTTTCTTACACCATCATCACCTTTAAAAAGGAAAAGTAGAGCTGCCTGAACACCTGTTTCCAGTGTGCTATCATAGGAACAGATTAAAAGGCTTCACAGTTGAGGGGGGATCTCTGGATTGGTTTCCACCCTGTAGCACTTCATTTATAACATTCCTCTTGTCAAGACAGGCGCACCGTGTCACTCTGCAGCTAACCCTGAGTCTCTTTGATACAATGCATATAAGTGAAAAACTGGATCACAACCACAGCAAAGAGTCTTCCATAGCAACCACCAACACTTAATCCTTTGATTAGCTATGAAAATATTTACATCATTAATGAGTGAGCCCCTCAGTGAGGCCGTCTCTCTGTTTGGATCCTACTTCAAAGAGGTGAACACTCTGAGCTGTCTGAGTGAAGATCCCCACAGCTATAACAAACGACACAGGAGGCAGATCTCTGGGTAATTAGCCATCTGCGTGTGTGTGTGTGTGGGTGTGTGTGTGTCCCTGCAGGGCTTTGGAGCAGGAAACTTCAAGTCTCTCTTTGAGGCCATTGAGAAGGACCAGGAAGCCAGAGGCAACCTCACTGTCACGACACCTGAGGGCCAGACCAAAGCCATCTACTGATCATCCGTCTGCTGCTGCTCAGATTTTTATACATGGCTGAACATCTCAGATCAGTATCAAAGTGTTTTCAGACATGCTTTATGCTTCAGGTTTGCTTCAGACGTAATAAAGAAGCCAGAGCTCAAACTGTGTTTGGTCAAGGGGTTCATGTTGGAAGGAAACATTTCAAGAGTCAAAGAGTTTGAAGAGAAGATTGGCACCACAGTAATAGACTGAGCCGAAACACCTGAGACTGTAAAAAGAAACAAAAACTGTGGGCTGTCTCCATTAGCAAAAATGAAAGTGGAATGCGCATGCACAAAACGTAGCATGAAGTCAGCGTTTCTACAGAAAACTCCAGCTTGTAGTCTACACAGCAACAATGGCTGCAGTGTATCAGAAAAATTCCACTCCGGGGGGCATTTCAAAAATGTTAAAGCTAAAATGCTGTTTCCGTGTAAACAAGGCTGAAATGCAACAGTACTTTTGCGTTTCATCCTAATACAATTTTTGTGTAAACAGCACATGAATGAAACATACAGAAACTAAGTTTCAGAGACGTCACGCATATTTTTGCTTATTTTCTTATCATTCACAGAGATGATTCAAAAAATCTGCTCCTGACTGGTCAATGGTTGGATTACCTCTGATTGGTTGATGGCTGGGTGTAGGTTGAACTTGAACTGTTCAAGGCTCAGAGGAAGCTACATCAAACTCAACCAAATACATAAATACTTTTAATCACTGATTTGAAAAGACCAACTTTAATTTTAAAGTCCAATAAAGTAGTTCCAAAGACTGTTTTACATACTTGTAGGTAAGCATATCTGTGACTGAAAAATGTTTGGTTGGATATATTATAAAAGTAAGAGGACATCCTAACACATGCATTACACAACCAGTTATTTATATTCTGAACAAAGTTAAAGTGATTTAAACAAAAAAGGAGATTTTTTTTTTCTTTTAATTTTTCACACACTTTCTAAAATATTCAAGAAAATGAGTTTCCAAAACAAGTTTCCACAGAGTGCATTTTTGGTAATTACGCTTAATTTCAACTACTAAGCCATATATTTATTAAAAGTGTACTTTATTTCTATTCTTTAAAAGTGTGATCAAATGTTTATTTACCCTTTTAACAAATTCCACAAAAAATATTGCTGTATCATTTTATATATTATCCAAAAAAATTGTATCACATTTGACACATTGGGCAGTTTTGGTAATTTTTTTAGTAATGGGTTTAGTGAATTTCCTTTTTTTCAATGCAGAATATACTTATTTTAAAAACAGAGTAACAAACATAGTGTTATTCTTCTGGAAACTTCTTGAAAATTTAAAATAATCTTCCTGAAAAAAGAAAGAAAAAGTGTGTGGATGATTTAATGAGAGTAGCTATTAGAAGAAGGGCCAAAATACAACTTCAGCTGCCTATAGTGGAATGATAATCCTCGAGGAGGAAGAAAACATTTTTGTTTATTTATTTATTTATCTTTTAAAGGTTTTAGTAAAAACATTAAAACACCCATTAAACAAACCAAATATCCCCAAAGTCATCATTATGTCCTATTTACCACAGAACTGAGCCATCATAAGCAGATTTAGGTCATTTTCCTTATAATAAAAAAGAACATTAAAATGATGGACTGGTCCACTCAAGTCCGGACCTTAACCCCATCCAGCAGATTTGATCCAGCTGTATAATAAACTGGACAGATCTGTTGAACATTCATCCATTCAGCCTTTAGCTTGAGTTGCATGGGACAACATTTGTGTTAGAGTTCTCAGAAAATATTTTGACTGTATGTCTGACCTGAGCTGCCAAAGGTGGACAAACTGAATATTAAAGTTAAAGGTCGATCAAAACAGAAGGACTCACTTCAGCGGATGTTTGTTGAGTTCAGAGAACACATCTGCATGTTTCAGGATCAGGATTTGGAGGGAAAATAAGGGTCATCATTTTCAGATCTGTTAATTTTAACCACCACTGCTTGGATTTTTTTTTCCCCACAAGCAATAATTTTTGTTCAAGGATTCAAAAGTAGTCAATTTATTCATTTTTCAAGTGCTTTAAATAAGGATTCATAAATACAGAGATCTGACCTGTGACGATCAATATGAAGTTGAGAAATTTGCAATAGGGGGCTGCACGGTAGAGCAGCTGTTAGTGCTGTTGCTACACAGCAAGAAGGTTGCCGGTTCGAATCCTGGTTCGGGAACAGTGTGCCTTTCTGTGTGGAGTTTGCATGTTCTCCAGGTTCTCCAGCTTCCTCCCACAGTCCAAAAACATGCTCACTAGGTCAATTGGTGATTCTAAATTGCCCTTAGGTGTGAGTGTGAGTGTGAAAGTTTGTCTGTCTCTGTGTGTCAGCCCTGTGATTGACTGGTGACCAGTTCAGGGTGTACCTCACCTCTCACTCTAAGACAGCTGGGATAGGCTCTTGCAGTAAGAGCAGATGATTAAAAAACTCAATGAATTCAAAGGATCCATATGACTAAGCTGGGTGTGTGAGAGTGTGAGAGTGTGTGTGTGTCTGTCTGCATTAATGTATAAGTAGCACTACTAAAAAGAAAAACCTTAATTCACTGAGACTATTATCATCACACTGTATGTGTGAATTAGGGGTTACTGTCGTGAGGAACGGTGCTGCGACTGTGTCCGCATGCTCGTGCATGAAGTGTACCATGCTGAAGCAAACCTCTCTGAGTGTGCCAAAGAGGAGAAGTGTGCTGCGCTTGCCCCGTCACACTGGCCAAACGAACTGGACTTTAGGGCTGAACCTTGCTTGGGCACGGAACATTTAGCCAGTGTGACCGCGCCCTAAAAACTTGTTAAAGTCCCTGTGAAGACTTTCTAAGTGATCTTAAAATGTCTCTCTTCTAGATTTCTGCCTGATCAAAATCCACAACTTAAAATGAGATTATCAGCACCAATATAGGTTATTTCTTGTGATGGTCAAGCAAAGCCTCGTGAAGCTCTGAGGTTTTCCTTCTAATTGTGTCGAAAAATATTCAAAGCTTCTAGGCTTCAGTCTACCTAAAAACAGCAACATCTGGTGGTAAACTCAAGCCATAGCAACCCATTCAGAGCTTAACTGAAGCACAGTCATTGTTTCAAACCAAGCAAGCAATTAAAGTTTAGAAAAAACCAACTGGTCATTAAAATGAATTATGCTCGTTGTTTGAAGACACTTAAACGCTGCCTGCACCAGAAGTAAAACTAAAGTCTTTGTTAAAGGAGTAAATCATTTGTTTAAAATAAAAGGCACACACACTAAAAAAAATCTGATATTCAACCAAAGAATAAGTATAAATGGCACAATATGTAGACATAAAGCTTTAAATTTATTTAGAAAGTGAAATTTAAAAACTGCACAAAAAACCAATGCAAACAAGATCAAAAATCCTTCCTGCTGCAGCTTTGAAATTAAACATAGTGTTGAACACAGAAACATGTTTTTTGTTTAGTGTTTTAGTTCAGTATTCATAAAGAAATCCTTTTAAGAAAGTGATTTATCAGAGGCCCGTTTGGTGCATCAGGAACACACTAATATGCTTTGAGCCAATGAAATACTTCAAAACATTTGGAAACAGCATAGACTGTACAATCATTGGCGTCACCAGTCTGTTTCTGAAATGGATTTTTGAAGCGAATCACCAAGCACGGCCATACTGGAAAGAAGGTGGGCTTTGAGTTTCCATAGTAACAGCCATATGGCGCCCTTCAGTCACGTGAGCTGAGCCTCTAATTGGATGAACTTGCAATCTAATGCTGCATTCCAGATAACCCATAACTCATATTTTTCCCACCTGTAACTCAGGAAAGAGCACTGGAATGGCAGTCAAACTCGTAATTTCCTACCCATGAACTCGTACCAGATTAATGTACACCGAGTTGCGACTTGTGACATCACATCACTGCCTAAATAATATGGCAGCCTCTGTGGACGCGGTGGTGCTGCGCGTGACACACGAGAATAGACTTGACAGCAATGTTAAGTAAAATTTGCACGTTGCATTCACAATATTAAATATACAATTATGTACTACAATGTTTTATGTGCCCAAATATGTCACCAACATGAATCAGCTAGTGATAGCTAGCATTATCTTAACATTATAAAGTCGATCATGCTAAGTAAAAAAACAATGAAATGTACAATATCCTAATGTATCATTGGCAGCTGCTCTGGCGTTAGCTTGTTTTCAGTGCATTAATCATTACAAAAAAACTTCAATATAACAACTACTGTAAAATAGTATTAGCTTCTGTTACCTGATGCGCCATTTCCCCTCCTCTGTTTCACTCAAATGAGCAAGTTACAGGCTCCTTTGGTGGTTAGAATGATTAAGCATTACGCTTATAATGTCTGCCATGTTGCTTTGTTTACCTATCAGAATTCCTTGCGCTCAAACTGAAATCGTAATTACCTGGAATGCTTTCAGGTCGGAACTTGGAGATTTCAACTAGGAAATTTCTGAGTTACAGGTTGCCACAATGCAGCTGTAATATTGTCTAAACTGCTGCGTTAGAAAAAATTCACGTGAATGTTTGTGTTGTTTTTTTTTTTTTTTTTCTTTGTTGCTCTTTTTTCCCCCGTTTTTCTTGTTCTCTCTCCTTCTCTCCTCCCTCCACAATTAGCTGTAACTTTAATCTTTTATGCTACACCAACAACAGGGTCTATATAACACATATAACCATAAACATGACACTCAGGGCACTCCTGCATTGCAAGCAGCATGTGGCCACACAGGGCTAGGCACGGGGTGGGGGGGGGCATGGGCCCGCCTGGGCCTGCCTCCATGGAGCGGGTTGGGGCGCGCCCCTGGCGTCTGGTCAACGCTCTTGGGACCATGGAGCTTGAGTAGCGGGATGGAATGGGTGGTGAGGGTGCCCAGGGGATGGTCTGGAGAGGGTGGTGGTGGAGAGGGGGGGGGGGGGGGGGGGGGGGGGGGGGGGGGGGACCTAGTGGGCCTGGGGGTAAACCAGCCCCTGCACTGGTATGAGTGTGTGTATATGCGTGTGCGTGCGAGCATGCGTGTTGAAATAAATGGGTGTGTGTCTGTACATGCGCACATGCATGTGTGTGTATGTGCATGTGCGCATGTATATGTATATGTTTATGTGTGTATGTAGGCATGTACGTCTAGGTGTATAAATATACATGTATGTGTGTGTATGTGTATGTATGAATTTATGTATATGTGTGTGTTTGTGGATATGTTTATGTGTGTATGTATATGTGCGTGTGTGTATATGTATGAATGTTTGTATGCATGTATGTGCATGTGTATATGTATGTTTATATAAATGTATGTATATATGTGTATGTGTATATATGTATGCGTATGTGTGGGTGTATATGTGAACATATATGTATTTATGTATATGTATGTAATTGTGTGTGTATGTATGCACATCAATATCCTTCTTCTCTCTCTAAGATATGGAACGTGGGGACGAGGCAGGGCGTGTTGGGTTCTCTCTCTCCTGGCCCTGGCCTTTGGGCCTCGTGGGTCTGTTTTTCTCTGCTGAAAACAATTTCTGTGATTACTTTAGTAGTGACTGGAGCTGAACTGATGGACAGAAAAAGGACAGCACCAGCTAAAGGCTGAAGCACAGGCTAAAACTGTTTGTGATGATGTTCATTCCAACCCACATGCAGCAGCTATTCTGCAGTGATCTGATCAAACTTGAGAGTCTGTCAATAAAATGAAGAGTGAGGTTATGTTAGCTCTGCTTGGTGATTACCTGGTCGCTTTGCATCATGGTAAAAGTTGTCTTGAACAAAGAAAAGATCTGCTCTCCGTTCATTTGTTTCAAAACAAACATGCCTTAGTGATAGTCACATTTTAATGACAGTGGATGCTTGTGCTCATGGGAAACAGTCTTTCTGAAAACAGTAGTTTACTGATGAGTCCTAACAGCATCTTTAATGTGCATAAATTCATACACAGGTGGTAACGTGCTGTCTTCTTTGATTAATGTTATAAAGAGCAGCAAGCTTACTTTGTTAACTCTTCTATGCATGAGGACAGTGCACTGATACTATTTACTGAGGGGAAAAAAATCTGCACAGTTAATTTATTTAATTGCTAAAGTGCAAATGGTTGAATTCTGTGCATCATACTTGATGGATTCAGTCTCAGTTCTGGACAACAAGCTGAGTATCTATGATTGTTTTTTTTTAAGTTATAAAAGAAAATTGCAGAGTGTCTCTTATCAAACACATACAAATGTGTCCAATATGGGGCAAAAAAAAAACAAGACAGAAAGTTTTAAGAAACACAGGAATGGAAAAAAAACAGCAGAGTTTTTATTTCAAAATAATTTATTTGCATATAATTGGAATGAAGACAGGTTGATACATGTGATGGCACTGCTCAGTTTCCATACAGAAACACTCAGTCTATACAGACAGCACTCTCTCAAACCTGGACAAAATGGATAAATATATTAGTAAATAAATATATCAGTGACATGTCATCATATTGAAATGTTCTATTATATATAAAATACAACACTATTTCTTTTCTGTTTCTTTTGTTGTTCTCTTTTTGTACACAAAGTATCCAAAATATACTGACTCATCCCTTACAGTTCAGGAGGGACGCTTTTTTTAAGGCATAGAAAAAAGGCAGTTTCAGCTTGTTATTCTGACAACATGACAAAGCACACAAACAAAGAGAGAGAGAGAGAGAGAGAGAGAGAGAGAGAGAGAGAGAGAGAGAGAGAGAGAGAGAGAGAGAGAGAGAGAGAGAGAGAGAGAGAGAGAGAGCACAGGGTGAAACCACATCAGGTGTTTTGCTGCATCGCTGGATGCTGCTCTGTGTGCTCAGGGTTTGGGCTTGTTTTCCATTAATACTTGAAGTTTTTACATTTTATCTGTTTTAAAAAAATACAGCAGGTCAAAGTGCTGCTTATTTTCAGTCATTTTCATCTCAGTCTCTGAAACAGTTCAGACACAGAAAACTCAAAGAGGGAGCCCTGAAAATGAAGTCTAGGGACGCTGTGTTGACACATTCATGGTGAGGTAATGAATTATTCCCTGCACAATTGTCTGGAACATGAAGTCCTAAATGATTTCCATTTTGGTAACTGGCACATCAGTGAAAGCATGTTTGATTCTGAGATTTAAGGGTCAGAAGGCACATCAGTCAGTCCACTTAGTTTAAGGTCTGAGTCTTTGGTTAGATGGGTAAGAGCTTCGAGTGTTGGGTTCCTCATTCAGGATTACTGAGGGTCTGAGTGAAGGAGGCACAGGTGAGGCACAGGAAGTGCTAGTGGTTTGATGTCTGCTCTGTGGTACAGTTTATCTGAAGGCTGGCTGCTTTCATTGCAACGTTTAAAGAAAATCAACACAGCAAAATTTGTCTCTTTTTTTTTTCAACCTGATCGGAGATAATGTAGTCAGTGAAGTTACATCTGCTTAGCTTACGTATTTGGAGGCATTGTGCAAAAATGAAGGAATCTCTGTTGAGAGATGTTCTTCTTAAAAGAAAAAAAAAAATTAACTGAAATGTCTGGGATCAAAATCATTTCATCAAGTGCTGGCTGCCGATGGATCTAAAAGCAAACACTTTTGAGCTTTAGAGACTCTGTGAGGAGTTTCATTTGATTCTGACATCATCTCACTTTAACTCACTCAAAATTATTAAACGTTGAAAGATGTGGTCAGGTGGTTAAACTGATAAATGTCCACCGGTGTATCCATGTTTCTCATTAAAAATCTGATATTGTGTAAAAAAGTGACATGAATATGATTTTATCAGTCAGCTATGTTGTAAAAAATGTGATGGTTGATACCAACTCTGATTTTCACCGTCCCATTTACAGCTTGACAGGATCATCAGTAAAATGAGGTCAATACTGACAAGACTGGAACTTTTTTATATTGGACTTAAGTGTTTGGGGTCATATTTTCTACAAAAATAAAATTAGAAACTCACAGCTGAATGCATTAATTAACTGATGAATTGACATTTACAGCAGATTGGAGCTCATGTAGTGACAAAGAGACAGTGATTAAAACATTAAACTGGTATTTCTGCAGAGATTACTGCATTTCATTGCTGCTGTGCTGTAAATATATTTTGATAAAGCAACAAATCACTCACTTTGCATCCTGTTAAAGTTGTCTTAAGAAAATGTCGTATTTAAAAGATCTGTTTTTATTTGCATTTATTTTTCATCCCAGGAAAAAAAAACCTAAACACTTCCAGTTTTGTCCAAAGGGGTCACCAGATTCAACATGAAAACTCCTCACAGAAGCTTTAAACTGTACAGTGTTTGTTTCTCAGACACCTAGTGTGACTTTAATCCAGTTCCACAGTGCTATGTCTTTTCAATATTTGCAATTTAGAGTATTTTTCTTGAGCTTTAGTCGCTGGAACAGGGGAGGGAGGGACGGTAAAATAAGAGCACTGCTACAGGGTGAGGCCTGTTTAATCTGCACTGACCCGAGGGGTCGAGCATGAAGACAACAAGATCATAGCTTGTAATAATGAACGTGTGATTCAAAAAGAAAACAGAAGCAGGAAATGATCCTGAACACAAACACACATGTTGAAAACAGCTGCCATTCTTGAAATCATGAAAACAACGCACTGAATGCTCGACGCTTGAGGTGCTTTCTCTCCGTTTTTAAACTTGTGATGAGTTTATGGGAGCTACACTGTTATGAAAAAGTAAAAAAATAAAGATAAATCACTACAGCAGTACCTTTAAAGCCTCAGTGTGAGAGGCACGTTAAGAAATCTGAGCTGAGGTAGGCTGGAGAGAAGAGCTTCTTGACAGAAGTCCAAGATCACGCTGATGAAGCTGAGTACCTCTAAGAAAAATCAAGTTAGTGTGTGAGAGGCAAGGATGTCATCTCACTTCTGATGGGCTAAAACCTCTGAAGTAAGGACCATTCGTTGGAGCGCGGGGGCTTCTGATGTCATGTGGTTTAATTAGACTTCTTTTTTTTTAATTAAAAAAAAACACTTTGTCTTCTTTGTGGTTTGTGAGTCTTTCCCCAGAAACTCCAAAGACTCCAGATCATTAAGTGTCAGATTTTACCCTGATTCAACGACAACATTTCTGTTTCGATGGTTGACTTCATCAAACACGGATAACGTAACCTTTCAGTAAGTGAGGGTAAAGGATTCTGTGAGACACGAGAGGCTTGTCCATTCTGGCTCCTGTAGCAGCGGGACAATGGGGATGCTTTAAGTTCTCACACACCAGACTCCTCTTCTGATCCTGTGGGCACAAAAACAGCTGAAGTTACTTTCAAAATAAAAGTCAGAACATGAAAAATGAAGAGATGGAGTTTCATTCTACTGGTCCGGGTTTAACAAATACAAAGGTCAGGGTTAAGAGAACTTAAACCCTCAGTCAGAGACTAAAACAGAGATCACCTCTGAGTAAACAATCCTCTGTTAGTCCAGACCTCCCTTATCAGGCTGTGCTCTCTGTCCTGAAGAGGGAGCATTTCATGTAGCTCCTCCTCTGTTTACAACAACACTGTTCCCCCGACTGCTTGGGACAGTTTCTAAGTCAATACCCACAATTCATCTGTGAAAAAGATTTTTAAATCAGGATAACTCCTGAAAAGGGTTCACTAAAGACCCCTACACAGGCCTTCTTAGGGCCCAAAAAATGTAATAACAAAAAAATGAAGTAAAACCCAGGATGTAACAACATGTTATATTTTGGGTTAATTATTAAATTTGAGGTTTTTTTTACATTTTTTTTCTAACATTTTAGGTCAGGGTTACATTTCAGGTCGTTGTAAATAAGTAAGTCTTCAATCCTCCTCTGTAAACATCTTGCTTCTGCTTTGATTCTCCTTCTTTTCTATTTTTTTGGTCTTTCCTGTTGAGGATCAAAAAACTACACAACAAAAACTGATTCTGAGTGCTATCTGAGTGTTTTCTTCCTGTTTTTTTTTTTTTAGTAAAAATAGTCCTAATTGTCTTAAAGAAATGTGCCAATGGGCGAACCTGCGATGGTTAAAGGCTTACTGAAATGAGGAATGTGCACTAAGTAGTGACTTTTTGTTTATATCTTTTGATTATTTATAAATTCATTTACTAAAATTATTTTTTTTACCTTGACGTACAGAGCTTATAGGAGAGCAGTGTATTAAATACTGTATTACTTTATATACCTTAAGTAACAATGTAAATAAAAGATCATGCTACGATAAAGAGGAGGGAGGGAGGATGTCGCCTCTCCTTGAGGGTTTGTTGAAGGGATGTACTCAAAACTTGATCTTCCATGGCTAATATATATTATCCCATACCCTTCACTTCTTGAAATAAAAAACAATTGATCTCAAAAAAAAAAAACCCAATGGGGAAAGAAAAATTTGCTTGTCAAGTTTCTTGAAATTAGAATAACATCTTAATACAAGAAACTTCTTTTAACCCATTGGCGTTTTTTTTTTTTTTTTTACTTGTTACAAAAAAATTCAGACCTCTTTTTTGTCTTTAAATAATTTGAATCAAGACATTTTTCTGACTAAACAGGTGAATGTGGCTCATATTAAGTCTACAAAGACTTTTTTTTTAACTAAAAATAAGTCAAAAACACTGGATTAGATTTCGTTTTTTTCTTCTGTATACCCCCAGATAAATCTGAGAACTGTCTGAGTATGAGAAAAGCTCAGGAAGATTGAATCTGAACACATGGATTCACTTATTTAAACTTCAAATTTGAATTTGTTCATTAACATAAATCCAAGAGTTCCATTAATGAGTATAAAATCAGTCCAAGTCAGAGCCCCCTTTCCTGTTGTTGCCCTGTTGATCCCTCTTAATCAGAACTCCTAAAACCAGAACCAGTTGAAGCTGTACAGATAAGAGGACGGGTCATGTTGTGAAGGATGAACGGGTCACACACCCACCCTGATTGTGCTGTAACGTTTGGCAGTACAAACAAATGTCCGTGTTGCGTTCAGCAGAAGAGCTGTGGTGAAACCTGCAGGCTACTGGTCTGTCCATCGAGGTCCCAGGACCCAGGAGCTGAGGCTCCGAGCGGGCCTGCTGCACCCGCTTCTGCCACACAACGTGGTCCCCGGCACAGCATGGCCAGTCCTCCATACCCCCAGACTCCAGGATGAGGGGCACGGGGAGCAGGGCAGGGTGAAGCTCAGGAGGGGAGCAGCAGAAACCAGGTCCCTGACTATAGTGAATGTGGATGCTGCGATCATCCTGCAGGTCCAGACTCTGGTGGAAGCGGACAGAGGGGCCGTCCAGCACACAGCCCCCGACTCGCCCCGAAGAAGCTGGAGGATGTGTGTGTCCCTGGTGGCAGCAGTGGGGCTGGAGTTGTAAGGGCAGCGGGGACATATGGACAGGAGGTCCTGAGGGGGGGGTGGGGTCATGGTCCTGACAGTCAGCCCCAGGACTGGGCTGGTCTGTGGGTTCTGGCTTTGGACACTGGCAGGGGCTGTGCTTAGGGGGGTTCAGAGGTGAGTCTTTGTCAGGAACCAGAGGAGAAGCAGCAGGAGGAGCAGCAGCGGCCCCCTGCTCCTTGTCGGAGCCCCGGTTCTGGCCCCGGTTCTGGCCCTGGCTCTGGTCCTGGCTCTGGTCCTGGTTCCGGCCCTGGCTGTGCTCGCCCTCCTCGTAGTGGTGGTGTCTGTGCCGGTGGAAGTGGATGTGGCTGAACACAGCTTGTTGCTGCTCCTCGGGGCAGCCTGCTTTATTCACCACAGAGTCCAGAGACCTGGGTCGGGCCTGAGCACAGGCCTCCAAACTGTTCCTTTGAGGCGCTCGCACAGGCCCGGGCCCGAAATACACAAAGGGGTCATAGTCACTGCTCAGAGAGCTCCGAAAGGTGGACCAGCTGCCGTACACCCCCTGCAGGGACACGTCTGTACAGTTTAAAACCGAGTCGCTGGACGATCCATGGCAGGGTCCTGAGCTAGAGTCACTTGCTGGTCCATCAGCTAAGTACCCGCTGCGTTCAGTGTGGTAGCTGCCCCCCGAGCAGCTGCCCTCGTCCTGCCGGCTGTGGGGCGGAGCTCCACGAGGCTGAGGCGTGGCGGAAGCTGAGTGCTGCAGCCTGGAGCTAGACGCACTACGCTGAGCTGGACAGGACGAGCGATAGTTATGGCAGGACCGGCGGGGGGTGTAGTGGTGGGAGGAAGTCCTGCAGCTAGTACCGATCCTGTGGGGCCTCCCTGGACCCTCTGCAGGGAAATGGTATCCACAGGAGGAGCCCAGCAGCCTGCTGGTCAGGAAACGTACAGCCTGTGCGTCCCTGGGAGAGGAGCCGCTGTAGTGAGCCAGAGGGGGATAGTGTCCAGAAGGTCCCCGAGGGTAGTGGGGCCTCATGGAAAAAGGGATGGCATGCTCGGGGAAGGGGTGGTTACGGGGGCCACTGTAAGGCTGAAAGTGGAGGAAACCCTGGCTCTGCTCCGAACTGTGCTGGGGTCGGTTCCTCTGCTGCTGATGCTCCATCCCTGCAGAGAACATGAGAACACAGAACATCAAGCACAAGACTACCAGAAACCTCAAACATCAATTCAACTTCAGTTCAACAAAAAGTCTGTCAGACTGTCAGAACAAGTCAGCATCATGGTCACATGGTTCTATCTGAACCACAGTGACCACCGTTGGTTTTTAGCTTGTTGTCTCTAATCTACGGTTTGCCCTGAGAGCTCATAGAACTGCAGCTTAAGAGAACACATGCAAAAAGACAAAACACAAACAAATCAAGAAAACATCTTCATCAATTTGACAACACATGCAGCATTTAGAAAACACGCTGCAAGCAAAGGGCTAACAATAGTTTAGCAGCAGATCACTGCAATATGCTAATATCTGAATCATGTGATCACAATGTCAAAATACATCAAAACACTTAAATCTCATTTTCCAACACAACTGATGGACAGAGAACCTTAATAGGGCTGTGACTCAAAATCTGTGTCAACAACAAACATGTCAGGACGTGTGCGTCACTTTAAAGTGTCCTCTGGAAACACTCCCAATGTGTTGCAGTCTATTAACCGTGCATTTTTTTAATGTGTGGTCTTTGCCAAAGTGATGAAAATGTTTTTTGTTCAATTTACTTGTGTTTTGTCTCTTTGCATGTGTTTTCTCAAGCTGCAGTGCTGTGAGCTCTCAGGGCCACCATACTTATCTGTTTCTTGATATGACGTCTTTCATGACGTGTTGTTATGCAGCAGATAAAAGATGTCATCATGTCTCTGATGACTCCAGTGTTGTTGTTTTTGTTTTTTTTTGCCAGGATTTAACTGTAAACATGCTTCTCCTCACCCATGATGTTGTGCATGCAGAGGGGACAGGTGCGGTGCTGGATGAGCCAGGGGTCAACGCAGTCTTTATGAAACTCGTGTGCACACGAGATGATTCTCAGATGCTGGAGTAGAAAAGGAGACACAGGCGATGGATATGAAATAATGAGAGCTGAGTCAGCCGATTTGCTTTGTTTCTCTCTCTCTCTCCCTCTCTCTCTCTCTCTCTCTTTGGTTTCTTACCTGTCCGTCCTGAAACTCCTCCAGGCAGATAGCACACACAGGACTGGAGTTGGAGCTGGCAGACCCCCAGGCTGCTCTGTGACGCTGGGAGCTGGAGCAGCCCTGAGAGTTGTAGGTTTTTGTTTCTAATCGACTGATGGCCCTCATGGTCTGCTGATGGACAGAGTCCTAAGGTCAGGAGATGAAGGTGTTAGAAAGACCTCAAGCTTACCTGTGAGGACATACTGAGGACAGACACTTCACTCAGAGCCAGCTTTTTCTAAAGCTGGGACTCACCCAGGTTCTGTTGGACTTGCACTTGTAGCGGAAAGTGAAGATAAGCACAACAACCACAACAACCAGGACCAGGGTGAGCAGGATGCCGACATCATAATGAGGCTGGAAGAGAAAGATCATGAAGTCCTTAAAAACACAGACAGACGGACTGAAACAAGTCAGTCTGACAGCAGAGGTCCCACACATCGATCATTTACATCCTGAATGTGAAAGCAGGACAGGCATGAAGGTGAATGATTTAAATTGGGTTGTTTGTTCTTTAAAAGCAAAAGCAAATCCCTTAGGTCCATTTTCACATGACTGCAGCCAACAACAACAACAACAACAACAACAACAACAACAACAACAGGAAGTTTAAAAGTTTTACAGACATCAAGGTGAATATTTGAAGTATTTGACCTCTTTAAAAAACTAAATACAGGAAAATTAAAAATTTGTGTTTCAGACTCACTCAGCACAAACAGAACGACATGAGAGGTCAAAAAGCCAAGCTAATGTTGGCTTAGCATGTTCTTAGGTGTCCATCTTGTTTCAGGTTGTTGAAGGCAAACAAAAAATATCATATCCATGTTGAACACTGCAAATTTTTCAGCACTAGCCAAGATTTAAATTATTGAATAGGTATTTTAAATATTTAAAAGTTGGAAATTTTATTTTATTTTTTATCGGTGTAATTTTAAAAAGAGCACTTTTGTCTCAGTTAGTCAGGGGATCTTAAAATTTAGGAAAAAAAGAAAAAAAACTGTAAAATAAACTAAATTGGTTCTCACACAAAAGTCTAATCAAAATGAAACAACACCTGCAAAATGTTTAATTTAATATAATACATCAGCTAAAAATGTATTTTAACCAAGATGAATGTGGCTCATTTCAAGTATTATAAGACTTTTTTTTTACTAAAAATAAGAAAAAAACACTTGCTTGGATTTCAGTTTTTGCAGTGTTTAATTTAGAGTACTTCTTCACATATTTCTAGATTCGAAAT